>CAUJNA010000001.1:1459166-2918333 GCA_963377175.1 Effrenium voratum
CACACGATCACTGTTCAAGTTACAGATGCAGCTGGTCTGACATATTCCGAAGACTGTTGATTTGCGCTGAGAACTGACCCGGTATTTTCACCGAGATTTGACCCACCTTTGTTTATGTATCAGCGGTTACGTGTTGGTCAATGTTGGCTTGTCCTTTCGTTTTTTCTTTGCAGCCTCTGAGCTGGCTTTGAAGCGGTAGCTGTCGTTTCCAGTTTCCAGGATGTGGCAGCGGTGTGTGAGGCGATCCAGAAGCGCGGTTGTCATCTTTGCATCTCCAAAGACCTGGGCCCATTCTGAGAAGCTGAGGTTGGTGGTTATGATGACGCTGGTCCGCTCGTAGAGTTTGCTCAGTAGATAGAACAGTAGTGCGCCGCCGGATGGACTGAACGGCAAGTAGCCAAGTTCATCCAAAATCACGAGGTCAATTTTGGTCATCATCTCTGCCATCTTTCCGGTCTTGCCGAGCGCCTTTTCCTGTTCTAGCGCGTTGACCAGTTCGACGGTTGAGTAGAAGCGGACCTTGCACCTGTGATGTTCAATGGCCTGAACACCGATGGCGGTCGCGACATGGCTTTTGCCCGTTCCAGGCCCGCCGATGAGCACGACGTTCTCAGCGTTCTCCATGAACTCGCACCGATGCAGTTGCTTGACGGTCGCTTCATTGATGTCACTAGATTTGAACTCAAAGCCTGCGAGGTCCTTGTATGACGGAAAGCGGGCCACCTTTGTCTGGTATGTGATTGAGCGCACTTCCCTTTCGGCAATCTCCGCTTTGAGCAGTTGGGACAACATAGGTGTTGCGGCCTCAAAAGAAGGCCCGCCTTGGGCGACCAAATCTTCTACGGCGTTTGCCATGCCATAGAGCTTGAGACTGCGCAGCATGATCACGATTGAGGCTCCTGCTGGGTCATGACGCATGGTACTTGCCCCCAGCCTGTCTCAGATCATCATAGCGGTCCACGTTTGCCTTTGGCGCTGTTTCCAATGCGAGTGCATCAGGTGGATCGACCTCTGGGAGATCAGTGTGCGTTCCGTCTATCAGCCGGTGCAACAAGTTCAGAATGTGGGTTTTGGTTGGCACGCCAGCCTCCAACGCCAATTCTACGGCACACAGAACGGCATTCTCATCATGGTGCAAAACCAATGACAGGATATCGACCATCTCGCGGTCACCACCTTCTCTGCGGTGCATGTGACCTTGCAAGTTGCGGAAGGCCTCTGGCATCTCAATGAACGGTGCTCCGTTGCGCAAGGCACCGGGTTTACGTTGGATTACAGCGAGATAGTGGCACCAGTCGTAGATAACACGACCAGGTTTGCGGTGTGATCGATCTATGATGCGCTCATGTGTGCAAACGGTCTTCCCCTCGGCCACTATGACCAGCCGTTCTGGATAGACATGCAAGCTGATGCGCCGGTTGGCAAAGCTCGCGGGCACGCTGTAGCGATTACGCTCAAAGGTGATCAGACATGTTGGCGACACACGCTTACTGTGCTCCACAAAACCGTCGAAGGCGGGTGGTAGTGCCATCAACATGGGCTTCTCTGCTTCCCAGATGTCAGCAATAGTGCCGGGCAGATCCCGGTGCGGTGTCTCAATCCAAAGGGCGATGCAGCGGTCTTCCAGCCACTGGTTCAGCTCATCAAGATCCTTGAAGACAGGCATGACCTGCCACATGCGATTGCGCGCATCTTGGACGTTCTTCTCGACTTGGCCCTTCTCCCAACCTGCCGCTGGATTGCAGAACTCGGGTTCAAAAACATAGTGACTGGCCATCGCCTTAAACCGGGCGTTGATGTCACGCTGCTTGCCACGGCCAACGCGATCAACAGCAGTTTTCATGTTATCATAGATCCCGCGTCCAGGCACACCGCCAAAAACGCGGAACGCATGCCAATGGGCATCGAACAGCATCTCATGCGTTTGCAATGGGTAGGCGCGCACTAAGAAAGCTCGGCTGTGCGAGAGCTTCGTATGGGCCGCCTGCAGCTTGACCCGTTCACCGCCGATAGTGGCCCAGTCTTCGCTCCAATCAAACTGGAACGCTTCGCCGGGTTGGAACACCAGCGGTACAAACGTGCCGCGCCCAGTTGTTTGCTCGGCACGATGCCGGTCGTCACGCCAGGCACGGGCAAAAGCGGCCACGCGCGCATAGGATCCTGCATAGCCCAACTTCACCAAATCGGCGTGCATCTGCTTCACAGTACGCCGCTCTTTGCGCGATTTGCGTGTCTGAGCCAACAACCATGCAGACAAACGATCCGCATACGGATCAAGATTACTCGGTCGTTTGGGCACCTTGAACTTCGGCTCAACAGCGCCCTCTCGCAGGTACTTCTTGATGGTATTGCGAGACAAACCAGTACGGCGGGCTATCTCGCGAATGGGCATCCCTTCACGTAATGCCCAACGTCGAATGACACTTAAAAATCCCATGTCGATCACTCCATATCTCCCCCAAACAAAAGCGTCAGGGTAGCGTCGTTACATGGGTCAGTTCTCAGTGAAAATTTATGGGGCTACCGGGTCAGTTCTCAGCGCAAATCAACATCCGAAGACGTCACGATCACCGTAAATGATGTGAACGAAGCGCCGGCTGCACTGGTCTTGAATGCAAACACCGAAGCTGATTTTTCGGCTGTGGACGGATACACCTCCTCTGCCAGTGTTTCCGACCGTGGACTTGAGAGCGACAGCAATGTCTTCTCGCTCTCGTTCACGACGGCAGACGATGTGACAACGCCTCAAACCCTGTTTGAAACCGGCGGAAATGTGTACGGGTTGAACGTCGTCATCGAAGATGGGCGCATCAATGTCTATGCGGGTGACGGGAATGATCTGGAACTGAGCGCGGAAATCACACCAGGCACCGAATACAATCTGGCGCTCGAGCTCGACAAGAACTCCGATACGCTCACTTTGTTGATGTCGGACGAGTTGCCGCTCAACGAAATGGATACTTCCAACAGCCTGGCTGACATGCAAACCGGTTGGACGGACCACGACTGGGATGGCGGCAACCATATCGGCGTCGGCACAATCGGCGGCGGAAGCAGCCAGGGCAACACCGGCGGCGATTTTCTTGGCACCATCAACGGTGATGGCCTGTCTGTCTACGCGAACGCGGGACTTGAAGACTACCTGAAGCCGCTGGTCGATGAGAACAGCGCGTCCGGCACGGTTGTTGCCACGTTGTCAACGGTGGATGAAGACGAAGGAGATACTCATACCTACGAGATCACCGACGACCCATCCGGTTCCTTCGAGATTGTCGGCAACGAGATTAGGGTCAAGGACGGTGCTTCCCTCGATCACGAAGCGGCCGACAGCCACACAATCACCGTTCAGACGACCGACTCAGAAGGCCTGACCCATTCGGAAAGCGTCACCATCGCGATCGGAGACGTGAACGAGGCACCGACAGCGCTTGTTCTGAATACCGACAATCATGCTGATTTCATTGCCTGGGACGGCTTCACTTCCGGAACCAGCATTTCGGACATGGGTCTTGAAAGCGACAGCAACGTGTTTTCGATGTCGTTCACGACGGCATCGGACGTGTCCTCAACACAAACCCTCTTTGAGACCGGTGGCAATGTCTACGGTCTGAACGTTGTCATCGAAAACGGGCGCATTCACGTCTATGCCGGCGAAGGCAACAACCTCGAATTGAGTGCCGAGATTTCTCCCGATACCGAGTACAACTTTGCGCTCGAGCTGAACAAGGATGTCGATACCATTTCCTTGTTGTTGTCCAGCGTTCTCGGGCTTGGAGAGATGAATGTCTCCAACAGTCTGGTTGCGCAGCAGACTGGGTGGACAGATGGCGACTGGGATGGCGGCAACGACCTGGGTGTGGGCACCATCGCCGGGCATAGTCAGGGCCATATCGGCGGAGACTTTCTGGGCACGATCAATGGTGAGGGCCTTTCGGTCTATGCAAACGCAACGCTTTCCGATTTCATGGGAGGCACCGTTACAGAGAATTCCTCAGGTGCAACTGTAGGTGCCTTGTCTGTATCTGATCCGGATGCCGGAGACACACATACCTACACGGTTTCAGATGATCGCTTTGAGATCCTCGGCGGCTCATTGCGCCTGAAATCTGGCGAAAGCATCGATTTTGAATCGGAGCCATCCGTTGAAGTTTCAGTCACCGCGACGGATGCCGGCGGGCTTTCCGTAACTGAAACCTTCACCGTCACATTCGATGATGTTGCTGAAGATCTTCGGCTAAACGACGACGGCGTTACGTTTGTGGATACGGGAGTTTCGGAAACGACCATTTCCGGCGGATCGGGCGACGATACGATTACGGCGCATGAAGACGGCGGCAACATCAAAGGCGGAGATGGTGACGACACGCTTGTCAGCGGAGCCGGCAACGATGTGCTTGATGGTGAAAGCGGCAATGATACGGCGTCCTTCAGCGGCAATCGTGAAGACTACGACGTTGTGGAAAATCCGGACGGCAGCTTTACTGTCACCGACACGCGCGACGGTTCTCCGGATGGCGTAGACACGGTTCGGAATGTCGAAAATTTCCACTTTTCCGACGGCGATATTCCTGCGAGCGATCTTGTCGCACGCGACATTGGTGCTGTGACAGACACGAATGATGCGTCAAATTCGGTTGCAGAAAATGCGGGCACAGGCGCGGCTGTTGGGATCACTGTCAAAGCTACAGACGAAAACGAAAGTGATACAGTCACATATTCCGTCGATGACAGCCGATTTGATGTTGCCGACGATGGAACCGTGACTGTCGCTGCCGGTGCTTCCTTCGATACAGAAACCGAAGGTTCCATCGACGTTACGGTGACAGCCACATCAAGTGACGGTTCTTCATCGCAGGAGACTTTCACGATCGATGTTTCCGACGTGAACGAAACAGCTGTCTCGAACGTGACGGACACGGATGGCGGTGCCAATACCATTGCCGAGAACGCGATTGAGGGAGCGACAGTTGGCATCACGGCCTCTGCGGCCGACAACGATGCTTCTGACACGGTCTCCTACACCGTCGACGACGACCGATTTGATGTTGCAGATGACGGAACCGTTTCCGTTGCGGCCGGTGCTTCGTTCGATGCAGAAACGGAAGGTTCCATCGACGTCATGGTGACGGCGTCATCCTCTGATGGTTCCACATCGCAGGAGACATTCACGATCGGTGTTTCCGACATCAACGAGCATTCCACTTCCGAAATCGTTGATACGGACAGCACTTCCAACCCAATTGCGGAAAACGCAACGGAGGGATCTGCAATTGGTGTCACAGTTGCTGCCTCCGACGACGATGTTTCCGACAGTGTTGCCTATTCAGTCGATGACGGTCGATTTGAAGTGGCAGATGACGGCACAATTACTGTTGCTGCCGGGGCCTCATTCGACGCGGAGACCGAAGGTTCAGTCGACGTTACGGTGACTGCAACATCCTCAGATGGTTCCACATCCGAAGAAACATTCACGATCGATGTTTCCGATGTGAACGAAACGGCCGTCTCCGACGTGACGGATACGGATACCGGTGCCAACACTATTGCCGAAGACGCTGGACAAGGTACTACAGTCGGTATCACCGCCTCTGCGTTCGATGCCGATGTGTCCGACACTGTTTCCTATTCCGTTGATGACGACCGATTTGAGGTTGCCGACGACGGAACAGTTTCCGTTGCAACCGGCGCGTCCTTCGACGCGGAAACGGAAGGTTCAATTGACGTCGTCGTCACCGTTGTCTCATCAGATGGTTCGACATCCCAGGAAACATTCACGATCAGTGTTTCCGATGTCAGTGAATACACAGTTTCCGCGATTTCGGACACCAATGCAGACCTCAACACGATCGCAGAAAATGCCGTTGAAGGGAGTGAAGTCGGCATCACGGTCTCAGCCGTGGATGACGATATTACCGACACGGTCACTTACTCCATCGATGATGGCCGCTTCGAAGTTGCGGATAACGGTTCCGTCACGGTTGCCGCCGGCGCTTCCTTCGACGCGGAGACGGAAGGCTCTGTCGACGTCACCGTGACTGCAACATCCTCTGACGGGTCCACGTCGGATGAAACCTTTACCATCGCTGTTTCCGATGTGAACGAAACCACCGTTTCCAGCGTGACGGACACGGATGCCGGTGCAAACGCGATTGCCGAAGATGCTGCTGAAGGAAGCAAAGTCGGCATCTCGGTTTCAGCCACTGATGACGATGTTACCGACACGGTGGCCTACACCATTGATGACGACCGCTTCGAAGTTGCAGATGATGGTACCCTTACGGTTGCTGCCGGTGCTTCTTTCGACGCGGAGACAGAAAGCTCTGTCGACGTCACCGTGACCGCAACATCCTCTGACGGGTCCAAGTCGGATGAAACCTTCACCATCGATGTTTCCGATGTGAACGAAACAGCCGTCTCCAACGTGACGGATACGGATGCCGGCGCCAACGCCATTGCAGAAGATGCCGGAGAAGGCACGACGGTTGGCATTACAGCTTCTGCATCCGACGCCGATGTGACGGACACGGTGACTTATTCCGTGGATGATGCCCGCTTCGACGTGGCAAACAATGGAACCGTGACGGTTGCCTCAGGTGCGCGTTTCGACTTTGAAAGCGAACCGACAATCTCGCTGACACTGACGGCAACTTCGTCAGACGGTTCCAGTTCGCAGCAGACGCTCGACGTCAACGTTACAGATGTCGCAGAGTCTTTCCAATTGAGTGCCGGTCAAACCGAATTCGTCGACGAAGGCGTTGCGGAACCAACGATTACCGGGACAGATGCTGCGGAAACCATCACCGCGCACGAGGACGGCGGCACCATCTATAGCGGCGGCGGCGATGATACGGTTTATGGGAAAGCCGGCGACGACGAAATCATTTTCGGCGAAGGTGCCGACACTGTTTACGGTGGCGGTGGAAACGACTTTATCGACGATCAAAGAGGTGCACAGCCCAACACGGATGCCAATCATCTGGATGGTGGCGAAGGCAATGATACCATCTATGGCGGCGGTGGCGACGATACCATCATTGGAGGCGAAGGCGCGGATCGGCTTTCAGGCGAAAACGATGATGACACAATTGATGGTGGCAGCGGAAATGATGCCCTGTTTGGCGGCTCCGGCGACGACACACTGGAAGGTGGTGCAGGCAACGACTACCTGAGCGGCAGCAGCGGCAACGACACGGCGGTTTATTCCGGAAACCATGCCGACTACTCGATCACCGATCATGGCAATGGTTCTTTCACAATCGCAGACACGCGTAGCGGCTCACCGGACGGGACGGACACTGTCTGGGATGTCGAAAACTTCGAGTTTGCCGACGGTACGCTGTCTGCCTCGGACCTGGTCAATTCAGCTCCGACCGATATCTCATTTTCGGCGAACGAAGGACTTGCGCTGACGGAGACCGACGGCGGCAACGGGGTCGTAACGGGTGAAATTGTTTTTGACGGCAGCGGGAACAACTCTGTTGATCATTGGTCTATCAGCCATGATGGCGGCGATCTGACGATCGATGTGCTGGCAAGCGGATTCAATGGCGGCAGCCTGGATAGCAAGATATTCCTTTACAAGGACAATGGCGACGGCACGTTCACGTCTGTGACCAGCAATGACGACGGCGCCGCGGGAAGCGACGGCAGCACAAATTCCCTTGATAGCCTCATCAGCCGAACGGGACTTGAAGCCGGCGATTACATGGTGGTCATCGGTAGCTATCCGCTGAATGACAGCGAGGCGCTGAGTACTTCTTCCGATCACCCCGCATCAGGATCCACCACAGGTCCCTACCAGATTACCATCATAGGTGATGCATCGATCACCGGTTTGACGGAAAACCCCGCTGGTGGCGGAAGCTGGGGAGATCCGGCAAACAACGCTGTTGTTGTTTCCACCGGAGCAGATGCATCGACGATTGCATCCGGCTCAGTTGTTGCCGGAATAGCATCGGTTGCAGATGCCGATGCCGGTGATTCCTTCCATTTCAGCTTCACGGATGATGGCGATGGCGCGTTTGAGATCGACGCGACCTCCGGCGATATCTCAACCACGTCCGAACACGATGCAAAGACGTCCCTCAGCGATACCGTGACCGTGCAGGTGACGGATGCAAACAATGAGTCCTATCAGGAAACGCTCGGTATCGAACTCGGGACGAGTGGTGACGACACAATCAACGGCACTGAAAATGAGGATGTCATTTTCAATTTCGGCGGCAACGATACGGTTGATGGCGGTGCCGGCACGGACACCATGGTTCTGAGCGGAAATCAGGGTGACTACAACATCTACGACAACGGTGATGGAAGCTACACCGTAATCGACACGCGCACAGGATCGCCCGACGGCACCAATACCGTTTCCAACGTGGAAAACTACAGGTTCGCCGACGGCGACGTTCAGGTGGGCGACCTCTCGATGAGTACAGACATGATGCTGTCCGACGCCAACACGACCGGCAACACCATTCATGAAGTGGCTGATGCCGGCACTGAAGTGGGCATTTCGGTATCGGCCATGAACCCGGGTGGAGGTGCCCTCGCCTACTCGCTCAGTGACGACCGGTTCAGTATCGATTCCGACGGTGTCGTGACCATCGCCGACCATGCGTTTTTTGACAGCCAGGTGGAGTCGTCTATCGATCTGACGATCACAGCCAAGTCGACTGACGGTTCCGAGGCGTCCGAGACCTTCTCCATTTCAGTTTCCGGCGACTATGATCAGGATTTTACCGGCGGTCTCGCAAGCGGAAATTTCAGCCGGTCCGGACAGTCATACTCCGTCGACGGTGTCGGCGGTAATGACACGATCCAGACGGGTGACTTCAACGACAGGATCGAAGGCGGATCCGTTGCGGGAGCCGACCAGATCACCGGCAATGGAGGTAAAGACCTTCTCTTCGGCGCAGGCGGCCAGGATACGATCATGGGTGGTGACGGCAACGACATCATTATCGGCGGGGCTGATGACGACAGCCTCCATGGCGGCGATGGATCCGATCTTTTCATGCACGGACTCGGGGACGGCAACGATGCCATCTACGGCGGTACCGGAAGTGCGTGGACCGACGTTATCGATCTCGGAGGTGGTCCCGGCGTCACATCAGCTGGAGAGTACGGGACAGACTGGACTGTTACGATAACCAGCGGGTCGATTGAAAATACCGACACGGACAGCGGTCGTCTGGAACTTTCAGACGACGCTGTCGGCTCGATCGACTTTACCGATGGTTCAAAGGTCGAATTTGCAGAGATTGAAGAAATACGCTGGTGAACGTTAGATCCGTTCTTCAAGATTGCAAAACAATATGATTGCGCAAGACCCCGCCAGGAGAGCGGGGTCTTTGTTCATAATTCAGCAAATCAGGGTTTGGGAACTTGTCGAACTATCGTTCGCTCAACGGATCTCCGATGGCGCGCGTGACCGGTTTCAACAGGTATTGCATGACAGATTTCGAACCGGTGACAATCTTGGCATCGACAACCATGCCGGGTGAAATCGTTTCTTCTTGTGACCCCTTGCCAATCATGTTGGACGACAACGGAATCTTGGCTTTGAAATAATAGTTGCCGTATTCATCTCTGAAACTTGATGCGGACACGACAGAAACTTCGCCCTTCAACGTCCCCTGAATGTTCGGGTCAAATGTCGTGACGGCTATCTCCGCCTCGTCGCCGACTTCCACATGCCCGATGTCTCTGGGGGATACCCGGACTTCCGCTACAAGGTTACTGTCGCTTGGAACGATTTCAGCGACCACATCTCCCGGAGCAACGACACTGCCAGGACCCTTGAGGTTCAGCGTCTTGACATGACCGCTGGCAGGCGCTCGGACGTATAGCCGGTCAAACCGGTCTCTTTGTTTTTCCGCCTCGAATGCCAGTTCGCTGCGTTCCTGAACCACCCGACTGCGTTCTTCCGCCAGTTCTTCTGCTTCGACCGCGATGAAACGTTCCAGGCTTGCCTTGGCTTCAGCCAGTTGCGCCTCAGCCCGGCCTTTTCGTCCGATAAGTTCACTGAGTTCACTCTGGGCGATCTGGTGCGCCGACTTTGCGTCCAGGAAACGCCGCTTGGACGTATATCCCTGATCAAAGAGTGACTCCTGAATTGCGAATTTTTCCTGCTCGATTTCTACCTGTGTCCTTTGAAACGAGATCCGCTCAAGGACACTGGCCAGTTCAGCTTCCTTTTCGTTTATCCGGGCCTTCAATGCCTGCTGTTCTTGCTCGATAGCCTTCTTTTGAGCTTCCAGAGCGGCCTGCTGCGCTTCGCTGAAATCGAAGTCGCCGGAAAACCTCGGGTCGCCGTTCTTCTCTTCCCGAGAGTAGTTCGTCAGGCGTTGTTCTTCTCGCGCAAGGAACTGGAGCCTGGTGCGGACTTTTTCCAGGTCGTTTGAGGTTGCGGCTTCCTGCAGCCGGACAAGGGGTGTTCCCTTTTCAACCAGTTGCCCTTCTTCAACAAGAACTTCTGCAACGATGCCGCCTTCAAGATGGCCGACGGTCTGAATCTTGCCGGCAGGGACAATTTCGCCCGAAGCCTTGGCAACCTCACGTACCTGCCCAACGATGGACCAGCCGAGAAAGGCGGCAGCTCCAAGAGACAGCACCTGCAGGATGCGCCTGTAGGCGAAGGGCGGCGGCCCGTCTTCCAGTTCCAGGGGCATGTCCAGGGAATAATCTTGCTTGGCGGATTTTCGGGAAAACATGACGCTCTACTATCACTCGGTACCTATGGTGAGAACTGTGCGCCCTTAAAGTAAACATCCACTGAATCAACTCGTTAGAAAGTCAAAGCGATGTGCAGGACACACAAGTCTCATGGAGGAGCAACTGAGGTGTCGCCGTCGTTGGTTCTGTCAATGGTGTTGAACATGAACAGGCCGATGTTTCATTTCTTCCTTGCCTCAAGGGGGGCGCCGGCATCAAGGCCTCCCGAAAACTGGGATGGGGGTAGACCTTCCTGGGACCATGTCCTTTGTATGGATCCAAAACCTCATCGGAGGTGGTCATCCGGAAGGATGGGACAACCAAAGATGGAGACGTTCTTCTTTCTGCGGGTGTAAACATCGCGTGCATGTTTGAGCGCCATGGCGGCGTCCGGTGCATGAGGGGCCCCGACATGCCTGTGGTTCAGGCCGTACTGTCCCCGGATGAACGCTCCCCAAAGCGGCCATTCGCTTCCCATCGTCCAGACTTTCGATCGTCAGGCGGCGGAACTATCACACGACTCAGTTCTCCAGAGGCCGGACGACTTTGCGTAGTCCCAACCGAATGCCTCGTCAGATGCGCCCTGGGTGTTGAGCATCTCAAGTCTTGCCAGGGCCTCATTCAAATCCGGTTCGTGCCCGACGGACACCGGCCACATGACGAAGTGCATCTTATCCATGGCATCAAACCACTCCGCCTTGCGGGCATAAATGCGCTTGTGGATCGTCTGGAATACAAATCGCTCCAGTGAATCGATATCTCTCCATACCGACATGTTGGCAATGATGTGCGGATCATTCATCACGACCACGTCTGTCGCGGTGGCATCAAGCTCAAGACGCCAGATGAAGCCGTCACTGCGTTCAGCGGCGGCATTCACACGGTCGAGGTTGTTGACGAAATCAGCAATCCGCGGGTCGTCAATGTCGTGCTTGAGACGAGCAATATTCAACTCTGCCACGTGTTGATCTGCCATCTTGACCATTCCCACATTCCCTTCCCGACCTGACCCTGAAAGACGCTTGCGTGGATGATATGTGAACGTTATAAAGTTACGCGTTACAAAATTACATCCACCGGACACCTTCCCGAATGGCCTCTTTTATCATGATTTCAAATCCCGTTCGCAATTCAAAGCGCTTGCTTGCACAAACCGCAATCGCCGGATCCTTCGCGCTTGCGGCAACGACCATGTCTGCACATGCCGAAGCGCCTAATGTCGTGACGACCATCAAGCCGCTCCACTCGATTGCCTCGGCGGTCTTGGAAGGTGTCGGCAAGCCGCATATCATCATCGATGGCGCTGCCTCGCCGCACGGCTTCGCGCTCAAGCCGTCCCAGGCGTTCCTGCTGCAGGGAGCCGACGTCGTCTTCTGGATAGGACCGTCCCTCTCTGCTTCGCTTGCAAAGCCCATCAGCGCCATGGCTGCCGATGCAACTACCGTTGAACTGATGGATGTGGCCAATATGGATCATCTTCCCTATCGCGAAGGTGCCAATTTTGACTCTCATAATCATGGAGATCATGAAGATCATGCCTCGCATGAAGATCACGATGAGCACGAAAAACACGCTGATCACGAAGAGCATGATGGTCATGATGATCATGATGAACACGCGGATCACGAGGATCACGGCGACCATAGTGAGCATGCGGATCACAAGGACCATGACGAACACGAAGAGCATGCTGAAGAGCATGACGAACATGAGCATGAAGGTGCTGAAAAGGAACATGCGCATTCCGAACACGCCCATGATAGTGAGCACGAGCACGAAAAACATGCGGATGCAGGCCATGCTGACGAACACGGTCATGATCACGAAGGCGCAATGGACCCGCATATCTGGCTGAACCCGGACAATGGCATTGCCATTGCCGCTGTCATGGCAGAAACTCTTGCCAAGACCGACCCGGACAATGCCGAAATCTACAAGAAGAATGCAGCCGCATTTGCAGAACGTATTGAAACGCTGGAAACGAAAATCGCAGAGACGCTAAAGCCTGTCGAAGGCAAGAAATTTGTCGTTTTCCATGACGCCTACCATCATTTCGAACATCACTTCGATTTCGAAGCAAGCGGCGCGATAACAATTTCGCCGGAAACCGTCGCCAGTGCCAGCAGGGTTGCCGAAATACAGGATCAGATCAAGGATCTGTCCGTGACCTGTGTTTTCCAGGAGCCGCAATTCGATGCGAAACTGGTCGATGTCGTCCTGGAGGGAAGCGATGCCCGCAAGGGAACACTCGATCCTCTCGGTACGGAACTAGACAACGGGGCGGACCTTTATCCTGAACTTCTGTCCAGCCTGTCAACCTCACTGAATTCCTGTCTTTCAGGCCAATCATGAGTAAATGAAAAAGCCGGGCGCGTTGCCCGGCGATTTCAGGTCTGGTCGTTCGATTTTTTCTCAGCTCGCGTTTCTGGCCTTTTCCCGCGCTGCCTCGGTCTTTCCGATCGCTTTCAGCAAGTGGCGGTCGCGGTCGTAGATGTCAGAGTAGTAGGCGATCCCGCTGCCTTCCTGCTCCGGCCATGCGGTGAAGTAGGAAACATAAACAGGAATATCGCCTGTTACCTGTTCCTGCTCGTTTTGCCCCTCGGCAATCCTCGACACCACGTAGTCCTTCGACTTTCCAAGGACAGCGGCGGCCATGCCTTGAGGGTCGTGCAACCTGATACAACCGTGGCTGAAGGCACGCACATCCTTGTTGAAGAGGTTTTTCGACGGCGTGTCGTGCATGTAAATATGATGCTCGTTCGGGAACAGGATTTTGACAGCGCCGAGAGCATTTGAACGGCCGGGATACTGACGTACATTGATGGATTGCTGTTTGGCGGCGACTGCATACCAGTCCACCGACGCCGAAGAGACCTTCCGCCCTCTTGGTGTCGTGACTTCGTATCCGGCGCGGTCGAGATAGGACGGGTCACGTGCGAGTTTCGGCAGCATTTCATTGACGATGATCGAGTATGGCACCCCCCAGTACGGGTTATACTCTACGACCTCGATCTGGTCGTAAAAGAAGTTTGTCTGGTTTGACTTTTTACCAACGACCACCCGCATGGACAGCGGGTCCTCACCCGGGGCTGTGTAGGTCGCAGTGAATGCAGCCTGGTTGATGAACACCTTGCGCGCGCCGAGTTCCTCCGGGATCCACCGGCTGCGCTCCATCGCAAGTTCCACCTTGGCGATCTTGGCAGCGTTGGTCTCTCCGACCAGGGCATTGATCGTGTTTTTTCCGACGATCCCGTCCGGCGTCAGGTCGGCCTCCTTCTGAAAGGCCTTAACAAGTGCAATCAATTCCGGGGAATAAAGATCGCTGTCATCGTAGGCTGAAAGTGTCTCGGCATGTGCAGTCAGCAGATCCTGCGATCCGTTTTTTGCAATCGCAGCGACAATATTCTTCATTTCCGGGCTGGATTTGCCGGCTTTCAGGAATGTCCCTGGTGCGATGACAATCTGCCCGGCATCCTCATCTTCCGATTTCAGCCGGTCCAGTTCTGCAGTCAGCTTGCGGAAATGCTCGTTCTGCGGCTGATGGCCAGCCAGTTCCTCCGGGACGTCTGCTGCTTTTGCAAGATCCGAGAGGGCGCCGACCAGATCAACATCGTGTCGCGGCAGATCATGGTATTGCGAAATTCTGTTAGGGTCGACCCGGCCGCGCGTTGCGTCCAGCACATAGGTCATCGCCGCCGCACTCAGTTCCATTTCAAACCGCATCAACGCAGCTTCTTTTTCAGCCGCGCCGAGACCTGAAACAGCTGGGGGCGCAACAAAATAATCTTCCGGGACGAGTGCGAATTTGCCAGTCGCCGCCATGGCCTTGCGCATCTGCTCGGCCTTGGGTGTTGCTTGTCCGTCTTTCACCCAGACAAAATCGGGATGTTCCCTGTAATAGGCGATCAACGCTTCTCCGACTTCCGGCAAAACAGTCAGGGACAGTTCCTTGAGTGCCGGGCGTGCGCGGTCGAAGTTCGTAAGCACGACGGGTTCGACCGGAACAATGTCTCTTTCCACCGTTGCCGTGTCGGCAGGCTCGAGGTTCGCGTCTGCCGGCTTGATCTCTGCGGTTTTCTTTTCAGAAAGCGGTGCGAGCGAAACAACTTTCCACTTGTCGGGTGTGTAGTTGAGATAGCGTGGTGCGGACACTTTCACCGTAGCGGCCTTTTTACGCAGCTGCTCCTGCTTCTGGCGTTCCTGCTGCCTGCGATGATTTTCAGGATTGAACAGGCGCTGAAACAGTCCCTGAGCGGCGGCGTGTTCGGTGCTTGCGACACCGAACCCCGTTGCAAGCACCGACGCCATGAGACAGGCCTTGATCGAGTTTTTCATCGCGGTTCGGAAGCGGTTTCCAGTGTCCGTTTCATGGAACCCGTTCACGCGCACGTCTTGTTTCATATCGCTTGCCTGCATTGCCTAAACCCACAAGTCAAAAGTCGGCCTGATGTCAGATCCGTTGCCCATTCAGCCGGACAACACACCCTCACTGCCGTCAAGAAATCGCCCGGAAGACCGTCCTTCCGCACCTTCTTCTTGCATCGGTTTCCGGCTCAACTCCGCACATCTTTGCTGGAACTGTGACGCGAAACGCAAGAAGCAAACTGGTTAATACTATAACAGGCTTGATCAGGGGGTTAAGGGCAAGCGTCATTCACACCTTTTAAATTCAATTCAGTGTGACGATTTTGTCTCTAAGAGAATATCCCCTGTGTTCGGTAGATCATTTTTTTAAATTGTATGAATAACTTAGTGCTAACAAAAAAGCTCTCACCCGTGATGTTCATCACGGCCACACGGCGCCGTTAAAACTAGGAACGTGAGTACAAAACCGAACATTATTATCCGGAGCGCAGCGAATGCCGTTTCAATTCAACATCGGGGATCACGTTTCGCCCCAAGCCGGATTCGTTGAATTCAGCGCGCCACAACACGACCAGTTGAAATGGTGCCGGAGCAAATTGTTCAAGATGGTCGCCGGAAACCTGAGCTGCGACGACTATTTCCGCTCACTGCCGAACAGCAGAACGCTCACCGACCTGATAAACGACAGCAGCATCTGGGTGAATTACGGGCCGGGTATCGCAACACCGTTCTACGGCAAAACGTATTCTGCCTCCGGCGAAATAGGTATTGCGGACAGCGCTTTCAGGATGGGCCGCTGGACTGTCCTTGCAACGATCATCCATGAGCTTGCCCACGTAAATGGTGCGCCCGGTCGGGGTGGAGATACGCGCGCTGAGGAGGCGGTCTATCATTGCGGGCTGGGAACTTCAGACGCGTATTACGGTCTCGACGAGGTTCCTGGAACACCCTGCTATTCGGAATACGGAGACTGAAAACAATGTGCCGCCCGGAGCCATCTGACCGAAGGCTCCAGGCCGAAAACATGCCCTAGAACGGGATTTCGTCGTCCATCGGACCGGCACCACCGCCACCGGATCCGCCAAATCCGCCGCCACCGGAACCGCCGCCATGGCCGCCACCGCCGAAACTTCCGCCGCCGCCGCCGCCCTGGGATTCATTGCCGTAATCAGGAAGGCCGCCGGACTGACCGCCTTCGCCACGCCCGTCGAGCATCGTCAGATTCGAATTGAATCCCTGCAGCACGACCTCGGTTGAATAACGGTCCTGACCGGACTGGTCCTGCCACTTGCGCGTCTGGAGCTGACCTTCCAGGTAGATCTTGGAGCCCTTGCGCAGGTATTGCTCTGCGACCTTGCAAAGGCCCTCATTGAAGATGACCACGCGATGCCATTCGGTTTTCTCCCGGCGCTCGCCGCTGTTTCGGTCCCGCCAGGATTCAGATGTGGCAATACGCAGGTTGGCGATAGGCCTGCCATCCTGTGTCCGGCGAATTTCCGGATCAGCACCCAAGTTGCCGACCAAAATGACTTTGTTGACGCTACCCGCCATCCTGCACTCCTGTTTGTTCTCGCAGCTATTCCGGTTCCGCGATTGTTTCCGGAACTTGTTTTAACGGAACCATTCTGCCCGCCTTGGCGCTAGAAAGCAGAACCGTAGCGGCACTCCAACCGTTTCGCCCATGTTTTCGTTCACGTGCACCCATTTTCCACAAGGCAAAGGAATTGATGCGCATGAAATCGCGGAATTTTGTGCCGTTTGCGCAACCGACACCTCGTTCATCGTTCCACGCCACCTGAAAATCGAGATACAATGCCGTCGACAACCGTCTTTTTTCCGTTATATGTACTTGTTTTGTTCTTATCACTTCTATAAAAAAGTTGCAATCGAACTGAGCAAATATGCGTGTTTCCATCCGATGACCAATTCACCCGACTGGATGTTACGCGGTTAGCTGCTATATCGGGAAAATGACAGACGGGTTCGGGATCACCAACCCTCAATGCAGATAGACCAGCGGCAGGCGTTCGGCTTGCTGCATGTTTGGCAGGAAAATCAAGAATGTCGACAAATGACGGCACTCGCCCGGACGAGTCTCGAACTACGGATCCGACAAAAGTGATCAGCATTCGCGGCGCCAGAGAGCACAATCTCAAGGGGGTGGATCTTGATTTGCCGCGCGACCGCCTGATCGTCATGACCGGTCTGTCCGGATCGGGCAAGTCGTCTCTCGCCTTTGACACAATCTACGCCGAAGGGCAACGACGGTACGTGGAGAGCCTGTCGGCCTACGCAAGGCAGTTTCTGGAAATGATGCAGAAGCCGGATGTCGACCAGATCGACGGACTTTCGCCGGCAATTTCCATCGAACAGAAGACGACGTCGCGCAACCCCCGCTCGACCGTGGGGACCGTCACCGAAATCTATGACTACATGAGGCTTCTCTTTGCCCGTGTCGGCATCCCCTATTCGCCGGCCACCGGCCTGCCGATCGAAAGCCAGACGGTGAGTCAGATGGTCGACCGGGTCATGGAACTGGAGGAAGGCGCCCGCCTCTATCTGCTGGCACCCATGGTACGGGGACGCAAGGGAGAATATCGCAAAGAACTTGCCGAACTCATGAAAAAGGGGTTTCAGCGGGTCAAGATCGACGGAACGTTCCATGAAATTGCGGAAGCTCCTGCCCTCGACAAGAAGTACAAACACGATATCGATGTTGTCGTGGACCGCCTTGTCGTACGCGATGATATCTCAGGCCGGCTGGCAGACTCTCTTGAAACAGCCCTGAAACTTGCCGACGGTATCGCGATCGCCGAATTTGCAGACAAGACGGATGAAAAGGGCAATCCGGAACGTCTGATCTTTTCCGAAAAATTCGCATGTCCGGTATCCGGCTTTACGATATCCGAAATCGAACCGAGGCTGTTTTCGTTCAACAATCCGTTCGGTGCCTGTCCGACGTGCGACGGCCTGGGAACGACACTTGCCTTCGAAGAAGACCTTGTCGTCCCGGATCACTCGCTGTCATTGCGTGAAGGTGCGGTTCTGCCCTGGGCCAAGACGGGGTCCACCTCCCCATATTATGCACAGACCCTGGAAGCGCTTTGCAGCCATTTCAAGGTCACGATGTCGACGCCCTGGAAAGACCTGCCCGGAGAGGTTCAGGATGCGATCCTGCACGGAACCGGCAAGACACTTGTTGAATTTGTCTATGACGACGGCGTGCGCAGTTACCGCACTGAAAAGACCTTTGAGGGCGTGATCGGCAACATCGAACGTCGCTGGCGGGAAACGGAATCTTCCTGGGTCCGCGAAGAACTGGCCAGGTACCAGTCGGACCATGCCTGCCCGGCCTGTCGCGGTTTCCGTCTGAAACCGGAGGCCCTGGCCGTCAAGATCGCGGGAAAGCATATCGGTGAAGTGACCGAACACTCGATCCGGCATGCCAGGGACTGGTTCGATACGTTGCCCGACCAACTGAATGAAAAACAGTCGGAAATTGCCGGACGGATCCTCAAGGAAATCCGTGAGCGTTTGAAATTCCTAAACGATGTCGGCCTTGAGTATCTGACACTGTCCCGTTCTTCCGGGACGCTTTCAGGAGGAGAAAGCCAGCGCATCCGCCTTGCGTCGCAGATTGGGTCCGGTCTGACGGGTGTCCTTTATGTCCTCGATGAACCTTCCATCGGCCTGCATCAGCGTGACAATGCCCGGCTTCTGGAAACACTTAAACATCTACGGGACCTCGGTAATACGGTCATCGTGGTCGAACATGACGAAGATGCTGTTCTGACTGCAGACTATGTCGTCGATGTCGGTCCGGGTGCCGGCGTGCACGGCGGTGAAGTGGTTGCGAAGGGCAGTCCTGCGGAAATCATGGCCAACACAAGGTCGTTGACCGGGGAATACCTTTCCGGAGCGAGAATGATTTCGCGCCCGGACGGCAGACGCAAGATCAACAAGAAACGGAAACTCTCTGTCCGCGGCGCACGAGGCAACAACCTCAAGGATATCGATGTCGATGTGCCTCTCGGCACATTCACCTGCGTCACCGGTGTCTCAGGTGGTGGCAAGTCGACATTCCTGATCGACACGCTCTACAAGGCTGCCGCCCGCCGTCTGAATGGCGCCAGAGACAATCCTGCCCCGCATGATCGTATTGAGGGGTTGGAAGTCCTGGATAAGGTAATCGATATCGATCAGTCGCCCATCGGGCGCACACCGCGCTCCAATCCGGCAACCTATACCGGTGCCTTTACACCGATCAGAGAGTGGTTTGCCGGCATGCCGGAGGCCAAGGCTCGAGGCTATCAGCCTGGGCGTTTTTCCTTCAACGTCAAGGGTGGACGTTGCGAAGCCTGCCAGGGTGACGGTGTCATCAAGATCGAAATGCACTTCCTGCCGGACGTTTATGTGACCTGCGACGTGTGCAAGGGCAAACGCTATAACCGGGAGACCCTGGAAGTCGAATTCAAGGGAAAATCCATTGCGGGCGTTCTCGACATGACCGTTGAGGAAGCCGCAGAATTCTTCGCAGCGGTTCCTGCTGTTCGTGACAAGATGAAAACGCTCGCGCGTGTCGGGCTCGGCTATATCAAGGTCGGTCAGCAGGCGACGACACTCTCCGGTGGCGAAGCTCAGCGTGTGAAGCTTGCCAAGGAACTGTCCAAACGGTCGACCGGGCGCACGCTATACATACTCGACGAACCGACGACGGGTCTTCATTTTCATGATGTCGCCAAACTTCTCGACGTTCTTCACGAACTTGTCGATCAGGGGAATTCGGTGCTGGTCATCGAGCACAATCTCGAAGTCATCAAGACCGCAGACTGGATAATCGATCTTGGTCCGGAAGGCGGTGATGGTGGCGGTGCCGTGGTCGCGACGGGTCGTCCGGAGGACGTGGCAGAGGTTCAGGCAAGTTACACAGGACAGTTCTTGAGCGAACTTTTGCAGCGCAGGCCGCAAAGAGCATCCGATGCTGCGGAATAGCCCAATGGGTTCCGCCTCTTGAATTTCTGTGCAACGCACCTAAATCTATAAAAGCATGCGACGTAAGCGATTTCCGGAATATGCCCTAACCATATCCCATGAAAATGCTGCATTGCATCAATTGCATGTCTGACATGCAAAGATGGCACTTCTTTTAATTCACTTGGTGAATTATATGTTTGATCAACAGAGACAAAGGCGCGGCATCGCCGTGTTGATCAAGGAATAACAAGATGTTTGACAATGTGCGTAGTAAGTACAGCAGCTGGGTAAGCTATCGTCGTGCGATCGACGAATTGTCCCGCCTGTCAGCACGTGAACTGCAGGATCTCGGCATTTCCCGGAGCGACATCAAGTTTGTCGCCCGCCGCGGATTGAGCAGCTAAAGAATACCAGATCGCGTCCAAGGGCATCCTCCTCCCAGCCTAAGGACGTGTGACACGCAGGGCATCCTCCTCCCAGCCCTGCCAGTCGAAACGACGCCCGCCAGTACCTCCTCCCACTGGCGGGCGTTCGTTTGTTCAGACACACGTTTCAAAGACATTCCCGAATAAAACAAGCACACACGGCATAGTCTTCGCATATGCGATACGGCGTCAGATCCTTGGCTATGTGTCAAACAATTCCTCTACCGTTAACTTCCTGTTGTCTTGCACTTTTTGCATATCAGAGTCGCAAAAAAATCACTTCTTCGCAGTGCACAATTTCCCTATATAGCGATTGTAAGAGATGAACGGGCCAGACGCCGATCCGCGGTGCCATGGCCATGAGATAGCGAAAGGCCTAAACCATGATCGATAACGTTGTACGCAAATTCAACAACTGGAAACGCTTCCGTCAGACCTATGGCGAACTTTCCAACCTGACCAACCGCGAACTGGACGACCTGGGCATTGCCCGCTCCGATATCGCCCGTTACGCACGTCAGTCTGTAAAATAATCAAGTTTGCGGTTCAGGGGCATCCTCCTCCCAGCTCCTGAACTGCAATCCCTCTGCGAACCTATCGCAGAGCAACCAAAAACGCTTGCCGGATCCTCCTCCCCCGGCAGGCGTTTTTTTTGATTCAAGAGACAATCCGGCAGCCAATTGTCCACCACATGTCTTGTCATAAAAACTGGCGTTGTTTTCGTCTTTGAACACATGAAGACGCGAATGCTGGATCTGTGCCGCAAGATGTTGCGGCAAACATCCAATCCCTGTAATCAGGGCACAAACTTATTGTCTGGATGGTCTCACAGTTTGTCGCTGTTTGAGATGTCCGGCATCTGCCCCAAGGAATTATCATGACTGCGATCCACGTTATTGGCGGTGGCCTTGCCGGATCCGAGGCTGCCTGGCAGATCGCCGAGGCAGGGCTGGAGGTCGTACTGCATGAGATGCGACCGGTACGAAAGACCGACGCCCACCAGACAGAAGGTCTTGCCGAACTGGTCTGTTCCAACTCGTTCCGGTCAGACGATTCACAACAGAATGCGGTTGGACTGATTCATCATGAATTGCGCCAGCTCGGATCACTGATCATGGCTTCGGCCGATGCCCATCAGGTTCCTGCAGGCAGTGCACTCGCAGTCGATCGAGACGGATTTTCAAATGCGGTTACCGAGGCGTTGAATACGCATCCACGCATTCGGATCGAACGAGAGGAAATTGCCGGACTTCCGCCGGAAGACTGGGAAAAGGTAATCATTGCAACGGGTCCTCTGACTTCCCCGGCACTTTCTCAAGCCGTTCTGGAAAAATCGGGAGAGGACGCCCTCGCCTTCTTCGATGCCATTGCCCCGATTGTCCATTTCGACTCGGTCGATCTGAACAAGGCATGGTTCCAGTCCCGGTACGACAAGGTTGGTCCCGGAGGAACGGGCAAGGATTATCTCAATTGTCCGATGGACAAGGATCAATACGAAGCCTTCATAGACGCCTTGCTGGCGGGAGACTCTGCAGATTTCAAGGAATGGGAAGCCAACACGCCCTATTTCGATGGCTGCCTTCCAATTGAGGTCATGGCCTCCAGGGGACGGGAGACCCTACGACATGGCCCGATGAAACCGATGGGGCTGACAAACGCACACGATCCGGATGTCAAGGCATATGCGGTCGTTCAACTACGCCAGGACAACGCGCTCGGCACACTTTACAACATGGTCGGTTTTCAGACCAAACTGAAATATGGCGCGCAAGCGGACATCTTCCGCATGATTCCCGGGCTCGAAAGTGCCCAGTTTGCGCGGTTGGGCGGACTTCATCGCAATACGTTCCTGAACTCGCCAAAAGTGCTCGACAACACGTTGCGCCTGAAATCGGATCCGCGCTTGCGGTTCGCCGGTCAAATCACCGGCTGCGAAGGGTATGTGGAATCTGCCAGTGTCGGCTGTCTGGCCGGACTTTTCGCGGTCATGGACGTTCGCGACCAGGCCATCGTTGCGCCACCGGAGACGACGGCCATGGGGGCCCTGCTTGGCCATATCACCGGCGGACACATCCTGCGCGAGGACGGTGCCGGAAAACCAAAATCCTTCCAGCCAATGAACGTCAATTTCGGGTTATTCCCCCCTATCGAGGCACCGACACGGGATGAAGAAGGCAAACGGTTCAAAGGCAAGGAAAAGGCAAAGGCCAAGAAGCTAGCGATGACCAATCGCGCGAAAGCGGATTTTGCTGACTGGATGTCCGGACTTGGGCTCAAGAAGTTGGCAGCTGAATAACGTAAATTCAGACAAGCCAGATATTTGTCTGCCTCAAAGACGCAGCAGGGGTTTCGTGGAGGCACGCCACAATATCCACTGTCGCCTGAGCTGAGATATCTCGGCAATTTCCTGCAAGGGGTCGAAATCCGGAGCTTCAAGTTTTTTCAGGAATGGTTCCACCAGCACCAGTGGCAGGAAGGCGTTGCTGCACTCTTCGGGAATAGTGTCGGCAACCTGTCTCACACGTTTCAGGTGATGCCGAACGTGTTCACCCAGTTCCCTGAGAACGGATCTCAATTGCGGTGAAATTTTTCCCTGAAAAACACTTTCCGGATCAAGACCATGCCTGGAAACAATATCGTTGGGCAAAAACATCTGTCGACGCGACGCGTGCCACGGCAAGGCGCGCATCAGACCCGTCAGACCATAGGCGACACCGGCATGTCCGGCCGCGGTGGCAGTTCCCGGATCCCTGCCATTGTTGAGAACAAGACAGGCAAGCTGGATCAAACCGGAAACCGTTTCACCGAGATATCCTTCCAGATCATTCAGGCTCGGCATCGGATCATCATAGAGATCGAAAATTCTTGCCTCTGTCATCGCCAAAAGCCCCGGGCGCGGCAATCTGTACGTCGCGATCGTCTGTGTGAGCGTATTGGCGACCGGATTGGATGCTACGGCTCCGTGCTCCGTTCCCTCCAGCAGATCACGCCACCACTGCAGGCGCACTTCACCGGGCAATGGCTCCGACACGACTTCGCGAATGCGCGCAATTTCCGCATTGAATGCATAAAGCGCCATCAAACCCGGTCTTTGCGCCTCCGGAGCCAGCAACGTCGCGAGATAACGGTCCCTGTCGTACTGGCGAACAATATCGGCGGCATAATCATCGTCGGTGGTCATAGGCGCCCATATGGTTTGAAAACCGGATCAGTCTACCGCCAATAAAGCCGCTGCCACTGCCCGGTCCTCGGACAGGAGAACATTGAATGTCCGAACTGCCGCTCCCGTTGACATGGGGTCTGCCAGGATTTCGACTTCGCGGAACCGGAATTTCAGGTCCGCCGGAAGCGGACGCAAATCCTTGCCGGTTCCCACGAGCAGCACCTCGATGTCTGCATGTTCTTCGAAGACACGCTGGAAAGCTTCATCGCTGAATTCGGCCGGATCACCTATGTTCCAGCCATAGATCCCACTGGGGACGCATAACAGCGACCCCAGGTGGGACATGTTCGCAAATCTGAAGCCACCGTCGCCGTAGGCATCAATTGGCGCCCTGCCGGGAAAATGAGCTTTCCGGATTTCCATCTGGAAAGATCCTTAAACAGTCGCGTTCGCCTTGGCTTCCTTTTCATCATCGCCATCATTTCGGGACAACGCGTCCGGACGAAGGTTGAGCAGGATAAGCAAAGGAGCTGCCAGGAAGATCGACGAGTAGGTTCCAATCACGATGCCGAAGATCATCGCGAGCGTGAACGACTGAATGACCTCTCCGCCGAAAACATAGAGCGCAATCAGGGCCAGGAGTGTCGTGACAGATGTCATCGTTGTGCGCGACAGGGTCTCGTTGATGGACTGATCCAGAATGTCCGCCAGCGGCCGTTTCTTGTATTTGCGCAAGTTTTCCCTGATGCGGTCGTAGACGACCACGGTGTCGTTGAGTGAATACCCGATAATCGTCAGAACAGCGGCGATGCTGGAGAGAGAAAAGTCGAGCTGAAGCAGAACGAACAGTCCCACTGTGATCACGACGTCGTTTGCCGTCGTCAGGATCGCCCCAACAGCGAACTGCCACTCAAAGCGGAACCAGATGTAGATCAGGATGGCAAAAAGCGCGGCACCCACAGCAATCGCGCCGGCCTGCGCCAATTCACCCGATACCCTGGGCCCGACAACTTCAACGCGGCGGAAGTCTACGTTGTCATCAGCAAATATTGTCCGGACACGTTGAACCACCGATTGCTGCGCGAGTTCGCCGCCTGGCTGTTCCTCCACACGGATCAAGATATCGTCTGATGCACCGAATTCCTGAACCTGAACATCACCGAGATTGAGGGCAGACAATTCGGAACGGATGGCACCGATATCGGCAGGCCCATCAGTCTTGATCTCGATGATGGTCCCGCCCTTGAAGTCGATCCCGTAGTTCATACCAACGGTGAAAAAGCCTGCAAGCGAAGCGATTACAAGGAGTATGGACAGCGGGAAGCTGAATTTCCGCAACCACATGAACTTGATGTGGGTGTTGTCCGGAACGAGTCTTAATAGCATTTCTTATTTCTCCCGGATCAGATCGGCAACGCGGATGGACGACGGCGGCGTATCCAGAGAGCCACCAGCAACCGGCTGAACGTGAATGCCGAGAAAACTGTCGTGAAAATGCCGATCGCAAGCGTGACGGCAAATCCGCGAACCGGTCCGGATCCAAGTTGGAAAAGGATCACGGCCGCTATGAGCGTGGTGATATTGGCATCAAGAATTGTACCGAGCGCACGGCTGTAGCCGGCATCAATCGCCGAGATCACCGAGCGACCAGCCCTCGATTCCTCGCGTATTCGCTCGAAGATCAGCACGTTTGCATCCACCGCCATGCCGATCGTCAGGACGATACCGGCAATTCCCGGAAGGGTGAGTGTCGCCTGAAGGACCGTCAACGCACCGAAAATCAAGAAAATGTTGGTGGCAAGCGCCAGGTCGGCAATGACGCCGAACCGTCCATAGGCAAGGATCATGAATACGATCACAGCTGCACCTGCAATGATCGATGCCAGTTTACCAGCTTCGATCGAGTCGGCTCCGAGGCCAGGTCCGATCGACCGTTCCTCAATCACCGTCAATTGTGCAGGCAGCGCGCCGGCACGCAGCAGTATTGCGAGATCATTCGCACCTTCGACGGTAAAGTTACCGGAAATCTGACCGGACCCACCCAGGATCGGCTCTCTGATCACGGGCGCCGAGATGACTTCATCGTCCAGGAGAATTGCAAAGGGGAAATTGACGTTTTCTGTCGTGACCCGTGCAAATTCCCGAGCCCCCGACTGGTTGAAGCGGAAGGTCACAACCGGTTCGTTGGTATTCTGGCCGAAGGCAACCTGTGCGTCGACAAGGTCTTCCCCACCCAACAAGGGTTTGGTTTGCAGGAGATAGGGAATGGGAGGATCGTCAACTGACATGAACACCGAGGTACCCACCGGTGGGCGGCTCTGAAGCGCCTGTTCACCTGTCATGTTTCTGTCGACCAGATGGAATGTCAGCTTCGCGGTTTCACCGATAAGATCCTTGAGGCGTTCAGGATCTCCCTCACCCGGCGCTTCCACCAGGATCCGGTCTGTCCCCTGCCGTTGAATATTCGGCTCGGTCGTGCCGAGCTCGTCAACACGTTTGCGGATGACTTCGATGGATTGCTGGACGATCGACTGAAGCCTGTTGTCCAGGCCTGCTTCTGAATAGGTAAACCGGACCAGTCCATTGTCATCGACACTCAAATCGAACTCGTCGACCGGCTGACCTCCGAACAAGCTGGAAACAAGAGGATTTACCAGTGGCGAAAGGCGCTCCCTTGCCTCATCCAGGCGTGTCAGATCCCGAATTCTGACCTGCGCGGACTCCGGTCGAGCGTCCAGGCCTGTATAGCCAATTCTCGGGTTTTCCCGCAGAACGTCCCGAATTTCGCCTTCAAGTGCCTTAAAACGATCTTCGATGTATTTTTTCTGATCCACTTCATAGAGCAGATAAGCGCCACCCTGCAGATCGAGCCCAAGAACCATCTGGTTCTTCGGCAGGAAGTCCGGCCAGCTCTCGAGTTGTTTGGCGGTAAAGAAATTCGGCAGCGTCGTGAGAATACCTGCGGCAACCACAAGCACGATCAGCACGATTTTCCAGCGAGCGAAATGAAGCATGACAGAGCCTTAAAAACAGCCAGGCCGATAACGCGCCGGCCTGGCAACAAGATCGATACGGTACCGTTGCACCTCAGGAATTGTCTTTGGCCGGCTCGGACTTGGAGCGTACTTCCTGAATCATGGATCGCACAACGCGGACCTTGATGCCTTCAGACAGTTCGACCTGCAATTCACTATCGTCTACCACCTTCGCGACTTTGCCGATAAGTCCGCCGGTGGTCACAATGGTGTCACCGCGACGCAGGTTGGCAACCATCTCCTGGTGTTGTTTCATGCGCTGTCTTTGCGGCCGTATGATCAGGAAATACATGATCGCGAAAATGGCCACGAAGGGCAGGATCTGAATCAGGAATCCCGGACCCATGGCTCCGGCGGACTGCGCATACGCTGGGGTGATCAACATTCAACTCTCCTAAGGGGCGTCTTTCAGCCGGCGTTCCGCTTGGAACGCTGACAAAACGCTCTGAATTCTGGTCGCGCGGACTATAACGGCGGCGCGCCTCATTTCAAGCGTTGCAAGCCGATTCCGGCGTACCGGTATGGGAATAACTGGCGTTTTCGCGCTACCTGCCCCATGCTACTGCTCTCGCAACACGTTTCAGGCTCTCAAATGGGCCTTTTTGACTGGGGTTGCAAGAATTATGAGTGCGCAAAACGACCTTGCCGCATTGAACGCCAAACTCGATTCCCTGATTGAACTCGTCAGCCGCGCCGTACCGGCCAGTGCGAAGGAGCCTGACTGGTCTGCCGCCGAGGCCTTTGTCTGGATTCCCGAGCCGGGCGACCTGCACGCGGTGGAGAAAGTAAACCGTGTCGATATTGCACTGCTGTGTGCCGTTTCCCATGTTCGGGACCTGTTGCTCGACAACACCAGACGTTTCGCGGACGGGCTCCCGGCCAACAATGCCCTTTTGTGGGGCGCGCGCGGCATGGGTAAATCGTCATTGGTGAAGGCTGCGCATGCGGCGATCAACCGGGAAGACGATTCGAGCAGTCTGAAACTTATTGAAATACACCGGGAAGACATCGAATCGTTGCCGAAGCTCATGGCCCTGATCCGCTCCGCACCTTTCCGGTTCATCATCTTTTGCGACGATCTCAGTTTTGACAATGATGATACATCCTACAAGTCGCTCAAGGCTGTTCTGGAAGGCGGCATCGAAGGACGTCCGGAAAACGTCATTTTCTATGCAACATCAAACCGTCGACATTTGTTGCCCCGCGACATGATCGAGAACGAACGCTCGACCGCGATCAATCCGGCAGAAGCGGTTGAGGAAAAAGTCTCCCTGTCCGACCGTTTCGGTCTCTGGCTCGGCTTTCACAAATGCAGCCAGGATGACTATCTCGACATGGTGCGCGGGTATGCCGCTCACTACGGACTGGAAATTCCCGAAGATGACATGCGCTCGCAGGCGCTGGAATGGTCCACGACCCGCGGCAGCCGCTCAGGACGGGTCGCCTATCAGTACATACAGGATCTTGCCGGCCGTCTCGGCAAGGCTCTGACATGAAAAAACCCGGCATTGCCGGGCTTTTTCTCGTGTGTGACGCAAGACCTAGCGCTGTGGCAGATGCTTCAGCGGATCGACTGGCTTGTTGCCCCTGCGCAGTTCGAAGTGCACCTGGGGCTGGTTGACCGAACCCGTAGCACCGGCAAGACCCACCACGTCGCCGCGCCGGATCGTGTCGCCGCGCTTGACTTTCAGTTCGCTGTTATGCGCGTAAGCCGAAACCCAGCCTTCGCTATGCCTGACCAGAACGAGATTGCCGTAGCCTTTAAGCTCATTGCCCGAGTAGATCACGGTGCCATCATCGGCGGCCTTGACCGGAGTGCCTTCCGGCACAGCAAGGTTCACGCCCTCGTTCTTGCCTCCGCCGGGTTTGGAGCCGAAGTCGGAGATGATCCGGCCACGCACCGGCCAACGGAATTTTTCGCTGGAAACGTCGGCATCCTGCTTGAGGCTTGCGACGGTCGGCGTTTTGATCGGTTCTGTCGGCCGCGGTTCTTGAGTCAAGGCAGGTTGCGGAAGCGAAACCTTTTGGACCGGTGCCGTCGGCGTAGCAGCTACCTGTTTCCTGGAGTCCGTTGAAATCGATGCAGTCGTGACCGGGCGCCCCGAAGCGGCGGGTTTGCGTTTCGGTAGCGTACTGACACGAATGACGTCAACGTCCTCGACGATGGTTTCCGTGGTGCTTATCTGCGTGAATGTCGGCTGCCTGAACGGTTTGCGATCCGGTCGAGGGGCCGCTCCCGAATTTGTAGAGACCGAACCGGTGACAACAGTTTCGTTCCTGCTGACCTTCGGCAATTTGACCTTGCCGCTCTCACCTTCGGTAGCGCTCGCAAGACCGTTTCGATCGGAATAGACATAAGTCGGTATGACGATGCTCTGACCAGGACGAACCTGATCGGCATTGTCTATCCCGTTGACGGAAGCAAGCGCTTGAACCGGCACGCCATAGCGCCGAGCGATCGAATTCAGGTTGTCACCCTGGCGAACATTGACCCTGGTTCCGCCGGCCGAAGTCCAGCCTTTCCAGCTTTTTGCGTTTGTTGCGTTAACTGTTTCAGGTGCCGGAGCCGTGGCAACCGGAGCGGCCTGTACAGGCGCTGGCTGCACGACGGCAGACTGTGTCGGCGCCGGCAGCGGTGCTGACTGGATGTCCGAAGACTTTTTGGGAATTGATCCGGTCGTCACTGGCGCTGTGCTTGCCTGCGGAAGCCCTGCGGTGGTTCCGCCAGGCCCATTGGCAATGTCCTGATAGGTCGGCTGCTTTGGCGCGCCGTTCAGGATCTCACGCTGGTTTTCCGTGTTTCCCGTATAATACGGAGGTTCTCCAAAACGCTCAACCGCACTGGAACAACCTGCAAGGGATACCGCGATCAAAGATATTGTGGCCGCTTTTCCCAGTAGATCCCCGCGGAGGGTACGCATCCGCTTTTTCATCGCCTTAACTCATAACGCTAACTGTGGCTGCTATGGTTAAGAGTAGACGCCAGTAAGGTTTATAAAGACTAAAGACACCGGGCGATTGCGGCAAAACCCGCCAATTTCTTTGACTTTTTTGATTCAACAATGTGCCCGGTGTGGGAGATTATAGTAAATCGGGCACCGAATCCTCCCCGAGATTCGCACTCCTGACTGCGAGTTCGATGATACGATCCGCGGCTAGAGTCGCTGTGCGACCCCCGGTTGAAGCATGACGGTTCTGACGGGCATCAAGGTTTCCGCCGTCATCACACTTTCCGTCTTCACAAACCTGATCAATGACTGGGGCTGCATGGATTGACCGACAGGTGCGATCAGAATACCACCCGGCTTGAGTTGCTGGACCCAGTTGTCAGGAACCGAGGGTATAGCGGCGGTCACAATGATACGATCGAAGGGGCCTTTTTGTTTCAAACCTTCGAACCCGTCGCCTTGCCGAGCTGTTACGTTATCAAGTTTCAAAGCCGCAAACCGTCGTCTTGCAAGGTCGGCAAGCGTGGCAAACCGATCGACGGTCTCCACTCTCTCCGTCAAATGCGCCAAAACTGCAGACTGGTATCCTGAGCCTGTGCCTATTTCGAGAAGGGCATGCTCAGGAGACACGTCCAAAGCCTGCGCGGTGAATGCAACAAGCGATGGAGAGGAGACGGTTTGTCCGCATTCAATCGGAAGAGTCACGTCTTCATAGGCGAGGCTGTGGTGCCGCGCAGGCAGGAAGAGGCGCCTTGGAACGCGCTCGATAGCCGAAAGAACGTCCCGGGCTCCAACACCCTGTCGGCGCAACGAAAGCACCAGCGCTGCGCGCGCCTCCGCCTCATCCGGCAAAGCGGATGACCGCATCGTCTGTTCTTCGCCAGGCGGCGTTCCCGCCATGCGCTCTTCCTCTCTGCGGACTTTAGGCCAGTGCCTCGGCAAGGTGACCGACCAGATCATGCGCCGTCAAATCTATGCGTAGCGGTGAAACGGATACATAGCCATCGCCAATTGCCTGCAGATCGGAATTATCAAGAACGGATTTGCCCCGCTCGCGGAACCGAAGCCAGTAGTAAGGATAGCCACGTCCATCCTGACGTTCGTCAATGGAAAGTCCGCTTTGTTCGTGATGCCCCTGAACAGTGACTTTCAAGCCCTTGACCGCTTCCGGTGCACAGGCCGGGAAATTCACGTTCAGCAGCGTGTATGGCGGCAGTTGAAAATCAATGAGCCTGGTGAACAATTCCGGTGCATGAGTTTCTGCGATAGAAAAGTTCGGTTCCGCTTTCACGTCCCAGTCATATGCCTGGGATACGGCAATTGAGCGTATGCCGAGAATTGCGCCTTCGATCGCACCTGCCACGGTTCCTGAATAGGTGACGTCTTCGGCCAGGTTCTGCCCGCGGTTGATGCCGGACAGGACCAGGTCGGGCCGTTCCGGCAAAATCTTGTGTACACCCATGATGACACAATCGGTAGGGGTACCCTTGATGGCGAAATGCCGATCGTCGAGCGCTCTGGAGCGAAGCGGATCGCTCAGTGTCAACGAATGCGCAACTCCGCTCTGATCCGTTTCTGGTGCAATCACCCAGACATCGTCTGAAATCGTCCGTGCAATGCGCTCCAGAGACGTCAGCCCCGGCGAGTGAATGCCATCGTCATTCGTTATCAGGATGCGCATGTGAAAGTCTCTCCATTTGCATTCAAATCAAGAAAAATCCCATCCTTCGATTTTCCGTCTGAAGATGGGACGATCCCGGGCGGCGGCCTTTGTGAATCTACCGCCAGGGTCATTATTCATTCACGCAAATGATCGATCGGATCAGGACGACCCGACCTCTCCTGTCATCCGATCTTTTCCAGGCCACCCAAATAGGGGCGCAGGACTTCCGGCACCGAAATGCTGCCATCGCCGTTCTGATAGTTTTCCAGAACCGCAATCAGCGCACGGCCGACGGCGATACCCGAGCCATTGAGCGTGTGCACGTGCACCGGATGTTTGCTGTCCGCCGGCCGGAAGCGCGTATTCATTCGGCGGGCCTGGAAATCGCCACAGACCGAACAGGACGAGATCTCACGGTAGGCGTCCTGACCCGGCAACCAGACTTCAATGTCATAGGTCTTGCGTGCCCCGAACCCCATGTCGCCCGTGCAAAGGGTCATCACACGATAGTGCAATCCCAACTTCTGCAGGACCTTTTCGGCGCAGGCCAGCATGCGGTCGAGTTCTTCGAGCGATTGATCGGGTGCTGTGACCGACACAAGCTCACATTTCTGGAACTGGTGCTGACGCAACATGCCACGTGTATCTCGGCCTGCAGAACCTGCCTCGGAACGGAAACAGTAAGTCAGTGCCGTGACACGGAGCGGTAGCGTATCCTCCGGGACAATCTGGCCAGCGACAAGATTGGTCAAAGGAACTTCGGCCGTCGGGATCAGATAATGTCCCGTCGTCGTTTTGAAGAGATCCTCTTCAAATTTAGGCAACTGGCTTGTGCCATAAAGTGGCGCGTCGTGCACCAGAAGAGGTGGCGACACTTCCGTGTAGCCGTTCTCCTGCGTGTGCAGGTCGATCATGAACTGGCCGAGTGCACGCTCCAGCCGCGCGACCTGCCCTTTCAGAACGACAAAGCGCGATCCGGACAGTTTGGCAGCCGTGGTGAAATCCATGTCACCGAGAGTTTCACCAAGTTCAAAATGCTCTTTCGGCCGTTCATTGAACGTGAATTGCGGCTTTTCGCCATGGGCCCTCAGGAGCACATTGTCATTTTCATCCTCCCCCTCCGGCACGTCGTCATGCGGCAGGTTCGGAATAACGGCCATTTCCGCTTCCAGATTCGAATTCAGCCGACGCTCTTCTTCCTCACCCGACTGGATGAACGCCTTGATCTGGGCTACCTCGTCAATGAGTTCCTGTGCCCGGGCGTCGTCTCCCGAACCCTTGGCCTTGCCGATTTCCTTGGAGGCAGAATTCCGCCGTTCCTGTGCTTCTTGAAGCTTGGTGATGTGAGAGCGACGGGAATCGTCCAGCGCTATCAGCCTGGCCGCGGAAGCTTCAAATCCCCGCTTTGCCAAGGCCTGATCAAAGGCGTCTGCATGTTCCCGAATCCACTTTATATCAAACATCTTCGCTTCCCGAACGACGGTCGTTGTCAACACATTCCGTCCGGCAAACTGATCAACGTCAGCTATACGTGGTCAGGCCGTAGCGTCTTCGGCTTCGCGTTCAGCTTCCCGCTGCGCGCGTTGGCGTTCCACCAGCCTTACGGACAGAATGGAGACTTCGTAGAGAAGCAACGTTGGGAGCGCAAGACCGATCTGCGAGATCGGATCGGGGGGTGTCAAAATTGCAGCAGCCGCGAAGGCGCCCACAATTGCGTATTTGCGCTTCTTTTTGAGGTCTTCAGACGAAACCAGACCTGCCCGCCCCATCAGTGTCAGCACCACAGGCAACTGAAACACCAGGCCGAACGCAAAGATCAGGACCATGATCAGGCCGAGATATTCGCTGACCTTGGCCAAATGCTGAATGGCGACCTGCCCTGCCCCGGCCAGCTGTTCCTGTGACAGAAAGAATCCCATCGCCATCGGCATAACCAGGAAATAAACCAGACATGCACCAATGAGAAACAAAATAGGTGTTGCGATCAGAAACGGCAGAAATGCGCCACGTTCGTTTTTGTAGAGGCCTGGCGCAACAAACATGTAGATTTGACTGGCCACAACGGGAAACGCCAGAAACAGTGCCCCGAACAAAGCAAGCTTCAATTGCGTAAAGAACCATTCCTGCGGTGCAGTAAAGATCATCTCCACTGGATGGCCTTCGCCGACGGCACGCAGATACGGGATCGTCAGGATATTGTAGATGTCCGTTGCAAAGTAGAAACAGATTACAAACATCACCAGGATTGCGGCTATCGACCACATCAGCCGCTGACGTAATTCGATCAGGTGTTCGATCAGAGGCGCCTTGGAGGCTTCGATATCATCCTGGCTCATGCCTTAACGTCTTCCGTCACCGGTTTCCTGTCCGGATTGTCCGCAGGTTCTGCTGCGGCAACCGCTTCTGGTTGCTCGGCGTCCCCTTTTGCGGGCTCAGCCGGCGCTATCTCTTCAACGGCGGTCTCTGACTGGGCGGATGGAGGCTTTGTGGTCATCGGTTTCGATGCCTTTTGGGCCGCATCTTCCTCAATCGACTTTTTGAGATCACCAAGTGGATTGAAGTTCGCTACGTCTTCGACCTGCTTCTTCATGTCGGCAATGTCGGCTTGCTGCTCAGCTTCGCGCAAAGCATCATTGAACGTCGACTGGAACTCGCGCGACATTCGCCGTGCCTTTCCGATCGTCTGTCCAAGTGTGCGCAACATGCGCGGAAGGTCTTTTGGCCCTACAACGATGATCGCCACACAGGCAATCACCATGAGTTCGGTCCAGCCGATATCGAACATGAGATATACCGTCCCTTAAGGAGACGCGATGCAGATTGAGATCAGCTCGCCTTGGTCTGATCTTCAGCTTTCGCAGACTGTGCTGGTTCGCCGGCCTGATGATCGATGGTCTTCGGGGCGTCGGCAGTGTCGTCTTCTGCCATGCCTTTCTTGAAGCTTTTGATCCCCTTCGCAACATCACCCATCAGTTCGGAAATCTTGCCACGTCCGAACAGCAGAACCACCACAACTGCGATGATCAATATCTGCCAAATACTAATGCCCATACGCCAAACTCCTGATAATTGGCTTTAAAGCCCTACGGCCCTTGTACAAAAACGGACCTGACCCTGCAACATACACCTTAAGAACATTTTCCGCTCTTAGACAGAATGATGAAATAGGGCCGGTTTTGTGTCCTAGACTTGGGACTCCCCGCGCGAAAAAACAAGCACGTCCTTCGGATCCGTCTCCACCGAAACATTCATTCCGGCTTCCCATGAGCTACCGGCACGAACCCTTGCCTGCAACGGATGGTCGAGTCCATCGATCACGACAGACAAGAGTTCGACCTCGCCGACGAATCGTTTTGTGAGAATTCGACCGGGTACACCACACAACCCCGCCTTGTTCAAACAGATCCCCTGGGGCCGGATGCAAACGTCGACCTTTCCATTGGTCTCCGCACATTCGGATTTTACAACACCGAGCGGAGTTTCGACACCCGTCACGGTGACCTGCCCTTCTATCTGGTTCAATTCCGAGAAAAAGCGAGCCGCAAAGAGATCAACCGGGTCGTTATACAATTGTGCAGCCGTTCCGAGTTGAACCAGTCGCCCCCGGCGCATCAGGGCAATCCGGTCGCCCATGCGCATCGCTTCTTCCGGATCGTGGGTCACGATGATGCATGTTGCCCGTGTTTCCCGGATGACGGCCAGCGTCTGGTCCCGAACGCTGTCTCGCAAGCGCTTGTCCAGACCCGAGAACGGTTCATCCATAAGCAGAATTCCCGGTCGCGGGACCAGGGCACGTGCCAGCGCAACCCGCTGCTGTTCACCACCCGATAGGGAGTGAGGATAATCGCCGGCATAGTCGGACAAGCCAACCCGCCCCAACGCTGCAAGCGCAGCGGCCTGCGCCTCCTTGTTCGGAAGCCCCGTCAAGCCAAACATCACATTGGCAAGAATGGTCATGTGGGGGAAAAGAGCGTAGTCCTGGAACATGAGGCCCACGCCTCGCCGTTCAGGCGGAAGAAAGAAACTGTCTCCGGAAACTTCACGTCCGTTGATGAGAACCTTGCCGTGGCTCTGTCTTTCAACACCTGCAGCAATGCGCATCAACGTGGTCTTGCCGCAGCCCGAATGTCCAAGGAGACACAGAATTTCGCCCGGTGCGATCGACAGACTCAGATCGCGTACAGACATGACACCATCATAGTCGTGCGAAATGTTCTCAAACACCAGACCGGCTGCAATGGTCGCGCCGGCGGTTCCCGGCGCGCCCCAGCTCAACTGGTGTCCGTTTCCATTGGACGGCAGCGACGTATCTTTCTGTGGCATCAAGCTCCGGCGGTCTCTTCCGCATCTTCGTCAAAGAGAGACCCGTCTTCTAATGGATCTTCGTCCTCCGTCAAAGTCACTTCATCGTTCGGTGTGGGAACGATGAAGGATGCCGGCACGGCACTGTCCAGCAAGCCAGCGCCCTTCAACTCTTCAAGGCCGGGAAGATCCCGGACATTCTCGAGACCAAAATGGACCAGGAACTGCTCGGTGGTTCCATATGTCACAGGTCGCCCAGGTGTGCGCCGGCGCCCGCGCATCCGGATCCAGGTGGTTTCCAGCAACACGTCCAGCGTGCCCTTGGAGGTTGAGACGCCGCGTATTTCCTCTATTTCCGCCCGTGTCACCGGCTGGTGGTATGCGATGATGGCAAGTGTCTCCAGAGCCGCGCGGGACAGCTTGCGTTGCTCTTCGACATTTCGGTGCATCAGATAGGCAAGATCCTCGGCGGTGCGAAAGCACCATTTGCCGGCGACCTTGACCAGATTGACGCCGCGCGGTGCATAAAGCGCCTGCAACTGGTCAAGCAACCCCAGCACATCCGTGCCTTCAGGAACCCTGAGCGTCAATTCTTCTAGCGACAGCGGCTCGGACGATGCAAACAGCAGTGCCTCGATCATCCGCAAGCCGGTCAAATCGTCCGCTGATCCGCCGGCTTTTCTCAGATTTGGATCGACGAGGTCGAGACGGTCGGTGTCAGACGTCATCGCCCTCTTCCTCTTCCTTCACGATGGAGCGAATATAAACCGGTGAAAACGCTTCACCTTGCCGGATTTCCACCTGACCCTCGCGAACCATCTCCAGACTGGCGGAAAAGGTACTGGCGACAATTGTTGCCCAATCCTTGTTGTCATAGAGGTATTCGCGCAAATACGCATTCAAAGGCGCCCACTCGCTTACCCGGCCAACCAGCCTCATCAGCAGTTCTCGTGCCTCCTGCAACGACCAAACCGTTCTTCTCAGCACCCTCACAGACGTGACCGACTGCCTTTGCCTCTGTGTCGCATAAGCTGACAGAAGGTCGTAGACGGACGCATCCCATATGCTTTTGTGCTGAACGGACATCGTTTCAGGAGCGCCACGATGGAATACCTCGCGGCCCTGACGGTAGCGGTTCATCAGTTTTTCGGAGACTTCCCGCATTGCCTCGAGACGACGCAACCGAAATGCCAGCGCAGCGGCAAGTTCTTCACCTGTCGGCTCGTCCTCGTCCCGCTGTTCGGGCAGAAGCAGCTTGGACTTCAGGAAGGCGAGCCACGCAGCCATCACAAGGTAATCCGCCGCCAGCTCCAGGCGCATCCTGCGGGCCTCAGCCACAAACTCTAGATACTGTTCGACCAGTTCCAGGATAGAGATGCGTGCCAGGTCGACTTTCTGCGTGCGTGCGAGGCCGAGCAACAGATCGAGCGGACCTTCGAATCCATCAACATCGACGACAAGCTGCGGATCCGTTGTGGCGCGCTGTTCAACAGAATTGACGGTGCTCAACAGGTCATAAGAGCCGTCATCTGCAATCTGCCTATGGGTTTCCAATTCCGCCATTCACGCTCCGGTCAAGCACCCTGCCACCCGGTCAATGTACAAAACTCATCCCAGGCAGTTTTTTCGTCAAAGCCGGGTGCCGGCGCCTTCAACTCGTTCAACGCTTGCGCGCACCTGCGTTCAGCCTCACCAGCAAGGTGCGGCACAGATTCGGCAACAGCTAACATTTCGTCCATATCACCGTTGCAATGCAGAACAATATCACAGCCTGCCTCGACTATTTTCCGGGACCGTTCGACAAAGTCACCTCCGAGTGCTTTCATCGATATGTCGTCGCTCATCAGGCAGCCATCAAATCCGATTTCCTTCCGGATAATATCCTGAACTACTTTCTTGCTCTGTGTTCCTGCCGTTTCCGGATCGATCCCTTCGTACACAATATGGGCAGTCATACCCAATGACACGCTAGAAAGTGCCTTGAAGGGCCGGAAATCCACGCTTTTCAGCTCCAAAAGACCTGCTTCCACCCTGGGAAGCTCAAGATGACTGTCGACGCGTGCGCGACCGTGCCCCGGGATGTGCTTTATGACAGGAAGCACCCCTCCCGCTCTTGCCCCGTCAATCATGGCCCGGCCAAGTGTCGCAACGGTTTCCGGATTCGCGGAAAGGGACCGATCACCAATAGCATCGACAGTGTCGGGAAAACGAACATCCAGACACGGCAGACAGTCTATCGTGACACCGACTTCAAACAGATCCCCGGCAATCAGGCGCGAACCGAGCCAGGCTGCTCGCAACCCAATTTCAGGGTTCTTGTCGAACAAGTCGCCAAAGAGTTTCGGCGCAGGATACTTGGGCCAATGCGGTGGTTTCAGGCGCTGGACGCGCCCTCCTTCCTGATCAACCAGAACCGGAGCATCTGCGCGCGCAACGGCTTGCCGAAACGAGGACGTCAGTTGCTTCACCTGCTCGGGCGACTCTATGTTTCGCGCAAACAAGATGAGGCCCCAGGGATCTGCGTCCCTGAAAAAGGCGATTTCGTCTTGGGTCAGAAACGGTCCTGCGCACCCGGAAACAAAGGCTTTGGTCATGACTTCCGGCTTAACGGGCAGCTTCGAACCCGTCAAGAAAGCCTTCCTGTCCTCTTGCGCCCATCCCCTGAACTTGCAATCTAGTCACATATGCACTCAGTCAGGATTGGAGCCTCCCATGCGCGCGCGTCTCGATATTCCAGCCGGCACGCTGCACCGGATCTCGCACCGGTCAGAGATTCTTGGCCAGAACAGACTGGGTGACACGGCTACGCGCGAGATTGTTGTCTATACACCCCATGGTCACGATGGTGCCGATTTGCCTCTTCTCGTGGATATTGTCGGTTTTACGGCCGGAGGCCCCGCCCACACCAACTGGAAAAATTTTGGAGAAAATGTACCCGAACGTCTCGACCGTCTTATCCATGACGGAGACCTTCCTCCCGTGGTTGTGGCGTTTCCCGACTGTTTTACCCGCCTCGGCGGAAATCAGTACATTGACAGCCTTGTCATGGGGCCCTGGGCAACATGGCTAACCACCGAGATGCTCGAAGACATCGAGGGTCGTTTCGGATGTGGTGGTGCCGGGATGCGCGGTATATTCGGCAAATCGTCCGGTGGGTACGGTTCGATCGTTCACGCCATGAAGCACCCCGATGTATGGTCCGCAGCCGCGTGCCATTCCGGAGACATGGCATTCGAGCTGTGCTACTTGCCCGAAATGGCAAGCGCGCTGCGGGTCATCGCAAAAGACGGATCCATTGAGGCCTTCGTCACTGACTTCGAAAAAGGGCCAAAATATCCGGGTAACTCACTCCACGACCTCATGACATTCGCAATGGCAGCGACCTATGATCCTGATCCCGATCCGGAAGTGTTTTGTGGCATCAGGTTGCCCGTTGACCTGGAAACCTGCGAGATCATCGAAGAACGCTGGGCTGCCTGGCTGCGCTGGGATCCCGTCGAGATGGTCGATGATCATATCGCCCCCCTGAAATCAATGAAGGGTCTCTGGATCGATTGCGGCAATGTCGATCAATACAATCTTGTCTACGGGGCGAGAAGATTGCAGAGAAAGCTGGTCGCGGCCGGTGTTGACCACGTTTATCAGGAGTTCAATGACAACCACTCTTCAATCGATTATCGCCTCGATGAAAGTCTGCCGTTTCTTGCAAACAAACTGCTGGGAAAGTGAGTCAGGAAAATCAGCCTCAAACAGGTTTCCGTCCCTTTCCGGCTGTTAGAGGAACCGACAGGACAACCCCGCCCAGAATAATCAGGCAGGCACCGACTGCTGCAAGCGGAGACGGGATTTCGCCCCAAAAAACGTAGGCAAAAATCGCCGCCAGAACGACGCTGCCATAGTAAATCGGCGCAAGTGTCGCGGCGCCCGCGCGCCGGTAAGCAGAGATATTGAGAGACTGGCCAATGATTGCAACAGGACCGAGCCACGCAAACACCAGCAGTCTGTTCCAGGAGATGTCCTGTGCACTGATGAGCCAGAGCACCGGCGCCGTCAGGATCACGCTGGCGAATATGTTCACATAGGCCAGGATTGTCACGGTATCTTCACGCTGCGCTATATAGCGCATGATCAACGCCTCGCATGCCATGAAAACGGCCGCGAAAAGAGCGGCAATAATACCGTCCAACGCAAGTGACGTCCCGCCCTCCGCGTTGTTCGCGGCCCGCACGACCAGATAAGCGCCGATGGCACAAAGGCCGCCTGCCAGCCAGTGACGACCGGTAATCATCTCCTTCAAGATTACGCCCGCAAGCGCAATGGCGATAATGCCTTTTGTCAATCCTATGGCGGTCGCGTCGGCCAACGGAAGGATGCTGGCGGCATAAATCGTACATGCCAGTCCGCCAACACCGCAGAACGCACGCATCAGGTGAAGCTTCCAAAGAGGACTTAGCCGTGAGAAAACCGGGACACGTCTGACGGCACCGTAGCCGACAATCGTCACGGCCCCGCCGAGAAACCGCAACCACACCAGAACGGCAACCGGCAACAAGCCGTCCGCAATCTTTCCTGCAGCGAAAACAGGCGTGAAAGCCGTCATTCCGGCCAGTGCAAGTGCAAATGCAAGTACAGTGTTTTCCGGACGTGAGTGGATCGACGTTGGTGGCATTGGTACTTTCCTCGATACCGGTTGTCTGTCTCTAACACCGAAATCGCGCAAGGGTCAGACACAATATCGCTATACCTGCCATGCAAAAACGCATCGCATTGCAGGTTTGTAGCCGTTTATGTATATCTCTCCCATGAACTGGGATGACTTGAAACTGATCGATGCAGCTGCACGGATGAGATCCTTGTCCGGTGCTGCAAAAGCACTGGACCTCAGCCAACCTCAATTGAGCCGCCGCCTGAAGCGTTTTGAAGATCGGGTGGGCGCTCGTTTGTTCGACAGAACACCGACCGGTCTCAAACCGACCGAAGCCGGCCTGCGCCTGATACCTCTGGCGGCAGAAATGCGCAAAAATGCGGATGCGGCGAGCCGCGTTCTTCCGGATCTCTCCGGATCCGCGCTGAAGGTCGTGCGCGTTGCAGTCGACGAAGTGCGCGCACGGATTCTGACCGACAGTTTCTGCGATCTGACCGCGCTTCTCGATGGTGTCGAATTGGAGATCATTTCAAGTCACCTGCATGCCGATCATCAATCGCGCGGCATTGAACTGCAGATACGCAGCTGTCTTCCCGAGACAGATACCTTGATTGCACGCAAGGTCGGAGACCTTGCTTACGGCGTTTACGGATCCGGTGCTTATGTAAATTCCAATCCCGATGCACTGAATGACTTGCGATACAAGAATTGCGACTGGCTGGGATTTGCTCCGGACGATCTTTGGTACCCTTCTCAGGTTCGCTGGATGGAAGCAAAACAAGTCGGCCGACCGAAAATGCGCACCAATACGATGACGACATTGTTGAACATGACCGTATCTGGCAAAGGTCTCGCGGTACTGCCGGTTTTCATGGGTGACGGTCATCCTGACCTTGTCACGCTGACCGGCCCGCTGGAAGAGTTGACGAACTCCGAGCACATAATCGTTCACAGAGACGTGCGAAGGGAACCTGCCGTGCGGCGCGCAATTGAAGCCATTGCGAGCGTTTATAAGGAAATGTCGCCAAAACTGACCGGTGCCGGTCCGTCACGGTCACTGCAAGCAGCAGAATAAAAGGGTCGGAAATCCGACCCTTTGTCTATGTGCGGAATTGATCTGCAAAAGCGCTACTGCTGCCGCCTTACGAAGCATTCGCCTCCAGCTGCCGTCAGGCTTTCACAAAGCCTGTTGGCGTCTTCACGCGAGTTCGTTGGAATTCTGGCACGATAGTAAACACCCCGGTCGCCGAGGTCAGCCGACACGATGACCGCATTCCGATTGCCGAGCACACCCGGGTAGCGCCTTTGAAGGCCTGCAAATGCATCGCTCGCTGCAGAGGCGGAGCGTTGCGACGTCACCTGGACAATGTAGGTGCCGGAAGGAATCGATCCACTTGTCGAGGTTCCGCCGGATGTCGTAGCTGCAGGCGCCGGGGCACTTGAAGCATTATTCAAGTTGAGCGGGCCATCGGCCTGCGCCGGAGTTGAAGACGTGTTTTGTGTCGCAGGTGCGCTGGCAACCCGCACAGGCGGAACGGGTTTTTTCCTGGGAAGAACCGTGGGAACTGGTGCGGCCGGCTCCGCAACAGCCGGCTCCGTCACTGTCGGTTGTTGATTGTCGTTGACGATTGCAGGCACATCAGGAGCAGCCGGTTCGGCTGCCGCGACTGGTGCCGGTGCTTCGTCCTGCGTCTGAACCGGCAATGTTTCTGTTGGCTCGGGTGCTGATACGACTGGTTCTGCCGGGGCAGCATCCGCAACTAAAGGTGCAGCAGGAACAATCCGGGATGTATCAACGGATACCGACGGGGCCTGGTTCGCAGAAGGCTGCTGTACAGGTGCAATCGGCTTAGTTGGGGCCGCAGTCGCCGCTTCATCAGCCGAAACGATTGTGCCATCGGGACGAACGATAACGGTTCGCACCTGTTTGGGTGTTCCCGGAGCCAGTTCCGTGTTGTTGGTGGAGGCCGGTGCAGGCGGCAATTCGACAGGCTGCGGTGTTTCCTGAACGTCCAGACGATCCGGAACAGTTTCGGCTGTACTGTTGACCCGATCCAGAATTTTCGTCTGTGTCTGGCTCTGTTCCGGATAGATCTTCAAAGGCTCCTGCAAACCGCTGATGACAGGTGGAGGGCCACTCGGGACCTGAACTGCATCTCCATCGACAAGAAAGAAGCCGGCTCCCCCGAGCGCAGCAACGCCAACGATACCCAGTGTAACGTAAAGACCCCGACGCGACCTCTCCTTCGCCTGCGGGATTGCTTCCTTTTCCGCGGCTGAATGCGGAGGCAACACACCGGCGCCATTGAGGCTGGGGTCACTTTCCTGCATCGCTCTGGCGACTGCATCAAGATCATACCCTTCCGGCGGTGGAGGTGTCTCTTCTTCCGTTACCTGCGGAACAGCATTGGCCGCAGCAGGCCAGGCCATGTCGTCGATATCGTCAGCCGTTGCATCAAGGTCCTCCTCCGGAACCTCGGGTTCAACTGCGACAGGTTGCCTGTTGTCGCGCTCCGGGAAATCAAGGTCAGCGAACAGGGCATCAATTCCGGCGGGGCTTTCCTTTTCCTCGATCGCAGGCGCTACATCGCGAGATTGCGACGCGACTGGCTCGGGATTCAATGCAGCGAAAAAGTCGCTTTCATCAATCGCCGGCCGCCTTGTTTCGGAGGCCGTGTTCAATCTCCGCTCAACAGTGCGCTCAGGCTCGGCGACTTGAACCGGATGTTCACGAGGACGTTCAACAGGAAATTGGCGCTGCTCTGCGACGTGAGTATCGTCGGAAGGCGCTGTCTGCCTGACCTGCTCCAACAACTCTGCAGGCGTTCGCACATAAGAATTGTTTCGCGGCAGCGAAAACGCGGCCGGTTGCGTGCTGGCCAATTCGTCCGGTGCTTCGAATTCGGTGATCTCGTCAAACGGGTCAGACGAAACCAAATTATCTTCGGCTTCAGCCGGTTCCGGCGCAATCTCCTCATCCACAGACTGACGCAACGCTCCGATGAGTTCGTCTTCCAGTTCCGCGGTCAAATTCTGCTCAAGGTCCAGAGCAACTTTGGGCGCCAGTACCGTGCTTTCTTGAGTAACCTGCCGCACCAGCGGGTCACTCGCAGGTGGTACAGACGCTGCTGAAGATTCTGCCGGAGTCACTTTCTGCAGGAAACTGGATTCAACTAGCGGTCCTGCAGTTTGGGGATCCGCTATTGTCGGCTCTGAAGGCTGTGGATTGTTGGGCCTCGGCCACAAGGGGGATACGTTTTCGGTCGGCTCAACAGGGGTTGGTGCGAATCTGTGGTCTTCAGCAAGCGGGAATCGCGATGACGAATCATCGTCACGCCTTGCGAAAAACTGGTTACGGATTTCGCCAATAATAGGTGCTTGCGAAGACTCGGGATGAAACGCCGCCGGTTCCTTGACGGAGGGTTTCACCGTGTCCGCAGCAAAGGAAGGCTCAACTCGCCCATGCGCAGGCTCTACCGTCTTTTCCGCGTCCGGGGCAAAGTCGTCAAGTTCTGCAAAATAGTCTGTACTTTCGACCCGACCACTGCTCACATTTGCCCCCAATTGTTTGTTTTTCTGGACAATCCGTGCCAATTCAAGAAGCGGATCTTCCATGGCCGGTCGCACCGCACCTTCCTCGGCAGAGGACACGGGTTCATCAGCTTGATTATTTTCGTAATCGTTTGCCATGAGCCTTACGAAAACCGGTTCAGTTTTTCCGCGCGCGCATCACCTTCGACACACGGGACAGCGACATTTGCCTAACGCATTTCCTCAGGTGCATTTACACCAAGAATCGAAAGTCCTGAAGAGAGCACCAAAGATATTGCACGTACCAAAGCAAGACGTGCCAGGGTTAATTTCGGGTTACCGGCGTCAATAAAACGTAAATGCGGCATTTCCTTGCCTCTATTCCAATGGCCATGGAGTGAACTCGCCAAATCATGTAGATAAAACGCGATCCTGTGCGGCTCATGTGTTTCCGCCGCCGCATTCACCACTTTGGGCCATTCAGCCATCTTGGCAATCAATTCAAGCTCACCGCTGTCAACGAGCAAAGTGAGGTCCGCATCAGCAAGGTCGCTGTCCGTAGTCTCCAGGTCTGGAAGTTCTTCCGACGCCTGTCGCAGCACTGAACAGCACCTTGCATGCCCGTATTGCACATAGAAAACCGGATTGTCTTTCGACTGCTCCGTTACCTTGTTGAAATCGAAATCCAGCGGAGCGTCGTTTTTCCGGAACAGCATCATGAAGCGAACCGGGTCCGAACCGACTTCATCGACGACTTCTCTCAAAGTTATGAAATTGCCCGTCCTTTTTCCCATCTTGACGGGTTTACCGTCCCGCATCAGTTTCACGAGCTGGCAAAACCTGACAATGACATCGGTTTCGCCGCAGGATACTGCCTTGCCGACAGCCTGCAACCGTTTTGCGTAGCCACTATGATCGGCACCCAGGATATAGATCGTTTCCTTGAAACCCCGTTCGAACTTGTCCTGGAAGTAGGCAACGTCGGCTGCGAAATAAGTATACGACCCATCAGACTTTTTCAGTGCCCGGTCCGTATCATCACCAAAATCGCTCGCCCGAAAGAGCGTCTGTTCGCGGTCTTCCCAGTCTTCCGGCACCTGTCCTTTGGGTGGCGGCAAGGTCCCCTGATAGATAAGCCCCTTTTCCCGCAGCCCATCCAGCATATGGTCGATCTTCGAACCATTGGCACCGCTCCTGTCATGGAGCGTTTTTTCAGAAAAGAAAATCTCGTGTTCGACTCCAAGTGAGGCAAGGTCTGCTTTTATAAGCTCGAGCATCGCCGCCATCGCGGCTTCCTTGACGATTGGAAGCCATTCGGCATCCGGCATTTCCCGCAGTTTTTCGCCAAACTGGTCCTTGAGCAGAGACCCTACGGGTTTGAGATAATCGCCTGGATAAAGACCAGACGGGATTTCGCCTATGTCTTCACCGAGAGCCTCGCGGTACCGAAGGTATGCGCTCCGCGCAAGAGTTTCGATCTGCGATCCCGCGTCATTAATGTAGTATTCCTTGACGACATCGTTGCCGGCAAAAGCCAGCAGATTGGCAAGAGCATCGCCAACAACGGCACCGCGAATGTGTCCGACATGCATTGGTCCGGTCGGATTCGCCGACACATATTCGACATTCACCTTCGGAGAAGGCTGCAGAGCAGTTGCTCCAAAGCTCTCACCAAGACCAAGAACACTGCCGAGGACCCGCTGCCAAACGGCAGGTGCGACCCGGAGGTTGATGAACCCAGGTCCAGCTATCGTCGTCTCGGTTATGTCCGGGTCCTGATTGAGTTTTTGGACGAGTTTTTCGGCAAGGTCGCGCGGTTTCATCTTGAGCGGTTTTGCAAGCACCATTGCTGCATTGGTTGCGAAGTCGCCGTGATCGGGATCCCTCGGGGCTTCGACCACTACGCGCGTCAAATCCGGTGAAACTCCATTTTCATCATGAAGTTCAAGCTCCTGGAGTGCATTTTTCACGCGCTGCGTGAAGTCTGCGAAGATATTCATTTTACACCGATCAAGTTTGGTCTTCCAAGCACGGGATTCCCGTGAACAACAGGGCAGCAAATTCGCCCCTGCGCCTACCCTAAATCCGGAGTGTCGTCAAACAGCCTGCGGTGCTCCTCGATGGCGTAGCGGTCGGTCATGCCGGCAATGTAATCGCATATTCGCCGGGCTGTTTCGGTATCGCCCAGGGAACCCAGACCAACATTCCATGGATGTGGCATCAATTCGGGGTCCGACTGGTATTTGCGAAACAGATCCTTCACGATGCGGGCAACGAGCTTGCGAACGGCCAAAACATCCGCATGGCGATAAACACGGGCGAACAGAAATCTCTTAACTTCCTTTTCCGCAAGTGCCATTTCATCGGAAAACCCGACAAGACCCCTTCCGGCCATTCTGATATCGTTTGCAGATTGCGGATCAAGTTCGGATATGTTGCCGACGGCTTCCCTGATGACGTCCTCAACCATTCTTGTGATTGATCTGCGGACGATCTCGTGGATTCGCCTGCTTTCCTCCAACCCGGGATACTTTCTGTCAACATCCACCAGAATGTCGGCAAGAAACGGGACTTCGCGCATGTCTTCCACAGCGAAAAGACCCGCTCTCAATCCGTCATCCAGGTCATGAGCGTCATAGGCAATGTCGTCCGCGATTGCGGCCGCCTGAGCCTCGCCGCCCGGCCAGGTGTCCAGCAAGAGATCCTGCTTGTCTGCATATTCGCTGATCGCAAACGGCAGTCGGCCGCCCTTGAATTTTCCGATCGGGTTGCCGTCTGAATCAAGAAGAGGCCCATTGTGTTTGACAAGTCCCTCCAGAGTTTCCCAGGCCAGGTTCAATCCGTCGAATTCCGCGTAGCGTTGTTCGAGATGCGTGACAACGCGCAGGGACTGGGCATTGTGATCAAAACCATCAAAGGGCGCCATGCACTCGTGCATGACATCCTCGCCTTCATGTCCAAACGGGGTGTGACCGAGATCATGCGCAAGCGCCAAGCACTCTGCGAGGTCTTCGTCAAGGCGCAGCGCTCTTGCCAGCGACCGGGCGATCTGGGAGACCTCGATCGTGTGCGTCAGACGTGTACGGAAATGATCGCCCTCGTGATATACAAAGACCTGTGTCTTGTGCTTCAATCTTCTGAAGGCCGAGGAATGAATGATCCGGTCGCGGTCCCGTTGAAAGGGTGTCCGGGTAGGACTTTCGGTTTCCGGAAACAGGCGCCCTTTGCTCAGGCGCGGATTTTCGGCGTACACCGCCCGGGTCTGAGCTCCAAAGCCAATGTCAGTTTTAGTTGTCGATCCGTCGCCATTCACAGCATCTTCACCCAGTCTAACCGCGCCGCAGATTGACGCGGGCGACTTCAAAACTTACTTATCTGAATAAATCAGGTTTCACGCTCTTTGCCAGCAGCAAGAGCCTAGCGAGTCAGCAGAACATGACCGATACACCAGAAAATCGAGTAACAGTCAGCGAACGCGCTGCCAAGCGCATTGCCAAAATATTGTCGAACGAGGCCGAAGGCAGCATGCTCCGGGTCAGTGTCGAAGGTGGCGGCTGCTCCGGGCTTCAATACAAATACGACGTCGTCGACAGTAACGAAGACGACGATTTTGTCATTGAAAATCCAGGAGCGATCGTTCTGATCGATACGGTATCGCTTCAGTATATGGAAGGATCGGAGATTGACTTCGTCGACGATCTGATCGGACAGTCTTTTCAGATAAACAACCCCAACGCGGTCGCCGGATGTGGCTGCGGCACCAGTTTTACCATTTGACCTGAGCGCACACGTGTTTCAAGGCCGGAGTCTCCGGCCTTTTTCTTACATGAGGCAAATCGAACGATGAGAATCGCGACCTGGAACATCAACGGCGTCAAGGCACGTATCGATACGGTTCTCGAGTGGTTGAAGGAAACGTCGCCGGATGTTGCCTGTCTTCAGGAAATCAAATCGGTCGACGAGAATTTTCCGCGACAGCCCTTCGAGGATCTCGGCTACAACGTCGAAACCCACGGTCAAAAGGGTTTCAACGGGGTCGCGCTGTTATCCAAGCAACCGCTCGAGGACGTCGAACGCAGGCTTCCCGGCGACGATGGTGACGAGCAGGCGCGTTTCATCGAAGGAGCCGTTTCGAGCGACAAAGGTGTCATTCGCTTTGGATGTCTCTATCTTCCGAATGGCAATCCGCTCGGAAGTGAAAAATTTCCCTACAAGCTGGCCTGGATGGATCGTCTGATCCCGCATGCCGAAAGGCGGCTTCGCGAAGAAAACGCCTATTTGCTCCTTGGCGATTACAATGTAATTCCGGATCCGATTGACGCAAAAAACGCGAAAAACTGGCTGGACGACGCGCTCTTTCAACCAGAGAGCAGACAACGTTTCAGGGCGCTGACGAATCTCGGTTTCACAGAAGCCGTGAGAGCGTGTACCGAAGCAGCGGAGACATATACTTTCTGGGACTATCAGGCTGGTGCCTGGCAGAAAAACAATGGCATCCGCATTGATCACATCCTGCTGTCACCGCAAGCCACGGATCTGATATCCGGATGCGGCATAGACAAGCATGTTCGCGGGTGGGAAAAGCCGTCCGACCATGTGCCGGTCTGGGTCGAGCTGGCAGCTTGAGCCCGGAAACTGCGCACGATTGCATCTCGTCGATTTTCGTCCCCGGAAACTCGTATACAACGACGCGGACCCGCGTCCCACTTGCGGTAAACCTTCTGCATGATATTGTTTGAGAGCATGGGATAACGGTTGGCCATCTCCTGTCCGCACCGGCAAATAGCGGACAAAAACACTATCCGGCGTCGCTCGTTGAGGCCGGAGCTTCTTATTTTTGCTGTTTTGTCAGAGTCTTAGCAGCAACGGCGTTTTTAAGCGGAGTATGTCTCGCTTCTGTTGCCAGTGCCCAAAGCATCTCGTGCACCTGTCGATACCAGGGTGAGGATTACGGTCTGGGCGAATCCATTTGCCTGAAAAGCCCGAATGGTTCGAAAATGGCGACATGCGCCATGGTGCTCAACAACACGTCCTGGCAACTCAGCAACGCCCCCTGCCCGCTGTCGCAGCTAAATCCGGCTTCCGTAGAGCAGGTCGAAAATGCGACACCCCTGCCAGCCGGCGACAAAACAAAGCCAATGCCAGTCAGCCCAGGATAGGCCCAAGCCTTCATTTGGGGTTGTCGTTCTGTCTGTTCTATTGAAAAACGAAAACTCTACTGTGTCTTGAGTTTCTGCGCGGTAAGCATGTCAGGCCGGTTCTGTTCGATCCAGCCGTCGGCAAGCGAGCGGGCTCTCTCACGTACATGTTCTGGTGACACAGCAAAATATTGCTCATGCATGGTGTGGATCCAGTCGGCTTCCGAGCCCACAGCCTGTTCCCTGGCCACCGTCAACCACATCAGTCCACGCGCTTTCTTCTTTTCCGAAGACCCTATGTTGTAAAGAGTTTCACCGAGCCGTGCTTGTGCCCCGACATGCCCCTTGAGCGCCGCCAGATTGTACCAGCGCACGGCCATACGGCTGTTGTTGTCCTGATACATCTGACCCAGTTCATATTGCGCTTCCGCATCACCGAAGTAAGACGCGGCATGTGTGAAAATCTGACGCGCACGCGCTTCGTTTTTCGGAACAGTTCCGTCGATTCCATTGAGATAATACGTGCCGAGAGCAACAAGTGCACTTGAAACAAAGGGGGCATCAGGTGCGCTCGGGCTGTCGTCGCCATGCTCGCGGACAATCTGGCTGTAGTATTCGAACGCCCTCAGGTCGTCTTCCTGGACACCGTCGCCCTTGGAGTACATTTCTCCAAGTTTCCACGCCGCCATGGGCTGTCCGTTTTCAGCGGCATATTGCAAGGAATTAAGCGCTTCGACCTTGTTGCCCGAATAATACTGGCGAGCGCCCTCACGCAATGCTTCGGTAGGAGACAGATCCTGCGGTCCAATCGAAACGTTCGGTGCTGGCTGTCCGTCAAAGGCGGCGGCCGGTCCGGCGAGACCCAGAAACAGCAGAGAAGAGAACATGACTGTCCGCATTCCCGAGCCACCCAGTCTCGAAACCTTCTTTCGCATACCTGTCACACAATTACGCACAGTACGATATTCACCGCTGTGCCGTTGGTCGTTGACGGCATTTATTGTTGTTCGCGCCTCGCGCATTTCCTGTCTCTTCATACCGTCGGCCACGACCTGACGGTTCTTTTTTTCACGGTCTAACGTGGCCAATCAATTCGGCCTAAGTTGGGCCATTCTTGGTCCAATTAAGACCATTTGCGGGATTCTTCCTCTCGTGGCCGCTCGGCGATCAATGCATACATCAATCGCTGGACAACCGGACTTTAGCGTAACGGTTGCTGCTCAAACATGGCTGAACATGGGCAATATCTTCATTCAGCCCTTTCAAACGGGACTCTGTCTGCGAGTGTTGCCGAATTGGCACAATTCTCACACTGCCAGGGCATCCCTCCGCAGTAAATTCAACCACATCGAAGTTGATGATCAGTTTCCGGGTTGGAAGGTTCATCTGGTCTGTTGAAAACGTTGCCTTTATGGCAAAATCCTTTGCCGTTCTGCATTTGTCCTTCAAACTTGGTTATGATTCGGTGTAGGTACCAGCGCTGAACCTCTACAACAGAGCTACGAACCCATTCAGGCGAGACGGAATGAGCGCAAAAGACGATCTATTTGCTGGAAATGCGGCGATATCGGCACCTTTGAACGAGCCGCCGACAACACCTGCACCTCAAAAAGCGCGCCCGACATCACCTGTTTCGGTTCCGGATGACTATTCGGCCGCCGACATTGAAGTCCTAGAAGGCCTGGAGCCCGTTCGGCGGCGTCCGGGAATGTACATAGGCGGCACGGACGAAAAAGCCCTTCACCATCTGTTTGCCGAAGTAATCGATAACTCCATGGATGAGGCGGTCGCAGGGCATGCTACATGGATCGATGTTTCGCTTTCAAACGACGGGTTCCTGACAATCGTCGACAATGGTCGCGGCATACCGGTTGATCCGCACCCCAAGTTCAAGGACAAGTCCGCGCTCGAAGTCATCATGACCACGCTGCACGCGGGTGGCAAATTCGACAGCAAGGTATACGAGACTTCCGGCGGATTGCACGGGGTCGGCGTGTCCGTCGTCAACGCCCTGTCCGAGGAGCTGGTCGTCGAGGTTGCCCGCAGCCGAAAACTATACCGGCAGACGTTCCGCAGAGGCCAACCACAAGGCCCTCTCGAGATGGTCGGCGACACGCAGAACCGACGTGGCACGCTGGTACGTTTCAGGCCTGATGATCAGATCTTCGGCAAGGGGGCAAGGTTCCTGCCTGCCCGTTTGCACAAGATGGCGCGCTCCAAGGCCTATCTTTTTGGCGGTGTCGAAATCCGCTGGCATTGTGCACCCGACCTGATATCGGAAAAGGATCCGACACCGGCCGAGGCAGTGTTTCATTTTCCAGGTGGGCTGAAGGATTTTCTTTCCGAGCGCCTGACAAATGAACGCCGCGTCGTCGACGAGATTTTTGCCGGCCGTACCGACAAGACCGGCAAGCACGGTTCTGTCGAATGGGCCGTCAACTGGTTCGCTGGTGATGGCTTCGTCAATTCCTATTGCAATACCGTGCCGACACCGGAGGGTGGCACGCACGAAGCGGGTTTCAGATATGCGCTGCTGCGCGGTCTCAAGGCATATGGCGAACTGACGAGCAACAAGAAGGCCAGCATCATTACGGGAGACGACGTGATGACGTCCGCCGGTGGAATGCTTTCGGTCTTTATTCGTGAACCCGAATTTGTCGGTCAGACCAAAGACAAACTTGCCTCGAACGAAGCCACCCGTGTGGCTGAAACCGCAGTGCGAGACGCATTCGACCACTGGCTTACAGCTTCGCCGAACCAGGCGAACAAATTGCTGGAATGGGTCATCGACCGAGCCGAGGATCGCCTGCGCCGGCGCCAGGAAAAAGACGTTGCGCGCAAAACGGCCGTCCGGAAACTTCGCCTTCCCGGAAAACTCGCGGATTGTTCTGCCAACCAGTCCGACGGCACGGAACTGTTCATCGTGGAGGGCGATTCGGCGGGCGGCTCAGCGAAGCAGGCGCGCAACCGCTCAAATCAGGCAATCCTGCCGCTGCGTGGAAAAATTCTGAATGTCGCCAATGCAGGTCGGGACAAGCTCGTCGCGAACCAGCAATTGGCGGATCTCATTCAGGCCCTCGGTTGCGGTACAAGATCGCAGTACCGGGAAACGGATCTGCGATACGAAAAGATCGTCATCATGACCGACGCGGACGTTGATGGTGCCCACATCGCGTCGCTTTTGATCACATTCTTTTACCGCGAAATGCCAGAGCTCATTCGAGGAGGCCATCTTTATCTGGCGGTCCCTCCCCTTTACAGGCTCAGCCAGGGCGGCAAAACACTTTATGCCCGCGATGACGCGCACAAGGACGAGTTGCTCGAAACAGTTTTCAAGGGAAAATCAAAAGTCGAGATTGGCCGCTTCAAAGGCCTGGGCGAGATGTTACCGGCCCAGCTGAAGGAAACGACGATGGATCCGTCCAAACGCTCCATGTTGAAGGTCGATGTGGATGAGGCTGATATTGGCACAACGAACGATGCCGTTGAAAGACTGATGGGTAACAAACCGGAAGCGCGATTCCGGTTCATTCAGGAAAATGCGGAATTCGCGGATGATCTTGACATCTAGATTCAACAAAAGCCGTGTATGACTTTCCCTGCCGTGAAAAAAGATCTCACGCATTCAATCTTTCAGGATACCAAACTGGCAAGCCGGGAAGCCGTGCATTTGGAATGCCGGCATGGCAGACATCCGATTTGATAGCGCTACAGCGCAGTTACGTTAGGTAAAGCATCATGCAAATTCAGCGTAAGTAACTGTCACTCTCAGATTTTCAATCGGCACAAGAGGTCACAGGTACAGAAGTCCGGCAACTCATTTGGAATGTCACTTTGGATCTTACTGAGTCATGTTGTGCCCTTCAGCATCACTCCTGGAAGTGCTTTGACGCCGCAATATTAACTGAGATCGCAATTCTAGCGCGGAATTACTCGATTTTCTTGACATTTTACCTCTTCGGCGCATTGACACTGGGGCACATGAATGTAGTGTGTGCGCACGTTGGCACCAATGGTTTCCTAAGTGTCGCCGTCTAACAATCACAACATCCGGGCAAAACGCTCTATGTCATTTGATACTCTCGGTCTTAGCGAGAAGGTCCTCGCTGCAGTTGATGCGGCAGGTTATAAGGAACCCACAGCCATTCAGGCAGGAGCGATCCCGCAGGTTCTGGAACGGCGGGATATTCTCGGCATCGCGCAAACAGGCACAGGCAAAACTGCCAGTTTCACGCTGCCCATGCTGACTCTTCTGGAAAAGGGCCGCGCCCGTGCGCGCATGCCCCGGACACTCATCCTGGAGCCGACCCGTGAACTCGCGGCGCAGGTTGAAGAAAATTTCGAAAGATACGGCACAAATCACAAGCTGAATGTCGCATTGCTCATCGGCGGTGTTTCCTTTGCGGATCAAGACCGGAAACTCGATCGCGGCACAGACGTCCTGATTGCGACGCCCGGCCGTCTTCTGGATCATTTTGAACGCGGCAAATTGCTGCTTCAGGGCGTAGAGATCCTCGTTATTGACGAAGCCGACCGTATGCTGGATATGGGTTTCATCCCGGACATCGAGCGGATCTGCAAGTTGATCCCGTTCACGCGCCAGACATTGTTCTTTTCGGCAACCATGCCGCCGGAAATCCAGCGTCTCACAGACACGTTCCTGCAGAACCCGGCACGGATCGAAGTCGCGCCGACAGCTACGACAGCCGAAAACGTCAGCCAGCACCTCAAGGCATCTCCTTCAAAGGATTACGAGAAGCGCGCAGCGTTGCGCGATCTCCTTGAAGGCGCTGAAGACCTCCAGAACGCAATTGTCTTTTGCAATCGCAAGCGCGATGTTTCGACGCTGTTCCGCTCTCTTGAACGCCACGAATACAATGTCGGCGCACTCCATGGAGATATGGATCAGCGCACACGCATGATGATGCTGGACAATTTCCGCAAGGGGAATATCAAGCTTCTTGTCGCAAGTGATGTTGCCGCACGTGGCCTGGACATCCCGGAAGTGAGCCACGTTTTCAACTTTGATGTTCCGATCAACGCCGAAGACTATGTGCACAGGATCGGTCGTACCGGCCGTGCCGGACGCAGCGGTGCTGCATACACGCTTGTGACTGGCGAAGACAAAAAATACCTGGAAGCGATCGAAACTCTCATCAAACAGTCCATTGAGTGGCTGGGTGAGCCGATCGACTTTGAAGCGGCCGCGAAAGAACGCAAGGCAAGACGCAAAGGCGGCAAAAGCGCCAAGAGCGAGTCGAGCAACGATAATGACGCGCCGCAGGCAAAAACCTCCGGACGTCGCCGTTCGCAATCCAAACAACGTGAAACCGTATCCGAACCCAGCCAGGAGCAACAGGACGCCTTGACCCCAGCATCTGTTTCTGAACTTCCGCAAAAGGCAGTCAACAAAAAGCCCAAAAGCGGGAAGCATGAACCGGCTTTCGGTGCTGGCGTTCACATCCCGGCATTCCTGCTGCGGGAACCTCGCCCAAAAAAAGCATCGTAACGTAACTTTTAATGCGGGATATGTCTTAAGCTTAACCGCTCCTTAAAACTTCCAGTCGAGTTTGGGACCTAGATCTTGCGGCCGTGTGGGGCGGATTCGCAAGGCTAAGGTGAGAGAAGTTTTATGTCGGAAGAAGACGACCATAAGAGGACCATCCAATATGGTGAGTCCGCAATCAGCTATATAAAAAAGAACACATTACCTGCTTACCCGCGTTCTTACGAACTTTGGTACACCTATTCTGCTGGATACAATCAGGGCCTGAACCGCGCCGTAAATGATACGATAAAAGACAAAGGCCGCATCAGCACTGACGAAATGCTGAACCTTTATGGACGGTTTCTGTCTCCGACACGTCTCGGCGACCGGCTTGACGAAGTAGGCTCAAGAGTTTCCAGGGAAGTCGAGGAGTTGATCGACTCGCTGAAACTCAGTGCAGATGCAACTTCGGATTACGGCAGTGCGCTTGAGCAGGCGGGAGAAAAGATCAAGGGTGTCGCCGATCCAAAGAAACTTCAGCTTTATGTAACTCACCTTGTCAAATCCACACAAAATGCAGTTGCATCCAACCGGAAACTGGAAAGCCAGTTGCTGGAGTCCAAAAAGCATATCGAGAATTTGCAGTCTTCGCTCGAAGCCATTCGTTACGAGTCTTTGACCGACGAGCTAACGACACTCAACAACCGAAAACACTTCGAAGTCTCGCTTGAAAAGATTATTGAACAGTCCAAGGAAAGCGGTCGAGGTTTTGCCTTGCTGATGACTGACATCGACCATTTCAAGAAATTCAACGACACCTACGGCCACCAGACGGGCGATCAGGTGCTTCGTCTCGTCGCGCTCGCAGTCAAGCAAAACATCAAAACACAAGACGTTGCCTGCCGATATGGTGGTGAGGAATTTTCAATCATCTTGCCGCAATCCGAACTGGAGGAAGCTGAGGAAATCGGCGAACGGATACGCTCGGCAGTCATGTCCAAGGAACTGGTCAAACGCTCAACCGGTGAGAACCTCGGTCGCGTGACGATCTCGGTTGGAATCGCAACGTTCGACACATTGGACACAGGGCACTCTATCGTATCCCGTGCCGACGAAGCACTTTATGCCGCCAAGAACGCGGGCCGTAACCTGGTCAAGACAGAAATAGATCTGCAAAGGTCCGGTGATAGCGAAGAAAATGTAGCTTAGCCTGCAAACTGAGATGGTCCGGTCAGAGCTACATTCGTGAAATGGCTCGTCCGGCTTACCTTCACTCTCAATGCGTTGCGTTCAGTCCCATTTGCCAAAAATCACTCTCCAGACGACACGCCTTTTCAAACAGCGACAGGACGCGTGGGTACCGGGAGGTTGTCAGGACCTGTTCACCGGTTGTATCAAACCAGGCTTCAAAACCATCTGCCAGGCCCTGGTACCCCTCCCCGGCATACTCCTGGATCCACCGTTGATACGGGTTTTCAGGAACGTCGCTCCCTGCCAATTGAAGGCGTTTACCGATTTCCGCGTAGCCAAGAACGCAAGGCGCAAGCGCGGCCTGGAGATCCAGCAAGTCTCCCGACATACCGGCATCGAGAACAAAGCGCGTATAAGCCATCGTAGGTGTATCTTCCGAAGCGCGCTCAATTTCCTCCCGTCGCATCCCCCAGCGTCCGCAGATTTCGATGTGAAGCTCGAGTTCAACGTCAAGGATGGCTTTCACACCCTCCAGGGAGTGACGCATATCGGAGATTGCCGGACTTTTGTAAATGCCAAGCGCATATGCCCGGGCGAACTGGATCAGGAACAAGTAGTCCTGAACAAGGTAGTGTTTGAAACATTCGAGCGGCAATTTCCCACTGCCAAGCTGCTCGACAAAAGCGTGCTTGGTGTAATCTTGCCATTGCGGCGCGGCATCAACCTTGAGCCGTTCAAACAGGTTCATTGAGATCTCTTGGGAGGGAGTTTGTCCGCTTGCAGCTTTACCGCGCCAGCTCATTTACATCTGCTGCCTGAAGCGAAACAGACTCGCCACAGCCGCAAGCAGATACTTCGTTCGGGTTCTTGAAGACAAAGCCAGACCGGAATTTGGTGACCTCGAAATCCATTTCCGTGCCAAGAAGAAACAGCACGGCAGAGGGATCAACGAAGAGTTTTGCTCCTTTGTCCTCGATCACGTCATCGCCTGGCTTGGCATCTTCCACCAGGTTCATGGTGTATTCCATTCCGGCACAACCACCTTTTGTGATTCCGACACGCAAGCCAGCGGCGTTCTCGTCCGTGTTTTCGACAAGTTCCCTGACACGCTCTGCGGCAGCGTCAGTCATGGTCATGACCTGGAATTTTCCACCGGAAGCCATTCAGTCCTCGCTAAGCGTCAACTATCCAAAACCTGATATAGGTTGTCAGCTTATCGGATAAAAGGTTTCGAACTCAATACCAGTTAAGGGCGACTTTCGCCTCGTCCGACATGCGATCCGGTGTCCATGGCGGATCGAACACCATATCGACATTGACCGGACCGACGCCGGCAACTGCCGAAACAGCATCCTGCACCCAACCAGGCATTTCACCGGCAACAGGGCAACCTGGTGCTGTGAGGGTCATGTCGATGTTGATCGACCGGTCATCTTCGATATCGACCTTGTAGATCAATCCCAACTCATAGATGTCACACGGGATTTCCGGATCGTATACCGATTTCAGCGCGCCGACGATATCAGTCGTCAGGCGGTCGAGTTCGTCAACTGGAATGGCGCTTTTGGCAGTGACTTCGGCCTGAAGTTCCTCGCCATCCGCACCCGTGTCTATCGTCGTCGCGTTTTCCATCTTGGGTCCGTCCTTACCCGAAAAAGCTCTGTGCCTTCAAAAGGGCATCATACAACGCGTCAACTTCTTCGCGCGTGTTATAAAGCCCGAAACTTGCCCGACATGTAGAGGTTACACCATATCTTGCCAAGAGCGGCTGTGCGCAATGCGTGCCCGCTCTGACTGCTACCCCTGCCCGGTCGATAATCGTGGCAACATCATGTGCGTGCGCACCCTCGATCTCGAATGAAACGATCGCGCCCTTGCCCGGTGCCTCACCAAAAATCCTGAGGGAGTTGATTTCCCTGAGTTTCTGGTGAGCGTAGTCTTTCAGGTCCGCTTCGTGGCGTGCGATGTTCTCACGCCCGATTTCATCCATGTAGTCCAGCGCAGCGCCCAGTCCGATCGCCTGAACGATGGGCGGTGTACCGGCTTCAAACCGGTGCGGAGGATCATTATAGGTGATTGCCTCTTCGGTAACGTCGAGGATCATCTCACCGCCGCCATTGAACGGTCTCAAAGCATTCAAGCGTTCAGGCTTGCCCCAGAGCACACCTATTCCAGACGGACCATAAACCTTGTGGCCAGTGAAGACGTAGTAGTCGCAGTCCAGATCCTGGACATCGACCGGCAAATGCACTGCAGCCTGGCTGCCGTCGACCAGAACCGGGATGCCGCGCTCATGCGCAATCCGGCAAATCTCCTTTACGGGGACCACCGTCCCAAGCACGTTCGACATGTGCGTGATGGCGACCAGCTTGGTGCGGTCGCTCAGCGTATCGACAAATGCGTCCAGATCGAAGGAGCCATCTTCCCTGACATAGACCCATTTCAGCTTCGATCCGTGCCGTTCTCGATGAAAATGCCAGGGTACGATATTGGAATGATGCTCCATGATGGAGATCACGATTTCATCGCCTTCGCCAAAATAGTCCGGACCAAGGCCGTAGGACACCAGGTTGATCGCTTCCGTGGTCGACTTTGTGAAGACGATCTCGTCGACTGATTTGGCGTTTAGGAAACGACGAACCTTTTCCCGTGCCGCCTCATAATTGTCGGTGGCCGTATTGGACAGGAAGTGCAGGCCTCGGTGCACGTTGGCATACTCTTCGGAATAGGCCCTGGTTACGGCATCTATGACAGCCTTCGGTTTTTGCGCTGACGCACCGTTGTCCAGATAAACGAGCGGCTTGCCGTAGACCTCCCGCGAAAGGATCGGGAAATCACGCCGGATCGCCTCGACATCATAGCCGGACGTCTGTGTCATGTCTTGTGCAGTCGCGACCGTCATTCGGCACTGCTCCTTGTTTTCAATAGGCCGGCAAGCGACCTAGTGACTTGCAAGCCAGTCGCGTACGCGCGCTTCCAGCCCTTCCGTCACATCGTCTTCGCCATATTCCTCAATCGCTTCAGAAAGAAACGCGAGCACCAGCAGCGTTTTCGCTTCAGCCTCGGGAATGCCACGAGCACGTAGATAAAAAAGAAGGTCCTCGTCAATCTGTCCGCTGGTCGCACCATGCGCACAGATTACGTCGTCGGCAAAAATTTCCAGCTCGGGCTTGTTTGCCATTTCCGCTTCTTCGGAAAGGAGCAAGGCCTGGGTCATCATTTCACCGTCGGACTTCTGGGCATGCTGGGCAACATTGATGCGCCCCTGGTAGACACCCTTGGCCCGACCGTCGAGTACCGTCTTGAAGAACTCGCGACTGTTGCAATGCGGAACCGCGTGATCAACGATCAGCGTCTGATCGGCCAGATCATTGCGACCAACCATCGTGACACCGTAAATCTTCGCCTCGGAATTCTCTCCAACGAAATTGATGAACTGCTGGTTTCTGGCGAATTTCGGACCGGCCATGAAACCCAGTGACCTGAATTCCGCTTCTGCACCGATGGTTGCGATGGTCGTGAGCAGTCGCGCTGAATCGCAATTGCCAACGATAAGTCGTGTCGCCGCAAGATGCGCCTTGTCGGCTATGTCGTAGTCAAAGACGGAATTGACCTCGCCCTCCGCCGTATCGCCGATGAAGGTCTCCAGCAAATGCAGGCTTGCGCCGGTCCCCGCTCTCACCTTGATCCGGGTTGCCTGTGCGCCGGAAGACGCGGCGACCTGTACCAGTTCGACCGGCTTTGATACGGCTGCACCCTCGGCGACATCGACAATCACGCCACCTTGAACAAACGCGGTGTTGAGCGCAACGACGCCATCATTCTGTCCCGATTTGGGGGGCGCAAGCAGCTGTGCGCCGTGCTCACCTGAAAGAGCGTCGTTCAGATTTGTTACCGTTACTCCCTCAGTTGCCAATGCATCGACGTCAGACAACGTCGGCAGATATGAACCGTTGGCAATGACGATCCTGTACCGCTCCAGTCCACCGAAAAGGTCCTGATCTTCAAGAATGGCCTGAACACGGGAAAGATCTGCTGCAGTTGCGAGCGGCGCAGCGGCTTTCATGAAGGCGCGCAGATCGGAATACTTGTATTCTTCAACCCGGCGGTGCGGCAGTCCCCGATCGCGAAGCTGGTCGACGGCCGCCTCGCGAAGTGCGGAGACAGCAACCGACCCCGCCAAGGCCTCTCTGGCGCTCTCAAAGCGTTCAAAAAGATCGCTTTCAGCCTGAGTGTGTTTAATGGGCACGCTGGCATTCATGTCGCGTTACTCCCTCAGGCCGCCGCATCGACGTAATCTGCATAACCGTTCTTTTCCAGCTCCAGCGCCAGATCCTTGTCGCCTGTCTTGACGATGCGGCCCTTGGAAAGAACATGAACGACATCCGGAACGATATGGTCAAGCAGACGCTGGTAGTGCGTGATCACCACCATGGCGCGCTCCGGCGAACGCAGCGTGTTGACACCTTCCGACACGATACGCAGCGCATCGATGTCGAGACCTGAATCCGTTTCATCGAGGACGCAGAGCTTCGGCTCCAACAGCGACATCTGCAAAATTTCAGCCCGTTTTTTTTCACCGCCCGAGAACCCGACATTGAGCGGACGCTTCAGCATGTCCATTGAAACGTTGAGATGGTTGGCTGCCGCCTTGACTCTTTTCATGAAATCCGGGATCGACAATGCATCCTCGCCCCGCGCCTTGCGCTGCGCATTCATCGCCGTCTTCAGGAACTCCATGGTCGCGACACCCGGGATCTCGATCGGGTACTGGAACGCCAGGAACATGCCGGCGGCCGCACGTTCGTCGGGGTCCATGTCCAGCATGTTTTCACCGTTGAACAGTACTTCGCCTTCGGTGATCTCATAGTCGTCCTTGCCTGCAAGAACATAGGACAACGTTGACTTTCCCGATCCGTTCGGCCCCATGATGGCGTGCACTTCGCCCGGATTGACAGTCAGGTTGACGCCGCGCAGGATTTCCGTTTCGTCTTCCGCAATGCGGGCGTGAAGGTTTTTGATCTCAAGCATTATTTGCTTCCGTCTCGTGTTCCGTTTTTTCTCTTTCAATCGCCAAATGACGAAGATCTTCAGCTCTTTTTTTGCGTACTGCGACGACATTCCAGATTTTGATGGCAACGTACCCGATGGTCACGACAATCAAGGGCCAAACTGCGTAGGCAACTAAACTCTGATCGGAAATCCAGAATATTGCTGACGCAAACAGCAACATTCCAAAAAGCACTCCGAACAAAAGTTCTACGAGATACAACCGCACATATCTGTGTTGCACTTTGAGGCCGTTTTTTCCTGACATCCGGGTCTTTGCTGCAGTAATCTGGGCTTGCGCAATGCCCAATTCCTCGTACTCCAATCCACGCCCCATTTCTCGTTCAGCCTCGCCACTAACGCTACTACTTAGCCAACAGATCCTTCCAGGCTGATCGAGATCAGCTTCTGCGCCTCGACAGCAAATTCCATCGGCAGTTGCTGGATGACGTCCTTGACGAAACCGTTGACAATCAGTGCAACCGCCTCTTCTTCTGACAATCCCCGCTGCAGGCAATAGAACATCTGGTCGTCCGAAATCTTGGAAGTCGTCGCCTCGTGCTCGAATTGCGCGGATGCATTCTTGCTTTCGATATAGGGCACGGTGTGAGCGCCGCAGTCCTGTCCGATCAGCAGCGAATCGCACTGGGTAAAGTTGCGCGCGTTCGACGCCTTCCGGTGCGCAGAGACCAGTCCGCGATAGGTGTTCTGTGATCGGCCTGCAGAGATCCCTTTGGAGATAATCCGGCTGGAGGAATTCTTTCCCAGATGGATCATCTTGGTACCGCTGTCGACCTGCTGATAGCCGTTGGAAACAGCGATGGAATAGAACTCGCCGCGCGAATTTTCGCCGCGAAGAATACAGGACGGGTACTTCCAGGTGATCGCGGAACCGGTCTCGACCTGTGTCCAGGAGATCTTCGAGTTCTTGCCGCGGCAATCACCACGCTTGGTGACGAAATTGTAGATACCGCCTTTGCCGTCCTTGTCACCAGGGAACCAGTTCTGCACCGTGGAATACTTGATTTCCGCATCATCGAGCGCAACAAGTTCGACAACAGCGGCATGCAGCTGGTTTTCGTCACGTTGCGGCGCCGTGCAGCCTTCCAGATAGGAAACGTAGGACCCTTTTTCGGCAATGATCAGCGTACGTTCGAACTGTCCGGTATTCTGTTCATTGATGCGGAAATAGGTCGACAGTTCCATCGGGCAGCGAACACCTTCCGGGATATAGACGAAGGATCCATCGGAAAAGACGGCCGAATTCAGCGTCGCGTAGAAATTGTCGGTAACCGGAACCACGGAACCGAGATACTTCTTTACAAGGTCCGGATATTCCCGCAGTGCCTCAGAGATCGAGCAGAATATCACCCCGGCCTTCTTCAGCTCTTCCTTGAAGGTTGTGACGACGGAAACCGAATCGAAGACGGCGTCGACCGCGACGCGGTTTTTCGGCTCCACACCGGCCAGAATTTCCTGCTCTGCAAGCGGAATACCGAGCTTTGCATAAGTTTCCAGGAGCTCTGGGTCGACCTCATCAAGGCTCTTCGGACCCTCGACGGATTTCGGCGCCGCCCAGTAATAGAGATCGTCGAAATCGATCCTGGGATAGGAAACACGTGCCCAACTCGGCTCTTCGAGCTGCTTGAAACGGCGCAGCGCGTCGAGACGCCATTCTGTCATCCATTCCGGTTCGTTCTTCTTGGCAGACAGAAAACGGACGGTCTCTTCCGAAAGACCCTTTGCGCCTTTTTCCGACTCGATGTCGGTTACAAAGCCGTATTTATACTGGTCAACATCGATGGCTTTCACCTGATCGATGGTTTCCTGTACAGCTGGCATCCCTTGCCTCCATTTGACGGGCACCACGCCCGTTTCTTGATCATTCAGCGCGCAGGATCATTTTCTTCCTGCGCCATTACTCCGGCGGTTTCCCGCAGAACTATCCGGTCACGCCGCCTCGTGGCGCGCGTCGGGATTGAGCCTGTCGATTATCTTCGGCCAGACATCAAGAAAGCCTGCGATGTCTGCGCTGGAAGTGTTCCAGCCCAGACTGATCCGTAGAGCGCATCGCGCAAGGCTCTCTTCCACACCCATTGCGGTCAGCACATGCGATACCGAAACTTTCCCGGAAGAGCAGGCAGATCCGGACGAAACAGATACGCGCTCCAGATCAAAAGCGATCAATGCAGTTTCGGCGGGAATGCCAGGCACGGCAAAACAGCAGGTATTTGCGAGACGGTCGACATTTTCACCGAAAATCACCGTTGACGGACAAATACGTCGAAGCGCTGCTTCCAGCTGGGTCTTCAGATCAAGCACATGGCGCGTTTCGGATGTCTCTTCAAGTGCTTCAATTGCCGCAGCACCAAATCCCGTGATTGCGGCAACATTTTCCGTTCCACCCCTGCGCCAGTTCTCCTGACCGCCTCCAATCATCAACGGAGAAGGAGCCCGCGCAGTTGAACGAACGACAGTCGCACCAATTCCCTGGGGCCCGCCGATCTTGTGAGCGGACAGCGTCACAATATCGGACTGCCAGGCCTCCATATCTATCTTGATGCGTCCTGCCGCCTGCACAGCGTCCACATGGAAAAAATGGCCGCATTCACGCGCAGCCGCGCCGATTTCCGCGACCGGTTGAATGACACCGGTCTCGTTATTCGCAGCCATGACCGACACCAGTCCCGGCTCTGCATCTTTCAAGACTTTCTTCAGCTCCTGAAGCTGCAAGACGCCATCGCAATCCACTGGAATGACGACCTGGTCGGCGACAGCGAACCTTCCACCAGTCAAGACCGATGGATGTTCGACCGCGCTTCTGTAGAGCTTGTCGAGGTAGACTGGAGCGCCCTGGTCCTGCCAGACCGGCGAAAGCGCCGTCATGTTGGCTTCCGTGCCACCTGAAGCAAATGTGACAGCCCTGGTTTTTTCGCCGCAAAGCCGCGCAACGTGCTCTCTTGCTTCTTCTATCCGGCCGCGCGCCCGTCGCCCGTGTGCATGCACCGAAGACGCGTTTCCCGTGTCGTTCATCACCTCGATCATGGTCTCGCGCGCACCGGCACGCAAAGACGTACCGGCGTTGTGATCGAGATAAATCGGGTCTGATCGACGTGACATGAGCCCTCAAAAGTCAAGATCGACGGTTTCACGGCATCGAAAATTCACTGAAATGCCAAGCACATGTTCGAAAAACTTGATATTTTCCGCTGTGATGACGATAACACCTCCCAACCGGTCGAACCGAGCTCGCCTGCCTTTTGGGGGGTGGTGCAAACTTTCGAATAATTCTAAACAGGGTTCTAGAAACTTGGAGGCTAAGAGTCAAGTTTAGACTTACGGGAAACCACGTAGACAGAACTCCAATTCCCGCGCCCGCCCAACGTGGCGCGACAAAATGACAAGGACATAGCGCTTCATGCCTGAGGTGATCTTCAACGGTCCCGCCGGCCGGCTCGAGGGCCGGTTCCATCCCGCGAAAAAACGCAACGCACCAATTGCCCTGGTTCTGCATCTGCATCCGCAATTCGGCGGTACAATGAACAACCAAATTGTCTACCAAATGTATTACATGTTCGCGCGGCGAGGATTTGCTGTCCTTCGGTTCAATTTTCGCGGCGTGGGCCGGTCTCAGGGCACATTTGATCATGGACAGGGTGAATTGTCCGACGCGGCCGCGGCACTCGATTGGGTGCAGACTGTTCATCCAGATGCTCGTGCCTGCTGGATCGGCGGATTTTCTTTCGGCGCTTGGATCGGTATGCAGTTGCTTATGCGCCGCCCCGAAGTCGAGGGCTTCATTTCCGTCGCTCCACCGGCGAACCTGCATGATTTCTCGTTTCTTGCCCCTTGCCCTTCTTCAGGTCTGATCATTCATGGTGACAACGACAAGGTTGTCCCGCAAAAGGATGTCCAGACCCTGGTCGACAAGCTGAAAACCCAAAAAGGCATTGTGATCGATCACGAGACAATCCCCGGCGCCAATCATTTCTTTGAAAACGACATGGACGATTTGCTCCAGCGCTGCGGTACCTATGTCGATGGCCGCCTGGGTCTGACACCCGAAGATCACATCAACATAGACTGATTGTTCTTTTGGAGAGCCCGCCTGTCAGGCGGGCTTTTTTGTCTATGCAACGAGAAGCGAATTCGTCAGAAAATATTTTGTGATCCGGCCAGCCGGACGAGATGACCTTCCAGGCATTCTTTCGCTTTATCACGACCTCAACGCGGAAGACCTTGATGCGCCTCTATCTCTCAAGGAAAGAACATTCATTCAAATGCTGGCACAGCCAGGTCTGAGCATATTGCTGGCTCTGCTTGACGGTGAACCTGTTGCGACTATCACCGTGGTCGTCGTGCCGAACCTGACGTGAGGTTGCGCCTCTTACGCACTGCTGGAAAACGTTGCCAAGCTGTCTTCCTGTCGCGGCAAGGGTATCGGGGGTCGGTTGCTGCCGGAAGCGATTGACCTTTGCTGGAAGGCAGACTGCTACAAGATCATGCTGATGTCAGGGTCGCAAAATCTGCGCGCCCACCGGTTCTACCAAGACCGGGGTTTCAAAACGACCAAGACCGGCTTCGAACTAAGGAAACCTGGCTACCCGGTACGAAAAATTCGCTGACTACAACAATTTTCACGGTCAGTTTCGAATCCCCCTGACCGCCGTGAGAGATATTGGAGCCGACCAAAACGAAAAATATGCGCCGCGACCAGCCTATTGTACGCCATTCATCAAGAGAGGCCTCGCTGGAGCGATCCAGCGAACGAAACCACATTTCCAGGTTGAGCGCAGCCCAGGCAACCTCGCGTTCGCGCCTGCTCATACTTTCCGGTTTACGCGCCTTGTCGACAAAATCGCGTCGAACGATCTGATGGTTCTCGAGATGACCATTTTCGAAAATCTCACCGTGAGCGTTGAGCAACGCATTGTACCAAGCATGTACGGGCGGTTCGAAACCGCGCTTCGGCCTGTTCAAAATCTCGTCTCCCAAGAGATCTCGAACACTTTCCTTCAACAGGTGCTTGGGAGGCAATTGATCGTCACGAGCTTGTTTTCTGAGCCCGACAAATGTCTCGACCAGTTTGTAGTCGACAAATGGCAGTCGCATCTCGATCGAACTCGCCATCGAGATCCGATCACCCTGTGCAATTCCATTTTCTGCAAGATAGTAATCGACAATCAATCTGGTGACATCCAGATCAACGCGTTTGGAACGTTCTCCGTATTCTTCGATCGGGTCCATTCCCGGCCAACCCGACTTTTCGAGAAATTGCGTGCCAAAACATTTTGTGAAATTCTGATCGATAAACTCAACGGGCGCTTGAAGATCGAACATTTTCAAACGTTTGTCGTTGCTGAAAATACCAGCCAGAGCTCCCTTGAACTGTGCAGTCATGCGTTTTCTTGCACCGCGAAATCCACCAATTCGTCGGCCGTACCACTTCCCCTCATTGATCAGAACAGCATCTTGTATCCAGGGATAGCCCCAGCAAAGTTCATCAAGCCCGTGCCCTTGAAACATGACCTTGACGCCATGCTCATGTGCCTTGCGCATGATCACAAGGCAACTGAATCCGGAGATATCAGAAATCGGATCGTTGCGGCTGAACACAAGATCCTCGAATGCATCAACGACATAGTCGTCTGTAATTTCAATGTCGTGGAATGGTTGTGACAGGCGATCCGCGAGCTGCTTTGCTTGTGCGCGTTCGTCAACCTCGGGTGCATCGGGGTATCCGACAGAAAATATCTGAAGTGGTTTGGAACTGTATTCGGTCAACATGCAAGCGAGGATCGACGAGTCGATGCCTCCGCTTAAACTCAATCCCATGGGAACGTCCGAGACGATACACGTTTTGATGGCATCTTCGAGTGATTGCCTGCTTTCTTCAGTCGGGTTTCCGGTAACCGGTTTTGCGTCCCAGGGGCTCCAGTATTGTTTGATTTCGTAGCTCCAGGTCGCGATATCCAATTCAAGATATGAACCGGCAGGCAGTTTCTGGACATGTTCAAACGGCGTATGGGGTTCAGGAACGTATTTGTATCGGAAATACCTTGCGATCTGCCTGTGGCTGACTGAAGTGTCGACAAGACGCGACGATGCGATCGACCTGAGTTCGGATGAAAAAACGAAGTGGTCTTGTGAAACATGAAAATAGAGCGGTTTTTCACCCATTCTGTCGCGCGCCAAAATCAGTTTTTGACGTTCGGCATCCCATAGAGAAAAGGCGAACATGCCGCGCAGCTTTTCGAGGCAATCAATTCCATGCTCGATGTACAATGGAACGATCACCTCACAATCGGAGTTTTTCGACGTGAAACTGTAGCCGTGCTTTTGATAGTGCGCACGGATATCGCTGAAATTATATATCTCGCCATTGGCAATCAGACAGAGAGACTTGTCATTATCGAAAAACGGCTGGTTGGCCGTATCGATGTCGATAATGCTCAGGCGATTGTGAGAGAGTGCGACGGGACCTTTGCAGTAGTGCGAGCTTGCATCCGGTCCTCGATGAGCCAGGCTTCTTTGAAGTTCCAACAGATCTTCCAAGGCCGGTTGCGTGTGTCTGGAGACAATTCCGGAAATTCCGCACATCGTGCTTTCTCGCTACTCGTTTTCAGCGCCGTTAGACCACACATTCCGGCAATTTGGTAGACATGTGCAACCCGATGGTTGTGTGCCACAAGAGGTCTGAAAATTTTTGTCTGAAGCAAACAAACCAACCTTGCTCACAACACCTGGAGCAACCGGTGACAGACGTGATCGGAGAGAGTTTTTCTTTTCGACCAACAGTGTGGCATCGGTTAAATCAGCGATCGCATATTCCCGCACAGCGCTGATTGGCCTGTGCATCACCCCTGAAACGGCTTTTTCCTGGGGATGCCTGGCCCGGAATCGACACCATCGTCCGGCCCAGCAAGAGGATCTTCACCCTCTGCCACGACGCCCTTGATCGGCGGGCCATCATAATCTTCTGGAGGTGGCACGGTGGATGCCAGCTTACAGTTGGTCAGCCAGATATCGTAGACAGGATGTTCAACCGCATGCAGCCCCGGACTTGCTGCATACATCCAGCCGGAGAAAATTCGCCGGACCTCATTGTTCAGTGTAATTTCGTCGACCTGCACGAAGCCGGTAGTCAACGGAGATTCCGTTTGCGGCCGCGTGTGGCACACTCTCGGCGTTACCTGCAGCGCGCCGAACTGGACCGTTTCGCCAATATAGACATCGAAGGAAATAATCCTGCCCGTGATCTTGTCGAGGCCCGAGAAAACGGCAACCGGATTTTCAATCTTTTCAGCGCTTGCGGTATTGCTCACAGCAACAACGGAAAGCACTGATATTGCCAAACGCGCAATAAGCCGATTTGCTGATATTTTTGGTCTGAACACGTCTGCCATCAGTTTTTGAGTCGTTGATGCTAGATTACTTGCTTTCCATGCTTTGGCGCTAGCATCGAATTGCGGCCCGGACAAGACGGCGTCTTGCCCGGAACCCAGCCCACGACTTAGCCTATTTCCGCCAACCTGTTCAGCGCGACCTGCACTTTTGCGCGTTTTTCTCGAGAGTCGGCGATCTTTTCGCGTTCACCGTTGACAACCTCTTCAGGCGCTTTCTCGACGAATTTCGGATTGGAAAGCTTCTTCTCTATTTTTGAGATCTCGCCATCCAGCTTGCCGACTTCCTTTTCAAGCCGTGCTTTTTCCGCTCCCAGATCAATGACACCTGCCAGCGGAAGGCAGACAGTCGTCTCGCCAACGATGATCTGCGCAGACCCGGAAGGTGCTGCGTCGGCAAGCTGCACACTTTCCGCACGCGCCAAACGGAGGATGGCCGACTCGTGCGTTTTCAATCGGGATTTTGTCTTGTCGTTCGCTCCGTTGATAACAATCGCAACCTTAGCCCCTGCCGGGACATTCATCTCGGCCCGGACCGACCGGATTTCAGAAATCAGTTTTACCAGCCAGTTGATCTCGTCGGCTGCCGCCGCGTCTGAAACACGCTCTACCGGCCAGGCCGTCAGCATGATCAGACCGTCTGCGCTCGCCCCTTCATCGCCAAGACGTTCCCACAACTCTTCCGTCAGGAACGGCATGAAGGGATGCAGAACCTTCAAAATCTCATCAATAGCCCAGGCAGCAGTCGCCCTCGTTTCGGCTTTGGCTGCCTCGTCATCACCGTTGAAGACCGGCTTGGCGAGTTCGAGAAACCAGTCGCAAAACGTGTTCCAGGTGAACCGGTAGACGGCTCCGGCTGCGTCGTTGAAGCGATAATCTTCAAGCGCAGCGGTTACTTCAGCCGTACAACGCCCCATTTCTGTTGCGATCCAACGGTTCAACGTGTGTTTGGTCGCAGCCGGATCGAATCCCTCAACACGCGCGCACCCGTTCATCTCGGCAAAACGCGCCGCGTTCCACAATTTGGTGGCAAAGCGTTGCCCCCCTTCCGCCGCCTGATCGGACATCCGCAACATCCGGCGCGCCTGAACCTCCTGGCTGGCCAGCGCGAAGCGCGTGGCGTCTGCCCCGAAACGGTCTATCAGATCGAGCGGATCGATGACGTTGCCTGTGGATTTGGACATTTTCTTGCCCTTGCCATCAACAACGATCGAATTGAAATAGACCGTGTGGAACGGCACTTCCCCCATGAAGTGGATGCCCTGCATCATCATTCGCGCGACCCAGAAGAAGATGATGTCGAGGCCCGTGACCAGTACATCCGTCTTGTAGTAGCGTTCAAGTTCAGGAGTCTTGTGCGGCCAGCCCAGTGTGGAGAACGGCCAAAGCGCGGAGGAGAACCAGGTGTCCAGGACATCTTCATCTCGCGTCAATGCCTTCCCTCCGGAGAGAGCAACAGCCTGCTCTTCCGTCTGGGCGCAGTATTCGTTGCCGTCTTCATCGTACCAGACCGGAATCTGGTGTCCCCACCACAACTGGCGCGAAATGCACCAGGGTTGAATGTCTTCCAACCAGTTGTTGTAGATCTTGTCGGCGTTTCCAGGGATCAGTTTCGTCTCACCGTTTCTGACTGCCTCCAAGGCAGGCTCCGTCAGCTTCTTTGCATCGACAAACCACTGATCCGTCAGCATTGGCTCGATAACAACCTTGGAGCGGTCGCCGAAGGGCTGCATTATCTTTTTCGACTCGACGAGAGGCAGTCGCTCCGGCCCGGTCTGGTTTTCCTCCAGCGGACGAACGATTGCGCGTCCGAGAGGATGCCAATCCGGTGCCTGCCCTTTCATCCAGGCGACCTCCGGATGTTCGGCAGGAACCGTCACCGCCAGCCCCTCTGCGGTGATCTGTTCAATGACGCGCTTGCGCGCCTCAAAGCGATCGAGGCCGCGCAGCTCCTCCGGAACGATATTGATGAGGTCAACTTCGTTGATTGTCATCTCGGCGCCATCAATGATGGCCTGCGCTTTTGACGCCTCTTCAACATAGGGCGCGCCGTCTGCGCGCATGGCACCCTTTGTATCCATAAGGCGGTACATCGGGATCTTGTTTCTCAACGCGACGCCATAGTCGTTGAAATCGTGTGCGCCCGTAATCTTTACCGCACCGGAGCCGAAGTTCGGATCCGGATAATCATCCGTGATGATCGGAATCAACCGACGGTGCTCTTTCGGGCCTACCGGAATTTCGCACAACTTGCCCAGGATTGGCTTGTAACGCTCATCGCGAGGATGAACCGCAACCGCCCCATCGCCGAGCATCGTTTCCGGACGCGTCGTGGCAATGGAGATATAGTCTCGGGTTTCCCGAAGAGTGACATTCCCGTCCTCGTCCTTTTCGACATACTCGTATGTCTCGCCACCTGCCAACGGATACTTGAAGTGCCACATATGACCGTCGGTTTCGATGTTCTCGACTTCGAGATCGGAAATCGCAGTTTCAAACTTCGGATCCCAGTTGACCAGTCGCTTGGATCTGTAGATCAGGCCTTCGTTGTAAAGGTCAACGAACACCTTCAAGACCGCCGCCGAAAGGTTCGGCGACATGGTGAATTCCGTCCGGCTCCAGTCGCAGGATGCCCCGAGGCGCTTGAGCTGCCCGAGGATCGTGCCTTCCGACTTGCGCTTTTGTTCCCAGACCCGCTCGACGAAGGCCTCGCGCCCCATGTCGCGCCGACCAGGCTGTTGAGTTTCCATCAGCTCACGCTCGACAACCATTTGGGTCGCAATACCGGCGTGATCGGTGCCAGGTTGCCAGAGAACGTCAAATCCCTGCATGCGCTTCCAACGCACCAGAATATCCTGAAGCGTGTTGTTGAGTGCGTGCCCCATGTGAAGGGAACCCGTCACATTGGGTGGCGGAATTACGATGGAGAAGGCAGGTGCGCCACTCTTGGCACCCGCTCCGGCCTTAAAGGCCTCGGCCTTTTCCCAGTTTTCGTAAATCCGCGGCTCAACGCTGGCCGCGTCGTAGGTCTTATCCAGCATCAGTGTCACTCAAAGGGAGATGTATTTCGAAATTCGTGAGCCCCCGTGTAAATCGGATGCGCCCCCGCAAGTCAACCGGTTAACACTCTACCAGGATGCGATACGTCAGCCATCGCGCCGATTTTTCGTCCGATCAAACGTGGGACTTGGGCTCACTCCCATTTACTGTCATAAGCCCGGCATGACGATTTCAATCCGGCCACACCATCTTCTCTGCATGCTGACATATCTCGGCAAAGGCTATACGCCGCAATTCGTCGTCAACTACAACAAGATAGTTGAACGGATAAATTCAGGTGAAGCCATCAAGATCGTCAACGGGCCGGACGACATCTGCAAACCGATGTTGCCGGAAGCTGACTGCCATTGTCACAATGAAAACGTGCTTGGTCGCGACGCACACGCGCTTTCACAAATCGTTCCTGTGATAGGCGAGGATGTCAGGGCCGGTCACATTCTCCACCTGTCGCCGGAGCGGATTTCCAAACTGAGGTCACGCTTTCGAAAAGGGACTCTGAGGGCTGCATGTTCCGGTTGCCAATGGCAAGAATTCTGCACTTCAATCGCCGAAAACAACTTCAGGCACTGTCGCCTGACGGGTGCGGCCAGTTTGAAGAAAAACAAGTCTAGCGACGACGCGTAACCCGTTGAATTTCTTTTTGAACCATCTGTTCCACCATTCCAGGCAGGTTCTGGTCAAGCCAGGCCTTCAGCATGGGACGCAGCATCTCCTTGACCAGCTCTTCGACCGTCTGGGCTTGTGAACCGACAAACATGTTCGACAGATTATCGAAAGCGGCGTGGACGGCTTCGCCGGTGTTGTCGGACGTCAACGGAGCATCGCCGGCAACGTCCGGCAGTTCGTCCGGCACTGGTGTTGTGTCAATCGATGAGGCTGGAATCGGTTCCGGAGTTGCCTCGAATTCTGGTTCTGGCTGCTCGGCGAATGAAAGGTCACCGCCAGGGCTGTCAAATTCATCCGCCAGACCTTCGACCATGTCCATTTCACTGTCTTCGGAAACGGCAAGCTCTTCGGTCAGTTCCAGAACATCATCGTCGTTTTCTTCTTCGGCGGCATCGGCCTCCATTGCGGCTGCCATATCATCCGCATCGTCATCGGACGAGTCACCGCCACCGCTGCTATCCATATCAAACAGCTTGTCGAGGTCGTCCTGCGACATTTCAGAGGCATCGCCCATATCTTCAACCGCTTCTTCTACCGGTGTTTCAGCTTCTTCGACCGCGTCAGCCTCACCATTTTCAGCGCCTTGGGTATCTTCGTCCGAAATTATTTTGCGGATCGATGCGAGGATCTCCTCCATCGACGGCTCTTCAGCCTTTTTAGCCTCTGACATGGCTACCCCTGTGCAAATCGATCGCGCCGCGCACCATTCAGATTTTCCCGAATGATTCGTTAATGGAAAGTATGCGGGTCAACACCTATGCCGCAAAGCAAACGCATCAGATACCATTGCCTTATCCCCTCATAAGTCAGTCATCGACTTGGTGAACGGGAGTCACATTGAATGTCCAAAGCCAAACAGCGAAACCTTGAAGGCGCGTATTGGAACCAAAAACGGCTGCAACATAAGTTACAGCCGTTCGAAAGGTTCAAAAATATCTGTTCTATCAGCGGCCGTCGGGCGTCCTGAGTCCGAACCATTTGCCGCGAACCGCCTCGTAGTGCTGTGTCGGCTCATAAATCTTGACCCGGAGGCCGAGCCCGCGCGCATCCAACTTGCCTACCGCCGCAACAAGCTGGTACCCGCTGACAATCCTGTTGCTCTGAGCACTCACCAGGTTCGATTGCTGCGTCACCAGTTCACGCTGCGCATCGAGCACATCGAGTGTCGTCCGCTGGCCAACTCTCTGCTCTTCTATGACGCCTTCCAGCGCAAGTTTCTGAGCCTCGACGGCTGCCTGTGCCGCAATAATCGAAGCTTCCGCCGCCTGGTAATTCCCCCATGCCGAAATCACGTTCGCCCTGATCTGATCCCGGGTCACGTCCAGCTGAAGTCGCGTCTGACCAAGTGCTTCCTTGGACTGACGTACAGCCGAAGATGCGCTGCCTGCCTGATAGATCGGAATGCTCACATTTCCAGTTATTGAAACCGAGTCCTGATTTTCCGCGAAAAAACTGCTCGGATTAATGCTTCTGGAAACACTGCCGCTCATTGAAACTGTCGGCAGAAATGCCCCTTCTGCGGTCTTTACACTGTAGATCGCTGCGTCGACCTGATGCTGAGCCTGACGAATAAGGGGTTGTTCCTCGGCACTGACAGCAAGCGCACTGTCCAGTGACTTGGGAACGAATTTCGCAATTCCAGCGTCGGCTGAAAGGTTGCGCGCCTCGATTCCGATCACCTGCCGGTAAACCGCACGGCTCGAATTCAGATTGGCGAGCGCAGAATTGAGACTCGCCTGTGCTTCGGCGGCACGCGCCTCAGCCTGGCTGACATCCGTTCTCGTGCCTTCACCTACGTCGAACCTGTCCCGTGCAGCGCGCACCTGCTCTTGAAGAAACTCAAGATCGCTGCGCTGCAAGGACACCAGAGCAGTATCCCGAATCACTCCGACATATGCCGATGCGGCTGATAGGAGTGTATCCTGTTCGGAGGAAATCAGACTTTCACGCTGAGCAAGAACAATCGACTCGGCTTGTCGCACAGAGTTGACCGTTCTGAATCCGGCGAACAATGTCTGACTGATCGACAGTGAAATGGATGCATTGTTCTGGACGTTCGACAGGTTGCCGGAATTGGCATCTGCCCAGGTACGGCCGATGCTCGCTCCGGCCGTTACAGTCGGCCGCCATCCTGACAGCGCCTGTGGAACCCCTTCATCGGTGCCGCGCAACGCAGCCCGTGCAGCATTCAATGACGGGTTATTGGTATAGGCCAGGGCAAGCGCTTCGCGGATCGTTTCGGCTCTTGCAGGAGTTACTGCAGATCCAATCAACGAAACGGCAGCAACCCCACCCATCAGCGCAAAGCCGACAGTTGCTGCCTTAATTGTCGAACGACAAATCACCCAACGCTCCTTCCGGATCACAACACTTGAGTCTGTTGAGTAAACTGAAGGGTTTTATTCTTCAACCGTTTGCGAGCGAGAAAATCGGAAATTCTGTTAGTGCGGCTTTAAGGCAACAAGTTCGAACTTCCGATAAACCGCTCTCTCAACTCCAGAAACCCGCGTCCCCACTCAGGTCTCTTTTTCAAAGTATGGCCAATTGGTTAAAAAACAAATTCTTCCGCAGCAGCAAAGCCGGGCAACAGGCCGGCTGCGGCATTGAAGCCGAATCGACTGCTCACTGCTTCTCCCGACTTCTGATAAAGGCGCGCTACGCCGGCTCCACCCTGCCCTTCAACAACCACCAGACGCCCGAGCGGCTTCAACTGATCTGTCAGAACACTTGGCAATGTCTCCACTGCACCGTCGACGAATATCACATCATAAGGGCCTTCCGATGCATATCCCTTGACGAGCGGACCATCGACAACAACGGCATTCTCGATGCCGAGATCTACAAGAACATCGGTCGCTGATTTGACCAGATCCTCGTTTTCCTCAAGGGCGACGATCGACGCAGCCAAATTCGAGAGGACCGCGGCGCTGTAACCGGCCCCGGCGCCAACGACCAGCACGACGTGATCTTCGCGGATTTCAGCAAGTTGAACCAGCTTGCCGAAAATATGCGGTTTCATCAGGACCCGCCCGCAATCAGCCGGGCCAACCGGAAGGTCTTCGTCTATGTAGGCAATCGCCTTTTTCGACGCCGGTACGAACCGTTCACGGGGGATGGCCTCCATCGCATCAAGGATCCGATGATCGGTTACATCGTTGGTGCGCAACTGGTTGTCCACCATCTTGCGGCGGGACTGACTGTAGTCCGTCATTTCGGCCCTCACTTTGCCTCGCCGGACACCCGGCGCCTCTTGAGAACGTTCCTTAGCGAGACAGATGCCGCCTGACAAGTATCCGTCAAGTTCGTTCTCGGCAAAAGGCGGCCGCACAGCAAGGAAAAAGTGCATATCTCGCCAAGACCCGTCGTGTTCCTTCCCGGGTTCCGGACATGGCCAAAAGCAGACTTCCCGGAGTGATCTGCGCCCTGACACCGGGATTCTCCCGACGAGGCCCAGGGCAGTCCATCGAACCCGCGAATGCCAGCGTGAGTTTCGACCAAATCCAGCGCCTTTGCTGGTCTTGATGCGGCATCGGTGGAAATTCCAACCGGTTCGATTTCAGGGCTTGACCAAATCGCGCATCTGTTTGATAAGGCGCGGCACACCACCTCGGTGGCCCTGTGGCGGAGTGGTGACGCAGCGGATTGCAAATCCGTGTACACCGGTTCGATTCCGGTCGGGGCCTCCAAATTCTCCGGAAAATTCGACCTAACGCATGCAGCGCGTGAGCACTGTTAGCTGCACGCTACCTCTTTCCCTAGCGTCATGATAGCGTTTTACCTGTTCAAACAGACAGGGGGAATTCAAATGAAGACACCAGGTGGAACCGTACCGCACGCGGCCAAGCAGGCGCGCGTGGTCACGACGTCGACAATGAAGCGGGTCGAACCGCCCCGCCCGCGCAAATCACCGCAGATCGTTTCGGAAAACAACAATACCGAAGTCCTGGTGGAAACGTTGCGCCAGCGAATCAACGATCTTGAAGCCCGGATTGGCGATCTGGAAAGCGTCATCACGTTGCAGAATCAGGACGTGATCATCAGCGCCTCCAAAAGCGTCCTGATCCAGGGCATGGATACCGTCGAGATCTCGGCCGGGAGCAAAGTCAAGGTCATTGCCGCCATGACCGAGACCAATGCACCGCTCGCCAAACATTCGGGCGTTCTGGAATGCGACACCCTGCAGGCAAACGCCGTGATCAGCGCTTCCTACACGCCAGGAGCCGGGAACATCTGGTAAATTGAACCGGTATTGATTTTGGCGTCGGCACGTGCCGGGCATTCCCGGCTCTTGACTTGAGCCTTCAAAACTGCGGATGCTTTCCCCATGAAGGAACCCAGTTTCAGTGTCGGCGTCGAAGAAGAATATCTGCTCGTCGACAAGACCAGCCGAAAATTGGCGAGTTCCCCGCCAGAGGAGCTGTTTTCGGCCTGCGAAAGCGCCCTTGAAGGACGGGTCAGTCCGGAATTCCTGCGATGCCAGATCGAGGTTGGAACGCCGGTCTGCATGACACTCGGCGAAGTGCGAGCGGAGCTTGCCTACTTCCGCAAGACTGTTGCCAAGGAATCTTCGGATCACAACCTTGCACCGATCGCCGCCTCGACACACCCTTTTGCCGAGTGGACGGACCAACCGCATACGGACAAGGAACGATACAACCAGATTGCGCGCACCATGCAGGTGGTTGCCAGACGCATGCTGATTTGCGGCATGCACGTTCACGTCGGGATCGAAGACGAAGAATTGCGGATCGATCTCTTCAATCAGCTTGCCTATTTCCTCCCGCATCTCCTGGCTCTGAGCACATCGTCCCCGTTCTGGCGAGGCCGCAACACCGGGTTGAAATCCTATCGGCTCGCGGTTTTCAACGAGATGCCGAGAACCGGATTGCCACCACGTTTCGAAAGCCATCACGAATACCGGCATATCGTCGACATCCTCAGCAATGCAGGCGCTCTGGAGGATGCAACGAAAATCTGGTGGGACCTTCGCCCGTCCGATCGGTTTCCCACGCTCGAACTGCGCATAACGGACGTTTGCCCGAAGCTCGATGACGCTGTGGCAATTGCCGCACTCTACAGGTGCCTTTGCCGTATGCTGTACCGCCTTCGGCGCGCGAACCAGAGCTGGCGCCCGTACTCAAGGTTTCTCCTTGCGGAAAACCGGTGGCAGGCGCAACGGCATGGAACTTCGGCCGGCCTGATCGATTTTGGCCGCAACGAAACAGCACCGTTCGTCGACCTGGCAGAGGAACTGATCGAACTCGTCAGGCCCGATGCAATCCATTTCGGCTGTGAAAGCGAATTGGAACATATCCGGACCATTGCGGCAGAAGGCACCTCAGCGGACAAGCAGCTGAAGCTTGCCGGGGTGATTGCCGATGACGGCCTCCTTCCCAAGGACGCGTTCAACAGGATCGTCGACCACCTGATGAGCGAGACCCTGTCCGGATTGTAAGACCTGTTTAACCGGCGCCATCCGGCTTTCTGTGGGGTGAGCCGTGGGCGACTGCGTGAAAGTGTGTTCGCTCACCTGTCAGTACAAAGGCAAATTCGTCAATTTCCGAAATAACTGCGTCGGCGGACCTCGCAAGCCCGGACTTGGGACGCATTGCGCGCTGTGCCTCGATCAGTGACTTTCTCGCGTGCGAAAGTGCGTCCAGTACATCATCGCGATCAAATTCCCTTGGACCTCGGGTCCGGCGCTCAGCAGCCATCGTCAACTCCATTTTTGTTCTCTTTTTGTTCTTATCAGGTCCGGATTCTCCCTGTCAATTTGCGTTTCTGACAAGGTATGTGTCGTTTCACGCGCTGACCGATCATTGCAAATCGGATAATTCTATCGGCAATTGGTAACAAGACGTGGCGCTGGACAGCTTTCTGGCGATCCCATGATTTTTCGAAGGATGATTTCGTGAAACACGGTGGTGATTTGTCGCTGGCGATCGAACGTTTCGGCGGGAGTGCAGTCGACTGGCTTGACCTTTCCACGGGCATCAATCCGCATCACTATCCTGTACCAAAGGAACTGTCGTTCGGGACATGGACATCGCTTCCGTCCCGTGTTGCGGAGGAACAGTTGATTTCAGCGGCACGCCGTGCCTATCAGGTGCCCGCACATCTTGGCCTTGCGGCCGCGCCCGGCACGCAAATCCTGTTGTCGCTCTTGCCGTCCATCCTGCCAGAAGGACCGGCGGCCCTCGCCTCACCAACCTATCCGAGCCACAAGGCCGTCTGGCAACGCGATGGCCGGATGCCAATGGAACTCTCCAGCGTCTATGCCCTGCCCGCTGATGCGAAGATCGTCGTTCTGGTCAATCCGAACAACCCGGATGGTCAGCTGATTGATGTGAAAAGCCTTTTGGAAATTGCAAGAACTCTCTCTGATCGCGGTGGTTATCTGGTGGTTGACGAGGCTTTCGCAGATGTGATTCCGGGCGCAAGCATCCTGCCACATCTGGGTGACGAGAACGTCGTCGTTCTCAGGTCGTTCGGCAAGTTCTTCGGGCTGGCCGGGCTAAGGCTCGGTTTCCTGGCCGGTCCGCAGTTGATCGTCGAGAAACTGTCCGGACTTCTGGAGAGCTGGAGCGTGAGCGGTCCGGCGCTCGAGATCGGCGCGAGGGCCTTGCGGGATACGGAATGGCAGGAAGCAACTGTTCGCCGGCTTGTTGACGAAATGGCCGATCTTACTATCGCGGTATCTGAACAGCAGTTGAGCGTTTTCGGTGGTACGCCGCTTTTTGCCCTGGCGGGTTTACGCAACGCCAAGGGCCTTCACGAGGCGTTGGCACGGCGACATATCTGGACACGGATATTCGACTACGCGCCAACCTGGATCCGACTTGGTTTGCCGGGCGGTGCGGAAAACCTGCAGCGTCTCACAAACGCCCTGTCGGACGCCCGCGAAGAACTTTGACTATTTGCTGGCAGCAAGAGCCGAGGGAATTCCGGGTTCCCCTTTTCACGGAATTGCTGTAGCGACGCGATATGCTGATTTACGACAATGCACTTTGGCTATTGCTTGCAGCGCTCCTGCTTGACGCCCTCATCGGCGACCCTGACTGGCTCTGGCGCCGTCTGCCGCATCCGGTTGTAGGAATCGGCAGGATCATCTCGATTTTAGATGACAGCCTCAATCGCCCGACCATGACGGCAGGACAACGCAAGGCGGGCGGTCTGATAACCCTGCTGCTGCTCGTGTTCGGCGGTCTCGGTCTTGGCTCGGCTCTGGAAAGCATTTCGGGTCAAATCCCGTTTGGCGACATCCTGATCGTCATCGTCACGACAGTTTTTCTTGCCCAGAACAGTCTTTACCGACATGTGGCTGCTGTTCGGGACGGGCTGGAACAATCGGGGCTTGAAGGCGGGCGCAAGGCTGTTGCCATGATTGTCGGGCGGGATCCGAACCAGCTCGACGAGGCCGGCGTTTCCCGGGCGGCAATTGAATCCTGCTCAGAGAACTTTTCCGACGGCGTGGTCGCCCCTGTATTCTGGTTCGCCCTGTTTGGCCTGCCGGGTTTACTTGCCTACAAGGCCGTCAACACCGCTGACAGCATGATCGGACACAAGAACGAGACCTATCGCGAATTCGGCTGGGCGTCGGCAAGGTTCGATGATCTGATCAACTTGCCCGCTTCGCGCCTTTCAGGCCTCTTCATCGCCCTGTCAGCTCCGTTGGCATACGGCTCTCCTCGCAAGAGCCTGACCTGCATCATCAGGGATGCCGGAAAGCACAGATCTCCCAATGCCGGTTGGCCGGAGGCTGCCATGGCCGGCGCGCTCGACATAGCCCTGGCCGGGCCACGTGTTTATCCAGGGCAAACGGTAGATGATCCCTATCTCAACGAAGCGGGGCGAAAGGAAGCAACGGCAAACGACATTGATCGTGCCGGGATGGTCATGATCGGGGCGTGCGTCATACAGGGTCTGACAATCGGATTGCTCGCTGCAGTCGCAGCTTAGTTGTCTAATTTTTCTTCCCGCTCCGCATCGACAGCCGGCCTCAGTTCGCGCAACCAGGTGATGAGGCCGGAGATTCCGCTGGAAGCCGCAATCAATAAAATACCACCGACGACCTCGAACACTGAGGTCCAAAAGGATGCAATTTCGTGAGGTGACAGGACACTGGTTCCCAAATTGTATTCTGAGGTCATCCATTGAAGGAACTGGATATTCACCAGGCCCTGCAACCCGTACATTGCGAATCCCAAACCGATCAACGCAACACCTGCAGACTGGAAAATCCTGGCATTGTAGACGTCTCCGGCGTCAGTCTCATCTTTTGGAAAGCGAAGGCCAATCAAAACAACGCGCGGAAAGAAGTACAACAAAAAACAAATCAGAAATTGCCACATGACAGACAGGGAATGCATATCAATCGACGCATCAGAAGTAACATTCATGATCATGGCTGGAACATAATAAATAATACTCATGAAATAATATATCGTAAACAAGCGAACTAAAACCAACACCATCTTTATAATCATAAGTCTCTCCATTGACTACCGCAGAACAACACAAAGAAATTTTGTCGAATCTTGTTTCATGAGAATGCAAAAATGAATTTTCTTTGTTCTTCTGTGTCCGGCACCAGGACACCGCGGGCCGCCGACACCTTTGCCAAGGCATCTTCCGCAAGAGTTCCGAGACCTATCAAGACGCAACAGGCTACAAGACCAGACCTGCCGATGCCTGCCCGGCAATGAACCACGACACTCGATCCTGCGTGCAAGTCAGCTATTATGGATAGCGCAAGTTCTTTTGCCGCTGCAGTCTCCGGTATATCCCGATCAACAACCGGAACATTGGTGAAGTTGATTCCGTTGCGCTCACAAACCTCACCTTCGTTCGCAAGCGAAAGGCTATCTGCCTCCTCTGGTGTCAACATCGAGACGATGTGGTCGATGCCGATCAATTTCAGTTTCTTTAAGTCGTCATCGAGCCATTCACCGGAGGGCTTGGGCATGATGAAAAATCTCCCGGCGGTATCCACCGGGATTTCATAGAGCGAAGGTGTCATCGCTGCGAATTCCCTTGAGTTTATCGAGCTTTGGCGATTTTAAGAAACGCCTCGGTGTCCAGCACAATCTCCAGGTGCGCCGCCAGATCATCCAGGATGCGGTCGATGCTCTTGTCGTAGGCAAGAGTTGAAGAGGCTCCGAAGGATCGGAGATAGGCAGACCGGAAACCGTCGCTGGTAAAGAGACCGTGGACATACGTGCCCGAGACAAGACCTTCTTCAGAAATTGCGCCGTCGGTATGACCGTCCTTCAAACGCATCATCGGCCGTTCGCAATCGGGACCCGATGTGCGGCCTATGTGGATTTCATACCCCGAAAAACCGGCTCCACTGCCGATGTGCTCGCCTTCCGCATATACGGTTGATTTCTCGGGCGTCAGCACTGTTTCAACGTTCAGGTAGCCAAGTCCTTCAACCAGTCCCGGAGAGCCTTCAATACCAATCGGATCGGCAATGGTCTTGCCGAGCATCTGGTAGCCACCACACACACCCAGAATATGTCCGCCCCTGCGGTGATGCGCCTTCAAGTCTATATCCCAACCTTGCTTGCGGAAGAATTCAAGGTCCCCGATCGTCGACTTGGAACCCGGCAAGAGGACGATATCCGCATCTCCCGGCAAGGGATCTCCAGGTTGAACCAGCTCCAACGTGACACCTGGTTCAAGACGCAGCGGGTCGAGATCGTCGAAATTGGCAATTCTGGAAATGACCGGCACGACGATCTTAAGACCTCCGCTACCAAATCCATCCTCAAGGCCGAGGGCATCTTCCGCCGGCAATTTTCCTGCGTCAGCGAACCAGGGTACAACCCCAAGGCCCTGCCAGTGTGTTCTGCTGGAAATTTCGCGCATACCATCTTCGAAGAGGCTTGGATCCCCCCGAAATCGATTGATGAAGTAGCCCTTGATGCGATCCCGTTCCTGTGCTTCGAGAACCGCATGGGTTCCGACGACTGAGGCGATCACACCGCCTCTGTCAATGTCCGCACACAGTACGACCGGCAAGTCGGCAGCTTCGGCGAACCCCATATTGGCGATGTCGCCGGCACGCAGATTGATCTCTGCCGGACTTCCGGCTCCTTCCACAATGACCAGATCCGATTCTAATTCTGTTTTTGAAAAACTCTCCAGAACTTTCGGTAAAAGCGTCTCTTTCTGCTTTCCGTATTCACGCGCCTTCATGGTTCCGAAACGCTTGCCGTGAACGATTACCTGTGCGCCAGTATCCGTTTCCGGTTTCAGGAGAACGGGATTCATGTGAACGGACAAAGGTACCCGGCACCCCATGGCCTGCAGCGCCTGGGCCCGTCCGATTTCACCGCCGTCGGCCGTCACCGCAGCATTGTTGGACATGTTTTGCGGCTTGAACGGACGCACGGCAAGGCCACGGTTCGAAAAGAGACGGCAAAGGCCGGCAACGATCAGGCTCTTGCCGACATTCGAGCCGGTGCCCTGGATCATGACGGCGGCCGTGCTGCCGCCAAAACCGGAATTGTTCATGCGCTTGTGACTTTGTTGAGTTGCGCAACACCATATGGCCGAAATTCGGCCGGTACCGGCAGAATGGCAAGGCGAGGTTCAAGCATCAAGCATATGTTTGGCCGAACTGCGAACAGAAACGATCCGATAAGAAACAGCCAGGTTCCTGCATAAACAAGTACCGGGAAGAAGAAGAGGACACTTCCAACAATGAAGGTCAGTGCGGCCAGAAATTCCACGATTGTCCGGTAGAGTTCATATTTTCGAACCAGCTCTGAATGGTCAGGCGATGCAGATCGAAGGGCATGATCGAACATCTTTGTCATGGTGCGAGGTCTTTCTCAAAAACGGCCGACGCACGGTCACCCGGGTCACGAGGGCGATCAATCAGTACATAGCCGATGGAGCGATAGAACCTTTCGGCGGTGCAGGTGCTTCTCAAACGAGCCTTCGCGATGCCCTGCTCGGCAAACCGAGTTTCGATCGCGTTCATGAGTGCTTTGCTCACACCGCAAAAGCGAGCCTCTGGGAGGACATAGTTCAAAACAACCTCACCTGTCGGCGTTCCCATTCCAACGCCGAGCAGTCGTCGCGGAGATTTGCAGACCCGCGCGACGAGGATATGTCCTGGACCATCAATCCAGTGGAGCACCGTTTCTTCTGTCTTGTTCCTGAGCCAGGTTTCGAGGCGCAAGGCATCGTTGCCGTGATCTGCGGTGCACAGTTCAGAAATGGATCGACGCAACAATGCCGCCATTTCGCCTGCTTCAGGTCTTTCGGCAGGACGTATCTCGAACCAAGACAAGTCCATTTGCGCTCCCTTAAAATTCGATGCCTTCCTGTGGTTTCACGCCGGACCGGAATGGGTGTTTCACCTGGGTCATGTCAGTGACGAGATCGGCGATCTCGATCAGTTCGTCCTTTGCATTGCGGCCCGTGATGACAACATGGACATCGTCAGGCTTTTCGTTTTTCAGGAAGTCGACCACGTCGGCGATATCAATGTAGTCGTAGCGCAAGACGATATTGAGTTCGTCACACAAGATCAGGCGGTAATCGCCGGACAGGATCATCTCCTTGGCAGCTTCCCAGGCCTGTTCTGCGGCTTCGATATCCCGCTGCCGGTCCTGCGTTTCCCAGGTAAACCCTTCACCCATACGTTTTATGGTCACAAGGTCCGAAAACCGGTCCAGGGCCATGCGCTCACCCGTCTCGATCCGTCCCTTGACAAACTGGACAACGCCTACCTTGTGACCGTGACCGAGAGAACGGAACACCATTCCGAAGCCGGCAGTGGATTTGCCCTTTCCCTTGCCCGTATGAACGATCAGCAGCCCCTTTTCGATGGTCTTGGTCGCCATGATCTTGTCGCGCGCCGCCTTTTTCTTGCGCATCTTTTCCGCGTGACGGGCGTTCAGTTCTTCTTCGGTCAGTTCCGGCTTTTCGTTATCGGCTGTCACGGCGCAGAGTTCCCTTCGAGTGTTGATTTCAAGTCCTTCAGCGCAGAATGGGTCGAATTGCGCCTTGGCGTCCAGAGACCTCGGTCAATTGCCTCCTGAAACCGGGCGAGCATTTCGGCATATCCGGCCGGATTGACGTCATTCAGAAAATCGCGAACCTCTTCGGCTTCTATATAGGCTGCATAAAGTTGGTCGAAATGATGGTCTTTGACCGCCCGGGTTGTTGCGGAAAATGCAAAAAGATAGTCAAGCGTTGCGACCATCTCGAATGCGCCCTTGTAACCATGGCGCATGACGCCCCTAATCCACTTCGGATTGGCGGCGCGTCCGCGCACGACCCGGCCGATTTCTTCGGAGAGAGAGCGCACGACCGGACGTTCCGGGCGTGAATGATCATTGTGATAGACCTTTGGAGCATCGCCTTTCAGCGTTTCAACCGTCGCGGCAAGTCCACCCTCAAACTGGTAATAGTCGTCGCTGTCGAGAAGGTCATGTTCACGATTGTCCTGATTGTGCAGAACGGCATCGACAGAGGCCAGACGGGTTTCCAGTTCATTGCGCGCTCCTTCGCCCAATACGCCCCCGCCATAGGCGTATCCGCCCCAGGTCAGGAAAGTATCGGCAAAGTCTTTTTTCTCCTGCCAGATCCCTTCATCGACAAGGGCCTGGAGCCCGGCTCCGTATGCACCCGGTTTTGATCCGAAGACACGGTACCCGGCGCGTATCGCTGCCTCGTCGGCGCTCAGGCCTTCGGTCTCCAATCTTCTTCTTTCAGACCGCATCCGAGCCGCAACAGGATTCGCGTCAGCAGGTTCTTCAAGAGCTCCGACAGCCCGTGCGGCGCTGTCGAACAGGTCCATCTGGTGGGGAAACGCGTCACGGAAAAACCCGGATACCCTTAAAGTGACGTCAATACGCGGTCGCCCGAGGTCCGAGAGTTTCAGGATTTCAAATCCGGTCACCCTGCCGGATCCCTGTTCCCAAACCGGCTGCGCGCCGATAAGCGCCATCGCCTGGGCGATATCGTCGCCACCCGTGCGCATATTGGCAGTGCCCCAGCAGGTCAGGACCAGTGATTGCGGCCACTCGCCTTCCTCCTGGAAAAAGCGCTCAGCTACAAGATCCGCCGATTGCCTGCCTAGCCGCCATGCGGTTTCAGTCGGGACGGCGCGAACGTCGACAGAATAAAAGTTTCTGCCTGTAGGCAGGACGTCAGGGCGCCCGCGCGATGGTGCGCCGGACGGGCCGGGTTCGACAAAACCTCCGCTCAGCGCTGTCAATACGGCGTTCGTTTCAGCTGGTCCCGACGTCATCACCGAGGGTCGAAGTGAACCTTCGATATCGCCCAGGACTGCCCTTGTATCCAGCCATGCTTCTTTCGCGATCACGCTGCCTGCGATCAGGTCACGGCACAACAGCTCGATCCGTTCGACCGTGTCTCCGTTGGAGCGCCAGGGTGCGCTGGAAACATCCTTGAGAACTTCGGGTTTCGCCCCGGTCCAGGTGTCTGAAAAGTCACAATCGAGCGGGTCAAAACCGTGCAAGGACAGATCACGCGCGACGGCACGCTGCAAGCTGTCCTGATGGGCATCCTTGCCGCGCGGCACGCGAGCGAGTGCAGCAAGAAGATCGGTAAGCTGATCGCAAACGGGACTTTGGCCAAGAATGTGCAGTCCATCCCGGATCTGGAGTTCCTTCAGGTCGCAAAGATGCGCGTCGAGCCGAGCAAGGCGTGTGTCCTCATCCATCGTGTCGTCAATGCCGATGTCCTGGTCGAGACCATGACGTGTGGCCGCATCGAGAATGTCGCTGGTCAGTGCTTTCAGACGCCTCGGGTCGATGCCGCTGGCGAGATAATACTCATCCAGCAGCGTTTCCAGCTCTTCTGCCAAACCGTAACTTTCGGCCCGCGTCAACGGCGGCGTAAGGTGATCGACAATGACAGCGGAGGTTCTCCGCTTTGCCTGCGCGCCCTCGCCCGGATCGTTTACGATAAAGGGGTAGATATTGGGAACAGGTCCGAGCACAGCTTCAGGATAGCAATTCTCCGACAGGGCAAGTGCTTTTCCCGGCAACCATTCCAGATTGCCATGCTTGCCGAGATGAACTATCGCATCGACGCTGAAACTCTGTCGCAGCCAGATGTAAAAAGCGAAATAGTGGTGCGGCGGAACAAGATCCGGATCGTGATAGGTTTCCTTCGGGTCGATATTGTAACCGCGTGCGGGCTGGATACCGACGATCTGATTGCCGAAGCGATGAAGTGCCAGCCTGAATTTCCCGTCGACAAGGTGCGGGTCCTCCTCCGGAGCTCCCCAACGACCGGTCACGGCTGTTTTCAGCTTGTCCGGCAACCTGCTGTATGAACGCTGGTAGTCGACAAGGGAAAGTTCCTCGAAACACACGCGTTCCCTTCGCCCGGGCAACGCATTGGTGACGCCGGATGTAAGAATGTCCAGAAGACCGGCGGAACTTTCCGGAGCGTGGCCGGTGTCATATCCCGCAGCGCGCATTGCAGCCAGCAGCGACACACAGGAAGCCGGGGTATCGAGGCCGACACCGTTGGCGAGACGGCCATCCTTGTTCGGATAATTCGCAAGGATCAGTGCTGTCTTTTTTTCGCTTTCCGGGATTTTTCCGAGCCTTGCCCAGTTGGCCGCCAGGTCCGATACGAATTGGATCCGGTCCGGCACCGGCGTGAAGCGAACGGGAGTTGACTGGGTGGCTTCATCAAAAACGCCTTCTTCCTTGAAGGAAACCGCGCGGGACAGAATGCGGCCGTCGATTTCGGGCAGAACCACATGCATCGCCAGATCGCGGATCGACAGACCCTGATCACTTTCCTCCCAGCCCTCCTTCGAAGACGAGGAGAACACCACCTGCAATACCGGCTTGTTGATCCTGTCCAGGGGTGTCGGCTGATGTGCTCTTCCTGCCTTGGAGACCGCAAACGCCGTGCCGTTCAGGACGACGTCCGGCTTTGCTCCGGCGAAGAGGCTTTCCAGGATCGCAACGGATTCCGCTTCCTTCAAACTGGAAACAAAGATCGGCAACGCGTTGATGCCGGCCTGGTCGAGTACCTCGACCAGCGAATCGACAGGCGCTGTCTGCGCGCCCTGGACCAGCGCCCGATAGAAGGTGATTGCTGCGACCGGTCTAGACTTTTCTGTCCAGGTGGCCATTAGCGTATCCAGGTCGGCTGCCGGTTGGCCTTTCTGATAGATCCCTGCACGGGGTAGCGGTACCGGTTGCGCAGGCTCGTCCCCCGAGCCGATCAGAGAGGCAGCAAAACGCAGCGCGTTGGCATAGTTTCCCGCACCGCCTTCAACACAGTAGCGCCAGAAACGGTGCACTTCCGCCTTCGTCCGGGTCGATCTTGCCGTCAGCGCCTCGTCCCATTTGTCGTCGCCCGGGACAACAATGAGATCGAGGCCATACGCCCGAACTTCCTCTTCGAAACGCTCGATCCCGTATCGCCAGTATTCAATGCCCCCCAGAATGCGCAGGATGACCAACCTGGACCCTCGAACGGTCTGTTCCGCATAAAGGTCCACCGAATAGGGGTGCGACAACGCCATGAGGTTGGCCAGTCTCAGGCTCGCGCTGTCGGTCCCCAGCGCAGAATGTGCGGCAGAAAAACTGCCCAATTCCGTGTCGGCTGCAGACAGGAACAGGACGTCGGCCGGTGCCTGCCCCAGATCGACAGCGTCACCGCCGTCGTCAATTCTTCGCGTCTGGCTGGCGAGAATGTGCATCAGGTCGTGTCTTCTTCTTGCTGTTTCCCGGCGGGGAGTTTCCCGAGCAGGACCAATTCCGTGGAAAGTTCGCCGAAATCAGGCGGCAGCCCTTAGGGTGCCAAGCAATGCGCTCACAGCTTCAAGATCGAAACCCTTGAGACCGATCACGACCAATCTGCCGGAACTCTCGGCGCCAGCCGCAAACCAGGTCTCCACGCGTGGGCCAACTGCCTGAACCATGGCCGGCGCCGATTTGCCTTCTATCCGAACCGCACCCTTGATCCGAAGCACGCCTTTAAGTGCCATTGCTTCAAGAACCTTCGTTTCGGCTGTTTTCAGTGCGTCGAAGGCGGGAACCTCAAGAACGTGGCTCTCGAAATCGTCATGATGGTGGTGATCATGATGGTGATGGTGGTCATCATGATCTTCGTGGTCATCATCGTGATGATGATGGTGATGCTCGTGCCGCGACGCCATATCATCTTCAGCCGCGGACTGGCGGCCGAGCAATACCTCGATCGGCAGCGTGCCATTTTCCGACGAGACGATGTGAACAGCCGGGCGGATCTGTTCCTGAATGCCGCTTTCGACCGACTTCAATGTGTCTGCTGCCACAAGATCCGCCTTGTTGAGAACAACAAGGTCGGCGCAACGCAATTGATCTTGAAACAGTTCCTCAACCGGACTTTCGTGATCCAGTGCCTCGTCCGCGGCGCGCTGTGCCTCCAGGGCTTCCTCATCGAGTGCGATCCTGCCTTCCGCCAGGGCCGCAGCGTCAAGAACAGTTACCACGCCGTCGACCGTCACACTGGTCTTGACACTCGGCCACGAGAACGCCCGCACGAGCGGCTGGGGGAGTGCCAGACCGGACGTTTCGATGACAATATGCTCTGGTGGTGTTTCCCGGGAAAGCAGCATTTCCATGGTTGGCAGGAAGTCGTCGGCAACCGTGCAGCAGATACAGCCGTTGGTGAGTTCCACCACTTCCTCGGCAGCACAATCCGGGTCGGCACAGCCGTTGACCAGGGATCCGTCAAAGCCCATGTCGCCAAACTCGTTGACGATCAAGGCAATTCTCTTGCCGTTGGCGTTTTGCAGGAGATTGCGGATCAGCGTCGTTTTTCCGGCGCCCAGAAACCCGGTGACAATCGTTGCCGGAATTTTCTGACCCGGCTGCAGGTTCTGTGTCGTCATGGTGTGATTTCCAATTGCGTGTGGGGTTTCATCAGCAAGGGCAGACCGGCAGCCACAAAGACGACCTGGTTGCAAGCGTCAGCGATATCCTGATTGAGCCGTCCCTGCGCATCGCGGAACGACCTTGAAAGACTGTTCTCCGGCACGATCCCCATGCCGACTTCGTTTGATACGAAAATGCAGGCACCTCGCACCTGCCTGATTGCGGCACAGAGTTTTGAGGCGTGGGCCGTAATATCCTTGTCGGCGAACGTCAGATTGGAAAGCCAGAGCGTCAGGCAGTCCACCAGCAGCACCCGCCCGGGACGGCACTCGGACAAAAGCAGGTTTTCAATGTCGAGCTGCTCTTCAATCGTGATCCAGCCGTCGCCACGCTGTTGCCGATGCGCGGCAATCCGGTCCGCCATTTCATCATCATACGCTGCACCGGTTGCAACGTAGACCTTTTCCAGACCGGAATTTATGGCAAGGCGTTCGGCGAAACGGCTCTTGCCGGAACGGGCACCGCCGAAGACAAGCGTGGACCTTGATCCTGAACTTTCGCTCACATCTTTCTCCCCGCTGTCCACCCGACAGCGCCAAGGGTTGCACAATTGACGGCCGGTCTCCTGGCTCACGGCTGGTTGCCTCCTGCACCCCTTCCCGGTCGTCCCTGACCAGTGGTTTTCGTGCAGTCGCTCGCCGTTTACAGTTGCGGGGGCAGCTCCGGATTGGCGTCAGACGCAGACACCGGATTCCCGTTTCATCCGGATCAGGCCATTTGCCGTCACCGAAACCGTCGAAATCCTTCCTAAACACATATTCAGCCGGAGACAAGCGCCGGAATCGATCTTCAGAAAAGGTCGCGGCAACGGCGGCAGGTGCCGAACCCACGCCTTCGAGGCGCAGGCCCCTCGCGGAAAGACGGTTTGAAGCCAGTAAACGAGCTTAGTTGTTTGAACAGTTTTCCAAAGTCCAGATTATCATTAGCGCCCTGTTATCTTTGCAATTTTCCACTCCAGAAACAAAAAAATGATGACAGGGTGAAAAAAACACGCGCGGGGGCTTGGCAAACGGATCAAGCCTTTGATATACGCATCTCCATCGGCGGGATCGGTTTCGCACCGGCCCCGACGTGGTGATCCCCAGTAGCTCAGTTGGTAGAGCAAGCGACTGTTAATCGCTGGGTCGCTGGTTCGAGTCCGGCCTGGGGAGCCATTTTTTTCAAAAAAATTTCGAGTTCGCGCGTGACGGCAGCAACGTATGGTGCCGTCTGAACGAGCGTAGAGCGTCTGACAAGCGAAGTGGCAAGGTCGGGTGAACCGCCCTCACCGATTTGCTTCAGACAAACGACCAGCGTTCCATCCAGCGTTCACCGTCCATGTCCCAGTTGGAGGCCATGGCCTCGCTGACAACCACGTCCTTTGCTGTTGCAAAGACATAGTTGGCAAACATCGGAACGATCGCGCCGCCATCCTCGTTCAGGATAGACTGCATTTCATAGTACATCGTCCGTCGCTTGTCGGTGTTCAACTCGGCACGAGCAGCGACCAGAAGATCGTTGAATTTCGAATTGTCCCAGAATGTGTCGTTCCACGCTGCACCTGAGGCATAGGCGGTCGTGAACATGGCATCTTCAACCGGACGACCACCCCAATAGACCGCCGAAAACGGGTCTTTCATCCAGACATCCGACCAGTAGCCGTCATTCGGCACCCTGTTGATGTCGAGAGTTATCCCCGCTGCGCCTGCCGATTGCTGGTAAAGGACCGCGGCATCCACGGCTCCGGGAAATGCGGCATCCGCCGCCGAAAGCGATACCGACAAGCCGTCAAGTCCGGCTTCCTTCAGATGGATCCTTGCCTTGTCCGGATCATAGGTTCTTTGTTCAAGTTCGCTGTTGAAGAATTGCTGACCTTGTCCGATCGGATGATCGTTTCCGACGGCGCCGTAGCCGAAGAGGATCTTGTCGACCAGTTCCTGGCGGTTGATGGCGTGTTTCAACGCAAGCTGCACATTCTTATCGGTGTAGGGATCCTTGTTTGTGGACATGGCGAAGGTGTAGTGCTGATTGCCGGCTACCGAGTGGATGGTCAGTTCCGGCCGGCGCCCCATCAGGCCAACGGTCTTCAGATCCAGCTTGTCGATTACATGAACGTCCCCGGAAATCAGGGCCGTTGTCCGCGCATTCAGGTCAACAATGGCAAGCAACTCGACACCGTCAAAGAAACCACGTTCGCTGTCCCAGTCATTGTCAAAGCGCGTCAGCGTTGCGGAAACACCCGGATCGAAATCGGTCAGCTTGTAGGGACCCGCACCATCTTGCGAGCGCCAGTCAATGGATCCATTTCCGGCCGGCAGGATGGCCAGGTGATAATCGGTAAATGTAAACGGGAAGTCGGCGCTGCCGGCAGACAGTGCAAAGACAATCGTGTTCCCGTCAATCGAGATGTCCTCAATCGAGCCAAGCAACGGTTTGGCTGCAGATGTCGAAGCTTCTCCGCGGTGAAAGTCGATCGAAGCCGCGACATCTTCGGGCGTTATCGACTTTCCTGAATGGAAGGTGACACCCGGGCGTAACTTGAATCGCCAGATTTTCGCTTCGGAGTCAGCCTCCCAGCTTTCGGCAAGCTGCGGCTCCACCGAACCGTCCGCGGCAACACCCGTCAGATACCCGTTGAAACCATAGGCCAGGGCGATCATGAACCCGTTTTCCCAGGTTCCGGGATCAAGCGTGTCGGTGGTTTGTCCGTGTCCCTTGACGACACGAATGACGCCGCCACGTTTCGGGGCGGCCACCGCCGAACGCGGGAAAACGCTGCTCGCCAAAGCAGTGGCAGCGCCTGTTGTCTGTAAAAACGTGCGGCGATTCATTGATCCAGCCGCTTTCAGCCCCTCGTTCATTTGCTTCCTCCCGTCTTGAGACTTTCCGTGTTGGTACCCGCTTGTTGGTTTTTGCTTGCATATGTCGACAAGGATCGGCCGGGACAATGAAAACCACTTGATCAAAACCACTTGGGCAATCTTTGTCTTGCACCTGGCTCGCGCCGATCAAAGTCCGCAATTTCGTGGTCGATGACTACGCTTCCACACATTTTCCCGCAGAAACAGGAGCAACTCGATTTTGTGAGAAAATTGCATTATTACTTCGAAAAGATAGAATTACATGATCGACTTTTACAGGCGCAGGGCAGCAATGCTTCAACAAACGGATATCAGGGATCTGAGTCTCAAGGGTCTGGAGTTGTTCCAGTTGTGTGCCCACAGAGGATCACTTCAGGCTGTTGCCACCGAAACCGGCCTGTCAGCCAGCACCGTCTCACATCATCTTCGCAGTCTGGAGGAAGCGCTGCGCGCTGATCTATTCGATCATTCCCGGCGCCCTCTCATCCTGACACCAACAGGCAAGATATTTCTTCGCAATATCGACAATGCGCTGCACGAACTTCGAAAAGCGAGAGCGGAAGCTGCAGCCGGGAACATGTCGGAAGCAAGGTATCTGCGCCTCGGGACGATTGAGGACTTTGACAGCGACATTATTCCCTCGCTTGCCGTTTCCCTTTTCGGAACGATGCCGAACTGCGACTTTCTCTATCACACGGATTCCAGCCACATGATTGTGCAGATGTTGCGCAATCGCCAATTGGATATCGGCATCGCGGCATCGCCGACAGAAAGGACACGGGATTTCATTGACCGGCCTTTGATGCGCGATCCCTTTGTTCTCGTTGTTCCAAAAAACACGGGACGGACACCGAAAGAGATCGTGGGTGGCGGTGCAAATCTCCCGTTCCTAAGATTTTCAGGCAATCTGTTCATCGCCAGGCAGATCGAAGCCCAGTTGCGCAGGATGGAAATTTCACCTCCACACAGATTCGAATGCGGAAACAACCAGACACTTCTGGCCATGGTCGCAGCCGGCACAGGCTGGACCATCACGACACCCCTGTTGTTTTCAAGAGCCCGTCGTTTTCAGTCCGATGTCGAAATGCATCGTTTTCCCGGCAAGGGCTTCGCGCGAACGCTCGCAATTCTGGCGAATGCAGACTGCTCACGATCAGTCTTGGATCTTGTGGACACAGCAATAAGGACCCTGATCCAGGATGCCGTTGTCGAACCTCTTCACGGATCAAGTCCATGGCTAAAAGAAGACTTTAAAATTATTGAATAATTATTTGTTTTTGTTTGTAATACTGGTATTCCGATTGCCATTTACAAAATCTTGAACCGGGCTCGTATTTGCTCGTCTTGCTTTGGTGTCAGGTAGGTTGGATGGTGGTCTTTGAGAATATCTGCGGCGCGCTGGCGTGCGCGGTTCCACGCATCCTGTGCTCCGTTCCGGGCCCAGGTCCTCGGTTCGTCCCTGTCGGCAAGTGACGGATAAAAATAGTCCCGCTCCATAGCTTGATAGGTATTCTGCCCACCCAGAAAGTGTCCTTCTCCCAGCACGGCATCACGAATAGCCTCAAATGCCAGGGTCTCGGGTGACACCTCAATTCCGCGCAACGCCCGATAGGTCAGCGAGTGCATTTCATCATCGAGAACAAATGCCTCGAAGCTGGCGCCGAGCAATGACGCAGTCATGCCCGAACTTTCATAGATCAGATTTCCACCCGCCAGGGCCGCCGCCAGGCTGGTAATCCCCTTTTCAACACCAGCTTGCGCATCGATGGCCTTGGCATCGGTCATTGACGATGCAACGCCGGATGGCAGACCCAGCCAGTTGGTCAGTTGGGCGGAAGCCGCATTGAGGACGGCCGTTTCTCCACCGCCGCCGGAAAACGCCCCGGTCCGGAGATCGATGACCAGCGGCCAGTTTGAAAAAATCATCGGAAAACCGGGCTGAATCGCGTGCACCATCACAAGACTTGCCAGGGTTTCCGCCAGCGACTGTGCGAGAAACCCGGCAAGAGTAGCTGGCGCAGTTGCGCCCGCCTGAGCGGCCGTAATGCATGACATTGGAATGTTGTGCGTGATGCATTCGTAAACCACGCCAACGGCGTCCTCACCATAGCGCAACGGTGAAATCACCGGACTGATATGCGCTTTGAGGAACGGCCGCTCTGCGAATTTTCCCGGACCACCGGCAGCGATATCCAGCATTTCAACGATTGGCGCCACATGCTCGGGAAGCGTGAAGGACGTGGCAACCGGCTTTGTCGTGTTCTTGAGAAGAGCATAAACCGTGTTGACGTCGAGGTCGTAGTTGTCGGCTACATCCGTTGCAACGCAGCACCGTGTAAACCAGCTGACATTCTGCAAAACATCCTGAACCCTCGTGAAATCATGCAGGTCTTCAAGCGTGGAAGGGCGATACACACCGCTTTGCATGTCAAGCGTCTGAACGGCGGCTCCACCGGTGCCGAAATATACTCTATTTCCGCCGACAACGATCGAACGGGTCTCATCGCGACCGTGAAACGTAAAGGTCTTGGCAGCTTGAGAGATTGCCTCTTCGACAAGTTCCTTCGGAAAACTCAGGCGACTTTCCAGACATTCCGTTGCACCGGCGGCCAGGAGATCGCCTTTGAGACGATCCGGGATTTCACCAAGCCCCAGTCTTTCAAGCAGTTCGAGTGCAGTTTCATAAATCTGCCGAAGTTCTCCTTCCTGAAGCGGTTTGTACTGTCCACCGGTCTGGCCGGGTGGACACGGATCAACCAGGGGCTTGGCAGCGCGCATTGCCAATCGTTCCTTGCGCCCTCCCCGTTTTACCCGGCTTTTTGCCATATCCAGTCCTCCAGGTTGAGTTGACATGGATATCATTGAGATCGTTGGCGACTTGCAACCGAATTAGACTTAATTCTGTTTTTTAGGTTCAATGATTTGATTTTTTCTAATTTATCTCAAACCGTGTTGTGACAAGCAGTCATCTTGGGCTCTATGCCGGTATATTGTGGATCCGGAGTCTCACTTCATGAAATCGCGTACCAAGGTTGTCGTCATCGGAGGCGGCATCGCCGGTTGTTCAACACTCTTCCATCTGACACGCGAAGGCTGGAGCGATGTTGTTCTGGTCGAACGCAATGAGCTCACGAGCGGAACAACCTGGCATTCTGCCGCCCAGGTAACCAATTTCGGCATGAACCAGACGATGGTGGGACTGAAAACCCACTCCATCCGGCTCTACAAGGAACTCGCGGAAGATCCGGAATATCCCATCAACTATCATCACGGTGATGGTGGGATACGGCTTGCCAACACGGATGCGCAAATGCAGGGCTACCGTCATTTTGCTTCCATGGCCCGGGGGATGGATGTCGAATTTGAAGTGATTGATGCCGAGGAATGCGCACGCCGTCATCCCCTGGTATCAACCAGCAATCTGTTGGGTGGATTGTGGGACCCGCTTGACGGTGACATTGATCCCGCTCAGTTGTGTCAGGCCCTTGCCTACCATGCCCGAAAGGCCGGCGCGCAGATCTACCGGAACACACCCGTCACGGAATTGACCCAGCATCGGGACGACACCTGGACCGTTCACACGGAACATGGAAACATTGATTGCGACATCGTCGTCAATGCAGGTGGATACAGGGTCAACGAAGTCGGAGCGATGATGAATGTGCACCATCCCGTTGCGTCCATGGAGCATCAGTATTTCCTGACGGAAGACATTGCGGAGATCGTTCAGGCAGGTCACCGGATGCCACTGCTCCGATGCCCGATCAGCGACTATTACTGCCGGCAGGAAAAGAATGGACTGCTGATCGGATTTTATGAACAGGGATGCAAAACGTGGGGGATGGACGGCATCGATCCGAATTTTGTCAATGCCCTGTGTCCGGATGACCTGGATCGCATAACAGACGTTCTGCAAGGCGCGTTCGACCGCATGCCGGCACTTTTGGAAACCGGTATACGCTCAGTTATAAACGGTCCGATCACATACACGATCGACGGCGCGCCGCTCGTTGGCCAGATACCGGGCAAGCGAAACGCCTTTTGCATCATTGGATTGCGCGCCGGTCTTGGAGAGGGGGGCGGTCACGGCTGGCTGCTTGCGCAACAGATCGTCCACGGCGAGGCCTGCTACGACACGTGGTGCCTGGACCCGCGCAGGTTTACCGGCCACACCAATGTCGAACTTACATCGCTAAAGGCAATCGAAGACTACCAGAACGAATTTCGCTTTCACTTTCCGCACGAACACAGACCGGCCGGCCGGCCCGCCAAGACAACTCCGCTTACTCCCGTTATGGCAGCTGAAGGAGCGGAATTTACCGTCGTCAATGGCTGGGAGCGCGTCGACTACATAAAACCCCGCGCCGATTTTCATCCGTCCCTGACCTTCAATTTCGATGAGGCGTTCGAAGTGGTTGGAAGGGAAGTCAAAAACGTTCAGAACAATGTCGGTCTTTGCGAGGTAAACGGATTCAACCGTTTCGAAATCACCGGTGCTGACCGGCATGCATTTCTTGATCGGTTGGTTTGCGGGACCGTTTCCAAACGAGAGGGCCGCGTCGGCCTTGCCTACCTGCTCAATCACCAGGGCAGGATCAAAAGCGAAGCGACAATCGCCAATTTGCCGCAATCCGACAGAGGGCCAGCGCGCATCTGGTACGGGTCAGCAGCGGCGAGCGAATTTCATGATATGGACTGGCTGACCCAGCATCTTCGCAAAGACGAAGACGTTCAGGTCAGGAGCCTCACCAACGAACAGACAATCCTGGTTCTTGCCGGACCGAACGCCCGCAAGGTCCTGTCGGCCTGTGCAAGGGGCGACTGGTCGAACCATACCTTTCCCTGGCTGAGCGTTCGCGAGTGTTTTATCGGCTATTCGCCTGCAACCGTCATGGCCGTGAGTTTTTCTGGCGAGCTTGCGTATGAAATTCATGTTCCAAATTCATCGCTCTACGCAGCATATCTTGCGGTTCGAAAAGCAGGAGAACCTTTCGGGTTGTCGCTGTTCGGCGCGCGTGCCGTAGAGGCCATGCGCATGGAAAAGGGTTTTTTCCACTGGAAGGCGGACCTGCTGACTGAGTTCGATCCCTACGAAACCGGGTTGGACCGGTTCGTGAAAATGTCCAAGAGCGACTTTGTTGGAAAAGCCGCCTTGCAGGATCTGATCAACAGAGGTCCTGCCAGGAAAATGGTGACACTGAAACTGGACACCGCACACGCACCTGCTCACGGAGGCGCCTCACTCATGCTGGACAATACCGTGGTTGGCACCGTCACGTCCGGTGACTGGGGGCACAGGGTCGGTCTGAACCTCGCCTATGCCTTTGTCGAGCCGGAACTCTCGACGCCCGGGACGTCCATGCAGCTCGATTTGTGCGGCGACCGAATAGAGGCCACTGTCATACAGCCATCGCCCTATGATCCGGACCATAGGCGCATGCGAGGCTGAAACGGATCATCGTCCGCTCATTGGAACTTGATTTCTCAGCTTTGCGGATACCGCTTCAGGACGGCATTTCAAGAGCTTTGCCTGCAAGCCAGACCCGTTCAACCGAAAAGTCCTTGCCCAGAAGGACAAGATCAGCCGCCTTGCCTTCCTGCAACCTGCCCAAAGGCTGACCGATGACGTCCGCTGGAATGCTCGTGGCCATCTTCAGGGCCGTCTGCGGATCAAGCCCGACTTGTTCAACCAGGAAACGAACCGATGCGGGCATGTCTATATCAGCGCCGGCGAGCGTGCCGTCGGCAAGTGTCAGTGTTCCGTTTCGCCGGAAAATCTCACGCCCGCCAAGCGTGAAGGACGTGACATCCGTTCCTGTTTGCGACATTGCGTCGGTCACCAGAAACAACCGGCCTGGTCCTGTCTTGGATTTCAGTGCCACCTTGATTGCCACAGGGTCAACATGCACACCATCAGCAATCAGACCCGCGTTCAGGTCACCAAGATCGAGCGCGGCACCAACGAGTCCCGGTTCGCGATGCTGCAACGGGCTCATGGCATTGAACAGGTGCGTAACGCAGTTTGCCCCCGCTTCCGCGATCTGTCTGCAGGCCCTGTAGGAAGCGCCGCTATGGCCGAGACTCACATGAATGCCGGCTTCCGACATGTCCCTGACCTGGTTCTCTGTGACCGTTTCTGGGGCAATCGTAACCATCAGACTTGGAAGAGATCGCGCCGCAGAAATGTACAGCTCCAGATCCTCGGCCGTCATCGGTCTGATCAAATCAGCGTCGTGCGCGCCCTTCCGACCGGCAAAAAGATGCGGACCTTCAAGATGCAGGCCGTGAAAACCGGGAACGCGCGCGGACCATGCCTGGATCGCCAATTCGACGACCTTGCGGGTCGTTTGAGCCGTATCCGTGATCAGCGTGGGTGTCAGCGCTGTTGTTCCAAGCGGTAAATGCGCGGCACAGATCTGCTCAATATCTTCGAGCGTTTCCGCATCGCCAAGCATCAGGCCGCCGCCGCCGTTTACCTGCAGATCAACAAAACCTGCCGAGAGGATACCCTCACCTGCGTTTTCTGGTTTGTAGCCATTCGGTACTTCGGACCGCCCGCAAATTCCGGTAACTTTGCCATCTGCAACAAGAACAGCTGCGTCCTGCCGAAGGGACTCCCCATCAAAGACTTCGCGGCAGATATGTGCGGTGGCGTCCGTCATACGGTCTGGGTTACTTTTTTCAGGTGTTTGGGGACATCCGGATTGAACCCTCGCTCGCGCGCGAACCATTCTATGAAGGCATAGAATGAAACAATCTGCGTAATTGCGTCGGTCAACGGATGGCCCGCTGCCTCGAACTCAAGACGGTTTGCACGTTTGACCTTGTCCGTTGTCGCAAAAACGACTCCGCCCTGGGAAGCCATGCGGTCGGCAGCCTCCGCCAATCCGTCTTCTGCGGCATCCCTGACACCGAGCACCAGAACCGGGTAGTCATCTTCGACAATCGAAACCGGTCCATGCATGACCTCGGCAGATGAATAAGCTTCTGCGTGGATCTGACAGGTTTCCTTGAATTTGAGCGCCGCTTCATTTGCGACGGCAAGGCCCGGGCCGCGTCCGATCACATAAAGCGAGCCCCGCTTTTCGATCGGGTCCGCCAGCGCGTCCCAGTCCTTGCCGATCGCATTTTCAAAATGATCTGGCACTTCTTCAAGAGCTTTCAAAAGCTCATTGTCACCGCCGATTTCCGCCAAAAGCAGAAGGCCCGCAAGTACGGAATTGACGTATGTCTTGGTAGCGGCAACGCTCTTTTCAGGTCCCGCACAAATATCAATTGCTGATGAAGAGATGCGTGCGAGCGGGCTGTCAGCCGTGTTGGTCAGCCCGACCGACACGGCGCCCTGTTTCGTGGCCGATTCCACAACAGACAATATGTCGGGACTGGCCCCGGACTGGGATATTGATATGACGAGCGCCTGAGCGAGTTGAACATTGCCGCCATAAACGGAAGAAACCGAGGGTCCGAGAGATGCCATGGCAAGACCCAGATAAATCTCCGAAGCGTATTTCAGAAAGCTGGCGGCATGGTCGGAGGATCCGCGAGCAACGCTTGCCAGAAAGACAGGTGCCCCTGCTTTCGACGCGATCTCGCGTATTTTGGGATGGGCTTCTTTCAGGAGCCGGCGAGCAGCGTCCGGTATTTCCTCGATCTCCCGGCGCATGTGCGTCCGATCGATCTGCGACGTGGTGTCTGACATGGACCTAGTTTTCCGCGATTTGAAGTTCGGCGATGAAATCGTAAGCGTCTCCGCGATAGACAGACCGCGTAAACTCAACGACTTGCCCGGAGGCGTGATAGGAGACACGCTCAATCTTGAGCCCGGCGGACCCAATGGGAACGCCAAGGATTTCGGCATCCGAGTGTTCCAGATTTCTCGCCGAAATACGTTGAATGGCGCGAACCGGTTGCATTCCCGATGTTCGCAAAACGGCATATAGCGACGTTGAAACCAGTTCCGGATGAGGCAATACCTTCTCCGACAAGGACGCACGCTCGATTGCCATCGGCGTCATGTCCGCTTTGCGCAATCGGTCGACGCGCGCAACGCGCTGACCGGACGTCAGTCCGAGTGTAAAGATTTCTTCCGGTGATGCGGGAAAGAGCCCTCGCCGCAGCCATTCGCTGCTCGCCTCCATTCCCCTTCTCGCCATATCCTCGCTGAACGACGTCAGACTGGAGAGACGCTGTTCAACCTTCTGCACTTTTGGCGCAACGAAAGAACCGCTCCCCCGTTTTTGAACGACGACCTGATCTTCGACGAGGCCTGCGACGGCCTTCCGAACTGTGACGCGGGAAAGTTCGGTGATTGCTGCAATTTCACGCTCGGATGGAAGTGGCTCATTTTCTTTCAGCACACCATCGTCAATCGCCTGAAGAATGCGCCGACGCAGCAGCAGATATCTCGGCCCGCTTGACCCGGCAAGCCAATCGCCGTTTTCCAGCATTGAGATGAATTCTGTCATGGAAAGTGGCGCCTCGGCTTAAAAAATAATACCTTTCAGATACCAATTTAAACTCTATCGAAACCGAAAATCAAGTGTTAAAAGAATTTGGTCCATTCAGACATCGTCTGTAACTGAACCCTTCATTTGAACGAAACGCATGAGCTGGCCGTGTCCGGTTCGTGGCGTAAACTCCAGATTTCCCGAGTTTCCGGAACATGAAACTGCCGACAACAGAAGACCGTGACCCCCAATCGATCGGACTATCGCAAAAAACAGACGCCGAGGTTCTATCCCTTCTTCTGGAGCGGCAGGTCGAAGCACTGAAGGCCGCAGCAGACGCCATTCCGCAAATCACGCAAGCCGCGGCTGCCCTGCAACGCGCTGCGGCAGCACAAAACAAGATTGGGTATGCGGGTGCCGGAAGCGCTGGCCTGACCGCGCTTGCAGATTGCCTCGAACTCCCAGGCACGTTCGGATTTCCGCCAGATCGAATGCGAATTCTTTATGCCGGTGGCGCAAAAAATCTCTTGCACCTGGAAGGTACCCATGAAGACGATCAGCAAGCCGGTTCCAACGACTTCGAAGAAGCAGGGCTGGGCAAGGACGATATCCTGATCGGCGTGTCGGCAAGTGGGTCGACCGCCTATACGCTTGGTGTAATCAAGGCAGCGCGAGCTGCGGGAACACACACGATCGGGATTGCCAACAATCCGGACACTCCGATCCTGAATGAAGCAGACCATCCGATCCTTTTGAAAACGCCGCCCGAGATCATTGCCGGTTCGACCCGTCTTGGGGCAGCCAGTGCGCAAAAGGTCGCTCTCAACATGATCTCGACTCTTGTCGCCTTGCGGCTCGGACACGCAGTCCGCGGGCACATGGTCAATCTCGTGGCGGACAATGATAAACTGCGCCAGCGCGCACAACGGATACTGCAGGACCTCACGGATTGCGGTCCTGAACAAGCAGCAGACGCGCTGGAAAAAGCAAACGGCCGCGTGAAAGTCGCCGTCCTGATGCTGAGCGAGGGCCTCGACGTAAGTGGCGCGGAAAACGCACTTGTTCTGAACAACGGAAACCTGCGACCTTTTCTCTGACTACACCATTTGAGTAAGAGAGTGACCAACGCTCCGTGCTGTCAGCGGTCGGCAACCTGTTCGAGGACGAGGTCGAGGACGCTTCAAGTCGTTTTTCAGTCGTCAAACAGCTGCGCCAACAGGTGACCTTGCTTAAGCACGCGCATTTTCGGGTTTACTAGCTCCGTAATTGGTTGCATATTGGTATTATAATTGGCTGAAATTGTCATGCATCAGGAGCGAAAAAACAGGCAATGATTACCTGTTTCGATATCGGCGGTTCTTTCATACGCCATGGTGAAATGCAGTTGGATGGAACTGTTGCAGAGACCGCACGGGTTGAAACACCAAGAGACAACTGGACGGATTTTATCCATGCGGTGGGCCAGAGCTCGGGAGAGGCTGGATCTCCGATTTCGATTTCTCTTGCAGGCGCCTACGATGAACGAACCGGAATCGCGGATGTCGCCAACATTCCGTGCCTTCACGGTCGATATGTGCAAAGGGAACTGTCGGACGCCTTGAACAGGCCTGTTGCCATTATCAACGATGCAAATGCTTTTGCGCTTGCCGAGGCTGTCGACGGGGTTGGAAATGGAAAGCCGGTTGTTTTCGGAGTGATCCTCGGGTCCGGTGTCGGCGGAGGCCTCGTTATCAACGGTGATCTTGTCAACGGTTTTGGCGGAATGGCCGGCGAATGGGGTCATGGGCCGATTGTTGACCCAACGGCCGGTGGCAAATTTTCTGGCATTGAGCATTATGCCTGCGGCTGCGGTCAGGTCGGATGCGTCGATGCCACTGGCTCCGCACGCGGCATGGAACGCATACATGCGTCGCTGCACGGCAAGACACTTTCCAGCAAGGAAATCACCAGTGCCTGGCACCGAAATGATCCTTCAGGGACCGAAACCGTCGAGGCCTTCACAACACTCCTTTCGCGTGCGTTGTCTGTCCTTGTGAATACGCTGGGACCCGATGTCATTCCGGTCAGCGGCGGATTGTCGAATGACACGAAGCTGCTTGAACTGATCGACAAAAAAACCCGCGCTCTGGTGCTCGCGCACTATTCTGCACCCCTGGTTGTCAGGGGCCAGTTTGCCGAAAACGGCGGTCTGCATGGCGCTGGAATTTTTGCGCGCAGGAACCTTGGGGACGCGCGTTCATGAGCAGGGTAAATCTGGAGGTTTGCGTCGATACAATTGAGGGCGCCGTGATTGCCGAAAAATACGGAGCTGACAGAATTGAACTGTGCGCCGCACTTTCGGAAGGCGGGTTGACGCCATCTACAGGCCTGATGGCGGCCGCCTCTGAGCTTTCGGTTCCTGTTTACGCAATGATAAGGCCACGTTCCGGCAACTTCAGCTATTCAGAGGCTGAAAAGTCATTGATGCTGCGTGATATCCAGATCGCGGAAGACACGGGCCTGGACGGGATAGTGATCGGTGCTGTCAGTCCAGGACACCGTCTGGATCTTGACTTTTTGTCAGCGGCGCTCGGCAGAACCAGACTACCCGCCACGCTGCACCGCGCCTTCGACACCCTGACCGATGTCTCCGCTGGTGTTGAAGATGCCGTTGAACTGGGCTTTGAAAGAATCCTGACTTCAGGGCACGCCTTGCGTGCCGAGCTGGGTCTCGACATTCTTGCAGAAACCGTCAGGTGTGCCAAAGGACGCCTTTCGGTTATGGCCGGTGCCGGCATCACTCCGGAGAATGCATCGATGATCCTCTGCAGATCCAGGGTCGACGAACTTCATGCTTCCTGCTCTGTCCAGCATCCTCCCTCCCCCTCAGACGGAGTGGAAACGCGCCTGGGTTTTGTTCCGACATCTGGTTTGATGTCCACCAGCGCGAAGTCTGTTCAAGCGCTTCGGGCGGCCGTTGAAAACTCGTTCACCACCAGTGACTAGAATTTTTTTGCCTGATTTAGACCACAAATGACGTCACGAACCGGCAACATTTCCTCATTGTTGCCCTGCATCGCCAGCTGCCTAATTAACGTTACGAAAAGTTTTTAGATTGCCCAACAATTTAATTACAGGTACGCTTATCCACGTTTTTAGAAACGAACTCTTTGCCAGTTAAAGCATCAGCATTCGTGTTGCTTAGTTAATTTTAACAGGAGGATTTAGGTCACGTCGCGGTGATTAACCTTGAATGACCGGCCGCGAACCCCAAATATTAATGAAATGTAAATGAAAACACCGAAAAATGTGATGTTCATTACACTCAAAAAGCAGAATGTGGTGCGATAATGGCAAAATCGTGACCGCGCAGCGTGGGGCGCACGCACACTAAACTGATATAAACATTGCGGAAAAGAGTCGAAACAGACCGGATCTGCAAGTGCCCCAAGCGCGGTAATAACAGTTGTATTAGCCTTGGGAGGCGAACATGCAACGGAATACCAAAGCAGGAACATTTGCGCTTGGCCTCATCCTTGCCCTGGCAGGGGGCGCAGTTGCCGAACAACTTCCTCAGGAAACAATTACGTTGCCGGAGGACCGTCTTGCGGTAACAGTCGCGTCGGCCACAGTGGACCAGACAGATCCGCTGGAAAGCGAATTGACCATATGGGTCGGTGAAATCGAACTTGACGGCAAAAATGTCGTCTGGGTCGAGCTGATCGATTCCTATGGAGAAGTGATTTACGATTCCGAGGTGAATACCAACGAAACGCATTTGCTTCCGGATGGGCGGGCTGTTGTTGTCCGAGCCATGGACCAGGAGACGGTTGTTGCCGGCAAGGACGAATCACGGCTGGTGACAGAAGGAGCTCTGATGGTTACGCGACGTGTCGTCAATGACGGTACGGAAGCAACCACTGTCGAGTTAATTGAAACCGAGAACGAACCGATCAAGCGTGGAACAATGCTTCAGGTTGCGGATTTCGGCCAATCCGTCTGGGACAAGGTCGTAGCCTTTTTTGATGCGGCAAAAATTCGTGTCGAAGTCGCCTGGAATTGGCTGGTCGATTCATTGCAGGCCTGACCCTTCAATTCAGCCAGACACATTTTTAGTGTTCAATCGGGTCCGTTCCAAGAACGGACCCTTTTTTTGCCGGCACCCAATGCCACGCACAAGCTGTTGCATTCGCCAATCTACGGAATTTATTTAATTATTTCATCGCCCGGCGTGATCCGCCTTCTTTTCTCCGCCGTATTCGCTTGAGAAAACGGAGAAAATTTTGCTGGCCGCAAGTCCCTGCGGACTATCCAGATCAATAAAAAAAAGGATCGATCATGCGGATTGCCGTTATCGGCTCCGGAATTTCCGGAAACAGTGCAGCCTGGGCCCTGAGCAAAAACCACGATGTGGTATTGTATGAAAAGCGGGGAAGGGCTGGCGGGCACAGCGCTACGGCTGACATCGACTATGACGGCACTCATATTTCGGTAGATACGGGTTTCATTGTCTACAATGAACGCAATTATCCCAATTTCACCGCCCTTCTCAATTATCTCGATGTCGAGACCGAAATAAGCGACATGAGTTTCGCGCTTTCGGCAGACAATGGAAAACTCGAATGGTCGGGCGATTCGCTCAACACCGTATTCGCGCAGAGATCCAATCTGTTGTCGCCCCGTTTTCTGATCATGTTGAGAGACATTTTCCGTTTCAACAAGCAGGCGGTGCATGATCTTCATTCCGGACGGTTATCGGGAGAAACACTGGGTGGATACCTGGAGAAAAACCGATACTCGGAGGGTTTCACCAACGATTACCTCCTGGCAATGGGCGCTGCGATCTGGTCGACGCCGATTGATGAAATGCGCGCCTACCCTGCGGAGAGTTTCGTTGCCTTCTTCGAAAACCATCGCCTGCTGTCATTTGAAACAACACTTTGGCGAACGATTTCGGGTGGCAGCAGAAATTATGTGAACCGTTTGCTGGCACCGCTCGCAGGAAAAATCAGGCTGGGATGCGCCGTCACCGAAATTCTTCGCAACGACGGCAAGGTCCAGGTAAAGGATCGTTCCGGTCATACCGATGAATTCGACCAAATCATCCTTGCAAGTCACACCGATCAGAGCCTGGCAATGCTCGGTGACGCCAGTCCGGCCGAACGCGAAATTCTGGGTGCCATCAGATACCGACCCAACGAGGTTTATCTTCATCGGGACGAGAACCTGATGCCAAAAAGAAAGAAAGTCTGGTCGTCGTGGAATTACATGTCGGATCGGGAAGCGGGAAAGACGCGCGATGTAACCGTCAGTTACTGGATGAACCGGTTGCAGAACATCGCTCGCGACAAATCCGTGTTCGTGACACTCAATCCCTTTGAGGCGCCACAAGAAGACAAAACCTTTGAAAAATATGTCTATGATCATCCGCAGTTCGACGCGCGTGCACTGAGCGCGAAAAGGCGGCTGGATGAAATTCAGGGGGTCAACAACACCTGGTTCTGCGGCGCCTGGAATGGCCATGGTTTCCACGAAGACGGTCTCGCATCGGGGCTGGCTGTCGCCAGACAACTGGGTGCCAAACTGCCGTGGAAAACCTCCAGTGCACCGACAGAGTTTAGGGAAGCTGCCGAATGACGGCGAAGCCCTCAAATACTGTTTGCGATAACGGACCGGCGCCGGGCCGGGCAGCTTCGCTTTACCCGGGTAAGGTCATGCATCATCGCATGAAGCCCAAAGCACACCGGTTCAGCTATTCGGTATTTACGCTTCTGATAGATCTGGACCAACTCGATGCGGCGCGACGCTTGAGCAGATGGTTTTCGGTCAATCGCTTCAATCTGCTGTCATTTCACGAGCGTGACCACGGACCCAGAGATGGATCGAGTCTCAGACGACACGTGGAAAACGTGCTTCAGCAAAAACTTGTTGCAAAGCCTTCAAGGATCCTTTTGCTCGCGTATCCAAGACTCCTTGGTTACGGCTTCAATCCGCTCAGCGTCTTTTACGCGTACGATGAAAATGATCATCTCTCGGCAATCGTTTATGAGGTTCGCAACACCTTCGGCGGGTTACATACATATGCCCTTCCCGTGGAACCGGGTCAGTTCAGTGAAGCGGGTGTTCGCCAGAACCAGCGGAAGGAATTCTACGTTTCACCGTTCATCAGCATGGAACAGGAATATCACTTTCGAATGTTGCCCCCCGGCGAAACCGTCAGGGTTCGAATACTCGAAAAAGACCGGCAGGGACCGCTTCTATCCGCGACATTTTCCGGCCAGGCTGTGCCACTGTCCTCAAGCTCTATCTTAAAGGAATGCATTCGGGTTCCATTTCTTACAGCGAAGGTGATCTTGGCGATCCACTGGCAAGCCTTTAAAATCTGGCTCAAGCGTGTACCATTCCATCCTCGACCAGCAAAAGATAAACCCCAGGCCGGACTGGGAGAGCGTGACATGACGCTCGCTTCTGACAAATGAGTTTTCAAGAGGTTTTGCGATGAGTGAGCCTGTTGTTCTGAACAGAGACAATTTGCGCAAGGAGTTAAAAGGCACTCCCCGCCTCGCCCGCATGGCAGCCGGACTTGCGCTCAAAATTCGGTATGGAACGCTCGAGATCGGATTTCCCGACGGCCGGACATTCCGCATTCACGGACGTGAGGATGGACCGAACGGCGTTCTTCACATTCACGACTGGCGCTTTTTCCGCATGGTGGTCAAGGCGGGGGATGTCGGCGTCGGGGAAGCGTTCATGGCCGGATACTGGTCCTCGCCCGACGTGACAACGTTTCTTGAAGTGTTCTGCATCAATCAGGAATCGACGCTGGAAGCGATTCAGGGAAAGCCATTGACCCGCCTTCTCCTTTCTGCCCGACATTGGCTGAATTCCAATACCCGGCGCGGGTCCAAGCGAAACATTTCGGCGCATTATGACCTTGGAAACGCGTTCTACAAGGAATGGCTCGATCCGTCGATGACCTATTCATCGGCGATTTACAGCAACGAGACCAACAACCTGGAGCAGGCACAAACGGAGAAGTATGCGTCCCTGGTAAGGCAAACCGGAATCGAACCGGAACACTCGGTCCTGGAGATCGGGTGCGGCTGGGGCGGTTTTGCAGAACATGTAGCAAAAACGGTCGGGGCGCATGTTCGCGCGCTGACGATATCGCAAGAGCAATTCGAATATGCAAGTGAACGTATCTTCAAAGCCGGCCTCAATGAAAAAGTGGACGTCGTGTTTCAGGACTATCGCGATGAACGCGGAGTTTTCGACCGGATTGCCTCAATCGAGATGTTCGAGGCAGTTGGTGAAAAATACTGGACGACCTATTTTGACCAGTTGTCCAGATGTCTGAAACCCGGTGGAAAGGCAGGACTTCAGATCATAACGATCCAGGACAAGATGTTTGAAGACTACAGGCGCGGCACGGATTTCATTCAGCGCTACATATTTCCAGGTGGCATGCTGCCGCCACCGGGAAAACTCGTCGAAATCGGCAAATCTCTTGGACTGGACCTGGCAGAACAGAAGATTTTCGGCCAGGACTATGCCCGTACGCTCGCGGAGTGGCGGCAACGTTTCTGCCAATCCTGGCCACAGATACGCCCTCTTGGTTTCGACGAACGGTTCAAGCGACTTTGGGAGTTCTACCTCCACTATTGCGAAGCCGGATTTCGCGCCGGGAACATTGACGTCAGACAGATGGTGTACGTCAAAGCTCCCTGAGGACGTTCCTGTTGCAGAGGAACATCCGGGCCGACTCTTATCCGGCCCGGTGTTTCTTGTTCCAGCCGGTTGTTCTTGCAACCAGTGAAAAATAGGCGCGATACGGCAACAGCCCCAACGCCTTCAGTTGTCTGACGAAAGCTTTGGGAAACGCGATTTCGAACCGTGTGGGGTGTTTCATTCCGTCCAGGATTTCCCTGGCAGCCTCGCCGGTTGTGATGAGATGCGGCATCGGGAACGGATTGGATCGCGTTGCCGGCGTATCGACAAATCCCGGATTGATCAGCTGGATGCGAATACCGGCCAGGTCGAGATCGAACTTCAGCGATTCTGCAAAATTGATTAGCGCAGCCTTGGATGCGCCATAGGCCGCAGATGTCGGCAGCCCCCTATATCCGGCCACTGAAGAGACTATGGCAATCTGCCCACGTCCCCTCTCCTTCATTGCGTCGATTGCCGGAAGGACGACATTGACGGTACCCATCAGGTTCACGTCGAAGCTCGTCCGAAATGCTTCTACATCTGCATTTAGACCGTCCTGTGGCAGATAGATCCCGGCATTTGCAACAAGCAGAGCTACGCCGCCAAGTTCCTGTTCGATAGCGTTACAGTGGTCCTTCATCAGCTGCGTGTTTCGAACATCACCTGGAAGCGCGATTATCTCTCCCGGCATTTCCTGAGCCTTGCAGCTGAGCTCCTGCAGTGCCTTTTCTGAACGTGCGGTTACAACAACCCGCCATCCTTCATTGGCTAGATCGAGCGCAAGCGCATGACCGATACCGGAGCTTGCTCCGGTAACCCATGCAACTCCGTGCGACGGATGCGCAATAAATTTTCTCTGAGGCAATAACGATCTCCTTGGCCTTTGCAGTGTCTACGCAAAAGACATGGAGTGCGGATTTGTTCTTACCGCATAAATGGAGCAAACCACCTGCCGACAGGACCAGTCAGCTCAAGACGTCCAGCGGTGACTGCAAAACAGATGCAGTCTTCGCCTTCATCGGCGATTGGCTTGTGGTCGACATCATCATCCGCAAATGCGACGTCTCCGGCAACATAGTGACCGTCATCGTCGCGAAAACCGCCCTGCAGAACGAGCGTCAGCTCCGTCCCGTGATGGGTGTGGGACGGCATGGCACGACCTGCGCGCACCCAGAGCAGACTGGTTGCACAGCCGTCAATCTCGCCGAACTTGCATTCCTTCACACCGGGTAAAAGCGCTTTCCAGGGAAGGCCTTCCATGGAGTTTCCGACAATTGATCTCAGGGATTGTGGCAGACCGGTACTGTCATTCGCGATCGGCTCGTTGTCGTTCGAGAATGGCGTCTCATCGTCGAAAATGGCAGAAAGCGACGTGTCCCTGTCACTCAAGGCTACGGGATCAGCATCGCCCAGGCTTACGCCGCCGAGGCTTTCCAGAGACGAGACATAACCACGGTTCAGGTCGCTGAGTTCGAGGTGCGCTCCAACCAGCGCCTGTGCAGGATAAGACAGCGTTCCGGCCGCATACCCGGCCAGCAGCTCATCCATCCCGGTCACATTTTTTTCCATTTTCGCTCTCATCAAGCTCCAAACACCATCTTTGCACTAACGCCGATACGCCGTGCAAGGTTTTCTAGATCATCATTTACACTAAAAATATTGAAATTTGAATTTTCATCTAGGGGGTTTGAAGAACAACTCCATGCTCACTTTCAATCGTTTTGCGGAAAAATCATCAGAAAAACGTAGCTGTCGCTGGCATTCCTCCGACGAGCCCTTAAATTGCAATCTTGATCCCGGATGCAGCTCCCTTTAGCGTCCGGAGCCCATTGAATCTTATCTGGCCATGCCTTGTTTTCTGTCCAGATCAGCCAGGATTGAAAGAATGACTGTGTCCGCTTCCGTTGTCGATGCGATTGGCAATACGCCGCTGATCCGCCTGAAAGCCCTTTCCGAAGAAACCGGTTGTGAAATCCTGGGCAAGGCTGAATTCATGAACCCGGGTCAGTCGGTCAAGGACAGGCCTGCCAGACAGATGATTCTGGAGGCAGAAGCGCGGGGCGAACTTAAACCGGGCGGCGTCATCGTGGAAGGTACCGCCGGAAACACCGGAATTGGTCTTGCCCTGGTTGCCAGCGCCAGAGGCTATCGGACCGTGATCGTGATGCCGGATACACAGAGCCAGGAAAAGAAGGACATGCTGCGCCTGTGCGGTGCGGAGCTTGTCGAGGTTCCAGCCAAGCCTTTCAAGGATCCGAACAACTATCAGCACGTGGCGCGGCGTCTGGCCCAGGAAATGGCAAAGACCGAACCCAACGGCGTTATCTTTGCGGACCAATGGAACAATCTCGACAATCGCAAGGCACACTATCTCACCACCGGTCCGGAAATACTGGCACAGACAGGTGGGCGTGTGGATGCGTTCATTTGCGCGGTCGGTTCGGGTGGAACGCTTGCGGGTGTTTCCAATTACCTTCAGGAAAACAAACCCGGTGTTGTCATTGGTTGTGCCGATCCTCGCGGCGCTGCAATGCAGTCGCTGTTCACGACGGGCGAAGCGGTGGCTTCTCAAGGTGGCTCGATATCCGAAGGCATCGGACTTGGACGCAAAACACCGATTGTTCAGGACGTCAAGGTGGATCATGCTTACACGATCGATGACGCCGACGCCGTGCCACTGGTCTTTGACCTGGCCGAAAAGGAAGGCCTGTTGCTCGGTGGTTCCACGGCGATCAATCTAGCCGGAGCACGAAAGCTGGCAGCTGAACTTGGCCCTGGAAAAACCATCGTCACCATTTTGTGCGACCACGGCACCCGTTATCAATCCAAGCTTTACAACCCGGACTTCCTGCGGTCTAAGAACTTGCCGGTGCCGGAGTGGCTGGAGCGAAAGACTACCATTCAGGCGCCTTTTGCCTGAATAGAAGATTGCGCGGTATGAGAACACATGGGGCAAGCTGACCCGACCCTCGCCAAAGATGGAGCCGACGCCAAAGCGGTGATCCAGGATGCGGTCGTCGATGTCAGCATCCTGGATGTCATGGCCAACAATCTCGGCCTTGTTGCTGCGTTTGTTGCCGCCATGTATATCGTCGCGGGCGTCTGTGCCGTTCGGGAAATCATGAATTCCCGGACCTCGCAGGGTTCGGTTGCCTGGTTGCTGTCGCTGTTCTTCCTGCCTTATCTCACCGTTCCGCTTTATTTCGTGTTCGGCTGGAAGTCATTTGCCGACTATGCCCGGATACAAACACTGCTCGGCCGGGCAGAACGGGCGAGACGCGCTGACGAACTCGGGTTGACCGATCACGAAGAAACACGCGACTGGCCGGTCCTCACAAGAGTTGCCGGCGTGCCGTTTCTGGCCGGCAATACTGCTGATCTTCTGATTGATGGCGATGCGACGTTCACTGCGATCAAGGATGCGATTGCACGCGCCGAACAAGTCATATTTTTCCAGTTTTTCGCGATTGAAGACGATGGCCTCGGGCGCGAAATGGCCGATGCACTGATCGCAAGGGCGCAAGACGGACTGAAGGTCTATCTTCTTTACGACGACGTGGGAAGCCACGCCCTTTCAAGAGACTTTCTCTCCAAGCTCAAGAATGCAGGCGTCGAAGTGTGCGGCTTCAACGAGAATCACAAGTTTCTGCGTCTCTTTGGGCCGATGCGTCTGAATTACAGGAACCATCGGAAACTGGTCGTAACCGATTTCCGTGAAGCCTTCGTCGGCGGACACAATGTTGCCGATCAATATGTGGGACGCAACAAATGGTTCGGTCACTGGCGCGACACTCACGTCAAGGTGGAGGGCCCGGCAGCCGTTGCGTGTGCGCTTTCCTTTGTCGAGGACTGGCTTTGGGCAAGCGGCGAGCGGATCGAGCTGCCGCAGGTCCGGGATATTCCCATGCCGGGAGACGAGGCCGTTCTGGTCATGCCGACCGGGCCAGCAGACAAACTGGAAGAATGTGCCCTGGCCTTTGTTGAGGCAGCCGCCAGAGCCAAGGAACGCCTTTGGATCACGACACCCTACCTCGTGCCGTCTCTGGACGTACAGACAGCACTGGCGGCGGCCGCGATGCGCGGTGTCGATGTGCGTATCTTGCTCCCGGAAAAACGGGACCACTGGACCGTCTGGCTGGCGAGCCACGCCTATGAGGACACGCTCGTACAGCGAGGGGTAAAGGTCTACCGCTACACGGATGGATTTCTGCATCAGAAAGTTACGCTGATGGACAATGATCTTGTATCGATCGGGACAGTGAATTTCGACAACAGATCATTTCAGATCAATTTCGAACTCACGCTGTGGTTTACGCACGAACGTATGATCGGGAACGTTGAAACGATGCTCGAGACCGATTTCCAAAGTTCGAAACTGACCTGGCCCGACGCTTTCCGCTCAAGAAGCTACGCTTTTCGCGTCTTTGCCCAGGGTGCGCGCCTGCTGTCACCGATCCTTTAAGGGCTTCGTGAAAACGAAATTGACACTACGCCTATAAGTTACACTTTTCGTTTAAATCTATTTTAACGCGATCTTTTCATGGTCCTCCCGGTCATTTTCCGAATGAGGTTTTCATGAAACTGATTTTGAGCTTTCTGTTTGTGTTGATGCTGGGACCTGGACTGTTCTTTATGGACGGTGCAATTCTCAAAGACATCAAGTTGAAGTCCGAGACACTTTCCCCCGCCAACGTCCCAACCTCCGATCGGAAGTGCCGTTCGAAACTCTATCTGTTTCAAAGCTGCAGTTTTGACTATACCGACAATCAAAAGGATCTGGATCAGTCATACTTCTTCATGTCGTTCGGCCCTCCCGAAACACTTGTTTTGTTGAGAGGAACCAAATCTGGTGTCCTGACCTCCGATGTGGGGCAGGACTATCTTTGGAACAGGATCCTGACAATTCTCCTTTTTCCAGGCCTCGCTCTCTGGGCGCTGGTGAAATATCTGGGTAAAACGCGGCAGCACGCTGCACCACCACTGCAGCAAACGAGGCATGTTCCTCCGCATGTTCCAACCCATTCAGGAGGTCATCCGGCAAACCGTGCCACTTTCGGTAAACGACGTTGACAGACTGAAGCGCCCGGCGTCTAAGAAAGATTGTAGGGCGAACAGATCGATCTCGTGGAACAATGTCATATTTACCGGATGTCTCCATCCTCCTCACCTTCACTGCCGCGGGCCTGATCCTGACGATCACGCCAGGTCCCGACATGACGCTGTTCTTGAGCAAAGCGCTGACACAGGGCAGAAAATCTGGACTTGCATCCGTGCTGGGGGCAACATGCGGCCTGATTGTCCACACCGTGCTCGCGGCTGTCGGTGTGTCTGCACTTCTGGCAGCATCCGACCTTGCCTTTACGGTCCTGAAAATCGTGGGGGCCGCCTATCTCATCTGGCTCGCCTTCCAGGCCATAAGGAACGGATCGTCTCTGACTGTGGACCCTGTCAGCGTTCCGCAACAATCCTTCAGTCGATTGTGGCTTCAAGGACTGGGCGTCAACATTCTCAACCCCAAGATTGTCGTCTTCTTCGTGACGTTTCTTCCCCAGTTCGTAAGTGCATCTGATCCGAACGCCACCGGCAAACTGTTGTTTCTGGGAACATACTTCGTAGCACTCTGCCTGCCTGTTTGTGTCTTGATGGTTCTGGGCGCAAGTGCGTTCACGAAGTTCCTGAAATCCTCCCCTTCGTTCATGCGTGCGTTTGACTGGGCGTTTGCCGGAATTTTGGGCAGTTTTGCGATCAAGTTGCTGATGGCACAGGCGAACAACTGAATACCAAAGGGGGAATTTGGATGGACACTCAGGTTGCAATTGTCGGTGCCGGGCCAGCGGGGCTTGCTGCCGCATTGACGCTTTCCCGGTCGATGATCAAATCGACTGTCTTTGACAAAAATACTCCTCCGAGAAACGCGTCGTCTCCCTTCATTGCAGCGCTTCCCGGGTTCGACAGGAATACGCCTGCTGATGTCCGAGACACCATTCATCGCGACATTGTCTCGTATCCCTACGCGCATTTTGAGCAAACGGGTATCACCGGCATCCGACGCGAGGCCGATGGCTTTACGCTTTCAAGGGATGATGGTTCGTTGTTGACGGCCGAATTCGTTCTGCTTTCGACTGGAATGGTTGACCTGCTCCCGGAACTTGGCGGCATTGAAGAATGCTGGGGCCGCAGTGTTATCAACTGCCCTTTCTGTCACGGAATCGAGTGGCACAACAAACGATGGGGAATTTACGCGCATCGCCAAGACGTCATCGATGCTGCCGAGGTCTACCGGAACTGGAGCGATGACCTGCATTATTTTATCGGTCCGGACATATTTGTGACTCCGGAGCGAAGTGAACAGGTTTCGCGGTTGAGTACAGCCATATACCATGAGTTGCCGATCAATTTGCGAGCCGAAAACGGTGCATTGACCCACATCGAAATGCCAGGCGGAGAGACAATTGACCTGGATTGCCTGTTGATTTTCCCCTTCCAGCAGCAGACCGGTCTTGTTACATCACTCGACATTTCCATGACCGATGCAGGCTATGTCGACGTCGATGCAGGCTTTCGCACATCTGTTCGCGGTCTCTATGCTGCGGGCGATCTCGTCTATCCGGGTCATCAGAACACACCGACTGCGCTTCACATGGGCAATCTTGCCGCCGCAACCATCGTGATGGATTATTGCTGCCTGAAATGATGTAAAATCCAGAGGTCGCGTTTTGGGGCCCAGTTATCCTTCCAACCATCTTCCATTCTGCAGGAGACTTCTATGACCACACCATTGTTTCGTGACGATGCCTACCTGCGTACGTGCGAAGCGGAAGTCGTGGGTGTGAATGAACGCGGCGGTATCGTGCTTGACCGCACTGTCTTCTACGCAACAGGAGGCGGGCAACCGGGCGACAGGGGCCACCTGGAATATTCCGATGGCAGCCGGACAGAGATTTTCACGACCGTGTTCGATAACAACAAGACCACGATCGTTCACGTACCTGCAGAAAATCAACCGCTTCCGGAACCAGGCACCCGTGTTACCGCACATGTCGACTGGGCTCGCAGATATCGTTTGATGCGTGTTCATACCGCACTTCATCTTCTGTCTGTTGCGCTGCCCTATCCTGTAACAGGCGGACAGATCGGCGATTCCGAAGGCCGACTCGATTTCGATATGGGCGACGAAACAATCGACAAGGAAATCTTGCTGAGAACACTGACCGAATTGGCGGCCGGAGATCACGACGTCACCACCGAGTGGATTACGGATGGGGAACTCGACGCCAACCCGGGTCTGGTCAAGACCATGTCGGTCAAACCGCCCAGGGGATCCGGACGGGTAAGACTTGTCAGGATCGGAGCGGATGTCGACCTGCAGCCTTGCGGTGGCACGCATGTTTCCAGTACTTCGGAAATTGGTGACCTTGCCCTCGGCAAGACCGAGAAAAAAGGCAAGCAAAACAGGCGGGTCCGCATACGCCTGAACGATTGAGCAGTCTTCAGGAGACACGAATATGCAGCTGACAGGAAGTTGCCATTGCAAGGCGGTTGAATTCCGTTTGGAGAGCAAGACCCCCTACCCTTACATGCGCTGCTACTGTTCGATATGCCGAAAGATTGGTGGCAGCGCAGGTTTTGCGATCAATCTCATGGGAGATGCGGCAAGTCTCAAGACCAGCGGAGAGCAATCCAAACTCGTCTACAGCGCATTGATAGACGGCACTCGGAGCCCTGCCGAACGACATTTCTGCAAGGTTTGCGGCACACATTTGTGGGTTTGGGATCCCCGCTGGCCCGGGCTCCTGCACCCGCATGCCGGCGTCATCGACACCCCCTTGCCAAGGCCGCCGGAAACCGTCCATATCATGCTTGAATACAAGCCGGACTGGATCGGGGTTCCGGAAGGACCCAACGACATCCATTTTGGGAAATATCCTGATTTGTCCATTGAAGAGTGGCACAAATCAAAAGGACTATACGAAACTTAAGGAGCTGTAATGTCCGACCATCCTCTTGTTTCAACTCAATGGCTGGCCGACCATCTGGAGTCTCCCGATCTTGCGGTCATCAACGCCTGGATGCCCCCCGTGACCCATCCGGACGCACCACCTGTCTACCCAAACGCGCATGTTCCAGGCGCCGTATTTTTCGATGTGAATGAAATCTGCGACAAGACCTCAGACCTGCCACACATGTTGCCGCAACCTCATGTGTTTTCATCAGCGATGCGCAAACTCGGTATCGGGGACGGGCAAACGATCGTCGTCTATGATGATTTTGGTTTCTATTCCGCGCCACGTGTCTGGTGGACCTTGCGTACCATGGGGGCCGAGCGCGTATTCGTGCTTGATGGCGGCTTTCCGAAGTGGCGAGCAGAAAACAGGCCGGTAACGGACGATGTTCCGCGAAAACCTCAAAGCCATTTCACCTCAAGGCTCAATCATGGCGCGGTTGCCGACCTTGCTGAAATTCGAAACACCATCCGGGCCTCTTCCAGGCAAATTCTCGACGCAAGATCCGTAGACCGCTTTTCGGGCGTGGCTCCCGAGCCGCGTGCCGGGCTCAGATCCGGGCACATGCCGAGTGCGCTCAACCTGCCCTTCACGCGGTTGATCAATGAAAGCGGCACGTTTCGCACCAAGGACGAGTTGAAGCAGATATATCAGGAAGCCGGGGTGGACCTGGAAAAGCCCGTCACAACGACATGTGGATCCGGTGTGACCGCCGCGATCCTGACACTTGGCCTGACGGTCCTGGGAGCACGGGATCTTGCGCTTTACGATGGCTCCTGGACCGACTGGGGCGGAAGAGAAGATACCGAAATCGTTTCCGACCCATCCTGAGTTGCCTCAAGGGCAAACCGGCTAATTCCGGAGACGAAATTCATTCACCGGCCTGGGGAACGCTCGCATTGTTCGATGCCTGCTTGCTTCTGTTGCCGAGACGAATGAGGAAATCTCCCCTTGTTCCTTCAAGGTGGTGTCCAGGCCAAATCTCCAGTTCCGAGCGCAGGTCCCCTACCGGGTGCTCCCGGAGGATCTGGCGCCGGATGGACTTTTCAATTCTGCGCCGCCCCATGCCAAACACATCACACATTGCCCCCCGGGAAAGCAGATGTGCTTCTGCACCGTGCACACGGCTTGAGACATAACCGTTCAGATGCAGGCCAATTGCATCTGAAATCTTGCCGATCTTTGCCCTGTCATGCCCTTTGCTTACGAGGTGATGTTTACAGCGTTCTGCGCCATAAACGACAAAGCAGCACTCCCTGGGTTCCGAGCTTCTGCCCTTGGCCAATCCCACGTCGTGAAGAATGGCCGCTGCAAACAGCACCTCCCGGTCGACAGCAAGGTTTCGATGTCCACCGATCAGCATGGCCCAGTAGTAGGTTCGCCAACTATGGCGCATCAACTCAACATTCTGGACGTCGTCCGCGAAATCGAATGCGTCACGAACAAGAGCGGTGTCGGGTGGCTGCAACCCTTCCAGATCGGTCCCATATGCGTTTATGAGTCCCAGTTGTGCCATGGTTACATCCTTGATTTCGAATGCGGCCATTCGAGCAAGATTGACCAGTACCTTGACTTTCTCCGGACGCGTCAGCCGTCCCCCGCTGAAACGTCCGGTGCGTTTTCCCCACTGAACGGTACCCATGTACGCGTCCTTTTCAGGTCTCTCGCAAAACGCTTCCATTCCCGCCTCCATTTTTTTGTACCGTATTGCACAAAAATAGACATGTCGATCTTTTTATGCGAATTGGTAAAAAATGAAAACGGAAACGAAACGCGGGCGGCCACGCAAATTTGACGAGGACGTAACCCTCGATCAGGTCATGCAGGTATTCTGGAGGAATGGCTACGCGGCAACGAGCCTCGATCAGATCGCCGAGGCCACCGGATTGAACCGGCCGAGCCTTTATGCTGCCTTTGGCAGCAAGAAAGACATGTATCTGAACGTCATCAGTCGATTTGCAGATCGCATGCACGTTTATTTGGCCGAAGCTGGCCAGCAGACCGCGGGTGCCAATCCTCGACTCAAGGCTATTCTGATCGCCGCGATAGATCTTTATACAGGTCAGACCGATCTCACGGATGCCCCCTACGGGTGCCTGGCAATATCAACCCTTCAGACCGAGTCGCCCCGGGATTCTGAGTTTAAAGAGGCCCTGACCGTCGTCATCGCGCGCATGGACAAGGGGTTTGCTAGTCTGATTCGTCACGAAACCAAAGGCTCGATGACGGAGCAAGAAATCTGCACTGCCGCTCAGCATCTTGCATTGATCTTGCACGGGCTGTCGATACGCGCGCGCGCTGGTGAAACACCCGATGTTTTGAAGAGACTTGCAGAAAGTGCCGTCGACAAGATCATTCCCTTTTCGAACGGAAACTGACCCGGGCATGAACGCGTGAATACCCGGCCATGATCTTGGCGCAGCCGACTTGGTCAATGCGAGGAGTAGTGTTGCTGCCAGCTGGTCGCATAAGGCAGCAATCCACCAGCAATGTTTGAACCGATTGATGAACAGATCGGAATGTTCCCGGTCCCTAGGTTACCTTGCCCGTCGTTTTGACACATTGGGCAAGGCAAATTGTGAACCAGCTTGACGTTCAGGATCGACAGTAACTAGGCTTTCAGTTGATCAGATCATGCCCAGTGGGCCCTGCCTCGAACATTGCTCGTCTCACCAAGCAGCAAGGAAATTGAAATGACATTTCAATTGGTGGGCAGCGGCCCGGAAATTTATGAAAAGGTCATGGTACCACTGTGGTTCGGAAGATGGGCAGAAGCTCTTGTTGACAAGCTTTCGCTGCAAGCATCCGAGAACGTCCTAGATGTTGCCTGCGGAACCGGTGTCACGACAAGGTTGGCGAAGTCCAAGGTCGGACCAATGGGGCGGGTCGATGGCCTCGACATAAATGCTGCCATGCTCGCCAAAGCAAAAGAAATCGCAGATGGGCTCGACATCGGGTGGATCGAGAGCGACGTCAGCGACATTGGATTGCCCTCCGCCAGCTACGATGTGATCCTGTCGCAACACGGGTATCACTATTTTCCAGACAAGCCGGCAGCGCTCAGCGAATTTCGTCGGTTGCTCTCCTCAGGTGGAAGGATGGCTGTTTCGATCTGGGATGGTCACAGCCCGTACACTCACGCGATATGCCGTGCTGTTGAGAGATACGTTTCTCCCGAAATTGCCGAAAAGCAGCGCTCTCAAAGAGAAACTCCCTCCACCGACGAGTTTATCGCACAATTGACCAGCGCCGGATTTTCCAGGGTCTCAGTCCACAGGCAGGAACTGATGATTGATGTGCCGCTGGCAGAAGAATTTGTCCCCCTTCATCTTGGTTCAATGCCAATCGCAGGCGCCTTCATGGCGCTTGACGATGATGCCAAACAGGACCTTGTCAATGATGTGTCAAAGTCACTTGCCGCGTATGTCCGGGGTAACCGGTTGGTCTATCCGGATGCTGTGAACGTGGCACTTGGATACAGGTAACCAGTTTGGCCAGCCCGTGACAGTTCGGAGGAGCCAATGTCTACGGCTGGCCCAATGAAGACTTCCGCCAAAGATGAGACGAACGACAGTTTTGAGGCGTCAGTTCGGCTATTCACCGCTTTTCACCATACTCCCAAGCGCAATTTTTACTGCGATAAAACCACTCGGTAAATATTCAGACGAAGCAGAGCAAAAAACTAGAGCGCACCACACTCGTGCAAAATCATATCTACCCGTTCGGGAACCGGTACCCGCGGCAACTCTCTTTTTGTATACCCCAGATCATCCAAAGCGCGATTGATACGATGATATTCTTGAACCGCCATGCTGAAATCATGCCTGCGCTCTTCATCTCTCGCAAAGAGTTCTCTCCAAGGCGGAACAACGAAGACTTTTTTCGCGTAAGGCCTCTTTCCGCCGAGTATTTCCCTCGCCGCCTGGCCGCCCGCACATTCCAAGGCAACAGCAGCGTCAATGAGCCCCCTGTCAAAGAAAACAAGGCCTTCTGAGGGATCAGCTGATTTTAAGTCGGACTGCGCCATTTCGATGGCGCGCTGCGCGAATGCCCTTGTATCAACCCATGGCAAGGCCTTGCCGTCACCAGCGATTTCTTCTGAGACTATGCGGCGTCCAGGCTCTGGAACGGTTGCGAACCCTAGTTTGCCCAAAGTACTTATCAGTGTTGACTTTCCCCCGCATGAGCAACCAGTCAAAAGGACTAAACTGTCACTCAACATGTTCGCCTTTCCGTGTTTGTAGCCATATTATCTTGGCTGTAGCTGTGACGATGCAAGATGAAGCAAGTTCTCTTTTCAGGTTATAGATGCGAGTATCCGGAGCAACTGTTTCGCGAACCGCTTTGAATATTCGATAGATCATCGACTGCTCACAAACTACTGTCATGTCTGTGACCTTAAAACCCGGTCCTCATCCGCTTCAGCGCGGAGTTCTCCGGTTGATTTTTGGCCTCATGCGGCCTGTATTTGCAGTTTCATTTTCATTGTGAATTCGTTGAGCTTGAAATTGCCCAGGAATGAGTTGGCTACCAACCGGGCGTTCGCATGAGCGACCATGCAAAATCGCATTTTCGAGAACTTGGTCTAGTCGGCATTATGCAGATCCAGGGACAGGTTCAGAGTGAAGGGCAAAGGTGTCCAGAACCCGGTTCTAATTCCCGCCTGACGTAGCATGCGTGCGGTCCAGGTGTTGCACCCCAACAGTGCATTGAAACCACCATTGGCAGGAAAAAAGATATCGTGCGCATCGTAGGCCGCGCCTGAAATCGCACTCGGTTGCTCGCCTTTGTCTGTCTGAAAACTCGACCGAATGTCGCGCAACAGTCCGCCGAATTCCGTTTCGCTCAGTTCAACCTCGCGAACACTCGGCAACGATGGTGAAATTTGCCCGGCACGGCGAACGTGCATGACGGACCTGTCCCAGGTCAAAGCATCAATCACCGGCCCCGGTTTCAGTTCGGACCATGTGGGTGTCTCAATATAGAATGACCTGCTCCCCCAGCCGACAATTATCCAGAAGACACCCGGGTGGTTGAGCTCCAGTCCCTGCGACGACACAAAAGACAAGGCTTCAAGAACGTCAGGATCCGCCGGGAGCGCTATGTCGGTATGGATCGGATTGGAAAGGACAAGAATGCTGCGTTTGCCGGCCTCTCCTTGTTCGTCCGCCGACGGCGAAAAAGACAAAGGCCTTGGAACAAGTGTTCCAAGGCCAATTGCAACAGTCACTGCAATAACGACAAGGAGCAAACAGAGGAACGCGTTTCTGAATATCCTTGCCAAGTCGCATACCCTCTCCAGATCAGTGATGCAGGATCTGGCTGAGGAACAGTTTGGTACGTTCGTGCTGAGGGTTGACGAAGAAGTCTTCCGGTTCGTTCTGTTCCACGATCTGGCCCGCATCCATGAAGATCACGCGGTTCGCGACTTTGCGCGCAAAGCCCATTTCGTGGGTGACGCAGAGCATGGTCATGCCTTCTTCGGCGAGACCGACCATCACGTCCAAGACTTCCTTGATCATTTCCGGGTCAAGAGCGGAAGTCGGCTCATCGAACAACATGATTTTCGGGCTCATGCAGAGCGAACGTGCAATTGCGACACGCTGCTGCTGGCCACCGGACAGCTGACCGGGGTATTTCAGTGCCTGCTCCGGGATCTTGACGCGCTCAAGATAGTGCATCGCGACCTCTTCGGCTTCCTTCTTCGGCATCTTGCGAACCCAGATCGGAGCCAGCGTGCAGTTCTCCAAAATGGTCAGGTGCGGAAACAGGTTGAAGTGTTGAAAGCACATACCGACTTCACGGCGAATTTCATCGATTTTCTTGAGATCGTTGGTCAGTTCGATCCCATCCACGACGATCTGGCCGGCCTGATGCTCCTCAAGACGATTGATGCACCGGATCATGGTGGATTTGCCGGATCCGGATGGTCCGCAAATAACGATACGCTCGCCGCGCATGACCTTCAGGTTGATATCGCGAAGTACGTGAAAGTCACCGTACCATTTGTTCATGTTGTTGATTTCAATCGCCACATCCGTGTCGGAAATCATCATCTTCGAGCGATCGGCGGCAAGCTCTTCCGCGTTTACAGCATTTTCTGACATGCGTTTTTACTCCAGAATTTCAGTGGCCGGGGCGCAGCGGAGTTTCGCGCGCCCCGAAGATCTTTCTAGCGTTTATGCCCTGTGTGCAGCCGCCTCTCCATGAAAATGGAATAGCGGGACATGCCGAAGCAGAAAACAAAGAACACAATGGCTGCAAAGAGATAGCCCGTGTGTCCCTGCGTGGGTGTCGACCACGTCGGATCCGTGAAGGACGATTGTATCTGGCCAAGCAGGTCGAACATGCCGACAATCAAGACCAGTGTCGTATCCTTGAACAGGCCGATGAAGGTGTTGACGATACCAGGGATCACCAGTTTCAGCGCCTGAGGAAGAATGATGAGATACATCATCGGCCAGAAGCGGAGACCCAGAGCCATGGCCCCTTCATATTGCCCCTTTGGAATTGCCTGCAGCCCACCGCGCACGACTTCCGCCATGTAGGCGGCGGAGAACAAGGTGACGCCGATCAGAACACGGAGCAACTTGTCGAACGTAACGCCTTCCGGCAGGAAAAGCGGCAACATCACCGAGGACATGAACAGCACGGTGATCAGCGGAACACCGCGCCAGAACTCGATGAAAATGACGGAAACCAGCCGAACGATCGGCATGGTGGACCGTCGACCAAGCGCCAGGGCGATACCGAGCGGCAGAGAAGCCACGATGCCGGTGACGGCAATCACCAGTGTCACCAGAAGACCACCCCAGACAGGCGTATCAACTGTTGATAGTCCGAGGTTGGCCGACACGAAACCCAATATGATCGCAAGTACCACAGCCGTTCCGACAAATCCGATCAGAACAGGTTTGACGCCATTGAAATCCCGCCCTCCGGCAACCATCAGGATTGCCGCGAGTGCAACACCAACAGCAGCGATCAACGCGACGAAGATCCACGTGTAGGAGCTGATGCTGATGTTGCCGCCAGTCAGAAGAACGAAGGCAACAATAGGGAACACGCCAAGAAAGAGAATGGAATTCAACTTCTTGAGCGGCATACTCGGCATTGCCAGCGGAACCAGCAACAAGGCAAAGAGTGCATAGACGATATTCACCCGCCAGATCTCGTCGGTCGGATACCGACCATAGATGAATTGCGGGAAATAGGCCTCAACATAGGCCCAGCAGGCGCCCATGTGTTCCCCTTCCGACCCTTCAGGGGGAAGGCATGCCTTTCTGTCATCACCTGTCCAGATCGCGTCGATGAAAGCAAACTGGATAAAGGGTGCGATAATCCAGTAGGCGATAATCACGCCAATGACGGTCAGAACGGTATTGCTGATGGATGAAAACAGGTTCTGCCTCATCCAGCCGATCAGACCGGTGGTCGAGACAGGCGCCGGCAGAAGCGGCGCCTCCTCGGTTCTAATCTGAAATGTTTCAGTTTTGGCCATTGTTAGCGCCCCCTATCTTTCCACGAGCGCCATGCGCTGGTTGTACCAGTTCATAAAGGCCGACGTGACCAGACTGAGTGTCAGATAGATCGCCATCCAGATTCCGATGATTTCGATTGCCTGCCCGGTCTGATTGAGGACCGTACCGCCAACAGAAACAAGATCAGGAAATGCGATCGCAACAGCCAGGGACGAATTTTTCGTCAGGTTCAGATACTGACTTGTCAGCGGCGGAATGATGACACGCATCGCCTGAGGGATGATCACCAACCTGAGCGTAGGGCTTTGACGCAGGCCAAGGGCATGCGCGGCTTCCGTCTGCCCGTGGCTGACCGCCTGAATGCCCGCGCGGACAATCTCCGCAATGAACGATGCGGTGTAGATTGACAAAGCAGCCGTCAATGCGAGGAATTCAGGTATGAGGTTGAAGCCGACATTCAACTGAAACCCCTGACGGATCCGAGGTCCCGTGTCGACAAACACCGGATGTTCCAGATGCATGGGCATACCCGTCACGAAATACGTGATCAGCGGCAAACCGATTATCAGCCCCACGGCCGTCCAGAAGACAGGAAACTGTTGACCGGTCGCTTCCTGCCGTTTGCGTGCCCATTGGGCAATCACAATACATGCGACGATCGCAATGATTAAGGCGATACCGATGAAGGACGCTCCATCCTCCCAGATCGGTTTTGGTCCGCGGAACCCTGCGATGTTCAGATGAAAGCTGTCGAAAAAGAACGACCATTTTTCACGTTTCCCGGGAACAGCCCTGAGAACCGCGAAATACCAGAAGAAAATCTGAAGAAGCAGCGGAACGTTGCGGATCAGTTCAACGTAGCAATATGCCAGCCGGCTGATAACCCAGTTGTCGGAAAGACGGGCAATACCAACAACAAATCCGATAATTGTCGCGACAAAGATACCGACAATCGCGACAAGAAGAGTGTTCAGGAATCCAACATACAGCGCTTGCCCGTAGCTCGACGTTTCCGAGTAGGATACCAGCGACTGGATGATACCGAATCCAGCTGTGTTTTCGAGAAAGCCCCAACCAGAGGCGATGTTTTGCCGCTCAAGGTTGGCGGCCGTGTTTGATACGATGTTGTATCCCACAAAGACAAGCACGGCGATCAGGACAACCTGAAAAAATATGCCGCGGACTTTGGGATCGTTCAACAGCGAAGCACGCGCCGGCGCCCCCGCCGAGTCCTGCTCCATTACAGACATAGAACCTCGCCAAATTTCTACGGAAAGAGCCCGGCAATCTGCCTCTCCTCTTTCGCGTCTTGACTGCTTCAGCAGCACGCTGTCGCGCACTCCCCTATCGACTATCGAAGCAGTTTGTTCCCCCCACGCTTTTACCGGTTTTCCGGATTTGTGTGCGTGGCCTTGTTATTTTGAGGGTTCCGGCAGGTTACTGCCGGAACCCCTGTTTTCCTCAGAACAGACGAGGATTAGCGAACCGGCGGAGCGTAAAGGAATCCACCATCGCTCCACAGCGCATTCACGCCGCGCGAGATGCCGAGCGGAGTGTCCGGACCGACATTGGCATTGAAGGATTCTTCGTAGTTACCGACGTTCTTGACGACGTTGTAAGCCCAGTCGTTGGACAGGCCGATGCCTTCACCATAAGCGCCCTCAACACCAAGCAAGCGCTTTACGGACGGGTTGTCGGAAGACTTCATGTCGTCAACATTGGCCGACGAGACGCCAAGTTCTTCAGCGTTGATCATCGCGTTGAGGGTCCATTTGGCGATATTGAACCATTCGTCATCACCCTGACGCACAACCGGACCAAGCGGCTCTTTGGAAATGATTTCCGACAGAACCATGTGGTCGCCCGGGTTGGTCAGCTTCAGACGCTGTGCGTACAGACCGGAAGCATCCGTTGTGTACACGTCGCAACGACCGGCATCATATGCAGCAACAACTTCGTCTGCCTTTTCGAAGGCGACGATTTCATACGGCATATTGTTGGCACGGAAATAGTCAGCAACGTTCAGCTCGGTGGTTGTACCGGTGTTGGTGCAGACCGAAGCGCCGGACAGCTCGAGCGCCGAGGTGACGCCGAGATCCTTGCGAACCATGAAACCCTGGCCGTCGTAGTAGTTGACGCCGGCAAAGTTCAGACCCAGCTGAGTGTCACGGGACATGGTCCACGTGGTGTTGCGGGACAGGACATCGACTTCGCCTGACTGCAGTGCGGTGAAACGCTCTTTTGCAGACAGCGGCGTGAATTTTACAGCCGACGCATCACCGAACACTGCAGCAGCCATTGCGCGGCAGAGATCAACGTCGAGACCGGTCCAGTTCCCCTGTGCATCTGGATTGGAGAAGCCCGGCAGACCCTGACTCACCCCACACTGGATGAAACCTTTTGCCTTGACATCTTCCAAGGTTGTCGCACTCGCAGCCGTGGTCGCGGCGACGCCCATTGCAGCGCCGAGTACGAGTGGAAGGATTTTTTTGGACATGGATATGCAGCCTTTATTTGTTACCCATTTTATTTTTATGCTGGGCTTCGTTGTAAGAAATCCTCAACGTCCCGTTCGTAAACGAGCGTGTGCCTTTTTGACGGCTTCCTCCAGATTTCTACCTTTCCACCCAACGAGCCCATACGATTGCATTTGGCTGTTCGGGTCAAGTACTTGCTGTCATTATCTCGACAAAAATCGCAGGGAAACACTCGATCTGCATCCGCCGAGTGCACAAATAGCGAACATGCCCAGTTCGAATTCATTCAATGCCTTAAACATGTTCACCGGATCTTCGAATTTCCGGCACCCCATTAACCTTAATCGTAAGTTACACGTTGAATTGAAGCGCGAAGCGCCCTCAACCACCCTTGTTGAGAGCCCTGCGAATTGTCTAAAATAGCCTTTCCCATCCGGGCGAAACCCAAACTCCCGATATCGACCCCCTTAAACAGAGCTTCCATGTCCCATTCTGCCAGCAAGTCCCCGTTGAAACCCGACACAAGGCTGGCGCATGCCGGTCGTGACCCCAATTCGTTTCACGGGTTTGTCAATCCGCCGGTTGTTCACGCGTCGACCGTTCTTTATCCAGATGTGGAGACAATGGTTCCCGGAGGTCAGAAATATTCCTATGCCCGCCGCGGCAATCCGACGACGGATTCACTTGAAGATGCCCTGCAGGAACTGGAAGGGGCAGCCGGCGTCAAACTTGCCAATTCCGGCCTGAACGCAGTCGCTCTCGCGCTCCTCTCCTGCGTGAAATCCGGTGACCACATCCTGATTACGGACACGGCTTACCAGCCGACGCGGCATTTCGCGGATACAGTCCTGCCGAAATTCGGAGTAACCGCCGAATACTACGACCCGAAGCTCGGCGCAGACATCAAGACCCTGTTCAGGGAAGAAACATCCGCGGTCTTCACCGAGGCCCCGGGATCCCTTACGTTCGAAATGCAGGATGTTCCGGCAATTGCAGTTGCGGCGCATGAAATCGACGCGACCGTTCTCATGGACAATACATGGGCCACTCCCCTGTTCTGCCAACCGCTTGCCCTCGGTGTCGATCTTTCGATTCAGGCAGGTACCAAGTACATTGTCGGTCATTCCGACGCGATGCTCGGTACCGTAGCTGCGAGCGAAAGAGCGTGGAAAGGCCTCTATGACATTCACGGTGCGATCGGCAGCCACGTTGCACCGGACGACGTCTATCTCGGCCTCCGGGGATTGCGTACACTCTCGGTCAGGCTGGAGCGGCATCAGAGGAATACGCTTGCTGTTCTCGATTGGCTGAAAGACCAGCCTCAAATCGAGGCGGTAAGTTATCCCGCGCTTGAATCAGATCCCGGCTTTGCAATCTGGCAACGCGACTTCACCGGCAGTTCAGGTTTGTGCGGATTTGATTTCAAGGCCGGAACCACAAAGGAACAGGCCGGCGTGTTCCTCAACGCCCTCACCCTGTTCGGCCTGGGATATTCTTGGGGCGGCTTCGAGAGCCTGGCTATCCCGGCAAGGCTCAAGGGCATGCGGACCGCAACGTCCTATGACGAAACACGTTGTTCGATTCGCCTTCACATCGGACTCGAAGATCCGGAAGATCTGGTCAACGACATCGAGCAGGCCCTAGCCAGGGCATTCGGCTAATTTGTGGAGGTCGAGAACAGGCAGGGTCAGATCGTCGGGTCCTGCCGCTTTTCCTTGAAGATCAGCCACAGGTTCCGAAAATAAATAACAAGGCCAAGCCCCTGCCCTGCGATAAACACGGGATCCTGGCGCTGAATGGCGTAGATCAGCAACAGCGACCCGCCTGCGATGGAAAAGAACCAGAAGGCAACCGGCACAATTGATCGACCGACGCGTTCAGAGGCGACCCATTGAATGACGAAGCGCATCATGAACATGGCCTGAGCGAAAAAACCCAGAATTATCCAAAAATCGAATTGCTCGACAAAAACAGTATACAGCCAGTCGTAAAGAGCAGTCATTGGGCAGATCCAATCGGTTCAATCGGGCACAAGACCCGTCGTTCTTCTTGTTTCAGCTGTCCGTCACGTCAGCGGCCGGACAGTCGGAATTTTCTTACGGCGCCGCCGCAACCACCACACCCCAAACAGATCAAGCACGCCGACCAGTGCCCGGTCGAATATTCCGTATTTTGAAGTGCCATGGCGCCGTTGCCGGTCCTGAACGTCGATATGAACGACATCGAATCCTTCACGGATCACGAGCGCGGGCAGGAAACGATGCCAGCTGTCAAAGTAAGGCAGTTGCAGAAACACTTCGCGGCGCAGCGCTTTCAGACCGCAGCCGCTGTCTCTGGTCTTGTCCTTCAGGATCGCACCGCGAAGCCTGTTGGCGAACCTTGATGCATAACGTTTGGCTAGACTTGCCTTGCGGCCAAGCCTCTGGCCGGCCGCAAGAGCGGTTGAGGCTCCCGCAGCCTGAAGCGCGTCCAGAAGCTGGGGGATATAGGCCGGATCATTCTCGCCGTCACCGTCAATTGTCGCAACGATATCGCCGCGCGCATGCTGCACGCCAGTGCGCACAGCACAACTCTGGCCACAAGACAATTCGTGACGCACAGGCCTCAGCCAGTCATGGGTTGCGGCATAGTCCTGCAACACGATGTCCGTTCCGTCCGAAGATCCGTCGTCAATAACGATGACTTCGAACTTGCGTCCTGCCAAGGCGGCTTCGATCTCGTCCAGGAGAATGGGAAGGTTCTGTGCCTCATCCTTTGCCGGCACAACAACCGTCACGGCAAGTGTGCCCTTGTTGGCCGCCAAGCCTTCAAGATAGCTCTGTGTCATGAAATTGTCCGTTCTGTCCGCTCTGCGTCCGGACTTTCAACCGGCACCCTGTCGATACCACGCTGGCCACGAAGGGTCTGCCAGACCGCGCGTACACACGCCTTCGCAGAACGTGAATTCATATTGGGTTCAATCTTTCCGGAAGACGACAGGTGAAAGCCTATCCGCCGACGCGCCATCGCTCTTACCGTGAAGAATGTGAAAGTCATGCCCAGAAGCGTGCCAGCGATAACATCGCTCGGATAATGGGCTCCAACCATAACGCGGCTGAAGGCGAGCCAGAAGGCTGCAACGATAATCAGCCAACGGTAGGCGGGAAAGATAAACGCGAGTGCGGTTGCGAGCGCAGCCACCGTGGTGGAGTGGCCGGATGGAAAGCTTGTGTAGGTTCCATCAAAGGCAAGAAAGTCGAAACGAACCGGGCCGACATGTTCATAAAGCTTCGGCCGGGCCCGGCCCAGGGACCACTTGAAAGCAATTGCAAGCAGACCTGTCGCAGCGACCGAATAGAATATGAATGCAGCGTAAGTGAAAACCGATCCTATCGCCATGCGAATGCGGAAGGCATAGCGTCCTGCATCCAGGGCCAGAAGAAACAGACAGGTCAGTCCTGTCGAAATCAGTATCCAGTCTGCCTTGCCAAAATCTGTAAAGGCTCTGAAGCCGTTCCGGTATTCGCCCGGGAGGGACCGGAGCCAGGGATAGGTCGGTACATCGAACACGACCACCGCAACCCCCACAGTCAATAACAGGATTGCGAGTATGTCCTGTGGTCGTTGGCCAGGTGGCAACGGATCAAGGCTGTTAAGTGCTCGTGCCTTGCGGCCTGAAAACAGCATTCCCGCGCGGCGGATGTTCCCGCGCATTCGCGCCAGCACTTTCCGGACGCTGTTACTGCTGCTCGTCATTGCCGTCTTCTGCACCTTTTGTCGCGGTCGCATTCTGGTAAAGCGCGATGTCGACCTCATCGCCGCCGTTAATGTTGAGGCCGTCTACCCTTATTCTGACCTTCGGCACAAGATCAATCTCCTTGGCTTCCGCCAAAAACGCTGCTTCTTCCCGGCTTTCTATGGCAGCAACCCGGCAAGTTGCCTGACCACCCGCCCCTGCCTTTGCCAGAAATTCAGCAGCCCCTGTGGGTGATATGATGCGTGTGCCTGTTCCCTCCAGAAAGATGAAACTCGGCTCATGGAAGCCTGCGGTGACGACCTGGCGCGAAGACGCATCCCTACATCCGGGAATTTCATCCAGTGCCGCGACCAGTCTCGGGCTTACCCAGACCGGTGTCAGTGCAGGACCAACGAAACCCCAGATTCCGACAGCAACACAGATGGCACTCAGGGTTACTGCTGGAAAGGCATAAAGTGCCGGACCGCGAAACAACCTGGAGGCGGCGGCAATGCCGAAGACGGCTCCAAGTGCGACAATCACCGCACCGGGTGGCGACGGCCAAATCCCGAGCACGATAGGTCCCGCGAAAGCGATTGCCGCCAATCCGACCGGTGGGAGCGCCAACAGCACGGCCGCGATGATACGAACCCATTTTCTGGAGTGTTCACCGGCTCCCTCAAGCAGAGCGGCCGCCACAGGCAGCGCAAGCGCCGGCAAAAGCGGCATCGTGTAATGCGGCAACTTTGTCGCGACGAGTTCGAATACGATCCAGCTTGGAACAAACCAGGCGATTGCAAATGTTACAAGCGGACTCGCCCGTTCCTTCCAGATCAACGGCAGAGCAATCAGGAAAAACGCGGGAAGCGGCCAGAAGACGCCAAACATCGCCCCCAAATGTGTCAGGGGCGGTGCACCGTGCCCTTCCTGGCCCTGCCCAACTTTGCCGAGCAGGTCTCGTCCGATAGCTTCTGTGAAGAAGGTGCCGTCGGTCGCAATCCAGATTGCCACGAACCATGGCGAAACAAGCAGAAGAAACCAAACGAAACCGATCAAAGGTGACGCTGCCCTGAACCAGGAAAAACTCCTCTTCAGGACCATCAGTCCCAGCACGGTCAGACCGACAACCATCAAGCCGACCGGGCCCTTGATCAGCACACTGCCGGCCAGAGCCGTCCAGAACAGAAAACTCAACCCCCAAGCCCGTTCTGTGGTTGCTTTCAGCCAGATGCGTGCAAGCGCGCCCTGCGCAACGATGACCGTGGCAAACAGAACGGCATCAGTCTTGGCCAGTCGCGCCTCGACACCGACGATGATCGACAAGACCACAAACCCGGCAACGATCACCGCCCCTGCCGGTCCCATGAAGGCTCGCGCCATCCAGAAAGCTGCAAAGACACAGAACACGGCGCCGATGAGTGATGGCAGCCTGTAGACCCAGAGCGGGGCTTCCGCATCATGACCCGTCAGCTTGACCGCGGCAGCCTGCAACCAGTAAATTCCGACGGGCTTCTTGTGCCGTGCCTGCTCCTGAAACCGGATATCGATATAGTCACCGGTTTCGAGCATTTGCTTCGTCGCCTGCGTATATCGAGGTTCGTCCCTGTCAAGCGGCGGCACTGTCCACTGTCCCGGCACAAAGAGCAGAAGCGACAAAATCAGGAGTAATAAAGGGGCGGTAATGTCGTGGCCGAATATTTTCAGCCAGATCGGCTTGCGCATCATTGCGGACTTTGTGTCCGACGAACCGTCATCCATTTCCGGCTCCGCCCGATTTTCGTCGCGAATCCCGGTAGTTGTCTTCGATTTCCCGGCGCCTTGGTCTTCTGCCGGTTCTGACACCCGCAGCCTTGGAGCGTCGCTTTTTTCTGCCATAAGATGCCGTTTCCAAAGTCTGGTGCTGCGCAGTAGCAGCCTGCAACCTAGTCTGGTGCTGCGCAGTAGCAGCCTGCAACCTACCTCTAAAAAGCACTCTCCTACATGAGCTTTCCAAAAAGGGAAACAAGTGCTTGCCCTTATCAAACGCTGAGCTATCGTCCGATACTCACAAAAACGCTCACAGATTCCTGGATTGCAAATGACCCTGATCGCCCAGATAACCGATTTGCATCTGCGCCCCAAAGGCTTGGCCTGCTATCGGGTATCAGATACCAACATGATGGCAGAGCGTGCTGTCCGCTCTCTCCTTTCACTGACGCCACAAGCGGACGCAATCGTCGTTACGGGCGATCTGACCGACCGCAGCGACCCAAGAGAATATGCCGTTGCCAGGGAACTTCTTTCTCGTTTTGAAGTGCCGGTATTTCTCCTGCCGGGCAATCATGACAGCAGTGAAGGCATGCGTCGTGAAATGGCCGACTATCCGGGCATAGGTGAAAACAGGGACGGCAAGATTTTCTATTCCGCGATGATTGAAGGCATTCAGCTGATTGCGCTCGATTCACATCTTTCCGGCCATCCTCAGGGATACCTTGGAAACGAACAGCTGAGCTGGCTCGAAGCAGCCCTTCGTAAGTGCGATGCACCGACAATAATTGCCCTTCACCATCCGCCAGCACTTACAGGCATTGAGCATATGGACAATATGGGTCTGAACGACGCAGCCGCACTTGAGGAAGTTCTGAGTCCCCACACACATGTCCAGAGAATTCTCTGCGGACACGTCCATCGGCCGATCGTGACCAGTTTCGCGGGCAAGATCATGACACTTGCCCCCAGCACCGGTCATCAGGTCGCCCTCGATCTACGGGAAAACAGCCCCGCAATGTTCAATTTCGAACCTGCTGCCTATTTTCTCCATTATCACTCCGAGAAAACCGGCATTGTTACCCATATGGCCTATGTCGAGAATTTTCCGGGGCCTTACCATTTCTTTGCCGACCAGGGCGTCACCTGGCCAGGAGACGAGAATTGATGCACGCAAAGGCCGCAGTCCTGTATCCGTTCAGATACTGTTTTGTTCTCCTTGCCTTCCTGGCATTGGCGTCTTGCGGCGCGTTGCCAGGTAGCGGCGAACTGGAAGACGAAACAGTTCTGACGAACCAAAACGTCGACAAGAACCAGATGCTTTCGCTGATCAATTCCTATCGAAAGCAAAACGGCCTGCCTGCTTTGAAACACGACACCACGCTTGACGATGTCTCGCAAAAAATGGCACGTCACATAGCCGAACGCGACAGCATGGATACGTGGGCCCACAGCGCATTCGGACTTTCTCAGCGTCTCAGCAAAGCCAGCTATGCCAATTATGCGGGTGCTGAAAACCTGGGAGCCGGGTATGCGGACCTGAATGCTGCTTTCCGGGGTTGGCAAGGCTCGGAAGGACACAACAAAAACCTGCTCAATCCCTATGTCACACGCGTCGGAATTGCCAGAACCAACCGGAATACAGGCAAATGGCGTAATTTCTGGGTCATGACGCTCGCCAGGCCCAAGGCCGACGGACGCCCTGTTCTCCAATAAAAAGGGGCGGGTTGACCCCGCCCAGTTTCTTCCAGAGATCGGATGACCCAGTCGTCATCCGAACACCGCTCTCAAAAAAGTTGAGTGTCAGTGTCATGTTTTACTATCGTGACGATCTTTTCCTGTCAAACGTGTTTTCAGGTTTATTTCAAAAGGGAAACGGGCGCTGTGCAAATTCGGGTTCCGTGCCGGGTTCTTTTCGTAATCCACGATCAACGACGCCCTGATAGAGCCTTTCCTTGCCAAAACGCGGCTCCCAGCTGCAAAGGTCCTTGGAGATCAGCTTGACACAAGGAACTTTCAGATCGGGACGTGTCGCATCGAACTCCCAGATCTCGATGTTCCGATCAAGGCAACTCTGCAGCAGGTCATCGTAAGAATAACTGACCTCACAGGACGACGTGTCTGTGGCGGCTTCTGCGCAGGTCAGCAAATCATCCGTGATGGAATTTTGTCTCGCATAGACGAGATGTCTTGGCACGTCATGCGATCGTGTGACGGTATTTGCCCGATCCGGATAAGCCCTTTCCATCAGGGTGAGAGCATTTTCAGATTGAAGGAGTTCCTCGACCGCGGATGTGCAGGCTGATGACATGTCCCAACCGGCAGCGGAGCCAAAAGCGGCCCTCCGCCCGCCTGAGTCGTACGAAATCGCCATCACGACATGTACGTGTAGCTCGGTGTCGACAACGTAAAGTCCCCAGGACCTGGATTCAGTGTCGAGAAAGTCGCTCAAGGATTCAGCCAAAAATGATTTGACCTGGTCACGGTCCAACTTAGTTATCCCCAAGCGGTTGTACCATGCTTGCGCCACTGCGTCGCGCTCGACCAGCTCAAGCAAGGCACGCTGCCTGGCGCCTTCGAGGTTACGCCAGACAGCACACCCCACCGACGAGGCAAACCCATGATCCAGGCCTGTCGAGATTTCCAATTCACCAAACAAAATACAAATGCCCGGCACCTGTGCGCGCGCTCCCAAGCCCAATTGCGTCAAGCACAATCGACCGTCTGAAATCCCTCTCCAGTCAGGAGCATCTGCATCCAGCTCGAGACCCCGGGAGACCAATTGACGAACTGCATTTCTGCTTTGAGTTTCACTTAGACCAAGAACACTTGGCAATTCTACCTGTGGTAGTTCTTTCAGCTCCTTGCCGATCCTCGAATCACTTTCACCCATCGAACAAAGACTCAATCGCTCAGTCAGTTCGCCAATACAACCAAAAGATGCATCAACTAATGTATCTGCTTGTCCGCCTGCCGGAATCGGTGTCCGCATATTTTTGTCACTCGGCACGCGACTGACCGGCAGTTTCAATATGCCGGTACAGAATTTGACCGGGCAATTCGCACGCATCATCGGGACCAATCTGACATCAAAATTCGTCAGCAAGGGCAAAAACAGCGCTAGATCGCCGTGCAACATATGCCCCACACCGGTCGCCTCGCTGCTGTCAGACCGCGCCAGGCCAATCCTGACGAGATCCGAAAAAACCTGATCCGGAATTTTTGAAACTTCGGCGTCGATTTTCACATCTCCTCATTTCTCAGGTCATCAATATTACATCACCACAAGTATCCTTAAAATACAAAAGCTCTCCCTACAATTGTGTCTATTGTAAATTGCGCGCCCTACTATTGAGATGATGCTTTTTATCGACAAATATTCTTCTCGAAAGCGGTCAAACAACAGTAAAACATACCCTCTTATAACATTTTACTAAAGTTTTACCCTTTTCGATTTGGCAAAGTGACCATCCACCCACCAGCCAAGTCAAAACTCAACTCTAACTTCAAGAGGCTCACCATGCACGTAAGAACAACTTCCGTAAAAGAACTGGAACTTGGCGCAAAACTTGGCGCGATCATTCAGGATCCAGACGCACGTAACAGTCTCATCGAGAACCCGACTGAGGTGTTGGCAGGTGTTGGCGTCAAGTCCGACGTGAAACTCTATGCCGATACGGTCGACCTGGTGCATCTGATCGTGCCGGCCGAGGTCGATGTGGCCCGCGTCGCAGCTGAAGATGAAACCTATTTCGAAGAGTTGGGTCGCGCTGCACTTGGCAACTGTGTCTACCACGACCTTCCTGAGTAAGACCAAGACCCCCAAAAAACTGGCCCGAATACAATGCTATTCGGGCTCAATTCCAGGATCTTTTCACATGGCTCGATTTCCGTACTACGAAAAAAACGTTGGAGCACTTGGAAGACTGATTGCCCAGGCTTCCGTCGATAACGATTTGCTGGCACGTCTCAAGAAGGATCCAATATCGTACCTGACCGATATCGGATTGCCTGAACAGACAACCCAGCTCATCAGATTTGAGGTTGTAGAAAAAAGAAACAACCCGAAAGCCGTGGCCATACCGTATAGGCTAAACGCTGAAAAACTGCACCAAGCCGACACCACATACCTAAGCGGTCTGTCAAACATGTTTGCGTCAAACTGATCCAGTTCCCTCGTAAAGGAAACGTTGAACGAATGCTGCGCCGCGATCAAAATTTCTTCGCGTGGTTTCGTCCTGAAAGAAGTTGATTCTTTTGCGCCAAAGAGTCAGGTCTTCTGTTCCAACAGGTGAGCTCTTGAGTAGTTGTGCTCGGTTCTCTGAGTACCGCTGCAGAATTTGGAGTGCTTCCTCTTCTCTGTTGATGCAAATAAGTGAGGCAACTCTTGTCGTCAAACCACTGATGCCAACGCCTGAGCAGCGTTCTATTTGGCGGATTGAATTTTCATAATCGTCGGCAGCAAAAAATATGTTCGCCAAATATTCGTAAAACGCTCTCGGAACGAATGAGCAAAGTGAGAACGCGCGATCAGCGATTAAACGCGCCTCTTCAACGTCACCAGAATAAGCCAGCCCTTCGGCGACAGACATAAGGTTTGTGGGATCCGCGGAACTCAAACGACTAGCATTCCGAAATGCGCGTCTCGCTTCGTCGGGCATATCTGAAATGATTGTCGCCCAACCGTAAGCGCGCAGATTAAACGCTTGCCACGGGTCGAGCATTATCGCCCTTTCTGCCAAAGCCAAAGGACCGGTCGAAACATTTGAAGCAACTTTTTTATCGTAAAGTGGAAAATGCAACTCCTGCTTCATGGCAATGGACGCCTTGCCGGCATACGTCATGGAAAAAGCGCTGTTTGTGCGCTCCAGGTCGTTCAGTATTTGCATCGCTTTCTCGTCTGACGAAGGCGTGAAATCCCACAACAGGGCCTCTGCCTGACACCAGCGCGCAAATGTGGCAGTATTTGACGGGTTTTGTAGCTTGCTTATCGAATGCGTATGTATCCGATTAACAATATGGCCAGCAGCTGGAACGATACCGTCCCACATCGAGATATCGACGATTTCATTGAAAATAATCTGGCCATTTTCTCGATCTTCAAATTGAACGACAACCTTACCTGATCGTTCGTCGTGCCTGAACCGAAGCAGATAGCTTCCAAGCTCGTGTCCTTCGATCAAGGTCGGCATTGGTGCATTTTCTTCACCAAAATATTCCGACTGATAAAGATTGTAGGATCTGAAAGATGAAAGTCCCGAGACAATTTCTTCGCGCATGTAAATTGCGTCGTTCAAACCTGATTTAGCAACAGACGAGGACAGGATTGAAATTTCCGGCAGCTGGATCGAATTTCGGGAATTCGCAAGCGAAACGACAGTCGGTCCGATTTCGCCAGGTCGCCTGAAGACCGCAGCTTCAGATTCCTTGTCGACAAGAATGTCGTGGGTTTCCTCGTCCGGTTCCGCGTCCAGATGAAGACGCATCTCCCGTTCACAGGCTTTGAACTGTTGCTCCGCCCGTTCTCGTTGGCCGAGTTTCATATAAAGACGGATCAGGATGCGATGTGCCGACTCGAGTGCCGGGTCGATCTTGAGCAGGAACCGGCCGCCGGCTTCAACCTGCAATCCACCGTCAACTGTCGAAATTTGATCAAGGTGCTTGAAGGCGGCCGTCACCACATCGGACCGGACACGTTCCCGTTCGACCTGGAGCCAATCGGAAAATTCGGGATCTATATCCTCAAATCCAGCCAGAAAATCGCCGCGCCACAGGCCTTCTGCCTCGCGAAAATCATCGGCCCGACCCCTTTCCAGTAACGTCAGAACCGTCATCAAATCGGAGGAAAAGGTCTCAGGGTCCAGCCTTACGTGCCCTGTTGACGTGCGAACAACATCAAAACCGGCTTCGTCTTCCGCGGTCTTCAACTGACGCAAAGCCTGCCTGAGCGACTGCATCGCCTTTGTCCGTTCGGCCTTGCTCCACAACAGGTCGGAAAGCATTTCCCGAGGTGAGCTCATGGAGTTCACGCGGCTCAAATAGCCCATGATGGCCAGAGCTTTACGGGTTTTGACCGCAACAGGGTCTTCATTTCTGCTCAGGAGCAACGGGCGCCCAAGACATGCAAAACAGGAGGCGACTGCCATTAATTCCCCGTATTTGAACCGCACGCTATCAGAAGTTTGCACACTCTAATGCGAATGCCTCACAACCTGATTTGCAACAGCAGTTTATCACGCTAATATCACGCTGCAACATCATGCTTCTTGTGGATGGTTACGGCAGCATCGCTGCGAACGGTAAATCGAATACTGGTGGGTAGTAGAATGTCAAAGACAGTCAGTAAATCAGATCGCCCTGCTAAAGAGCTGGAACCGGCGGTTGAAGCGATCAAACGGATGATCCGTTACACCAAGAAGGAAGCTGATAAGGATGGGCGCACCTTCTGCTCCTATTGCCTTGATATGGCACTTCAGTCGCTGGAGGATGGTTCTGAAGAACTCGATATGATTCTCAAGACCAAAATCACGCCTCTGATGGTTGGCCAGTCGACTGCAGAGTCAAGGAAGTCAGATTCCAACTGACGGCTGCATCAAAACCTGAACACCAACACCGGTCCATGATTCATGGGCCGGTGCGGCTTGTTGAACTTATCAACAGAAGCTTCCCGATTTTCTTCCTCCCCTCTTTCACCGCTCCGATGTTCGACGGAGCCCTGGCCCGATAGACAACCCAATTCGGGACCGGATCCGTTTTTCAGGGTTCCAGTCTCCAGGCCGGTCTTGTCACAGCGTTGCCGTTTCGCAGCACCTGCGCATTCGCATCCGTGCGAGTTTTGTATCGGACAAGGTTGTTGGAGGCCTAAAAAAGAAAAAGGACGCTGGCCGTAACCAGCGCCCCCCTGCGTTAAAGGAAGATTGCTTTTGACGAATTGTGCTGATCACTCACCACACGTCAAAACTCTCCGCTTTTACACTGACCCGAAGTTTCCGAAGAGACTTCCGATCCACGAACACAAGATCTTTCGACCTCACACCCGCGCCGATCATACGGATAACCCGCCGTTCACCGGACTACCGGGACGCCCTTCGCTTCACGTGAATGCGTCCGGCGCATCCCATGTGGCATCCAAAAATTCGTTTGCTCATTCCGTGTGACGGACTGCTCACAAACCCTGGCATGGGCTACTGGCTTTTCGGGCTGTTATGCGGTTGCCACCCCGCCATCAGTTCCGAACCAGCAGTAGGTTTATGTTGCTTGTTTACTTGCTTGAAGTCTAGTTGAATTCGAATCTTTCAACAGAGACTTACGTAGCTGTTGATAATATGTGCATAAAAATTACTACTAAATATACTGCATTGCACAAGTTATATGAAATCAATATTGAGAACCTCCTCTAATTTCAATGAGATCTTTACATTGCACGCTATTTTTCAAGTGCAACAATCGTCGTGCCGGGATGTGAAATCGAGCGAGCGATGACTGGTTGGCCAGACGGTGGCTTCTGGCACACAGGTCATTCTTTCGTTGATAGGTAGCGTCAAGTCGCGTTCGGAACGTTGCTCCAAAATCTGCAAGTGAAGATCAGCATACCGGATGGAAGCAGTGGGCAGATTGGTCCTCGCCTTGGTTCGCTGTTTCTTGCCAAGTCGGTGGTACCGGTGCTCGCGTACATCGGCTGCACTGATAATTCCCTTGCGGTAACTTCGTGGTTCCGCAAGAATGATCGTCTCGGGGTACTCTCGCCTTCGCGATGAACAAACCTTCGACCGGAGCCTGGAATTCCATGTCCAAGCGCTTTTCAATCCTTTTGATCAAACCTTCACATTATGATGACGAAGGATACGTCATCCAGTGGTTGCGGGCACCGATCCCTTCAAATTCACTCGCGTCGATCTATGGTCTCATCAAGGACTGCAGCGAAAGAAAAACGCTCGGCGATGATGTTTCAATTGAAATAGATGTCATCGACGAAACGAACACAAAGGTCGAAATCGGGAGCCTGATCAAGTCCCTGAAGCAAGCGGACGGGTGCCTTGTCGGGCTGGTAGGCGTTCAAACCAACCAGTTCCCCAGGGCTGTCGATATCGCCAGGGAATTCATTGCTGCAGGTATTCCGATTGCAGCCGGTGGCTTTCACGCCGCTGGCAGCATCGCAATGCTGCCCGAACTGACACCGGAAATAATCGCAGCCCAGGAAATGGGCCTTACCATCTATGCCGGCGAAGCCGAGGGGCGAATGGATGCGCTTCTTCAGGATGCATGGTCCGGAGAGTTGAAGTCACTCTACAACTTCATGAAGGACCTGCCTCATCTTGAAGGTGCTGTGCATCCGATCCTGCCTGCCGATGCGGTGCGCAAGATGGCAGGTGCCTATACAAGTTTCGACGCCGGGCGTGGATGCCCGTTTCAATGTTCCTTCTGCACGATCATCAATGTCCAGGGACGGAAATCACGGTTCCGCACACCTGATGATATCGAGACCATCATTCGTGCCAATGCCAAGCAGAATATCCGCAGGTTCTTCATCACTGACGACGATTTTGCAAGAAACAGAAACTGGGAGGTCATTCTCGATCGGCTGATCTGGCTACGCGAAGACCAGGGCCTGAAATTCAAGCTGACACTACAGGTCGATACCCTGTGTTACCGTCTGCCCGGATTCATCGAAAAGGCCGCACGTGCCGGATGTGCGAGAGTGTTCATTGGCCTGGAAAACATCGATCCCGATGCCCTTTCCGCCGCCAAGAAGCGCCAGAACAAGATCTGGGAGTATCGCAAGATGCTTCAGGCCTGGAAGGACGCAGGTGTTATCACCTATGCCGGATACATTCTCGGCTTCCCGGATGACACACCTGAGAAAATCCGGCGCAATATCGAAATCATCAAGAAGGAAATGCCACTTGATCTGATCGAGTTTTTCTTTCTGACACCGCTTCCAGGCTCGGAAGACCACAAGATCCTCGCGTCCAGAGGTGTCTGGATGGATCCGGACTTCAACAAATACGACCTCAACCACCGCGTCACCCATCATCCACTGATGACAGACCAGGAATGGGACAAGGTGTATTTAGACAGCTGGAAGCAGTTTTACACTCCAGAGCATGTCGAGACGGTTCTTCGGCGCGATGCGGCGCGCGGTGCCCGTACCAAGGCGCTCTATTCTTCGATGATCCATTTCCTTGGGGCTATCTTGATCGAAAAGGTCCACCCCCTTGAATGTGGAATTGTTAGGCGCAAGCACCGAACTCAACGTCGCCACGGGATGAAACTGGAAAACCCACTCGTGTTTTATCCCAAACGGGCAATCGAAGCTGTTTCTGTTGCCATATCGTGGGCACGACTGTTTCTGAAGTTCCGCCCGGCCATGAAGCGGGTGCTGGCCGACGAGGACCGGCGCAATTATTCCGACCTCGCCCTGACCCCCACCAGCGACATCGAAGAACAGGACATGGAACTCATTCAGGTTTTCAAGGAAGCCATTCCGAAAACACATGGAGCACCTGTGGTTGCAGGCAAGGTTGTGTCTGCAAAATAGTGTTTTCGAAGCATCATCGTCTTTCAATTTCACTACAGGCTGGTCACTCTGCTGCGAACATTGTGGACTTGATGTCTCCGCCGGTTTGGGAATTCTTGATATTTTTGCCTTCGTTCAGACTATCGCATCTCGTTGTGATTTGGGAGAGACACGACATGAAAACTGGTTCAATCATCGTGATCTGGTTGACGATCTTACTCGGAACGTCTCAGGCGGCAGCTCAAGATGTTGAAGTAGGCAAATCGCTTTACAAAAAGAACTGCAGAGCATGCCACGGACCGACGGCAAAGGGGCTTGCCAGCTACCCCAAACTCGTCGGACACCCTGCCGAATACCTTGTCGATCGGCTTGAGAGATACCGTGCCGGCGAGAAATTCGGCCCGAACACGCCATTGATGGCACCGCGCGCCAAAAAACTCTCCGACGAAGACATATCCAATATCGTAACGTTTATCGTCACCACCTTCGAGTGACCTTGTCAAAAACGGCGAATTGCCGCCAATTCGGCCAATACTTACGTTAGGTTAATTTATTTGATCCGATCGCCTTAAAGGCCTAACCTCTTTCGCGTCGAAAGTGTGCAGGACGGAACATTCGACCAACCGCACGCACGACATACAAAAAGGGAGGTTTCAATGAAAATTGGAAATGCTACCAGTCTTGTGACGCTCCTGTTGGGCGCTACAGTCTTCTCTGCGCCGGTATTTGCACAAAATACCACCAGCCTCAAACATACTCTTGTGCTGGAAGATCTCGAAAACCCCTGGGACATGGCGTTCCTGGACGATGGAACAATGTTTTATACCGAAAAGTGCAAGGGGCTGTCCGTCCTGATGCCTTCAGGTGAGACCAAAGCACTTCTCGGCATGGGTGGATCCGAAGGATTTGCTTCTACGGCCGACGACCTTTTCTGTGAAGGTCAAGCCGGAATGATGGGTGTCGCAATAGATCCGAATTTCGCCAACAACCGGCGAATTTACGTTTACTCGACGTCCAACATGTCTACACCCCACACCAACAGGTTGATGCGCCTGGAGGTCAGTGACGATTTCTCCAATGTGTCAGGGCGGACCGATATTGTTGACGACGTCCCGTACAAGATGAAAGCCTCAGACCATCCGTTCGGTGGCCCGGGAGCTCATAATGGCGGGAGGGTGCGTTTCAACCCGGGTGACGGTTACCTCTATCTGACGACCGGCGACACGCACAACGGTCAGGTACCGCAGAGCCCGACAATGATGGGCAGCAAAGTGCTGCGGATCGATACGGACGGAACCGCTGCACCCGAAAATACGCCGCCGGTCGGTTTCGACAAGCGGACCTACACCTATGGGCACAGAAACGTCCAGGGCATTGCATTCCATCCGGGAACAGGCACGCCGATTGCCGCTGAACACGGACCATGGCACTCGGACGAGATCACCGTTCTCAGGAATGGCGGCAACGCTGGCTGGGATCCAAGGCCGAACATGGCCGGACGTGGCGATTGTCCGGACAATTACTGCGGCTACAGCCCAAATCAAATGGTTGGTGAAAACAGGTTCGCGCGTGCATCCTGGATGCCCATGACCGATTTCGAGACCTATCCGAGCGCCATGCCGCCCATCTGGAACAACAATGGCTGGTCGCAAGGCACATCTTCTGCAGCCTTTCTTGAAGGTGACGCATGGGGTGACTGGGATGGCGCCATGGTGGTCGGTCTCATGGGGATCGGCTTCGGCGGCACACCACTGGGTCAACGTATCGACGTCCTCCAGCTTACGGACGACGGCACCGAAGTCATAGACGTGACGGAAATGACGTTGCCAATGGAAGCTGGCCGGTTCCGCTCGCTCGTGGTTGGGCCTGATGGAAGCCTTTATGCGGCGATTGACGAGGGCATGATCCACAAATTGACGCCCTGACCAGAGACCCCGGTTGCGCCACCTTCTAGTGGCGCAACCGATCTACGGACCCCATCAGTCCTCGAAAACCAGCCGAATTGGCAGCTCGAAACGCTGATCGTCAACGCGGATGGAATAAAGATCGTCTGTCAGGTTCCAGGCAAAATCGGTACCCACGCCCGACATGGTCGCACTGGCCCGCACGAATTCTCCGTGAATGAAGTAGAGTTTTCTCTGGAAGCCGTTGGGAAACGTCACGACCACCGTCGCGTCGCCGCCGTCGCTCTGTGCAGTCGCGGCCTCGCAAGATCCCAATGCCTGACCACGCTCTTGAGCGCACGCAATCTTGCTTTTCGCGTCAAAATCGCGCTTTCCTGCGCGGCGCCTGCTGTCATCAACGCCCATTGGCACGATACCGTCGGGCCCCCTCGCCGGCTGAAGGTTCTGAAATCCGACGAAACCTCCGCGACCACCGCGGAATGAACGCACATTGCACCAGATCTGGTAGCCCGCCTCCCGACATCCATCGTTGGACAGAATTTCTCCTTTCTCAAGGAGCCTAATCACCTCGGCAGCGCTTGACGGTTTGGACTGCAATTGCACATCCGCCCCGACAACAACCCATCGTCTCGGGCCTCCCTCTTCCGGTGCGACGGGTGGTTTTACCTCAAAGGCAGTTTGCGCCAACGACGCCGAACCGGCTGACAAAGTCAGCGATGCCATGATGGTCAATGCCAGTGATGCTCTGAGACAAGAGAAATACATTGGTGCCCATCCACGGGTTTGCCTTCCTTATGAAGGACCATTGAAAAAAGGCTAGTGCGCCCACCGGGCCTGGTCAACAAATCGATCGAGACAGTGAGAAACCGCGTAAATTCAAAGGCTTGAAGCGTTACGTGGATGATCGGGTCCAACGCAGTGATTGGTTGCCAGCAAACGAGTGCTGGTGTTCCTTTTTCCGGTTTTCTTTGAAGATGGTTGTCTGCCAACTCCCAAAGCCCACAGCGTTACGTTTTCAGCCGGCAAAGTTCCAAATTCAAAGGCATTGCGAATCACATAAGTGTATGCTTATGTATTGGCATGATGGAAAACGACATATTCAAGGCCCTGGCAGATCCGACACGGCGCATGATCTTCGAAAAACTCGCCTCCGGCAGCATGAACGCAAGTTCATTGCGCGACGGAGTGGAGATCAGTCAGCCCGCAATGTCACAGCATCTTGCCATCCTGTGCAACGCAAAGCTTGTGCGGCAGGAACGGAGGGGCCGGTTCGTGAATTACGAGGTCGATCCCGACGGGCTGGCAATGATTGCGAACTGGCTGGCGAAGTATCGCGCCTACTGGCCAGCGCGTATCGACGCCTTGAAAGACCTGCTGAAGGACATGGATCAATGAGCAAACGACAGACTGACGCCAAGGCTTCAACACCTGTCATCGATGATGAAGAAACCGTGGGCATGGTTCTGGAATACGAACTTGAAGCGCCACCGGCGAAGATATGGCGGGCACTTACCATCCAGGAATACAGAGAGAGATGGTTGCCCGGGAGCGACCTTGCGGCGGCAGAACCCATGGCTGAAGTGACGGGTGAGCAAATCTGCTTCCGAATGAGGGACAGCGATCCACCCCATCTGGAAAGCGTCGTGACATTTCAGCTCAGGCCCCAAGGGAACGGCGGGACAGTCCTCAGGGTCACGCATCGCCTCATCGACAATCGTCTTGTTTCGCCAATGCCAGGGGCTGCGAACAGCAACGAACCTGTCTTGATGCAAGCCGCCTGACTTTCGTTCCGAAATCCACATCTTCAAAACACAGGAGTTCGCCCATGCGCGAAGCGATGCAACTCGTCCCGATGGTCGTGGAACAAACCAACCGCGGCGAGCGCTCTTTCGATATCTATTCCCGCCTTCTTCGAGAGCGGATCATATTCCTGAACGGCGAGGTCAATGACACGGTGTCGGCACTTGTGTGCGCACAATTGCTGTTTCTTGAAGCGGACAGTTCAACGCGTCCCATCCAGCTCTACATCAATTCGCCCGGCGGCGTGGTCACCAGCGGTTTTGCGATGTATGACACGATGCGCTACATAAAGGCTCCGGTTCATACACTGTGCATGGGGACAGCCAGGTCGATGGGATCATTCCTCCTTATGGCTGGCGAGCCGGGAGAGCGTGCGATACTTCCCAATGCCAGCATTCTCATCCACCAGCCGTCTGGCGGCTTCCAGGGCCAGGCATCGGACATGGCGATCCATGCCGAAGAAATCCTGCGTACCAAGCAGCACATGACCCGTCTCTACGCCGAACACTGCCATCGAACATACGAGGAGTTCGAACTCGCGATGGACAGAGACCGTTTCATGACGCCGCAAGAAGCAATGGAGTGGGGATTGGTCGATCGCATTCTGAGTGAACGCGAATCCACCGAGTGATCAAATCAGGATCCGTTTCGGGCATCCGTTGTTCTTGAGTTCACAAAAAACATCACGCCCCGATACGATTGGTCGACGATCCATTCGAGAAGGAAATGAACCAGGTGTCTCCGGCATAAACTGTAACCTTGGTCTCCGGCTTGAAAACCAAAGAAATGGCGCCCCGCACCCCTGAACTATCACTGAAAATCACCATTGCAATACCGATAGAGTTTTTGACGCCCGCCGCACACAAAAAGGACATCCCACGCTCGAGCGACAAACAGGGTGCCCATTGCAACAATTGAGAGCGGATGACAGTGCCCAGCAAATTTTCCGAGGCCAATCAATCGACCTGGTAGGTCCGCTCAGCGGACATTGCTGCCGTTCCTCGTTCAACGCTGGAAGTCAGCTTTCAAAAAGGTCTACACCCCGAGCATGAACCCGGGGTGTAAATGTTGTGCGCAGAAGCACAAGTGTCACCATCTAAGCTGAAGCAGCACCCGGCATGGACATCTTGAATGTCATGGCACCCGATGGTTCGTGTAGAAATTCTTCCACAAATTCGAAGCCATACCTTTCGTAGAATGGTCGCCCAACATTGTTTTCTTTGAAGACTTCAACCCGAAGCGGGCCCTTGATCCCAACGACATGATCAACCATCGCGCGACCGTGGCCACGCCCTTGATGATCCGGGTCAAGAAACAATCCGCCGATTTCATTGCCTATCATGGCTATGAAGCCAATGGGATTGCCGTCATCTTCAAGAACCCATGTTTCTGCATTGGGCAGATACGTGTCGCGCATCGCATCTTTGACAAAAGCCACAAAATCCGTAGCCAGAAAAGGATGCGCAAGCGCATTCGCCTTGTCCCAGATGCCGATCAACGCATCGGTATCGCTGGTTGTATATTCTCTTATCATTGTCTTGCTTTCTGTTGTTCTTTTCATCTTTGATTGAGTTGCGCGCGCACGGACTTGATCCCCAACGCTGAGGCGCGATAGGGGCGTCCATTTTTCGAATGGACCAAACGTTTTTTCAGAAGGCGTTGGAAGACATCGTGATTGCAGTCAGCCAGGACGTAACCGTTGCGCGTGTAACAGGTGACATCGCATATTTTGCCGTTTGGAAGTCGTTCATGGCGGATAACTCCACCAAGAGCGGGCTCATGCAAAACACGCTGTTCGTGCTTTGAAATATTCAAGGGATTTCTCGATTTTATGAGAGCACAGTAATAGGATCACTCAGCGCACAGCCTAAGCGTTCCTTACATCGATGTTCCTGTAGTCAATTCGCCAGGAACGGGCGTTAAGCCCGGGGCTCTTGCATAAAATCTCCATAGATGAGGCAAGCCGCCTCACTTCCTACTTCGTTAGTATTTGTTCTGCCTGTGGTCAACCAAAATTGTGCGAAACCAATCCAAGCTGGACGAAGAATTACGGCACCCGAGCGGACATTGCTGGCAATCCAAAACAGGAAACTTGGGCTTTATCCGGCCGAACAGCTTCGTGGATCATGTGATCTTATCTAGAGGCATGGCCGACATTGATCATACGCCATCCGACGTGCTTCAAGTTCCAAATATGGAGACTTGAACATGCGTAACGCCCAAAGCGTTCACGCGACCTATCATGAGACCATTCATTTCAGGTGGCTCGACCCCATCCGAAACAACATTCTTCTCTCTTCTTCAGCAACACGTTTGGTAGCCAGCGGTGCGAACCGCTCGAACTCTCTGCGGGTTGTAAAATGCATCGAAAAACAAACACCGGCTGGGCTGAATTTCGCCACGTCCCAAATTACCAAGCCATTGTTTGTAATTATATATTATGATTTTTTTGAAAAATGGCGACCCCGACAGGATTCGAACCTGTGACCATTCGCTTAGAAGGCGAGTGCTCTATCCAGCTGAGCTACGGGGCCTGATTGTGCGGCAGCCTTAAAAACGTTGCGACATGCCTTAGAATACTTTTTGCGTTTCTGTCGATCCGTGTTTCGAGGTTTCAACAGGCATTCCGGATCTGATTGCCAACAGCGTCACGTTCCGGGCAGTTCGGTTAAGTCAATGCGTCCAGGGCGCGACCCGGTTGAACTTGAAATTGTCTGCATAAGCAGCCCCGCGAACCTTTCGCTCCTGTGCTTTTTCGACCCGGTGCGCGATGCCGTGGCGTCTGGCATAAGCGACGGCTTCTTCCTGCGTATCGAAGTACAGCCGGACCTGCTGTTTCATATCCGAAGATGAGGTATAGCCCATCAACGGCTCGACAGACTTTGCAACTTCCGGCTCGTAGTCCAGAACCCATCGATGGGTTTTCGCCTTGCCGGACTGCATAGCGGTTTTTGCCGGACGATAGATGCGCGCAACCATATGACAATGCCTCAAATCGGTTCGTCAGAGTCTCATCTGCTGAAAAAGCTTTTTCCCACCTTTTGCCCGGAAGTCAACACCGATCTTGCGGTTCAACGCTCCGAGAGCCTTTCTTGTGTCCACAAACCGGGTCTTGTTTCTTTCCACTCTTTCCTGACAATGACGACCTGTTGAGATGACACCTGCATGCATATTGTGTTAATAGCTACTTTAGCGGGAAGCCGGAGCAATGGCGTCGATCGTGATGGGACACGATCACACAAAAACTGTGCGCCTGCCGGCAAGGCTTGAAAAGACATAACAATCAAAACAAGAGCGGGACATATGCATCATACATTTCACAAATCTTTGGGGGCGTATGTACCCGAGCACGTCACCCCGGCCACAATGTCATCGGTCAAGCTCAAGACGGCGGTCGACGCGGCCAACCTGACCGAGATGTGGGACATGATCCTCACGCTCGACTACCACGTTTCAAACGTGAACGAATTGCCTCACGAAAGACGGGACGAGTTTTTGAATGTCATGTCACTCCTCCTTCAGGCCTTCGACCGCTAGATGATATCTCAAACTCCGCATTGATTTTGGCGGCAATCAGACAAAGAGACATTGCCCCGGCTCATTGCCGAATTACATCATTCAATTGAATTTCTTGAATACTTCCGTCAGTTCCAGCGGGCCAATTGTTCTGCATAAGCGCTGACATCACCAATATGCGTGCGCACCCATGCCGGGTCGTAATAGCTGTCGAGATACCGTTCGCCGCTGTCACACATCAACGTTACGAGCGAGCCGCGTTCGCCCTTTTCCATCATTTCGCCTGCCACCTGCATGACCCCCCAGAGGTTCGTACCGGTCGACGCCCCTGCCTTGCGGCCGATGATCTGTTCCAGCCAGAGAATTGTTGCAACGCTGGCAGCATCCGGCACCTTGATCATGTCATCAATCACACCCGGCTGGAATGACTTCTCCACTTGCGGCCTGCCGATACCTTCGATCCGGCTCGACTTACCTGAAACGAGCGACCCGTCGCCAGTTTTGTAACTGTCGTAAAAAACCGAATTTTCCGGATCGACGACCGTCAATTCCGTTTCGTAGCTATTGTAGCGAATGTAACGCCCAAGCGTTGCCGATGTGCCCCCTGTTCCCGCACTCATGACGATCCGCCTGGGCACCGGATGCGGTTCGAAATCCATCTGCCGGAAAATGCTCTCTGCAATGTTGTTGTTGCCGCGCCAGTCTGTCGCTCTCTCCGCATAGGTGAACTGATCCATGAAATAACCATCAATCGACTGTGCCAGCTCGATCGATGCGTCATGCATTTCCGGCGCCGATCCGACAAAATGGATCTTGCCGCCGTAAAGTTCGATCAGCCTGATCTTGCTGTGGGCCGTGCTTTCCGGAACGACCGCAATGAAGGGAACGCCGATCATCCTGGCAAAATAGGCTTCAGATACTGCTGTACTGCCCGACGACGCTTCGACGATCGTTGTGCCTTCCCTGATCTTGCCGTTGCAAAGCGCATAAAGAAACAGGGAGCGGGCCAGCCTGTGCTTCAGGCTTCCGGTCGGATGAGTGCTTTCGTCCTTCAGGTATATATCAATGCCTTCGAGCCGTGGGACCCGGAGATTGAAAAGGTGCGTATCGGCGGATCTGTGGGAATCCGCGTTAATCCTGCCCACGGCCTGTGCAACCCAGCTGTCCATGGGTAACGCGCCTCCCCTTGTTTACCGCTTTGCCGTTCATCACAAATCAATTTGCTCAAAAAGACAAGTTTGGTGAAAGGGTCCCGTGTCAAACTGGAAACCGGCGTTGCGTTATCGAAAATCGTACAGAAATCAGATTCGGCCAGAGGCTCCCCAGATGCTGTTGACACCGGTTTCGCGATAAAGCCTCGGCATGTACAGGACAGCATGCGTCCCAAGATCGCTGATCGGCAACCGCAGTAACCACTGCTTCTCCCGTTGTCATTGAGTGGACACTTTATCTGACCGGATGGAGCGTCGCGGTTTGAAGCGAAATATCAAACCGACTGACGAAAGAGCTTCGATCAACATCTAATTCAAAAGAACAAAATATGCAGGCAATACTCGCGGTCCTGACCAGGCGCACAAATGTTCCCGGTGTTGCTCCAGTCCAGGCACACTTGTGCACTCATTTGCGACGCGTGCAGCTTTTCCCGGCATCCTCCGAAATGCAATTTTCTTCCAGCCGCGTCACCAACAATGGCAGTTCAAAGTCCGAAGTCGCAACCGCTATTCAGCTGCCAACAAGTCACGCGCAGAAGCTCGGCGGATATCGTAGCTCATGAGCTGACTGAGATCACTCGGTCCGCCGACTTCCGTCAACAGATCCGCCCCCGACAAGACGTCACACAACGGCCTGGCAAAACTGTTCACCGCTCGGTTGGACATGTAACCGATGAAACGTGCGCCCTCATGTTCAGTCGTGATGTGCTGGCGGACTAGAGCAGATGAAAAGGTATTGGGTGAAATCAGAAGACTGGAGCCTGAATCCTGACAAACCTCGTGATCGGGAAACTTTGCCTTGAGTTCATTGACGATTTTGGGTAACTCGCAATGCTCTTCTTCCCACTTGAGGTAGGCCTTCAATTGACCGATCGTGGCCTGCGTACCCGCAAGGCAAACCCTCAGGGTCGCCGGTCCGTTTTCGATCAACGGCGCAACTTTTTCCTGATAGCCGCTGTTCTGTACAACCTTGACCAGGTGCTCGTAGAGATCGTCTGAAAAACGGTGTTCGCGCCGTTCCAGAACCTCGTCCTCACGCCACAATTCTGCTCCTGAAGAAACGAATATTCCCTTGAAAGCAAATCTGACTCTGGACGGCAGGCGAGACAGCAGGTCGTTGTAGCTGACGCTGGCAAGCAGGTAACATGGCCTGAGGCGCGCGAACTCAAGCAAATAGTCGGCGAAATCATGATCGATCTGACAAAACGTACCCGGCACGATGGCATTCAGATCAAATAGAAATACATCTTCACTACGAGAATTACCAATTACCCCGGAAACATGATCGGGGGTCATCAATTCGGCTTTGGACAACATCAGGTTTCTCCTCCAGGCCTTTGTTCTGGAAGTTCACTTGCAAGTCCCCGACCAAATCATACTTAACGTAAAGTAAACGTTTTATTTGTTTTAATTCAACCGCTTGGGCGTTTTTTTGAAAAATTTCTCAAATTGAATTCCGCAAACCCAGACCCAAACAGAAGCAGGTGTGCCGTAATAAAACACTCTCTTTTTCACACATTCCCGATACGACACTGATTTTAACTAATCGTGTTCACCATTTTGCTTAACATCATTCAGTAATGACACGCGATACCTTGGTGTGACGAGCGTGTGTACCATAAAGTGGATTCGGTCCTCGTTTGCGAGCCACTTCTCGCTGATCCCGGTGAGGCACATTGGCTCCAGTTCCTTCTCTTTTTGAACAGGAGAGCGAAAGTCCGCGTAACCGGAAAGCTTTCAGGGTATTCGAACCGAATAACGATCGTAATCGCCGTCGATTTGAACTGTCTCAGTTCACCGTCTGCCTGATCCAGGCATCGGCATAGGCTTTGAGCAATGGATCCGGCACTCGTTTTCCCTCTAAGGAAGAATAGTTCTTTCCGGCAACTGACTTGTCATGGCAAGCAAGCAAGGCAGCGCCGATACTCGTGCCAGTCGATGCGCCTTGCGAAACCTCAACGTCCCTCGCGGTCGCAGCCCGAAGCAGGTCCAGATAAAGCGCGTTTTGAGCAAAAGGCCCCTCGACGATGACAAGGCCACTTGCTCCAATCATCCTCAGGCACTCCGTGGTCATCATTGCCAGGTAACAGGACACGGCTGCAAAACGCTCGCCATCGGTCAGCGAGGCTTCCTCGATACTCCAACGAGCCAATCGGCCCTGATAGGGACCAGATCGTGTCTCGATTGCCGGAAAGAGCATGATTTGCTTTTGAAGAACACTCAAGACTTCAGTTTCGGACGCAACACCAGGACGTCCTTCCATGACGGTGTCGAATTCCCGCCCGCCCATGAAACGTGCAGAAGGAACAGGATCGCCGAATGCGTTTACGTTCGTCAGCGTGTCGCGCTCTGGATCAAGCACGACATCCTCGCCACCAATAGCAAGAGCAATCACCCAGGTTCCGGTCGATACGACGGAAAATGGCGCCTGGCGTTGCAGAAGATGCGGCAGGAGCGAGGCATTCGAGTCGTGAATGCCGCAACTGACAACCAGATCAGGTGGCAGACCGGCACTTTCAGCGACGTCGGGCAACAGGGTCCCCGCAATATCAACCGCCTTCCGAACGGGTGCCATCTTGCGTGTCAGGCCAAGTCGCTCGACCAATGAAGAATAGCGGCGCTGTTCTGGATTCCACAGGTCCGTGTGGCAACCAAGCGAAGTCACTTCGTTGGCGAGCTTGCCGGTCAGCCGATACGTCCAGTACTGCGGATAAGTAGTGATCACGGCAACACGCTCTGCCAGTGCAGGATCGGTCTCAAGCAGCCAATGGAGCTGAGCACCAACGTTCAATCCCACAGAAAGCCGTGGTGAACCGGTCTCGGCAAAACTCGGTCGGACCTCGTCATATTGTTCAGCCACGGCGTCAGGACCATCGTGCTCATAGTCGAGAACAGGTGTCGCGAGATTGCCTGTTGCGTCCAGGAGAACGATGCTTGCGCCATGTGTTGTCGTCGCAATCGCGTCAAACGGATATCGGCTGTACAGACTTGCAAGCGCCTCAAGAATGAAATTCCAGTGGCCTTCAATGTCGTAATGCGGATAAGGGGGGGCAGCGACAATGGTATTGGCTCGTTTCAGAGCCGTAATCTCGGTCTGATTTTCCAGATCAACCACAGCGACCTTGACGTTGGTCTTGCCGATATCGATCACACCCACACGCCGGATTGAGCCCATTTGATATCAATCCAGATGAAAGACGGTTTCAAGCTCCTTCACCACCGGCTTGTTGTCCGGTTGGGAAGCCATGATGTCCGACATGTGTGCCCACCACTTCTGCATGACCGGGTGCTCCGGCAGGTCCTCCATCTTGTGCCCGTCCTCACGCCACAACACCCCAAACAGAATGTTGGTGTCCCGGTCGAGATGGATTGAATAGTCACGAATTCCGGCAGACTTCAGCAGAGCGGCCAGTTCGGGCCAGATTTCATCGTGCCGTTTCTTGTATTCCGCTTCCATTCCAGGATTGAGGATCATCTTGAAGGCCAGTTTTTCCATGATATCACCCCCTCCTTCGAGCAAGAACCTGTCGCGCGATACGAGGCAGGGCTATGACGGCAATCAACAGCAATCCGATGAATATCGACATGACTATGCCTGGAACGTTCAACAGACCGAAACCGAACGTTACCATGCCCATAACGAAGGCCGCTATCACCACTCCGGGGATTGATCCGGCGCCGCCAAGAATACTGACGCCACCCAGCACAACCATGGTCACGACTTCCAGCTCCCAGCCAAAGGCGATTGAAGGACGTGTCGCGCCAAGGCGAGACGTGAGACAGATCGCGGCCACGCCGGACATTGCCCCGGTCAGCAGGAACAACACAAACTTGACCCGCGCTACCTGAATACCGGAAAACAAGGCACCTACCGGATTGTTGCCGATTGCATAAACGAGACGGCCGAAACTGGTGCGGTGCAGAACAATGGCAAAGAAAATCGCGAACAGGACGAACAGCACGAATTCAAACGAAACCGCCCACCATACATATCCTTGTCCGAAGAATGCGAAGCTGGACGGGTACCCCGTGTAGGCCTTGTCACCCAGTACGATGTAGGAAATGCCGCGAAACAGGCTCATGGTACCAATGGTAACCACAATGGACGGCAACCCGAGGCCGGTCACGAGCACGCCATTGAAGGCACCGCACAAAAGCCCGACACCAACGCCGACAAGGATCAGGACCGACGTATCGGCTCCCATCTGAACCGCAAACCCCATTGCTGTTGAGGCAAGTGCGATGATCGAGGCGACCGAGAGATCGATTTCACCTGAAATGATCAGAAGTGCCATCGCAAAGGCAATCATCGCTTTTTCGGTGAAGTTGTAGGTCGCGTCGGAGAGATTCCAGGCATCAAGGAAATAGGGCGACGCGAAACTGTTCAATGTGAATACCGCCACCGCGACACCAAGCAGGAGCAGTTCCCAGCTCGCCAGGAAGCGTTGCGCCGGAGACTTCAGCCGGTCCGGAATCTTGCGCTCGATGCTGCCGGTCTCGTTTGCGGTGACACTCATGTTGCATGCTCCGCTTTTTTCAAAATCACGCGGCCCTTGGACCGGCTTGACGTTGCGTTGAAGGCAACGGCGATGATGATCGCGCTACCGGAGATGGCGAGTTGCCAGAAAGGTGAAATGTTGATGACTGGCAGAGCATTCTTGACGATGCCGAGAAACAGCGCGCCAAGCAATGCCCCGCCGACCGATCCGATACCACCGGCGATCGATATGCCACCGATCACACAAGCCGCAACGACTTCCAGCTCAAAACCACCGGCAATGTCGACATAGGCCACTGCGTAACGCGCCACCCAGAGATAACCGGTCAAACCGGCCAAAGCGCCGGAAATCACATAGGCCGTACATTGTGTCTGGCCGACATTGATGCCCGTATAGACGGCGGCATGCGGATTGCCGCCAACTGCGAAGAAAGCCCTGCCGAGAGCCGTTCGTCCCACCAGAACGACAAAAGCCAGAACAACGAGGATCGCGATCCAGGACAGCACGGGCAATCCGAGAATGGTCTCACGGGGAAAAGCCTTGAAGGCATCGCTCATTTCGTGCGCGTTTATCCACTCGCCTCCGGAAATTAGGAAGATGATCCCCCGATAAATTGTCATGGTACCAAGTGTAACGACGATGGGCGGAATGCTCAGCTTCCAGACAAGCAGCCCATTGATGAGCCCCATCAGGGCACCAAGACCGATCGCGATTGCAAGTATGACCGGAACCGGCAAATCGGGCATGGCGGTGTTAAGCATCGCGACCACCATTCCGGTCAACGCGAGGTTGGCGGCAACGGACAGGTCGATACAACGGGTTACGATCACCACCATCTGCCCAAGCGCAAGTATGATCAGGGGAGAAGTGTCGTTGAAGACGTTGGCAAGGTTGGACGGCGCGATGAAAGCCGGGAACCTTGATGCGATCATGCCGACGAGAAGAATGATTGCACCTGCAAGGATCACCTCCCGGGATTTCCAGCCGGACCAGGTCATGTCAGGACCTCAGCAATACCGGCGGCAGCCCGAACCAGCTGTTCCGGGGTCATCTCTTCACGATTGAATTCGGCTGCGATGCGCCCTTCCCGCATGACGATAACACGGTCAGACATTCCGAGAACTTCAGGGATTTCGGAAGACACCATGATCACCGCCAGACCTTCGGCGGCCAGTTCGGCCATAAATTCGTGAACTGCGGCCTTGGAACCAATGTCGATCCCTTTGGTCGGTTCATCGAGAATGATGACGCGCGGCTTGGTTGCCAGCCATTTTGCGATCACGACCTTTTGCTGGTTGCCGCCGGATAGCTCGCCGATATCCTGGTCAAGCGCTGCAGCTCGCAGGTCTAGGCGTTGCGTGTAATCTCTCGCGAGTTTGAATTCCTCTGCCAACCGCAGGAAACCGTTCTTTGACGTTTCCTTCAGCGACGGCAGCGAAATGTTCTGAAAAATCGGCAGTCCCTTGATGGCTCCCTGTGTCCCGCGATCCTCTGGAACGTAGACGATGCCATGACTGATCGCCGCGTTTGGATCGCGGATGACTGCAATCTTATCGTCAATCCGGATTGCCCCCTTGGAAGGTCTGGTGATACCGAACAACGCCTGCATGAATTCACTGCGACCAGCGCCGACGAGGCCATAAAACCCGAGAATTTCCCCTTCTCGCAACGTGAAGCCGATGTCCTCGAATTCCGTGGGATGTGAATAACCGACAACCCTGAGGACTTCTTCACCAAGCTGTGGCGACCGGTTTGGAAAGACCGTATCGACGGAGCGGCCGACCATCAGTTTGACCAGCTCCCTTTCATTGACGTCATCGATCCTGCCGGCGCCGACCATCTGCCCATCCCTGAATACGGTGTAGCGGTCCGCGATGCGGAAAATTTCGTCGAACTTGTGGCTGATGAAAAGGATAGCCTTTCCTTCCGCTCTCAACCGTTCAACGAGTTCGTATGTTTCTTCGATTTCCTTGTGGGACAGCGATGCGGTCGGTTCGTCCATAATGACGATTTTTGCGTCGATCGAGAGTGCACGGGCAATTGCAACGAGGTGTTTGTTTGCAATGCCGAGGTCTCTCAACGTGACCGCGGGATCGATCTGCGCACCGACACGCTCCAGCAACGCTCGTGCCCTTGCGGCCATCGCAGCGCGGTCAATCAATCCGAACCGGGTTTTTGGAGCGTGGCCGATGAATATATTCTCTGCAACCGACAGGTCGTCGAACAGAACTGTTTCCTGATGAATGGCCGTGACACCTGCCTCGCCCGCATCCTGTGCGGTTGAAAAGGTGACAGGTTGTCCATCAATCGAGATCTCGCCTTCGTCCGGCTGGTAGATACCCGTCAGGATCTTCACAATAGTCGATTTACCGGCACCGTTTTCACCAACCAGCGCGGTCACCGTCCCGGGATAGAGCTCCAGAGAAACATCTGACAGTGCCTTGACGCCAGGAAAGGACTTGGAGATCCCCGTCAATGACAGGAGAGGCTCGATTTTTTCGCCTGACTGCGAATGCACTTCACTTATGCCCTGCATATTCGCAAGCATGACCATGTCCTGGAACCTGGTATTGTTTGTGTTGGAGAACCCGGTGCACAAGGCACCGGGTTTTTGACCATTCCTTCAAGTTTGTCTCGGGGCCAAGCTTAGAAGATGTCCTTGAAATCGTTGATGTTCGAACTGTCGTATGTGAACGGATCGGCCATCGCGCCTTCGTTCTTGTCGTTCAGGGTCAACGACCCCATGCGACCCATCGGAATTTCACCGCCCGGCTTTGCCTCGGCCTTGTCGGTCGCAAGATTATAGGCAAGCATGGTGGCGGAGTATCCGAGATCAATGGGGTTCCAGATCGCAAAGGACTTGGACGCGCCGGAATCGATGTGACCGGCCATCTCGGACGGTAAGCCGAGACCGGTTACGTTGATCTGTCCGGCCTTCTCCGCGTCTGAAACAGCCTGTGCTGCAGCAACAATCCCGACCGACGTCGGTGCAATGATTGCCTTGAGATCCGGATAGGTCTGCATCAGGCCCTGTGCTTCGCGGTAGGACTTGTCAGCAAGATCGTCCCCATAGACGGTGGCGACGACATTGATGCCGGGATAGTTGTCCTTGACCTTGTTCATTTCCTCGATCCAGATGTTCTGGTTCGTGGCGGTTGCAGACGCCGAGAGCACCGCGACGTCGCCTCCATCCGGCAAATGATCGGCAGCCAGCTTGATGATCATATTGCCGATCAACTCATTTGAAGACGGGTTCAGATGAAGCTGGCGTCCCTCCGGCGCAACTCCGGAATCCCAGGAAATCACGGTGATACCCCGATCCATGGCCTTCTTCAGTGCGGGAACCAGCGCATCCTGATCGTTTGCGGAGATGGCGATTGCATCCACTTTCTGGGCGATCAGCGCGTTGATGACTTCAATCTGACCTTCCGCTGTGGTGTCCGTCGGACCGGTATAGATGATTTCAACATCACCCAATTCCTTGGCGGCTTCCTCCGCTCCCTTTGCAGCAGCTTCGAAAAAGCCGATGCCAAGGGCCTTCACGACCAGTGCGATCCTCTTGTCTTCCGCTTGCGCAGGTCCGGCAAGGCATACCGCAGCGACTGCCGTCGCGGTCAACAGTGACTTGAATAGTTTCATTGCTTCCTCCCTGTATGACTGCCGGCCCTCCCAAGGTCCGGCAGAAAGTCGGCTACCCGTTAGAGGTCGCCTTGGTCTGTGCGGCACTGACGTCCGCCACAATCACCTTGATATCTGCCTGTTCGAGCATGCTGGCCGCGCTGTCGGGTATCCGGTCATCCGTGATGACGGTGGAAATGCGATCGAGCGGGCACAGGATCAGGCTCGACCTTGCACTGAATTTCGAGCTGTCCGCGAGGACAACCAGTTCGTCAGCCTGACCGATCAGTTTCTGTTCGGCCTGAATGAGCAAAGGATCCGCTTCCATGAGGCCGAGCGCACCAAGGCCCTGCGCACCCATGAACATTCGGCTCGCATAGAAATTACGCGTCACATCGTTATCAAACGGGCTGAGAATGATATTCTGTTCCCGGTAGATCACTCCACCGGAAAGCATGATGGTGTTTTTTGAATTCTTCAGAAGATGCTCAGCAATCGGAAATGAATTCGTGAACACCTGCAAGCGTTTGGTCGCAAGCGGATGCACCATCTGAAATGTCGTGGTGCCGCCGTTTATGATGATCGCATCGCCGTCCTCGCACAGCTCGACTGCCTTCAGCGCAATTGCACGTTTTTGAGCAATATTGATTGTCTCATTGACGCTGAACGGTCGTCCGGCCAACCCGACAAATTGCGGCGGGTGGATCGATTCCGCGCCACCACGCACTCGGCGAAGCTTCTGCTGCATATGCAGCTGTGCAATATCCCGGCGTATGGTCGCCTCAGAAGCCCCGGTCAATGCCACGAGCTCCTGCACCGTCACGACCGGACGATCCTGAACCGCGGATAGTATGATCCTGTGGCGTTCTTTTTCGTGCATGCAGTCCTCCCAGTCATCAAACGTTTTCACCAAAATCACTCATTGTCAATCACCAAACATCATTTTTGATCATTTTGCAGTGCAATATGACTGAAATTGCGCGTTTTTGATTGACATGAGGGTTGGTTCAAGCGAGGGTTTAGCGAAACACGCAAATGCCGTCAGGCATATACTGGGAGGACATGATGTTGAATTCCACGGCCGGGTCCCGACTTGAAAATCTTTGGGACAAGGGGAAAGCATCGGGCATGAATGACCCGGAACTTTTGCTTTACCGGTCCAATCTTCTCGGTTCTGACAAGCGCATCACCAATTATGGCGGCGGCAACACGTCCGCCAAGGCCATGGAGACGGATCCTCTGACCGGCCAGGCGGCGGAAGTCCTTTGGGTAAAGGGATCGGGCGGAGATGTCGGCACGATCAAAATGGATGGATTTGCGACGCTCTACATGGAAAAACTCCATGCGCTTAAAGGGCTATACCGCGGCGTTGACTTTGAAGACGAGATGGTCGGCTATCTGCCTCACTGCACGTTCAATCTCAATTCGCGCGCAGCGTCGATCGACACGCCCCTGCATGCCTATGTTCCGAAAAAACACGTTGATCACATGCACCCGGACGCCATCATAGCGATTGCAGCCGCCAGCGACAGCAAGGCGATCACACAGGAGATATTCGGTGACGACATAGGCTGGCTTCCCTGGAAGCGGCCTGGTTACGAACTCGGACTCTGGCTTGAAAAATTCTGTATTGAGAACCCAGACGCACGTGGTGTCGTTTTGGAAAGCCACGGCCTTTTCACGTGGGCCGACGATGCAAGAGACTGCTATGAGACAACGCTGGAAATCATCAACAGCGCAATCGCCTGGTTTGAAAATAAGACGGATGGCGTTGACGCGTTCGGCGGTTTGAAGCACCGGGCCCTTGCCCCGGCCGACCGTCGCGCGGTTGCCGCACGGCTGATGCCGGCCATTCGGGGAATGATATCAGGCAAGCAACACATGGTCGGTCATTTCGACGACAGCGACGCGGTGCTCGAATTCATCTGTTCCAGCGATATGGAGACCCTTGCGGCGCTCGGCACCAGTTGCCCGGACCACTTTCTGCGCACAAAGATCCGGCCGCTGGTCGTTGCATTCGATCCCGCCAAACCAGACGTAGACAGGACACTGACCGGGCTTGAAGACGCGATAGATGCATATCGCAAGGACTATTCGGCCTATTATGAGCGCTGCCGCCACGACGACAGCCCTGCCCTTCGTGATCCGAACGCGGTTGTCTACCTTGTGCCAGGTGTCGGCATGATTACCTTTGCCAAGAACAAGGCTACTGCCCGAATTTCCGGAGAATTCTACACCAACGCCATCAACGTGATGCGCGGTGCGTCGAGTGTTTCCACCTATTGCGGGTTACAGGAACAGGAAGCCTTCGACATCGAATACTGGCTCCTTGAAGAAGCAAAGCTGCAACGCATGCCGCAACCCAAGAGCCTCGCTGGCAAGATCGCGCTCGTCACCGGAGGGGCCGGCGGTATCGGCTCGGCAACGGCAGAACGGTTCTTGCGCGAAGGAGCCTGTGTCGTACTCGCCGACATCGATGAGGAGGCACTGACACGTACGGCGGACACCCTGATTGCACGGCATTCACGGGATGTCGTGCGCACCGTCGTGATGGATGTGACCAAAGAAGACGCTGTTGCGCAGGCATTTGTGGCTGCGGCCATGGAGTTTGGCGGCATTGATCTTCTGGTGTCCAATGCCGGTATTGCCTCCTCCGCCCCGATCGAGGAAACCACCCTGGATCTGTGGAACCTGAACATGTCCATCTTGTCGACGGGTTACTTTCTGGTATCGCGCACTGCGTTTCAGATGATGAAAACACAGAACCTGGGTGGCTCCATTGTCTTCATAGGGTCGAAGAATGGCCTTGCAGCCTCACCCGGCGCGAGTGCCTATTGCACGGCAAAGGCTTCGGAAATTCATCTGGCGCGCTGCCTGGCACTGGAAGGCGCACCGGACGGCATCCGCGTCAATGTGGTCAATCCAGACGCTGTCCTGCGCGGCTCGAAAATCTGGTCTGGCGACTGGCTGAAGGAACGGGCGCAGGCCTATGGCAAGGACACTTCGGAACTGGAGGACCACTACCGGCAGCGGTCGCTTCTGAAACGGTCCGTCCTTCCGGAAGATATTGCCGAGGCGACCTATTTCTTTGCGTCTGAAGCCTCATCAAAGTCGACCGGCAATATCGTCAATGTCGACGCCGGCAACGTTCAATCCTTCACACGGTAAAAGAGACAGCAATGACCATGATCGACGCCTCTCTTGTTTCTCAGGAAAACGATGCGCGTGCGGCGGAGCTGAAGCGCGACTATGAAGCACTCGGGGAACAACTTGATCGCCGGGGAATTGCCATTGAAGAAATCAAGGACAAGGTTGCCGCGTACGGCGTCGCGATTCCTTCCTGGGGCGTTGGCACCGGAGGTACGCGGTTCGCCCGTTTTCCAGGGAAAGGCGAACCGCGTCACATCTTTGACAAGCTTGAGGACTGTGCCGTCATCCATCAGCTCACCCGGGCCACACCCCGGGTTTCATTGCATATCCCCTGGGACAAGGCAGACCCGGCAAGCCTGAAAGACAAGGCGGCTTCGCTCGGCCTCGGTTTCGACGCCATGAATTCCAATACGTTCCAGGACCAGGACAATCAATCCCATTCCTACAAGTTCGGATCGCTGACACACACGGATGCGGCGACCCGGCGCCAGGCGATTGATCATAATCTTGAATGCATCGAGATCGGCAAAGCCATCGGTTCGAAGGCATTGACAATCTGGATTGGCGACGGGGCGAACTTTCCCGGCCAGACCCATTTCATCAGGCAATTCGAGCGATACCTGGAATCGACCAAAACGATCTACTCTGCCCTGCCGGACGATTGGAAGCTGTTTACCGAGCACAAGATTTTCGAGCCGGCTTTCTATTCAACCGTGGTTCAGGACTGGGGGACGAACTACCTGATCGCGCAGGAACTCGGAGACAAGGCATATTGCCTTGTCGATCTTGGCCATCACGCGCCCAACGTGAATATCGAAATGATCGTTGCGCGCCTCATACAATTCGGAAAGCTCGGCGGATTTCACTTCAATGACAGCAAGTACGGCGACGACGATCTCGATACCGGGTCCATCGATCCCTACCGCCTCTTTCTGGTCTTCAACGAACTCGTGGATGCGGAGACGCGCAATGTTTCCGGTTTCGATCCGGCGCATATGCTCGACCAGTCCCACAACGTGACCGATCCGATCGAAAGCCTGATGATCAGTGCCATGGAGGTCCAGCGCGCCTATGCCCAGGCATTTTTGGTCGACCGGCAGGCACTTGAGGAACACCAGGAAAGCAATGATGCGCTGATGGCGACAACTACGCTGAAACGCGCCTTCCGCACGGATGTCGAACCGATCCTGGCAATGGCGCGAGCTGAAAAAAACGGTGCCATCGATCCCGTCGCCACGTATCGCACCTCCGGCTACCGGGCCGCGATCGCAGAAACGCGGCCGGAGGTCTCTGGGGCTGGTGGCGGCATCGTCTGACGGAAGCGGACGACAGATACTCAGTAGCCCACGGGCAGCCCACCCTCTGTTTTCATGAACACATCGATGGCGCACTTGGACAGAGGGAAAATCACTGACTCTTATTGAACTCGCAGCTATCCGCCTAGGCTTTGGAACCGTATCGTCGCTAAGCAAATCAGATGAAGTCCAAGTTCAAACTCTTGAACTGGCGTTTGTCGATATCTGATGGGTTCTTCTGGCTCAGCGATGAGCAGTTTTCAAAGTTACAACCGCTTCTACTTACTGATACACGAGGCAAGGTTCGCGTCGATGCTCGGCGAGAGATCAGCGGTATTATACAAGTCTTGAGTCGAGCGGTCGTTGGGTCGTTGTGCCAAGTGTCTTTGGACCGACGAAAACACTCTAGAATAGCTATGTTCGGCGATCTGAGAAGGGTGTCTGGACAGTTATCGTCAACACGCTGTCCCAAACCGGCGACCGAACGTTTGAAGTAATGATCGACAGTACAGCAATTTGGACGCACCAGGTCGCTCATGGTGACCAAAAGGACTCTGGTCAATGCTGAGGGCTGAGTTCGTGTTGGTCCGGGAACCGAAACCCACGCGCTCAGCGACAACAAATGAAGGCCAATCGCCTTCCACCTCGCCGGTGCCAATGTCTCAGATTTCACCGGAGCAGAGGCACTCTTGCCGCATGTTCCGGCAAAAGGTGTTTTGCATAGCTACAATGGTTACGGCAGCGATCGTATCCGCAGGACCGTAAAAGCGCTGGGCTCTCGTCCAAACATCCCGCTCCTCAAAACACGTAAATGAAGACCTGTTTCTCACCACACCTTTACAAAGGCAGAACCTTCATCGAAAGGAAGTTCGGTAGGCTCAAGGAAATTCGAAGAATTGCAACGCGAGACGAAAGGAACGGCACCAATTTCCTGTCCGCTTTCAGCCTCTAGGCAAGCTTTTGCTCATGTTTTGAGTCTGAAATCTGGGCGATTTGTCGGTAGATACAAAATTCGTTCATCTTCCAGCTTACTTCTTGGTCTCATGTCGGACGTAATTCGCGAAATCTTTCTAAAGCGCGCAAAAAGACAAGAATTCCGGGAAGTTTCACAATTTCAAGCAAAAATTTACGATCAACACAATTCTATTCTGACAGAATTTCCAAAAGAATTCACATAGTTGACCTCGCATTCCAACTTTCTCATTTTTCTTTTCGTAACTTTCGCGTTCTCTTCTTTCACATTTTCAAATTCAATTCTTATCTGCTCGATGCAGTGTGCAACACCACTGCAAAATTCATCTGAAGAATTTCTTCCACTCCACTTACTTAACTCCTGTTTTGTCATGTTGAATCCACCCAGACGCAACAAGTCGAAATAGTTTTGCAATATTTCATAATCACCCATGTTCCGCGAAAGTTCTCTTAAGAAAGAAACAGTCTCTTCAAGCGGTGGGATTTCCGGAAAATATTTCGACGAACGAAGCAGGTGTTTTAAAAATTCTATACTGAACTCCTCATCATCAACCCAACAATTTTTCTTATTATTTGTTATAATTTCTTCTAAAAAATATGTATATTCATTGTTTACAATATACTCTGTTTCCATGAGCAAAATATTCATAATAAAATGTTGTAAAATAATACTATCTCCTGCAATCCATTTCTCGCGTAGATTTCCAATGTCATTGAAGATCATGTATTCAGAATTTGATACAAATTTTCTGAAATCAAACAATGCTACTCCCAATTCGCTTACTTCAGCAAACTTACTAAATAGCTCGTCTTGGGAATTGGATTCTGCTTCAATACTTTTGTAGAGCGTATATTCTTGCGTGTCCTCAAACCTAACGGGCTCAACGCAAGCCAGCACGCGTGCACTACTTTGAAAGAAAATCAATAGAAAAATAATAAGAACACTCTTTGCACTCATTGTTTACAAATGCTCCAGTGATTGATCTTCACATCGACTATGTAGAGTCAAAAAGCATTTCTTACATTTTCATGTTGAGAGCTAAAGAGCAAATTTTACAAAAATTGATCTATTTTCAGAAATTCCCTCTATATTACAATTATCTGATCGAATCTGTTCTACTAAACTGTTATCGCCCTCTGCGTCAGAGTAAGCTGTCCGGGTCGTTCGCGTACGCGCTATCCGTGGCATGCACCATCTATTGCACACCCGCTCGTTGCCTCGTTCCGTTTGATACAACAACTGGTCGTGACCTATCCCGTGGGTGCTTCTCCCGCCAGCTTGCCGAGAACCACTGCACTCAACAGGCCGTTTCCGGAAAGATAGCCCCTGTCGCCTCGCCCTGAAACACCGCATGCCGCTCCGCCGCATGCATGAAGATTGGCAAAGCCCGATCCATCGGTGTGGATGACGCGTGCTCCCTCGCCGGTTAGAAGTCCGCCCTGCGTATGAAAAAGGGCGCCGGTTACCCGGACACCGCAATAGGGAGAGCGCAAAGCTTCGGTTCCGAATTTTCGATTGAAGTTGTCGACACCGTTCCACGGAATGGAGGCAACCGTTTCCACCAGGGATTCGGGCGGCAAACCCAGGTCACAGGCAAGCCCCTTAAGCGTATCGTTTCGCTTGACCGCTCCAAGAGATTCGGCATGCTTGAAGTCTTCGAATTGCCTGGCAATACCGGCAATACGGCCATCGAAGATTGCGAAGGCCTCTCCGTCCGGTTGCGACAACACCACGCGTGCGGCTTCGGAATACCCCTGGGCCTCGTTCCAGAAACGCCGGCCTTTGTTGTTGACCTGCACACCACCTTCCATGATGACGGCCCAGGTGATGAGAATACCGTGGGGTTGGGCGACATTACCATGCCCCTGATAGGACCGCAGATGCGCAAGACCGGCACCTATGGCCTGCCCCCAGAGCAATGCCTCGCCCCGATTGCCATCGTGTCCGAACCACAAGCCGTTTTCGATCTCCGGCAGGAACCGGTGCACAAGTTCACGATTGCCTCCAAAGCCATTGCAGGCAAGAACCAACTTGTCGCAACCGATCGTCTCGACACCACCGTCCGGCCGCAAAACGGCGACGCCGCCTACCTGCCCGTTTTCAATAAACAAGCGACCGGCGCGCCGCTCGCAAACGATATCGATCCCGGCTGCCTCACAAGTTGCCCGGAGCGCATCTATCAGTTCGACACCGGATCTGGTCGGCAAGCCGTGCATGCGGCTGCGACTGTGACCCGGATAGTCAAAATTTGTTATCAGCGAAAATGGCAGATTGAACGTCTCGCTCAGCCAGTCGATCACGGGAGCTGAATTGTAGGCAAGCCGGTTGACAAGCGCCTGATCGTTCTCGTTGCCAGCCTTTACCTGAATATCTGCCGCGAACACAATGGCATCATCCTCAACCCCGGCGCTGGCCTGTATCTTCGTTCCAGCCGCCGGTATCAGACCGGCTGACAGGGCAGTTGAGCCTTTCGGCACCGGGTCGGCTTCGATCACAAGCACTGATTGTCCCGCCTCCTGTGCGGCGAGTGCAGCAACCAGTCCACCAGCCCCTGCCCCGACAATCAGGGTTTCGCACGAAAGGTCAAAGTTGTCTGGAGCGGGCGCGACGTCAGCTTTCGTTTCGGTCATAAGCTACGCCCTTGGCCAGCATATCGGACGTTCCGATCACTCCATTGAGACCGTCAAAATCGAACATTCTGTCAGCAAAAGGCCGATTGCTGCCGTTTTTCCGCAGACTTTCATAATAATCGCCTGCCGTTCGCGCAATTGCGCGAACAATACCACCCGGGAATATGACGATCGAATAGCCTTGGGTTTCCAGGTCCTCTGCCCCTGTTATCGGTGTCGCGCCCCCCTCGACCATGTTCGCCAGCAAGGGCACTCTGCCTTCGAAATTCAGCGCAATACCCGAAAGTTGTTCTCGTGACTGCGGCGCTTCAATGAAGAGCACATCGGCACCGGCCTCAAGATAGCTTTCTGCGCGATCAATCGCCGCCTGATACCCTTCAACCGCAATGGCATCTGTCCTGGCAATGATCAACGTTTCATCCGAGTTTCGCGCATCGGCCATAGCCCTCACCTTTCCGGCCATTTCACTAACCGGGATGAGTGACTTGTCCGCAAGATGACCGCACCTTTTCGGATAAGTCTGATCTTCGATCTGCATCGCCGAAGCACCTGCCCGCTCATAAAGGCGCAAGGTCCGTTGAGCGTTGAGCGCATTGCCGAAACCGGTATCGGCGTCAATTATCACAGGCAGGTCCGTGCGATCTGCAATAAGAGCCATGGTCTCTGTCATCTCCGTCACCGAGGTGAGGCCGATATCAGGACGGCCGAGGCGAGTGTAGGACACCGCTGCCCCACTCAGATAGAGCGCCTCGAACCCGGCAGATGTTGCCATCGACGCGGTCAAGCCGTCATAGACTCCCGGTGCCACCAGAATGGTCTTCTGCTGAAGTCGTGTTTTCAGACTCATGATGCTTGCTCCAGCCAATCCAGCGCTTCAACGCATGTCATCTGACCGGTGACGGTCGCCAGCGACAGAAGTGTTGCGTCATGGACCTCGCTGTCGAATGCGGCACTGCCATCGGTAAGCAGAACCGTATCGATATTTCGCAAGTGTGCATCCCGAAGCGTCGAGGCCACTCCGCCGTTGGTAACAATGCCGCCTACGATCAGTGTATCGATGCCGACTGCACGCATGATGAATTCCAGCCGGGTCTGATAGAAGGCCGAATAGGCGACCTTCTCGATCACAAAATCGGCGGGATGTAGTTCGTCAACCAACGTGTTGCCGAAGCTGCCGGGTGCAAAGTCCCCTTTTCCGAGAAACGGTCGCAGCTTCTTGAGATGGGATGCGATCAAAGGAGCGCCACTGGCATCGGGTACAAGTGTGAACTGGGCAGAAATGTAGTGACCGCCCCGCTTGCGGATCGCTCTTGCAAGTGGAGCAATCCGGCCGGGTAGATCTGCGATGCTGTCCGCCCTTTGTCCGGCGCGTCCATAAGCACCCTCGGGATGGATAAAGTCATTTTGCAGGTCGATCGTCAGGAGCGCCGTCCTTCTAAGGTCCCAAGTTCTCGGCTCGCTCATGACTGATCCCCCAAAGGTTCGATTATGGTATTGCCGAATGCATCGACCCGCGCTTGCAGATCCGGCTCGACAAGCACGGTGGTGTCAGGCTGTTCCAGAATCGCCGGTCCCTTGATCACGGTTCCAACGGGAAGCGCCAGTCGGTCGAAGATCTCCGTTTCGAGCCACGATTCTTCAAAGTGTACCTGGCGTGTGGCTTTCGGAACGGCAGGATCCGTCGTTTCGGGGGCAAGGCTCCGAAGATCGAACTTGGGACGCATACCGGTGACCGAACTGCGCAGATTTATGATCCGCCTAACACCATTCTCCAGCAGTCGCCCGAATGTCGCCTTGTAGGCAGCGTCGAACGCCTTTTCGATGTCCGCTCGTGTGGGGGGAATGACATTGCTGCTTTCTGTCAGGACATTCATTGGCACGGAGACCGTGTGCGTCTGGCCGATATAGGCCATATCCAACTCGAAGCTCAATTCACGTGCTTCAAAGGTCGACCTGGCCGCGTCGAGAAGAGCCAGTCCCTGGTCCACATGCGCCTGCATGAAGTCACCGAGCGCGCTTTCATCGAGCGTTGCCACAAGCGAATTGATCGTCTGCACGAAATCCTGGCGCATATCCGCAATCACGCATCCCATGGCGGATGTGACACCCGGGTAGCGCGGGACGAGCGCGCGTGCGATTCCGACATCTTTCAGCATCGCCCCAGCATGCAATGCCCCTCCGCCGCCAAACGGCATGAAGGCGAAATGCTTGGGATCGAAGCCGCGCTCGATACTGACGAGCCGGATGGCCCCGGCCATGCGCGAATTGGCGACCCGAAGAATCGCCTCTGCAGCCTGAAGTGTTCCAAGATCGAGCGGAGAGCCAACATGCCGGTCGATAGCCTCGCGTGCGGCATCAACATCGAGCCGTTTCAGTTTCCCGCCGATCGGATTGTCAGGGTCGATCCGACCCAGAACCACATTGGCGTCAGTTACCGTCGGTCGCGCGTTTCCCAGACCGTAGGCAACCGGGCCTGGATCCGATCCAGCGCTCTCCGGCCCGATGTTGAGCAACCCTCCCTTGTCAACCCAGGCGATGGAGCCACCACCGGCGCCGATCGTCGTGATCTCGATCATCGGTGTCCGTACAACCATGCCGAAGTCAATGGATGTTTGCGGAGACAACATGGAGTGTCCGCCGGCTATCAGGGAAACATCGAAGCTGGTGCCCCCCATATCGCCCGTTATCACGTTTTCGAAGCCAGCAGACGATGCGATATATCCAGCGGCGATAACACCCGCTGCCGGTCCAGAAAGAGCCGTTCGCACCGGAAGACGGCAAGCCGTTTCCACGGCCATGACCCCGCCATTGGATTGTACGATCATGAATTCACCGTCGAATCCGCGTGAATTCAGCGCTCGTTCAAGCCGGTCCAGATAACCAGACACTTCCGGCTGAAGATAGGCATTCAGTGCTGTGGTCGAAAACCGTTCGAATTCGCGAATTTCGGGCAGTATCTCCGATGAGGCCGAGACATGGGGGTTTGCCCAGATCTCGCGCACCGCCGCGACAGCCGCTTGCTCATTTGCCGGATTGGCATATGCATTGGCAAACAGGATCGCCACGGCCTTGCACCCCTGGTCGTGCAATGTTTTGGCCGCAGCGCGGACGGCCTCCAGATCAACAGGCGTGCGGATTGTTCCATCTGCCAAGGTTCGCTCCGGGACTTCGAGCCGATTCCGCCGATCGACAACAGGCTCGAAATCACCGCGCAAGCCCCAGGTTCTGGGTCGGTCGCGGCGGCGCATTTCCAACACGTCACGCAAACCTTGCGTGCAGATGACACCGGTGACTGCACCCTTGCGCTCGAGCAGTGCGTTGGTACCGGCGGTCGTCCCGTGAACAACAACCGACAGTTTCGAAAAATCCGATCCCAGTTGCGAGATTCCCTCGAGAAACCCGCCTGACTGATCCGGACGTGTCGTCGGCACCTTGGCCACGGACGCGGTACCGTCGGCCTCGTTGAGGACAAAGACATCCGTGAATGTACCGCCAACGTCAACGCCCACCATGCGCCCGGTCATATGGAAATCTCCCGCCAGGCGGTGCCATAGAGTTGATCGGCCCTTTCGGCATCGACAAAACCTTGCGAAACATCGCTTGCAACGTTTTCCGCAACCCTGTCTTCGGTTTTGCCATATCCTCCACCGCCAGGTGTTTCCAGTCTCACCGCCTGACCCTGCCGCAATTTGATGCCGCGCATCTTTGAAGCCAGAGGCGGCACTTTCCAATCATCGTCCTGCTCATAGGAAAACCTGTTCATCGCACCATCTTGTCCGCCGACAATGCCTTTGGGGGCGAAGCGCCCGCGCTCGCCAAACAAAAAGGCCTCGGCGCCATTTTCTTCAAGAACCTCAATTTCGTAGATAGCACCCAGGCCGCCACGATGCTTGCCCGCCCCCGCGCTGTCGGGCCGCAGCGCCCATTGCCGGAACATGACCGGATAAGCGGCTTCAAGTATCTCCATCGGCGGGATCGTGGCCGTTGAAATAGGCGCGTTGCCATGATTGAGACCATCGCCTTCGAGAGAACCGCCATGGCCGCCCCCGTAAAAACTGAACATGACCCATGGCTGCCCATTGCTGCGTTTGCCCGCGATCGACAGGGCATTGATCGTACCATAGGCATTGGCAACAACGCGGTCCGGGGCAACTTTGGCGAAGGCGGAGAAAATCACATCGATCATCCGCAGGATCGTCTCGGTATATCCACCAGTTGGACTTGGAAATTCCGCGGAAAGGAGCGAGCCTTCGGGCACTTTGACTTCAATCGGGCGCATCACGCCCGCATTCGCAGGCAATCCCGGGAAGATATGCTTGATCGCGACATAGGCTGTCGCGACCGTCGTTGGAAGCGCGATATTGACCGGACCTGCACATTGCGGCGCGGACCCGGCAAAATCCAGGGTCATACTGTCACCATTGATCTCCAGCCCGACCCGAATTGCGAGCGGTTCATCAGTGATGCCGTCGTTGTCGAGATAATCCAGCGCTTCCCATCGGCCGTCGGGCATCGCTTCTAGCTCTGCTCGCATCAAGGCTTCCGCTCTGTGTCCGAGGGCATCCAAGGCAGCCGTAATAGTGGATGCTCCATACTCATCCAACAGTTCGTCCATGCGCCGGACACCCAGATCCAGCGCGCCGAGTTGACCGTTCAGATCGCCCATCGCCGATTGAGGCAGACGCGTGTTGCGCAGGAGAATATCGATAATGTCCCGGTTGACCTCACCGGCACGAGCCAACCTTACAGGCGGAAGGACAAACGCCTCCTGAAAGACATCTGTGGCCGCCGGGTTGTAGTTGCCGGGCACTGCACCGCCAACATCATGCCAGTGTCCGACGGAAGCGAGATAACAGAAAAGCTCTCCATCCCGGAAATATGGGCGGACCAGTCGCATGTCCGACAGATGAGTGCCACCAATATGCGCATCGTTGAAGATGAAGATGTCACCGTCCTGCAAGTCACCGTCGGCAGCCACCTTTTCGATTACCGCCTTTACGGCAAAGGACATCACACCGACGAAAATCGGCAGTCCGGACTTGCCTTGAACCAGCGTGTCGCCACTGACCGCATGATAGAGGCCGTGGCTGGCGTCATGCGCCTCGGCTATGATCGGATTGAAGGCAGCCCGAAACAGGGTCGCATCCATTTCGTCCGCGATCTGTTCCATGCGACCAGACAAGATAGACAAGGTGATGGGATCAATCTCGCTCATGCCTTCGCCCTGGCTTCCGCAATGTCGTTCCAGACATCCTGTCTCATGATTTTTTCACCCTCGATTTCAAACCGGTCGATAAATCGAATGCTGTCAAAAGCCGTTCCGTCTGGCCATTCGCCAGACAGATTGCCCCGGCAGTAGACAAGGGCCTCAGGCCCGGAACTTTGCATGACATCAAATCCGTCATAGGTCTTTTTGACGAAGCGGTAACGGGGTCCTGCCCAGTCGAGCAGTTCCTTCAGGTTCACCATGGGTTCAGCTCCCGGGAACTGCATCGAAAACCCTTCGCCCAGCATTGATCGTGCCGAGTCGAAGTCACGCGCTTCCATCGCCTTCAGATAGCGTTTCACGATATTGCCAGGATCCTGGAGGGCGGGCGCTCCAACACGATGCTTACGCCCGCGTGAATAGTTGTCGGGTTCCATCTCGTGGATCAGGACGGTAATCGCATCAGGCAGAGCGGGTACCACAAGGCGAACGGCATCTGTCAATCCCTCGTGCAGCCGGCGTTTTTCTTCAGATCCATAGCCCTGCAACAGATGCAGTTCAACGATTGGCATCCAGCTTCCCTCTCGATATTTGTATTATCTATAATACAGATTCAGATGTATTGTTAATACAGAAAAAAACAAATACAACGTACAGAAGCTTGATCTTTTCAAAACCGACGATAACATTGAACAAGGACTAGGGAGGAATTCCGGCGTGAACAAGCCTGCAAAATCGCTGCTTCCGGAAGGAGCCAAGGCGCGCCAGGTCTATCTCTCGCTGCGCGACCAGATTGCAGACGGGCGGCTGGAAGACGGTGAAAACCTGCCTCCTGAACAGAAACTGGCTGAGTTGTTCGGAGTATCCAGGGTGACAGTCCGCCGAGCACTGGACGCTCTGGCTGCAGCAGGCCTCGTGGTGAGACGTGCCGGAAGCGGAACAACAGTCCGAACGTCAGGCCAGCCAGGAAAGCCAATGGCGATGAACCTGGCAACCCTGATGCCGCAACTTGTCGAAATGGGTCAATCCACAACGGCTCGTCTCCTCTCATTTTCTTACGGAGCAGCACCCGAATTCGCCGCAAGTGCCTTGAGGCTCGCGCCGAAGGAACAGGTACAGATTGCGACCCGCGTGCGCAGTACCGACGGAATACCTTTTTCCCACCTGACGACCTATGTTCCAGCAGCCATTGCCGCGAACTATTCTGAAAACGATCTCGCAACAACACCCCTTTTCAAGCTCCTGGAACTCAGCGGTGTTCAGATAAAGGATGCACATCAGTCGGTTTCAGCGACTCTGGCGGGACCGGATGTCGCCGAAGCCCTCGGCATTGCCGTTGGCTCTGCGTTGCTGTCCCTGCGACGCGTTGTGCGAGACGTCAATGACAATGGCGTGGAATATCTGTCGGGGCTTTACCGGCCAGATATGTTCCGGCTTGAAATGCCGCTCACGCGAGTGGGCGACGGCAGTTTGCGGCACTGGGAACCCGCCATCGGCAAACCACCTGGTGAGCCTGCATGACGGTGCCGCGCACACTTCTGGACAAGCTCTGGTCTGCACATGAAATCGTGGTGCGCGCAGACGGGTCGTCCCTGTTGTGGGTCGATCGCCATCTGGTGCACGAAGGGTCGCATCATGCCTTCGCTAGGATTGAATCACGCGGCCTGCCTGTTGCCGAACCCGAATTAACCTTTGCTGTGGTCGATCACTATGCGCCGACCCGACGCCTTGCACAGATTGCGGCCCCGCAGATCAGCTACATGGTCGAAAACCTGCGCAACAATGCGATGAAACACGACTTGCGTCTTTTCGATCTGGACGATCCCGGACAGGGAATTGTCCACGTTGTCGGACCTGAACAAGGGTTGACGCTTCCCGGCCTGCTGATCAATTGCGGTGACAGCCATACATCCACCCATGGTGCCTTCGGAGCCCTCGCCTTCGGCATCGGCGCTACCGAAGTCGCCCACGTACTGGCCACGCAAACGATCTGGCAGAAGAAGCCTAAAGCCATGCGTATGCACATCGACGGAAAACTTGGTCCAGCTGTCAGTGCCAAGGATATCGCGCTGAACTGGATCGCCGGACTTGGTGCGGACGGCGCACAGGGCCACGCGATCGAATATGCCGGCAGCGCCGTCCGTGAACTTTCGATGGAAGGCCGCATGACACTTTGCAACCTTTCGATCGAAGGTGGTGCGCGCTTCGGCCTGATTGCGCCGGATGAAACAACATTTTTGTATCTCGAGGGGCGCCCGCACGCCCCCCGGAACGAGGCCTGGGATGAGGCGCGAAAAGCGTGGGAGCATTTGCACACGGATGCAGAAGCTGAATTCGACCGGGACATTCATATTGACGCAGATAAAATCGCGCCAACTGTCACTTGGGGTACGAGCCCCGAACAGGCTATTCCGGTCACGTCCACGATTCCCGATCCAAACACTTTTGCAAATGGCGAAGCGGAAGCGGTTCGTGACTCGCTTAACTACATGCATCTTTCCGCAGGCGACCCGATAGAAGGAACACCCGTTGATCAGGTGTTTCTCGGCTCCTGCACGAATGGCCGGATTGAAGACCTGCGCAGTGCTGCTGCAGTGCTCATTGATCGAAAAGCCAAGGTTCCCGGTCTGGTCTCGCCAGGATCGGCGCAAGTCAAGGCGCAGGCCGAACAGGAAGGCCTCGACCGGATATTCATTGAAGCCGGACTGGAATGGGCAGCCGCAGGCTGTTCAATGTGCGTCGGCATGAACGGAGACGTCGTTGGTCCCGGGAAGCGCTGTGCATCCTCGACGAACCGTAATTTCCGCGGCCGACAGGGGCCAGGCGCGCTGACACATCTGATGTCACCGGCGATGGTTGCCGCGGCCGCTGTTACCGGAACAATTACCGACGTTCGGCCACTCCTCAATGGAGGGAGGGTGTGATGCCGGGCTGGAGCAGACATGATGGCCACGCGATCGCATTTCCGTTGCACAACGTTGATACGGACCAGTTGATTCCGTCTCGCTTCATGTCGACACCGCGCGGTCAAGGCTACGCCCGGTTCCTGCTTCACGATCTGCGCAAAGACGCCAGCGGCGAGGATCATCCCCATTTCCCGCTGAACCGTCACCGGCACGCCAGCATTCTGATCGCCGGGCGCAATTTCGGCAGCGGCTCGTCGCGCGAGGCAGCCGTTTATGCATTGGTTGATGCCGGCATAAAGGCCGTATTCGCTCCAAGCTTCGGCGACATATTTGCAGGCAACGCAGTCAACAACGGTCTTTTGCCCGCACGCGTGTCCGATGACGACTTCAACCTCCTGATCCGGTGTTTGGGAGATGGTGCTGAACTTGCGATGATCGCGCTGGACCGTGGACAGTTCAGCATAGGCAACGTTCAGGTCCCGTTCGCGCTCGATCCGAGCTGGCGGAAGAAACTAATCAATGGCTGGGACGACATCGATCTGACGATGCGGCACCTGGTGGACATTGAAAACCACAAGACAAAACTGAAACAGACAGCGCCCTGGTCCCGGCCGGCGGCGGACGTGTGAGGCTCTTGAAACCGCAAGAGCAAACAGCATCAGGGTTACAGCCTGAGAACCAGAGGGATAAGGCAAAAGCCACCCTGTAAAGTGGAGTGAGACTATGAAGAGGATTTTACTGGCTGGCCTCATGGCCGGATCGACACTGTTGAATGTGTCCGCGCAGGCGGAAGACACGGTTACCGCGGTGCATGCTTTCCCGGAAACTCTCATCTACACCAAGAGCTTCCTTTCCTTCGTGGACAAGGTGAACGAGGCCGGTAAGGGAGTTGTGCAAATCGAGGTGCGTGGTGGGCCCGAGGCGATTGGCATGTTCCAGCAACCAGATGCGGTCCGGGACGGCATCGTCGACATGGTCTACACTCCAGGTTCCTTCTACGGCGGCGCTTTGCCGGAAAAAGACGCAATGGTCGCCTCAAACCTGACGGCCGTCGAAACCCGCGAAAATGGCGGCATTGAACTTATCGACCAGATCCACCAGGAAAAGATGGGGTTGAAGTATCTCGGCTGGTTCGACAGCGGCGTTTGCTACAATCTCTGGACCCGTAACGCACCGACATTCGACGAGAGCGGCAATCTCGAAGTCGAGGGCCTGAAACTGCGCGGCAACAACGTCTACAACGCATTTTTCACCAACTATCTCGGCGCACAGGTAATCGACTTGCCGACGGGTGAAGTCTATTCCGCGCTGCAACGCGGGGTCGTCGACGCGACCGGCTGGACGCAAATCGGTCTAATCGACCTGAAATGGAACGAGTTCCTGAACTACCGTATCGAGCCATGTTTCTTTTCGACCGATCTGGGCGTGATCATCAACCTTGAAAAGTGGAATTCGCTGTCCGACGAGTCCAAGAAAATTCTGCAGGATGTTGCGATCCAGCATGAAAAGGACAGCGTCGCGGCACTGAGGGCCAAGCGGGACGAGGATTTTGCCGCGCTTGACGCAGCCGGCATGACAGTAGTCTCGCTGGAAGGCGACGCAAAAGCCAACTACCTGGCGGCCGCACGTGAAAAAACCTGGGAGCGGATGAAAGGCCTGATGGCGGATCAACCAGGTGGAACAGACAATTACGACAAGCTGATTGAGTTGTTCTACGATTTGAACGCCGCAAATTGAATGCATGACTGGCCCGCCAACTTGGCGGGCCTGATCTGTCGCACGCCGAGGCTTTCGAATGACTTTTGTCTCCAGGATCTACAGCTCGCTGATTGATGCCATGGCGGTGATCGCCGGGGCCACGCTGGTCTGGCTGATGGTTTCCGTGGTGGTATCGGTTCTGATGCGGAACCTTGGCCTGCAACCTTTTGCCTGGCTGTTCACGTCATCCGAATACGGGCTGCTCTACATGACAATGCTCGGCGCACCCTGGCTCGTGAGGGAAAAGGGTCATGTTCATATAGAACTGGTCACATCAGCGTTGCCGGAAGGTTCCCGGCGCGTTGTCAGCCGGCTGGTCGCGTTTACCTGCGTTCTCGTGTGCGTCATCCTCGCGTGGAAGGGGCTGGAGTTGTTCCTGAAAAACATTGAACGGGGCGACTACGACACCCGCGCCTATTACTACCCCCGCTGGCTTCTGACGATCACGTTCCCCCTCAGTTTCGGCCTCATGGCGGTGGAATTCATGCGCTTCGTCGTCGGCTCCGACCTGATGCATACCGGTGATGCGGGGATCCACGAATAATGGAGTGGTATGAAGCGCTCGCCCTGCTTCTGGGTGTCATCGTCTTTCTCATGGCAATGGGCATGCCGGTGGCACTGGCCTTTCTCGCTGCCAATATCATCGGTGCCTGGGTGTTCATGGGCGGCGAGCGTGGCATTGGCCAGCTCCTGAACAATGGCCTGGGGTCATTGACCAAATTCGCGCTTGTTCCCATCCCGCTGTTTCTGCTGATGGGTGAAATCTTTTTTCACACAGGCCTGGGTGGCCGCATGTTCAATGCGATCGACAAGCTGCTCGGCAGGCTGTCGGGAAGATTGAGCTACGTCACTGTTCTGGGTGGAACCGCCTTTTCCACCCTGTCAGGGTCATCCATGGGTTCCACGGCCCTGCTCGGATCATTGATGGTTCCCGAGATGAGCCAGCGCGGCTACAAATCACACATGAGCATCGGTCCCATTCTTGGAACCGGCGGCCTCGCAATCATCATCCCACCCTCGGCGCTTGCGGTTCTGCTTGCCACCCTGGCGCAGATCGATGTCGGTGCCCTTCTCATCGCCGGCGTCTTGCCGGGCCTGATCCTGGCTGCATTTTACATCGGCACCATCTGGCTCCAGACCAGACTGGACCCCTCCGCGGCGCCGGCCTACGACGTAGAACCCTTGTCTTTTTTGAGCAAGATCACGCTGCTCCTGCGTGAAGTGGTCCCGATGGTAGGCGTGATGGTTGTCATCATCATCCTCATGATCACCGGTTTCGTGACGCCCTCAGAGGCGGCAGCCTTCGGTGCGCTCGGTGTCCTGGTGCTGGCAGCGGTGTTTCGCTGCCTGACGTGGGAGGCAATGCGCAAGTCCGTGACCGGTGCACTCAAGGTCACCTTGATGGCTTACCTGATCGTGTTCGGATCAGCGACTTTCAGCCAGCTGCTGGCCTTCTCGGGAGCCTCGCGCGGGCTCGTCAACTGGGCAATTTCCTTCGATCTTGCACCACTCGCGATGTTGATGGTGATGTTTGCGGTCCTGCTGTTGCTGGGCATGTTCATGGAGCAGATTTCCATGATGCTCCTGACCGTTCCGATATTCTTTCCACTCGCCTTGAGCCTCGACTACGACCCTGTTTGGTTCGGGCTCATCATGCTGCTTGCGTTGGAAATCAGCTTCACCACCCCGCCGTTCGGGTTGCTGCTGTTTGTCATGAAAGGTGTTGCGCCACCGGGAACAACGATGCGCACAATCTACACGTCGGCGTTCCCTTTTATCGGCTGCTCGCTTCTGCTCGTCGCTTTGCTGGTCCTGTTTCCGCAAATCGCGCTTTGGCTTCCTGGCCTCTGAAGATCACTGATGTCAGCACCTAAGGAAACGAGACGGTATGTCCCTTGTCCTTACTGCACCGCCTGGAAGTCATGAGACTGGCCGGTTACCAAACCTGATTGAATTCAGTTTGTATTGCCTTTTCCGTGCCTGGGCTCATAACCAGTAACAGAGTGTAGTTGTGCCGCTGCCGTATCGCAGGAGAGACCGATTGCACCTGGTTGCAGGGGTTGCGTCAAACACCTGTCCATAACCATTGCGCACGTGGAGGCAATGCCGGGAACAATTGTCACCTGAATGCCCTCAACTGCCAGTCGCCTAAACTCTTTGCCGGCATGGCTGTCGTTCACCGGGTCCCCGGTTTTCAGTCTCACCACATGCCTGCCCTGTTTTGCCAAAGAGATCATCATTTCGGCGCTACCTTCTTGAAGGCAGATTTCCCTGCCACTCCGCAATTCGACCGGAACACGTGTGGCTTCGCGGCGCGCGAGTTCCAGAACACTGTCATCGATCCGTTCGTCGAACAGGATCACGTCGGCAGACTGAAGTGCGCGCACCGCCTTCAGTGTCAGGTCTTCTGCGTCGCCATGCGCCCCTCCGACAAATGTAACCTTGCCTGATTCGGCACTTTTGGCTTCGACCAGAAGCGGTTCCAAGCCACCAGCCTCTGCTGCTTCCAGTACCGACCGACCAGAAAATGCCAGATCCGTGAAGCGTTCCCAGAAGCTGCGCCTTTGTGAACCCGATGAAAGCGTGTCCAGGACCGTGGACCGAACACGCCTGGCAAGAGCTGCCCAGTCCTTGAGGCAGTGAGGCAGCAGGGTTTCGATTCGCCGGCGGATTGCCTGTCCGAGGATCGGAGCCGCACCGTTGGTCGAAATTCCGATGACGACCGGAGAACGGTTGACGATCGAGCCGAACTTAAACTCGCAAAATTGCGGATTGTCGATCACGTTGACCGGAACGCCTTCCGCCTTGGCGGCGCACTGGAAAGCCTTTGCCTCCCCGATGCTTGCCGCATCGGCAACGGCAAGAGCGGCACCGGAGAAACACTGCGGGGTCCACGAATGGGGATGGTAGCTGAGTGTTCCCCCCGGACTACCCTGTTCGAGCAATGCTTCAAGACAGGTCCCGGGACGCTCCGCATAGATATGTACATTTGCACCTGCGGCGGCCAGAAGTTCCGCCTTCCACGCGGCTGCATCCGTCCCGCCTGCAATCACGACCTTTCGACCCTTCAGCGGAAAGAACAGCGGCAGACATGCCAGCTCGCCGACGCGGGCAGGCCTCCGTTTGCCCGTTGCATCAGCCGGCTTGCGCGATGTCGGTCTCATGAACGTCCTCCTTGCCATGCGCATCGAGGATGGACTGGATTTCGGATCGGCAGGAACCACAATTGGTGCCGGCCTTCAGACGGGACCCGATCGCCTGCACCGTGACGGCGCCTTCCGCCATTGCCGTCTCGATGTCTTTGTTCCCGACCTGGAAACAGGAGCAAATGATCGCCCCCTTATCGGGCATGTCCGCCGACGGCCCGGCTGCCAGAACCTTCAGGCGATCAGCTGCGGAAAGAAATGGATCAGTCAATAGAGAACAAGCCCATTGCCGGGAAACGGCGACAGGTTCACCCGCAATGAAAAACGCACCGGCAAGTCCGGTGTCGTTCCATCCGGCAACTCTCAACAATCCTGCACACCGATCTTCAAACCTTGCCAGTTTTGCATCACCGCCCAGATGCCTTCTTGCAAGCAGAGCCGGGTCTTGCGCGGCCGAGCCGGCCATTTCGACTCGCCAACCTCCAGAGGTCGGAGCCACCGACCAGTAATCGGCTTCAAGCTTTTCCGGCTTCTTCCTCAGGATTGCGAAACCGTACCAGTCAAAGACGAGCCTACGAAGAGCGACTGGTGTGAATTTGGAACCCGGCTGACCGGAAACCGGGTCAGTTTCTGGTGCCACAACCGCGTCGACCCTGCCCTGTGAGCTCACCTGATCGGTCCAATGCATCGGCACGAAGATCGAGCCCGGTTGAGCGCGTTCCGTGACCTGCGCGCGCAGCATGACGGTTCCAAAAGGACTTTTGACTTCAACGAGATCCGCAGCCGAGAGACCTAACTTCTTTGCGTCTACCGGGTGGAGCTCTGCATAAGGCTCTGCGATGTGTGCTGAAAGACGCGGGCTCTTGCCCGTCCGCGTCATCGTGTGCCACTGATCCCGCATCCGGCCCGTATTGAGTACGAAAGGATATTGCCGCCCCTGCTTGCGCGGTTCCGTTGTCCTGACGGGAACCAGAACAGCCTTCCGGTCCTGCGTGAAGAACCCACCGCCGGCAAAAAAACGCGTTTGCTCTTGTTGAGTCCTGTCCTGCAATTGAGGCCACTGCAGCGGTTTGAGGCGGTCAAATTCTGCACATGACACATGCTTGAGAGCGCTTATGTCGAAGGCTCGCTGCCCGTTGTTACCATAGCCGGAAAGCGCGGCATGTTCGCGAAACACGGAAGCCGGTCCGTCATAGTCGAACGCCCGCGCAAAGCCCATGCGCCGCGCCACCTCGGTTACCTGCCACCAGTCCGGCCTGACCTCCCCTGGCCTCTCCAGAAAGGCTCGCTGGCGGGATATCCTGCGTTCAGAATTGGTAACCGACCCGTTTTTTTCGCCCCAGGCAGCTGCAGGCAACAGAACATCCGCATAGGCAGCCGTATCGGTGGCACGTGTCACATCGGAGACGACAACGAAGGGACACTTTTTCAATGCGTCTGCCACACCGTCGGCATCTGGCAGACTGTCGACCGGATTGGTGGCCATGATCCAGAGCGCCTTGATCTTGCCCGCGCGGACCGCACGGAAGAGATCAACGGCCTTCAGGCCCGACTTTTCTGCAATTGACGGGCTCTGCCAGAATTCCTGGACAAGCGCGCGATGATCCGGATTCTCGATACTCATGTGCGCCGCCAGCGTGTTGGCAAGACCGCCAACCTCGCGCCCACCCATGGCATTCGGCTGACCTGTTACCGAAAACGGGCCCATACCGGGCCTGCCGATCCGTCCGGTTGCCAGATGCGTGTTGATAATCGCATTGACCTTGTCCGTACCCGTAACGGATTGATTGACACCCTGACTGTAGACGGTGACGGTTTTTTCGGTACGCGCGACCATCGTATAAAATGTTGCGAGATCCCTCGGTGCCAACCCCGTTTCTCGTGAAATACGGTTGATCTCGCAAGGCCCCGATGCTGCAAGCGCGTCGTCGAAACCGTGCGTATGTGCGGCAATATAGGCGCGGTCGAGCGCATCGGTTTCTGCCAGGAACGCCAGGAGGCCATTGAAGAGTGCAACATCGGTATCAGGTTTCAATGCCAGATGCAGATCGGCAAGCGCACAGGTTGCAGTCTCCCTCGGATCGATAACAACTATCCGCATCTGTGGATTTTGCGCCTTTGCAGCCTCGATCCGCTGAAAGAGAACTGGATGACACCAGGCAAGATTGGAGCCGGTCAACACCAGCAGATCGCATGTTTCCAGATCTTCATAGGTTCCAGGCACGGTGTCGGAACCGAACGCACGGCGGTGGCCAGCGACCGAAGACGCCATGCAGAGCCTTGAATTTGTGTCGATATTGCCGGAGCCGATGAAGCCTTTCATCAGCTTGTTGGCAACGTAATAGTCTTCAGTCAGAATCTGGCCGGAAACATAAAAAGCGACACTGTCAGAACCATGTTGCCGAACGGCTTCTGAAAATTCTTGCGCCACGCGATCGAGCGCCTTGTCCCAATCTGCTCTTTCACCATCAATTTCAGGATGCAGCAGCCGGTCCTCAACGGAAAGCGTCTCTCCGAGAGCCGCCCCCTTCGAGCATAGTCTGCCGAAATTTGCCGGATGAGTCTCATCCCCGGCGATCGCAACAGTTCCGTCGGCCTGCGGCGTGGCCAGAACACCACAACCGACACCGCAATATGGGCATGTCGTCCTGACCGTCTTGTTGATTGTTCGGGCGTTCACGCCTGCCCCTCCGTTAACTTCCTCCCCAGACCCGGGCGCCTTGTTATTCAGGCGGCCGAGATCACCCGATTTGCCGGTCATCCGGTCCGCCGTGCGAGATCATCGGCGGCAAGCAGAACCTTGCCGTTTTCGATACGAGCCGCCGTCGTCCTTGCGCTCCCTTCGTCCGCGCCTTTTGCAAGACCTGTTGCCAGATCAAAAACCCAGTTGTGCAGCGGGCAGGTCACGGACGTCCCGTGTACGATCCCCTGGCTTAGCGGCCCGCCCTTGTGCGGGCATCGATCATCAAGCGCATAGACCTCGTCATCAACGGTCCGGAAAACCGCGATACAGCCTGTAGCGGTTTTGACGACCCGGGCACCCTCGCGGGGAATGTCCATCAAATCTCCAATGGCAACCCAACTTCTCGTTTCCGCGTTCATTCGGCCGCCTCCGCCTGCAGAACCGCCATCGGCCTGAATTCATGCTTGTCCTTGCCGGAAACACGCTCCGACCACGGATCGACCTGGGCGAACTTCTGACTGAAAACGAACCGGTCAAAATAGAGCTTGCGCTGGTCGGCATCCTCCATGATCCGGGTACGGATCTCGTCAGATCCGACGCGTCGGGCCCATTTGTAGATCCGCTCGAGATAGTGTCCCTGTTCCCGGTACATCTGGGTCAGCGCCACGATGTGCTCGAGCGCCTCGTCTTCCGTCTTGACGAGACCAAGGACTTCCGTGCCCTTGATGTCGAGACCGGCGGCGCCGGCGAAATGGATCTCGTAACCGCTGTCGACGCAAATAACGCCAATGTCCTTGCAGGTTGCTTCAGCACAATTCCGCGGACAGCCGGAAACCGCCAATTTCAATTTCGCCGGCGTCCAGGAGCCCCACATGAATTTTTCGATCCGGATTCCAAGCCCGGTGGAATCCTGGGTGCCGAAACGGCACCAGTCGGACCCGACACAGGTTTTCACCGTTCTCAGCCCCTTGGCATAGGCCTGACCCGATACAAACCCTGCCTTGCCGAGATCCGCCCAGACAGCGGGAAGGTCTTCCTTGCTGATGCCGAGCATGTCGATCCGCTGTCCCCCGGTGCACTTGACCGCTGGAATATTGAATTTGTCGACAACATCGGCAATCGCGCGCAATTCGGTGGAGGATGTCATGCCTCCCCACATACGCGGCACGACCGAATAGGTGCCGTCTTTCTGGATGTTTGCGTGGACGCGCTCGTTGATGTACCGGGACTGGTAGTCGTCGGCATATTCGTCCGGCCAGTCGCTGACGAGATAGTAGTTCAGCGCCGGGCGGCATTTTGCGCAACCACCTGACGATGTCCACTCAAGTTCCTGCATGACCGAGGGAATGGTCTTCAGTTCCCTGGATTTGATCAGTCGACGGACATCGCTGTGTCCCAGATGGGTACAGCCACACATCGGAGTCACGGTAGCCGGATTGTAAGCATCTCCGAGCGTGACCTGCATCAGTTGCTCAACCAGACCGGTACAGGTCCCGCAAGAAGCCGACGCCTTGGTGTGAGCCCTGACATCGTCGAGGGACTTCAGGCCCTTTTCCGAAATCGCATTAACGATCTTCCCCTTGCAAACGCCGTTGCAGCCGCAGATTTCAGCATCATCCGGCAAGGCTGCAACGGCCGCCGTAGGGTCCAGGGGGGCGCCCCCCTGATACGCCTGGCCGAAGATCAGGGTGTCCCGCATTTCGGCAACATCTGAACGTTTTTTCAGGAGATCGAAGAACCACGGTCCGTCGGAAGTTTCACCGTAAAGGACGGCACCGACAATCCGGTTGTCCTTCAGGACAAGCCGCTTGTAGACCCCGGCCGCCGCGTCACGCAGCACGATTTCCTCGCGCTCCTCCCCTTCCGAGAAATCTCCTGCGGAGTAAAGGTCGACACCCGTAACCTTGAGTTTGGTTGCCGTTACGGATCCGGTGTATTCGGAAGTCCCGTTCAACAGGTTATCCGCGATGACTTCCGCCATCTCGTAAAGCGGCGCAACAAGCCCGTAGCAGATGCCACGGTGTTCCACACATTCGCCGAGGGCGAAGATATCCGCATCGCTGGTGCGCATGTCGTCACCGACCAGAATGCCGCGTCCGACGTCAAGAGAGATCGCCTTTGCAAGCTCTGTCGAAGGGCGGATGCCGACAGCCATGACAACAACACTCGCCTCGATTTGGGTGCCGTCATCCAGGCGTATACCCTTCACCTTGCCCGTGCCGTCATCGACGATCTCGTGACTGTTGGCCTTGGTACGGACTTCAATTCCGCGCCGCTCGAATTCCTCCTGCAGGAGATATCCGGCGGCCGGGTCCAGCTGTCGCTCCATCAGTGTCGGCATCAGATGCAGAACCGTGACTTCCATGCCCTGCATCTTGAGACCGGCCGCCGCTTCCAGACCAAGCAACCCGCCACCGATGACGATTGCCCGCCCACCGCGTTTTGCGGCATCAAGCATCTTTCCGACGTCATCAAGATCCCGATATGTAAGCACTCCATCCAGATCGTTACCAGGCAGCGGAATGATGAACGGATTGGACCCTGTGGCAATGACCAGCCTGTCGTAGGATGCCGTGACACCCGTCTCGGACGTCACCGTTTTTGCCGCACGATCGATTTCGGAGACTTTTGCGGACTTGTGCAGTGTCACACCATGTTCGGCATACCAGTCGTCACCGTGAGTGATGATGTCTTCATAGGTCCTTTCGCCGGACAGGACAGGCGACAGCATAAGACGATTGTAATTCACCCGCGGTTCAGCGTTGAAGATTGTGATGTTGTAGGCGTGCCTGTCTTTCTCAAACAGGTATTCGAGCATCCGCCCCGGCGCCATGCCGTTGCCAACGATGACAAGTTTCTGTTTTTTCATAGTTTTCTCCACGGACTACTCGGCCGCTTCCATGGCTGCCTTCTGGCGTGCCATGCGGGTGGCGCGTTTTTCCTGGATGGATTTGAGTTGATCCTCGCTCGGATCCGCCCCGCCTTCATACGCTTCCAGGAAGTCCAGAAGTTCTTCGCGATAGGCGTAGTAGTCCGGATGGGCGAGCAACTCCTTGCGCGAGCGTGGACGCGGCAGGTCAACGTCCATGATGTTTCCAATCCTCGCATTCGGACCGTTGGACATCATGACCACCCGGTCCGCGAGAAGGATTGCCTCATCGACGTCGTGGGTGACGCAGATCGCTGTCACCTGGGTGCGTTTCCACACATCCATCAGAACGTCCTGAAGTTCCCAACGTGTCAGACTGTCAAGCATCCCGAATGGTTCATCGAGCAGTAGAAGTTTGGGTGAAAGAGCAAAGGCACGCGCGATCCCGACACGTTGCTTCATACCGTTGGAAAGATCGGAGGCCCTCTTCTGCATGGCATCGGCCAGACCAACTTTTGAAAGGTAGTACTCGATGACGTCCCGCTTCTCAGACTTGGACGCATCCGGATAAACCTTGTCGACACCCAGAGCGACATTCTCGTGAGCCGTCAGCCAGGGCATGAGGCTCGGGGCCTGAAAAACCACCGCCCTGTCAGGTCCGGCCTGGGTGACGTGGGTTCCGTCGAGGACGATCGCTCCCTCGGTGATTGGGTTCAATCCCGCCACCATGGAAAGGACAGTCGACTTGCCGCAGCCGGAATGGCCGATGAGTGTAATGAACTCGCCTTTCTTCATCTTAAGCTCGAAATCATCGACAACGGTCAATGGTCCCTTCGGAGTCGGGTAGACTTTCTTGAGCTGTGAAAATTCGAGGAAACGGTCGTCCTTGACGGATTCCGCGGCACGCGCGTACGCGGGTGGCAACGGGTCTTCTGGGTTGCTCCGCTGCGTGATGGGGACGATATTCGGCAAGACTATATCGCGCTCCAGATCGGTCCCGCGTTCGGCACCAACAGCCATCAGGTACTCGGTGACATCGGCTCGAAGCTTGATGAAGTCTTCGTCATGATTGAGTTCACCGCGATCGCGCGGTCGTTTGAACGGCACCTTGAATTCCGGGCCGAGCGTTGCGGTCGTTCCCGGGTTCAGGGGGATGATCCGGTCGGCCAGCAGAATGGCCTCGTCGACATCGTTCGTGATCAGGACGATGGTTTTCTTTTCCTGTTCGCAGATCGCCGCAAACTCGTCCTGAAGCTTGGACCGCGTCAAGGCATCAAGAGCGCTGAGCGGCTCGTCGAGAAGCAGCAATTCAGGCTGCATAGCGAGAGCCCGCGCAACGGCGACGCGCTGACGCATGCCACCGGAAAGTTCGGCCGGTTTGCGCTCCCTTGCATGTGCAAGGCCGACCATCTCGATATACTTGTCGCAGATGGCCTTCCGTTCCCTTGCAGGCCTCTTCTTGAAGACCGTGTCGACAGCGAGCGCCACGTTGCCGGTGACCGAGAGCCAGGGCAACAGGGAGTATGACTGAAAGACCACGCCCCGGTCCGGACTTGGACCATCGATCTCCTTGCCATTGAAGATCACCCCGCCCGCGTCGGCCTCGATCAACCCTGCAAGCAGGGAGATCAGCGTCGTCTTTCCAGTGCCGGAGAAGCCGACGATGGCTATGAACTCACCCTCTTCCACTTTCAGATTGATGTCTTCAAGCACATCCGTGCGGCCTGCACCTTCGCCATAGGACTTGGAGACACCGGAGATTTCCAGAAAGGACATATCGGCCTCCTTAGCGATTGGCGCTGAATGTGAAGGCGCGTTGCAGGGCGAACATCAACCTGTCGAGCATGAAGCCGATGAGACCGATGGTCACGACCGCGACCATGATCTTGGCCAGAGACTGCGAGGAGCCATTCTGGAACTCGTCCCAGACGAATTTTCCAAGGCCAGGGTTCTGCGCCAGCATTTCAGCCGCGATCAGAACCATCCAACCCACACCCAATGACAGGCGCAGACCGGTGAAGATCAGCGGCAACGAAGAGGGAAGCACGAGTTTCGTGATGGTTTTCCAGGTAGGCAACTGGAGCACGCGGCCAACATTCATCAGATCCTTGTCGACCGAAGCCACGCCAAGCGCGGTGTTGATCAGGGTCGGCCACATGGAGCACAGCGTCACGGTGACGGCCGAGATCAGCAACGACTTTGACAACCAGTCATAGGGATTGGCGTATGTTGCCGACACGATCATGGTGACGATCGGCAACCACGCCAGGGGTGATACCGGTTTGAAGATCTGGATCAGGGGATTGATTGCACCGTTGAACGACCTCGACAGGCCAGAGGCGATGCCGAGCGGAACAGCAATGATAGTTGCGATCAGGAAGCCGAGACCGACGGTCAGCAGGGAGGTACCGATCTGATCGATATAGGTCGGCTTGCCGGTATAGCTGCGGAACTTGATCTTGTCGGTCTTGCCCTCTGCCTCGTATTTGGCGTTTCGGGCATCCTGACGCTCGTAGAATGCGGCTGCCTTTTCGCGTTCTCGAACATGATCATGCCAGAGATTGACTGATTGCGACCAGACCTGTGCAGGGCCCGGAACCGCGCCGAGTGACGTCTGGACCTGCGGCGCCAGCGCTCCCCACAGAACCAGGAAGGTGACGATTCCGAGCAACGGGATCAGGAACCCGCGTTTCAGTTCGCCCAGTTGTTCTTTCGGATTGTCGCCCGCAGCTATCTTCATGAGTGGCACGAGCCAGGAAAATCCAAGCGCATCCAGCCATCCGCCGGCCTTGTTGATCAACGTGAAGAGTTTTTCTTTCCGGGCGGCCCGGGCAAGATCCGTCGATCCTGCGGTATCGGCATTGGCCATGGGAACGGTCCCTTGTAATCTAATTCTGGAATTCAGGAAGATTGGGCGGTGGCTCCTTTGGCCACCGCTCCGATAGATACGTCAGCCGCCAACCACTTCGTTGCCGTCAACAACCTGCTTGCCCTTGAGGCCGATGGGCAGGCTGTCGATATAGTCGTTGGGCTGTTTGCCGTCGTAGGGAATGCCGTCGATGATATCGGCGGCAGGTGTCGGCATACGATAGCCGTCGGACTCCCAGGGAAAATCCTCTTCGGCGACATGCCCTTCCTCGACCAGCATGCGTGCAGCCTTCAGATAGGTCTCTGGCAGATAGACGGATTTGGCGACATCATCGTACCAGCTGTCGGGTTTCTGCTCCGGAATCTGGCCCCAGCGACGCATCTGCGTCAGATACCAGACCGCGTCGGAATAGTAGGGATACGTCGCGTAGTAGCGGTAAAAGACGTTGAAATCCGGTACGTCGCGCTTGTCGCCCTTCTCGTATTCGAACGTACCCGTCATGGAGTTGGCGATGACTTCCGCGTCCGCCCCGACATATTCGGACCTGGCGAGGATTTCGACCGCTTCCATGCGATTGGCATTGTCGTTTTCATCCAGCCACTTGGCCGCGCGGATCAGGGCCTTGGTGATGGCGAGTGTCGTATTGGGATACTCTTCCGTGAATTCCTTGGTGAGCCCGAACACTTTCTCTGGATTGTTCTTCCAGATTTCGTAATCGGTGATCACCGGAACACCGATCCCCTTGAAGACCGCCTGCTGGTTCCAGGGCTCGCCAACGCAATAGCCATAGATGGTGCCTGCTTCCAGCGTTGCCGGCATTTGAGGTGGTGGCGTCACCGAAAGAAGAGCTTCGCCCTGGATCTGACCGGAAATGTCGGTCTCGGAATAAAAGCCCGGATGGATGTCGCCGGAAGCGAGCCAGTAGCGCAGTTCATAATTGTGCGTCGAGACCGGGAACACCATGCCCATGTTGAAGGGTTTTCCTTCATCAATGAACTTGTCGACGACCGGCTTGAGGGCCTTGGCCGAAATCGGATGTTGCGGGCGTCCGTCATCCATTGTCGGGATGTTCGGCTTCATCATTTCCCAGATCTCGTTGGACACGGTTATGCCGTTCCCGTTGAGGTCCATGGAAAAAGGCGTGACGATGTGGGCCTTTGTGCCGAAACCGATCGTTGCTGCCAGCGGTTGGCCCGCAAGCATGTGCGCTCCGTCCAGTTCGCCCGTGATCACACGGTCCAGCAGCACTTTCCAGTTGGCCTGAGGCTCCAGGGTCACGAAAAGTCCTTCTTCCTCGAAAAAGCCGAGCTCATAGGCGACGGCCAGTGGCGCCATGTCGGTCAGCTTGATGAATCCGAAAGTGAGTTCGTCCTTTTCGACGTCCAGCGCCTCGGCAAAGGCTGCCGATGCCGGCACCATGGCGGTTGCCGTCAACATTGCAGCGAGCGCAATCCTTCGGGTCATCCGGATTTTTTTCACGTGCGTCACGTCCTGTTCCCTCTTGTCTTCCGCGTCCTGATCGAACGCTGGCTCCAAACAAAAAGCCGCCGTCTTGACCTGCGCCCGGGAGAAGAGGATGCAGATCAGAACGGCGGCTTTGCCTGAGCGCCCGTCAATGGGCGCAATATGATTTAGGCCAACGTCGGCCTCGTCAAATGTGAAAGCAGGAAGTGTGCCAAACTGGACGAACCTTGAATTATGTATATTTCATAGTCGGTTAATGGATTCTTCGTTCCAACCATGCCAGTCGGTTTGCCCGAATTGTTGGCTGAGGTTAGAGGCACATGACGGTTTTTTGTGCAGTGCACTACCAGAATGGATCAGGATGAATAACTCAGTGCCACCGGTATTTTTCATGGAGTGTCGAACAAGCGGATCGAACCTTCTGCCGCCTTTTCCTCAAGACCCAATGCCGCGCGATAAAGCGATGGCGAAAAGATGGACGACACTTCTTCGACCTGGTCATCAGAAAACTCCGCCTGTCTCCACCGAACCATCTGCTCGTAAAACCATCGTCCGTGGGCCGGCATCGGCGAGGCAGTCTCTCCGCCGGAAAACGTCAGAAAATCTGGAATCGTCTGCGCTGCAGTCAGGTCGAAGCGCATCTCGCCGCAGAGCGCCGGGCGGCAAATGCTGGGTGTGCAAGCCAGGTATTGCGGCCCGGTGAGTATTTCGGTCAGGTGGTTCGCATTGTTCGGATCGGAACACCAGTCGGCTGCAGCCGACATGGCTCGCATCAATGCCGCCAGAACTTCAGGATTGGCCAAGGCCCATTTCCGTGTCACGCCGAGAACCTTTTCCGGACTGTTCGGCCAGATCGACTGTTTGCAGGTGACGATGCGGCCGGTTCCCGCCACGACGGCTGCCGAGTTCCAAGGTTCCCCGACGCAATAGCCGTCCAGATGTCCCGCAGTCAGGGCGTCGGCCATGAGCTGCGGGGCGAGCACCGTGATTTCAACATGCCTGTCCGGATCAATTCCTGCCGCAGCCAGCCAATACCTCAATTCATAGGCATGGCCGGAAAAAGGGTGCACGACGCCAAACCGAATGGAAGAACCCCTCGCCTCGCCCCGGGCACGGATCACCCTGGCCAGGGCGGATCCGGTCGATGCCGGATCGCCGTTTTGGTCAGCCCCCTGGTCAGCCATCTCCATCCACAGTGTGGATGAAACCGTGATTGCATTCCCACCAAGACCAAGCACCATGGGCGCCAGCATCGGAACCGACAGGCTGGTGAGGTTCAAGCTTGCGGCAATCGGCATGGGTGCCAGCATGTGCGAAACATCAAAGTGACCGACGGCGATCCGGTCCCTTATGTTGGCCCAGGAGGACTCGCGGACCAGTTTCAGCGCAATCCCTTCCCTTTCAGCAAAGCCGATTTCCTTTGCCGCAACGAGAACCGCGCTGTCCAACAGAGGAATGAACCCTGCAATAACAGATGTCAGTCGGGTTTCCATTTTCCTCCGATCTCCAAATTGGCCGTTCCTTTTCAAATGCGCGAGCGCATTCAGGTGTCAGTCAGTCCCGTATCAGTCTGCCAGCAGTCCACTGGCGATAATCAGGCTTTGCGCCACGTCGATAATCTTGCGGCTCTGGTTCATCGCGGTGCGTCGCAGAAGTTCATAGGCCTCCTGCTCCGACAGCCCTTTCGACTTCATCAGTATTCCCTTGGCGCGATCGATCGATTTCCGATCTGCCAGTTCCGTGCGCGCATCCTCCAGTTCCTGGGCAAGCTTGGAAAAGGCGCGAAACCGGCTGACAGCCATGTCGAGAATTGGCTTCACACGTTCGCGTTTGAGGCCGTCGACGACGTAGGCAGAAACCCCGGCATCGACTGCGGCCTCAATCGACAGGCTGTCCGCCTTGTCGACAAACATGGCGATTGGCCGGTGCACGGTCCGGGACACCTGAAACATGTGTTCCAACTGATCCCGGTTGGGATTTTCCAGGTCGATCACGATGACATCCGGATTGATGTCCGCAATCTGGCGCACCAGGCCGTCCATCTGATGCACGAGGATGACCTTGTCGTGCCCGGCATCGCGCAATCCCTCTTCGATGATGGATGCACGTATCTTGTTGTCATCGATGACGAGGATCGAAATACCACTGCTCATGCCTCTATTATGCGCAGTGCTATTTTTTATGCAAAGCAAAATGTTGCAGTGCAAAATCAATCTCGTTATTTTCTGGTGACACCAGCTAATTCCAACGCCGAATGATACCGTGGTGCAATGCTGTCGCGTTGGCTCCACAGGATACCGCGAGGTGTCGCTTTTGAAAGTGTGACCTGAGACTGTTGATTTGCGCTGAGAACTGACCCGGTAGCCCCATAAATTTTCACTGAGAACTGACCCATGTAACGACGCTACCCTGACGCTTTTGTTTGGGGGAGATATGGAGTGATCGACATGGGATTTTTAAGTGTCATTCGACGTTGGGCATTACGTGAAGGGATGCCCATTCGCGAGATAGCCCGCCGTACTGGTTTGTCTCGCAATACCATCAAGAAGTACCTGCGAGAGGGCGCTGTTGAGCCGAAGTTCAAGGTGCCCAAACGACCGAGTAATCTTGATCCGTATGCGGATCGTTTGTCTGCATGGTTGTTGGCTCAGACACGCAAATCGCGCAAAGAGCGGCGTACTGTGAAGCAGATGCACGCCGATTTGGTGAAGTTGGGCTATGCAGGATCCTATGCGCGCGTGGCCGCTTTTGCCCGTGCCTGGCGTGACGACCGGCATCGTGCCGAGCAAACAACTGGGCGCGGCACGTTTGTACCGCTGGTGTTCCAACCCGGCGAAGCGTTCCAGTTTGATTGGAGCGAAGACTGGGCCACTATCGGCGGTGAACGGGTCAAGCTGCAGGCGGCCCATACGAAGCTCTCGCACAGCCGAGCTTTCTTAGTGCGCGCCTACCCATTGCAAACGCATGAGATGCTGTTCGATGCCCATTGGCATGCGTTCCGCGTTTTTGGCGGTGTGCCTGGACGCGGGATCTATGATAACATGAAAACTGCTGTTGATCGCGTTGGCCGTGGCAAGCAGCGTGACATCAACGCCCGGTTTAAGGCGATGGCCAGTCACTATGTTTTTGAACCCGAGTTCTGCAATCCAGCGGCAGGTTGGGAGAAGGGCCAAGTCGAGAAGAACGTCCAAGATGCGCGCAATCGCATGTGGCAGGTCATGCCTGTCTTCAAGGATCTTGATGAGCTGAACCAGTGGCTGGAAGACCGCTGCATCGCCCTTTGGATTGAGACACCGCACCGGGATCTGCCCGGCACTATTGCTGACATCTGGGAAGCAGAGAAGCCCATGTTGATGGCACTACCACCCGCCTTCGACGGTTTTGTGGAGCACAGTAAGCGTGTGTCGCCAACATGTCTGATCACCTTTGAGCGTAATCGCTACAGCGTGCCCGCGAGCTTTGCCAACCGGCGCATCAGCTTGCATGTCTATCCAGAACGGCTGGTCATAGTGGCCGAGGGGAAGACCGTTTGCACACATGAGCGCATCATAGATCGATCACACCGCAAACCTGGTCGTGTTATCTACGACTGGTGCCACTATCTCGCTGTAATCCAACGTAAACCCGGTGCCTTGCGCAACGGAGCACCGTTCATTGAGATGCCAGAGGCCTTCCGCAACTTGCAAGGTCACATGCACCGCAGAGAAGGTGGTGACCGCGAGATGGTCGATATCCTGTCATTGGTTTTGCACCATGATGAGAATGCCGTTCTGTGTGCCGTAGAATTGGCGTTGGAGGCTGGCGTGCCAACCAAAACCCACATTCTGAACTTGTTGCACCGGCTGATAGACGGAACGCACACTGATCTCCCAGAGGTCGATCCACCTGATGCACTCGCATTGGAAACAGCGCCAAAGGCAAACGTGGACCGCTATGATGATCTGAGACAGGCTGGGGGCAAGTACCATGCGTCATGACCCAGCAGGAGCCTCAATCGTGATCATGCTGCGCAGTCTCAAGCTCTATGGCATGGCAAACGCCGTAGAAGATTTGGTCGCCCAAGGCGGGCCTTCTTTTGAGGCCGCAACACCTATGTTGTCCCAACTGCTCAAAGCGGAGATTGCCGAAAGGGAAGTGCGCTCAATCACATACCAGACAAAGGTGGCCCGCTTTCCGTCATACAAGGACCTCGCAGGCTTTGAGTTCAAATCTAGTGACATCAATGAAGCGACCGTCAAGCAACTGCATCGGTGCGAGTTCATGGAGAACGCTGAGAACGTCGTGCTCATCGGCGGGCCTGGAACGGGCAAAAGCCATGTCGCGACCGCCATCGGTGTTCAGGCCATTGAACATCACAGGTGCAAGGTCCGCTTCTACTCAACCGTCGAACTGGTCAACGCGCTAGAACAGGAAAAGGCGCTCGGCAAGACCGGAAAGATGGCAGAGATGATGACCAAAATTGACCTCGTGATTTTGGATGAACTTGGCTACTTGCCGTTCAGTCCATCCGGCGGCGCACTACTGTTCTATCTACTGAGCAAACTCTACGAGCGGACCAGCGTCATCATAACCACCAACCTCAGCTTCTCAGAATGGGCCCAGGTCTTTGGAGATGCAAAGATGACAACCGCGCTTCTGGATCGCCTCACACACCGCTGCCACATCCTGGAAACTGGAAACGACAGCTACCGCTTCAAAGCCAGCTCAGAGGCTGCAAAGAAAAAACGAAAGGACAAGCCAACATTGACCAACACGTAACCGCTGATACATAAACAAAGGTGGGTCAAATCTCGGTGAAAATACCGGGTCAGTTCTCAGCGCAAATCAACAACCTGAGACCCTTAAATTCCTCCAGTTTTGTGTAGAGTCCGTTCCAATCAGGAGACGGACGGAATGAAGCGGTCACGGTTCACGGAAGAACAGATCATCGGCATCTTGCGGGAGCAGGAAGCTGGGATGAAGACAGCGGATGTCTGCCGCAAGCACGGCATTTCAGAAGCGACTTTTTACAAGTACAAGGCCAAGTTCGGCGGGATGGACGTGTCCGATGCTCGCAAGCTGAAGGTTCTGGAAGACGAGAACACCAAGCTGAAGAAACTGCTGGCGGAAGCCATGCTCGACAACGCCATGCTGAAAGACGTTGCTTCAAAAAAATGGTAACGCCCGGTGCAAGACGGGAAGCTGCGGCTCACCTGTGCTCCTGGCACGGCGTGAGCCAGCGTCGGGCGTGTGCTGTCTTGGCAATTGACAGGTCGAGTGTTCGGTATCGACGCCTGCGACCGGATGATGCCGATCTGCGTGAAGCCATGAGACAAGTTGCCGGAGAGCGCCGGCGCTTCGGCTACAGACGTATTCACGTCATGCTGGAACGCCAAGGCATCCGAATGAACCAGAAGAAGCTGAGGCGTCTCTATCGCGAGGAAAAGCTTCAGGTCCGCAAACGTGGTGGCCGGAAGCGGGCTCTGGGCACCAGGCGGCCGATGGTGTTGCCAGGCAGAACAAACGAGCGGTGGAGCCTGGACTTCGTGTCGGACGCCTTTACGGACGGCCGCCGCTTTCGGGTTCTGGCGGTGGTCGACGATTACAGCCGCGAGTGCCTGGCGCTGGTGGCCGACACTTCATTGTCAGGTTTGCGGGTCACCCGTGAACTCGATACGCTCATCCGTCTGCGTGGCAAACCGGTCACCTTGGTCTCTGACAACGGAACCGAGCTGACCAGCATGGCCGTTCTCAAATGGTGTCAGGGGACAGGTGTTGATTGGCATTACATCCAGCCCGGAAAGCCAATGCAGAACGGTTTCGTCGAGAGTTTCAACGGCAGCTTCAGGGATGAGTGCCTCAACGAGACGCTGTTTTCGTCGCTCGTCGAAGCCAGATCCCAAATCACCGCATGGAAGGAAGACTACAACCGAAACAGACCCCACTCATCCCTGGGCAATCTCACGCCCCACGAATTCGCATCGAAAATGACATTGCAAACACGGGCCGCATGAGGTCAAAAATTAACCAGCGGACTCCGCGCTGAATTGGATGGAAGTCGGGTCTCAGGTCAAGTGGAGAGGCTATCCCTGCACAATCTCTGCATTTTGCTTTGTGAGTGTGTAGAAAAGTCAAAACCCAGGGAGAAACGATACTATGAGATACGCCCTAGCAGGCCTCCTGTTTGCGACCGCCCCATTCGGGGTGGAGGCTCAAGAGGCCACTTTCACAACCGGACTTGCCACGGAAATCAACCCTGGCCTGTTTGACTGCGGTCCGGGAACACGCGCGAGTGCGGTTGGAGAAATAAAATCCGACGATGGTACGGTCTGGACGGTTCCTGCCGCAACGAATTACGGGACGGCACCGTTTGCCGCCGACCTCTTCAATGAATGCGGAGGCGACCGATTGGACTCCCTGGCAGAGCTTGATCTGGACAGTGTGCCTATCATGGACGCGGGTGGCAGCGAGCAATTCACTGCATATGTTTTCGCCGACAATTACTTTGAACTATATGTAAATGGCACACTGATCGCGGTCGACCCTGTCCCGTTTACGAATTTCAACTCGAATGTTGTCCGCTTCACAGCGGATCGTCCGGTGACACTGGCCATAATGATGGTGGATTGGGAAGAGAACCTTGGCCTTGGCTCTGAAGACAACCGTGGCAAGGCTTTCCACCCTGGAGATGGCGGCCTGGTTGCGCATATTCAGGATGCGAATGGCGCGACTGTCGCAATAACGGATGACAGTTGGCGCGCTCAGACTTTCTACACGTCCCCTCTGAACGATCGAGGTTGCCTCGTTGTTGACGGCCATTCCCGCGACAGTTCGGCTTGTAGTCAAGAGGGCGTCGATGATGCGACAGGGTATTCAGCGGCACATTGGGCAGTTCCATCGGACTGGATGATGCCATCTTTCGATGACAGCATCTGGCCGGCCGCCGTAACGTTTAGCAACGAGACGGTCGGCGTAAACAACAAAAAGGCCTTTACCAACTTCGAAGACATATTTGACACGCCTGGCGCGAACGCGGACTTTATCTGGTCCTCCAACCTCGTCCTCGACAATCTTGTTTTGTTGCGCAAAACAGTTGATTAGGCCCTCCCATGTCACCTCAACCTTGGGTGGAGAAGGAATAATCTGTAGGGAGCACAGTTCCGTACTGCTCCTGGACGGAGTCCGCACGGTAATCCTGGCACAGCCAGCTGACTTTCACGACGACGTCGCGAATGGCGGCTTTGTCCACACATCATCACTTTGTGCTGAACACTACGAATGACAGCGCTCGGAAATGGGCGGTTACGCCGAGGACGGCCGGCGTGAGGGTGCATAGGTGTCGTCCGGATCATGTGCGGTGAAGATCTGCCATGAGGCGGTATCCCGGATTTTCGCGATGCGGCTCATGGGTCTGGCAACCCGGGAAACTGCGTTATCCGTCTCGTCCGGGTTCGTTCGGATCGCTGGAGAAAAGTGCGATCTTGTTGCCTTGAGGGTCGCGAAGGTAGCCAACAAAGAAGTTAGGTCCGTACGAGACCCGGAAGCCCGGTTGGCCCTCGTCGGAACCGCCGGCAAGAAGCGCTGCAGCGTGAAGATCCCGAACCTGCTGTTGATTGCGCGCCTCGAATGCGACCATGGAACCGTTTCCGGCCGAGGCAGGACGACCATCAAAGGTTGGTTTGACGTAGAAGTCAGGCAGAACGGGAGACTGACCTGGTTCGACGGGCAACACGCAACTCAGGCCCTCTGGCCCCTCCTCCAGCTCGTAACCAAGGGCCGGCAGGATCGCGGAATAAAACCGTTTCGCCCGGGCGATGTCATCCGCACCAACTGTGACATAGGCAATCATGCTCCGAGTTTCTTTCAGGAAGACAGGTTATTCAAACGAAATCATTGCATTGTCGAGAGCCGACCCCGAATTAAGCACAGCAACAACCCGTTGCTGATCCCAAACACCGACATAGATGCCGTGACAGCGATATCGGGAGCCTTTATGCGAGCCTCAAGTGGATTGAAAACGCATAAAATAGCGTTCCTGTCCTGTCTGGAACGGATTCATCAGGATAGACACCTCAAGAGTGCGAGTGGATGCCAACTTGAAACATAATATCGCTTTTGCCCGATTGTCGGAAATTGAGCCAGCCGAGATTGCGGCTCACATGTCTGACCCCAGGGTCGCGGAACACATGCCGCTTTTGACATTTGCATGGGACGACGCGGCTGTGAGCAAGTTCGTTGCCCAAAAGGAAGAATGCTGGAATCGTGATGGGCTCGGTCACTGGGCGATCTTGTCCGATGGCCGGTATGTCGGGTGGGGTGGTTTTCAAAAAGAAGGCGACGAGTGGGACTTCGGACTGGTTTTGCGACCCGATGCCTTTGGTCTTGGAACACGCATTTCGAGAAAGGCGCTGGAATATGCGATTGCCGACGAGCGCATCCCCTTTGTAACATTTCTCTTGCCACCATCTCGAAAGAACCTGGGTGCACTCAAAAGGATTGGAGCGAAATTTGTCGGGGAGATCGAATACGATGGCGCCAGGTTCCTCAAGTTTCAACTTGAGACTACATGAAAGCTTCGTCCGCACTGCTGAAACGGGTGTCAATAAACTGCAAGGTCTGCGTTCAGGAATGATAACGTCCGGTCGCGGGAGCCGTTTGAGGACCTGAACAAGATATCCAAACCATAGTGATCAATCGAAAGCTTTCGTCCGAATGCTCACTATGGGCAACATCATTTCATGAGCGTCTTAGACGAAGACGAAGTCATCACTTTGCAGACTTGAAGCCAGGACACTCTTCAGGATCACAACGCTGTCAGCATCCAGTGCAATCGTCGTGTCGGTTCCGTCGTCGGATGCAGCGGCAAGAACCGCGTTCCAGTCTGCAAAGACCGAACTCTCGAATTGCAACACGTCAGCTGATGCGCCGCTTGTATCGAAATCGGTAACAACCGCATTTGTTTCGCCGACACTTGTGAAGACGAACGTGTCCGAACCCGTGCCGCCGGAAAGAATGTCGCTCCCCCCCGCTCCATTCAGGTTGTCGTCTCCTGCACCACCGGCCAGAATTTCGGCACCGGTGCTGCCTGAAAGCGTATCGTTTCCAGCCGTTCCGTTGACGAAATTGAAAGTTTGATCGTCTTGTTGACCGCTCAACTGGTTCGCCTCACCGAACCCGCCAATGCCATCACCGAGGCGCGTCCAGATAGAGCCGTCCTCGGAGGTCAGGATAGCATCGATCACACTGTCGCCGTTCAAGTCTTCGAAAATTGTCGTAATCGGGCCATCAGGTTCAACTAAAGCAACATCCGAATCGTAGGACCAATTTACAGGCGTAACCGTGCTGTCAATTGACTCCAGATGGGTTTCACCCAAGCGGCTTCCGTGTTGATGAAAGCTCGCGTCTGCATAGAGCGCTTCGGACGGGTTCGAAACAATGGTACTTGTATAGAACACGACGTCGTTCTTGAGATATCGGACGGTGCCGTCCACGAGGCGCTCGATTGTCAACAAATCGCCAACAAAATAACTTCCGAATGACCCTCTGTTTATTCCATTTTCGAAAACATAAATCGTGCCGTAAGATTGATCGATCGCGTAATCTATCGACGTGTAACCACTATCTCCAGCATCTGATGAAAGACCCAAAAAGGTATACTTGTTGGTTTGTTCAACCACTGTTGTCAGTTTTCCTGCACCCGACAGGCTTTCCAGCGAATAAGCCCCCCGGTCCCAGTTCGCAACGCCACCTCCGGTTTTCTCAATAGAATTCGTCGCAAAGTCGCGTCCCTGAGCCTTGGCCTCGCCGAACCCGCCTGCCCCGTCGCCCAGACGCGACCAGATAGAGCCATCCTCAGACGTCAGAACTGCATCGACAACTCCGTCGCCGTTCAGATCCTCATAGGTCGTCGTAATCGGGCCATCAGGTTCTACTAAAGCAACATCTGAATCGTAGGTCCAATTCACATGCGTTACCGTGCCGTCAATTGACTCCAGATGAGTTTCACCCAAGCGGCTTCCGTGCTGATGAAAGCTCGCGTCTGCATGGAGCGCTTCGGACGGGTTCGACACAATAGTACTTGTATAGAACACCACTTCATTCTTGAGATATTGGACGGTTCCGTTGACGAGGCGCTCGATTGTCAACAAATCACCAACCAAATAACTTCCGAATGAACCTCTGTTTATTCCATTTTCGAAAACATAAATCGTGCCATGAGATTGATCGATCGCGTAATCAATCGACGTGTATCCACTATCTCCAGCATCTGAAGAAAGACCCAAGAAAGTGTATTTGTTGGTCTGTTCAACCACTGTTGTCAGTTTTCCCGCGCCCGAAAGACCTTCCTTGGAGTATGCGCCCCTATCCCAGTTTGCGACACCGCCTCCGGTTTTCTCAATAGAATTCGTCGCAAAGTCGCGTCCCTGGATTTTTGCCTCACCAAACCCACCAGCACCATCACCCAGACGGGTCCAGATCGATCCGTCATCAGAAGTCAGAACAGCATCAACAACACCGTCACCGTTCAAGTCCTCGAAAGAGGTATCAACCTCAATGTCCGGAAAGATCTCGACAATATTGGCCTTGTTATGACTCCATGTCACCAACTTGGCTGGGCCGTTGCCTTCTTTGAGACTCGTGTCTGCCAAGCGCGCACCATGATGATAAAAGCTCGCATCAGCGCGCAGTGCCACGGACGGATCCGAATTCCCGAGACTCGTGTAGAACACAACGCCGTTCTTCAGATACTGCACTGTGCCGTCCGCAAGTCGCTCAATCGACAGCTCATCGCCAACTGCGTAGGATCCGAAAACACCCTTACTGGCACCGTTTTCAAAGACCCCAAGAAGATTGTCGGAGCGAGCATTGATCCCGAACTCAATTGATTGGAGGCCTTGATCGAAGGGCTGAGTTGACAACCCGACCATAAAACCCTTTTGGGTCTGGGTTACGACCGTCGAAAGGGTACCGGCTCCGGAAAAACTCTCCACAGAATAGGCACCATAATCCCAACCAGCCGTGCTGCCACCGACCTTCTCGATCGAATTGGTCCCCACATCACGCCCTTGAGAAATGGCCTGCTCAAACCCGCCGGAACCATCACCCAGACGGGTCCAGATAGATCCGTCCGTCGACGTCAGAACGGCATCAGCGATATTGTCGCCGTTCAGGTCATGAAAGACCGCGTCGACCTCAATGTCCGGGAACATCTCCACAAGACCTGGATCGGCATCCCAGGTCACAGGCTGAGCCGTGCCACCCGCCGACTGAAGTGTCGTGTCAACGGCACGCGCACCCGTGTTAGAAAACACTGCATCAGCATAAAGCGCTGTCGTCGGATCAGAGGTCACGAGGCTCGTGTAGAACACAACACCGTTCTTCAGATACTGCACTGTGCCATCAGCTAGGCGCTCAACTCCCAGAACATCACCAGGCACGATAGACCCGAACGTCCCGATCTCAACGCCTGCTTCGCGCACACGGATCGTACTTTGCCACTGAACATACAAACCGTATTCAATGGAGGCCAATCCTCTTGCTGACGCATCCGTCGTCAGGCCGATGGTATAATCGCAGTTGGTCTTGTAAACCGTCGTGCTGAGCGCGCCTGCCCCCGTAAAGCTCTCATTGGAGTGAGCGTTCAGATCCGCAAGCATGTTGACGCCACCGACCTTCTCGATCGAATTGGTCCCCACATCACGCCCTTGAGAAATGGCCTGCTCAAACCCGCCGGAACCATCACCCAGACGGGTCCAGATAGATCCGTCCGTCGACGTCAGAACGGCATCAGCGATATTGTCGCCGTTCAGGTCATGAAAGACCGCGTCGACCTCAATGTCCGGGAACATCTCCACAAGACCTGGATCGGCATCCCAGGTCACAGGCTGAGCCGTGCCACCCGCCGACTGAAGTGTCGTGTCAACGGCACGCGCACCCGTGTTAGAAAACACTGCATCAGCATAAAGCGCTGTCGTCGGATCAGAGGTCACGAGGCTCGTGTAGAACACAACACCGTTCTTCAGATACTGCACTGTGCCATCAGCTAGGCGCTCAACTCCCAGAACATCACCAGGCACGATAGACCCGAACGTCCCGATCTCAACGCCTGCTTCGCGCACACGGATCGTACTTTGCCACTGAACATACAAACCGTATTCAATGGAGGCCAATCCTCTTGCTGACGCATCCGTCGTCAGGCCGATGGTATAATCGCAGTTGGTCTTGTAAACCGTCGTGCTGAGCGCGCCTGCCCCCGTAAAGCTCTCATTGGAGTGAGCGTTCAGATCCGCAAGCATGTTGACGCCACCGACCTTCTCGATCGAATTGGTCCCCACATCACGCCCTTGAGAAATGGCCTGCTCAAACCCGCCGGAACCATCACCCAGACGGGTCCAGATAGATCCGTCCGTCGACGTCAGAACGGCATCAGCGATATTGTCGCCGTTCAGGTCATGAAAGACCGCGTCGACCTCAATGTCCGGGAACATCTCCACAAGACCTGGATCGGCATCCCAGGTCACAGGCTGAGCCGTGCCACCCGCCGACTGAAGTGTCGTGTCAACGGCACGCGCACCCGTGTTAGAAAACACTGCATCAGCATAAAGCGCTGTCGTCGGATCAGAGGTCACGAGGCTCGTGTAGAACACAACACCGTTCTTCAGATACTGCACTGTGCCATCAGCTAGGCGCTCAACTCCCAGAACATCACCAGACACGATAGACCCGAACGTCCCGATCTCAACGCCTGCTTCGCGCACACGGATCGTACTTTGCCACTGAACATACAAACCGTATTCAATGGAGGCCAATCCTCTTGCTGACGCATCCGTCGTCAGGCCGATGGTATAATCGCAGTTGGTCTTGTAAACCGTCGTGCTGAGCGCGCCTGCCCCCGTAAAGCTCTCATTGGAGTGAGCGTTCAGATCCGCAAGCATGTTGACGCCACCGACCTTCTCGATCGAATTGGTCCCCACATCACGCCCTTGAGAAATGGCCTGCTCAAACCCGCCGGAACCATCACCCAGACGGGTCCAGATAGATCCGTCCGTCGACGTCAGAACGGCATCAGCGATATTGTCGCCGTTCAGGTCATGAAAGACCGCGTCGACCTCAATGTCCGGGAACATCTCCACAAGACCTGGATCGGCATCCCAGGTCACAGGCTGAGCCGTGCCACCCGCCGACTGAAGTGTCGTGTCAACGGCACGCGCACCCGTGTTAGAAAACACTGCATCAGCATAAAGCGCTGTCGTCGGATCAGAGGTCACGAGGCTCGTGTAGAACACAACACCGTTCTTCAGATACTGCACTGTGCCATCAGCTAGGCGCTCAACTCCCAGAACATCACCAGGCACGATAGACCCGAACGTCCCGATCTCAACGCCTGCTTCGCGCACACGGATCGTACTTTGCCACTGAACATACAAACCGTATTCAATGGAGGCCAATCCTCTTGCTGACGCATCCGTCGTCAGGCCGATGGTATAATCGCAGTTGGTCTTGTAAACCGTCGTGCTGAGCGCGCCTGCCCCCGTAAAGCTCTCATTGGAGTGAGCGTTCAGATCCGCAAGCATGTTGACGCCACCGACCTTCTCGATCGAATTGGTCCCCACATCACGCCCTTGAGAAATGGCCTGCTCAAACCCGCCGGAACCATCACCCAGACGGGTCCAGATAGATCCGTCCGTCGACGTCAGAACGGCATCAGCGATATTGTCGCCGTTCAGGTCGTCGAATGCTGTACTTACTGAACTGCTCGGCAATACTGCCGAGACAGTGGGGCCGTGGACCCAGGTCACCAGCTCCGATGGACCTGAACCAATCTGAAGATATGTGTCATTCAGACGGGAGCCATGGTTCGCGAAACTTCCATCTGCGTAAAGCACCACCGATGGATCGGATATTACCGCGCTTGTGTAAATGACCTCCCCATTCCTCAAATATTGGATCGTGCCATCGGAAAGGCGTTCGATCTTGAGTTCATCACCAGCAAAATATTGTCCAAATTCGCCCTGCGGAGAGCCGTTCTCATAGACTCTCAGGATCCCGTCATGTGACTGGTAAAGACTATATTGAATCGTGCTGTAGTTGACATCGCCCGGGCTCGACGAGAGGCCAAGCATTGTGTATTTGTCGGTTCGATAGACCGTGGTCGTCAAAGTACCGGCACCAACAAGACCTTCCTTGGAATGAACGCCACTGTCCCAGGAAGAAGCTCCACCACCAACCTTCTCGATCGCATTCGTCGCAAGATCGCGGACAACATGAGGCTCGGAGTTGAGTGCTTCGGTCGTTGTGAACCTGAACTGTTCGACCGGCACGGTCGTTCCGGCAAACCGGATCCACTTGCCGCTTGCCGCATCGCCCCAGGAGATCTGGGTGGCTGTGCCCTTTACAGGATCATTGATGGTTTCGATGACCAGTTGATCAGGCGTGATGTCGATAAATTGCAGGGTATCGTTGCCGCCGAGGGCTGTATCTGCGTCTTCGACGATCCAGAGATGGGATGTATCGGGTCCGATGATGTAGGTGTCGTTGCCCGCACCACCATCGGCTGTCTGTTCCTTGCCATCAACACCTGCGCCAGCGTCCAGGCTGTCATCGCCATCGCCACCGACAAGCGTGTCGCTACCGCCGCTGCCGGTCAGCGTGTCGTTTCCGGCACCACCATCGAGATGATAATCGACCGTGTCGAGATCTCCCGTGACACGGTCGTTGAGTTCCGCGCCTTCGAAGATTTCAAACCCGAGTTCCGATAGACCGTCGGTTACAAATCCGGATCCAGCTTCAACCACAAGCTTGTCGGTGCCTTCGCCGCCGACATCCCGCGCGCCGCCACTGGCACTCCAGAACCGGTCACCAAGGGCATAGTGGACCTCATCATCTCCAGCTCCGGCAGAAACACTGTCCTTGCCGTCCCCACCTATGATCTTGTCGTTGCCGTCGGTGCCTGTGATGATGTCGTCATCATCCGTTCCCGTCAGGTCGAAACCGCCTCCCAGGTTGTTGGCGATGGATTTGATCGTGCTGCCATCCGCAAATGTAATACGGTCAACATGCTGCCCACCGTCATTCAACCACACTTCACCTGATGGGCTGCCGTCATCCCAGGAAAGCACCAGAGCATCCGGTTCGGTTTCAGATGTCGCACCGAGTGGATTGTCGCTGTCGGTCGAATAGTCATAGTCCGAAACGGTTATGTCCTCGATGTTGAGATCCTTGAAGGAAAGAATGTCATCACCTTCGTCAGCAAGTTCGGTAATGCTGACACGACCCGAGGCAGCTGACAGGCTGTATTCGTCGATGCCAGTTCCACCTTCAAGTGTTTGCCAGCCAGAACTTTGATCGCCTTCCCCGGCATCGAGAAAATCGTTTCCGTCGCCCCCGCGCAGTGTGTCGTTGCCAGCGCCCCCTATCAGAACGTCGTGACCGGCTTGCCCTTCGAGCGTATCGTTGCCTTCACCTCCCAGGATCAAGTCGTGACCGGCGCCAGCCTGGATGACATCATCGCCGCCAAGTCCGGCGAGCCATTCATTTGCGCTCCCACCCGTCAAAGTGCCTGTTTCTGCTGCATCATCTGAGAACGCGGTCAGATGTTCGATCCAAAAAACTTCACCGCTGCTGAACGAGAGAACATCGACCCGGCTGTCGTAAGACGAAGACCAGTGTTCTACAGTGATGGACCCTTGAAGCGGTGCAAACCCTGCGGCTGCGGCTTCAGCGCTCTCTGCGGTGTCTTCCGGGTAAAATCCGATCACAAGATTTGAGCCGGCAAGGTCAAATTTGAGATCTTCAATTCCGATCCCATATCCAAAGGAGATCATGTCAATCGGAACAGCTGGTGGTGTCACCGGTGCAGATGGCGCTGGTTCGGGTACATTTGTAGCAACCAGAATGGTCCTGTTGCTATCGAAAAATGCATCCCTGAGACTGACTGAACTGTGTTGAACTGCATTGCTGCTGACAAAGCTTCCACCACTGCTGTTGGAAGGTGCCTGACGGGATGAGTAACTGGTCGCAGCCCCGGAAAAGACAGCGTATCTCGGCGCCTCCACCGGAGCTGGCGCTGGTGGCGCAGCTTCAAGGATCGTGTCATTGCCGTCACCGCGCTCGTAGTAGTAGGTATCGCCGCCCTTCAATCCCTCCAGGCGATCGTCACCGGTGCCGCCGGCAAGGCTGTCGTCTCCGGTGTTGCCTTTGAGCGTATCGTTGCCGCCACCACCGATAAGCGCAGAAGCTTCGACGGCCCCGTTCAGCGTGTCGTCGCCGTCCCGGCCATAGATTGCGTCATAGCCGGTACCGTTCAGGGTTTCGCCGGTAGCGGTGCCGATCAGGACTTTCGCATCGTTGGTTTCGATCTCGATGGGACCACCGTCGAAGGAGACCTGGAGCGGGTCCTCCTTTTCCAGGTCCATCAGGAAGACGTCGTGGTTGTTGGTTTCGGTGTGGCCGTTGCCGACCACGAGATGCTCGGCGGATTCGGCCAGCTCCGCAGCAATTTCCGCACGCGTTGCCGTAGCCCCGGAAAGTGCCCCCAGATGATCCTCAAGTTCATCGAGGGACGGTTCGCGCCCGAGTGTGTTGTGATAGAGCCGCGCGACAAAACCCGTGTCGCTCAGGGACCCGTAGCGGGTCTGGTATTCAACGGAGGACAGAAGCGCCTCGGTGAGCGCGACACGGTCCAACTGGCCGTTTGATCCATACCGCACAAGAACCTCGACCTCGGAAAGGTCCATGTCCCGGTCGAGAACCGCATCGTAGATCCGGGCTGCTTCCACCAGTAAGCGTGCCTTGGCATCCGCATCGAAGGTCTGGGTGAAGACCGTGGCCGCGCCGCCGCCCACGGTCTCGCGCATTTCCCAGGTTTCAAGACCGAGACCATCAACGCTGTGGGTGACCAGAACGTGCGGCCTGCCCGACGTGTCTGTGACGCCGTTGTCCCAGCTGTAAGACCCGTTTTCCGTCGGTGAGCGGCTGATCGTCTGCGTGATGCCGTCTCTCAGGACTGTCGTCTTCAAACCGTCAGACGATGTCGTGGTGACAGCGCTTCTGGTGGCCGCATCGTCGTCCCCAATCGCCGTCTCCGTCACCGTGACGCTGCCATCCGCGCCCGTTACCGACACGAAGGTCTTGTCGGTGATCGTATCGCCATCGAAGTCGTATTCCCTGGAGACTGTCCTGCCATCGGCGCTGACGGTCTCCTCGAAGCTGGAGCGCATCACGCCGGTGTCGAACCAGTCGGTGCTCGCCGTCGTCGTCGAGCCATCTGCGTTCAGTGTCGTGACTGTCTGTTCGGTGTTGTCTGCCTCGCCATCGCCGTCAGAATCAACCACGGTTTCTGAGGTCAGGCCGTTGGCGGATGTCGTCGTCGTGCTGGAAAACTCCAGTTGCCCGGCTGCGTTCCGCTCCTCGAACGTGCTGATCTCGTTGCCGGCCCCATCATGGGACATGGTAGTGACACGGGTGGTGTCCGCCATCCCGTCACCGTCGATGTCAAATGCGTAGCTTTGAGTGGCCCCATTGGCCGACGTCGTCTTGGTGATGACGGCCTCGGTCGCCCCGTCCGCCGCCTTGTCGGTGTAGGTGACCGTTTCATTCCGGCTGAGATCGACGGCCGTCACAGTTTCCAGATCATTCGCACCATCGCCATCGCGGTCGACGCTGGAGGTCACGGTCCACCCGTCAGCACTGACCGTGGTGGACGAACCGCGCAAGAGGGTCGTGCCGGTGCCGTAAAAGCTCTCCGTTTCCGTGCTGCCGCCGGATGCACCCAGCTGAAGGGAGTTTGCACGGTCGGCATTGCCGTCGCCGTCAAAGTCGGTCGATTGGGTGACCTGGAGGCCGTTGCCGCTGGTCGTCCGGGTCTGCGTCGCCGTCAGCACATTTGTATTGTCACGTGTTTCCCAGTTTTCCTGGGTTTCACCGTTTGCCGCAAAAGTGGTGGTGGAAGACGTAACGGTTTCAAAGGTGTTGTCGCCGTCAAGATCCAGGGACAAGGTGGTGGCAAGGCCGTCGTCGGAGGTCACCAGTTGCTCTTTGGCAAGCAACGCGCCCAATCCGTCCCGGTGCTCGATGGTGCTGGTGCGGCTGCCGTCTGATCCGAGCACAGTGGTGGCGGCAAGGGTCCGGTCATCCGTGCCGTCGCCATCAAGATCAAAGCTCTGCGTCCGGCTCAGACCGTTGCCGCTTTCCGTTGTCACCATCCGGGCCAGCAATGCACCATCACCTGCGAAGTAGGACGAGGTCGTTGTGGTGACACCGTCGTCACCAACGCTGGTGACCATTTCCTCATCGTTCTGGCCATCGCCGTCACGATCAACGTGCATTGACGTCGTACGGCCATCACCGCTGGCGCTTTCAACCGACTTTTCGATAAGCGCGCCGTTCTGCGCGGTCACGTCGGTCGTCGTCGTGACCGTGCCGTCCTGGGCAATCACCGTCTGACGCGACGTCGTGCGATCCACCTGACCGTCCGCGTCCATGTCGTCGGCAAGGCTGCCGGAAAGCCCGTCGTCACCTGTTGTCGCAACCGAGCGGGACCAGAGCGTGCCATCGCTGCCCTTGAGTTCACTGGTTTCGGCAACCGATCCGTCGGCATTCAGAACGCGGGTCGTTACTGCCGCCGTCTCATAGGTTCCATCGCCATGCCGGTCGGCCTCGGTCGTCGTGACAAGGCCATCGGCGCTGGTGACCGACCTGGTCTGGCTCTGCAGGCTGCTGTCTGCCGCCAGGTTTGTCTCGTGCACCGTCGTGATGCCACTCGACGCAATCTTGCGGCTTGTCTTGATGTCGTAATTACCGTCGCCGTTGAGATCGATGTCGTTGAATTCGTTCCGGCCATCGTCGGAAATGGAATGACGGTCCCTGCTGCGCAAGACACCGGCGGCATCCTTGACATCGGTCCGTGTCGAGACCGTTCCACTTGAATATAGCGTGATGCTTGTCGTTTCGAGCAGGTCATAGGCACCATCGCCATCGGCGTCGGTGCGCGTGATCGTGTAACGCCCATGTGCCAACGTTGTCGAATTGCTTTCGCTCAGCAGACTGCCGTCCGCAGACCGGTTTTCGATCGTCGTCACCGTGTCGCCATCAGCCTCCAGAACGCGTGCTTCGGTAACAACACGCTCTTCGGTTCCGTCGCCGTCCCTGTCGGAGCCGCGCACGGTGACCAGACCGTCGTCGCTGATGGAGAGCGAGGATGCGCTTCTCAGCGAGAGATCCGCGTTCCGGCTTTCCTGCGTCGTCGCCTGGCTGCCATCGGCATTGAGCACTGTCGTGCTCTTCGCCGTCACATCTGCGGCAAGATCGCCGTCAAGATCCGTCGCCGTCTCGCTCACAAGACCATTGGCGCTGGTGCTGGTAACCGAACGTCCAAGCACCGTACCGTCATTGGACGTCACCGTCTCGGTAAGCGTCGTTGCACCATCCGTGCCTTCGCTCCTGACGGAGAGATTATCCGTGTTGCCGTCACCGTCCCTGTCAACCGTGACTGTGCGCACCCGCCGGTCGGCGCTGTCATGCACGATTGTCCGCGCCAGAAGCGTGGTCTCGTTGCCGGCATAGCTTAACGAGGTACGGGTGGTGCCTCCATCGGTCTCCAGAACCCGCGTATCAACGGACTTTTCCTCATAAGCACCATCACCGTTGACATCGGTCCGGACCGTCGTCGTCAGTCCGTCCGCGCTGGTGACGGTCTCGCTCAAGGTCCGCAGGGAAGCATCCTGATTGCTGGTCGTCACCGTGCGTTTCGAGCTGCCGTCGCCGTTCAAAACCGTGACGTCGGAGACGCTCAGATCCGTGTCGCCGTCAGCGTCCGCATCGGTTGCAATGGTCTTCGTCAGACCGTCGGAACTTGTCGTTGAAGTTGTGACGGCATTGACGGAACCGTCCGCATTGCGAGCATAGCTCGTTGCAGTTCTCTCCTGGGTTGTAGCACTGACCGCAACAGAAGACACAAGGTCCGTAGACTCAAATATCCCGTTCTGGTTGAGATCCGCCCAGGTTGTGGAGCTGACCTTGTCCGCACCGAGGGTTTCCTTGGTTTTTGCCCGCACGGATCCATCTGTATTTGTCACCGTTACAGTCGTCTCGCGGCTGTCATCGGCGTTGATCACTGTTTCTTCGACGGTCTTGACATCAATGTCGCCGTCGCCGTCCTGATCCAGCTCCGTCGTCTTGGTCAGCGCATCGTCCGACTGGACTGTCGTTGAGGTGCTGCGCACCGAACCGTCGCCGTTCTTGACGGTGAGCACGGAGGTCGAAACGCCATCCGGAGCAACGGTGATGGCCAGGTCTTCGCGGGTGTCTGTGTCGCCGTCGCCATCAAGATCGCGCAGGATTGTCTTGGTGCGTCCGTCCGCGCTGACATCTTCCTGAACGTGCGCGCGCAGGGATCCGTCGCGGTTGGCGGTTGCCACGGTTTCGGTGCGGCTGTCATCGGCATGGACCGTCACCGTGTGGGTCACGGTGGTGTCGGCCAGTCCGTCGCCATCACGGTCCGTGCCGTCGGTGCGCATAAGACCATCGATCGAGACGGTCTCGGAGCGGCTGGTGATCACCGAACCGTTCTGAGCCAGATCGCTGAGGACGATCGTCCGGCTGCCGTCGGCATGTTCGGTGCGGACCTCGCGCTGGTCGTACCAGCCGCCACCCATCAGGTCGCGTTCGATGGTCTCGACCTTGCCGTCCGCGCTCGTGGTAGTGACGATGCGGGTCTCCAGTACCGCGGTCGCCGCAACACTGCCGTTGAGGTTGGTTTCTGTTTCCGTGCGGCTACCATCCGGATTGACCACCGTCACGATGGTTTGGATCCGGTCGGTCACCCCGTCGCCATTGTCGTCATAGCGGTTGGTGATGTTAAGCCCGTCCGGGCTCACCACCGAGTGGATCTCATAGGCCTTGCTGCCGTCCGCCGCATAGGCGGTCGAGGTTAGCACCCGGTTGCCGCTGCCATCGGTCGTTTCGACCTGTTCGACCCGGTGTCCCTGCGCCTCGGAAGCCAGCAGCATGTCGCCGACCGTGCCGGTGGTGCCGTCCGAGCGTTTGAAAATCGTCTGCCCGGTGATGACCGAGCCATCGGAAAGCTCGATATGGGTCGCATCAGCCGTCAGATCGAGTTCCGTAATGCCAAGCTCGGCCAGCGTCTTCGAGACGATCGACCCGTCCACATTGGTCACCATCAGCTTGAACTTGGAAAAATCCGTATCGCTGGCGTTCAGGACACCGTCGCCATTGCTGTCGAACACGGACGCCAGGGCTTCCAGGTCACTGGTTGCCGTCGGATCCCACTCGGTGAAGATGAACTGGCGTTTTTCCGTGATCTCGTTGCGTCCATCCGGATCGAAATAGAGAACCCCGTCCCCCTCGCCCGCCCAGGCGGTGCGCCGCAGGAAGCCGTCACCTTCTGAATCAAGGAAGACAGTCGACCGGTCCAGCGCAGTGACCTCAAGACCGTCACCGTCGAGATCGAGTAGAACAGGCTTGCCCTGACCACCGCCATTGCCGCCGGACTCGCCGTCGCTGTCATATTTTCCTTCGGCCTCGGCCCGGTTGTGCTCCCGTGCGCTAACCTCACCATCATTGTCATAGTCCCCAAGACCACCACTGCCAATGCCCGTCTCCCGCGAACGCGTCGTGTCGACAGTCGAGCCCTCAGAGTCACGGCCGGAATCTCGGTTTGAAGCCGACGAAGCTGCGAAGTCACGGCCTTGCTCACGACCGTGTTTGATCGACGCCTCAAATCGTGAGAAATCACGTGCGCTCATAAACGCGGTCGTCCAAGCCTTAGCGGCTTTGTCGTCAAAGCCGAAAGTACTTTTCGCCTTGTATTCACTCCAAGCAGCCGCACTAACTTCACGATTTGTACCACCAGCCGCAGCCGCCCCAAAGGCTGCGGCCTCAGCGCGGCCTTGCGCGGTGGAATCGTAGGAGGAATTTTGTTCATATCGATACTTGGCCAACGCATGTCCATCGATAGCAACAATACCTTCGAGGTCGGTAATAGCAAAAGCATTCCCTGTAGCGTAATCCTCTTCGTAGAACTCTACGCCTTTGCCATCGTTCCAGGAATCGTTGTGCACCCGCACACCGCCGGCGATGTAAGTATGAAAATCCTCAACTTCGAAATTGTAGGTTTTCCAACCCTTCTTGTAGACCGGCTTTAGTGCCAGGTTGCCGTTATCTGGATAAACGTAGCCCTCCGCCTGCTCGAACATGTCGGCGGTTTCAGCGGAATACACGATGCTCTCGGATGTGACTTCCGCTTCAGAGCCGTCGGCTAGAACAACCGTGCCTTTGCCGCCGTCAACGAGGCTTTCAATTTCACGGAAGCCGCCATGCACAGCAAGAAACTGGTGGCTTGGTGTGGTGACGAGTTCCTTGTATTCGCCATCGTCAATCCAGGTCAGACGAAGCCATTCTTCGGTAATATTTGTAAAGGTACGTACGACTATTTCAGGAACAAGAGGGCCTCGTCCACCATTAAGATCCGGATCAAAAGAAAGAACCCTAAGACCAGCGCGAACACTGGCAATTTCGATCTCTCCAGCTTCCGACAATATTTTTGTACATGCCGCAAAACATTTACGTGGTGACCTATTAAATCCAAAGATTCCAGGAGCATATCCCTGATTTAGATATTTCTCGTATTGAACCCATTTCTCAATAAAATTCGTTTGAAATGCATCCTTAGCATTAAAAGCGAACGTCTTCTTCGCTGCTGCACCATTATTTGTGAAGTAATGCTTGTCGTAATAACCAATACCAGCTTTTACTGTAACGTCTCCGCTTGTGCCTACCTGTCCGCCCAAACCGACGCCTCGATATATTTCCTCACCAAACGTGTATTCTACCGAGTCCCATGTTTGAGCCTGTTCATAGAAAGACTCAAAATCATTCAAACTACCATTAAGTGGGCCGCTTACCGACCTACCAAATGGACCCAATTCAGTAGCATAATAACCTGTTGTTTCACCAGTAATAACAGATGTTTGGCTTCCAATTACACCATTTGCGACGGCTAATCCGGCTGTATATTCCGTGCCAATTCTTGGATTTCCACGCTCAAACGAATAACTAAAGTATAAATCATTCCAAAATGACCTTTCAGACATTAATTATTCTCCTCAATCATGAAGATTTTTTTGATTTCAGAAACGTAAGCGCGCAAAACACCATTTACACATGCTTCCATTTCTTCTTCGTTCTCACATACTTTGATGGCCGCCAGAGCCATTACATTCGCTGGAAGCACCAACAGATCTTCTTTGGTTTGAGGATTTTGCTTAAATCCTAGATTTTCACCGACAGATAGGTTAAGGCATCTAACTTTTTTCTGAAATGACAGCTCGTTTCGCAGTATAGTTATCGTAAAAATTATTTTGTTACGCTCTTCAACGATGTAGTTGAGACCACATTTACCTGATTTTCCATCTAGCCTCATCAACTTATCAACAAACGAATTGGCTAGTTTATAATTCTCTTGCAAAAGAGAGGCATCTAATACGCCTTTCCTCCGAATGCTTGAATTGTCAATAATAAGAAAATTCGGCTTTTGATCTGTAGCTATAAAACTATTGGTATAAGTAAAAATTATATTCAGGTAAGAAACCAAGTAACTTCTTAATTTCTCATCCTCAACATCTATTAGTGGAACTACAATCTTTTCTCTAGTTTGATATTCCTCAGACCTAGCGCCCGTAACGAACAGCAATAATATGCTCAAAACTGTTGCAGATACTACCTTTGATAACTTCATCGTAAGATAACCGTCTCAATTGCCCTTTTAAGTATAATTCCCGCCTAGGGTTTTCATTCCGCACCTTCTGAAAAACTGGTCGGCATCCTCAGGGTCAATGCCATTGGTTACGTGCACAATCAGATGCTCACACCCTCGTGTACTTGCCCAATGACGCAATACTTTCACTAATCGCAGGGCGACTTTGCCAAAGAGGAACGTTCCAGAAATCTGTCGGGATATGTTCAACGTTTGCACCGTTGCAATAAGCGTTCCTGACCCCAGAAAATACTCTCCCGCATGGACCGAGGCAAAACCGTAAAGACCATCTTCGGCGAGCGGTTCTCCTCCCCCCGGCACGGCGTAGATCAGCCCGAACCGGTTCGGCTGGGCCATCGCCTTGTCGAAAATCGCACGCGCTTTTGCTTCGGAAAATGGAATGTCACGGAAGATAGTGTTTTGATGCGCTTCCCGGGCGAGATAGAGGCCGGCGCGATAGTCCGCCTCGGACCCGTCTGCCAACCGGACGACCATGTTGCCTTTGGCCCGTATCGTCTCAGTCACGCCGTCAGACGACCGGGCATCCGCCGCTCCGCTCACCTGCGCAGCCGTTCTCCTGTCGCCGGGCACACTATCCTCGCGTCCGGAGAGATCAGAATCTCTTCTGTCCACCTTGCCCCATTCCCTTCGTTCAACCGCAGCCGCCCCTCGCCTCAAGACACGGCCACCGGTCAGGACTGCCAGACGGCAACCCCTGATAAGGTTAACCAAACCTTAGCAATAGTACCAAGTCACGTGCAACCAATTTTGTTCGATTTCCGGTTGAAATTCAAACTGACGTCGCGTTGTCAGGAAGGTGTGGCTACAGGTTGGTACGTGAGGTGAAAACGGAGATATTCGTTTGACGAGTGCGTGTCTCAGAAATCATTGCTCGAGCAGGATTGGGTTTGTTGCGGCGCTCCTGCAAGTCGGACAGTGGTAACTCTTTCCGCACAGGTCCGCATTGCCAACACGGGTTGATACCTGTATCTTTCGCAGAAATTCCTGCGACACTTGCCGGTTAGAGCCTGGCGCAGCTTTAGGTCGACGCGCAGATTCAACCGCCTCAAGACATTGTCTCGATGGCAAAAGTCAGAAATTATTTGGGAAAAATGGTCGGGGCAGCAAGATTCGAACTTGCGACCCTCTGGTCCCAAACCAGATGCGCTACCAGGCTGCGCTATACCCCGATCCGTTGATTTGTCGGGGTGTATCCGCGTTCGCCGTCGGCGTCAAGAGACGAAAACCGTGATTTCCAGAGACTTGTGAACAGTTCCATAATCGAGCGGTTTTGAAATCACTCGATGATCATCGACGGACTGGAAACCTCATTGCCGACATCCATGCCGAGTTTAGCCGCTGTTCCAGCGTTGAGTTCCAGGACATACTTTGCCGGGTCGCCCGAGGGAACGACCTTTTCGGAAAAGGGTACCGTGTTGGCTGCAATGCTGACGATCGCGCCGTTTGCGCCGATATAGATAATGTCGAGGGGCAGCGGCGTGTTCTTCATCCAGAAATAGCGCTCGCCCTCGCTGTCGAAAATGAACAGCATACCGTGGTCGGCCGCCATCTCTTCCCGAAACATCAGGCCACGGGAGCGTTCGCGGTCAGTGGCGGCAATCTCTACAAGGAACCGGTGTTCGGTGTCACCGGACCGGACGGTGAGCTCCTCCTGGCGCAGCTGTTGAGGCTCACCTTGTGCAAGAGCTGTGACCGACGGACCGATGACGAGAACAACAATCAAGAACAAACGCGCAAAAGCCTGAAGCAACGGGACACCCTTTCCAAACCCGGTAACGGGACGACATCAAAGAAGCATCCTGCCTCTTGCCGATCAACGCACGTGAACGCGATCTGCCAACCACCCACCGGAAATACAACCGCGCGACAGGTTCGACAAACAAAAAGGCCGGAACAAGTCCGGCCGGGAGGTACGGAATAAATTTTCCGGTGAGATCAGTGCGATGCGGGAATGTGTGTTCCCGTTCCCATCGGCCGGATTTCAGCGGCCATGCGTCCCTTCGGACCTTCACCAAAACGCACCTGGACATCCTGGCCCGGACGCAATTCTGTGATGCCGAACCGGCGCAGGGTTTCCATGTGAATGAAGATATCTTCCGTGCCCTCGCCCTGGGTGAGGAAACCGAATCCCTTGACCCGGTTGAACCACTTGACGGTCGCCTTTTCGAACCCGCCTTCGGGCACGACCTGAACATGGGTCCTGGAAGGAGGCAATTGCGAGGGGTGTGTCGCCGTGGTCTCGTCCATAGACAGGATGCGGAATGCCTGCAGACCGCGGGGTCTGTCCAGAACCTCACAGACGACCCGGGCGCCCTCATAAGCTGTCTGGTAACCATCGCGCCGGAGGCAAGTCACGTGTAGCAGGATATCACCGTCACCGTCGTCCGGTACGATAAAGCCGTAACCCTTGCCCACGTCGAACCACTTTATTGTTCCGGCAATCTCGAATACGTCAACGGCAACATCATCTGCCACCGACTCGAGCGCGCGGGGTTCCCGTGCGGTTTTGACCCCCATAGCGATTTTGTCCCGTCTCTAGGTCCGCATGATTAGGCCGAAGGCAATTTGCGACTCACCTCGCACCCGATTCCTAATAAAAGGATAACATTGCGACTAATTGCGAGAAGCGAAATTGTGAAACTAACCACAGACCATTTACAGGTTTAGCTCATTTTCTTCGCCAAAATTTGCAAAAGTTTGTGCCAATGGTGTGCGAATGACAGTAGTGGCCAGTGAATCGAGCGGCGTTTCTTGCCCGTTGAGAATCACCAGGCCCGCGCCGGAGCGCACCGCAACCGCCGGCAATTGCGCAGCAGGATGAACGACCAGCGACGAGCCGAGCACCAGAAACAGGTCGCATTCCCGCGCTGCCTGGACGGCTCTTTCAAGTTTCGCCTCAGGCATCTGTTGGCCGAAACTGATGACAGCCGCCTTCAACAAGCCGCCACAAGCGTCGCAGCGCGGGCTTCGCGCCGCCTCCACCTCGGCCCGCTGCGCATCAAGTCCGGCGCGCCGTCCGCACTCCAGGCAGGTGGCAAATGTCGAGTTGCCGTGGATCTCGATCAACCGGTCCTCAGGAAAGCCTGCCGCCTGGTGAAGCCCATCCACGTTCTGCGTGATCAGGCATGTCAGGCGGTCTTCTTGCGCGAGCAGCGTGAGAGCCTCGTGCGCCGCATTGGGTTCGGATTTTTCAAAAAAGTCCATCATTTCAAAGCGGCGGTCCCAGTCTTCCAGGCGGGCATCCTCCGATGTGATGAAGTCCTGGTATTGAACCGGCTGGCGTCTTGACCATATCCCTCCAGGGGACCGGAAATCCGGAATTCCCGATTCAGTTGAAATTCCGGCTCCGGTCAGCGCCACAATTCTGAGGCGGTCATCCTTGTAAATTTTTGCCAGAAAGTCTCGAGCTTCGGATAGGCTGGTGATAAGTGTCATGAGCCGGTCGGGTACCTTTCGATCAGATCCCCCGGTGGAGGAAAAGGACAAGCTATGCGTTATCTGCACACGATGGTTCGCGTAACCAACATTGAAGAATCCCTGGACTTTTATTGCAACAAGATGGGCATGACGGAAATTCGCCGTCACGAGAGCGAGAAGGGACGCTTCACTCTGGTCTTCCTCGCCGGGTCAGACGATCTGGAAGCCGGCAAGGCCAGTGCCGCGCCGCTCCTGGAACTCACTTTCAACTGGGATCCGGAAGAGTATACGGGCGGGCGCAATTTCGGGCACCTGGCCTATGAGGTCGATGACATCTATGCATTCTGCGAAAGCCTGCAGAACAAGGGCGTAACGATCAACCGCCCTCCCCGCGACGGTCGTATGGCATTTGTCCGTTCGCCGGACAACATTTCCTTTGAATTGCTGCAGAAGGGTGAAGCCCTTGAAATCAAAGAGCCCTGGGCCTCCATGCCCAATACAGGCGAGTGGTGATTTCAGCAGGTTTTCAACAAGTGCGGGCCCGAGGGATCGGGCCTGCAAAAAATTGTAATAAAGGCTCTTGCGGGCAGGACCATTCCCGCCTATAAGCCTCCCCACGACGCAGCCGCGTCGACCGCGCGCCCATCGTCTAGCGGTCTAGGACGCCGCCCTTTCACGGCGGAAACACGGGTTCGAGTCCCGTTGGGCGTGCCAATTTCTTCCCAAGAATTGGACCATGATGATCAGGCGCCCCGCGCCTGAAGTTTCACGCGCGTGATGGTGAAACGAAACGGCCTTCGATCTCCTGGGCCGGATCATCCATTCCGAAAAACGCCCGACCGGGAAATTCCCGTCTGTAGAAATTCGCGATATCGTTTGCAGTCGGCCCGGCATATTCGATGCGTCCGTCAGGGAAAAACACATCCAGGTCATCGTCCTCGTGATCCGTGGCGTAGGTCTCCTGCGAGCCGTGTAGGATCATGTTCACGCCGATCCGGCTGTTGACGAAGGTTTGCACGTCCATGAATTTCGGCGAGCGGGCGTGGATCTGCCCCAATCTCTTTTCCTTGACCCTGATGATCCGGTCCGGTGCATCCATGTCTACAATTCCGTAGAGATCGAAATCACCATGGACACATTTCCCCTCCCTGAGGATCGTGGTCGGTGAAAACTTGACGCAGCCGAAGTAAGGATCTTCCGGATTGCGCTCCACGAAATAGCGGCCGCTGTTCGGGATGATGAAAGCTATGTTCTTCTGCTGTTCAAAAGTTGCCATTTCCGGTCTCAACTGGCTGGAAAAGGACCGCCAGGCCGCCAGTGCCTTGGGATATTTTCCATCCTTGTACGCCCGTTCACCGAAATGCGTCGGATCGACGACAAGCCCGGCAATAGACCCTCTTCTGGCCTCCGGCAGCCGGCTGCCGCGAGGGACGACATCGAAATCTGCAGTTTTGGCCTTGCAATCAAGTGGCTTGGGGACGGCATAGCCCTCACCGATATGCTGTAGCGAAGCGGTATTGGTTCGCCTGACGAGAATTGCGACATGGTAAAGCCGTGCGGCGGATTGAAAGACGCCGACATGCGCCTTTTTCATATGCTTGAGAATATCGGACCGACCCGCCATAAGAACTGCCTCCACGATTTCCTGATTGCGTGACCAGCCGGCCAACACCTGAACAAAGGCATTTTACCAGACCATGCCCGGTACAAAGCGTGATCTCTGTCACGTCTGTCGCGGTGCGACTGCTGCGGTTCCGCAACAAAGAACACCGTCTCGCCAGCAAGGCAGTGCGCACTGCCGTGTTGACACGTATTTGATACAAAAAAATTAGGGGTAACGTCAGGAAACGTGGAACTGCCGGGAAACCTTGATATAATGCCGTCGGAATTTGGACGGTGGAGCTAATTGGCCTGGCAGGGTTCCGTTTCATTTAAGACGAATTTCACCAAAACGAATAGTTGTGACACGTATTACAGAACATTTAATGCCGCTGGGGTTAGCTCTACAAACAAGAGGAAACAGGCCTCAAGATAATGATCGGATTAACCGACAGGCAACAATGATCTTACGAGAGGACAGGAAATGTTCACACGAATGATCGCCGTGCTGGCAATACTCATAGCAGGGACTGCCCCGGCACTCGCCAAGCGCGTTGCCCTGGTAATCGGCAACGGCGCATACGAACACACGATACCGCTTCCGAACCCGTCGAATGACGCGGAACTGATGGCCGCCAAATTGCGCAGCCTCGGTTTTGAAGTCGTGGCGGGTCAGGACCAGACTTATAACGACATGCGCCGGTCCGTGCTGGATTTCGCGAAGAAGGCCTACGGGGCCGAGATCGCGGTTCTGTTCTACGCCGGCCATGGCATGCAGGTAGGCGGACAGAACCTTCTGATCCCGATCGACGCCAAGATCGAGGACGAAACCTCGCTCGATTTTGAAACGATCTCGGTCGACTTCATCATGCGCCAGATGTCCAAGGACGTGAAGGTGCAGATGGTTTTCCTGGACGCCTGCCGCGACAATCCGCTGGCACGCACGCTTGCGCGCCGTATGGGCCCAAGCCGTTCAGCAAACCTCGGTTCGGGACTTGCGGAAATCAAGGTTGAGGAAACCGGTGGCGAAGGTTCCGTGATTGCCTTTGCAACCAGCCCCGGCGATGTAGCCCTTGACGGCGACGGCAAGAATTCTCCGTTCACCTCTGCCCTTATCCGCCATATCGATACGCCGAATGCGTCTATCCAGACAGTAATGACCCGGGTGACTGGTGACGTCTATGACGCGACGGAAAAACGCCAGCGTCCGTGGGTGAACGCTTCCCTGATCGGCGAAGTGTTCCTGAACAAGTCAACTGCTTCGGCGGAAGGCACGGAAGTGGCTTCACTGGGCACGACCACAACCACAGTTCCGGACCAGGCCGTCACCAATGCGGCTGTGTCAGCGGCGGCGACCACTTCCCAGCCCAATCTCGATTGGGAACGTGAGAAGCTTATCTGGGAAGCTGCAAAGTCCAGTGACACGGTGGCCGACTACGAATCCTACCTGGCGGCCTACCCGAAAGGTACGTTTGCGGATTTTGCTCGCAACTCGATCAAGCGTCTGAGCAACGGTGCGCAGGTTGCTGCGGTCAATCCGGCTACAACACCTGGTGCCGCTGCTGCTGCGAACCCGACAAACGGTGCTGCCACGTCACTGCCGAACCCGCAGACTGCGATCCCGGGAACGGCCGAGACGGAAGCTGCTCTTGGCTGGAACCGGACTGCACGGCGGGAAGTGCAGACACGGCTGAACCTTGCCGGACACAATGTCGGGCGCCCCGACGGAGCTTTTGGTCCCAAGACCAGAGCCGGTGTCGTTGCCTGGCAGACGCAAAACGGAATGGTTCCGACCGGGTTCTTCACCGCGGCACAACATCTCCTGCTGAACTCGCAAACAACGGCTCAGTACACGGCCTATATTGCAGAGATCAAACGCAAGCAGCAGGCGGCCGCCACGTCCCGCAGCACAACAACACGCCGGGCGAACACCACTCCGCAACGCACGACCAACACGACGCGTCGTACCAATAACGGTGGTGGTGGTCTCAACCCCGCAGGCGCAGCCTTTATCGGCGGCGTAGTCGGTGGAATTCTTGGCGGCGCGATCGGCCGCTGACTTCAGCCACAGACACGAGTTCGGCCCGGTGATTCACCGGGCCGATTTTTTTCATGTCTTCACTTTGCGCATTCAATCGAGTTTCAAACTCACACGTTTCATGTTCGTTGCCTTTGCGGCATCGAGAATATGAACCACCTGCTGGAAATCGGTTGCCTTGTGCGGGATAAGAACGGCGGTTTCAGCCCCCGCTGCAGCCAGACGGTTCAGTTCGCTTCCAAGTTCACCAAGGGATACCGGCAGACCATTCACGATCAGTTCCGGGATATCCGAACCCGCTCCGATTTTCAGGACGATGAGAACGGCCGGAGCAGTCGAGGTCCGCGAATTATCCGCGGCGCCAACACTTTCACCACTCCCAAGGGCAACATCGAGCGGACGCCAGATGCCGAATGTTGACGAGAGCAGGAAAAACATCACGAGGATGAAAATCACGTCGATCAGCGGCGTCAACGGGATGCGCCTGCGCTTTCCTACCGGGTTGTGGATCTGGATCATCTGCGGCTTCTGGTTCTCGCAATTTCCGGCAACTCTGACCGCCACTTTCCAGCAGTTGCGCTCAAACCACAATGAAAAAAGGCAAATTGACCCAAGGCTCTCACTTGCTTAGCGTGAAATCATCAATGACTTCGAGTGACAATTCATGGCAACGGCCTTTCAATCCATTTTCCGACCGCGCGTCGCAAGGAAGAAGACCAACACGGCAACCCGGCTCTTTCTTCTGCTGTTTGCCTGCGTGCTGGTTCCCCAGGCGGCTGAGGCAGGTCTCAGGGTCTGCAATGGATCCGTCGATCTCGTGAATGTGGCGATAGGCTATGACACGGAAGACGGTTTACGGACCGAAGGATGGTGGACAATCACGTCCAATGCCTGCAGCCAGGTCCTTCAGGAACCGCTGAATGCCAGCAACTACTACCTTCATGTCTCCGACGGCTTTGGCGAGAGCAGGCTCGGCGGTGATGTGACGCTTTGTATCCGCGAAGAGAAATTTGTCCTGTTCGACGGAGATCAGTGCTGGCAACGGGGATTGATCGAAGCGGATTTTTTCAAGATTGAGACAGAAGGGGCTGAAGACTGGACAGTGTTGTTGTCATATGACTGACTTTTGTGTCAGATGTTCTTAATGTGCAGTTGCTCAAGTGTTTGGATTGAAGTGTTCCGGGGGTTTGTAAATGCGATTTTCGACGCAACTTTTTATGCTTGGTTATCTTTGCGCTGCGATTGCAGCACCTGCGCACGCACAGGAGCCAGCCGGTAAGATCAGTCTCGAACTCAATCATGTCCAGCCAACACAGGACGGCGGTTGCCGGCTTTCGATCATTGCGACCAACGGACTTGAACGTCCGATAAATCAATTGGGCCTGGAAATTGTCGCCTTTAACACCGAGGGGCTCGTCGACCAGTTCCTGCGCCTCGATTTCTCCCGTATTTCTGCAGGCAAGACAAAAGTTCTGCAATTCGACCTGGCTGGCAAGGCATGCGATGGCCTGTCCAGATTGCACATCAATGACGTACTGAACTGCGTCCCTGCAAGTGTCACGGATGTATACTGCCCCGATCTTCTGGATCTCAAGAACCGCACTCCAATCCAGTTCGGTGACTGATCGTTTCCGCACACACAGTCTGGAGCTGTCGCTGAATGGTTGAATCGTCTTCTTCCCTGCTTGAACTGGGAGGGCCTGTTGTCCTTGTTCTCCTGGGGATTTCCGTGCTCGCGCTCGCAGTCATCCTTGCCAAGGCTTTCCAGCTTTCCAATGCCCGTGTCGGTCGGCACAGTCTTGTGAGACAGGCTGTGACGATGTGGCGAACCGGAGAGCGTTCCAAGGCAACGCAGGCTCTGCTGAAGGACCGTTCGCTTTCGGCTGCCCTTGTCCGGAGCGCGATGGAAGCGATCCAGAAACTGGACGGTCAGCCATTGAGTTCGCAGGAACGGGACATTCGTGAAGAACGCCTGCGCGAAGAGATTTCCGCCAGAGCCGCCGACCGACTTTTCGGGCTCGCCAGTTGGCTGAAGGCACTCGATCTCGTCACCCAGATTGCCCCCCTGCTTGGCTTGCTCGGGACCGTGCTCGGGATGATCGAGACGTTCCAGACACTGCAGGAATCCGGATCTTCCGCCAACCCGGGCACACTTGCGGGCGGGATCTGGGTTGCTCTTCTGACAACAGCCTGCGGTCTTGCGGTTGCCATACCGGTATCTGTTGCGGTGACGTGGTTCGAGACAAGACTTGAAAAAGAGCGCGCAGCTCTTGAGGTGCTTCTGACGGGTGTCTTCACAGCCGGTGCAACGAGCAACCAGTCTCCCTCATCGTGAAACCTTGAACGCAGAGAGGGAGTAAACGCCCGGTGACGCCAGAACATTCGCAATCCGTTCTGCCGGAAGCCTGCCAAACGAGCCTGGCTGTTTTTGCTTGGGCCTGTTCCAGACGGCCAGGATCAGCGCGGTTTCGCTCTGGCCACCGGTTATCAGCGTAACCGGGATTGAAAATCGCCAGCCACCCAATGTCGCTGTACTCGTCTGAACCCGGACGAAGCTCCTGCCATCATGGATCTGACCGGCATCGTCAATAAGATAAAGCTCCGGCGGTCCCTTTCCGTCCAGTTCAAGACCTGCCTCTTCCGCCTGCGCAATACGTCCGAGTGGCAAGTCACGCTGGATCACACCGGAAACCCTTGTACCGCTTGTCACGACGGTCCTGTCCAACTCCACAAGACCCGGCGCTTCAACTCCGTTTGAAATACCAAGTGCATCAAGAAGAGCACATTGACGACCTGTGACCAGACGCACTTCAATATCAGCACCATATCCCTGATCAGTCGTGAAACGTTGATCAAAAAGAACGAACGGATCGATTGCAGATCCAAACGCGGTCACGCGCGCGGTGTCCGTTCCAGCCGACATCACTGAAAGATGCGCGCAATTTCCCGCATCGTAGTTGGCAACATAAGCCGAAACATTTGCCAGTGGATCAATCGTGGCAACTTCATCTGGTGGCACGTTGGCCGTGGGATCAGACGATACAGGCGCAGCCGGTACGTTGGACGGGTTCGGATCGCTTGGATTTAGAGCAGGAAGATCCACTTCTGACGGTTGAACGGCAGCAATCTGTTCCTCAACGGGCCTGACAGGTTTCACGGTTCCGCTTTGAACCTGAACCGGGCTGGCACTTGAACTTGGAACGACAACCGCAGACACCTGGCTCGCAGAAGAATTGCTTGAAACGACAACAGGACTGGATGCAACGGGAGCGGACGACACCGGTGCAACCGTCGAGCTTGATGTGGTGACAACAGCTGAACTTGTGCTCGGCGTTACCGGTTGACTGGCTACTACGACTGATTCTGAGCTCGGTTGCGCAGGCCGGTTTGTCGTCGAGGAGTTGATGTCTGCAGGCTGAACCTGAGCCGGCACTACCGCTGCGACGTCAACCGGGAGCGGATTTGCCGCCTCGGAGGTCGGCGCAAGTGTTTCAACAATCTGGCTTTCGGGCGTTGCAGGATCCTGTACCTGTTGCACAACATCAAGCGCGGTTTCTTCCGGCGCCGCTTGCACTATTTCGGTCACGTTCGATTGGCCTGCGACAACGACCGTCTCCGGTGGTGTCACGGCTAAGGTCTGCTGATTGGCAGCTTCAAGAGCCTCCGGCGTCTGTTCAGAAATGGTCTCAACGGCAACGGCAGCGACGGCGTCAACCGAAGGAGTGGACACCGGCTGAGCGGAATTCGAATCGAGTTGTTCAGGCGCAACAGGATCGCTGCTATCGGCTAAACTCGGTGCCAGCGTCTCAGGCAAAACAGTGGCTGTGTCAGCTGCCTTTGTTGCCTCAGGTCTGACGGTTTCACTGCCATTCGGTATTGCCTGCTCCGGCGACAAGGGAATGACTGCGTCGGCTGCCGTTTCGTTCGCCTGGATGGCTGCTGCATCGGGTATCGCTGCCTCGGACACTACAGACTTCACCGCATCGGCAGATTCAAAAACCAGATCTTCGCTCTGAATGACAATTTTCGTTTCGACCGGTTCCGGAGGATCTGCGGACTGCCAGGTGAGTTGCGGCAAGCCGTAAATCAGGAAAGCCAGGTGGGCGGCAACCGACAGCACAAGAACAGCCGTCCAGACCAAAGCGGGGATACGTGGTTCACCGGCCTGATTGTAAACAGCGGCTGTCACGGTTCATTCGCTTCAATGGCAATGAAAGACAGGTTCTTCACACCTGCAGATCGCATCTGTTGCGCAAGCTGCGCGACCGCTTCCATCTTTGCCCGGCGGTCAACCTGGACGGACATGTTGTCCTTGAATTCAGGGGATTGTGCCAGATAGTCAATCAAACCCTGTTCGTCGAGTTCAGTCCCAGCAAACCAAAGACTACCAGATCGCGTCAGGACAAGGCTGTTCTGGATGTTGCCCTTGCCCGACTCAGAACTCGTTTCCGCCCACTCGAATTCGTCGGGAAGCGGCGGACGTAGAGTTCCGGCAACAAGCAGAAACAGAAGCAGCAGGAATACGACGTTGATCAAAGCCAGTGAACTGTCCGCTCTACGATGAGCCAACGGCTTGGGTACGTGGATCGGCTTCGTGTAGCGTTTCATTGCTGTTTCAATTCACTTCCCGCCCGAACACGGCAACTCATGGCACCACTTTGACTGTCGTTGCCGTCGCCCGCAAGATCGGCAAGTCCTGCATGAGCGCGTTAAAATAGGCACCGGCCTGCTTTTCCTGGCGCCCGGACAGGTTCGCAACAAGATCTCTGCCCACCATTGAAATGATCAATCCGGTTTCTTCCGAGAGCGTTTTCAGGCTCAACGGTACGACGAACCCTGCCCCGCCGTCATCCGACTGCAGATATGGAGACAGGTTGACAACCTGACCGGTGCTCGACACGAACAAAAGCCCGAGTTCACCCGTCGACGGATCGTAACCGGAAATACGACCGGCCATGTTTTCTCCGTTCGGCACCACGGTTCGCTGCATATCAAGCTGGAGTTCGGTCTTTTCATTTCCCTGTGGTGTGGCCCGCAGGAATGCGATTGCGGGACATTGTGCATCGCTGACAAGATTCACCTGTATCTTGGCTTCAAACCCCTGCGACTGGGTAAAATCGCTGTCGAATGTGATAAAAGGTGGCGTTCTTGACGCGAACCCCTCGATCTCGGCCGAATTGCCGGCGACCTGGACGGGTTGCAAATACATGCAGTCGCCGGCCTGGTAGTTGCTGACGTAATTCCGGATACGGTCTGCCGGTTTCAATGTCTCGTCCGGCTGGGTCCCATTCTGCAAATCATTGTCCGGCAAGACGGGCGGCGATACGGCAATGTCAGTCGAGTCCTTGACAGGCGGGTTCTCGATTCGCGGATCCGGCAGAACCGGTTGGGTATCCTGACCAGAGTTGCCGGACGAATCCACGTTGATATCGTTACCGCCCTGCGCCACGTCAGTATTGTTCTGATCCAATGGTTGGGTGGGCCTATCCGGCGCATTGTCACGAGGCTGTGCCACAAGAACCGGCTTCTGATTCTGCTCCGGCAGGTTTTGCCCGACGACGAAGTAAACAGCTGCTGCACCGACGCCCGCAAATCCCAGCAGGGAAAATGCAACGAGTACCCGGCGCCCCCACCGGACCGGCGACGGTGGCTCGTCCAGAACAGACTGCTCGGGAGGAGGTTCGGACGACCTGATAATCGTTTTGTCCTCGACGGGCAGGCGCATGGGCGCCCCAAGCGTCCATTCCGCGATTTCTGACATCGACGACGGTCGGTGTGCCGGGTCCGGTTGGAGCATTGCCTCAAGCAGCGGCCGGAAACGATTGTCGACACCGTCGAGCGAGGGAACAATCCGACGCTTTTCCACCATTTCGACCTGGGTACCGCCCATGTCCGTCTGCCTGCCAGTCAGGCTTTCGGCAATCACAAGCCCCAATGAATATATGTCGCTTCTTGCCGTGACCTTGCCGCCAAACAGGCCAACCTGCTCGGGAGACATGTAGTTTATCTTGCCAGCGAGTCCGTCGCCGATGATTGTGGGTCCGGCTTTGTTCGCACGGGAAATTCCGAAGTCGATGATTTTTGCCTGACCGACATCACTGTTTTGAAGAATGATATTGTCCGGCGACAAATCGCGATGGATGACCTCCCGATCATGGACCGCCTGCAGTGCAGAGGCCAGTCTGACGACAAGTCTGTAAACAGCCTCGGGCTCGAGCGGCCCCGCCTCCAGCCGTGTTTTCAAAGAGGGCCCGCCAACGAATTCCATCGCCAGGTAATAAACGCCGAGCGTCGGTTCCTTTGCGAAAACAAAGTACTGCGTCAATGCATCGTGTTTCAGCTTGCGCAGAATTTTGGCTTCGCGCTTGAACAGGTCGAGGATCATGGGATCCTTGGCAAAATTGGCCAGCAAGATCTTGATCGCGACCGGATCCCCGCTTTCCACGTCCCGGGCGCGGTACACTGTCCCTATACCACCGTCGGCGATATGCTCTTCAATTTCATAAAGATTGTTGAGCCGAGTACCACCAGGCAACAAATGGTCGTCAGGATTCATCAGCGGGCTTCTCCTTCACCCCGAGAGATACGATCTATGTCCACGATAACGACTGTCACATTATCAGTGCCACCCTTTTCCAACGCACCGTCCAGCAATCCCCTTGCTGCCGACCTTTGAGCACCTTCCATCAGGAAAGTTTCAATCACCGCGTCCTCGAGATGTCCGGTCAGTCCGTCGGAACACAACAAGAATCGATCTCCAGCCCTGAGGTTTCCGGATACAAGCTCAAGTTCGAGATCCAGGCCCGACCCTATTGCCCTTGTGATCACGTGCCTCCTGGAGAAGTTTCTTGCTTCTTCTTCGGTCAATACGTTCTGGTCAACAAGTTCCTGAACTTCGGTATGATCAGTTGTCAGTTGCTCCATCTGGCCGCTCCTGAACCGATAGACCCGGCTGTCACCGGCCCAGAGACATGCAAAGTTGGATTCAAAAGTCAGAAGGGCCGCAATGGTCGTTCCCATGGCTGCGCCGTTGGCATTGGTCGAAGCTCTCTCAATTTGCTCCTTGGCATCGATGACGCGACCTTCGAACTGGTCCAGAAGATCCACCGCACTCAATGGCATCCTTATTGTCGTGAGCGCATCCTTGACAAGATTGGACGCAATCGCTCCTCCCTTCATGCCGCCGGCGCCATCCATAACGGCGAATATACCTTTTGATTCATCACAAAAGAATGCGTCCTGATTTTCGTCACGTACACACCCCACATGTGTAAGCCCGATTGAAAGTCCCCGCACTGCCTCATGTTCTGGCTGCATCATGTTCGATGATCCTCCGGATGGTATCGCCCATGGTCTTTCCCTACCAATTTGTTGCCGGCTTCTTCTGCACCGAATGACTCCGGCAAAAGCAACCAGCGAAATGCTGTTGCGTCCGGTAAACCGGCGCAATTGAAAGCAAACACCTGCCGGCCCGCCCGGCACCAGAACAACGAGTTAATTTTTTCCGTTGTCCCGGCATCCGCCGCCAACGACTTGCCATCTGCTAAGTCCTTGGCCCCTCCGCTGCCGGAGATGTCGGCGAGCTCACTGACTGCCTTCTGAAAATCCTTCAGACTTGCGTCTTCTTCGAGCGCTCCGAGCAGCACTGCCTCGACTTCATCAAACCAGTCGTCCGACGGTCGATCATCATTTTCAGAAGGAGATGAGGCGACGGCAATCGTTAAGGGGAACTTTCGGCCAACCTTGTCGACGCTTGGCATCAGGGCGCCGCCGATTGCCTGGGTAAAAGGAGCACTCCCGTCTACCGGTTCCAGCCAAAAACGCCAGACGGGCATCGTCATATAGGTTTCTTCCCATCGAGAGCCGAGGAGTTGTCTGGAACTGCCCAGTCCCTTCATCAGAAACGGCTCCCACAGGTTCAAGAATCCCATGGGACAATTACCGACGACAAAGTCGGCCCTGTCCGGCAATTTGCCGAAATATCCCTTCTTTCCGCTCATGCGGCAATCTTCAAAAGCTTGTCGGGCATTTGAAGTCTCCGACGGCCGAGAGGAAAAACGGGTTTGGTTTGGTGCGAAGTGTCACGGTGAATGCCACCTGCCTGCCACCCAGGGTTTTCCGGATCACGAACTTGTTCTGGCCAGAGCTGACCCTGTTGGACCGCACGAACCGGTAAAAGGCCCAATCACCGTGGATTTCCTGACGGGATCTGTAACCCGGCACTTCCGGCTGTATTACCAGCACAACACGCGGGGTCGCCGTATTGCTCGGCCAGTCGAAACTTGCCGGCAGCGGTTCAATATCCGCGTTGAAACCAGGCCCACGCGTCACAAGCACGAGGTTTCCATTGACTTCGAGACTGGCAGCATCAGCCTGCTGGGACAATGCGCGCGGCACGACCTGCAATCCGATCGAGGGAAACGCGTTTCCGGTCGGGAAAAACGCCTGCTTGATCAGATCGGCACGCTCGAACTGGCGAAGCGTTGCATTTGAAAGCCTGTCAGCCTGTGCCACCCCCGGTTTCCAGTTCCAGGGCCGTGACGACGTATCCACCAGCGCCTTCAGGTTCTGATCGAAGAATTGCTGCATGATACCGTTTGGTGAAAAAAGTTTGGCGAACTCCGTCATTGGAACTTCAGAACGTCCATTCGTGAACGGGTAATTGCGCGTCACGATCCGCTGGCACGCCTCGACCACCTGCGACTTGAGTTTTTCGTTCAGCTGAGTGATCGAAGTCTCCTTGAATTCCTCATCGAATTCCTTGGCAGACTGGAGAATGAGCTTGTCAAAAGGCTGAGGGAAGCGGGTCGCATTGCTTCTCAGTAATGATGCCTGGATCTGAACGTTGGAATTTGCGGTTTCACTCTGGACCGGGTTGTTTGCGACAACCAGAAGATTGTCCAGGATATTCTTGAAGTTGACCAACAGCGCGTCAATTTTCCGGCTGTTTTCGCCCTCGACCAGAACATGATAGGGCCGGAAGTGATCCTCGATCCCTTTGCCAGGAATGATCACAGGACCGCCTCCACCGGCTACGGCTCCAAGCGCGTCGGAAACACCCCCGGGTGCCAACGCCTGAACACCGGCTTCAATTCCTATTCGTTTCAGGCCACCAGCCCGATCGAGAACATACTGCTGAAATACTTTCTGGGCTGCCGACTTGCCGGCCTGCGCTGCGTTTCCGCCATCAAGCGACGCTGTCAGCCCCTCCTGTGACAGGTCTTGAGTGAGCAATGTCTCATTGCGAATGCTTTCCAGCAATTGAACGACCGGAGACGTCGGCGCCGAGACAGCTTGAAGTGTCGTATAGAGCGGCTTGTCGTTTCGCATGGACTTGAATTTCAGATTTCCAAGCGCTTCCTCCCAGGCCTCGATGAAATCTTTCGTGTAAAGCGCAAGGACCTCTGCCGGCAGAGACTGGTACTGATCGGAAAAAGCGTCCACTTCGCCAATTTCGCCAAACACCCATCTGTCACGTTCAAGCTCTTCCCGGATGCCGGCCAGATTCGGCAGAACAGACAGGTGAAAGCCCGGGTAGGTGTAGAATCTGTCAACCAGAACCGTGTCGAGGGTGTCGCCGTTTTCCGTTTCGAACACGGTTTCCATATCCGGACCGCCGCGTTGCTCCGCGATCCAGTCTTCGCTTGCAAGCCCCTTGGATCTTGACTTCAACAGCGCATAGCCCCGTTCGGAAAGACTGACCCTTCCAAGTTCCCGCTGAACTTCCGCGACAAGTACGCCGTCGAGTTGATCGGTCAGCACATTGCCGCCGAAATCGAGATCGAGCATCGCGGCTATGTGCGAATTGAGTTCGTTTCGAAGAACCTGTCCCTGTGGTCCGGGGAAACTCTGCAGAAAGTCCGCTCGGAAAGAATTCTTGATCTGGTCCTTGTCGATTTCAGGCGCGTCACCGGCGACCATGCGATACAGCTTTATCAGATTGTAAAGCGACTCAATGTCCTGTCCTCCCGGGCCTGTCCGGTTGTCGAGGACGTCTGTCATCTGCTTTTCTATCCGAAGCAACAAGCGTGGACGCAGCAAGCGCTCCAGACCGCTTCGATAGGACGTGATCCCGGCAGCCTGAAGACGTTCGCGCTGGCTCAACCCGAATTTTTCCATGAAAGGCGTCGGATCGTTTCGGGTATCATAGCCTACCGGAAGACTGCGCAGCAGCGAGAGAATGTAAGCAGAATCGCGCAAGCTATCATCGCGCACGACCCTTTGTTCAAGAACGCCCTCACCTTCCGCGCGGACTGCAGCCACAGCCTTTGCCGTTTCATCGATCAGAGCCCGGTTGTTCAGGTAACTGATCGTCCACAGACTTCCCAGCCCCAGGGTCGCCAGGACAATCACGGTGTAGGCTGCAATTCTGGCAGCCGTCGCCATTCGGACCACTCGACGATTATGCGTGACCCAACCAGCTTCCCCTATGATGACCTGGTTGAGCAAATCGCGAAGAAAATAGCTCTTGCCCTGCCCCGAAAGCGCGGCCGCCTGGTACGAGGTACCGAACGCCTGGCTCATGGACCCGATAACCCGGTCTATCGCGGTTCCTGTCTGGGTTCCCGATGTAAAGTAGAACCCACGCAGAACAGCATTCGGATAGTACCGGCTAGGTTCGAATATGGCATTTAGAAATCCGGTTATCCGGTCCCTGAGCGCCGCAACCTGTGTCGGAAAACCATACAGCATCAGGCGCGCCCGCGGATCGGGTTCCTCCTGAAGCCTGTCCGCGAGTTCCTCATTCAGGCGTTCGATCAAGAGATCGAATTCCGCCGGAGTCTCGGCGACCATGTTCTTGGTCTTTTCGCGCGTCTGGAAAGTTGCGCCCCAGACGAGATTCCGTCGGCTTTCCGGATAGGATCCGAAAAACTCCATGAAACCGGCAACCGTATCGGCTTTCGTGAAGATGACATAGACCGGGAAATCGATTTTCAATGTCTTGTAAAGTTCAATCAGCCGTGCCCGGATCGCGTCGGTATGCTGCTTCAGCTCCTCGTCCGAAAGCGTCATCAGGTCTTCCAGACTGATCGAAACCATGACCCCGTTGACCGGCTGTCGTGGTCGGGCCTTGCGCAAAATGTTCAGAAACCCAAGCCACGCTTCCCGATCGTGTTCTTCGTCGGAATCCTGTGTCGTGTAGCGGCCGGCTGTATCGATCAGAACTGCGTTTTCAGCAAACCACCAATCGCAAAAGCGCGTTCCACCAAGACCTTCTAGTTTCTGCGCTTCGCCCTTTCCTCTGGAGTTGGCGAACTTCAGCCCGGAATGCATCAAAGCCGTGGTCTTGCCTGCGCCCGGAGGGCCAATCATCAGGTACCAGGGCAAATCATAGAGATATGTGCGCGTGTTGCCGCTGGCTGTCTTCAGGGTCTTCAGCGCATCTTTCATGCGCTCAGACAGGATCTGGAGATCCTCTTCACTCGCCTTTGGCTGAAGAATCTCCTGTTCCAGGGCCCTGTTGGCCGCAATACGCTTGTAAATCCTGTACCCGGTCCAGCCACCGATCGTGAGAAGGATCAAAAAGATCAGCAGCAGTCTCACCCAGAGCGGTTCAAACGGGCGCACGCCAGCAATGCCAAGAAAAGGCCCTCCGAACCAGATCAGAGCAATGAGGGCAAGAATTCCAATCACTATTGCCGTTATTCCGAGCCAGAATTTCATTGACGTCGCCTTGTTCTTCGGTTGCCCCGGAGATTAAAAATCAGTTGTCAATCACCAGTCCCTTGGATGGTGGTTTCAAAAACACTTCGACCCGCCGATTGAGTGCCTTGCCTTCGCGGTTGGTGTTGGGAGCTACGGGTTCGTCCGCGCCACGTCCCTCGACCTCGACCCTGTCCGGCGTCTGCAATAGGGCCTGCATTACAGCTGCGACGGATTTCGCCCGTTCGACGGACAAATGCCAGTTTGTCGGAAAGCGCGGATTGTTTCGGATCGGATCGCTGTCGGTATGGCCAACGACGAGAATGTCGCCTTCCATCTGGTCGAGCGTTTGGCTGACCTGTTCGACGAGAAGCTGAAACTCGGGGCGCAGCGTCGCTGCGGCCACATCAAACTGCGCGCGCATCCGCAGCATGATGGCGGGTCCGGCTTGAGAAATCTCCAATCCGTCAATGCCGGCAAGCTGCTCTGCAACCGTGTCAATCGGTGCGTCATCCGGTGGTGCCGGCGGCGGTGGCGGCTTCGGTTGGTAACCTTCCCGAGCCAGTTCGAGCGGTCCGGTCGGATAAAGAGCCGACGTGCGGCCTGCCAGAACCTCGCTGCCGCTTGCAAGCAGCAACATCAACGTGACATATCCGCCGAGCAACAACGCGCTGGCAACGGCTGCGACCGACCAGATAGGAATTGAAAATCCGGTGCGTTTCTGAAGCAGGTCCAGTCCGCGCCAATGTGGTGAAAGATCGTCACCCGGGCGGGGCCGGACGCGTCTCAGGATTTCGTGCAGGTCCCGCCGCTCACGCTCCAGTCCCTGCTGACCACCCTGAATCGCACGGTACTTTCCGTAAAACCCGAGCGACAAACAAGAATGCATGACTTCCAGAACACCATAGTTTCGTCCCGGATCCTGCTTGGCCTTCTCAAGAACCTGAAAGAACTCCACGCCGCCGGTTGCCTGTCCGAAGAACTGGGTCAGCATGGAATACTGCGTCCATTGATGTCTTCCGGCGGACGGTAGATTCTGAACGATATCGTCCGATGTGGCGCATAGTGCGTATGCGGCCGACTGTATCTGGTCGTCGGTGATGCCAACGTTGCGCAAGTCTTTTTCAAAGGCCTTGATGGCATTGTAGACATCGCGCATCAACGCGTCGAACTGCGCATCGGTCATTGTCAGATGCAGCCGTCCCAAAAGGAGAAGCAACGGCGCTGCGGCACGGGAAATCGGATTCCGATTTGCGACGCGGATCTGGTTTATGTCCGGAGTTTGGGCCAGTTGTCCGGCTGGTTGTGCTCCGGGAGCGGCAGCGGGTTGGACTGGTTGTTGAGGCGGCGGCGCCGAAGGCTGAGCCGGTGGCGGCGTCCGGATATCGGGTGCTTTCTGCTGTCCATATTCATAACCTGCCGGGGTCGGTGCATAAGGGTCAGGACCCGACCCGCGTCCTCCCTGCCAGGGATCGGGAGCACCGGGAGGCTGTGGTGATGGCGGTGCCTGTGGCGGCTGGCCCTGTGCGGGCGGCGGTGGAGGTTGCTGCGGCTGTTGCGGCGCTCCCGGTTGAGACGTTTCGCTCCAACGCCCCCCGGGGTTGGGCCGAACAATCGTTTTACCCTTTCGCTTGGAAACACCGAAGGGGTCGTCATTGTCCGACATCATCGTCCCTCCCGAATGGCATAGAATTCAAGCTGAAGGTCCGGCCAGTTGCCGGAAAATTGTAGCCCGATCGCGGAGTCCTGGCTGAATTCGCGCCAAAGCGGTGTCGTCTTGTCCAGTCGGAAATAGACCCGATCGGTAAGAGCCCGGATCTGAGCGGGCGGGACCGGCATGTGAATTAGCGGTATACCCGGCAGATTTGAATAGACGATCTGGCGCATCTGGCCGAATGGACCGACCTTGAACAGCCGCGGAAATTCGTTCTGGATCTCGGTGAGCGGACGACGTGCCGCAACTTCGATGACAAAACTCGCCTGCGAGAAAAGATTGCGGTCGACAATCGTCGACTTGAAGGCATTGGGAGCAAGCTGTTCCAGAGGGAGGCGGATTGCACGGCGGTCGTAACCGGCAGACAGAAACGCCTGTATATCGGCGAGCACCGGCTTGAAGATGTCATGCAGACGGTCATGATCGTAGACCGGATAGTTTCGGGCCCGCCGTTCTTCTGTTGCGAATGTGGCCAGTTCACCTGCCAGTTGGATAAATTCCGAATAGACCCTTTCAGGATGCACATAAGCCGATTTGCGAAGATGCATCAGTTGCGGATGGAGCCGATTGAGCATTTGCAGCGTCAGGTAATCGAAATTCTGTAATCCGCCGCCTGCCGACGTATCGGCTGCATATCGCGCAAGTTCGCTCAGTTTCCTTTCCACCCAGCCAATCACCGAGTCGATCCATCCGGTCACAACGGGATGTACGTGGCAGGCAAGAACCGGCGGCGCAAACGTGCCGTCGGTGATCACGATACGGTCCTTGATTTCGGTAATACGGGCGACCGGCAGACAGACATGTCCCGGATGGGGTGTGGCCCGTATCGAATACATCAGCCGCGGATGTGCGACATCGATTTCTTCTTCCTGCCGAATGGCCGAGGTCGAATCGATAATCGTCTCGCGACCCTGAACGTAGCGCGTCGCCGCATCTTCCCTGCCGCTGGCCACCTCGACTGCGTTGACGGTCGTCTCCGGGATTCCGAGCCAGACGATCTGGCCGGCTGAATCTTCGGGAACATCAATGGCTGGCGGCGGCGTTCCGTCGGCTGGAAAGTTGAAAACGGTGCCATCCGGAAAAATACCGCGTCCGTAACGCAGCGCAAATCGACATTGCTGCCCGACATCCTGATCGATTTCAATCTCTGAAAAGCCCCAAGGATATGAGGAGGCAAGCCTGATACGTTCATCCAGCAAATGTTCGGCGTACCGGTCGCTCTGCTGCAGATGATGCGGCCTCAAAAACAGGCCTTCGGTCCATGCAACCTTGCTATACCACGACATTCAGGCACTGCTCCCTTAATCTTGCCGGCGTCTGTTCGCCCATGAAACTTCAAACCTACTCAATATTTGCCAGCCGTTTATTGCTCCGGCTCTTCATTTGAAAATTCTTCGTAACTTTCGGTAAAGTATTGCGTGAAAACGCCGACCAGACCATCGTCATAAGCACCTGCCAGCGAACTCCAACGCTCGTTCAGATGCTCCCAGAGCTTTACCTTCTGGTTGCTGAATGTGCTCTTGGCGACCTTTCCCTCTTCTTCAATTGCCCTTGGCGAAAGCGTTTCATCAAAACGTGCTGCGGCCTTTTGCATTGCCGCATATGTCCAGACATGGTGTTTCTGGATATCCTTGAAGGCGGCAGACATAGCTTTGGGCAACGGCAGGTAACCAGTGTCCTCGACATTGTGCGCAAGCATTGTCTGAAGCGCCATTTGAGGTGTCGGAGAGAACTTCAGCGCATTGTTTCCGCTGCGGCTTATTAGTGTGCGGTTTGCATTACGGGTCATGGCCTTGACCTTGCTGCGTGCCTGAAGCAACCCCATCAGATCGCTTGTAATATCCTGCAGGACTGAACCGATCTCCCGGGCGAATTCTTCAGGATCCCGGCCTGCCAGAAGCGTTTCAGGAATGCCCGCACCTTCCGAAAACGCCTTTAGGAAGTCTGCGCCTGCAATCTCGACCACGTCAGCACCGACCTGTTCGGCCGATTGCCGAGCTTCTTTCACCGGTTGGGCAATTTCTGCAACAGGCGCGCGCTCCTGCGGTGCGGGTTCCTCCAAAGGAGTGGCGACCTCTTGCACATGCTGTTCGGCCTCTGCTCCTCGAGAAGAATGGTCCGACGCGTCCTCTGCCGGAGTGTCGGGAAACGGAGAACCTTCCGGCTCTGCCGGAAAGACATCTGCAGGTTCTTGTTGCGGCGGTTGAGGAGCAGGCTCAGCGGGCGGCGCGTCCACTGCAGGTGGCGGGGCTACCGGCTCCTCACCGGCGGCGATGTCCGGCATCTTGAATATGGGCTCGGCTGCACCCTGCTGTGCTGCCCCCGGAGCAGCTCCCGGAAAAGGGGCGGCCTGAGAAGGTTCGCCTTGCAGAGCAGGTTGCTGCTCAACGGCCGGTGATTGCGGCTGAACGCTCGGCTGTGCCGCAAGATGGTCCAGGGGATCCGCTTGTGCAGGTCTGGCGGGTGCAGCCTCAGGCCTCTGTGACTGAGGGTCATACAGCGCAGGATCCGCGCTCCCCCATCCATGACCCTGTTGGCTCCAGACGTCATCAGCCGGGGTTCCAACACCTGGTGCATGAGATGGCGGAGCGTGCCGTCCTTCCATCCCGGCGGATGGAGCGCCACTCCAGGGCCCTCCTCCACCCGGATCGGGATAAGGTGCCTGTACCGGCGGCTGTGCGGACGGCCATTGCGGCTCGGCTGCTGCAGGTGCGGGCTGTTGTGGTGCCTGCCATTGGGCCGGTTGAGGCTGGAACCCCTGTTCAGCACCTGACGCAGGCGCACCGCCAAACCCGGCGGCAGCGCTTCCCTCGGCATCAAGCGATACCACGACGATATAGTCGCCGATCATCAACCGATCGCCGGACCGCAGCGGGTGCGCCTTGTCCATGCGATTCGGATTGCCGTTGAGAAACGTGCCGTTGGTCGAAACATCATACAGGACAAATTGCCCACCTTCGAAGCGGACTTCACAATGCTTTCCAGAGACTACACGCTGCGGGTCCGGAAGGCTCCAATCAAGATGTTCGTGCCTGCCGATATCAAATCCGCGGTCGGAGCAGGTATAGGAAACCTGCCCACCGGTTTCGAGTCGATCCACATTTTCAATCTGGAGCGTTATACGCATTCCAGCATGTCTCCCGCTCGCTCTCAGGCGATTGCCTGTTTCTTGAGGTTGATAACGGGCATTACCCCACCTTCAGCGAATGACAGGCCAGAGGAAAGGCAAGACTTCAGGCCCTCTTCGCGCTCGCCCGGTCCCAGATTGCCAATTACGATTTGCAGCGCGGCGTTCAAAGCCGTCGCAGTCAGACCCGGTGGAACATCGACACGAAAGTCCGGGTTGGGGGACAATGACCCGCCGGACCAGCTCACAGCGCGCCCGATCCACAGAGATCCACTGTCGCCACGAGCGTCTTCCGTCATTGCGACAACGGCAAGACGCGCCTCTTCATCTCCCTCGCGGACCCAATTCTCGCACAGCTTGAGAACTTCGCGGTCATGGTCGCTTTTCTCACGATCGAGACCTTCAACACACTTTATGCCCCACCAGACCGCCTCCGGTTTCGGCAAGATGTGTGCGAAATAGGTGATTGCCAAAAACGGATCCTCACCTTCCAGAATCTCAAGTGTGTAGTCCTGTGGCGAGACATCACCCTCGGGAGAGCTGACTTTCTCATGCAACTCAGGAAATGTCTCAAAAACCTGCTTCGCCATTGTAAAGCGGATACGAGATCCCATTCAAATTACTCCATCAGCAGTCCGTCATGCTCACAGCGCCAACACATCAGTTTATCAGAACGATGCCGCCCTTCACGATATGCGTTGCGGTTCCGTCAACAATTGTCAGGGCTCCCTTGGCATTCAAGGTCGCGTCCGCTTGAATCTGGATTACGGGTGATTTTATCTGAATCATCGCGGGCGTCATAGTGATCTTGCTCGCGCCGCATTTGAATTCGATCATCGCACCTGCCTTGACTTTCCAGGTTGCGCCAATGTCTTCGGTCACGTTGATGCCGACTTCTTCAGTGCGGTTCATGTCGATCTTGGTGGTCCGATCATTCTTCACGTGAAGATCGTCATTGTTCTCAACGACGGTTTCCATGTCCTTTTGTGCGTGTACACCAATTTTTTCCTGGCCTTTGGAATCATCCATGACCATCTCGTTGTAGCCACCGCCACCGATTGTTGAATCTGTCTTGATACCGGACTTGTTCTTCTCGCCGGGCAAGGAATAGGGTGGCATGTTGTCCGCGTTGTACACGGTTCCGATAACGATCGGCTGGTCTGGATCCCCCTCCAGGAACTGAATGATCACCTCCTGGCCAACGCGCGGAGTGTAAACACCGCCCCAGTTTTGTCCGGACAGGACCTGAGCAACGCGCACACGGCGCGACTGTGTCTTGTCCCGATCCCAGTGAAATTCGACCATGATCTGACCGTATTCGTCGACGTCGATTTCTCCCTGCCCCACGACCTTGGCCGTCTGCGGACCGGGAATACGCGGCTTCGAAGTATGCGCCGGCGTTCTGAATGGAATGTCTGTCGACAGGACGTCGTAGGCACCGGTGTAGGCCTCTTCCTGAGGCCCGCTCTCGCCAGACCGGTAGCTTTCGGTGATAATCTGGTGGCTAGCCCGGACAACAAGGTATTCCTTGTTCTGCGGGCCATGCGGGTGCTCTTTCAGTGTGAACAGGCCGCCTGCATAAAGACGCACGACCTCGCCTGCGCATTCGATGCGCTTGTCCGCTGCCTGCTCTGCTTCAAGGCGAATGTTGGAGTATTTCGTCCCCTTGTCCTTTTCGGTATATCGGCCGGGATAGTCATAGCTTTCCAGCGCACCGGCCCGATAGGAGGAGCCTGCGTCTTTTTCAGCCTCAAGCGAAGCACTTGGTTTTTCAAAATCGTAATCGTTGATCGCAAATTTTCCGGTCCTGAAATTCCGGCCCGGTATCCAGTCATAGATGTGTTCTTCGTCGCGCTGACTGTCCCCCCCGAGTGGAATGAACGGGATATTGGGATCGCCTTCAATTTGGCTGTAGGACGACTTGGAATCGGCAAGAATCATGGTGTGTTTGCCGTCGGAGTGTTCGAAACAATACGAAATACCGAACTCTTCCATCAGCCGGCAGCAGAAGTCGTAATCCGACTCGCGATACTGAACGCAATAATGGATCGGATCGTATGATTCGGTGAGCTTGTCTTCGAAATCAGCAAAGTCGTGCCCGCCCAGAACCTCGGCCAGGATGTCCTGGACGGACATGTCCTTGAAAATCCGGCAGTTGGCGTTTTTGGTCAACAACCAGAACCAGGGGCGCAGGAGCAGTTTATAACGGTAATATCCGCCTTGATGCCCTGCCCACCTGGCATCCGTCAAAAGTCCGTCGAAGTAACGGGTATCACCATTGTTCGTTTTGACCTTTACAGTCATGTGAGTCGCAATGGCGCGATCAAAATCCAGATCTTCCTGCTGACTTACGACTTCAAGACGAATCTCGAATTCTTCGCTCAGTCCCTCATCGCACTCTACGGTGACTAAGGAGAGCTCATCTTCGCCAAAGACCGTTTTGAGTTCGGCCATGCGATCGGTTTGTCTGAGTTGTCCAGTGGCCACGGAGGTCTCCTCGGAAATACTTCGGTTACAAACAACTGCCGTTTGCAGTCGTCTGACAATTTCCTATGGCGTTTCCGACAAAATTGATGTGCTCGGGAACACAATTATTGCAAATAGTTTAAACGCCATCGTCGGAAATTACCAAGCGTTGATTGATAACTTACCCAGCTGATTCTTAAATTGAAAACAGATCACATTAGACTCTTGCCCGCCTCACAAAAAACTCACGCCTGCCTCCTCTTGATAAATCACCGCAATTCGACATACTGATATCAAACCGTACTTTAGTGACTTTCGCCACATTAATATTTTCAAAATCTGGCACGATGTATATCGAAACTTAAATGCGACATTGTTCGCACGCACTCCAAAAGGGAGGATTGAAATCGTGACCTATCACCGCCTTGTTTCCGGTCCTGCAAATTACCGTAAAGAGTTTGCCGGTTCCCGGATGAAGACAGTACTGTGCGCAGCCGCCTTTTCGCTCGTATTCGCCGGATCGAATTTCGGAATTGGAACCGCATCGGCTCAAGATGCGACCTACTCTGCCGAGGAAGTGAGCCAACATTTCAAACAGTTGAAGACACGTTCGCTCAAACCGACTGGACAGACGCGTGCGCTGTGTATCGGGACAAGGGATGAATGCAATCCGAATGGTGCCAAACAAGAAGGTGGCCAGGTCGCCGTTACCTCACAGGATCCAGATGCCAACGCCGGTGACAACCAGACAGCGGAAACACTCGTGGTGGATCCTGATACCAAGGCAATCGACGAAGGTTTCAATCTACTCGTCTCGTTTGAATACGCGTCGGCGCGCCTGAGCACTGAGGCGAAGGTGAACCTGCGGGAATTTGCCAAGGGGATTGCTGATCCGGAACTCGCAAGTGCCGTCTTTGTCATCGAAGGCCATACTGACGGGATCGGTTCGCTGAACTACAACCAGCGCCTTTCGGAGGACCGCGCACAAGCCGTATCCGAATTCCTGGTTTCCCTCGGTGTCGGCAGAAACCGCCTGAAAACCGTCGGCTATGGCAAAACTCGACCGGCTGTCGCCGACATCAATGACCCGTCAAACAGAAGGGTCGAAAGCAAACTCGTTTTTGAATAATTTTTTTCAGACGACGTCCCTGCCGGAAGCGTATCGGCAGGGACCTGGGAATTGGGGCAGGAAACTCAGATGAATTTCGATCCGGAGACATTTGGCAGCGAACTTTCGCCCGGTGCCGGGTGCGGCCCTGACCTTTATGATACGGAGCCGGCATTCGCAGCCCTGATGGATGCATGCGAGGAAATGCTGCCCGAACGCTTTGGCGACTTCGATCGCTCGGAAATAGAATTCTCTGACATTTTCAAGCAAATGGAAGGGTTCCTGAAGCAGTCGAGGGACCTCCGCCTGCTGGCAATGCTCGCGCAATTCGCCCTCCTGAACGGGCAGTTGCACCTGTTTGCAAATGTGATCAGAATTATTCGCAAACTCCTGGAAGATCACTGGGACCAGGTTCATCCTCAGGATGCCGATTTCGGACACATGGAGCGCGTCGGAGCACTCGAAGCGCTCAACAATCGACCAACAGTAACACTTCCGCTCGAAGCCGCCCCTCTTCTCAAGACACGACGCAGCGGTCCGATCAGCTACCGCGCGATCAAGATCGCCAACGGGGACACAACACCCCGTCCCGATGAACACACAATTTCGCTCGGAGCCATTGAAGCTGCCCTGACATCAGGCGAGCTGGAACAGGATGTCATCGAGGACGTGCTGCGGGATCTCGCAGAACTGCCTGACGAGTTGCGGGCAATCGCTGAAGTCAGTTCTGCGAAACTGACCGAAGCCGAGGCCAAAGCGTCGCCGCCGAACTACGAACCATTGATGACGCTGCTGCAGGAGATGAGCGCAGAGCTCAATCTTCGTCTCGGCCGGATGTCACCGGATGATGCCGAAGCGGCAACGTCTGAAGGCGACGAGGAAGACGCGACCGGCACCGGGGCTTCCGCGACTTCCAACCTGGAAATCAAAAACGCCGCACAGGCCAAACTGATACTGGATTCGGTCGAAGATTATTTCTCCTCCCGTGAACCGTCGCACCCGGCCTTGTTTCTGGTGCGAGAATCGCGAGGACTTGTTGGCAAGTCCTATCTGGACGCCCTGAAAATTCTGATGCCCCGGAGATTCGACGAAGTCGCACTCTTGCTCGGTGCAAGCGGGCTTCAACTTTCAAACGACAGGCTTATTGAGCTCAACGAGGGCGAAGAAAGCGAACTTGGAAGCATCGACGACTTTTCTGTTCTGGTTATTGAGAATCGTGCGGATGCGATTAAGGGCATTGCTGCCGTCAAGGGATATTTTTCTGCCAACGAGCCGACAAGCCCCATCCCGATGCTGTTGGAAGAGGCACAAAACATGAGCTCCGGGTCCTTCACCGGCCTCCTCAACCTCTTTCTCCGTCCGGAAGACGAGTGAGACTGGAACCATCATGGCCACGAGCAACACCTTTGTTTCCCTAGAGTTCTCATACTTGTCCTTGACACAGGCGGCTAACGGGTCCTCAATATTTGAGGAAAATTTGTAAAGCGACATTGATGTGACTGTGATCACTTCCAAAACCAGGAATTCGAAGTAAATATAGTTTCAACAACGCGGCGCAACTCAAATAAAGACACAGTATTTTATGCGCCATGTACGAGTACTTGATTGAATTGAACATTTTTTTCTGAGGTCAAAATACGAAAGGCAAGTACAATGGCATCAGGTAGCGGGCAAAGCTTTATCAAGCGAAATAGGCCACCCAGAGTACACATTTTCTACGAGGATCCATTTGACGCAGAACAAAAGGTCGAGTTGCCATTCGTGATGGGCGTCATGGCCGATCTGTCAGGTGACAGTCCGGGAGTTGAAAAGGCAGATGTCGACGAGCGCAAGTTTCTCGATATCGATATGGACAATTTTTCCAAGCGGATGGAAGCGATCGAACCCGGCACGTCCTTCACTGTGGAGGATAAACTTTCGGGCGATGAGAACACAAAACTTGGCGTTCAGCTGCGTTTCAAGAGCATGGATGACTTCACACCCGGAAAGGTTGCCGAGCAGGTACCGGCATTGAAGAAACTTCTTGATGCACGCAACAGCCTGGCAACTTTGCGCACGATGATGGACGGCAGGGTGCAGGCGATCAGTCAACTGGAAGAGCTGACACGTGATCCCGCACTGATGCAGGCACTCGCCAAGAAAATTGAAGCCGACAGTGCCTCGTCGTCGAATGACGGCGCAGCGGAAGGCGATGAAGAGGAGGCATAAATGAGCAACACCGATACAAGCGCTCAAAAGAGTGGTGCCGCCGTCGGCGAAGTTGCGGGTGAAAAAACCCCGGAGGAATTCGCTTCGATCTTGAAACAGAATTTCCGTATCAAGAGCGAGCAAGACACGGCCAATGAACTCGTTGACAACGCGATGTCGACATTCCTCTCAGAGGCCCTGTCGGACGAAGCGCTGATCAAGGATGATGTCTACGACACCATCGATGAAATGATTGCCAAGCTCGACGAAAAGTTGACGTCGCAAGTGAACGAGATCATTCATGCGCCGGCGTTCCAACAGCTCGAAAGCGCATGGCGCGGCATCGATTACCTGGTTCATAATTCGGAGACCGATGCGTCCTTGAAACTGCAGTTCCTGAATATTTCCAAAAAGGAACTTGCAGGTGTCTTCAAGAGCTACCGCGGCGCCAAGTGGGATCAAAGCCCGCTGTTCAAGCAGATCTATGAAGCTGAATTCGGTCAGCTCGGAGGTCAACCATACGGCTGCCTCGTGGGCGACTACGAATTCTCCTACGATCCGCAGGACATTACCGTCCTCAGGGGCATGGCGAAGATCGCTTCTGCTGCTCATGCACCGTTCCTTGCGGCGGCAGATCCGCAGCTCATGCAGATGGAAAGCTGGACTGAACTTCCGGCCAAACGCGATCTGTCCAAGGTCTTCGATACGGAAATCCACGCTCAGTGGCGCACGCTGCGCGAATCCGAGGACGCTCGTTATCTGGGACTGTCGCTACCACGTGTTCTGGCGCGTCAGCCCTATGGTGCCAAATCCGATCCGGTCGAGGAATTCGCCTTTGAGGAAGAGTTCGACGAAGACACGCACGACAACTATGCCTGGATGAACTCCGCCTATGCGATGGCGAAGAACATCAACGCCGCCTACAAGGAATATGGCTGGACAGTTCGTATCCGCGGCGTGGAAAGCGGTGGCCTGGTTGAAGATCTGCCGACACACGTCTTTGAAACGGACGACGGCGGTGTGGATCAGAAATGCCCGGCTGAAATCGCGATCTCCGATCGCCGCGAACATGAAATTTCGCGACTGGGTCTGATCCCGCTGATTCATCGCAAGAATACCGACCAGGCGGCCTTCCTTGGTGCGCAGTCGGTCTTCAAGCCACGTCAGTTCTCCGGCCCGGACGGCAAGGACGCAACCGCCTCGGACAATCTTTCTGCGCGGCTGCCCTACATGTTCGCAACCACGCGTTTCGCCCACTACCTGAAGGTGATGGTGCGCAACAAGATCGGATCCACCAAGGAGTCCGCCCAGCTGCAGCGCTGGCTGAACGACTGGATCATGGATTACGTCGATGGCGATCCTGACAACTCGACTGAAGAGACCAAGGCACGCAAGCCGCTTCGCGAGGCGAAAGTCACCATCATCGATGACGAGGAAAACCCGGGATACTACAGAGCCCAGTTCTTCCTTCGTCCACACTATCAGCTTGAGGGCATGGATATCGGCATGAGCCTGGCCTCGAGAATTCCGCAAGACGGAAACTGATTTTCAGAATTGGCAGTTGGGCGGAGATCCGCCCAACTGCCAGGCATCCCTCGAGGATGCAATCCGGTTCGACCGGGTGGAGGTGCAAACGAGACGCAAATGCGCCAAGGGGTTTGGACCAGAAGGTCCGAGGTAGATGTCAAATATTGGAAGCACAGCGCCGGTCGAAAGGTGCCGGCCTGACACAAAAGAGGATTACTTAAAATGGCTGTTGATTATTTTCTGAAGCTTGAAGGCATCAAGGGTGAAGCACAGGACAAAACTCACAAGGAAGAAATTGATATTCTTTCCTGGTCCTGGGGTGCTTCGCAATCCGGTACAACGCACATGGGCTCCGGCTCCGGTGGTGGAAAGGCACATTTCCAGGATCTCAGCATTACCAAGTATGTCGACAAATCGACCCCGGTTCTGCTGCAGCACCTTTCGACCGGTAAACACATTGCCGGCGGTTATTTCTACTGCCGCAAGGCTGCTGGCGACTCTCCGCTTGAGTACATCAAGATCGAGATGAAGGACATCATCGTCACGAGCGTATCGACTGGTGGCAGCGGTGCCGACGATCGTCTTACGGAAAACTGCACGCTGAACTTCGGTGAGTACAAGTACGTCTATACCGAACAGAAGCCGGACGGTTCCAAGGGCGCAGCGCCGGAGTTCGCATTCGACATTGCAGCGAACACCAAGAAGTAAGGCATTCGCCGAATTGGCTGCCGCTCCAAGTGAGCGGCAGCCTGTGTTTTCGAGGGGCGCTTCTCCAAAGTCGGGCACAAGAATTCCATTCTTGATGTTGGTCCTCTCGCACATCATCCAGGACCGGATTCTCGTGGGCGTTGCCGATGGCAAAATCTAGTGTGAAAATGCATTCGCCACTGATGTGGGCATTCCGGGCCATGGACGACCCGGACTACAAGGCCGCACAGGATCGTCAGAAGGCTTCGGCCTCCGGTAAAGCTCTCAAGTCAGGCCGCAGACTGTCGCGCGCTTACGGTGTATCGGAGCAGACCCTTTTGTCGGAAGTTCGGCAGAACTTGCAGGCGTTGCTCAACACGGTCAATCTCAATTCGACACAAGATCTTTCCGATTTTCCCGAGGTGGAAAATTCGATCCTGAACTTCGGTCTGCCGGACCTTTCCGTACATGTTGTCGATACCATACAGATCGAGCGTCTCGCCGACGATATTCGCGAAGCGCTCATTCGTTTTGAACCACGTATGGATCCGCGCAGTTTGCAAGTCGTACGCGACGACAATGTCGAGAGCGATACATTTAAGGTACGATTTGTTATCAAAGCCGAAATTCGTTGTGACCCGGTGCGCGTCAGCAGTGAATTCATTGCTGATGTCGACCCTGCATTCGGTCGAATCAAGATTATCGGGGCGACTGGATGAACCGGGAATTTCTGGACCTTTTCAATCAGGAACTTACTTACCTGCGTGAGCAAGGCGCAGCGTTTGCGGAAGCTTACCCGGCAGTTGCCGAAAGGCTGGGTGGGTTGCTTGAGGACCGATCCGATCCGATGTTGTCGGGACTTCTGGAAGGCACTGCCTTTCTTGCAGCCCGCGTTCAACTCAAGATGAAGCACGAGTTTTCAGAATTCACGTCCAATCTCTTTGAGCAGCTTTACCCTTCGGCCCTCGCTCCCATCCCGTCCATGGTACTGGCGCGCGTGACGCCAAAATACGGCGATGCCAACCTGAGGTCCGGTATCAAGATCGACCGGCACGCGCCCCTGGAGGCCGTGTTTCGGGAGCGGCAGGGCGAAGTCAGGTGCCGTTTCACGCTCACCGCGCCCATTGTTCTGACGCCGCTGCAACTGACCGGGGCGAAATATCTGAGCTCAGCGGCGCAGGTCTCCGGACTCGGCGCGGAAATGGCAGAAGACAAGCGCACGAGAGCGGGCCTGGCCATCAAGTTGACGCACCGGATGGCAGAGGATGACGAAAATGAAGTCTCCGACGAGGAAGCGCTCAAGAAACCGGAATACCAGGTGGCCGGTTGCAGGATTGATGACCTGCCAATCCGGCTGATCGGACCCCTTGATCTCGCGGCCAAGATCTACGAACAGATTTTCGGGCATACGATCGCTGTCTATATTCGAACCGAGGATGCCTTTGGCCAGGCATCTCTGCAACGTTTGCCGGTCAACGCCGTCGAACAGCTTGGCTTTGACGAGGACGATGCGCTGCTCCACAATGATCGGCGATTGTTCATCGGGTTCGACCATCTGAGGGACTACTTCAATTTTCCGCGCAGTTTTCTTGGTTTTCGGCTGACTGGTCTGCGACGCCACCTGGATCGCGTCAAGGCAAAGTCATTCGAAATCGTTTTCATTTTCGACGAGGCCGAAACCCGCCTTCCCTCCCATGTCGAGCACAAAATTTTCGCTCTTCACACATCTCCCGCCGTCAACCTGTTCGAAAGAGCCACGGACAGAGTGCCGATCAAGAAGGGCCAACACGAGTTCGCCGTCATTACGGATCGCACGAGGCCTCTCGACTATGAGGTTCATTCCGTCACCGAAGTGAATGCACACTTTTCGGGTGGTGAAAAAAGGACGGTCGAGCCGCTGTACAGCGTGGCGCCGGACACTGAAAAAGCGGGGCATGAATGGTTCTATACCGTTCGCAGATTGCCCCGCAGGCAATCTTCCAGCGAGGTTCGCAGACTGCAGCCAAGGTCCTATATCGGGACCGAGACCTTCGTGACGATTTCAAGCGGTGCTCAAGCTGCTGCCATCCTTCAAAGTGGCAACAAACGACTTGCCGAACTGTCCCTGAAGGTCATGGCATCCAACCGCGCGATTGCCGCCGATCTGCCGGTCGGAACCAATCCGGACAAGTCGAACATCGGAGATTTCCGCATTCTGGAAGACGTCAGCCTCAAGGTTGACTGTGTTGCCGGACCCACACAACCAAGACCACCGCTGCTTTCCTACAATGAGAGATTGGGCGAAGAAGGGCACGTGGGCGCAATTGCCTGGCGCCTGATCAACGTACTCGCGCTCAATCACACAGGTCTGATACACGACGCGGCCGGTAAAGATGGCCGCTCCTTCGGTGATATTCTGAGCCTCTTCGCTCCGTTATCCGACAATGCGGCCGACAGGCAGGCGCAATCAGTTCGCGCCGTTTCGACCCGCCCGGTTGTTCGCAGGCTTCAGCAAAAGTCCGGAACCGGTGTGGCACGTGGGCTGGAAGTTACAATCACTCTCGACGACAAGGCGTTTGAAGGAGCCAGCGCGTTTCTTCTGGGGGCGGTACTTGACCGCTTTTTGGCAGAATATGCGTCCATCAATCATTTCACCCAGTGCGTGATCGCAACGACGGAACGCGGTACCATCATGAAATGGCCACCGAGGATCGGCGCCAAAGGGATCCTATGAGCGACCTGGACGAAAAGGACCAGAAAACAAAGGTACGCCCGAAGGACAATGTACCGGAGGGCGACAAGACTGTTGTGCATTTCGCTGGCGCAAAAACGGCATGGCCCGACCCGGACGATACTCCAGATACAAAGCTTCCCGGCCCGGATTCAGATGCCGACGCTCCGGCCATCGAGGCTGAAGCGGACGCGGACACGGAAATAGACATTCCCGCAACAGATCCCTGGACAATATCTGAAGACGCGATCCAGTCGCCCGCGACTGAATCTGAAACGATCAATCAGAACGATGAGGAAACCGCCGCCGTCACGGCAGACGAGGCGGATAAAACCGCGTCTGAACCTGTCGGCGAAGAACCAGCAAAACTTGGCTCCGAGCCGGCGCCATTTGAGACGGACCTGACGCAAGCCGAAACAGTTTCAGCCCATGAAGAGGCAATCCCGGCAACCGATGATACGGACGACGAACCTGTCGACGCGGTTACTGCGGACGCGACACCGGCCGACACTGAAATTCCGGAAGACCCGAAACCACCGGCAGAAACCCGGATAGAGGTTCCAGTTCAGCAGCAATATGCATCACTGCTTGCAGCCCTGAGCGACCGTGTCCAGAAACATCCGGGCGGCCATGACCTTCTCGCGGTACTGCGCATGCTGGAAGGACAGACCGCTCCCGGAGCTGCACAAGCTGGCATGGACCCAAAGAAGGCCGATGAGCCGGCCCCTCCGCGCATCGGCAAAAGCCGCCGGCTGATGGAAGACATTGTTCGATTTGGACAGGACCCGACCGGCGAATTCGCTACCTCGACAATCGAACGGGCCACCCGCGATGCAGACAACGGACTGATCCTTATGGAGCGGTTCCTGGGAATGCTCGGTCCTCAGGGTGCGCTTCCCTCGGCGCTCAACGATGAAGCGATCATGCGCGGTTTGCGGGGTGACGACAGTTTGCCCCGGTTCCTGGATGTGTTTAACAATCGCTTCATTCAGCTCTTCTTTCGAGCCTGGGCGGACGCCAGACCGATCGTCCAGCACGACCGTCCGGACGACGACCGGTTTCTTGCATATCTCGGCTCCAGCATCGGCATCGGTGGACCAATCTACCAGGACCTTGATGGTATCGATGACAGGCTCAAGCTCCTCTATGCTGGTCTGAGTTCCTCGAAGTCCAAAAGCGCCGCGCGATTGAAAGCGCTCATCACAGGTGTGTTCGGCGTTGATGTGGATATCGATCAGTGCGTCGGCACATGGTTGCATCTTGAACCGGATGACCAGCTCAGCATCGGCGGGTTTGGGCCCGGCGGAGCCGGACAACTCGGCATGGATACAATTGTCGGGTCGAAGATCTACAGTGTCAGCGACAAAATCCGTATCAGAATATTCACTCAGTCACTGGATGAATATCGAAAATTCCTGCCACCGACACGGACAAAGCCAAATCCATGGACCGAAAAACTCTTTGATCTCATAGATTTCTATCTCGGGCTCGAGATTGAATACGAAATCGAACTCGCGCTGCCCAAACGCTGTGCTTCTGCTGTCCGGATGGACGGTTTGAGCTCGGCGACGCTTGGTCACATTGGTTGGCTAAAGCCCGCCGATACGGGCGTTCCGGACGACGCGGAATTCGACGACGAAGAAGACATGCTGACGGACACGCGCTTCCGGCCCGTTCGCCGGCATACATCCGTTTATCAATAGGTCTCCAATTTGAAAGGCCGATGCCATGAGCGACATTCTTGTAGAAACAGTTGCAAACAAACTTACGACGGTCAGCTACGATTGCCTGGAACAGGCCATGAGGCTCACAAAGAGCTCGGGCCACCGGAATCTGGAAATCCTCCACTGGCTGTATTACCTCGCGCGCGACGAGAACACCGATTTTGTTCATATCCTGCGCCATTTCGGCATCGATGTCGGGGTCGTCCACAGTGATCTTCAAAATGCGATCGGCGAGCTTAAAATCAACCAGACAGAGCTGCCCTCAATGGCCACCCCCTTCCAGGAAGCGCTTGAACGCGCCTGGTTCGAAGGCACCCTGAGGTATGGCGACTACAAGATCCGGTCGGCTTACGTGCTGATAGCGGCGATGGGCGACAAGACAACCTGGCGCCAGTTTCGAAGCTATTCATCCGCCCTTGAAACGCTCAATCGCGATGTTCTGGTGCGCGATCTGGACAAGATTGCGGGAGCATCCGCTGAAACGGGTGCAAGACCAATCGACGGTTCCAGCTCCAAGGCCGCGGCAACTGCGCCGGGTGGAGAAACTGCGGAAACAGCGCCGGGCAGCGGTGTCGGCGAAGATGCGCTTTCCCAGTTCACGGTCGACTTCACTGCACGCGCCCGTGCGGAAGAATTCGATCCTATCGTCGGTCGGGACGAGGAAATCCGGCAAGTCATCGACGTGCTCATGCGCAGGCGGCAAAACAACCCTATCCTGACCGGGGAAGCCGGCGTTGGCAAAACCGCGATCGTGGAAGGGTTTGCCCAGAAGATCGTCGCGGGAGATGTTCCGCCTGCCTTGCTGGGTACGCGGCTATGCGCACTCGACCTTGGCCTGTTGCAGGCCGGCGCATCGATAAAAGGAGAATTTGAAAAACGGCTGCGTGCCGTCATCGATGCCGTTCATGCTTCGATCGTGCCGACGATCCTTTTCATCGACGAAGCGCACACCCTGGTCGGTGCAGGCGGCGCGGCCGGTACCGGCGATGCTGCCAATCTGCTGAAACCGGCGCTCGCGCGCGGCACGCTTCGCACCGTCGCAGCAACAACCTGGTCGGAATACCGGCAGCACTTTGAAAAGGATCCTGCACTGACCCGGCGTTTCCAGCCTGTTCAGGTAGACGAGCCGGATGAAGAAAAGTGCTTTGCGATGGTTCGTGGGCTGCTTGATCCTATGGAGGAGCACCACCAGGTTCGAATCCTCGATAGCGCAGTCAAATCAGCCGTATCCCTGTCTCACAGATACATCCCCGCCCGACAGTTGCCGGACAAGGCCGTCAGTGTTCTCGATACGGCGTCGGCACGGGTGAACATTTCGCAGGCGGCCCAACCTGCGAGACTCGCGGATCTTGTTGCCAAAAAAGGGTTTCTCGAAACCGAAAAACAGGCACTCACCAACGACACCGAACTCGGCATGGAGCATCAGGAGCAGCTGGATGCTCTCGATACTGCCATCGACGAGACAGAGGCCGATATCGAGAAAGTCCGTGAGGAATGGGAACGGGAGCGCAATCTGGTGGCTGCCGTACGCCGCCTGAATGCCGCCCTCACCCACCTCAAGGGCGGTGAACCTGCTCCGCATCCGGAAAGCACGGAAATCGGGGATCCGGAACATGAGGGTCCGGACCTGGTATCGATAGATGACATCGAACTCGACCTGGACGTTGACCTGGAAGACGAAGAAGCCATTCGCGCGGCCCTTCACGAGAAACGGGCCGAGCTTTCACAGATCCCGGAAGATGACCGGATGGTCTATGCCTATGTGGACGACGACGCTGTCGCCAGCATCATTTCAGACTGGACAGGAATTCCGGTCGGCAGGATGGTGCAGGATGAAATGGCAACCATCCTCAATCTGACCGACAGTCTGAACAAGCGGGTGATTGGGCAGGCACACGGTCTGGCGATGATCGCGAAGCGCATCGAAACCAGCCGCGCACAGCTCGGGAACCCGGACAAACCGATAGGTGTCTTCATGCTGTGCGGACCGTCGGGTGTCGGTAAGACCGAAACAGCGCTTGCACTCGCTGAAACGCTGTATGGCGGCGAAGACAGCCTGATCACGATCAACATGTCCGAGTTTCAGGAAGCGCATTCCGTTTCCGGCCTCAAGGGTGCCCCTCCCGGATATGTCGGCTACGGTGAAGGCGGACGGCTGACGGAAGCTGTCAGGCGCAAACCGTATTCCGTAGTGCTTCTTGATGAAGTTGAAAAGGCTCATCCGGACGTGCATGAAATCTTCTTCCAGGTCTTCGACAAAGGGTGGATGGAAGATGGCATGGGCCGCAGGATCGACTTCCGCAACACCTTGATCCTGCTGACGTCGAATGTCGGAACGGAAATCATCATGAATGCGGCCGGTCATATGCTGGACGCGCCGGTTTCAAGCGATCCGGACCTCGCGGCAACCGACCCCAACGCGCCTGATGCAGAAGAACTCTCCGAAAACCTGAGACCTGCGCTGCTTGACGTTTTTCCGCCGGCCCTGCTCGGCCGGATCGTGACCATCCCCTATTACCCACTGTCACCATCCATGCTTGGCTTCATTATTCGCCTGCAGCTCAACCGCATCGTGAAGCGGGTCAAGGAAAACAGAAATGCAGATCTCGCGTTCGGAGATGATGTGATTGCACATATTGTTTCTCTCTGCCGCGATCCGGACAGCGGTGGCAGGATGATCGACAACATCCTGACGAATGATCTTCTGCCAAAGCTTTCGCGTGCATTCCTGACCGCGCAGATGAATGGCGAAGAATTGACGTCCGTGACAATAGCTGCAGGCGAGGATGGCCTGGAAATAGCGACGACGACCGGCACTTAGGTGCCGGTCAGGCATCCATTTTCCGCAAGGCCGAAAGCCGCGTCACCATTTTCCCGGCGCAAAGGTTTGCGAGCCTCACCTGGTTTGTCGGAACGGGAGCACGTTCATGTTCAACATCTTCACGATGAATGCAGCGCTGAACCTGCTTCAAGGCATCGGGAAGCCTCTGCTCAGTCTGGGCGCACAGAACAACAGCGTTGCAGTTCTGCAGAAATGCCTGGCGTCGCTCGGCTACGACCTGGCGCATTCCGAGACCTCGCAAGGCAATTTTGACGGAATTTACGGCTCCGGAACACAAACCTCCGTTGTCGACTTTCAGTCAGATCAGAAGATCAATCCGGACGGTGTCGCCGGAAACGTGACATTTACCCGGATCAAGGAAGACCTTCCGACCTATAGAGAGCTGCTGGAAAAGCTGAAAAACATCAATTCGGAAGAATTTCGGAAGAGATTCGACCTGTCGGGCGTGCCGACACCCAAGGGATTGCCAGAAAGCTTCGTATGGCGACCAATGGGATATGTGATAGCGATCATGACTCAAATCGACACGCTTCTGGGGGAAGGTGATGTACCCAAAGCGGTCATCGAGCAGATCAAGTACAGAGTGAAAATAAGGCCTGAAAAAACGTCCGCCTTTTCCAGTGCCCAGACTTCGCACGGGAGTATCAATTTCACTCCGGCGCATTACATTCCCGGTGAGAAGCTCTATCTCGGGAAAGACTTCACTATACGCGCGTCGTTGTTGCACGAAATTTTTCATGCGATGAGACACACGAACAAACTGGGTTCTTCCGACAACGTGGTGCAAACGGGTCGCAGGCGAAATTTGACGGAGGTGAGTTACCCACCCGGAGGCAGGGAAATGGGTAACGAAGTCAAACTGAACTTCAAGAACAGGGGTGAATTGCTGGCAATCACCGTCACCAACACATACCGGTCAGAAATCAACCCTGTTCCGATAAAACACCCCTACAACAAGGAAATGCTCTTCCTGCGGAGCGATCATGAGGGTTTTCTGAAGCAGAACGGCCTCCCGAGGCCGGACCTGTTTCACCTGTCTCCTGAAATAGCGCCACACCTGAAGATATTTCGGGGAGAACAGCCCGATCTTTGTAAAAAGATTGCTGTTTCGAAAGCGCCTTTCAATCCGATCAGGGAACTCAAGTAGAGCGTTAGTTCTCGCAAGCGTTCTCACTGTCCCGCCAGGATTTCCCCGACGACACCGCGATAGGTCTTGAGATCCTTGCTTGCAACAGATTGCGGTGCGTCCGCGCCCGTCTCCATTTCAAAGGAAAGCGGGTCAGCCGGCTCGCCTCGTTGCCGGATTTCGAAATGAAGGTGGGGACCTGTTGAAAGTCCTGTGGTTCCCACATAACCGATGAGATCACCAGCCTGGACAACAGACCCCTTCTCGACCCCGTCCGCGTATTCATGCATGTGGGCGTAACGGCTGGTGATGCCATCCTTGTGCGTGAGTTCTATGAAATTGCCATAGCCACCGCGAACGTCCTTGTAGGTCACTTTGCCGGAAAAGGCCGCCCGGATAGGTGTTCCGGTCGGCGCAGCCCAATCGACACCGGCGTGCAGACGCTCCGTTTTCTTGATCGGATGAAAACGCATGCCGAATTTTGACGTCAGAACGCCTTTGACGGGAACAAGCATTGCGCCAGACAGGCTGATCTTTCCGCCCTCACTGACGCAGGCGAAACCGCGATTTCCAGGTGCCTTTAGAACGTAACAGCGGACGGACCAGTCGTCTCCCCTGCGGACACCGGCAAACAATACCCTGCCCCCGCCCCGCTTTTCGTCCCGAGGCATGTCGGTGAAGACGAGTGTAAACCTTTCGTCCGGCTTGATTGCTCTTTTGAGATCTGTCGAAGGTGCCAGGTAAGCGATTGCCTCGCCGACGATTGACGCCGGCACGGCATTCCTCACCGCCGTGGCATAGAGGCCGTCAATCAACCGATGTCTCTTGGGTGAGCCTGCGCCCTGATCGTCTGCGATTTTCTCCTGTACGACCTCCTTGCCGAACCACGGATCTGCACCATGCACGTAAGTCTCACCGTCACGGGAGACTGAATAGGCGGCGGTGCCGAGGTAGCCCTCCGCGGAGTAGAGTGACAGCTGAACCGGGCGATAGTAGTCACCGATCCTGCCGAGCCGATTAGGCATCCTAGATCCCCTGATTGCGATCTTGTCGCCCACGATCAAATCGCTCCGCTCAAACTCCTGTTTGACGAATTCAAGCAGAGGTTTCGATGCATCGTCGTCAAAACCGTTTTCCTTCAAAAACGCCTCAAGCGAGCTTTTGTCGTCGATCTTCTTCCGGATTTCCATTCGGCTCGCGCCTTGTCCGATCGGGCGTTCGGTCAGATAGAGGTTCAGCGTGTCGGTTGGTGGCTTCAAGAACACAGGGAGGTTCGATGCCGTTGAATTGTCCGTTTCCCCACCTTCATCAACAACAAGGCCTTCCGAATCCTCGCCTCCGCCAAAATTACCAAACTGAAAATCCGCCTCGCTGCCCGGAGCCCTAATGACGAGGTCGCCGCTTTCATTCAGCATCTGGCTATCCAGTACAAATGCGGTCAGGGTCGGCAGGGCTGCCACGCCCGCGGACTCGGAGCCGGAGGGGACGGGTCGCTCGGACAGCTCTACCCTTTGTGTCGCCCCCCCGTCGTTCAGCAACACCGGATCGCCGGCCAAAGGAATGACTGCCGATACTGCCATATCAAAAAACGGATCGGACGGAACAACCAGTTCCTCATCCGAAGCAATGTCGGTTGCCGTTTCGATTGTTTCAGTGCCTGGCTCTGCGGGTTTGTCCGCGACTGCAATGTCGTTCTGATCCGGTGATTGATCGTCATCCGTTTCCTGAGGAGGCGGAATATTGTTTTTATCGACACTTGCCGTCTCTGGTGAAGACAGGGAAATCGCCCCGGATGAAATCAGGTGGGCTATGCCGCCAATTCCACCCCCGATAACAAGGAAAGCAATGGCGAGGATCGCATATGTCGCGACAGAAGAGACCTTGGCCCGAGGCCTTTCAGGTTCGGCTGCCTGTTCACGTGCGGGGTCTGGTTGCGGCTTTTGTGGAGCATTGGCCGGTTTGCCAGACGGCCGGATCACCGTGCGATCAAATTCGGGTCGGTTCGCACCGGAATTCTGATTGTCTGACCACTGAACCATCAACGTATCCTGGCTGAAGCAGGTATTTTTTTGTTTAAGTCGCTGTCCTGATCATGCCGGATGACGCCACCAGATGCAAAATGCGGCTGTCATGAATTGGTCGCAGGCTTTCTCAACGGGGAAATTTAACCAGGTTGGAACCGCTTTGGCGGGATTGCTCGACTGATCTGAATTCCGAACCTTCCATATACATTTCGTCGGAATCCAGGGTGAATACGGAAATTTCAGTGCTTAAGCCTCGCAGCTGACCTTTCCAGATTTCCTTGACGGGATAATCATTGGGCAATCCAGTGGCGACGGAGTCACTGATCGCGAGGCGTACTTTCTTTTCCTTTGCAACGGATTCGACCCTGCTGGCCGTATTCACCGTCGTTCCCATGACGGTAAAGGAACGTCGGTGCTCGCCACCTATGTCACCGACCAAAACCGGTCCTGCATTCAGCGCGATACGAAGATCCAGTCCCTGCTGGCCTGTAATCTCTCGAATATGATCGAGAAGGTTGATGATCTCGTGTGCTGCGTCGACCGACGATTTCTCGGGATTTTCAACCGTATTCGGCGCATTCCAGACCGCCATGATCGCGTCGCCGATATATTTGTCGATATATCCGTGATGCTTGGTAATCGTCTGTCCGATCGCATCGAAACAGTCATTGACCACGCGAACAACGTCCTGGTCCGCAAGTTGTTCGGACATCTTCGTGAAGCCGACAATATCGATGAATGCCACAACAACATGACGTGTATCGCCGCCCAGTCGCGGCAATTGTTCCGATGTCGCCATTTGCCTGATGACATCTGGCGCAAGATAATGTCCGAACAATCTGACCAGCGAACGTTGCCTGCGCTGGAGAATGCTCACTTTACCGACCGCGGCAACGACCATTGCGCTGATGCAACTGACCGGAGCAACACCTGGCGCCAGCAACACTGCGACTTCGAGCCCGGCAAGCGATAGGACAAGTCCGGCGACGCCCCCCAGAACCGCTACCACCGGCAAAACCAGGAGCGGCAAAAAAAGACCTGCGACGGCTCCCGCGACAGCGAACAGAACCGCTATGGCAACAAGCACTCCGTTTCTCGGCGCGACCGCGATGCGGTCGGACAGGGCCGCACCGATCAGATCCGCTAAAATGAAAACACCGGCTGTCTGAGGTTGAGCCCTGGGTCTGCCGCTGGGGCCGGTTTCGGAGGCATCCACAGGAATACCTGGCAAAAACCGGTCTGAATAAAGATGCTCGTCTTCAAACGGGAGAAGCCCGCCCAACAAAACTATCCTGCCTGCAGAAAATTCTTCAAGCTGCTTTCTGCCCTCCTCGGTTGCCTTCAGACGCAGAACGTCGATCAGCGACATATAAGGCAGCGATGTCGCCAGTCTCGAGTTCGGAACGGCAGTATAGGCTTCCGAAATCTCCGCTTCTGATGCGCCCAAGAGGGCATCGATGAGATGGGGAGACTCATTGAGCGGCAACTCCGGTTCGTGTTGACGCACAATTCCGTCGATGTCGGTTGAGACTATGACGGACCGTACGCCACCGGCACCTATGGCCGCCGTAAAACTTCGATGCGGAACACCGATCTCCGTGTGGGCGATAAATACCCTGCCGCGGTTTCTATAGACAAAACTCTGAAATGGTCTGTCAAAGCCACTTAACCGCGCCTCGCCGGAGCTCGGGTCAACGAAAGAGTCAGCGCTGTAGGCGAACACGAAATCGAAACCTAGGGCCTTTGCGCCTGCGTCCAGAAGTGCCTGCCCCGCTTCAGCCAGAACCGGGGTCATCAAGACGCGGGGAATACGCGACAACCGTTCAGATTCGAGCGATGTCTGGTCCAGCCCGACGACAGCGACCGGGGCCGGAGCCGTCTCTTGCCCATTCCCCATGCTGGCCCTGATCTGAAACAGGCGGTCAATGACCCAGCCTTCCCAGATGGCCTTGTTCGCCGACAATCCAACAACAATTCCTGCTCCCATCGCTACCAGTGCGATGAGAACCACAAGCTGTCTACGGCCCAAGGCAGAATCCGCCGATCGGCCTCCTGACATCATTTCACGAGAACAACCGCAGTTTTGCGACCGACTTGCGCCGGATCGATCGTGATCTTTCTCATTTCCACCCCAAAATCAGGCGCTTTTCCCTGGAGGAAGAGTTCGACTTCAACAGCTTCCTCATCATTGTCCCGCTTCGGCATTTCAGTCACGATATTATCGAGTACATCAAAGCGTTTCGGCTCGCCTCCGCCAAACGATACGAATACGGAACCGTACTGATCTTTCGCCTTGTCGTCGAAGCGCAACATCAGCGACGCTGCCTTCTTGTTTTCAAGGGTCAGACCACGCAACGTCACCGTCAAACCCTTGTCAGCAGTATTTGAGCTCGACCCACTGTCGGCCTGAAGACAATTTCCGGCGCGCAAAACCTTCTCTTCGCCACCTTCAAGTGAAATTCCTGCGGAAGAAACGGTCAAAGTACCCGATTTGATGCGCACTTCCTGACAGGCTGAATAGTCGAGCAGATCAACGTGTCCGGTCGCGCCCAGGTCAATAACGTCACCCGGCATCAATTCAGAAAATGCGGCAACGTCGATTCCCTCGGACCTGTCGAGCACGAGCGCCACCGGGTCTGCAAATGCCTGACCCGACGCCAGTGCGCCAAGGGCCACGGCAACTAAAAAACTTGATTTCCTAAAACTTCGCTGCGCAATGCCATTAATAAAAATTTTCATGACGGTCTCCAAGATCAATTGTCCTATTGCGCCATGCACTCACTGAAAAGCCAGACGCCAATCCAAGGCAAACAATACCAGAAAATGACGATTTGATTGTGGCCACAGTCACACAAAGACGCATTGGAAAGCAGCATAGAGGCATCTGGAATATTTGCCAGCTATCCTGCCGGTTCCGTGTAGACACCGGTTATTCCCACGGCGTCTGCAGATTTTCCTATGAGACTCAGCAGTTTTGGTGCCAATGAAGGATCAAGCGGGCGTCCCTCCATGGCCGACAACACTCCGACCAGTTGCGGCATCGGCTGTCTGGACCTGATCAACACGATGTGGTCAGCGCCAAACGGAAGCGCCGCTCGCAGATTGAGAACATAGGGATAGTCGGCTTCAAGCTTTGTGTCCTTGCCCAGTGGATCTGCCGCTTTGTCTGGAGCCAGCAGACGCATGGTGCCATCCGCTTCAAGTGCGAAGACTGCCATGTAACCGCTCTCGTCCGAGGTCAGGCCTACCCTCAGCGGAGAGCCTTCAGGAATATGTCCTACGGAAGGGGTCAAAGTTCCTTCAACCGGCTGGCGCTCACGCGACAGAGCATAAAGCTCGGACAAGAACAGCCACTTGGCAACGACTTCTGAGAATCGATCGGCATTTCCGGCCTTCTTGCGAAGAACAACGTCACCGAATTTGGTCAGCACGTCTCCTGCTTCGACATCCCAGAACAGGTCTGCATTTGCCGCGTCAATCACCTTAAGAGCACCCTCATGACGCCTGGATAGATTGTTGAGCACAGGCATTGCCACGTCGGTGCTCGCGGATATGGTCAGTGCGCTGTTGCCACGTGCGAGGATATTGTCCTGAACCCTTGGCAAGACAGCAGAACGCGTGCCGCCACCGATGGTCAAGCTCGGCGTCTGCCGCCCTTCAGTTGCAACACGGACTGTTTCCTTCAGGAAGCGGGTCAGTTCCTCCATTGAAATTCCGCCATCGCGGTCAAGGTCCGCGCGGCCCTCAACACCTCTTGCAAAGGACCAACTCAGTGCACCGCGGGGTTCTCCTGCGATCATCAGTTCAGGGATCACCTGGCCATCGACCGTTGCCCCGACATAGATCACGTTTGCAAGCTCCTGCAGGTCGTCCCCGTCTGACGCCTTGTCCTGCAACATCGGGTGCAAGGGTTGAGATCGCAGAAGATCGTTTTCAAAGGGAGGAAGACCTACAAGACGCGTCCCAAGGCGCACTATTCTCGGATCGATCGAGCGTGTCATCGTTCCCGAATGGCAACTGTCTGCGAGAACCAGAACACTTCTGTCTCCCGCAGCCCGAAGCATTGCGGCCAGATCATCGTCCCGCAGGCGTTCGCCGTTCCCGGGCGCTGATACATCGAAGCCGGCCAGGAGGAAAACTTCATCCAGTCCGTCGGCTTCCGAACCCTTGACCCATTCCGTTTCCTGCGCACCGTGACCGGCATAGGACAGGACCAGCACATCGTCTTCAGCCGAGCGTTCGATAAGGTCCTGCCAGGCCGAAATAACGCCATCCCGGGTTGCCTCGGCGTCATACAAGGTCTGAAGATCCCGCACGCCTGCCGCTTTTAGCGTATCGGCAATGTCTTTGGCATCGTTCACGGCTCCCTTCAGCGGTGACACGTTCTGATAGGCATCGATCCCGATAACCAATGCCCGCCATTCGCCTGCGACCGAAGGCGAATGGCCTATAAACACGCATGCCAAAAGCGCTGACAATCGACCAATCCGTCGGCACGCTCCAGCAGCCTTCAACACTTTGCTCATGAGACGGTACAATTCCCGGGGCCGCCTTAGCCCCAGCCGCCGCCGCCGCCGCCGGGGCCACCGCCGCCGCCTCCACCACCGCCGCCGCCGCCGTTGTCATTGTCACGGAATGTCGGATCTTTTAACGGATCAACTGCAGGTGTTGAGGTGGTTGTCGCAACCGTTGGTGTAGTTCGCGCAGGAGCCGCGGTTTTTGGCTGGATCGCACATCCTGCAAGTACAAAAGGAAGCGCACCGACCAAGGGCAAAAAATATTTAGTCGTCTTCATCGTATTCCTCATTTGCTTTCAAGACGGATATTGCCGAGAGAGGCGACACCCAAACACTGCCACGATCGGTCAATCTACACAAAATTTTATACTGACAAGACCAACCGCAACACACGTCGTATTTCCACTTGGTCTCGTCACCATACTGCTTGAGACACTTCCTAAAAAATGTCTCAAGTCAATCGTTTAACCCCATGGACCGCCGCCGCCGCCACCGGGCCCGCCGCCACCGCTGCTGCCGCCACCTCCGCCGCTGCTGCTGCCACCGCTGCTGCTGCCACCGCTGCTGCTGCCGCCACCGCTACTACTGCTGCTGCTGTTATTGTTGCTGCCGCCGCTGCCGTTGTCATTGTCTCTCAATCTCGGATCATTAATTGGATCATAAGACTGGGACGTTTCTCCGCCACCGCCCGTCGAGCCGGTCGTTAACTGTTGTTGCGCAGCGCAACCTGCAAGTAATATCGCAGACATACTCGCTGCCGAAAGTATGATTGAAAATTTCATGTCGCCCTCCACTACTACTTAGAACAAATCATATCTTGGCCGGCTCTGCTCCCACTGAAATTTAACCAGAGCAATTAGAGAATCGTCGCCCTGAACCGGGTCAAGTTTGGAATTTTTGAAAAATTTACTCAAAGCATCTCGCGTTTTTCTGCCTGGCTGACCATCCACCGGTCCAGGTTCAAATCCCAGATCGGTCAATGTCTGCTGCAGAACCTTTGCTTTCAGGTTCCTGTTGGCCGACTTTAGATCGTTGCGTCCCTTTTCCGCTGCCGGAGATGTCGGATCGACCGCTGTTGCCATGGCGAGCATCCTGATCCTGTCGCGGGCAGCCGCTTCACCGGTCTGCTGACCGAGCATCCATGCCGTGTTATAGGCCCCCCAGGCATCCCCTCGCTCCGCACTCTCGCGGAACCACTTGGTAGCCTGTGCCTCGCTCTTCTCAACACCCTGACCGTTGAAATATAGCAGTCCGATTGCAGTTCCAGCTGACGGATGACCGCCTTCGTGCGCTTTTTCGAACCAGCCGAGAGCTGCCTTGTAATCCTGACTGGTTCCTTTACCGTCCCGATAAAGCGTACCCATATTGAGATATCCGTAGATATCTTCGCGCGCCGCAGATCTGTTGTAATAGTAAACGGCTCGGTCAATGTTCTCGTCAACGTGATCACCGCTCAGGTAAAATCCGCCGATCGCATTGAATGAAAAAGTGTGACCCGCTTCGACGGACTGAAGCAGTTTCTCCAGCCCCGCCTTTTCATTTTGTCCGGTGCCTTCGCCCTTGATTTCTGCCATTCCGAGAGAATGCAGCGCGTAGGCGTCGCCACGCTCGGCGGCCTTGCGATAAAGACTGACGGCTTTCTTGCGATCCCGGTCAATGCCGGCCCCAAGATAGTACATCCGGCCAAGTACCTGACCGGCGCGAACGTGACCCATCTGGTAGGCCTGTTCAAAGTAGGCGCTGGCCTTTTCAAGATCGCCGGCTGCAAAAGCACCTCTGCCGCGCTGAAACACGAACCGACCGATTTCGGGATAGGCCGCCATGGCTTCTCCGCAAACTTTGTCGACCAGTTCCGAGTCGATTTCGTTCGCAAGCCGACCTTCGGTCACCGCCTGCAAATCAAAGGGCTGTGTCGCCAGACCATCGCACTGGGTTACTCTTGGTTGAATAATCTGGGTAACCCGTTCAACCGGTTTTCCGGCTTCACCGGGCAATTCAAGTTCGAAACGCCCTGCCCTGGTCTCAGATCCTATTTGGGGGCGCACTGTCAGGGACGAAAGTCCTGACATCGGGAAACGATCCCCAGGTCCAAGCAAACGTCCGTCGGAGGAAAGCTGCAGATCGCTGTCTACAGACACAACCTTGAGCCAATCATCCGACGCCGGCAGCCCATCGACAGGAGCCTTTGGATATACCGGAACCGGTCCGACCCCGATATCTGCTTCAACGGCTCGGCCCGTGGCAGTTTCGGACAGCCATGCGACCAACGCCTCAAGGCGCTGTTCACGTTCCTTTTCCTTGTCAGCATCATCGGCATCAGCAACTGCTGTCGCCTGAACAACAGTGACGGACGCGATTGCAGATGCCGAGCCGCCCCATTCATCCTCCACTTCGTATCCGATAAGTTCAACGTCTCCAGCCCCCGATCCCGTTGGCATGAATTGCAGGCTTGCTAGTTGAACGGCACTAATCTTGTCCCCTTCACCAACTGTGCTGCCATCAGGCAGGCGCAATTCACCCTTTTCCGGGGACAGGGTAAGCGTCGCTGTAATGACCCCGCCTTCGGGCTGTACCGGTTCAGGTATGGAAAGCGCACTCGCCCCGCTTCCGACCGGTATACTTACGCGGTGGTGGGCGGTCACGATGGGTTCGGGTTTTGGAGGGACGAAATAGAAGTTCGTCACCAGTGTTGAATCTTCGTAAGGGATCTGTTGCCCGCCGGTCTTGCGCACGACCTCATCGCGAACCTTGGTCATCAGGTCCTTGATTTCGAGCGACGGATCAAGTGCGTTGCCGACAACGGATGAGGTGAACGGGCTCAGCGGCCCCTCACCGTCATAGGCCACCTGGCCAGGTCTCGTTGCATAGGAAATGAAACTGCCGAGCTTGTTCGGAATTCTCCGCAACCCGCGCGTTTTGCCGAGCGCATATTCCTCTTCACCCCAGAACAAACTGCCGATTTCAAACGGATTGTCCCTGCAGGCGTCCAACATCACGATCTGAAGGCTCGAAGCCGCTTTCATGTAGTCGAGCAGATGCGACACCTTGAGGCTTTCGAATTCCAGATCGTATTGCGTCGCCAGTTTTGCATCGACAGGCAAGATGAAGTTCGATTCACCGACCTGCAATGCGTGCCCGGAGTAGTAAAATAGAGCGGTGTCACCGTCGTTCAGCTCCCGCAGGAAGCGGCGAACGACCTGTTCCATTGCCTTCTTGTCCAGATTGATTCCGAGGGTTACGTCAAAATCCGCTTCCCGAAGCATCCTTGTGATTTCTTTGGTGTCGTTAAGCGGATTCACCAAGGGTTCTACGAACTCGTAATCCTGGTTGCCGATTACAAGCGCGACCCTTCGCCCGGGATCCTCGGCTGTGGATCCCAAAGCCGGTGTCCCGATCATCGCAAGACCGAGCGGAAAACCAACGATGCCAATTCGAACCGCCCGGTGAAAACCGACTACCGGACCTGAAATTGTGTTTCTTGCTGACCGCATCAAAGCAGACAGGTATTTCCGTTTTTGCATGTCGCCCTCAGCGCTTATTTCGGCACTGTATCTTCTCATCAGTCTTCAAATAGGTCTGTGACGCAGTTCACAATGTAACCGATCTTTCATAGGTTTGGATCGATCTAAATAAATAAAGTTACGTTCAGTTAAGTGATGCACACTTGCGTTCACTTCGCAAGAGCCAGATAGGTATTATCACGCAGCTTTTTATTGCTCCGGCCGGGTGGATCCCGCTTATTGTGCCAGCAATTTGAAAACAGGCCGAGTCGAACTACGATCAGAAACGTTTTGGATGATTCACTGGTTGGTCGAAGACACATGTCAGATATGCTCACTATCCGTCGCCTGAAAGAAAACGAGATTCACATTCTTCTTGAAATGGCAATGCAGGAAGGCTGGAATCCGGGACTTGAAGACGGCCCGGCGTTTTTTGCAGCCGATCCAAACGGTTTTCTTGCAGGTGAAATCGACGGCCAACTGATCAACGTGATTTCTGCAGTCCGGTACGGCGATACTTTCGGATTTATCGGGTTTTACATCTGCAAGCGTGAATTCAGAACAAAGGGCTACGGGCACCAGATCTGGGATCACGCACTGTCTTATCTCGGCCCAAGGTTATTAGGCCTGGATGCCGTCAACGAGCAGACCGCAAGCTACGGCGAGCACGGTTTCAGATCGACCTACAGAAATATCCGGCAGATGGGTGTCTCCGTGTGCGATATGCCGATGGACGCGCGAATTGCGCCTCTCGGCCAGGGAATTTTTCCTTCGGTCAAGGACTATGACCAACGCTTTTTCCCAGCACCGCGCCCCGAATTCCTGACGATGTGGACTGCACCCACGCTGGAGACCAGGCGTGGGTTTGTCTTTGTGGATGACGGTTCATTCAAGGGTTATGGCGTCATCCGACAGTGTCATGAAGGGTTCAAGATAGGTCCCCTGTTTGCCGATACTCCGGATATTGCCGATACATTGTTCCGTGCGCTGGCTGGCCAGGTAAAGGGTCAATTCGTGATTCTGGATACACCCGAACCCAATTCATCAGCATTGCTGCTGGCTGAAAAGTACGAATTGTCGCCGGAATTCGAAACCTATCGAATGTATCGCGGCCCGGTTCCCGATCTGCCACTGGATCAGATCTACGGCATTACGACATTCGAATTGGGTTGAAGGATCGAAGGATAGGCGTCAATGCTCGACGTTCTGGTAGGCGAGCGTTGCTCCGGCCAGATCCTCCAATGCCGCGCCAACGGACTTGAACATGGTTATGGTTGCGTCCGATTGACGGCCCGGGTGCTCTCCCCGGCAGAGTTCATAGAGGTCAGCCTTGATATCCCCGGGCGTAATCAGGCCGGACTTCAGCGGCTGAACGATGTCACCTCCTTCCGACAAGCAACCATCACGCGTATCAACATATATCTCGGCACGCTCGATAAGGTCATCGTCGCTTTCGCGCATCGTTGGCTTGAAGGCACCAACCAAATCAACGTGCGCACCGGGCTTCAGGAGATCTCCCTTGATCAAGGGCTCAGTGGACAATGTGGCCGCGCTGACGATGTCGGCCAAACCAAGAGCATCCCGAAGACTGGATGCGGCCTGAATACGAATCGGCAACTGTCCATCAAGATCATGCGCAAACTGTGCCGTCTTCTCCTGCGAACGTCCCCAGATCGTCACTTCCTCGATCGAACGGATAGCCATATGTGCCGCGATCAGGTTCGGCGCAAGACGACCGGTTCCCAGCACGAGCAAGTGTCTGGCGTCTGACCGGGCCAGATAACGGGCTGCAAGAGCTGAAGCTGCTGCGGTGCGCCGGGCGGTCAACTCGCCGCCATCTATCATGGCGAGCATTTCGCCCGTTCTGGCATCGGACAACAGATATTGTCCGTGAACGGCGGGAAGGTTTCGTTCCGAATTTCCCGGAACGACATTCACGACCTTGACCCCCGCATACCCACCCGGCACCCAGGCAGGCATGAGCAGCATGGTTCCATCCGGCTCTCCGGGTATCTTGAAATCATGATGGTGACGGGTCGGCATTGTGCAACCTGACCGGAACATTTCCGCCAGCGCATCGATCAGATCCGGATATGGAAGCGCATTGCGCGTTTGGTCTTCAGACAGGAGCAGCATAGGAGATCATTCGATTACAGTTAAAACACCGCGCGACCAAATCACAGAAGATGTGCCGGACCAAGTCGTTCAAATTGCAGAAATGCACTTTCGCCTGCAATTTTCACGATAAATCGAAGATCATCATCACATAGGCGGCAAACAGCGCCAGATGCACAGCCCCCTGAAGATAGCTGGTCGTCCGCGTACTGAAGGTCAGCAAGCTTACGAACAAGGTCAGGACAAGGAGGATAATATCCGCATATTCGAGGCCCAGTTCGAGCGTATGCCCTGTGACCCAGCTGACGACAAGCACGGCCGGTACCGTCAGACCGATTGTCGAAACAGCTGCCCCGAGGCAGATATTCACGGCTCGCTGCAACTTGTTTTCCAGTGCCGACTGCAAGCCACTCATTCCCTCGGGCATGAGCACCAGAGCGGCAACGATGAACCCGCTCAGCGCCAACGGTGCGCCAATTCCGGATATTCCGAACTCAACGTAAAGCGCGAGTTTCTTTGACAACAAGATAATGGGTATCAAGGCGCCGAACAGCCCCGCTACGTGAAACGGAATCGATCTCACCACCACACCATGATGGCCGTCTTCACCGTCGACCGCATCGGGCTGACGGAAGATATCACTATGCGTCACTGTCTGCATGGCGAGGAAAACGCCATAGAGCAAAATGGACATTATCACTTCGAAACCGGCCTGGAGCGGGGACAATTCACCTCCGGGCGCGGAATGCGTGACCCTGGGCAGCACCAGTGCGAAGATGGCCAGGGGAACAAGCACGGACAAAAACGCATTTGCCCCTTGAAGATTGTATGTCTGGTTCCCGTGCCGCAGTCCACCTGCCAGAAGGCACAGCCCGATCAGCCCGTTCAACACAATCATAATCACCGAAAACATCGTATCCCGCGCCATCGTTGGCGCTGCCTGGCCGGAAATCATGATCGCCACGATCAGTGCCACTTCAATGCCGACAACAGCCAGCGTCAGAATCAGCGTACCAAAGGGCTCACCCAAGATCGTGGCAAGGCATTCGGCGTGTCTGACAACCGAAAATGCGCACCACATGACAGTGAGGAAAAGAAGAGCAAGCAGACCGAGTGAAGGCCCTACGCCTATCGTTTCGGGATTGAGAACGTCACCTGCTGCGGTGAATGCGGCAAAGACAATGAAGCCAGTAAGGCTTGGCAATTCGTTTCTTAAGATGGACACATGACACCAGAGTGCGGGAGTTTGCAGGTTTCAGGCTTGAAACAATAAGGTGTTGACGAGAAAAACTGCAAGTCACACAAAAGCCCGGCGCAATGCACCGGGCTTTTGTTCCCAAACAGACAAACTCAGATAGCCAGATATTCCTGACGTAGCTCCGCGTTGTCGAGTACTTCCTGCGCGGTGCCGTCAAAAACAACTTCACCCATGTCGAGAATGACCGCGCGGTCGGCCAGATGCAGCGCGGCGATCGCATTCTGCTCGACGATAATGGTCGTGATGCCAAGTTCCTTGACACCTTCAAGAATGCGTTCAATTTCCTGCACGATCACCGGAGCAAGGCCTTCGTACGGTTCGTCCAGAAGGAAGAGTTTGATATCCCGGGCCAGGATCCGTGCGACCGCCAGCATCTGCTGCTCGCCGCCCGAAAGCGTGACAGCCTCCTGAAGACGGCGCTCCGCCAACCTTGGAAAGTGATCATAGATCCTGTCAATCGACCAACCTTTCGGTTCTGCGATCTGGGAGAGTTCAAGGTTCTCCTGAACCGTCAGGCCCGGAATGATCCGTCGGTCCTCGGGAACCAGACCGACGCCGACGCGTGATGCCTGATAGCTTTTCATGTCGTGAAGGGGCTGGTGATCGAGCCAGATCTCGCCATGGGTCAGGTTGGGATCATCCATGCGCGCGATTGTGCGCAAAGTTGAGGTCTTGCCCGCCCCGTTGCGCCCAAGAAGCGCCAGAATCTCTCCCTCGCGGACATCAAAGCTGACACCCTGCACGATGTAACTTTCACCATAGTAGGAGTGCAGGTCCCAGGCCGAGAAAAATGCCGGCGCCGTTCCCCGCGCTTTTTGCGGTTTCACGGACGGTGCCGTTTTTCCGGCAAACTGATCTTCGAGAATGGTCACAGGTGTGCTCCTCCCAGATAGGCTTCCTGCACGCGCGGATCACCCTTGATCTCTTCCGGCTTGCCTTCGGCGATAATCGCCCCCTGGGCCAGAACAGTTACTTTCTCGGCCAGCGAGAAAACAACATGCATGTCGTGTTCGATAACCACCTTGGTGATTCCCCGATCGCCAATCCGCTTCAACAAATCGATCGTGTTGTTCGTATCCGCGCGGGACATTCCCGCGGTCGGTTCGTCGAGCAACAGAAGCTTCGGATCTTGCGAGAGGCACATTGCGAGTTCCAGCCTCCTCTTGTCACCGCGTGACAAAGACCCTGATATGTCGTCCCTTTTTTCCACCAGGCCGACGTCCTCCAGCATATGGAGTGCCTTGTCGCGGACCTCGGCATCCTGATCCAGGCGCTTGAAGGCATGAAGCGCAAACGATCCATCCCGTTTGGCCATGGTCGGAATCATGATGTTCTCGATCAAAGACAATTCGGAGAATATTTCCGGCGTCTGAAAGACGCGGGATACACCGACCTGATTGATCTCGTAGGGTTTCATTCCCGTAAGCGATATGTCGCCGAACATCACGGTTCCAGTGTCCGGAGCAAGACGTCCGATCATGCAGTTCAGGAATGTCGACTTACCGGCGCCGTTCGGGCCGATGATGGCCTGAACGGTTCCCTCTTCTACGGAAAAGTTCACATTGTTGAGGGCTCTCAAGCCTCCGAACGATTTGTTCACGCCCTCTACGCGCAAGATTTCCATGTCTCTTGTTCCTTACTCAGCTGGGGCGGTCGCACCGCTCGGTTCGGCTTTAGAAGACGAACGTTTGAACAAACGCCCGATCCTGGAAACGCCTTCCATGATGCCTCCCGGCAGAAAAATCACGATCAGCATGAACAAGACACCGAGGGTCAAGTGCCAGCCTTCACCGACAAACAGGCCCGCAACGGAAACGACAGGATATTCCAGAAAGTCCGGCAAGAAACTGAATACTTCGTGCAGGGTCTGTTCGTTGAATGCGGAAAAGATGTTTTCGAAATACTTGATGAGCGCAGCACCGAGAATCGGACCGAGCAACGTGCCGGCTCCGCCAAGGATTGTCATCAGCACCACCTCACCCGATGCGGTCCATTGCATGCGTTCGGCACCGGCGAGCGGGTCCGTGATGCACATCAAGGCGCCAGCCAGACCTGCATACATGCCTGATATCACGAATGCGGCAAGCGTGTAGGGACGCGGATTGAGCCCCGTGTAGTTCATTCTGTTCTGATTGGTCTTGACGGCACGCAACATGATGCCGAACGGCGAGCGGAATATTCGTTGCGCAATGAAGAAACCGATCAGCAGCACAACGGCGCAGAAATAGAACCCCGCATAACCCGTCATTTCGATCCCGAACAGGTTGGAAATCAGCGGGCCGTCGGCATTGGCCGAGCTGTCGAACAACCTCGGATCGGATTCCAGGACGCGCAGACCGGTTTCACCATTGGTGATAGGTGTCAGCACGGAATAGGCCAGATTGTAGGACATCTGTGCAAAGGCAAGCGTCAGGATGGAAAAGTAGATGCCAGATCTGCGCAGGGAGACATATCCAATTGCCAGCGCAAAGACACCTGACGTCACAACCGCCAGAATGGCAGCGGGAATCGGGTTCATGCCCAGCAACTTGAAAGACCAGACGGCGGTATAGGAACCAACTCCAAGAAAGGCCGCGTGGCCGAAGGACAGATATCCGGTCAGTCCAAACAGCAAATTGAAGCCGGTGGCGAAGAGCCCGAAGATTGCAAACTTCTGAAGCAGGTCCGGATATCCGGCCCCGATCGGCGCGAGCCACACGGGCATCGTCAGAACCGCGATGGCAAATACGCCAAACAGGAGATAGTCGCGGGCAGGAGAAATTTTTGTAACCATGTTCTTAGTTCTCCATGACGCCCTTACGGCCCATCAATCCACGTGGACGCACGAGGAGGACAATCACCGCTACGAGGTAAATTATGATCTGGTCGATACCGGGAAAAATCGCCTTAACCTCGTTCATGGAAGCGAAGGACTGCAAAATTCCGAGCAAAAACCCGGCCAGGACGGCGCCGGAAAGAGAGCCCATTCCACCAACCACAACAACAACAAAACTTAGCACGAGGAAGTCCATTCCCATGTGATAGTCCGGTGGCAGGATCGGCGTATACATCACGCCTGCAAGCCCGGCGACAACCGCAGCGATGGCAAAGACGATCGTAAAACGGCGCTCGATGTTTATGCCAAGCAGTCCAACAGTGTCTCGATCTGCCATTCCCGCCCTGACAACCATTCCGAATGTCGTGAATTGCAGGAATGCAAACACTCCAGCAATCATCACTCCGGCAAATGCCAGGTAGACCATGCGCCAGTAGGGATAAACAATCACTCCCGGATCAAACCCAAACAACGCGCCGATATCGGCTGCACCGCGCACTGCAACCGGCGCGGCTTGAGGTATCGGGTTGGCGCCGTAAATCGACTTGATGATTTCCTGTAGAACGATGGCAAGGCCGAAGGTGACCAGGATTTGGTCAGCGTGCGCACGCTTGTAAAAATGCTTGATCAGGCCACGTTCCATGACGAAGCCGACGAGCAGCATCACAGGTATGGCTATCAGGATTGAAACCGGCACAGAGTAGTTCAGGATCCAGGCGCCGAAATCGCCAAGATAAGCTTCGACATAAGGGGTCCTGACTTCAAGCGGCGTTCCCCAGGCCGTGGTTTGGGTTTCATCGACCGTAACCACTTCCAGACCGAGCAGTGCATTGAAGGACACCGCACAGAATGCGCCAAGCATGAACAATGCCCCGTGGGCAAAGTTGACGACCCCCAAGGTCCCGAAAATCAGGGTCAGTCCAAGAGCAATCAGCGCGTACGCCCCGCCCTTATCCAGCCCGTTGAGCAATTGTAGAAGAATCACATCCATAGTTTCGCCGCCAGTTTCTGCACCCCTGCCACAGAAATACAACAGCCGCCGGTGGCCGGGCCTCCGGCGGCTGTTTTATTCATGGCTTTATGCGCCGTTGTTACACGCGCCGAGTTCACCACCGAGCATTTCAGCAGGATATTCAACCTGCGAACGCGGGGTAACTTCCACAACTTCGAGAACGTCGAACTGAGAGCTCGGGTTTTCCTTACCCTTCACAACCAGAACATCCTTGAAGCACTGGTGGTCTTCCGCACGATAAAGTGTCGGACCATTGCCCATGCCGTCGAACTCGAAGCCTTCCAGAGCGGCTGCCAGAGCACAAGGCTCGAAGGTACCGGCCCGCTGCGCGGCATCCGCATAGAGCAGTGCCTGACAATAGGTGGTATGGGCAGCCTGGCTCGGCGGGAAGCCGTATTCCTGGCCAAAGGACTTGACGAACGCCTTTGAGCCTTCGTCCTGCAAGGACCAGTGCCAGTTGGTGGATCCGAAGATCCCCTTGACGTTTTCACCGGCACCTTGAGCCATCAAACGGGAATACAGCGGAACAACGATCGCAAAATCCTTGCCGTTGACCTGTTTGTCCCGAAGACCGAACTGAACCGCCTGAGTCAGCGAATTCACCATGTCCTTGCCGTAGTGGTTGAGAACCAGAACGTCGGCACCGGAATTCAACACAGGCGTGATGTACTGCGAGAAGTCGCCCGCGCCAAGCGGCGTGCGGACGGCTGCTGCCGTGTTCCAGCCCATTCCTTCGGTGTATTTCTTGATCGACCCTTCCTGGGACCAACCCCAGGTGTAGTCGGCGGTCAGGTGATAGGCAGTTCGGTCGGTTCCGAATGCATTCTTCAGCACCGGAGCCAGGGCCGCGCCCGACATTTCCGTATTGAAGAAGTGGCGGAACCCGTTCTTGCGCTTGTCCTTGCCGGTCGTGTCATTGGAGTGCGTCAGACCGGCCATGAAAATGACGCCGGCTTCCTGGCAAAGAGACTGCACCGCAATCGCAACACCGGAGGACGAACCGCCCGTGATCATGACCGCACCATCTTTTTCAATCATGCGTTTTGCGGATGCGCGCGCAGCGTCAGACTTTGTCTGGGTGTCGCCCGTCACATAGGCAACCTTCTTGCCGTTCACACCATTGCCCTGCAACGCCTTTGAACTGAAGGTGTTCAGCATGCCGCCGTCGCCTTCACCGTTCAGGTGTTTCACGGCCAGTTGATAGGCACGCAGTTCGTCGGCCCCTTCGTCGGCGTAGGCGCCGGTTTGCGGGACATTGAATCCAAGAATAACTTCAGCGCCGGTCGGCTCATTCAAATACCCTGCGGACCAGACCTTGCTGGTGAAAATGGTAGGTGTTGCCAACGCGGCTCCGCCAACCGCGCCAGCGCGCAGAATTGAACGACGATTAAGGGGTTTACGAATTAAGCTCATACTTTCCTCCCAGAAAGGCACGGCACGCCCCCGTCGGACGCACCTGCGATAGCTGTACAGCCGCTCGCAATTCTGGACTGTTCCCCGACCGGGAGACCGGCTCCTCAACGCCAAAATCGCAAGCTTCGGGGACTGTAGAAAAAGTCCTTACAAATCAGCAATACGACTATCGGATCGCATCTACTTTTCGTATCATTAGACTTTCGAAGTATTCGCAGCTTCAATTCGATCTTCAATCTGCAGAAATATTGCAATGCAACATCGCTTTTTCGAAAACTAAACAATGCGTTATTCAATCGAAATTTGGCAGTGCAATATATCGACGGTCAGTTGACTGAAAATGGAAATGTCTTCAGCCACTTAGACCAAAGTTGCACGGGACCGTACCCTTCCGGTTGTATTCGTTGAATTTGACGCGTAACTGCCTGCACATTAAGTGTGCAACAACATCTCCATTCCCGCCAATTTCGACGACAGGACATTCTCATATGGCTGTAATTTCCACTCTTGATGAGCTGCATGATCACTATGGTGTCGTCGGCGAGGCCTCTCTTATCAAGGAGATTGATTCGCTGAGTCCCGCGTATCGCAAAATCGTCGAGGCATCATCGTTCTGCACCCTGGCGACGTGCGGACCGGAGGGACTGGATTGCTCGCCTCGCGGCGATGAGGGCTGTGTTGTCCGAATCCAGGACAACAAGACACTGTTGCTGCCGGACCGTCGCGGCAACAACCGCATCGATTCACTCCGAAACATCGTCCGGGACCCTCGCGTGGCATTGATGTTCATGGTGCCAGGCTGGAACAATGTTCTACGGATCAATGGCAAGGCTGTTCTATCGGTTGATCCGGCCCTCCTCCTCTCCTTCGAGCGCGAAACACACCAACCGCGCTCGGTAGTCGTTGTCACAATTGAATCTGTATATTTTCAATGCGCGCGCGCGATCATGCGGGCTGGGCTCTGGAACCCGGACAGCCAAATTTCGCAGGGCGACCTCCCCTCTGCCGGAATGATCATGCAGGAAATCAAGTCGAGTTTCGATGGCCGGAGCTACGACGCGGAATGGCCAGCACGTGCAGCTAAAAGCATGTGGTGACAAGTCTTGGAATAACGCATCCAGCGCGCCATATCTGGTCCACACACCGCAAATCGGAACAAGAGATCCCACATGACCACAAATCCGCTGCTCACAGACTGGACCACCCCGTTTGAGCTACCGCCATTCGACAATATCAAGCCGGAACACTTTGAAGAGGCCTTCGAGACGGCGATGGCTGAAGCAAAAGCGGAAAGCGATGAAATCGCGGAACAGTCGGATCGACCAGACTTCGGGAATACGATTGCCGCACTTGAAAAATCAGGTGAACGGCTGACGAAGGTGGCCCGTACCTTTTTCAACCTCACGAGTGCGGACACGAACGAGACGCTTCAACAGATCGAGCGCGACATTGCACCAAAGCTTGCCAGGCATTCGTCCGACATGCTTTTGAACGAAAAGCTCTTTGAGCGTATCGCCGAACTCTGGAACCAACGGGAAACGCTCGGCCTGAACACCGAGGACGCGAAGGTTCTGGAACGCTATCACATGATGTTCCAGCGCGCCGGTGCCGGTCTCGACGAAAACGGGAAATCCCGTATCGCCGAGATTTCGCAACGCCTAGCAACACTCGGCACACAGTTTTCCCAAAACATCCTGAGAGATGAGTCGGACTATCAGCTGGTTCTTGAGACGGAAGAAGACCGTGCGGGTCTTCCAGACTTTCTGTTGACGGCTGCGGCAGAGGCGGCACGTGAACGCGGGCATGACGGCAAACACGTCATCACGCTTTCTCGATCCAGTATCGAACCCTTCCTGCAGTTTTCAACCAACAGGAGACTGCGCGAAGAGGCTTTCAATGCATGGAGCGCACGAGGAGAACTTGAAGGAGAAACAAACAACGCTAAGATCATCACCGAAACGCTCGCGCTTCGATCTGAGAAGGCAAAACTGCTTGGTTTTGAAAATTTTGCTGCGTTCAAGCTCGACGACACGATGGCCAAAACGCCCGACAATGTACGCGACCTGTTGACAAAAGTTTGGGAACCGGCTGCCGCACAGGCGCGCGCTGAAGAACAGAAGCTTTCGAAAATGGCGGCGAATGATGGCGAGAATCACACGATTGAAGCATGGGACTGGCGTTTTTATTCCGAGAAGGTGCGCAAAGAAGAACACGACCTCGATGAAACAGAGCTGAAACCCTATCTGCAACTCGACAGCATGATACAGGCAGCCTTCGACACCGCGACACGGCTGTTTGGGGTTACATTCAGGGAACTCGACGACATTCCGGTTTATCATCCCGACGTCCGGGTCTTTGAAGTTCTGGACCCGTCCGGACAACATGTCGGTCTGTTTTTGGGTGACTATTTCGCCAGGCCTTCGAAACGTTCGGGTGCCTGGATGTCCGGCTTCCGGTCACAACACAAGCTGAACGGTAACGTTGCGCCGATCATCGTCAACGTAATGAATTTTTCCAAGGGCGCTCCTGGAGAAGCCACTTTGCTCACATTCGATGACGCCCGAACGCTCTTCCACGAGTTCGGCCATGGTTTGCACGGACTGCTTTCAGACGTGACCTACCCGATGATATCTGGAACGAGTGTTGCCCGCGATTTCGTCGAGTTGCCGTCACAACTGTACGAACATTGGCTCTCGGAACCGGAAGTCCTTTCGAAATTCGCGACACATTACAAGACCGGCGAGAAAATGCCGACGGACCTGCTGGACAAACTGCTTGCTGCCGCGAATTTCAACCAGGGTTTCGCAACTGTCGAATACACGGCATCCGCGTTGATCGATCTGGAACTGCATCTTCTGGATTCGCCGGACGAGATTGACATCGCTGCTTACGAAAAAGCGGAACTCGGCAAGATCGGAATGCCCGATGCGATCACGATGCGTCACCGGATTCCCCATTTTCAACATGTCTTTTCCGGAGATGGTTATTCAGCCGGGTACTACAGTTACATGTGGTCGGAGGTGATGGATGCCGATGCGTTTGGCGCTTTCAAGGAGGCTGGAGACATTTTTGATAAAGAGACGGCGGACCGTTTGCTGACGCATATATACTCCGCCGGAGGGCGTCCGGATCCTGAAGAAACCTACAAGGCCTTCAGAGGGCGCGCGCCGAAAATCGACGCCCTCTTGAAAAAACGCGGATTTGCGGCCTGAATATCGACCGGCCGGTGATCAACCGGCCGGTTTCAGAGATTTGGGATCGAAAAATGATAAAACCCATGGCGCCACCGCCTGAACCGACCGCAGGACTGCTGCGTTTTTGTCTCGTGTTGAGCGGCATAGCTGGAGCGGTTGGCATCGTCACGCTTGCGTTATCGGCACATTCCGGCATTTCGGCTTCGCTTGAAACTGCGGCCCAGATGCTGCTGTTTCATGCCCCGGTGTTTCTCGGCATCGGCGTTCTTTCGCAGATACGACAAGTACTGATTCTTCCCTTTACAACACTGAGCATGGCAACGGGATTGACCCTGTTTTGTGGCGACCTCATCACAAACGCCTTGTTCGGCGATGGATTGTTTCCGATGGCTGCTCCGATCGGCGGGATGCTTTTGATTGTCAGCTGGATTGCCCTGGCCCTTGGAGCGCTTCGCGTCGTGCCGCGGCAATCCTGATATCTCCGATATCCTGCTTTCAGCCTTTCAACCGCTCAGCGTGCCAGGCAACGTGGTCGCGGGCAAAAGTTGACACGAAATAGTAGGAGTGGTCGTAACCTTCCTGTAGCCGGTAGCAATGTGCCGTTTTTGTTTCGATCAGGGCGTCCGACAATGCACTGGCTTTCAACAGGTCGAAAAACTGGTCATCGGCTCCTTGGTCCACAAGCACGTCGCCGACCCATCCCTTGTCACGCAGCAGCATTGATGCGTCATGGGCTGGCCAGAGTGTTTCGTCAGCCCCCAGATAAGCGCCGAGTTGCTTCCTTCCCCAGTCAGAGTTTGCCGGATTGGAAATTGGAGCAAACGCGGAAAGCGACTGGTAGTGACCGGGATACTTCATTGCAAGCGTCAGCGCACCGTGTCCACCCATGGAGTGTCCGGTGATACCGTGGTGAACGGAAACTGCGAAATTCTCGGTGACGAGATCGCGAAGTTCGCTTGCGATATAGGTTTCCATCTGGAAATGCGGCCCCCAGGGCGCCTCGGTTGCATTGACGTAAAAACCTGCTCCTTGCCCAAGATCGTAAGCATCGTCATTGGCAATATCATCGCCACGGGGACTGGTATCGGGGAAAACAATAGCCAGACCAAACTCGGCAGCATGCGCCTGCATTCCGGCCTTGGTCATGGCGTTCTCATGCGTGCAGGTCAATCCTGAAAGATACCATAGGCACGGCACCGGTCCTTCCTGGGCCTGTGGCGGCAGATAGACGGCAAAAGTCATCTCGCAGCCACACGCGTCTGACATATGGGTGTAGACGCCCTGAACGCCGCCAAAAGCCTTGTTCTCGGAAATGGTTTTCATGAAATTCCCACCGATTTAAGAATGTGGAAGACGCCAAGGAACACGCTTGGCGTCTTGCGTTGTTTCCCTCCGCCGGTCTCCGCCGTCCCTGCAGCGGTGTAAACCGGGGGAAAGTCCAAAAAAAGATTTTCAGCCCGGAGTAATCAATAGACGACAACGGAACGGATCGACTCGCCCGCGTGCATCAGGTCGAAGCCCTTGTTGATGTCTTCGAGCGGCATCGTGTGAGTGATCATCGGATCGATCTCGACTTTCCCGTCCATGTACCAGTCGACGATCTTCGGCACGTCTGTTCGTCCCCGAGCACCTCCGAAGGCCGTTCCCCTCCAGACACGGCCGGTAACCAGCTGGAACGGGCGGGTTGCAATTTCAGCGCCTGCCGGCGCAACACCGATGATGATGCTCTCGCCCCAACCCTTGTGCGCAGCTTCAAGTGCGGTACGCATGACCTGAACGTTTCCGGTGGCATCAAATGTGTAGTCGGCACCGCCTTTGGTCAGATTGACCAGATAAGGCACCAGATCTCCTTCAACCTCGGCCGGATTGACGAAATCGGTCATGCCGAAGCGTGTCGCCATTTCAATTTTCGCAGGATTGAGGTCGACGCCAACGATCTGGTCGGCTCCTGCAAGACGCAGGCCCTGGATAACGTTGAGCCCAATGCCGCCGAGCCCGAATACGATGGCCCGCGAGCCTTGTTCGACCTTCGCGGTATTGATGACAGCACCGATCCCTGTCGTGACGCCGCAACCGATGTAGCAAACCTTGTCGAACGGCGCGTCCGGACGGATCTTCGCCAACGCAATTTCTGGCACGACCGTGTAGTTGGCGAATGTTGAGGTTCCCATGTAGTGCAGGATCGGATCTCCATCCAGCGTCGTGAAACGCGAAGACCCGTCGGGCATCAGGCCCTGCCCCTGGGTCGAGCGGATCGCCTGACAGAGGTTGGTTTTCGGATTGAGGCAATATTCGCAATTGCGGCATTCCGGCGTGTAAAGCGGAATAACATGATCGCCCGGTTTCAACGACGTGACACCAGGGCCGACTTCAACCACCACGCCGGCTCCCTCGTGCCCGAGAATTGCCGGGAAAAGACCTTCCGGATCGGCCCCCGACAAGGTGAACTCGTCGGTATGACAGATGCCGGTGGCTTTTACTTCCACCAGCACTTCGAAAGCGCGCGGTCCCTCAAGGTTTACCGTTGTGACTTCAAGCGGTTTTCCGGCGCCTACGGCTACAGCTGCACGAACTTCCATGGAAGGTTCTCCCCTGTTTGATCTTTCCGGGAGAGTTACCGCCCCATGTTTCAAATGCAAGAACCGAAACGACCTTTGTTATAGGGAATGCGCAAATCAGCAACAATTCGAGCGAAATTTTCCGGCCCAGCACGTGCAATGATATTCGGTTCGCCCGTTTTTGGTCCACTTTTTCCACCGGTTCAGATCGTACGCGACACCTATGTCGTATTCTGACAAACAAGCGACCGAAACCTGATACGCAAGTTGCGGCGCAAACATGAATATGCCCGGCAATAGACCGTCCCTGACCCCGTGGTTATGGTAGCGATCTCAAACCTCAACAAGTCAGGCAACACTCTTGCTAGATCCGCAGGAAACCGGCCTGAAACGTGCGGAGCCGCTGCTTCATGAAGCGTTATTCCTTTCTGGAACTGGCGAAAAACGCCTTTTCCGCGCACCAGAACTGGGGACGCCAGTGGCGATCACCAGAGCCAAAGGCCGAATACGATGTCGTGATCGTCGGCGCAGGCGGCCATGGCCTTGCCACCGCCTACTATCTCGCCAAGCAACACGGTATCCGCAACGTTGCGGTCATTGAGAAGGGCTGGCTCGGAGGTGGCAACACAGGTCGAAACACGACGATCGTGCGTTCGAATTATCTCTGGGAAGAAAGCGCTGCACTTTACAATCACGCGATCGGATTGTGGCAAGGACTGTCACAAGACCTGAACTACAACGTCATGTATTCGTCGCGCGGTGTCATGATGCTCGCGCACACCGTCCACGACGTCCAGGTCGCCCAACGGCATATTCATGCAAACCGGCTTGCGGGTGTGCAGAACGAATGGCTGACACCCGAACAAGCCAGGGAATATTGCCCTCCGCTCAACATTTCCAAGAACATTCGCTATCCCGTCATGGGAGCGGCTCTTCAGCGCGTCGGTGGAACGGCGCGGCACGACGCTGTTGCCTGGGGGTACGCACGCGGTGCCGACGATCTCGGTGTCGACATTATCCAGAACTGCGCGGTGACGGGCATCAAGCGCGGCCAGGATGGCGCCGTTGAAGGCGTTGAAACGTCGAAAGGCTTCATCAAGGCGAAGAAGATCGGTGTCGTGGCAGCCGGGCATACCTCGACCGTCATGGATATGGCAGGGGTCCGCATGCCGCTGGAGTCCTATCCGCTGCAGGCGCTCGTTTCCGAGCCGGTCAAGCCGGCATTCCCATGTGTGGTGATGTCCAACACCATCCATGCCTATATATCGCAATCCGACAAGGGCGAACTGGTGATCGGTGCCGGTACGGACCAGTTCATCTCCTATTCTCAGACGGGCGGCATTCACATCACCAATCACACGATTGACGCAATCTGCGAATTGTTTCCGCATTTTCGCAGAATGCGCATGCTACGCAACTGGGGTGGTATCGTGGACGTGACACCTGACAGGTCACCAATCCTGTCGAAAACTCCGGTTCCAGGACTGTACGTCAACTGCGGTTGGGGCACAGGCGGGTTCAAGGCAACACCGGGCTCAGGTCACGTCTTTGCACACACGATCGCAAAAGACGAGCCGCACCGTATCAATGCACCTTTCACCATCGACCGGTTCCGCACCGGACGTCTGATCGACGAAGCGGCTGCCGCCGCCGTCGCGCACTAAGGGGAGTTTTCATCAGATGTTGCTGGTTTATTGCCCCTACTGCGATGTCGAACGGGCGGAAACGGAGTTTTCCTGCCGTGGTCAAGCGCATATCGCCCGGCCCTCGGATCCTTCACAAACAAGCGACGAGGACTGGGTCAATTATCTCTATATGCGAGCCAACACCAAAGGCGTCTATGCCGAACGCTGGCGTCACATTCACGGCTGCGGACGTTTCTTCAATGCCGTGCGTGACACCGTCAGTGACAAGTTTCTGAAATTCTACAAGGCTGGAGAACCGATGCCGGACCTTGAAGCGCTTGCCAAGGAGGCCGGCAAATGAGCCAGCCATTCCGTACTGAAAAGGGCGGCCGGATCGAACGGGCCGAACAACTCACCTTCACTTTCGATGGCGAGGAGATGCACGGGCACAAAGGCGATACGCTCGCTTCAGCCCTGCTTGCCAACGGTGTTCATCTGGTTGGCAGGTCATTCAAGTATCACCGCCCGCGCGGGATCCTGACAGCAGGTTCCGAAGAGCCCAATGCGCTGGTCGGCATTTACCGGAACGGTGACCAGACCCCGAACTTGCGCGCGACGCAGGTGGAGCTCTACCAGGGCCTTGAAGCAACTTCACAGAACCGGTTTCCATCGCTCGGATTTGATATCGGTGCAGTCAACGACCGATTGTCGATGTTCTTTCCGGCCGGGTTCTACTACAAGACCTTCATGTGGCCGAAATCGTTCTGGGACAAGGTTTATGAACCTGTCATCCGGTCCGCAGCAGGTCTCGGAAAACCGCCCAAAAATCCGGATCACGATTTCTACGGCAACTTGTACGCTCATTGCGATGTGCTTGTTGCGGGATCAGGCCCGGCGGGCCTGACGGCGGCTCTTGCTGCCGCGGAGACAGGCGCGAAGGTGATATTGTGTGACGAACAGGCAGAATTCGGCGGCTCGTTGCTAAGTGAAGTCAACGCCAGTATCGATGGCAAATCCCCCACTGAGTGGGCCGGAGAGGCAATCGCCAAGCTCGATGCGATGGACAACGTCACTCTTCTGACAAGAACCACTGCATTCGGTTACTTCGCGCACAACTACGTCGCACTCGTTGAGCGGGTCACCGAACACCTGTCCAGCCCTGATCCGAAACTGCCGCGCGAACGGCTTTGGCAGGTCCGGGCGAAAGAGGTCGTCATTGCGTCCGGTGCCATCGAGCGTCCCATGGTCTTTCCGGAAAATGACCGTCCGGGCATCCTGCTCGCCGAAGCCGGCCGGACCTATCTCAACCGATACGGTGTCAAGGTCGGTCACAAGGTCGTTGTCACGACAGCATGTGACACGGCTTGGCAAGCCGCCTTCGATCTTGCAGACCATGGCGTCGAGATCGCCGCAATTGTCGATATGCGCGAAACACCGCCGGAAAGCCTTCTATCGATAGCAAAGGCACGGGGTATCCGGGTCGAAGCCGGTTGTGTCGTCACGGGAACGCTGGGACGCAAGCGCGTCAAGTCGGCATTGATCGGTCGATTGATGACGTCCGGCAAGGTCGCCTCGGGAGGTCAGATCGACTGTGATGCACTGCTCATGTCCGGTGGCTGGACACCGACCGTCAGCCTCTATTCCCAATCCCGCGGCAAAGTCGTCTGGAATGCAGACATGGGAGCATACGTTCCCGGCAAGTCCGTCCAGAAGGAACGCTCTACCGGAGGCGCCAAAGGCCTTTACGGCCTGCAGGCCACACTGGAAGACGGATATGCTGCCGGTGAAGAAGCTGCCAAGGCTGCCATCGGAAAATCCGCCAAAATCACCTACGCCGCTTCAAGCGGCGGCGAGGCAGGCGAAGGCGGTACCCTCGGAGCACTGCCACACGATCGCAATGCGACAAAGGTCAAGGCGTTCGTCGACTATCAGAACGACGTGACAGCCAAGGATGTGAAACTTGCCGTGCGCGAAGGAATGCAGTCCATCGAGCATATCAAACGTTACACCACAACCGGCATGGCCACTGACCAGGGCCGTCTTTCCAACATGAACGCGCTTCAAATTGCCTCTGGAGCGCTAGAAAAACCCATGACGGATGTGGGACTGACGACTTTCCGGCAACCTTATACACCGACAACTTTCGGTGTCTTTGCAGGCGTCGCACGGGGTGATTTCTTTGATCCTGTCCGCAAGACCCCGTCCCATGACTGGGTGGTGGAACATGGCGGTGTTTTTGAGGATGTAGGCCAATGGAAAAGAACCTGGTACTTCCCGAAGAGCGGTGAGGACATGCATGCCGCCGTCGCGCGCGAGTGCAAAACGGTTCGCGACAGCGTTGGTCTTTTCGACGCGTCAACCCTTGGCAAGATCGAAGTCGTTGGCCCGGACGCTGCCGAATTCCTGGAACGGATGTACACCAATCCCTGGAAGAAACTCGCGCCTGGCCGCTGCCGCTACGGCCTGCTCCTGAACGACGCCGGTTTCATCACGGACGACGGTGTCATCGGCCGCCTTGCCGAAGACAGGTTCCACGTGACGACAACGACCGGTGGTGCGCCGAACGTTTTTGCGACGATGGAAGACTATCTCCAGACGGAATGGCCTGATCTCGACGTCTGGATTACATCAACAACGGAGCAATTCGCCGTTGCAGCGGTTCAGGGACCGAAGGCACGCGAGGTTATTGCCCCATTCATAGAAGATATCGATCTTTCAAACGATGCTTTCCCGCATATGAGCGTCAAGGAAGCGACGTTCTGCGGCGTCCCCTGCCGCCTGTTCCGGATTTCGTTTACCGGTGAACTCGGTTTCGAGATCAACGTTTCGCGCCAGAATGGCACGATGATGTGGGAAACGCTGGCAAAGGAAATCGAAAAACACAATGGCACAACGTACGGCACAGAGACGATGCACGTGCTTCGTGCCGAAAAGGGTTACATCATCGTCGGACAGGACACAGACGGCACGGTAACGCCTCAGGATGCCGGGATGACCTGGGCCATCGGCAAGAAGAAGCTGGATTTTGTCGGCAAACGCGGCCTGGACAGGCCGGATCTTGTTGCCGAGAATCGCAAGCAGTTCGTCGGATTGTTCACCAAGGATCCGCAAGTGAAACTCGAGGAAGGCGCGCAGGTTACGTCGGCAGAAAATCCGGAGACCGGAACGCCTGCCGAGGGACATGTGACCTCGTCCTATTTCAGTCCTGCGCTCGGCCGAAACATTGCGCTGGCGATTGTCAAGAATGGTCACGCGCTGGACGGCAAGACACTGTACGTACCGATGCCGGACGGAAGCATTCCGGTCGAAATCACCGGACCCGTGTTTTATGACAAGGAAGGAGCACGGATCAATGTCTGACACTCTGGCAAACGATCTGATTACGCCTGACGCGGACGCTGCACCGCTCCTGAGCCAACCCGGCGTCTCTATGCTGAAGGCTGCGCCAATCGCCCGGTTGTCCCTGCGTGCAAGAAAGGCCACGCTGAAAGATGCCGGATCAGCTTTCGGAGTTGAACTTCCGGTCAAGCCGATGACCTGTAACACGGGGCAGAAGCGTGCTGTGCTCTGGATGGGGCCGGATGAATGGACGCTACTGGCACCGGCTGACGACCTGAAAGCAACCTTCGATGCTATCGAAGGCAAACTTGAGTCCCACTCTCATGCACTGGTCGATATCTCTGAAAGATCGGAGGCGGTCATCGTAAGCGGAGAAAAGGCGGTCTGGTTGCTCAATACCGGCATCTTCATCGATTTTTCGCTCGAGACCTTTCCGGTCGGCACCGTCACCCGGACGATTTTTCACAAGTCTCCCGTTAAGGTCTGGCGCACGGGCACCGATACCTTCGTCGTCGAGGCCTGGGTGTCCTTCATGGATTATGTTTCAGGTCTCCTGGTACAATCGGCACGGGAACTGGAAGCTGCCTGAGGCCGCAGTCTTCGTCCAAAGAAACACAAACCCTTGTGGGATCCTCCACAAGGGTTTTTCATTGGGCTGGTGAGCGCAGAGAAAACCCAGACCAGGGTGACTTCACGAATTCTCCCGGCAACCTATCAATCCGTTTACTTGCAAACCGTCCGCAAATCCCGCAAGTGTGGTCTGCATGCTCAAAATTGGTTCCTATAACATTCAAAAGGCCATCGGCCTGGATGCTCGCCGAAGACCGGACAGAACACTCAAGGTGATTCAGGAGTTGAATTGCGACGTTCTTGCGCTTCAGGAAGCCGACAAGCGGTTTGGACCACGCGAGAGCACTCTGGACAGGGACACCATTCTCTCGGAGACGGACTATCGACCCGTTCCATTCGCGAAGCGCGAGAAGAGCCTTGGCTGGCACGGCAATGCAATCCTTGTTCGCAACTCGATCGGGATTCTCGACTTTCGCAGACTGGATCTGCCGACGCTGGAACCGCGGGGCGCGGTAGCAGCGGACCTGGAAATCGACGGAATCAAAATCCGCGTCGCCGCGATGCACCTCAGCCTTGTCAGTCATTTCCGGAAAAAACAGATCACCTCGCTCATGCACCAATTGCATGAGCATCTGGAATATCTGCCCACGGTGCTCATCGGCGACCTGAATGAATGGCGGGACACTGCACGAAGCCTGAAGCTGTTCGAAGAAAGATATGAGGTCACGACACCCGGCAAGAGTTTTCCAAGTCCCCTGCCCGTCGGCAGCCTGGACAGGATCATTACAAGTCCTGAGTTCACCGTAAGCCAGGCAGGCGTCCACACGTCCAAGACCGCGCGTATCGCGTCTGATCATCTGCCGGTGTGGGCCCATCTCTCTCTCGGGACGGCAGGTCATCTGGCTCCAGCACCGGATGCGCACTAGGTCCAGAAATACCCCAGTATGTTGTACAAGACTGCCGCCAAAAGCGCTGCTGCCGGTACCGTCACAATCCAGGCTGCAACGATGGAAAACAGAGCCGTTCGTCGCACCAGCAGACGTCGCCTGCGTTCCTCGCGATTGCGAACAAACTTGCGTTGCCTGAGCTTTCCGCCTTCAGGAATGTACCTGTTACGATGCCACTCGCGATAGAACCCGACACCAAATACAGCGCCGACGGCAATATGAGTGGTTGAGACCGGCAGACCAAGACCTGAGGCCGTCAGAACGGTCGCTGCAGTTGCCAAAGTGATGCAGAACGCGCGTATGGGACTGAGTTTGGTGATCTTTTTTCCGACCACCGTTACGAGACGACGGCCGAACAACAGCAGGCCTGCCGAAATTCCGAATGCCCCGACAGCTGTCACCCAGATTGGTACTCGCGTTTCTTCGACACTTCCAAACCAGGTGCTCAGATCCTGAAGTTCCAGCGATTGACTTTGCACGATCGCGGCCAACGGTCCGATCGCATTTGCCACGTCATTAGCACCATGCGCAAAGGAAAGGAGGGCTGCGGTGACCATAAGTGGAATTGTAAACAGATCACGTAACGCGCGTGCGCTGTTTTCCAGGTCGTACAGTTGAGAGGCAACAATACGGCGATACCCCCACCAGATTACGAATCCAATTGCCAACGACAACGGCAATGCCAGCCAATCCGGCACCATGGATGCACGATCTGTCGCCTTGAAAAACACATATGCGGAAAAGACACCTCCAAGAGCACCAAGAAGCGCAGGTAGCCAGAAACGAGCCGCTTCCAGCTTATCGTCCACATAGAGAAGCCGCGCATTGATGAAAGCCATCAGCGCGGCGGCAACCAATCCCCCCAATACCGGTGAAATGACCCAGGTTGCGGCGATGGCAGAAAACGTCGTCCAATTGATTGCCGCAACACTGCTGGCTGCAATCCCGGCACCAACAATGCCACCGATAATCGAGTGAGTCGTGGAAACCGGTGTCCCCACATAGGTTGCAAAATTGATCCAAAGCGCGGCTGCAACCATCGCTGTCAACATCGCCTGCACAAACGAGAAACTGTCGGGAACGTCGTCCGGGCTGAATATATCCCTGGAAACCGTCGACACCACTTCGCCTCCAGCCAGCAAAGCTCCGGCGCTTTCGCAAATCGCTGCGATAACCAGCGCTCCGGTCAGACTGAGAACGCGCGCACCGACAGCCGGTCCCACATTGTTGGCGACGTCATTTGCACCGATGTTCAAGGCCATGTAGCCCGCAATGGCGCTTGCAGATGCGAGGATCAAAGCATCTGAAAGTTCAACAGATGTCACCGTGAATGCGGCAACCGCCACGCAGAGCGTCAGGAATACCAAAGCCAGGCCAAGACCGCTTAGGCGACGTCCCATTGCTTCAGCGGCATCACCGAAAAAACCGAGTCGTTCCAGATCCTTATCTATACTCTTGGTGTCTATATGCTTGTTTGACAGCAACTAAGAGACCTCATTCAACAGGGAAGATTCCAGGATAGGGAAAACGGGTGTTGAAAAGCCGTTTTCTGCACTTGGTGCACAGACTTCGCCGTATAAAAAACAACGACACGCACGCTACGCTTTGAAAGAATTATTCCGGGAAAGCTAACCGATTTCAGCTCTGTGACGCCGAAGGAAGCGCTTCAAACCGGTTTCGTCGGCCATTTCAATGGCTTCTGATACTGGAGCCCAGACACACTTTCGCTGTCCGACCTCAGGAAACTTGTTGAGTTGTTTTTCGAATTGAAGTTTGAAAACCAGGACCTTGGTTCTGATCTTCAGCCCGCTTGCCAATCCCTTGAAAGCGCGAAAACTGCCCATTGCGCGCGGGTCCGACCTTCCCACGACGCCTGCTTCCTCGTACGCTTCAATAACAGCGGTCTCGTAGGCTTTCTTGTTTTTTTCCGGCCACCCCTTGGGCAAGATCATGCGTCCGGTGTCCCGCGTGGAAACGAGAAGAACCTCGGTTTCCACCTCTCCTGGCCGAACACACAGAGCCGCGATCTGTAAACGGGCCGGCTTGACAAACAAACCGCTAAGACCCTGCAGCCACGAAACATCATGTGCCATAATTGACCTGGCGAGACTCATTTCCACACCTTTCATCGAGTGGCGCGTGTATAAAGATTTTTGATTTGTCCGTCCAGTCAAAAGTGCACAAAGTGCACTATATTGTTAACGGGCAGGCTCATGATATTCGCTCGTTTTCAACGCATATTGAAACATGACCGGCGCTCCAAGCCCCTGGCCATACTTCAGCTTTTCCATTTTTGAGGCGTCGCAGCTTTTGAATTGGAACATTCACATTCAACAAAATGTCATCGCCCAAATTTCCATTAGACGGCTTAATTTCCGCACCTATTCCGTCAAACCCGAATTCCTCTTCGCAAGGCAGGTACAGCGCGGCTCCCGAAACATTCGATTCGTTTTGTGTTGTTCCCTTGGCAGCGCCGATAACGCCGCATACCGCAACAGCGCACATGTGTTCGATCGCTCGCGCCTTGGCGCATCCATAGACCCGGTGATAGCCGGACAGTTTTTCCGTCATGGAAGGAACCAGCAACAAATCCAGTTCCTGTTTGGCCAGCAGGCTGCTGAGTGCCGGCATCTCGACATCGAGGCAAATCAGAATTGCCATCTTGAGCCCGTCAAGCTGAAAGACGGTGAGACTGTTTCCCGGTGTCAGCATCCAGGTGTCCGCGCTTTGCTCGAATGGTGTCAGGCAAAGCTTGTCCTGACGGATTTCCCTGCCATCCGCCGTAAACAGAATTGCGGTGTTGGTTATGCCGGCCGCCGACTTGACCGGCATCGTTCCAGCAAGGAGCGAGATTCCGTAATCAGTCGCCAATGGCGCAATGCGGGAGATTAGCTCAAGGCCGGTATCTGCAAGAAAAGCCATTTCCTGGTCAGGCCGCAATCCCTGCGGCTTGAAAGCCAGACAACACTCTACAAGGTATTCTGGGAGCATCAGGAGCTTTGCTCCGGAACTCTTGGCCCTTGCCATGCCCGCACCAATTTCGTCTGCAAGCGCGTCAACAGATGCCGGCGCCTTGCCGAGATTAAACGACCAGAGCGCAATGGGATAATCTGTCATAATGCCGACGGCCTTCATCAACTGGTACGACAGACATAGGAGCGCATGTCACACAATTTCAAGTGTGATAATGCGAACCTCGATCAATCGAAAAAAAGCCCCGCAAAGGCAGCCAGGACAACAAGAAGCCCTGTACCAACGGCAGAACCGTTCGGCTCCTTTGGCAAGGCCTTGAGTTTCGCGGAACGGCGAATTTGCCGTATGCCCTGCAACGCGTTGTCGGTTCGCTTGTCGATTTCCGCAAAATACGGCGAAAGCTCATTCTGAGCGCGCATGCCATTTCCCCACGATTCCTTCGTAGGGAAAAAGCTAGTTCAGGACCCTTAGATTTTGGTTAATGACCTGTTGACCGGATTTCGATCACAAGCGGCTCTTTTGAGGATCAGCAACGTCCAATATGCGCAGTTGGACTTTGGGTGTCCCCTGCCAGGTGTCGATTGAAAGGGTGCCTGTGACGTGAAGGTTCCTTCCCCGGCCCTCGAGCAGCATTTTTCCGTGCGGCTTGTCCTCGGCCTTGAAGCAGATTGCCTTCAGTGTGGTCCCATCTCCCGCTGCAACAGACGCACGAACGTGCCCCTTGCCGACAACATCCGCGAACGCGACGCGATGGGACGGAAATGCAAAAACCGGTTCTGAATGCCCGGCTCCGTATGGACCCGCTTTTTCAAGAAGTTCAAGAAGATCCAACGTCGCGCCAGTTGCCGTCAGAGCCGCGTCAACCTTGATTTCCCTTTTTGCCGTAGCAGCTTCAACATCAGATTTAAGAGTTTCGTTGAAGAATATTTCCAACGCTTCGGCTTTGTCCCTTTGCACAGTGAGGCCGGCTGCCATCGCATGGCCACCTCCCTTTTCAAGCAAACCGTTGTCAACAGCTTGCCGGACTACTTTGCCGAGATCAACTCCCGGAACAGACCGTCCGGAGCCAGTTCCTTTCCCTGTCGCGTCATAGGCAATCGCAAAGGCCGGACGTCGGTGTGCGTCCTTAAGCCGGGAGGCGATCAAGCCGACAATTCCAGGGTGCCAATCTTCTGACCCGGTCAGCAATACGGCCGGATCCCGGTCATCAATGGCTGCGACAGCCTCCGCGCCGGCCTGTTCAAGCATCAAAGCTTCCATCGCCTGACGCTCGCTGTTCAGCTGATCCAGCCTTTCAGCGATCGCACGGGCTTCATGCGGATCTTCCGTTGTAAGCAGCCTTGCACCAAGAGCTGCGTCGCCGATCCGGCCGCCGGCATTGATCCGGGGACCGACTACGAAACCAAGGTGATAGGGAGCCGGTTTGCCATTCACCCGAGCAACATCGGCAAGAGCGGTCAGTCCGTAGTTTCGCCGCTGGTGCATTACGGCAAGACCGCGTGTCACAAAGGCCCGGTTCAATCCCTGAAGCGGAACCACGTCACAAACGGTTCCAAGAGCAACAAGATCCAGTAATGCCATCAAGTCAGGCTGCGACCGATTTTCAAACGCTCCGCGCCGACGCAACTCCCGGTTCAGGCCCACCAAGAACAAGAACGTGACGCCGACCGCCGCCAGATGCCCCTGGCCGGAAAGATCGTCCTGCCGGTTCGGGTTGACGAGTGCATCAACTTCGGGAAGCGTTTCCCCGACCTGGTGATGGTCAATGACGACCACATCAAGACCAAGCTTGCGCGCCGTTTCGAAGGCGTCGAAGGACGTACTGCCGCAATCGAGCGTCACCAGCAGTTCCGCACCGTTTTGATGGAGATGTTCAATTGCGGGCCCGTTGGGGCCATATCCTTCGATAATCCGATCTGGAATGTGAATTATCGGTTCAAGTCCAAGCCATTGGATGTATTTGGCAAATATCGCCGAGGACGTTGCGCCATCGACGTCATAGTCGCCGAAGATCGCAATCTTCCGGCCTGCCTGCAGTGCGTCGGCAATCCTGGCGACCGCGTCGTCCATGTCCTGAAGCCTGGAAGGGTCCGGCATCAGGGACTTGAGAGAGGGGGTCAGAAAGTCCTGTGCATCGTCCTGCTGGACACCGCGCGCGGCAAGGACCCGTGCCAGAACGTCCGGTAGCCCGTGAAGCTGGGCGATAGCCATGGCGGTTCTGGCCTCAGCAGCGCTCAGTCTCTCCCGCCAGGCATTGTCGTTTGCGGAACGGGCGACCCCGAGTACGAGCCGCCTGTCATCCTCACCATTGTTTCCGAGCATGCATTACCCGCTCTTGATCGGACCTCAATCCAGGTGGAACTTTTCCAGATCCGTACTCTGGGCCTTGATGTAGCGGACAGTTCCAGTGGACGACCGCATGACAACCGTGTGGGTGGTGATGTGTTCCCGCCCAAAGCGGACACCCTGCAGGAAGTTCCCGTCGGTCACACCGGTTGCCGCAAACAGAACGTCCGGGCCAGCCATTTCCTCAAGCGTATATTTCTTCTTGATGTCTTCGATGCCCATCCGGTGCGCGCGCTCGACCTGTTCTTCGCGCGTAATGACGAGCCGGGTTTGCATCTGACCGCCAATGCATCGCAAGGCCGCGGCCGCAAGAACACCTTCCGGCGCTCCGCCTATACCTGCATAGATGTCGATGCCTGTCTCGTCCGGATCGGTCGTATGAATGACGCCGGCGACATCGCCATCGCCGATCAGACGAATTGCAGCGCCCGTCGCACGGATATCTTCAATGAGACGTGCGTGGCGCGGGCGATCGAGCACACATGCGGTCACTTCATGGACGTTGACGCCCTTTTCCCTCGCAACGGCCGCAATATTGTCGGCGACCGGCGCATCGATATCGATCAGGTTGTCGGGGTAGCCCGGACCGATTGCAATCTTGTCCATGTAACTGTCCGGCGCATTCAAAAGGTCACCGGCAGGAGCAAGTGCAATAACCGCCAGCGAGTTAGGCAGGTTCTTGGCGCAAATGGTCGTGCCTTCCAGCGGGTCAAGCGCAATATCCACCTTGGGACCCTGCTTCGTCCCGACATTTTCGCCGATATAAAGCATGGGAGCCTCGTCGCGCTCACCTTCTCCGATCACGACCGTGCCGTCGATCGGAAGACGATTAAGCTCCCGGCGCATTGCGTCCACTGCCGCCTGGTCAGCTGCCATCTCGTCACCATGACCGCGCAGACGAGCTGCCGAAACAGCCGCTCTCTCACTGACGCGCGCCAGTTCAAGGGTCAGAATACGGTCCAGTCCGCTTGACGGCTGATTTTCAGAATTGGACATCAAAATCTCCAGTTTCTCCTCCCGGAACGAAACCCGGGCAGGCACATATACGTCAATTCAGTTTTTCAATTCGGATCATCTGGGGCTCTTCAGCGACAACCCCTTTGGACATGATCACATCCAGGGCTTCCTTGATGGCGACCTCGGTCGTTTCGTACGTGATCAAGATGACCGGTTGTGGTTGATCCGTGTCATGTTTTGCCTGGACTTCTTCCAATGCCTGGCGCTTTTGAACGATCGATTCCAGGGAAATTCCGGCGTCGCCCATGCAACGTGCTATTTCAGCAAACGCGCCAGGACGGTCGAACACAGACAGACGGATATAGTACCCGCCCTCATGGAGGCGCATGCGCGCGCGCTCATAAGGCTTCAAATCCGCTGCAGGCATTCCAAGGACAAGGGTTTTGTCGCCCCGCGCAATATCACCAATGTCGGCCACTACGGATGAAGCCGTTGCGTTGCCCCCTGCTCCCGGTCCGACCAGCACGATTTCGCCGACAAAGTCACCGTCAACCGCCACTGCATTCAATACGCCGTCAATACGGGCTATCGCAGAGGATTTGGGTACCATCGTCGGGTGAACGCGTTGTTCAATTCCGGTATCGGTGCGCTGCGCGACGCCGAGCAGTTTGATCCGGAAACCCAGTTCGTCGGCGGCCTGAATATCGGCTGTCGTGATCGAGGTGATGCCTTCCATGTAAATATTGTCGCTTGAGATCCGGGTTCCAAATGCAAGGCTGGTCAGGATCGCGAGCTTGTGAGCGGTATCATTGCCCTCAATGTCGAAAGTCGGATCGGCTTCCGCGTAGCCCAGGCGCTGTGCATCGGCAAGACAGTCCTCGAAGCTGATGCCGTCGGCCTCCATCCTCGTCAGGATGTAGTTGCACGTACCGTTCAAAATACCGTAGACGCGACTGACGTCGTTGCCCGTCATGGATTCGCGCAAGGTCTTGACGATCGGAATGCCGCCGGCAACTGCAGCTTCATAGTTGAGGCAGGCATTATTCTCTTCAGCGACTTCCGCGAGATCGACACCATGACGCGCGAGCAGCGCCTTGTTGGCCGTCACGACGTGAACGCCTCGTGCAAGTGCGGCTCTGACACTGTCCTCTGCCGCCCCTGTATCCCCGCCAATCAACTCGACAAAAATGTCGATATCAGCCTGTTTCGCCAGCTCAACCGGATCTGAAAACCAGTCAAAAATCGAGACATCGATCCCACGGTCCTTGGTTCGGCTACGTGCGCTGACAGCTGTTACTGTCACAGCGCGACCGGTCTTACGCGCAATTTGCGTTCCGTGTTTTTCCAGGAGTTGCACGACGGACGTGCCTACCGTGCCAAGGCCAGCTACGCCAACTTTCAATGCTTCAGCCATTGAGAATTTTGTCCAGTTCTATTCAGCCTGATGTCTCGAGCGGGATGACGTTGTGCAGCTTTTGATCCGCAGTTTCAAGGAAACGGCGAATATTTCTGGCTGCCTGCCTGAGGCGCTGTTCGTTTTCCACCAGTCCGATACGCACATAGTCATCGCCATGTTCGCCAAATCCTATGCCCGGTGCGACTGCAACGTCGGCACGCTCGAGCAGCAATTTGGAATATTCAAGGCTCCCCAGAGACCGGAACTTTTCCGGTATCGGAGCCCAGCAGAACATGCTTGCCTCAGGAGCAGGAACATCCCATCCGGCGCGGCTGAAACTGTCGACAACAACATCACGGCGTTTTCTGTAGACATCACGGGTTTCGACAATGCAGTCTTCCGGCCCGTTCAATGCTGCGGTTGCCGCAACCTGAATGGGGGTGAATGCTCCATAATCGAGATACGACTTCACACGTGCCAGTGCGGAAACAAGCCGTTCATTTCCCACAGCAAACCCCATTCGCCAACCGGGCATGGAAAAGGTTTTCGAGAGCGACGTGAACTCGACCGTTACATCCATGGCGCCGGGCACCTGAAGCACGGAGGGAGGCGGCGTCTGTCCGAAATAGACCTCTGAATAGGCAAGATCGGAGAGAATGAAGATGTTGTGCTTGCGCGCGAACGCGACCACGTCCCTGTAAAACTCGAGATCGGCACAATAGGCCGTCGGGTTTGCCGGGTAACACAGTATGATTGCGATCGGCTTGGGCACAGAGTGTATGACCGCCCGCTCAAGCGCATCGAAGAATGCCGGTCCGGGTTCGGCTGGAACGTTGCGGATGGACGCGCCAGCCATCAAAAAACCGAAAGTGTGGATCGGGTAGCTCGGGTTCGGGCTCAGGATCACGTCTCCCGGCGCCGAAATCGCCTGAGCCATGTTTGCAAAACCTTCCTTGGACCCGAGCGTCGCAATGACCTGCGTGTCCGGATCAAGCTTTACACCGAAACGGCGGCCGTAGTAGGCGGCCTGCGCCTTGCGCAGTCCCTGAATGCCCTTTGAAGCTGAATACCGGTGTGTCCTGGGGTCCTGAACAACTTCGGTCAGCTTGTCGACGATGTGTTTCGGTGTGGGCAGATCAGGATTGCCCATTCCCAGATCAATGATGTCCGCCCCTGCCGCGCGCGCCTTGGCCTTCAAACGATTGACTTGCTCGAAGACATACGGCGGAAGCCGTTTGATCTTATGGAATTCCTCCATGACGCGGATCCTTGCGAGTTGACGAAGCTGCGGCACCAGCACAAATGACAGTGCGCTTGGCGGGGCTCTTTTAGCAGCCTCGAACCGATTGCGCATCTGTCTTTGCGAAACTAGACACCTAATTTTGGAGTGTTTGTTAAAATGGAATTCCGGTGCCTTTTCAATCCGCCTGACCTAAAACGATTAGACTGACTGCAGAGTGCCAAAACTGCCAAAGTTCATGATCCGATTGCTGACTGAGAACGGCCAAGCAGCTTTCCTCTTCAATGGAAAAGGTCTCTTGCCGCTGCGCAGCTCACCGGATTTTTCGCGTCTTGCGAGATACCAAGTGGCAACCTGGGCACTGCTCTGGCGGCACGCATTGCCGAGATTGGCGGATGCATGCCCTTGCCGGTTTGATCTCGCCCGATCCAAGAGTTGGCGCTGTGAAAGGAAGACTTAGCTGAGAGCCACAAAACGGGCGAGACGACGAACGCCGTCACATTGCACTTGCCGGGAGTTTCAATGTCTGCCGATCCGGCTTCACTGCGGCGTTGTGAGAGACTCCAGATAGGTTGCGGTCTCTTCCCGGTCCTCCGGATTGATGAGACCGCTGGACACACCCGCATTCACCGGAGGGCCATAACCCTTCGGCTTGGGAACGTTTCCGTTCAACTGGCTCTTGTCTGCCTTCAGGGCAACGATTAGTGGTGTGCCAGGCCCGACACTGCATGCAGACAGTGCGAGGGACAACACAATGAAAACCGGGACCTTGCTTCCCCTGAACATGTTGACTGCCGAACTCTCTGTATCGAGGCGCGGTGCGCGACCTCTGCTTCTTATGCAAAATGCTATCAGATCACGTGCGATCATGCTTCTGTCGTGGCCGGTTATCCAGCATTTTGAGACCACACACGCCACCAGATCAGATCTCAGTGTCCATCCCCATGTCATGAATCGCTTCCAGCCAGAGTGCGATCCATACGCCTCAATACCAATCGACGGCACCAATTCCATGTGTCATAAATAAGTTCATGATGAAAATACCGGCGAAGAATTAACGAGATAACGTTACTTGGGTCGCCACGGCTCTCTGACCTTCCCCTGGCCGGCGGGCAAAAAATTACCGGAGGGACTCCCGTCCATGTCTGACGATCGACCGCATCCGATGTTGCAGTACATCATCAACAACCCGGAAGCGTTTGCCCAAAACCTGGCAAAAACACTTGAACAGGCCGGCAAGGCAATGGCGGCATATATCGAGCCGCGTGAACAGGGGAAAATCAAAACCGATTCGACAGATGAACTGACAGGTGTCGTGAAGACGCTTGCTCAGGTAAGCGAATACTGGGTTTCAGACCCCCAGAGAGCCATCGAGGCACAATCCCGGCTCTGGGGCGGATACATCGAACTGTGGAATTCGTCGCTCAAGCGGATGATGGGTGAACCCTCCGAGCCTGCCGTTGCAACACCGCCAAGGGACAAACGTTTCGCAGACCCGGACTGGGAGAACAATCAATTCTTCGACTTCGTGAAACAGCTTTATCTGATCACCAGCAAGTGGGCCGAGGACATGGTCCACGAAGCTCAGGGACTGGATGAACACACGCGCCACAAGGCCGAATTCTACGTCACCCAGATCGCCAACGCGATCTCACCGTCGAATTTCGTTCTGACAAATCCCGAGTTGCTGAGACTCACGATGGAAAGCAACGGGGAAAACCTGGTCAAGGGAATGCAACATCTTGTCGAAGATCTGAAGTCGGGACAGGGCGAACTCAAGATCCGGCAAACGGACCCGTCGAAATTCAAGCTCGGCGACAATCTCGGAAATACACCGGGCAAGGTGATCGCGCAAAACGACGTTTGCCAGGTTATTCAATATACGCCGACGACAACAGAGGTTCTGAAACGCCCTCTCCTCATCGTGCCGCCCTGGATCAACAAGTTCTATATCCTTGACCTCAATCCCGACAAATCATTCATCAAGTGGGCTGTCGATCAAGGACATACTGTGTTCGTCATTTCCTGGGTCAATCCTGATGAAGGTCAGGCCCAGAAAAGTTTCGAGCACTATATGAAGGAAGGCATACTCGACACGCTCGATGTCATTAAACGCGCCACCCGGCAGGAAGAAGTCAATACGATCGGATATTGTGTCGGCGGCACACTGCTTGCGGTCACTCTGGCCTATATGGCAAAAACCGGTGACGAGCGCATCAAGACAGCAACCTTCTTTACAACTCAGGTCGACTTCACCTTTGCAGGCGATCTGAAGGTTTTCGTGGATGAAGAGCAGATTTCGATGCTGGAAAAGCGGATGGCGGAACATGGCTATCTGGACGGATCGAAAATGTCGTCTGCATTCAACATGCTGCGCTCAAACGATCTGATCTGGTCGTATGTTGTCAATAACTATCTTAAGGGAAAGGAACCCTTTCCCTTCGATCTACTTTACTGGAATTCGGATTCCACGCGCATGCCCGCTGCAAACCATTCCTTTTATCTGCGCAATTGTTATCTGGACAACAAACTGTCCAAGGGAGAGATGGAAGTCGCCGGCGAAACGCTCGACCTCTCCAAAGTGACGATACCGATCTTCAACCTGGCCACGCGCGAGGATCATATCGCGCCGCCAAAATCGGTCTTTCTCGGGTCGGGCTGTTTCGGTGGGCCGGTGAATTATGTACTTGCAGGTTCCGGCCATATCGCCGGCGTCGTCAATCCTCCAGCCAAAAACAAGTACCAGTACTGGACCGGCGGAGACCCCAAGGGCTTGCTCGAAAACTGGCTCAAGAATGCGGAAGAGCACCCCGGGTCGTGGTGGCCCTATTGGGACGAATGGATCCGCTCGGTCGACCCGACCACGGCCAAAGCGCGAAAACCCGGTGCGAACCGCGTGAAAATACTGGAAGACGCGCCCGGCTCTTACGTCATGAAGAAAGTGTAGTCACAAAAACAGCCTATTTCAGGTTTTAATCTGAATTGCATCAATGGGTGTTTTGATGCGAGGCAAATTATTGTGCTGAAAGTGTTTTGTCGATTTGTGCGCGAAACAGGGACTTTGTTTTCGCGATGCTGGTTATGATGAGCCAGTCAGCATTGGCTTGCCAGAACTACCGGGCGGTCAATCTCGCCGACGCCTTGAGTTCTGGCGGGGTATTTATCGGTGAAATCATTGCTGAGTCCAGTAATCAAGACGGCGAAAACAGTTCTATCGAACACAGGCTGCACGTTGACATCAAGGAGATATTCCACAGTCACTCACCTTTGCCGGAGAGCATTGTTCTGCACTACCACGGCAGAGAAAAACGCGAAGCACTACGACGCAATGTGAGATACGTGTATGTCGTTTGGTTACTTGACTTTGAACATCCGGCAGGCAGCGGAAACACGACCAATGTTCTAATGACAGCCATGTGCGGCGGACATGTTCCCTACATTTTCGATGAGGAAAGTGATGCGGGTCGCGCAATCAAACAGATATTCGCCGATGACGGTTTTGATCGCGAAACCAAGGCCAAAATACTCTCGAGATTTGTCGCTCTTTACGGCCAGGGTTTTTGACCAGCCTGAAAGAAATCGCGGTTCTTCCGCTAGCCAAACTGCGCGCTGATCGGTGCAAGGGACATGCCCAGTAGCTTCCCGAGCTTGTCTGCGGACATCGGCTTTCCGAAATGAAAGCCCTGTACAGTCTCGCATTTGCAACTGGCCAGGAATGCCTGTTGCTTTGCAGTCTCAACCCCCTCCGCAACAACGTTCAAACCGAGTTCCCGTCCCAATGAAATGATGGCACGAGCGATGCTGCGGTCGTTTTCGTCAGTCTCCAGGTCCCGGATGAAGCTCTGGTCGATCTTCAGGCGGGTCAATGGAAAGCTTTTCAGCGCAATCAGACTTGAAAATCCGGTGCCGAAATCGTCAATTGCAAGTTTCAAACCGATCTTTCGAAAATCGTCCATAAGCCGAACCGCCTGGTCGGCATTCTGCATAAGCAGGCTTTCCGTGACTTCCAACTCCAGATAGTTGGCAGCCAGACCGGTCCTTCCAAGTGTTTCACGAACATCCGTAATCAAGCCCACATCACGAAACTGACGGGCGGAGACATTTACGCCAATGGTAATCGGAACCAACCCTTCCCTCTGCCATTCCCTGTTCTGGCGGCAGGCTTCAAACAGCACCCAGCGCCCGAGTGGAACGATCAGGCCACTGTCTTCCGCCAGCGGTATGAACTGCTCCGGCATCAATTCACCAAGAACCGGATGTTGCCAGCGTGCAAGTGCTTCAGCTCCGACAATCCTGCCGGTAAAGAGATCGTATTGTGGTTGATACTTAAGGTGGAATTCCCCCTTCGCGATGCCACTGCGCATGTCTTCCAGCAGTGTCAGTCGATTAACCGACGTTCCCGGTCTTGTATTTTCAAAGACCTTGTAACCGTCCCGTCCCTGTGACTTGGCCTCGAACATCGCCTTGTCGGCGTTCTTGAGGAGTTGCTCGGCATTTTCCGCGTCGAGCGGATGACAAGCCGCACCAATGCTGCAAGTGACATGGAAGGAAAGATCGCCGATTCTGATTGTTTTGGTGATCTCGTTCTTCAACCGTGCCATCAAGTCAATGAGCGCGGGCTTGTCGGCGTCCTTGCCCTCGACAATCAACACGAACTCGTCACCACCAAAACGGATAGACTGGTGCCTTCGGTCGTGGACCGAAAGGATCCGTTCAGCGACGATCGTCAATACCCGGTCGCCGATTGCGTGACCAAAGCTGTCATTGACAAATTTGAAGTTGTCGAGATCGACGAAAAGTACGGCCACCGGATCACCGGTTTTTCTGCTGCACTCGATTTTTTCCGCGAGCTTCGCCTTGAAGTCATGCCTGTTGGGCAGACCCGTCAGCACGTCGTGGCTTGCGAGAAACCGTATTTCCTTTTCCGCCCGCTCTCTTTCAACTGCAATCGACGCCAAACGCGCGGCTTCCACGGCAAGCTTTTTTTCATGTTCCGTCGGGCTCCGGACCTCGTTGGAATACAGTCCGAAGGTACCCAGGACCTGAGTGTCTTTTCCAAAAAACGGCACAGACCAGCAAGACCGCATTTCAAACCAACTAACGGCCTCCCGAAAATCTTCCCACAATTCGTCTTCGTGAATGTTTTCAACAAAAACGCTCTCTCGTCTGTAAACAGCCGTGCCGCAGGACCCGACCTTTGGTCCGACCGGAAGGCCGTCACACAGGTCCACATACTCACTGGGCAGGTTTGGAGCCACAGCGGCCTGAAGGTTTTTGCCGTTTTCGGTGACCAGCATGACCGACCCGACAACCCCATCCATCTGGCTTTCGATTGTCAGAACAAGCGTTTCGAGTACATCCTGAAGAGGCTTTGCATTCGCAATTTCCTGCAAAACCTTATTTTGTCCCTGCTGCAGCAAATCGGACTTCTTGCGCTCTGTGATGTCACGAGAGATACCGACGATACCAACAACCTCATTCTGATCGTTCAAGACCGGAAACTTCGAGGAAGACAGCCAGCGACGTTTGCCGTTTGCAAGGATCAGCTTTTCTTCATAGTCAATGCTCGCCTCTTTCGAGACCATGATCGCCACCTCGGCAGCGGCGAACTTGCTTCCGGTATCCGGCAGGTGGAGCTCAATGTCGGTCTTGCCGATGACTTGCGTAGGTTCGTGAAATCCAAGGTCAAAGGCAACCTGATGGTTGGCCGCGACAAACCGGTGGCGCCGATCCTTCACATAAACATAGTCCGAGACATGATTTACGAGCGTCTGCACCCAATCGCCGCTCAAGTGCAATTGATCATCCTTGCTCAGATGATCGAGTTGATTGATGCGTTCCAGTTCCTCGGCAAGAGTTTTCCCGCTCGTCAACAAACCAGCTTGCGCTGCCGTGAGGCTGTTCTCCTGGGCCATGCCGTCGCCGAATTGCCTTTATGATTTATGCCTATAAAAACGCCATCATATGTATTCACCAACTAATAAACAATAAACGAAAAGAAAATTTTGAAAATACACAATCTACTTACGTAGAGAATACTAAACATAACCACTGGTTGTATTTTTAGTTTCCGCGGTTGAAGTTACCGACTCCATCGCCGCCCTCCACACGACCGTGCAAGGGAAACCCATGTCAGCTGACTACCAGTTGATGAGCATGCGATTGCCAAGCGTCGGGGTCTGGGAGTAAGGTGGCAGCTCGTTCGTAAGCGCAGCGTTAACCATGCAGACCAATCAACGTCATCAGTTTTCACGCCCCCGGCCAACCGGGTTCAGCGCTCATCGTCCGAATTCCGGCTTGTCCAATCTGAGTTCAGGCGGGAGAATGCCAGCGGGCGCACTATCGACATACACAAAGATCATTGCACCCGCGCTTCTTACGGCAACCTTGTGGTCGCATGTCTCCCTGGGAATGATGACAGCAATTGTGGCAACGTCGCTTGCAATAGTCTGCCTGATACTGCTGCAGCGTATCCCCGCCAAACGAAACGGCAAATGCGGTTGGGCAAAATCGGTCGGGCTTGGCGAACGGATTTGGCTGAACAGACTTTCAGTCCCTATCCCCTCCCAACTGGGCGCACGCATCACAACGCTTTACGTAGTTTTCTGGCTTGGCTCGCTGATTGCACTACTTGGTGGAGCGACAGCCTCGCCCGTTCTTGCGGCGACAGGCCTTGCTGTCGCCTATTGCACCCAGTTCGTATGCTTTCACAAGCTGATCCAGCTATTCCGGCAAATGAAGGACAAAGCGCCTCTGTACAGGTTCTGGCTGGCTACTCCGGGCAACGACAATGCCAGAGCAAAGCCTTAGATACTCCGGACAACCTTTTTCATTGCCCTTTGCGTATCCGTTTCTCTGCGAGAAGACCTATGTAGGTCAAGGCAACACTCGCACCTGCAATCGAGGTGATATCGGCGTGATCGTATGCAGGCGCAACCTCGACCACGTCCCCGCCGACAAAGTCAAGTTTGCCTAGTCCACGCAGAATGGAAAGCGCTTCTCGCGATGACAAGCCGCCGGACACCGGCGTACCGGTGCCGGGAGCAAAGGCCGGGTCGAGACAATCGATATCAAAGGTCATGTAGGCTGGTCCGGAACCGACACGCTCGACGACACGATTGATTACGCCCTTGATGCCGAGCTCATCCATTTCCTCACCGTATATCATGTCCAGACCACAAGTTTCGGGAGCGTGCGTGCGAATACCGATCTGAATCGACCTGGCGGGATCAATCAGCCCCTCCCTCACTGCCCTTCCCGTAAATGTCCCGTGGTCGATCCGGTCGCCCTCATCGGGCCAGGTGTCCTGGTGCGCATCGAACTGGACCAGGGCCAGAGGACCGTGCTTGGCAACGTGGGCCTTCAAAAGCGGATAGGTGACAAAATGGTCCCCGCCGATTGAAAACAGATGCGTGTCAGTCGCGAGGATTTCCGCTGCCTGCGCTTCAATATGACCTGGAATATCCGCATTGCGACCGTAGTCAAAGACACAGTCGCCATAGTCAACGCAGGCAAGCTCTTCAAAAGGATCCATATGAAAAGGATATTGCGGGTCGCCGTCAAAGATCGCCGATGCACGGCGCACACCCTGAGGACCGAACCGGGCTCCGGGCCGGTTGGAAACGGAAGCATCGAATGGAATACCCCATACAGCCAGGTCGATACCCTGCAGATCGCGGCTGTACCGGCGTCGCATGAAAGAAAGCGCCCCTGCATAAGTCGACTCGTGCGACCCGCCCTTCAAGGACTGACCAAGAAAGGCATTATCAGTCGGGCGGGGTAATTCAGCAGACATTCTGACATCCTGATATCGGGTGGCCGGCAATTCCAACAAACAGTTCCCTGCCCTTCGTTGTTCTGGCCGGCAGTTGCTCCTCCACGGTCTTAACAGAAGGCATCTGTGGCTGCCAATCGAAACAGTCGAAGTCCCTGGCGGGCCTTGTCGAACCTGCTCTCACTCAGGCTGGCACATGCTTTTTCAACAGGTCTGTAGCTAACCATTGTTCGTTGCCGCCCGCAGGATTAAAACTTGTCTAACTTGTCTAACTTGTTTCCAAACCCCACAAGACCGATCAAGGATCTCAGCCTGTGGCAAACCAGAAACCCATAATCCTGCGCGGCAGAACGCTGACCTTCCACGCGGCGCCGAACGGACCTGAAGACATAACCGCCTTTTCATACGAGGAAGATGGCGCATTGCTGCTTTCGGACGGCAAGATCAAAGTGCGTGGGCCATTTGCGGAAGTTCAATCAGACGCACCGGACGGGACGGAAATCGTTGATCATCGCCCTCATCTTCTCCTGCCCGGTTTCTTAGATACGCATATCCACTTTCCACAGGCTCAAGTGATTGCATCGTGGGCTGATCAATTGCTGGACTGGCTGAACGACTACACCTTTCCGGCCGAGTTACAATTCGCCGACAAGGCTCACGCTGACCGGATCGCAAACGGTTTTTACGATGCACTCATCGCACATGGCACAACCACCGCTGTTGCCTATTGTTCCAGCCATCCGAATTCCGTCGATGCCTATTTCGAAGAGGCAGAACGCCGCGGCATGATGATGCTCGGCGGCAAGACGATGATGGACCGGAACGCGCCTGAAGCGCTTTGCGATACGGCACAAGGTTCTTACGATGACAGCAAGGCACTACTTGCAAGGTGGCACGAAAGGGGCCGCGCGCGATATGTGATCACGCCACGCTTTGCCATAACGTCAACACCTGAACAGCTTGATGCCGCCGGAAGCCTACTGAGAGAAAATCCGGACTGCCATCTTCAAACGCATATCAACGAGAACCACAACGAAATCGCTTTTACCCGAGAACTCTATCCGGATGCCGCCCACTATCTGGGCGTTTACGAAAGTTTTGATCTCCTTGGGCCCAAGACCCTGCTCGGCCATTGTATTCACATGACCGGGCATGAGCTTCAGGTCATGCGTGAAACGGGTGCTGTCGCCGTCTTCTGTCCGACATCCAACCTCTTCCTCGGCAGCGGGCTTTTCGACAAATCAGGCATTGAAAGCGCGGGTATCAGAACCGCGATCGCGACGGATGTCGGAGGGGGCACCAACTATTCGATGCTGCGCACTTTGGACGAAGGCTACAAGATCCTGCAACTTCAGCGCCAACGCATGCACCCGCTGACGAGTTTCTACTGGGCAACACTTGGAAATGCCAGGGCCTTGTCGCTGGCGGACAGAATCGGCACGCTAGACGCCGGTACTGACGCCGACGTTGTGGTTCTAAACGCCGGCGCGACACAACCGATGGCACTCAGGATGGAAACCGTCGAGACCCTGTCGGAGGAATTGTTTCTGCTGCAGACGCTCGGTGACGACCGGGCTGTCGTTGAAACCTATGTCGCGGGAAACAGACAGAAGTCAGTTCGTCTGAAACCCTGATTCGAATGTCATCCGATCAGGTTGCACCGGATTTCTTTTCCAGACGCAGAAACGCCGGTAACAACGACAATACGGCGAGCAACATCAGGACAAGCGCGATACCGAAGAAGACCACGCCGAAACCTTCAATTTGCAGGAATGGTGTCATGACAATCGGCGAAATGACCTGGCCAAGAAACATGCCGGTGGTCACGAACCCCGAGACAGTTCCCCGTCGCTCCGGTGGTGCCACCTTAAGAGCGAGAAGCAGAAACCCCGGTTGGACGAACGCATAGCCCGCACCGATCAATGCAGCACCAGCCAAAATAAAGACCCACGTGGCCTCCACGGCGAGCGCAACAAATCCGCCTCCCATCACCAGATATCCAACCGACAAGGTCAATGCCAGTCCCAGTCGACTGCAAGCCCTTTTGAATATCAGCGCGACACAGCCTCCAACCAGGGTCAATGTACCCAGTGCGACGGCCGTTGCAGATGCACTCTCAAAACCACTCCGGTCCAGGTAGAACGGCAACTGGCTCGGCATCAGGAAGAAAAGTGAAACCGTCGTCATTGCCAGTGCGGCAACCATGAGGGCCTGTATCACCCACCTCTGATTGGGCGTGACTTCCGTGGAGCTCGCGGGCACTCCTTCAACCCCTTCGCCCGCATGTTTTTCGCGATGACCAATGGACACGAGCAACGGCAGGAGAAGTATTGGAATTGCGTAGATCAGGAATGGAAGACGCGGAGACAGGCCTGCCAGATATCCGGCGAACCCAATGAAAATGAACCCACTGAAATTGACGGTCGCAGTCTGCCATCCCAGGAATGAGCTGCGGCGCTCGCCGGTGAAGAGATCACCGACAAGCGAGACCTGCGCGGTCATCGTCATTGCGACAGCGACACCCAGCAAAAGCCGGCTCACAAGAATTGAGTTCAGGTCCGGCAGGTAAGCGCCTGCGCTTCCGGCAATTGCAAAAAGCGTGACACCGGCAATCAGCAACGGCCCGCGCCCATGGCGATCTGCAATCAATCCCGCGATGGGAGCAACAAGTACGACCGTCAGCGAGGGCGCAGACACCAGGAACCTGACCAGATAGTCCGCGCCAGGGACTTCGGCAAAACTTGCTTCCAGCGCGGGCAGCGCCGGGCTGATCGTCGCATTCGCCATGATCTTGAAGGTGGCAGTCATCAGGAGCGCAACCGCCACCGCATCCATCCAGAGCGGACGTTGCTTGAATAACCTATCGTCTGACACGGGAATTTCCTTGCCTTTGAGAAAATGTCCCGCCACTCTACAAATTCAAGTCGGCTTGAGGTCAAGGCATGAAGTTACTGGATATTTCGGAAGTTTCTCAACAGAGCGGGATCGCTGCATCCGCGCTCCGGCATTATGAGGAAAAGGGCCTCATCACTTCCCTCGGGCGCCGTGGCCTGAAACGGCTGTTCGGCCCGGAAGTTCTGGACCAGCTGTCGCTGATCACACTTGGGAAAACTGCAGGGTTTTCACTTGATGAGATCAAGGCAATGTTCGGCCCGGACGGTCGCCCGAAAATCTCCCGTGATAAACTGGAAGAAAAGGCCGATGATCTCGACCGGCAGATCGAGCGACTTGCCGGCCTCAGGGACATGATCCGTCACGTAGCGGATTGCTCTGCGCCCTCGCACATGGAGTGCCCGAAATTTCGCAAGTTGCTGCGAGTGGGAGGCAAGCGAAAACCTGTAGGTGCGAAGAGAAGAAATAACATTGGCCAGCTTTATATCCCAGATTGAACTGCTTAAGTTTTTGCAACGGCCGCCACGCGGCATTGAATGCGAATTTCTTCTATCAATTCTCGAATAATGTTCATTCGGGTGGTTCATTCAAAGATTTTGAAATGTCGATCATAAACTGGCTGTTTCGCCGACAAAAAATTCCAAAAGTCTACCTTGGAGACGTTCAGATGCATCTGGACTGGAACATCGTCAGTTCCTTTTGTGAATTGGTCGGAACAACGGCCGGCCGGCAACCAAGCCAGGAAGAATTGAAACAATATTTCTCTGCTGCACTGGGTCTTGCAGCCTATGTGCCGAACGATCAGGAAATGTCAGGCGGTCATCTTTTTCATTTCGCGATCACCGACCTTCGATACGGTTATTTCGGGCCGTTTGGAGAAAGCGACTATTGGGTACCAATTGTTATTCGTCCTTCCATTACCGTGAAGGGATTCCTGATCGACATTGATACCGGACGCATAATGGCCACGCGCACACACACTCAAAAAACACCCTGGAAGAGGTACAAGAACCCTGTCTTTCTCGCCTGGAGTTTCTTTCTGGGAACAACCGACCCGGACGCAGCTCAGCCCATGGGTGACATGGCTGCGATCAAAACCCTGAAAAAACTCAAGGCGCTTGCAAAGAAGCAGACAAGGGTCGACTACCTTCTTGAAAAGAACAGGGTTACCTGACGGGCCTGACGCTGGAAGAGGCTCGGGCCTTTGGGTTCTTCGTGGTGGATTTCGACATCCTTCATCACTCTGCGCACCAACAGCAGGGCGAGCACGCCGAAGACGACGCCACCGGCGGCTTGCCCGATCAGAACGCCGGGCGCGCCAAGATAGGCCCCGCCAAGCCAGACGAAAGGGATGGTGCCAAGTGTATGGCGACCCCAGTTTATCCAGGTCGAATAGAAGGGACGGCCAAGATTGTTGAAAAAGGCATTCGAAACAAAAAGCACGCCATTGAAGAAGAATGCCAGGGCCAGTGGACCGCAAAAAAGATAGATCAGCGTGAGTGCCATGCCTTCGGCCTCGAACAACCGGGCAATCGGCTCCCGCAGGAGGAAGAGAACAAGTGCTGCCAGTCCGACAACAAGCGCTGTAAACAGCAAGGCTTCGCGCAAGGAGCCGCGAACCCTGTCAAAGCGGCCTGCGCCGTAATTCTGTCCAACGATCGGACCGATGGCACCCGACAGCGCAAAAATCGTCGCGAAGGCAAGCGGTGACATGCGGGCGACTACCGCCATGCCGGCAACTGCATCTTCGCCAAATTCCGCCATCGACCGCGTCACCCAGGCCTGGCCTACCGGCGTTGCCAACTGTGTGAGGATCGCAGGAAACGCGATCGCGGAAATCGGCGGCAAATCCTTGAAGATCTGCAATGGCCTCGGCAGGCTGAGGCCACCGTGAAAGCGGAAGACCGGCGCTAGGGCAAAAGCTGCGATCGCCAGTCTTGACGCGGCACTCGCCAGTGCAGCCCCGGTCAACTCCAGATCAAGTCCGAAGATCAGGATCGGATCAAGCACCGCATTCACGAGACCACCCATGATTGTCGACATCATCGCACGTCTTGCGTCCCCGTGCGCCCGCAGGATGGCTCCTCCGGCCATGCCCAGCAGAAGCACGGGAAGGGTCGGAACGATGATGGCGAGGTAGTGAACGGCCAGCCCGTGGGTCACACCCCTGGCTCCGATCAGGTCGACAAGCGCATCCAGTGACAGCCAGACCGCCAGTGCAAAGATGGCCGCAAACAGAAATCCGACCGTCAACGCGGTCGATGCCCGCTGGCGGGCTCTTTCCTTGTCCCCGGCCCCGAGTGCCTGTGCCACAAGAGCGCCGGCGGCAATGGCCACGCCAATGTTGAAGGATGTCGTGAAGAACAGGATCGCCCCGGCATATCCGATCGCTGCGGCCAGTTCATCCTTGCCGAGCATCGATATGAAAATCATGTCGACGAAATCGACGGCAAAGATCGCCATCAGACCGACTGATGACGTCAGCGACATCACCGTCACATGGCGAAACAGACTACCTTCGATAAATCTTGCCTGGGACATGAAACCTGAACGAGTGGGGCGCGCTGGAATGACTGGGGGCGGAATGCGTGCGATGTTTTGACCGGACCAGCTCTAGCCGAAAACTCCGGGATACAGAAGTCTCACATGAATCGATTGCAGGTAGCGCGAACAAAAAACCCGCCGGATCGCTCCGGCGGGTTCTTCGAAATCTGAAAACAGTTTCTTCGGCGATTAACGCTTGGAGAACTGGAAGGACCGACGGGCCTTGCGCTTACCGAATTTCTTACGTTCGACAACGCGGGCATCACGGGTGAGAAAACCGTTCTTTTTCAGGACGCCGCGCAGCTCCGGCTCATAATGAGTCAGCGCTTTGGAAAGGCCGTGGCGCACAGCACCGGCCTGACCGGAGAGACCGCCACCGGTGACGGTTGCGACAACGTCATACTGGCTGTCACGATCGGTCAGCATCAGCGGCTGACGCAGGATCATCTGCAGGACAGGACGCGCGAAATACTCGGTGAAGTCCTTGCCGTTGACGGAGATCTTGCCAGTACCCGGCTTGATCCAGACACGAGCGATCGCGTCCTTGCGTTTGCCGGTTGCGTATGCACGGCCCTGTGCGTCCAGCTTCTGGACGTGGACAGGTGCCTCGGGGGCTGCGGTCTCGACCGCGCCGCCCAGTTCTTCCAGGGATTGCAGCTCAGCCATTCTTAAGCCCTCTTGCCGTCATTCTTTGCGTTGAGGCCCTTGACGTCGACCAATTCAGGTGACTGAGCTTCATGCGGGTGTTTCGGACCAGCGTAAACCTTGAGGTTCTTCAGCTGTTTGTTGGACAGGGGACCGCCAGGCATCATGCGCTGGACAGCCTTTTCCAGGACACGCTCGGGGAAACGGCCTTCCAGGATACCGCGCGCTGTGCGCTCCTTGATGCCGCCCGGGTGTCCGGTGTGCCAGTAGTATTTCTTGTTGTCGTACTTGCGACCGGTGAGTACGACCTTGTCGGCATTGATGACAATGATGTTGTCGCCTGTGTCGACATGTGGCGTGTAGGTCGGCAGATGCTTGCCGCGCAGATGGTTGGCGATGAAAGCGGCAAGACGGCCGACAACCATGCCTTCTGCGTCGATCAAGATCCACTTTTTCTCGACCTCAGCCGGCTTGGCAGAGAAGGTCTTCATGTGTTTGATCCAACTTGGTCAGTTACAGAAAAGGCCCGCGCGGCTTCGATTGAGCCAGCGAACGGACCTGAATTCGTTCGAGGCAGCTTATACGCCGGTGAAAATATGCCGTCAAGAACCTTGTTTGAACCACCAGTCAATTTAATCCAATAAATTCAATAAGTTAAAAAAACGGTACTCTGCTACCGCATTCTTTTATCTAAATATTCCTACATCGTTTGGATTTATTCGAAAATTCTCAAACCTGCGTCACGCCTGACAATTATCGTCTATTTTACCTAGTCTTAATTCCCGCCACCTAGTTTGCCACCTGCAAACACTGAAAGAATGCATGATGGGTCTTGGCAGCCTCCGGCGAATAAAACCGAACCCGTTGCTCGCAGCACTGTTGAGTACGTTCGTTCTTGTGTCAGTCGTTTATTATTCTCTGGATGCGCTGATCGATTGGCAGGTCCGTATCGCGATCCAGAAAGACGCTGAAATCCGGTCGCAAAAGTGGACCGAAAACTTCTTTGAAACAACACCGTCTGTCAGACAGATGATTGAATCCGGAGTCGCTCCGGAAAAGGATTTCGCCAAGCTGGAAAATTCGTTTGTGCTCACTGGCGTGATCCGCATAAAGCTGTTCGACAGTGAAGGTATGCTGGCGTTCATGTCCGACAACGGTGTTCTTGCGCCAACACAATTCTTCAGCGAAAGAGCACTCGGCGTGTTTGATTCCGGAGACAGCATCGTCTTCCTGCATTCGCCAGAGGAAAAACTTGGCCATCCGGAGCACTTGCGGACGTATGTCGAGATCTACACGCCCGCCGTCCTCCCCTCCGGCGAGCGCATCGGTGTCGTCGAGGTCTATTTGGATGTCAGCGTCCTGGAGGCAGCACTGCAGGATTCGTTTCGACAGATCAGCGGTTACCTGATCGCCGGAACGATCGCGGTTCTGTTGATCCCGGCAGGAGCCTATGTCGGAATCACACGTCAGATCATCCGGAAGGATCGACAGTTTCTGGAGTTCACGCGATATGACCAACTCACGGGTGCTCTGAGTCGCAACAGTATTTCCGGAATTCTGACCAGGCAATTTTCAGAACCGCAGACACTCAGTCGCCTCGGTGTTCTGTTCGTTGACATCGACCACTTCAAACAGGTCAACGACAAATATGGGCACTCATTTGGCGACAGTCTGTTGCGGCACATCTCGCACATTCTCATGGCCAACCTGCATGGCAAGTCCGATGCAGTCGGACGTTTTGGCGGCGATGAGTTTGTCGTGCTTTGTCCCAACATAAACCCGCACGACTTTCGAAAACTGTACGGGCGCGTGATGGACGCGGCGCAAAAAGCTTTTCAACACGATGGCAACAGCTACATTCCGAGCTTGAGCATTGGGGCATATCTTACCGCCGAGGGAGATACGGAAAAGACCGCCCTTCATCGCGCCGACCTTGCCGTCTACGCTGCTAAACGCAACGGGCGCTGTCAGGTTTTCGAATACTCCGAGGAACTGGAAGGACTGTTTGCACAGGAAGATCCGAAGCAGACGGCCTAGGATACTCTCTACCGCGGTGGCACCGAATAGGTCGCCGTCGCATGCGCGACAAGTTCCTCTTCCCCTGCCCCGGCAATACCGCATTCAACCACTGCCAATCGCTTGCCAAGTTTCAGAAGCCGGCATGTGCCGAGCAAATCTCCAGCCTCGGGTTTGCGCAGGAAGTTGATGCTGAAGTTGGTCGTTACTGCCAGTGCGACCGGACCGATATGCGCCAGGATCACGACATAGGCTGCCAGATCTGCAAGTGCCATCATGGAAGGACCCGAAATCGTTCCACCGGGACGCAGATGGAGGTCGGTTGCCGCAAGGCGCATGACCGCTTCGCCAGACGAGACACTGTCGATGGAATATGCACGTCCACCGGCATGGATCTGCGGAAACTCCCGGTCCAGGAACCCGCCGATCTCCTGTGCTGTCATTACCGGCTGCATCGGTGTCTCCTACCTCTTTCAATTCATGCCGGTAATCCGACCTGCTTTTACGTAAACGTCAAAGCAAATTGATTGCAAGGGCAGTTGCTGACAAAACGTTACTCTGCAGGCTGGGTCCGCGCAGCACGCCTCTTTTCAATTGCGTAGATACCACGGTCCCAAAGCCATTCAGCAAGAGTGCTGAGGCCGATACCGGTACGCATCTGAAATTCCTCGAAATGAAAGCGTGAGGCGCGCAGGCCTTTCAGCACGAGGCCGCGCCGCAATGCCTTTCGCATGGCAACAGGACCGCAAAAAAAGACATGAGCCTGTGAAAGATCGCCACCCAGATCGGTTGCAACGCGATCTGGCGTCAGGCGAACACCTTCTGCGGAATTGACGATTATCAGTTCAAGGCCAGAGACCTCTTCCGCAATTTTCTCAAGTTCGACCACGTAAGGAATGTCGTCCCGTTCGCGAACACAGTAGTAGAGTTTTACCGGGCCGGTTTCCCGAGATTTCAGGCTTTCGGCAAATGCGATGAAGGGTGTGATACCGGCGCCGGCACCGATCCAGATCTGCGGGTCCCTGCCGAACGGCATCGAAAAGTGACCGAATGGTCCCGTGACGGTCGCCTCCATGCCTGTTTCTACTTCGCGACGAAGTCGCCGCGTGTAGTTGCCGAGATCCTTGATCGAAAATCGCAAGCTTCGATCTTCATGAGGTGCCCCGCTCAATGTGAAGGGATGTTCTTCCGACAGTCCGCTCCCGTTGATTGAAAGAAAGGCGAATTGTCCGGGTTTGTGCTTCAGGCCACGGCCTTTGGGTTTCAACTCGATTTCCGTCAGGCCGCCCAGATGCCTGACTGCAGAAATCTTGTAGCCGTGTCCACGCGGTACCATTGGCCGGAACAAGGACATCCAAAGATAGCTGATGATACCGAGCAGACAGAAGGCCGAAATATAGAGCCCAAGCGGGTCTGCAACGGAGAAAGGTTTCTCGATGAAAAAGAAGTGAAAGGCCGCAAGGACGAAAAAAATGCCGATCAGGCGATGGCTCCATTTCCACAAATGATAGGGAATGAAGGTTATGACCGACGCAAGGGCAAGAACAAGAAGTCCATAGAGACTGATTTCACCAATGTCTTCGGCGATTCCGGCGAGCGGGCCGCCCCGAAGGCCGTTCATTTCCGCATCGACAATATCGTGCAGACCCATTGCGACCATGGCGATGACACCGAGCCATTTGTGCAGGACATAAATCCGGTCAAGCGAACCAAATACCGTTTCGAGACCTGGCGTCCGTGTCGCGATGAACTGGTTGATACCCATCAGGACCAGCGCTGAAGACCCGAGATACTGGCTGAATAGCGCGACCGGGTCGCGCGTTGCCGCGAGAGGCACAAACCAGATAATTGGCAAGAGACATGCAAGGGCGATCAAAACCAGTCCGGATATTCTCAAGTCACTCTCCCGATTCGAAAGCTCCGTTCAGCGCCTGGGAGCAAATTCAGCGCTGAAGTAGCAGGAGATGGTTCAATTACAATAAACCTTGGTTTAATTCACTTTCGTTCAGCTGATTTTTCGAGTGTTGCAGCCATGGTGTCCTTGCGGCCCAGCGCTCCACTATATTTGACGACGAAGATTTCGTATTGTCGGCTCACTCTTTGTATTCATGCCGGAAAAAGAGAAATACCTGATGCTCAATTCACGCGCCGCTGGCCAGTTTGCAACAAAAACTTCGACCGTCCTGGCCGTGCTTTTCCTGTCCGGACTGGCACACGCCGATGACTGGACCTTCATGGATGACCGGTCGAGTCCACAGAAGCTGGTTGAAAGCTACTATTTCGCCATCAGCAACGGGTATTACGTGCAGGCCTACGGTTATTTCCAGAAAAGTTCGGCTCCACAGAATTTCGAAACCTGGGCCAAAGGCTATGCGGACACCAAAACGGTGAGCGTGAAATTCGGACCTACGGAACCTGACCCGGGTGCCGGACAAATCTACTGGGCCCTGCCGGTGGCAATCGACGCCATACAGACCAACGGCAAGAGCAAAGTCTTTACCGGGTGTTACAAGATCCACATGATCAATCCCGGCATGCAGAGCGATCCGCCATATCAGCCAATGGGGATCGTCTCCGCATCGCTCAAGGAAACCAAAGAGTCCTACAAGAACGCACAGCCCGGCAGTTGCTGAGCATCAACGTTAGCGCACACGAACTGGTTGTCAGATGCCCGCCCTGTCACCCGGGATGGACAAACTCAGCCTCGCCTGCGCCCACGCCTCCGACCTGCAGATCCTGCTGCCTCGCTTTCAGCCCGCGCTGCATCAGCAGCCTTGTTGGGAGGCGACACAAGCGGACCGATCTCGCTCAACACCTCGTCAAGCGTTGGCCGTTGCCTGTCAGAATGGGCGTCCAGTGCGTTTCGCATGGCAGCAAGATGAACCGGAGATGTTCCGCAACATCCTCCGATGATCCGGGCGCCTGCATCCAACGCCATGTGTGTATATTTTGCCATCAGTTCGGGCGTTCCAGTGTAGACAACTTCATCGCCACGGATCTGCGGAATGCCGCAGTTGGCCTTCGCGACGACAATCGCATCCGGATAGGCCTCGGTGATTTCCATGATCGCTGCCAGCAGGTCTGAAGCACCAACCCCGCAATTGGACCCTATTGCGACCGGTGTGCACGCGAAATCGGATTGCAGATCGCCTAACCCCCTGGGTGCAAGGCCCATCATGGTTTTTCCGGCGGTGTCGAAACTGGCCGTGATGACCAGTGGAAGGTCGAAATCCTTCGCCGCCTCCGCGACTGCCTTCATTTCCTCGATGGCCGACATGGTTTCTGCCCACAGAATATCGGCGCCGCCTTCGACGAGGCCTTCTATCTGCTCGCGGAAAGCAACGACGCCCTCCTCGTAGCTCAACGCACCAAGCGGCTGGAACAATTCGCCTGTCGGGCCGATCGAACCGCCGATCAGTACTTCCCGGTCGACTGTCGCGGCCACTTCCTTCGCCAGTTCCACACCGGCGACATTGAGTTCCTTCACCCGGCCTTCAGCCTTGTGCAACTTCAGGCGATGACGATTACAGCCGAAAGTGTTGGTCAGGATGATGTCGGATCCGGCATCGACAAAGGATTGGTGCAGCGCCCTGATTTTCTCCTGTTCGTCTACATTCCAGAGCTCCGGTGCATCACCGGACAACAGCCCCATCTCGAACAGATTGGTCCCAGTTGCACCATCGGCAAGGAGTGCTCCCTTGCGCGCCAAAAGGTCTTCAAATTTCGACATTCGGAGGTCTTTCGTGTTCCGGCTTCGTCTTGGTTGCATTGGCTGCCTGCAATAGCAGAACCCGCGCGGATGTCCACGCGGGTTTTGACAGTTTTCCAGATGATGTGCCCGCGCCGTCAGGGTCGGTCGCGGGTATCTCCTGTCACGTCAGAAAGAGGTCAACTTCTCGGCTTGAGGTTCTCCGGATCGTAGAGAGGCTGATAGCCGACACCGGCGACTTCCGCGGGATAGGTTTCTGACATGTATTCGACAGTCAGCTTGCGACCGACTTCACAATAGTCCTGCGGCAGATAGGCCAGCGCGATGTTCTTTCCGATCGTCGGACCGTAAGCAACGGAGGTCGTGTAGGAAATTCGGCCGAGGCTGTCTACAAGTGTCTTGCCGGTCTCCGGATCCATCACCGGCATTGCCCCAACCGGATAACGCTTCACGCCGCTGGCATCGGTGTTTTCGGTCATCACCAGTGTACATAGCATGGCGGGCTGCCTGTCACGGGCACGGTATTCAAGGTGCTTGGCCTTGCCGCGGAAATCGGCCTCCTTTACCTTCGGGCGCGCCAGATCCGCTTCATAGAGATTGTACTGGGTCAACAGGTCGGCATTCTGCAAACGCAGGCTCTTTTCCATGCGCCTGGAGTTGGCGTAGGTTTCGACGCCAACAGCCATGACACCAACCGCGCGCAAAGCATCCCAGACAGCAAGCCCGTCCTCATATTTCATGTGCAGTTCCCAACCCTGTTCACCGACATAGGAGAGGCGGAGCGCAGAGACCGGTTTGCCGGCGATCTCGATCGACCGGATTGCCGCGAATGGGAAGTTATCCGGATCGAGCGCAACAGGGTCAGACACGACTTTCTTGAGGTTGTCGCGCGCGTTCGGTCCCCAGATACCAATGGTCGTGAATGTCTCGCTCACATCGGTAACAGTAACCTTGAAGCCTTTTTCCTCGGCTACGCGCTTCACGTAAAGACAGTCGCGAGGCCCGGCATCGGCCCCATCGACGATGCGGCATCGATCGGCCATGCGGAACACGGTCAGGTCCGCACGCACATTGCCTTCGTCATCCAGGAAATGGGTGTAGATCCCCTTGCCCACGTTGTTGTCCCCACCGATCCTTGCGGCGCATAACCACTCCATCAGCTCGACGTGATCCGGACCCTCGACGTCGAACATGTAAAAATGCGACAGGTTGATGATGCCGCAATCTTCACTCAGGGCAAGCTGTTCGGCATTCGAAACGCGCCAGAAATGACGACTGTCCCACTCCGACTCGCGAACCGGGACCCTGTTGCCGTATTTTTCCAGCAGATGCTCATTGGCGGCGTAGCCGTGCGCACGCTCCCAACCGCCAAGCTCCATGAAGTGTCCGCCGAGTTCAACTTCCCGTTCGTAAAACGGGGACCGCTTTACGTTTCGACCGTTGGCATAGGGTTCGCGCGGGTGAATGGCCGGGAAATAAATCTTCTGAGCGGCCTCATAGCAGCGACCCTCGATGAATTCTTCGGTCAGCTGGTGCGCATAGAAACGCGAATAATCGATCGTGGCATGGTCGATTTCCGTCCGGCCGTCGGTGATCCAGTCAGCAATCAGTTTGCCGTAACCCGGTCCGTCCTTGACCCAGATGGCAACACAATACCAAAGACCACGGACCTTCTGGCTTTCTCCGCAAGACGGTCCTCCGGCGGCCGAGACCTGAAGCAGACCATTGAAGGAATGGCCCTCGTTGTAGCCAAGCTCGCCCAGGATCGGTGTCAGTTCCATCGCGCGTTCTAGCGGTTCGATGACCTGTTCCATTTCAAGATCGCGCTGGGAAGGCGACAGCCGTGCCTGGTTCTTTTCCAGAATATCGCGCGGGTGACACATGCGCGGATGCGTCGTTTCGTAATAACCCCACTCGATCTGGCCGCCTTCGGCCGTCTTCGGATCACCCGTATCACGCATATAGGCCGAATTGCCCTGGTCACGCAGTAACGGATACCCGATGTCCTTGCCGGTCCCCTCGAATTCGTTGTAGGGGCCAAAGAACGTCAAGGGGTGGTCGACGGGCATGACTGGGAGATCCTCCCCGACCATTTCGGCGATCTGACGTCCCCACAGTCCAGCGCAAACGATGACATGGTCGGCCATGATCGTGCCGCGGTGCGTAACAACGCCCTTGATGCGGCCACCTTCAACAATCAGGGACTGTGCGGGTGTGTTTGCGAATGCCTTCAGTTTTCCGGTCTTTTCCCCCTCGTCGACGAGCTTGCCGGCGACAGTCTGCGACCGCGGTATGACCAGGCCAGCGTCCGGATCCCACATACCGCCCTGAACCAGGTCTTCTTCGATCAGCGGAAACTTTTCCTTGATCTCGGCAGGGCTGACAAGACGTACATTCGTGCCGAACGCCTTTCCCGATGTCACTTTCCGCTTGATTTCCTCCATCCACGCGTCGTCGCCGGTACGAGCGATCTCAAGACCGCCAACGCGGGCGTAGTGTCCCATCTTTTCAAAGAAGTCGATGGAATACTGGGTCGTCCAGACGGAAAGGTAGTCGTGGCTTGTCGTGTAGCAGAAATCGGAAGCGTGCGCTGTTGAGCCGATATCTGTCGGAATGCCGGACTTATCAATGCCAACGATATCATCCCAGCCGCGCTCTATGAGGTGGTGTGCAACTGACGCGCCGACAATGCCGCCCAGACCAACGATGACAACTTTTGCCCTGTCAGGAAATGCTGACATGATTCATTCCTTTTCATTAAAGTGAAAGCGACCTGACAAGTCCGCTTCCTTCAACATGTGACATCCGCGACGGATTGACCGAACAGAAACCCGGTTGCGGCTGGCCAGGAGCCCGTGCCGGATCTCAATCTTTGGCCGGCAGTATCGCGATAGATCAAGGGGCAAAATAGCTTGAATGCGTCATTGCGGCATTATCACCACGACACGACAATCCAAAAATCCTAAACCGGGAAGGTTCAATAGCGGCCGTTTCAGGTCATAAGCACCGGCAGCCACCGATTTTGAATGGTACCGATCGACCTTGTTGAGGGTTGTGCACCATGCGACCGCATCATGCCTGCCCGAAAAGAACCAAATGCGCGCGAATCCACGTGGTGATGAACGAATTTGCGGGATAAAATCGATCAAGCAAGTAACATGACGCATTTATAGCAATGTGCGACGCTTCTGGAGCCGGGTTGCACATGTGCCTGATAAAGACTACGCCAAACAAAAAAACCACCTTTGGAGCTGAAGTAATGTCAGACGCCGCCCCGTCAGGCCGCCGAGGACGATCCGCCCGCCGCGAACGTCGGCAATCGGGTCCCGCAGGTCAGGCTGTTCCCTATATTTCCAGAAACATCCCGAATTACGACGTCCTCAGTGAGGAAGGCGTTGAAAGGATCGAAGCCAACGCCGACCGGATTCTTGCGGAAATCGGTCTGGAATTCCGGGAAGATCCGGAAGTCCTGGAAATCTGGAAAGATGCCGGAGCCGAAGTCGACGGTGAGCGCGTTCGTTTCCCCAAAGGAATGCTGCGCGAGATCCTGAAGACCGCACCGTCGCAATTTACGCAACACGCTCGAAATTCCGCCCGGAATGTGGAAATCGGCGGCAACAATCTTGTGTTTGCGCCTGTCTACGGACCTCCATTTGTCACCGACCTCGACCAGGGGCGGCGCTACGGCACGATCGAGGATTTTCGAAACTTCGTGAAGCTGGCCTACATGTCACCCTGGCTGCATCATTCAGGCGGAACCGTTTGCGAACCTGTGGACCTGCCGGTGAACAAGCGCCATTTCGACATGGTCTATTCCCATATCAAGTATTCCGACAAACCGTTCATGGGATCAGTCACTGCACCGGAACGTGCGGAAGATTCAGTCAAGATGGCTCAGATCGCATTTGGCGAAGAGTTCGTCGACCAGAACTGCGTCATGATCCAGCTGATCAACGCAAACTCGCCGCTTGTGTTCGATTCGACCATGCTTGGCGCACTCAAGGTCTATGCCCGCCATAATCAGGCCTGTATCGTTTCTCCGTTCATTCTGGCAGGCGCCATGAGCCCTGTAACAGTGGCGGGGACACTGTCACAGGTTTTGGCGGAGGCCATGGCCGGTTGCGCATTGACACAACTTATTCGCCCTGGAGCTCCTGTCGTTTTCGGCGCGTTCGTGAGCTCGATCTCGATGCAGTCCGGAGCTCCGACATTCGGCAGTCCGGAAGGATCGTTGCTGCTCAACGGTGCAGCGAAACTGGCTCGCCGGCTCAAATTGCCCTTCCGTTCCGGCGGTTCGTTTACTGCGTCCAAACTGCCCGACGCACAATCCGCACAGGAATCGGCACAAACGATCCTTGCAACACTTCATTCCGGCGTGAACTTCGCCCTGCATTCGGCAGGCTGGCTGGAAGGCGGACTGTGTTCTTCCTACGAGAAATTCGTGATGGACGCAGACCAGCTCGGCATGATGCACGTGCTTGCCAAGGGTATCGAGATTTCAGAGGAAACCCTTGCGATGGATGCCTTGCAGGAGGTCGGTCCTGGCGGCCACTTTCTTGGCGCAGCGCACACGCAGCGCAATTTTGAAGCCGCGTTCTACCGGTCGGCGATCGCCGATAACAACTCGTACGAACAATGGCTGGCCGATGGTGAGCTCGACTCGGCGGCCCGTGCCAATTCAAGGTGGAAGGAGATGCTCAGGTCGTATAGCGGGCCGGAGCTCGACCCTGGCATTGACGACGCCCTGCAGGCCTATATCACCGAGCGCAAGGCCTCATTCCCGGACAGCAACGTCTGAAGCCAGTCACCCAGGTGCCCCGGTCAGACCGGGGCACTTTTGTTTTCAAGACGAATTTCCGGCTATCATCGAGCACCTCAGATTGCCCCCGCGCAGTTTCATCGTGATAAGTCCAGATTCCGCATTATTGTCTTCAGACTGATCAAGAATCTCTGTTACCGATTCTGCCCGATTGTTCATCTCTGCGGCCAATGAGGAATTTGATGGAATACGCGAACCAGAACACCGGTGTTCAACCGCTGCATCCAATCTCGTCGGAACTGACCCGTTGGCTGACCGAAAAGGCGCTTCCGGTGTGGTTCACCTGCGGGGTCGACCTTGCCAAAGGAGAGTGTTTCGAAGCCATCGACCTGATCGATCAAAAACCCACGAAGGATCCGCGGCGTGCGCGTGTTGTTCCGCGTCAGATATATTCATTTCTTGAAGGGGCTAAACTTGGCTGGGAAGGTCCGGCCGACGAGGTGGCCACGTCCCTCTTCGACTGGTATTTGCAGAACTACCTGACCAAAAGCGGTTATTTCGCTTCGGCGGTCGACATCGAAAACAAGATCGTTGACGACACATTCGATCTCTACAATCAGGCTTTTGCGCTGTTCTGTTTTGCAAATGTTGCTTCTCATCTTCCGGCCAGGAAGGCGGAAGCCACCGAACAGGCCGCCAACCTGGTGAATTTCCTTGTAGAACACTACAAGCATCGGGAAGGTGGTTTCCGCGAGGCAAATCCTGACCGCCGCCCGCTTTGCTCCAATCCCCACATGCATCTGTTTGAAGCCTGCCTTGCCTGGGAGGACACCTCGGATGATCCCATCTGGGCGGAACTTGCCGATGAAATTGCAGAACTTGCGCTGAACAGCTTTATCGATCCGGTCAGCGGTGGTCTTCGCGAATTTTTTGACCTGGACTGGACCCCCTTGCCCGGAGACAGGGGGCGCATCATGGAACCGGGACATCAGTTCGAATGGGCATGGTTGTTGTGCCGTTGGGGACGATCGCGCCAGGATGCCGCAGCGATCATAGCGTCCCGGAGGCTATACGACATTGGCTGGACCTACGGTATCGACGAGAACCGGGGCGTCACTTTCATGGCGCTGAACGACGATTTCACCGTTCAAAATTCGCTCGCTCGCCTTTGGGGACAAACAGAGTGGATAAAAGCCGCGATTGCGCTGACCGAAGTCTCTGGCGGAGCGGAAAGAGCAGCCTATTTCACGGACATCCCGGCGGCGGTCAGTGCATTGCGCATCTATCTGGACAAAGCTCCAGACGGGCTATATCTCGACAAGATGGACCCGGCCGGCTCGTTCGCCGACGAACCGGCACCTGCCAGTTCTCTCTACCACATCGTTTGTGCTGTATCCGAACTGGACCGATTTACCGGCGGGTCCTGAGCGTGGTGTTTTTGCAAACAGTCACAATGGCGAAACCAGAGTAGGAAACGACGCAAACAGCCTTTCTCATTTCAGCAGGTCATCCTATAGCTTGTCGCCGGATTTGATCGACACAACCGTACCAGCGACAAGGAGGCTGAATGCCCCAGGCCCAAATCATCGATGGCAAGGCCATTGCAGAATCTGTTCGGGACGAAATCACACGCCGCGCAGCCGCATTGCTTGAAACCACCGGCAAACGTCCAGGTCTTGCGGTCGTTCTCGTTGGTGAAGACCCGGCAAGCCAGGTTTATGTACGCAACAAGGATCGCGCGGCAGAGGCCTGTGGTTTCCACTCGGTCAAACATACGCTAGCTGCGGATTCGAGCGAGGCAGAGGTCCTCTCGCTCGTCGAGCAATTGAACAATGATCCCGACATTCACGGTATCCTTGTACAGCTTCCCCTGCCCGGCCACATCGAGGAAAGCAAGGTTCTTCGGCTGATTCGCCCGGAGAAAGATGTTGACGGTTTTCATCCGGTGAATGTCGGTCTTCTGACCGCTGGCGAGCGCGACAGCGCACTCGTCCCCTGTACACCGGCCGGCAGCCTGGTTCTCCTGAAGCGCACACTCGGGGACACACTCTCCGGTAAAACCGCCGTTGTTGTCGGACGGTCCAACATTGTCGGCAAACCCATGGCGAGCCTGCTTTTGCAGGAAAGCTGCACGGTCACGATCGCGCACAGCCGAACGAAGGACCTTCCCGACGTTGTTCGCGGTGCCGATATCGTCGTAGCTGCTGTTGGCCGTCCGGAGATGGTCAAGGGAAGCTGGATCAGGGACGGGGCAACCGTGATCGATGTCGGCATCAATCGGATCCCTGCTCCGGAACGCGGCGAAGGAAAGTCCCGGCTTGTGGGCGACGTTGCCTTCGATGAGGCGGTTGGTCACGCCGGCGCGATTACACCAGTTCCGGGAGGTGTTGGTCCCATGACAATTGCAATGCTGATGGTCAACACGCTCACCGCTGCCAGACGTCTGCTTGGTCTTCCTGAAGAAGAACCCCTCTTCTAGTTCATCGGATCAGTTAATTGACAGTAATACACGCCGGGCACATCCGGCGTGTTTGTTTTTGTCGATCAAAAGCACGGTTCAATTGGCAAAAAACCCTAGTATCAACAGTTCTGGCCAAGCCATTGGATCACCTTGGCTCTTGCTTTCAGCTGTACGTCATGGTCTATCGAGATTCAGCAAGATTTAACCATGGCAGCCTACATTGGCTTTCGTAGGGGCTGCGTTAGCAGTTCAGCCGAAGCGCCATATCAAAGGATGAGTGCGCTCCGGCAGGACCAACCCGTCAGGCGGCAGTAAGTGAAGGGTCTACCGTCTTGCAATTCCGGCCGATGCCGGAACACGCGGTTGTGCGTGGAAAAGAAGCGGGTTGCTCACTCAGCGACCGGCCTTTTTGTCGTTGTTAAACATACTTTTGCATTCGGCCTCGTTTTTCTATCTCTTTTTGCTGTTGCCCTGCCTGCGAATGCCTTCGATATCTTCGGCTGGAAACCCTTCGGCGGGGCGGAAGAAGAAGGGGAAGCCGTTCCTGATCCAATTCCCTATGAGGCGGAGCTTGCCGTCTCGACCGGGAATGAAGATCTGACCAGCGACATGAAGAGCACTTCCCTGCTGCTTCAGCAGCAGGACAAACCGCCATCCGGCGAAGCCGGTCTCATCGCACGCGCGCTTTCGGACCGTGAACGGCTGGTGGCAAAACTTTACGCCGATGGCCGCTACGGCGGGACCGTTTCAATCAAGCTTGCCGGACTGCCGCTCGAAACCGCACTTGAACAAAGCGACCTTCCGGATGGGCGCCCGGTGAAAGTTTCCATTCTGGTCGACCCGGGTCCGGAATTTACATTCGGAAATGTCTCGATCTCCTCAACGGGCGGTGACCTGTCGACTGATCCATCCTTCTGGGGACTGGCACCCGGTGAGACCGCCGGCTCGGGCAAGATATTATCAGCAGAAGGCAGAATAGTTTCGATACTGCGTGGTCGCGGATACCCGAAGGCGAAAATCGCGGAGCGGCGAATTACTGCAGACCACAGCACCAACAAACTCGATGTCGCCCTCGTGGCCGACGCCGGGCCGCAGGCCAGGTTCGGCGCGGTCTCTGTCAACGGTACGGAAGTCACTGATCCGGGTTTCGTGAAGCAGCAAGCGATGTTGCCGCAAGGTGGCATCTATTCTCCCGAAGACATCGCACGCGCCCGCAAACGCCTGAATGATCTCGGTATCTTTTCATCCATCCGGTTCGTTGAAGGTGACATTGCCGGACCCGACGGAACGCTTCCTATCGCAATCGAGGTCAGTGAACGCAAACGCCACGTAATCGGCGCCGGTGCTTCCTGGTCGAGCACCGAGGGGTTTGGTGTGGAGGCATACTGGCGCCGGAGGAACCTCTTTGGCCGCGGCGAATTGCTTTCCGTTGAAGGATCCGTCGGCCGGATCGGCACCGAAAGTTTTGCAAATCAGGAATACTCGGCCCGAATAGCGTTCGAAAAACCTGGCGTTTTCGGTCCCCTCACCAGCTTCTCCACCAGCCTGGAGGCACGGCAGGAAAATCCTGACGCTTACAAAAGCAGAACAGTCACGTACAACGCCTTTCTCAATCGCGAGTTTTCTGAAAAGCTGAAGGGCCGTGCCGGAGCCGAAGTGTTCTTTGCGGACGAGGAAGACGCTTTCGGGGAAGATGAATATCTCCTGGTCGGATTGCCGGCAGACCTGACTTTCGACAACAGGGACGACAAGCTCAATCCTTCCAAAGGGGTGTTCGCGGCACTGTTCGCAGAACCTGCCTATGACACGCTCAACTCCAACGCCATGGGCTTCATGAAAGGAACGGTGTCCAGCTACTATGCGCTGGACGAGGCGAAGCGTTTCATCCTGGCGGGCAAGGTGACGGTCGGATCGATCCTGGCGCCATCGGTTGAATCCGTTCCGGCCAGCCGCCGTTTCATAGCCGGCGGTGGCGGCTCCATAAGGGGTTACGCCTATCGCAATGTTGGTCCGCGGGTCGGTGATGAGGTCGTGGGAGGACGCTCCCTGGTCGAATTGTCCGGAGAGATCCGGATGAGAGTGACGGAGACGATCGGTATCGTCGGGTTTGTCGATGCCGGAAATGCGTACGAAGACAGCGTCCCCGATTTTTCCGAGGAATTGAAGGTGGGTGTTGGCGCCGGTCTCAGATATTTCACGCCAATCGGTCCGTTGCGCGTAGATGCGGCGATACCACTTGATCCTGGCAAGGATGACCCAGATTTTGCTCTTTATGTCGGATTGAGCCAGGCGTTTTGAGTACAGCCTCGACTAATGTCAGACCGAATTGCCCTGCTTTCAGCCGTGAAACGGATAAACAGTGTCTAACTGACGCCAAAAAGGCCTGATAAAATCTGGCGAATCCTGTTTTTCCTTTGCATTGACCCCTAAATTTGCAGATTCTGTTCTAGATGCGTTTTTTAAGCCTTGCCCTGCGAATCTTCGGATTCCTGATCGTTGTGGCGATCGCAATACCGGTGCTCGTGATCGCAGCGCTGCAGGTTCCTTCCGGCCGCACCCTGGTGTCCGGCGTCGTGAGCTCGCTCGCGTCGAACGACACTCAGACAATATCGGTTGAAGGCATCTACCTGAGCTTCGGACTGAATGCGACCGTCGAGGACATCAGTCTTGCCGACAAGGACGGTGTCTGGCTGAACGCTGAAAGGCTCAGCCTGAACTGGAACCCATTGCAGCTCCTGACCGGCGATCTCGACATATCCTCCATTTCAGCCGGCAGGATTGACTTGAATCGGCTTCCAGCGAACGAACCGGTTGCTCAAGTCGAGGCAGGAGACGGTGAAAATGACCCTTCAGGCGGAGTTTCGCTGCCGTTCAACGTCTCGCTCGAGAGCCTCGTATTTGACGAGATCAATCTCGGAAATTCCCTGATTGGAGAACCCGTCTCGCTCAAGGTCAGCGGTTCGGGTGCATTCGCACTTGATCCTGCTGTCGTTACTGCGGCCCTTGATGTTCACCGCGTTGACGGAATTGACGCCGGTCTGACCGCAAATGCCGAATTCGAACCAGCCGCCGAAACGCTCGCGTTCGATCTTGTTCTTTCAGAGCCGCGCGGTGGACTGGCCGCGCGTCTGTTGGATGTTCCAGACTTGCCAGCCGTAAAGCTTGCCCTGAATGGCAGCGGTCCCCTGACAGACTGGGCCGCCAATCTGGATGTGGCGCTTGACGGGAGGTCAACTGTCAAAGGCTCCGCGAAACTTTCAGAGCAACCGCAAGGAAGGCAACTGACTTTTGATCTTGATGGTGACCTGGAACCGCTTGCCCGTCCGACGGCGAAGGCCTTCCTCACAGGTACGACACATGCCACCGGCAATGCGCGCTTTTCGTCCGATTTTGCACCGCTTTCCGCAGACATTGAACTGACCACGCAGACTGTCAATTTGAATGCCAATGCAAATCTTGACAACGCGGCGGTCAACGCGACCGGATCCGTATCGATCAACGCGGGAGACAATGCTCTCATCGCTGTCGACATGTCGGACAGACGTATTGCGTTCGGTGCGCTTGATGCCAGGTTTTCCGTGACCGGCAGCGAGGCGGCGGCCGACTGGTCGCTCACGCTCGACCTGGCCTCCTTCCAGACCAACGAGGTCAAGAGCGGTAAGATCTTGCTGGAAACGGCAGGGAACGGCGCTGACCTGCAGCCTGACGCGTTGTCTTCGCCATTTTCTCTTTCGGTTTCAGTTGCTAAACTTGAGGGACTGACACCTCAGGCCGAGCCGCTTTCGGGAGCTGTGTCTCTCAAGTCGGAAGGCGTTCTCAACGGCGCTGACAAGTCCGTCACGTTCTCGAAACTGGCTTTCACTTCCACTGCGGTGGCGCTGACACTGTCGGACACACTGGTATCGCTAAACAAGGTCTCCGGTCAGGGCCGCCTTTCTGTTGCTGACCTTGCCGTCTTCTCGACGCTGGCACAAAGGGAACTCGGTGGCAGTGTTTCTACATCCTTTTCCGCCGACCTCGATCCGTCGACGGTCAACGGATCGGCAACCGCTGCCATCTCCACGCGCGATCTGGCCACGGGTGTTGCTCAGGCTGATACGTTGCTGGCAGGCGACACGCAAATCGATGCGGCCCTTGCCTTCGCTGGCACTGAAGACGTGACGGTGAAAAGCCTGTCGCTCAAGAACGCAGCGCTCAACATTGATGGCAATGCCCGTTATCAGGAGGCTTCACTTGCGTCCGAATTTTCCATCGCTCTCGAGGACCTGAGCAAGGTGGACTCTCAACTGGCGGGTTCCCTGGACGTAACCGCAAAGACAACCGGGCCGATCGATGCGCTGAACGTTGAGGCGGACGCGGCATCAATGCGGATCATGCTCGCAGGCACCCCTCTTGACAATCTTTCCTTTTCAGCAACAGCCATCGCGGACACCGCGGCTCCGAGCGCGACAATCAAATCCTCCGCCAGTCTGAACGGTCAACCGATTGCGATTGACGTCGAACTCAAAAGCGAAGACGGCGGTGCGGATATCAATCCGCTGTCGGTCAAACTCGCAGGCAACACCGTGACCGGCGCCCTCGCCGTTGCCGACCTGGACAATCCGGTTGAAACACTCAAGGGAAATCTCAAGATCGATGCCCCGGATCTTGCGTCTCTCTCGCCTCTGCTGCTCACCGAAATCGGTGGACGTTTGCAAGGTACGGTTCTGGCAGATCCGGACAGCAAGAAACTGGCGCTCGATGTTGTCGGCTCGGATATCGACGTTCCTTCGCTCAGCATCGGCAGTGTCAAGCTGAAGGCTGACATAGCCGCGCCTTACACGCCCCAGTCAGCTTCCGCAGATATCGAGTTGTCGGACCTTGTTACGGACGCGACACCTGTTCACGCCGTCAAACTGCTGGCCGAGCCCGACAATGGCGGCACTTCCGTGACGGCGGATGTGAAGATCGACCAGGGAAGCGACGATGGCCTTTCACTGGCTGCGCGGATATCGCAACCGGAGACAAATGCCTACGATGTCGCCCTGTCAGAACTTACGATGCGCTATCAGGGTCTTTCAAGCCAGTTGCAGCAGCCGACAACAATCTCCTATGCAAACGGCAACACGAGCATACAACCCCTCGAACTGAAACTCGGCAACGGCTCCCTTGCCCTTTCAGGAACAGCTGGACAGTCACTGGATCTCGCCGCCGAGCTGAATTCCATCCCGCTAAATCTCGCGAATGCCTTTGTGCCTTCTCTCGGACTTGGAGGAACCTTGTCGGGATCGGTCAAGGCGCAGGGAAGTTCGACCGCGCCTGAGGCCAGTTGGACGATATCCGGCCAAGGACTGACGGCAAATGAACTGAAGAACAACGGGCTTGCCGCCCTCGGATTGCAGACTTCGGGGACACTCAAGGACAACCGGATTTCACAGAATACGACAGTGAGCGATCCCAACGGCCTGAAGCTCAACGCGTCTGGTGAAATTGGCCTTGACCAACCCAATACGCTCGCCGTTGCGCTCGACGGATCGGTCCCTGTCACAGCCTTGAAACGCCCGTTGCTCGAAGCGGGTATCCGAGGTGAAGGCACGATCGCACTGAAAGGCAATGTCGGCGGATCGGCCGCTTCGCCGACCTACCAGATCACCGCAACACCAACAGGTCTGAAGATCACAAGTCTTTCAACGGGGCTGACCGTCCAAAATATTGGCGGCAATGCAGCGGTCACACAGGATCAAGCATCGCTGAACGGCATCACCGGCGAGCTGGCAACCGGCGGCTCGCTGTCGGCCTCCGGCACTGTCGGGATGAACGACGGTTTTCCCGCAAATCTTGCCTTGAAACTGAACCAGGGCCGTTATGTCGACCCGGGTCTGGTCACTGCTGAAGTCGATGCCGACATCAAGATTACAGGTCCGCTTGCATCACCATCCAGTTCCGCCCTGATCGGCGGATCGATTACGATCAACAAGGCTGACATCTCGATACCGGAGTATCTGCCTGGCGCAATTCCTCCCGTTGAAGTCAGGCACATAAACGCATCGAAAGCGATCCGGCAACAGATTGCGGACCTTGGCGGTGAGCCGAAACAGAGCAGCGCGGAGCAAAAGTCGGTCCCCCCTCGTCTCGACATCGTCCTCAATGCGCCTGGTCGAATATTCATTCGCGGCCGGGGTCTCGACGCCGAACTTCAGGGCAACCTGAAGGTCGTCGGCACAACTGCAGACCCGCAAGCGATCGGGGCTTTTTCGCTCAAGCGCGGCCAACTGGATATCTTGACCAGGCGGCTGACATTTTCCCGCGGAAGCGCGACGTTCGACGGGTCTCTCACTCCCTTGATCGATTTTGCTGCAACGACAACCGTCAACGATACCACGATCACGGTCACCGTCAGCGGACAGGCCGATGATCCGGAGATCGCCTTCAGCTCGTCGCCTGATCTGCCACAGGACGAGGTCCTCGCACTGCTGCTGTTCGGCAAAAGTGTCGGGAACCTGTCAGCGACGCAGATAGCGAGCCTTGCAGCCGCCATTGCGACACTTACCGGAGGCAGCGACAGCGGACCGCTGGCAACCCTCCGCAAGTCGCTCGGGCTTGATGCGATTGACATAAACACGGATGGTGAAGACGGACCATCGGTGGCGGTCGGCAAGTATATCAATGACAATATCTATCTCGGCGTTGAACAGGGAACAGGATCCGGTTCGAGCCGTGTCAAGGTCGATATCGATCTTGACCGAGGTCTGAAAGTACGTGGAGAAGTTGGTGCCGACGGGTCCTCGAAGGCTGGAATTTTCTTCGAACGCGAGTACTGATCTAAACAGTGCCGCCGTCATTATTACCGAGCAATTTGCTCATTCCCGCCGTGGCACACTCTCAATGCGACAAATTGCCTGGCAGCTGTTGCACTGCACAGGCGGTTCATGCAAGTGTGCGCGCCATGACCCATCCATATAGAAAAAATTCCCCGTTCCTGCCTGACGAAACCGTTCATTTGGTAACGGGAAGAACCGGTCATGACGGGAGTTCTGTAATGACGACACGCAGCAGCGAGTACACCCTGGGTGAACGTATCTGCAAGGCACGAGACGCCTCAAGCCTGTCGACTGCGCAGCTGGCCCGTCGCCTGGGGATCAAGACGTCAACACTTCAAAGCTGGGAGAGTGACCGGTCCGAACCACGCTCCAACAAGCTGGTTCTGCTTGCAGGTGTCCTCAATGTGAGCCCGACCTGGCTTCTTGTCGGACGGGGTACGCCACCTTTCGCCGAAGAACCGGCCTCTGCCGATCTGGACAGCATGAAAGTTGCGCTTGATCGCATTCAAAAGCAGGCACAAGCACTTGCAGACGAAATCGCCGGTTTGCAGGAACGGCTGGACGGCTAAACCTCTCCAGGTCCTGCACTGATGCGGCGACCCTTCTCCCAAAACCATATATTGCCTGACCAAATCGCGACCTCCGAACAGGTATGCGCAGAAGTCAGGCATGTCACCTGACTGGACGAACGGACTGTTCAGGTCACGCACGTACTGGATTGAACGCAAAAGCGCTTGCCAGACCGTTCAGACGCACTCTATCTGTTGATCAAACGGGGCCGGACAATCCTCCGGCCGATCCTATTTCCCAGACATCAGGGAGTGCTCCATGTCTTTGAACTCGGCACTAGTCAAACAACAGGTCTATATCAACGGTGCGTGGGCCGATGCAGATAGCGGCCAGACAATCGCTGTCGCCAATCCCGCGACCGGCGAGAGTATCGGGACCATTCCTTACTGCGGCCGTTCCGAAACGGCTCGGGCAATCGCGGCTGCGGAAGCTGCATTCCCGGCCTGGAAAGCCCTGACCGCCGAGGCACGCGCCGACTTTATGCACAAGTTGTGCGATGCCGTCATGGATCAGCTGGATGACCTCGCGGTGTTGCTGACCACAGAAATGGGCAAGCCGCTCGCGGAGGCCAAGGGCGAAATCACGCTTGGGGTGAAATATATCCGTTTCTTCGCTGAAGAAGGCAAACGCATATATGGCGACACGATCCCCTCGCCCTGGGCAGACCGGCGGATCCTCGTCACCAAGGAACCAGTCGGCGTTGTTGCTTCCATCACGCCGTGGAACTTCCCGAACTCCATGATTGCACGCAAACTGGGTGCAGCCCTGGCGTCCGGTTGCACAATGGTCATGAAACCGGCGGAGTTCACACCCTATTCAGCGCTGATCTACGGTCTCGTGGCGGACAAGATCGGTCTTCCTGCCGGTGTCCTCAACATCGTTACCGGGGACGCGCCGGCGATCGGCGAGGAAATGTGCGAAAATCCGGCGGTCCGCAAGATCACATTCACCGGCTCGACCCGGGTGGGGAAACTGCTGGCCGCAAATGCCGGCAAGAACATGAAGAAGATTTCGATGGAACTTGGTGGAAATGCGCCGTTCATCGTCTTCGACGATGCCGATCTCGACAGGGCGGCAAACGGCGCCATTGCCAGCAAGTTTCGCAATTCCGGCCAGACCTGCGTCTGCGCCAACAGGTTCTATGTACAGGCCGGCGTGTACGACGCGTTTGCAGAAAAGCTCAAATCCGCTATGGCGGAACAACTGACCGTGGGCAACGGTCTGGAAGACGGTGTTACACAGGGTCCCCTGATCAACGAAGCTGCGGTTGAAAAAGTCGCCGCACACGTTCAGGACGCGCTGGACAAGGGCGGTACGCTGGTGACCGGTGGCCACCGGCCCGACCGAACCGGCACCTATTTTGAGCCGACGCTTGTTACCGGAGCCAGCCAGGACATGAAGGTGGCGCATGACGAAACCTTCGGCCCGCTTGCCGCCCTGTTCAAATTCGACACGGAAGACGAAGCCATCAAGCTGGCCAACGACACCGAATACGGCCTTGCCTGCTATTTCTATGCACAGGATCTTGGCCGCTGTTTCCGGGTGATGGAGGCGCTCCAATACGGTCTTGTCGGTGTCAATGAAGGTGTCATAACGACCGAAGTCGCACCATTTGGAGGGTTCAAGGAGAGCGGCATCGGCAACGAGGGTTCCAAGTACGGGCTCGATGACTATCTCAACATCAAGTACAGCTGCCTTGGTGGCCTGGGAATGTAGGATATTTCAGCGGCGCGCCCTGCCCGCCGCGCTTCCCGAAATGAGCATGGCTCACGCAGCCTTGGCAAGAAGTGCGGCGATACCAGAGGTACTTGTCGGACGGCTGAAATAGTATCCTTGCCCGTATTTGCATCCCAGAGACTGCAATCTCTGCGACTGCTCGAACGTCTCAATGCCCTCGACGATCACCGACATGCCATACCCCTCGGCGAGGAGAAGCACTGCTTCAATGACAGCCATGTCCTCTTCCCTGTCGAGGGTGTCCCTGACGAAGGACTTGTCGAGTTTGATTTTGGAAAACGGATACTTGGTTATGTATCCCAGCGAAGAGTAGCCAGTACCAAAATCGTCCATTGAGAATTTGCATCCGAGCTCTCTCAACTCTTCCATGCGGAACTTCAGGTCCGTGCTTTCATCGATAAAGAGGGATTCGGTAACTTCGAGATCCAGGCGTTCCGACGGGAAACGGGCGCGATCCAAAGCTTCCGAAACAGTCTGGACGAGGTTGCCCCTGAAGAACTGTGCAGGAGACACGTTGACGGACAGCCTCAACGACGCATCCCACGTCAGTGCCTCCTTCATCGCCCGGTTCAACACCCAGGATCCGATTTCCTGAATGTAGCCGTTTTCCTCGGCGATCGGAATGAACTCCATGGGCGAGACAGCACCGAATTCACGGCTGTCCCAGCGAAGCAATGCCTCGACACCAAAAACGCTATTGTCCCTGAGATTGACCAGTGGCTGATAATCCAGCCGCAGTTCGTCCCGTACAATCGCCTTGAACAATTCGGTTTCCAGCTTACGGCGCCTTTGCAAGGCCGTGTCCATCTCCGACTGGAAGCGAACGGTCAGGTTCTTGTTGTCACGCCTGGCCTTGGACAACGCGTTTCCGGCTCTCATCAGGAGTGTGTCTGGTGTCTGCTCGCTACCTGAAACCACGTAACCGAAATTCAGCTGCATCGAAATTCGCGCGCCGTCGATCGAGTAGTCTTCACCGATTACGCGCTGAATTTCGTCCACGATTTCAAGTTCCCGGTCGTCACCAGACCTGGAAACGTACACTCCGGCAAAAACATCTGCGGTAATCGCCGACCATGTGATCCCCTGGGAAAGGTGACTTTTCAATCTGGATGCAATCGATTGACGCACTCGATCGCCATAGGAAAACCCGAGGGTGGCAACAATCTGATCCAGGTTGGTGACCGCGAACTGGATTACGCACACAGTCTCGTTCTTGTTGCAGGCACCATCTGCCTGACGTGAGATTTCACGCTCGAAACCGCTTCGGTTCAGGAGGTCGGTGATCGGATCAAATCTTGCTAGATATTCCAGCCGTGAAGCCGACTCGCGCTCGTCGGTCACATCACGACAGGTCATGCAGGCAAGTGTCCTGATTTCCGTCTTGTCATGCCCCTTCCTTGCCGCGAGTGTCTTTTCGGCTTTCGTTACGACATATTCTATGAACCGACGCCTGGTACCATCCTGGGCCAACACGAGAATTTGCGGAACCGGCATACGGCTGTCGGGAGCCTGAAGCACGGCAATGACTTCTTCAACAAGTGCATTTGGAAGAACGGAGCGAGCGGGGCTGCCAGCCAGTGCCTCGCTTGAAAACAAGGTACGTGCGGTCTGGTTGGCAGCTGTGATGACACAATCGCTGTCGAGAACAAGGATCGCATCGAAACTGTCATCAAAGACCTGGCCGAGCATACGTTCGCTGTTACGCTGCTTGATGTCTGCCACACGCGCGAGCAGCTTGTGCAAGCCGAGTTCGCGCAGAACAACAATCACGCCCGCAAACATGAGCAACAGATAGGCACTTGCAGTCGGCACAAGCACAGGCATCGACTTTTGAAAACTGATTGCAACGATCTCAATCGCCAGGGCCGACAGAACAAGAATTCCAAGCTTGACTGCCCAGCCTTCGATTTTGGTCATCAGCAAAAGGATGAGTACCAAAGCTGCGACCAGAAGAACAAGATATTGACCTTGTTGTACAAGCGCCCGTTTCTGAAGAAGCGTTTCTGCGCCAAGAGCCTGGATCACTGCGCCAGGCAGGATTCCATAAACCGGGACTGCAAAGAGATCCCTGAGTTCCTGGGCGCTCGCTCCAACAATCACCTTCTTGCCTGCGAACCGGTCAGGGTCGACGGCGCCGTTCAAAACATCGACAAGTGGAACGCGGGGCACTTCATCAATCGCGATACCGAAGTCCAGGAAAAACGAACCGCTGGTCTCGCCGGTGTGTTCTCCCATGAAAGCGGCTGCAGAAACTTCCGTCGTCCCGTCAATTTCAAACCCATAAAGATTTCGCCAGATCCGGCTGTCGCTTTCCATCGGCACCATGACAACCACAGGCCAGGAATGATCGAGAAACGGATCTATGGGCAAATTGATTATTTCGGCATCAACGGAACCCGCTGATGCTGACTGCCGAAAAGCAGCCAGACTTACATTTCCAGCACGCTCAATTGAAGCAGCGAACAACGCGTCATCTTCAGGGTTCGACACCGCACTGAAGTCGATATCATAGACAAGATCAAGGGCCCCGGCTGCCGCCAGCTTATCCGTCAGATCTGCATATATCCGGCGCGGAAACGGCCACTGCCCTATCTTGTCAATGCTACCGGCATCGATATCGACGAAAACTATCTGGTCCGAAACCGGGCGTTTGTCGAGGCTGAACCGAACTTCCCAGAGGAACCGGTCGACCGTTGCCGGAAGGCCGGTAACCCGCAGAACGAGAATGGCCGCGGTCAGGAGAACCGCGACCAGGACAGCGCTGATAAAACGCTTTCCGAAATTCTCCAACCGAAGTTGCACCCACCTCACCCGTTCAATTTAGTGGCAGCCGGCACTCGACCGAAAGTCGACACACCCATGCCTAGTTTCCATTGCTGTTGCCATTCGAATTGCCGTTGCCGTTGCCATTCGAATTGCCGTTGCCGTTGCCGTTCGAATTGCCGTTGCTATTCCCGTTCGAATTGCCGTTGCCGTTGCCGTTCGAATTGCCGTTGCTATTCCCGTTCGAATTGCCGTTGCCGTTGCCATTCGAATTGCCGTTGCCGTTGCCATTCGAATTGCCGTTCGAATTGCCGTTGCCGTTGCCGTTCGAATTGCCGTTACTGCCGAACAAGCCACCAAACAGTCCCTTCCCGTTGTTGCCGGACGCATTATTGGCCGTTTCAGGATCAACCTCGGCGACATTGTCCAACAAACCGACCATCGGACTCCTTTTGGCGCCCTTGCTAATACTTGGTTTGGTTGGTCCGCCGACGCTGAGGCCCTGAGAACCGGACCGAGAACTCGAGGCATTCTGCCCCCTGGTCAGATCGGCTCGATCTCCTGAAGAAAAATCCTGAACTCCAACAATACCACGCTCGACGGATACACGGGTTCGACCTGAACCCACCTGCACATCAAAGCGCGTTCCCTTGACGACTGCGGCCAAAAAGGGTGTTTCGACGAAAAAGTGAGGTCTTGAACGTTTCGCAACGTCCACGGTTACCTTGCCCTTGCGCTGAAGCAAAGTCGTCTTCGAATTGTTGCTCTGATATTTGGAAATTGCGAATGTCGTATTGGGGCCTACCGATATGGTCTCCTCGCCCCTGGCGATCAGCACCCTGCCACCGGCCCTTGTGCCGAGGGTGAAGCCTTTTTCAAAGACCATGCCTTTCTTCGCCCGAAATGCCTCGACTCCGGGTGCAACGAAATAGACGATCCCTGAAACACGTTTGACGGTCCAATCCGCCGCCAAAACACCAACGCCGGAACCTGCAAGGATAATCGGTATTAAGAAAATGGCAGCAAAAAATCTAATCCATTTTTTAGCCAACCAGTATTTCTGGTGAGAATTATTAGCGCGATCCAACAACCTAACGTTGTTTTTAAATATATTATCAATCATAGCTAAATCACCTCACAGCTAAACTTAGATTTCTTTCTTATATTTTCTTGCTTAACTCAAGGTGAACCATCCGTTACATTGACAACTTTAACAAACTAGGGTTTCCAAGGTGTAAATTCCGTCAAAGAAAGTCTCATGTCGTCCGGCGGACAAACTCGTCGGAAGCTCGAATTCAAGTTCGACACCCCGAAACGGGGCAAAGATATCGATATTCTTCTGATCGGCATCCCTGCGCGTCGCATTCACAAAATACGAACGATCATTGCCGGCCAAATCATCCAGGTAGCAAGGTTTGCTGCTGCTTAAGTAACCTTGAGATTGTCTTCGTGCACATCAAGAAAACGCACATTTCAAGCTGACTTGATTCCACTTCGGTGCCGAAATACCGCACTGTCAATGTCAACCGGGCATGCCACCTGAACATTGTTCAGTCACACCGAACGGTCAGTCAAATTGCACAGCGGGATTTCGTACCTATCTTCCAGCCTGCAGCGTTCATGAGCGAACGCTTTTTGACCACACGAAACAAGGCTTTCTCATGATCCGTCTAGCAACTTCCGCACTGGCGCTTTCCCTGCTTGCAGCACCGGCATTGGCCGAGCCTGTCGCATATGAATTCGACAAGTCTCACGCCAACCTGTCCTTCACCTACAATCATCTCGGCTATTCGACCACGGACGGCCGTTTTGGCGACTGGGATGGCAAATTGCTGATCGATCAGGACACACCCGCCAATTCCACCGTTGAATTCACAGTCAATATCGACAGCCTCAACACGTTCTGGGCGGATCGTGACACTCACCTGAAGAGCCCGGACTTCTTCGACGCCGCAAAGTATCCGCAGGCAGCCTTCAAGAGCACCAAAGTTGAGCAGACCGGCGAAAACCAACTTGAAGTGACCGGGGACCTCACGCTGAAAGGCGTAACCAAGCCAGTTACCCTTACAGTCGACGTTACCGCTATAGGCGAGCATCCCATGGCCAAAAAGGCGGCTGCCGGATTTGCAGTGTCGACAGTCCTCAAGCGCTCCGATTTCGGCATGGACATGTTTGTGCCCTATGTGGGAGATGAGGTGACCGTTACGTTCCACGCCGAAACGCTGAAGGCGGACGCGACCAACTGATTCAGTCTTGTGGAGGCCGGTTCGACCGGCCTCTCTTCCAAAGGAGAGGACCGTGCTGCGCAACACCTCGTCAGGCTATGGACGCATAGCAATCGCGTTCCATTGGACAATGGCAGTCCTGATTGTCGGCATGCTTGCCTTCGGTCTCTACATGACAACGCTGCCACCCACGGCCGCGGAAACCTTCCAGTTGTATCAACTGCACAAATCGGTTGGTTTCGTGGTGCTGACCCTTGCGGTGTTTCGCCTGGGCTGGAGACTGGTGAACCCCTCGCCAAAATTGCCGGAAGGCATGCACCCGCTTGAGAAACTTGCCGCCCATCTGGGACATGCCGGGCTCTACGCGCTTATCTTCGCGATGCCCATTACCGGTTGGTTCATGGCCTCTGCGTCACCATGGGGCATTCCGACGGTTCTCTTCAACGTTCAGCCGGTTCCCCATCTTCCTGTGCCGGATGCGCTCGGGACAAAGGAACAGGCAGAGGCTTTCTTCAAAATTCTGCACAAGTATGGCGCGTTCCTGCTCATAGCGCTTGTCGTGGTTCATGTTGCTGCGGCACTCAAACATCATTTCATCGCCCGGGACGATACACTTAAGCGCATGGTATCGACTGCCCCAGCCAAAGGTGACTCTTAAATCTCAACATCAGAGTATCGTTTCATGATCATGAAAAATATCGCCTATTCTCTTTCACTCTCTGCTGCCCTATGCATCACGACGCCCGCATTCAGCGAAACCTGGACCGTCGATCCAGCGCAAAGCAAACTCGGCTTCGAAGTCCAGCAGGGCTCCGGGGCACTGACGGGAACCTTTGCATCCTGGGATGCCAGCATCGATTTTGATGTCAACTCGCCGGAAACTGCGAAAATTTCAGCACAAATCAAACCTGCAAGTGCTGCCACGGGCAATCCTCAGTTCGACACGACAATGCCGGCGGAAGACTGGTTCAACGTCGCCGGGTTTCCGGTCGCCGAATTCCAGGCAGACGGAGCGTCCCTTGTCGAAGGCAACAGCTATCAGGCCAGCGGCACGCTGACCATCAAGGGTGTTTCACATCCCGTGCAACTGGATTTCACGCTGAATATTGACGGCGACACGGCAAATGCGAAGGGAACCGCTAAACTCAACAGACTTGACTACATGCTCGGAGCCGGTGTTGGAACCGATACGGTCGGAGATACCGTTACGGTGACCCTGGACCTGACAGCCACCAGATAGTCCGGCCAGTTCCGGATGCAACCAAATGAGCAGGCCGCGGGACTTGGCGTCCCCGGCCTTTTTGCCGTATGAGAATGGCAACCAAGTTCCAGCACTTTCGGCAAGCACCCCGCTGAAACAGCCAGATCAGGAAAACCGCCTCATGAACGCTTCCCTCACGCCCCCGGAATACCTGCATAGTGCCCTTTTTCCGCATGGCGAAGACAAGACGCCGTACCGCAAGCTGTCTTCTGATCACGTAAGTACCACGGAGTTTCAGGGGGAAGAGGTCCTGATGGTGGCCGCGGAAGGGCTGAGGCTGCTGGCTGAAGAGGCTTTCAAGGACATCAATCACTATCTGCGACCGGGACATCTGGAGCAGCTCCAGAAGATCCTCGATGATCCGGAAGCAACTGCCAACGACAAGTTCGTGGCCTTTGACCTACTGAAGAATGCCAACATCGCTTCACACGGCGTCTTGCCAATGTGCCAGGATACCGGCACGGCGATCATTATGGGCAAAAAAGGCCGAAGGGTCTGGACCGACGGCTCCGATGAAGCCGCTCTCGGTGAAGGTTCGCGTGACGCCTACTTCAAAAAGAACCTGCGGTATTCGCAGCTTGCGCCTCTTTCCATGTTTGAGGAAACGAACACCAAGAGCAACATGCCGGCACAGATAGAGCTCTACGCCGACGGTGAAGATGCCTACAAGTTCCTTTTCATGGCAAAGGGCGGCGGCTCGGCGAACAAGACATTCCTGTTTCAGGGAACACCGTCGCTGCTCACTCATGACAGGATGATCGAATTCCTGAAAGAGAAAATTCTGACGCTCGGAACTGCTGCCTGTCCGCCGTACCACCTGGCCATCGTTATTGGTGGCACGTCGGCGGAAATGAACCTGAAAACCGCAAAACTTGCATCGGCAAGATATCTGGACGGCCTGCCGACGGAAGGGTCTGAAAGCGGCCATGCCTTCCGGGACCTGGCGATGGAAGAAGAAATCCACAAGCTGACCCAGGCAACGGGTGTCGGTGCCCAGTTCGGCGGCAAGTACTTCTGCCACGATGTTCGCGTCATCCGCCTTCCCCGCCACGGTGCGTCGCTGCCGATCGGCCTTGCGGTTTCGTGTTCTGCCGACCGTCAGGCAGTCGGCAAGATAACAAGAGACGGGATCTTCCTTGAGCAACTGGAGATGCATCCGGAGAAATATCTGCCGGAAATCACCGACGATTCCCTTTCCGACAATGTTGTGAATGTCGATCTGACGCGGCCAATGTCAGAAATCCTGGGTGAATTGACCAAACATCCGATCAAAACCCGATTGTCGCTGACAGGTCCTCTGATCGTTGCCCGGGATCTGGCGCATTCCAAGTTGCGCGACCGACTTGAGAGCGGGGAGCCCCTCCCCGACTATTTCAAGAACCACCCGATTTACTACGCGGGGCCGGCAAAAACTCCAGAAGGCATGCCGTCGGGATCCTTCGGGCCGACCACCGCCGGAAGGATGGATGCCTATGTCGACCAGTTTCAGGCGGCAGGCGGTTCCATGGTGATGCTGGCAAAGGGTAATCGCTCTGCGCAAGTCCGCCGAGCCTGTCAGGCTCATGGCGGATTTTATCTCGGCTCCATCGGTGGTCCCGCCGCCCGCCTTGCACAGGACTGTATCAAGAAGGTCGAAGTGGTCGAATTCGAAGAACTCGGCATGGAAGCCATCTGGAAAATCGAAGTCGTGGATTTCCCGGCTTTCATCGTTGTGGATGACAAGGGCAACGATTTCTTCAAGGAGCTGCACCTCAGCTAATCAGCCGGTGTAACGAAAGATAAAGGCGGCTTCGGCTGCCTTTTTTGTGCCCACCAGTTTGTATTTGTCTTAAAAACTTTACCGGATCTTTATTCCATGCAGGCAACAAATGTGAGTGAAATCTCAACATCATAGATGTTTACATGGTAAAATTCGCGCTATACCTGCTGGTTCTTGTCATTCTTGCGTATGGTAGTCAGAAGCTCGGCTTTTCTGGTCTACATTTTCTGTTTCTGGTTGCGATTCTGGGCAGCGTTGCCTGTATGGTACTCTGGCCACTGTTCCGGCAGATCTTTGAAGCGACTGCTTCGGTGCTGCCGACCAAGTCCAACCGGGAGCAACACGCGGAACCCCATGATATCAACGACGAACGTGTTCAGCAGGTCCTGACGAAAGAGCAATCCAGGGTCAGCACCGTACGCGAGGAACCTGCCTCCGCCGTCAGAAAAGATATCGTTCCGGAGCTGGCGTCTGTTTCAGAAGGCGACCCGGACGCGTCCTTTGACAGCCTGCGGGAGCATTTTGCCCGCAACGCGGTTTATGCCTTTCGTCCTTACCCGCCGCATCGCGAGAAACACGGTCGCAGCAAGGTTGGCGGCTTACCGAGTCTTCCCAAAAATGTCCCGTGGCCAAAAGCGCCCGGAGCCGCTGGTCACGTGAAGGCCGGCCTGCCGCTGCATTTCCTTGCTCAGATAGATCTTGCAGACCTTCCCTGGCGCCCGGAAGGTATTCCAGAAACGGGATTGCTGCTCTTTTTTGGCCGGTTCGATGAGAGCCTCACATGGGCTGAACCGGATGTCGCCCCCCAAAACGACATGCAAGTTCTTTATGATGCAGAGTACTCCGGCACTGCGACAGCCTTCCCGAAAAACCTGCCGCCCATCAAGGACGGCAACTATCATTTCGACCTGCTTTTCGGCCTCCCGGGCGATGAGAAGACCAGGGTATTTCCGGAATGGCCGCTGAATTTTGCGAAAGTCGAAACCATGCCGGAGAGCGCAGCTCTGCCTTTTGCCTCCCCAGAGGGATATGATCCGGCTCACAAACATCATCTTACGGCACAGCTGACAGCGGCCTTCGCCACAATGGAAACAGACAATGCCGACATTTGCGAATTTCATCTGTTTCAGCCCAGAACAGAAGAGGAGCGTGCCGAAGGCAAGCCCCTTGTCCTGAGGCCGCATTCCGAAACGGGCTTTCCCTTTGCACCAAGGGGAATGTCGCTCATTTGCCGAATTCTGCGGAACCGGCACGGAGCAAAACTGGAAGAAACCGGATTTGAAACCTGTTTCGAAGACTGGCAGATGCAAGCCGAGACGTTAAAGGAAAGCAAGTTCGAACAGCGAATGGTCAATGCGTTCATTGAAGATCTGAACGACTTTCTGGAACAAGCCGCCGACAAACGCTACAGCGCCTATCTGAAGGCCGACATAGAGCGAGCCCTGCACAGACTGGTCACCGAAACCGGTGGAAGTCCGAACCTGTCAAAACTCGTTCCCGAAGCGGTGTATGCCGCTGCCTCAGACAGACACCCGGTTTTTCTGAAAGACGAAAATGGCATCAAGTGCCCGGAATTTCCCGGTGCCCGCTCAGGCAACTGTTACCATCAGATGTTCGGACACCTGTCTTCGGTGCAATTCAACCTGCCGCATGACAGCGCCGAGCAGTTACTGCTGCAGTTGTTCAACGACTGGGGTGCGGAAATGAGCATCCGCGATGGCGGTGAGTTCGATTTCATGATCGAGGAAAGCGATCTGCATGACCATGAATTCGACAGGGTCAAGGCAGCGTGCGGCGGTCACTGAGCACACATACAATTGCGCTTCAGCGCCTGATTCCCGAGCCGGTAGCGTCTTTTGATTCTTCGACCCGACCTTCGGCTGTTCCAAAATTTCACGAATGCCTAACGGTCTGTTCCAAAAACGACGGTATTCCGGCAATCTCTGATTGAAAAATTTTTCCAAACGCCTTTAAGGCGCTATTCGCGTTGCAAATGCGGCACAATTGATCGAAGTCCAATCCGCTCACATCAACGTGAGATTCCCTTCCAATCATTTTTAGGCCATGATTGTTAATAGTGCAGCAAGGAGATTTTCCTAACGTAACCTTCGATGTGTAGCGCGCCTTGAACTGGGCAGGCGCTGAAGGGGGATAGAAATGAAGACCTATTTTTATGCGATGATTGCAATTCTGGCAGGATCGTTCCTGCTACCGGCCGAAGTATCAGCGCGAGCCGGATATTTCGACCACAGCACCAATACCTGGGTGACACCCAAGTATCATCCAGGTGGCAAGTCACCTGTACGGCGCAAGAAAGTCAGCTACAAGGGTCCCTATACGCCGGGCACCATTGTTATCGATACTTCGGAGCGCCGCCTTTATCACGTCCTGCCGAATGGCAAGGCAATGAAATACGGTGTGGGTGTCGGCAAGACTGGTTTCCAGTGGGCCGGAACGCACCGCGTGACTCGCAAAGCTGAATGGCCGAGCTGGACACCGCCGGCGCAGATGCGCGCACGCGAACGCAGGAAGGGCCGCATCTTGCCGAGCTACATGCCTGGTGGCCCGAACAATCCGATGGGCGCACGTGCACTCTATATCGGTTCGACCCTCTACCGCATTCACGGTACGACCGAACCGTGGACGATTGGCTCGGAAGTGTCTTCCGGATGCATTCGGATGGCAAACGAAGACGTCATCCACCTTTACAAGAGTGTCACTGTCGGCGCCAAGATCGTCGTCAAGCGCTGAACAGAACACCTCCTCGCTTCTAAAAAGACCGGGTCAATTGATCCGGTCTTTTTCTTTTTTGTTCCAGGGACCATCCCGCGGCCTGGTTCGCTTTGTTATTCCAAATCACACATCGATCTGATTGGCGATCAGCTGTTCAGCTGTTGCTTTGGCAATCGCCGCGGGTTCTGGATCAAACCCCATGTGCGCTGCAACGATCGCGCCTTCCTTCAGGATCAGCAATTGTCTGGCGAGCAGATCAGGATCATGCGCACCGGCGTCCGCACAAATTGATCTGAATGCCGTTTGCAACAGTCTCTTGTGCTCGGCTGACTGTGCATATGCCGGATGATCAGGATCCTGAAACTCGCTTGATGCCTTGATGAACATGCAACCCTTGAACGCGGGTTCCTCGAACCATTCCTCCAGAATGTCGAATATGGCTGCGAGGCGATCTTTCGGCGGCAAGGCTGTATCGTCAAGCTTGCGGAAAAACCAGTTCCGGAACGTTTCATCACGGTATCGAAGCACTGCCAGTATCAGCTCATCTTTCGTGCGGAAGTGCTTGAACATTGTCGTTTTGGAAATGCCTGTTTCGGCAACCAGTGCGTCCATGCCCGTGGCATGAAATCCTTCCCGATAAAATATCGGCAGGGCTTTTCTGACCAGTTCGTCGCGTTTGCTCGGGCGCATCACGATCCTTTCTGTACTGGTTTGTACATAGTTCAATACGAGTGCTCGTTCAAGTCACAAGGCACCCAATTCATTAGGCAATGCGCAGTTGGCATCGTGTGAACGACCTGGCGATCAATCAAACTTCACTTGACTTAATGAACTGATCGGTACATATATTGAGTGTACAGATCAGTACATAATGGAACTTTTCACCAGAGGAGAGTTTGCATGTTCACACTTAGACCCGCATTTCCGAGTGGTTTTTATGTCGTGGGTGCCGCAACGACCGCGGCTCTGCTGGTGATAGCTGCCTTGAGCGCCGATCCCGCCGAGACGCAGCATATGAAGGCGTCGACGCCTACGCCTTCAGCGCAAATCCTAGCCATGGAATTGAACCAATGACCGAACAAAGACCTCCCTTGCCACCTTTCACACGCGACACGGCAATTCAGAAGGTACGCGCAGCCGAAGATGGCTGGAACGGACAGAACCCCACAAAGGTCGCCCAGGCCTACACATCCGATACCATCTGGAGAAACCGCGCCGAGTTTCCGGTCGGCCGGCTCGAGGTCATCGAATTTCTGACACGTAAATGGCAAAGGGAGCACGAGTACCGCCTGATTAAAGAACTCTGGACGTTTGAGGACACCAGAATCGCGGTTCGTTTTGCATATGAATGGCATGATAGCGACAAGAACTGGTTTCGCTCCTATGGCAACGAAAACTGGGAATTCGCTGCCAACGGTCTGATGCACCGGCGCTATGCAAGCATCAATGACCTGGCAATTTCCGGGAGTGAGCGAAAATTTCACTGGCCAATTGGCCCGCGTCCCGTTGACCATCCCGGGCTCAGCGAGCTTGGGCTTTGAAAGACGAGAGTGGCTACCCGCTTCAAAAGGAACGTGTGCGATGACCCGTGCATTCACTGAAATTGCCTTCACCAAGGGTGTCAGGGAAAGACAAAGCGAACAAGGTTCGCGTGAGAGTTATGCGGCGCTCGATGATGAGACGGCCGATCGCGGTGACCGGTTGACCGCGGCCGAGGCGCAGTTCATCCGGGCTCGGGACGGCTTTTATCAGGCGACAGTTTCTGAAAGCGGATGGCCCTATGTTCAATTCAGAGGCGGACCTGTCGGCTTTTTGAAAGTACTTGACGACAAGACCCTCGCCTATGCGGACTTTCGTGGAAACCGGCAATATATCAGTCACGGCAACTTGGGTTCGGACAGTCGCGTTTCGATTATCCTGATGGATTACCCGAACCGCGCCCGCTTGAAAATCTGGGCGCAAGCTCAGCAGAAAACGATTGCCGGAAACGAAACACTTGCCGCCTCTGTAACTGAAAAGGGGTACAGGGGCCTTCCCGAGCGCGTCATTTTGCTCACAGTTGAAGCCTTTGACTGGAATTGTCCGCAACATATTCCACAGCGGTTCACGCTTGCCGAACTTGCCCCTGACCTGAACGTTATGCGCAACCGCATTCGGGCGCTGGAAGAAGAAAACGCTGAACTCAAGGCGTTTTTGAAATCCTCGTCGTGACGCCAATCATTCCCCACGAACGGCGTTGCACTGACCGGACCATCCGCTTCCGCAGCAGTCGTTTCGCTACCTGTCACCTTGCTCAAAGCGAGCAAAGGGTCATTTCACCGTTGTGCAAGAAGCACCCCTTGTCAAAGACCGAAAGATCGACCGGATTCGGCAACCGAATGTCCGACACGTCCGGCAAGGACTTTTTCGACGGATCATAGGACCGGTGGATCTGCGACAAAAACACCAAACGGACATGGCTGGTGTCCGCAAGTTTTCTCAAGGCAGCAACCTGGTCCGCAAGCTCGGGCGCTACACGACGCTGATCCAGGACCTGCAGGTAATCGACGACTGCAATCGTTTCTTCCGACGTTCCCGACAGGCGTTCAATGATCATTTCGGCGCACAAGTTGTCCGACAGCTCGATGTCAATCGCGGCGCTGCGTTGCCGACCCATACCGGCCTGCACCAGGGTCTCCTGGACATCGTCATGGGAAAACTCTGAAGACAAAAAAACGGAATTGAAGCCTTGAGCGGACGCTTGTGACAGCAACTGAAGTCCCAGAACCGTTTTGCCCTGGCCCGGTCTGGCAGCCAGAAGCAGCATTTCGCCCGGCTTGAGGCTGGAGAAAATCGCAGCCTCCGGGCGCGACCGATGATGGAAACTCGCCAATTGCCCCCAACTTTGGAACCCCTCGGTTGAGGCAATACGATCCAGAGCCCGGCTAAGCGCAATGTTTTCGCGGCGTGCAAGAAGTCTTGCCTTGCGTTTCAGACGGAAAATTGGAGCTGACAGATGCATTTGCGACCTCCTGAGCCACATGCGAAACGCGCAGTCCCTCCTTATGCGAACGCATGATCAGGCAGTTCAAACATCAAGCACCCTGCAGGTCAGCTGCTGCTCCGTTTGGAGGGAGAAGGCGTGGGTCGAGCCTAAGCTGATGCTAACTGATTCTGGCAGATGATTTCCAGAAACACCGTCACCTAGATATCGCGGCTCAAGCCTTTTTGATGCAACTCCTCAAGATAGACACCCCAGTGTTTTTCCGGTTGTTGACCCAAATCCAGAAAGTACCGCCAGGAAAAAATGCCGGAATTGTGCATGTCGTCAAAATGAATGCGGACCGCGTAGTTTCCCACGGGCTCGACCTTCATGATTTCAACATTCCTCTTGCCCGGGATTGTCTTCTTTTGAGAGGGTGCGTGTCCCTTGACCTCGGCAGACGGTGAGCAAACCCTCAGATATTCCGCAGACAGCTCATGCCGCTCGCCATTATCAAAGGCGATCGACAGGGATTTCCTGTCATTGGAGACACGCAATTCGGTTGGCCAGGGAGTGCTCTCTTCGGTCATCAAGGTCCCGTCCGGGTGTCTGTTGATCGTTGCATGACGGCGACGATACGTTTTCTTGTTTGCCCGTCAAGCGGCGTTTTGACCCGCCGCTTTCACGCTTGCATAACCGTCGAGCGCGGCCTGCCTTGCAGCAGCATGATCGACGATCGGCAACGGATAGGTCTTCCCAAGAACGACCCCTGCCCGCTCCAGTGCAGCTTGCGGCGCGTTAAAGGGTTCAAACAGATGGGGGGCTTCAAGATTCTTCAGTGCCGGTACCCATCGTCTGACATAGTGCCCTTCGGGATCGAATTTCCGCGCTTGCGTGATCGGATTGAAAATACGGAAATAAGGTGCCGCATCTGCTCCGGACCCGGTCACCCATTGCCAGCTTGCAGAGTTGTTGGCGAGGTCGGCATCCAAAAGAGTGTCTCGAAACCAGGCCTCGCCATGATGCCAATGGATACGCAAGTGCTTCACCAGAAAGCTCGCAACGATCATGCGCACCCTGTTGTGCATGTATCCGGTCTGCCAAAGCTCCCGCATGCCGGCATCAACAATCGGATAACCCGTTTCACCCCGTTGCCAGCGTTTCAGGTCATCTGCCTCCTCGCGCCACGGATAGGCATCAAATGTCGATCGCCAGTTGGAACTTGGCAAGTCGGGGAAATGATAGAGCAGATGATGCGCAAACTCTCTCCAGGCGATTTCGGACAGGAATTTATGGCCATCGTTGCCGGTTTCGGCATTGGAAAGCATCCGCTTTCGCGTTTCGTGCCAGATCTGGCGCGGCGACACTTCGCCGAAATGAATATGAGGTGACAAACGCGATACGTTCTGCAGGTCGGGGCGATTTCTCAGTTCGCCATATCCGGGCAAACCTGTTGTCAAAAATGAGTTCAAACGCTTCAAAGCCCCGTCTTCACCCGGTTTCCAGATGTCCTCCCAGCCGGCCGCCCAGTCGGGACTGGAAGGCAGCAGGTCAAAATCTTCCAACCGGCCGCTCAGCGGACATTCCACAAACCTGATCTCCTCAGGCGCCGGCAACGCATCAGGTACTTCCAAATTCTGCGCTGTCTTCCAGAACGGAGAATAAACCTTGAACGGTCCGCCCGTCCTGGTTTTCAGTTCCCAGGGTTCGAAGAGCAAAGATGCCTTGAAGCTTTTTCCATTGAACCCCTCTTCCTTCAAGACGGCCTTGATTTCCGTGTCCCGCTCGATTGCGTGCGGTTCGTAGCGCCTGTTCCAGAAAACGTTCGACACTTCAGCGTCCCTGGCAAGTTTCGGGATCAGGTGTCGCGCGTCACCTTTCAGAAACACAAGGCCGGGCAGCTTTTGTTTCAAGGCTGTAAGGCTTTGATGGAGCCACCACTTGCTCGCTCCACCCATGGGATGGGTGTCGCCTGTCTGTTGAGGATCTTCATGGATAAAGACGGGCAACACAGATCCACTTTCCGCGGCTGCAAAAAGCGCCGGATTGTCCGTTGTCCTCAGGTCCTGCCGGAACCAAACCAGTGTTGTCATGCTGCCTCAAAATGTTGTGCCACAAAGGAATACGTCGGAGCCAGCGGATGGATCAGCAAAACAACCGGTGCCGGTGGCACCGGTTTCCGCTTTCCGGCGGCCGATCTATGCGGCTACAGGTATCTTGGCTGCCTCGCGGAACTTGCCGAAGTGTACGTCCCAACCCGCATCCAACGCGCTGAGCATCATGAATGCGGCTTCTCCGGCGGCCTGTTCAATGCCCTCATGCGATAGCGTCAATCTGGTTCCTCCCGCTGCGTCTTCGAGCGTCCATCGCACGGTGGTCATGGCGCCTTTCAGGGGTTTTACTGTGAACGTGTAAACCAGGCTGTCGTAAGGGCGCATCTCCAACACCTTGCCCCAACAGATCCGGGACATGTCGCCGTGATGGTCAAGCAGCGTGTAGTCTGCTCCCTCCCTGAGATCGTGTTCTGCCGGATGAAACCAGCGTGCCAGTTTTTCCTTCTCGGTCAGGAACGTCCACACGACCGCGCGAGGCGCTTCCAGAAAAATGGTCTTTGTGATCGTTGTTGTACTCATTTTCCCGATTCCTTCTTTTCTTTCATGTCCCTGGAAATCTCACGCTGCAAATCGGCAAGCTTGATATCCCAGAATTGTTCGAAATACCCTAGCCACTCAAATGCCGACTTCAGTGATTTGGGCGCGAGGCTCTTTCGACGCTCCCGTCCACTTACCTCGCTATTGATGAGCCCTCCTTCCTCGAGGATGGCCAAGTGCTTGTTGATCGCTGTCCGGGTGATATCGAAGCGTTCGGCGATATCGGAAATCGCCAGATCCTCCTGTGCCAGAAACAAGAGAATCTGACGTCTGGTCGGGTCTGACAATGCACGGAAAACCTCCTGAGGACCGGTATTCATTTGCGATCCTCAACGATCGACAGAAAATCAAAGGGCCCGTCCTGGTAAAGAAATGTCACACATTCCACCGCAGAGACACATTTGCTCACATGTGCCACTCCCGCCGGTATCTCATAATAGTCGCCGGCCCCTAGAACTGTTTCTGCACCATCCGGAGCGCTACCGGACAAGTGGACCATTTGTCCGGAAACGACGAGGCCATACATCCCTGCGCTTTTCATATGAACCGGACTGACAAGACCTGCCGGCAAACGCACCATCGCCATGTAACTTTCTTTGAAGCGATTGCCTTTCAATGGTGCGAAGGCCACACCCTCAACAGTTGTTTCCCAGGACAGCGCCTGTTGAATCGACAACCTGATTTCCGAAGCCGCCACTTCTGACGCAGTTGATCCCAGCACAATGGCGGCTGCAATTGCCTGGAACATTTTGCCAATTTTCATCGAACCCTCCTTACAACACCTTTTGGTGTCATAATATATAACACCATTTAGTGTTATTTCAAGCGTCGTGCGCTTTTAATATTCAAAGAAGAAATTGCTTTTAGTTCGAAATCGTATTAACTTGTACGAAATCGTACTAATGGAGTCTTCAATGACACTTTCCAGCAGAAAAACCCTGGCACTTCTTGGTGGCGGACTTATCGTGGCAACAGGCGCAGCGGCCGGAGCATTTGCGATGACCAGGACGCCTTCCAAGGCGCTCGCCCCTTGGAATGCTGCAGGGGACTATGAAGACCCCCGACTTTTCGCGCTCTCATACGCGCTACTTGCCCCCAATCCCCATAACAGGCAACCGTGGCTGATCGATCTGGAAAAGGACAATCAGTTCACACTCTATCGGGACAAGACCCGGGACCTTCCCCATACCGACCCGTATCACCGACAGATCTTTGTCGGCCTCGGTTGTTTTCTCGAATTGATGACGATTGCCGCTACCCTGCGAAACAGGACTGCAAAAATTGAGCTGTTTCCGGAAAGCCCAGCTGACCCGATTGCGCGGGTTCAGTTGGCAGAAGGTGGTGATGTTGACCCATTGGCTGATCACATTCTTGCGCGTCGATCCTGCAAGGAACCGTATCTGGACAAACCGGTTCCAGAGAAAATCGCAATCGAACTCGGCAGGTACGGTACGGTTTTCACCAAAAATGGGGAGGTGGACCGCATAAAGGCACTCACCTGGGAGGCATGGCTGACGGAAATGCACACCCATCGCACGCTGAAGGAAAGCGTGGACCTGATGCGCTTCGGCAAAACCGAAATCAACGCCGATCCTGACGGTATCGACCTGGGCGGACCCTTTTTGGAAAGCCTCATGCTTGCAGGGATTCTGACTCGTGAAAACCAGCTGGACCCGACGACGACCGGTTTCCAGGAAGGGATAAAGCTCTACCGGAAAATGCTGGCGGCCACACCGGCCTATATTGCGCTGACAACATCAGAAAACAACCGGAAAGATCAGATCGACGCAGGCCGGCGCTGGCTTCGATTGAATCTGGAAACGACGCGGCTTGGCCTGGCCCTGCATCCGGTCAGTCAGGCCCTGCAGGAGTTTGATGAGATGGAACCGCACTACCGTCAGGCGCACGAGTTACTTGCCAATCCCGGAGAAACTGTTCAGATGCTGGGTAGATTGGGATACGGCCCAATGACGCCCCCTACTCCCCGGTGGCCACTTGCGACACGGATCATGAATGAATAACGAAACACGAACCCTGTTCTTCAGCTTTTTCAATGAAATCGGCATCATAGCGCAGTTGAGCCGTACCGCACTCGAAGCACGACTGCCAAAGGGGCTGACCTTGCCCCACTTCAGCGTGATCAACCATCTGATCCGGGTCAGAGACGGGCAAACGCCACTTGCCATTGCCAGAGCGTTCCAGGTGCCCAAGACAACTATGACCCACACCCTGAACGGGTTGGCGGAAAACGGGTTTGTTGAAATTCGTCCGAACCCCGAGGACGGTCGGAGCAAAACTGTCTGGCTGACGGATGCGGGCCGCCGGTTCAGAGACGAGGCGATCAGATCGATTGACCCCGATATCGAGGCCTTTCGCGCGCGCTACCCCGAAGACAAGATCCGGGCTCTCGTTCCTGATCTTGCAGACATTCGGGCTGTTCTTGACGTCAATCGGGACTAAAGGACAATTTCGGCCGGATTGACAAAAATACACTGCCAAGTTTACCTGTTGGCTGAATGCAGATAACGAATGTCCGGAACAAATTGATATTGTTTCCGGTCGCGCCATATGATGTGGTCAATAAAGAAGAAATTGTGGGAGAGCAGAGCGTGACAGACGGTAAGATTGTTATTCCTTCAGAAGGTTCGGACGCTGCAGGTCTACCGTCACCGATGATCGATCCCTTCGGCCGTGCCGTTACATATTTAAGGGTATCGGTTACGGACCGCTGTGATTTTCGCTGTGTCTATTGCATGGCGGAAGACATGACATTTCTCCCGAAGCGGGAGGTTCTCAGTCTTGAAGAGCTGGACCGTCTCTGCACTGCATTTGTCGAAAAAGGTGTCCGTAAGCTCCGCCTGACCGGTGGTGAGCCACTGGTGCGCAAGAACATCATGAGCCTGATCCGGAGCCTCGGACGACATCTTGAGAGTGGTGCTCTCGAAGAATTGACCATTACGACGAACGGCTCGCAGCTCGCCCGATATGCGAACGAGCTATACGAATGCGGCATCCGGCGGATCAATGTTTCCATCGACACGCTTGATGCCCAGAAATTCAAGGCCGTCACCCGTTGGGGCAATCTTGGCAAGGTCATGGACGGCATTCGTGCCGCAACCGATGCCGGGCTGAAGGTCAAGATCAACATGGTTGCGCTCAAGGATGTGAACGAACACGAGATCGTCCCGATGCTGCAATGGTGCCACGAACAGGGACATGACCTGACCCTTATCGAAACCATGCCGCTTGGAGAAATCGATGGGGACCGCACGGACCAGTATCTCCCATTGTCCACTGTAAGGGCAGGACTCGCCGAAAAATTCACGCTTACGGACATCCCGTACAAGACAGGAGGTCCGGCGCGATATGTCACGATCGAGGAAACAGGCGGCCGGTTGGGCTTTATCACGCCTTTGACACATAATTTCTGTGAAAGTTGCAATCGTGTCCGCATCACCTGCACCGGACAGCTCTATATGTGCCTGGGTCAAGACGACATGGCAGACCTTCGCGAGCCGCTGCGTGCTTCAGAGGGCAACGATCTTCTGAACAATGCCATCGACGAGGCTATCGGTCGCAAACCGAAGGGGCATGACTTCGTGATTGACAGGAAATCCAGACAACCTGCCGTTTCACGTCACATGAGCGTCACCGGCGGCTAGCACCCGGGTTTCTCCGCCCCCCGGTCCTTGAAAGCGCAGTCTTACTCTGCAGGTATCAGTTCTCGCATTGTGGCTGCGCGTTTGATGGATAGTGCAGCCAGCAGGCTCATGACGATTCCCATCGCCATAACCCAAATCATGCTCCAGGGCGAACCTGCCAGAAAACTGTCGGCAAACAACCAGGCGACCAGCGAGCCTGCAATCGCCCCCATGCCGACCTGCATGGAGGCAACAAGTCCGGAAGCTGCACCTGCAAGTTCGGGCCGGACACTGACAGCACCCGAAATCGCGCTCGGCAGGCAGACGCCGTTGCCAAGACCAAGAACGAACATCGGCAGAAACAAGCTTGCAGCGGTTACGATTCCGCATGCGGCGAACCCGGCGATAAGCGCGACGGACAGCGCGGCGATAAGAGTGCCTGCGAGGATCATTGGATAGAGCCCGATCCGTTCGGCAAACCTGCCGGAAATATAGTTTCCGACGATGTATCCGAGCGCGACGAACATGAAATAGAAGCCCATTTCGGCAGCGCTCAACGAGAGGAGTTGCGCTGCTATGAACGGAGCGCCGCCAAGATAGGCGAAATAGGTCAGTGCGGAAAACGCTGCCGTAAGTGCGTAGCTCCAGTATAGCGGCTCTTTCATGAGGAGCCGGTATGAGCGAAGGACCTGACCCGGACCGATAGAGGTGCGTGTCTTGTTGGTTTCCGGCAAATACAGAACACTTGCCACCAGCACGACAATTCCAATTATCAGCAAGAGAAAAAACCCGCCCTGCCAGCCGTAGAACTGGTCCAGAATGCCACCGATCGCGGGGGCTATGGTCGGTATGACAGCCATTCCCATCGTCACATAGCCGATCATGCTTGCCGATTGCCGCGGCCCGTAAAGATCTCTGACGATCGCGCGACCAAGCACCAATCCCGTACAGCCTCCTGCGGCCTGAAGAACACGTGCTGCTATCAGGGCTTCAATCGTGGAGGCGATCAGGCAGAGGATACTTCCGACAACGAACAGAAACATTCCAATGATGATGACGGGACGGCGCCCGAACTGGTCCGACAAGGGCCCCCAGAACAATAGCGAGACCGCAACCGCAATGAAAAACGCCGACATGGAAAGCTGGATTTCACCTGATGAAGCTGAAAAGACAACCATCATCCCGGCCAATGACGGCAGATAAATCTGCATCGCCAACGGGCTCATTGTCGAAATCGCAATCAGCATGCCGAGAGAGGGTCTTCCCTCAACACTCTTTTGCTCTGCCTGGCGGGAATCCATGCGCGGAGACACACCCTCTACATAGGATTGAAATTATACGAAGACTCAACGAGAGGTAACTTACAGACAGGGCGTGATCCGCGCGTGAAACTGGTACCAACGCGGGCAATAACAAGAAACTCATGGATTTTCCGGCACGACCTCAGTCAATATCAAGGCCTGATCCGTCCCGGTGAAAACAGGTCTGAAAACAGGGAAATAGCTTGATCAAACAACGTTGCGGTGGCCGGATTTCAATCCGGCCACCGCAACTGAGTTCTCAATTCTCAATCAAATACGATCTGCGGTGCAGCCCTTCCTGCCGCGCCTTCCGGATTGTCGATCGTCGACATGACCTTGCTTGCGATGTCCTTGTAGATGGCGGCCATCGGTCCTTCCGGATCGGATACGACAATGGGTGTTCCCGCATCCGACGTTTCCCTGATCTTCATCGTCAACGGAACCTCGCCCAAAAACGGTACCTTGAGCCGTTCTGCTTCCGCGCGCGCACCTCCGTGGCCGAAGATATCGTGACGTCCGCCGCAGTCCGGGCAAAGGAAGTAGCTCATGTTCTCGACAATGCCAAGAACCGGCACATCAACCCGTTTGAACATGTTCAAGCCCTTGCGCGCATCGATCAGCGCAAGGTCTTGCGGCGTCGAAACGATGACGGCACCTGCCAGAGGAACCTGTTGCGCCATCGTCAGCTGCGCATCGCCGGTTCCCGGAGGCATGTCGACCACGAGGACATCGAGATCACCCCAGGCAACTTCCCGCAGCATCTGTGTCAACGCCGATATGACCATCGGCCCGCGCCAGATCATGGGTGTTTCCTCTTCAACCATGAACCCCATCGACATCACCTTGATGCCGTATCCTTCCAACGGCTTCAAAACACGTCCTGACGCAGTTTCCGGTCTTCCGGAAACGTTGAAGAGCCGCGGAACGGAAGGCCCGTAAATGTCGGCGTCCAGAACACCTACCTTCAGCCCGTTCGACGCCATCCCCAGTGCGAGATTTGCAGTTGTCGTCGATTTTCCGACGCCACCCTTGCCCGAGGCCACCGCAATGATGTGCCTGATACCGGGCACACCAGGTTTCGGGGCAGCCTGCTCGTCGGGTCCACGTTGCGATTGACGCGGTGCCGGCTTCGGCGGGGTGCTGCGGTCTCCACCGGGAGCGCGTTCCGCCGTGAGTGCCACCATCGCATTTTCCACGCCCTCAACTTCCTTGACCACCTTTTCGGCAGCCTGTCGCAAAGGTTCCAGTTCCTGCGCCCGCGCGGCCGGAACAGTGATCGAAAATGCAACGCGGCCGTCGGAAACAAAAACGTCCGACACAAGGCCGAGCGAAACAATGTCACCTTCCAGATCCGGGCCCTTTATCTGCCGCAGTTGTTCGATGACGGCGCTTTTTATTGTGTCGCTCATTGCCTCGTCCTGTGTTGCCGCCAGCCCAAGTTCTCAGGGCCGACTATTTCGACGGAAATCTAATTTCCTTGGCAGCAAAAACAACCTGCCAAAATGCTGCACGCGTTCGTGCACGCCCGAAATATCCTTGAACCTTCGCAAATGCTACAAAATACACTCGATCGGGTTGCACCCTTGATCACGACAGATAATCTTTTTCAGTCAGATTCTCGCCAGTTTCTGCATCCCGGCTTCAAACCTTCAGGAAAACAAATGCCAACATGCCTTATCACCGCGACCAATCGCGGGATCGGTTTCGAACTTGCCAGAGCAGCTCTTTCCGATGGTTGGAAGGTCTATGGCTCAGTCAGATCCGAGAGTGCCGCTCGACAATCCGCGGAACAGCTGGGCATCAATAAAGACTATGTACCCGTTGTTTTTGACGTGACGGACCATTCCGCGTTGCACGCGGCGGCACGCAAGCTTGACGACCGTCTCGAGCTTTTGATCAATAACGCGGGTATCATCACACCCGAGCGACAGACCCCGCTCGACATGGATTTCGCAGGATTTTTGCGAACACTGGAAGTTAACACTCTCGCGCCGCTGGCAGTCTCGCAAGCGTTTCTACCTCACCTTCGCAGATCAGACGCGGCCAGAATACTGACAATATCGAGCCAGATGTCATGGATGGGATATCGAAAGGCGGACACGCTCGCTTACCGTGCCTCCAAAGCAGCCGTGAACAAGGTCATGCAAGGATTGGCGACCGACCTCGAGCCAGACGGTATTCCAGTAGCACTGATCGATCCGGGCTGGGTGCGTACATCAATGGGCGGGCCTGCTGCCGACAACTGTCCAAGCGAGGTTGCGGCGGGAATCTTGAACGTTGCACGATCACTCGAACTCGCAGACACGGGCAAGTTCTTCAAATGGACAGGCGAAGAGCGTCCCTTCTGAACCAACCACGCGAAAAACCCTGGAGCATCGACATGAGCTGGCCCCACCCTCTCACCCTCACCGGGACGCACGTGACGCTTGCACCCCTAGCCTATTGTCATGCTGACGACCTCGCGGAAGCGGCAGCCGAGGGAGATCTCTGGAAAGCCTGGTACACATCAGTGCCCAGGCCAGACCTTGTGCGCGAGGAAATCGATCGGCGACTTTCTCTCCAGCATATCGGGTCCATGCTGCCGTTTTCGGTACTCACCCCCGACGGCAAGGCCGTCGGAATGACGACTTACATGAACATTGATCCCGTGCACAAAAGAGTTGAAATCGGTTCAACCTGGTACTGCAAAGCCGTTCAGCGCACGCCGGTCAACACCGAATGCAAACGCATGCTGCTGGCCCATGCGTTTGAAGAACTTGACTGCATCGCGGTAGAGTTTCGCACCCATTTCATGAACAGCCAAAGCCGAGCGGCAATCGAACGTCTGGGCGCCAAGCTGGATGGCGTCCTGAGATCGCATCAACGCACGTCTGACGGCTCATTGCGAGATACCGCAGTCTATTCGATTCTGTCTCATGAATGGCCAGCGGTAAGAACGGGGCTGGATTTCAAGCTTGCAGAAGAACGGTGACGCTCTTATCCACATAAAGATTAGCGGACGAAATTATCCAAAGCTTTCTTTAACCAAGAATACATCTGTGAAGCACACTTTTCCCCATAACTTTGCAGCCAAAGTGTAATTTCCCACTCTCTTCTTTGAGTTTGACTAACATTTTAAGCAAATGTGAGGAATTGAGGCGCAGGCTGGTTCCATCGGCAAAAAAGATTGGACATGCAATGGAGCTCTACCGCGCCTGCTATCGCAGCAAAATCAAATGGGACAACATGCGCTTGCCCCTTCCCGACGAGATCGATCGCACATTGCTCAGGATCCGTCGGATCAACCGCAAGGCTGGTGTTACCGGAGCGCTTCTGCTGGTGGATCAACACGTCATTCAGGTTCTGGAAGGCCAAACCGGCCAAGTTCTGGACACGGTCTACTGTGTCATGAACGATCCGCGCATGAATGATATCGAAGGCATCATCCACGAGCCGGTCGATTTTCGCCTGTTTCCAAATTCACTTATGTTCTTCCGGGATCTGACTGACGGCATCGCGGCATCCAACCATCCGGTATTGCGTCCGCTGCTGGATCACCCGGGCGACGTTACGAGGGACGAGGCCTATCTGGCCTTCAGCCATTTTGCGACTGAACTTCAGGCAGGCAGGCTGACGAACGACATGCTCATGATCTGAAGGCCGGGCGCCGACAGGCATCTGACGAGGAATACCTGCTTCAGCTTGTCGAGCACTCTATGCGATCAATGCTGCAAGGAGCCGGTCTCAACACCCTGCTCTTTCCTCGATCGACACGATCCGCGTGTTGCTCATCGCAGCAACAATGCCCGTGAGCGGTGAGCCGATCACCGCATTTTCAGCCTTTAAGACCTTGCCCTCCTGCTTTACCCTCCCATAGTGTTTCCAAAACAAACACATATGGAGTCGCGCGCTGTTGTCAGGCCCTTACGTGCTGAAACCCAATCCGCTGGATCCAAGGCTTTCGACCTCTGTCAGCGGCATCGACCAGAATGGCCAGACGGTTGATACCAGGGTTGTTACCGAAAAACCTCTTACGCTCTACCTGAATTCGCAGGAAGTCGTCACGATGATGACCATTGGCGATCATCCGGATCTGCTTGCCGTCGGGTACCTGAAAAATCAGAACATGCTTGCCGAGGACGATGTCATCACCGGCATTGACCATGACGACGATATCGACGTTGTCATCGTGCGGACCGAGCGGGAAACCAACTTCGAGGAGAAGCTCAAAAAGAAGGTGCGCACGTCCGGTTGCGCGCAGGGAACAGTTTTCGGCGATGTCATGGAAGGTTTCGATACGGTCGCGCTGCCACAAGAGGCCAATCTCAAGACGTCCTGGCTTTACGCACTTACCAAATCCATCAACACGACACCGTCGCTCTACCTGGAAGCCGGTGCGATCCACGGATGCGTGCTGTGCCGGGAAGACAGACCACTTGTCTACATGGAAGATGTCGGGCGGCACAACGCCGTCGACAAGATCGCCGGCTGGATGGTGCTGAACAACATTCCGGCAAGCGACAAGATTTTTTATACCACCGGCCGGCTGACCTCCGAGATGGTCATCAAGACGGTGATGATGGGCATTCCAATACTTGTCTCCCGGTCCGGTTTCACTGCCTGGGGCGTTGAACTTGCGCGCCAGTCCGGACTGACACTGATCGGCCGGGCGCGCGGCAAGCGTTTCGTTGCGCTTGCAGGGGCAGAGCGAATTGAGTTTGACATGGACCCGGAGGTGGCAGAAGACGAGCCAGCCAAGGTGAAACGCAAGGGGAGCATGACTGCACGATGATGGCGAAGCGCACTGCCTTGACCGTCGACAAGGTTCTCGGCTGCATTCTGGCGGGCGGACAGTCCAGGCGCATGGGGGGCGGTGACAAAAGCCTGTTGGATGTTGGTGGCAAATCCATGCTCGACGTGATCCTGGATAGACTATCTGCACAGGTGTCCGAGATCGTCCTGAACGCCAACGGTGATCCGGACCGCTTTGCGAAATTCCACCTTCCGGTCATCCCGGACCCGGTCGGAGACTATGCAGGGCCTCTCGCCGGTGTTCTTGCCGGACTGACGCATGCGAAGGCGCAAAGACCCGATGTCAGCCACGTGGTTTCCATCGCCGGTGACACACCGTTTTTCCCGACGAACCTGGTGGACCGCTTGTGTTCCTCGGTTCCTGCCGACAAGCCGGTGATCGCGCTGGCGTCGTCATCGAGCAAGCTTCACCCTGTCTTCGGTCTGTGGCCGGTCGCACTCAAGGATGATCTCCACACCTGGCTTGAAACCGGTCAAAGCGGAAAAGTTCTCGCATTCGTCGACCGGCACGACAGTGTGGAAGTTTCCTTCGACCCTGATCCGGCAACAGGCCTAGATCCTTTCTTCAATGCAAACAAACCCGACGATCTGGCGACCGTTCGCGATACCCTGAGCTCCCGCATCTCATGACAGCAACACCCGTCTTTGGCATCACAGGCTGGAAGAACTCCGGCAAGACACAGCTCGTTACCCGGCTTGTTGCGGAATTCACGGCCCGAAACTTCAAAGTCTCCACCGTCAAGCACGCGCACCACAATTTCGATATCGACAGGCCCGGTGCCGACAGCTATCGCCACAGGGAGGCAGGTGCGAGCGAAGTCGCCCTGGTTTCCGGGCGCCGTTGGGCGCTCATGCACGAGCTCAGAAATGAAGATGAACCGACGCTGAAGGATATACTGTCCCGCCTTGCACCCTGCGATCTCATTCTGATTGAAGGCTACAAGCGTGAAGACCATCCGAAAATAGAAGCCCGACGAACAGAAACGCTGGACCGCGGACCGCTGGCACCTCAGGATCCGAACATACTGGCCATTGCAGCCGACCACCAGCTGCCTGATGAAAGCTTGCCGGTGTTCGACCTCGATGACATTTCGGCAATGGCGGATTTCATTCAACACCACCTGGATCTCAAAAGGTCGCGGCTATGACTGGCAAGCCCCTGCTTGACGACTGCTTTTTGCACGACAAGGACAGGTTACGGCACCACGAGGCCCTGGCGATCCTGAAAAGCAGGCTCACTGCGATCGCAGGGACCGAACTTGTCAAACTGGAGGATGCACTTGAACGGATTCTTGCCGAAGACATAACCGCTTCGCGCAACATCCCGCTCGCAGATAACTCCGCCGTTGACGGCTATGCCTTCCGGCATGCTGACTTTGATGAATCCGGAGGGTTTTTCAGACTTCAGCAACGGATTGCAGCCGGTCACGCAAGTGCCGAAACGCTTGGCCCCTGGGCAGCTGCGCGGATTTTCACCGGCGCCGTCATGCCGCCTGGAGCTGATACTGTCGCGATGCAGGAAGACTGTGAAACGCACAGCCAGGACGGAGAAGAATTTGTCATAGTACCGCAGGGCTTGAAGTGGAGCGCAAATTGCCGGAAAGCCGGAGAGGATGTCGCAGAGGGCACGTCCATTCTGACCGCTGGCCAAAAGTTGCGTCCGCAGGATCTTGCCGCCATTGCTTCAACCGGACAGGCAGAAGTGAGTGTCTACAGGAAACTCAAGGTCGCGTTGATATCAACCGGCGACGAGTTGCGGCGCCCGGGTAACCTGATCACCGTTGGTGATGTGTACGATTCCAACCACTATCTGTTGCGCGGTCTGGCATCCACCGTCCCCGTGGAAATTGAAGATCTCGGTATCCTGAAGGATGATATGGCTACTGTCGAGGCTGCTCTAAGAGACGCTGCCGACAGGTTTGATGTCATTCTGACAACCGGAGGCGCCAGCCGAGGTGAAGAAGACCACGTCCTCAATGTTCTTGACATGCTTGGGAACCGGCACATGTGGCAACTTGCCATCAAGCCCGGCAGGCCGATGATGTTCGGAAACATCGGGGCCTGTGTGTTCCTGGGGCTTCCCGGCAATCCGGTCGCTGCGATGGTTTGTTTCCTCCTATATGCGCAACCGGTCATAAGCCTGCTGTCGGGGGGGGCTTTCAGGGAGCCACAAGCCTTCCAGATGCCTTCCGCATTTGAAATTTCCAGGAAGAAACCGGACAGACGCGAGTTTTACCGTGGATACCTGGACACAGACGGCGAAGGCCGCACTGTGGCGCACAAGTTCATGCGCGATGGGTCGGGTCTGATCACCGGTTTGCGTGAGGCGGACGGACTAATAGAGATCCCGGAAGAGGTCACGGCAATCGGCAAGGGTGACATGGTTACGTTTCTGCCGTTTTCCGGCTTCGGCATCAGATAAACCCGGCAGTTTCCCGCCGGGTTTCTGGATGGTCTTAGATCAGTAGGCGTAAGGCCAACTGGCCGGAACAAACCGGTAGCTGTCCCCTGCCTTGGAAACGCGTCCCATCCCCGGAAACGGGATATGCGCGCCTGCAAAGAAGAGTTTGTCGGTAGCGGCCTGATCAAAAAACTTCTTTCTGGTCTCGGCGGCCTGTCCTGAATCAATATCGAACCCGATACCCCATCCTGGCTTGTCGAACTGGTAGACCGTCATGTGAATGATATCGCCGGCAACTACCAGCGTTTCGCCGTTGCTGTCGAAAACATATCCGGTGTGTCCCGGCGTGTGCCCGGGCAATGCCATTGCCTGAACGCCCGGCATCAGTTCCTTGTCGCCGGAGAACAGGGTCTGATTGCCTTTGTAGGCTTCCGCAGCGCGGCGTGCGCCAAGAAAGAATGGCTTGAACTGCTCGGGGGCACCGTTCATTGCGGCATCGTCAAACCAAAAAGCGTTGTCGACTTCCGGCAGGATCAGTTCCGCGTTGGCAAAGACCCTGTTGCCATCGCCATCGATCGCGCCGAACAGGTGATCGGGATGCATGTGTGTGATCAGGATGGCATCGATCTGGTCGGGTGATACGCCTGCAGCTTTCAGGGCTGAGGGCAGACGTCCCATAGTCGGACCGAGTGCATCTGACGTGCCTGCGTCGACAAGAACGAGACGGTCACCGGTATTGACGAGATACGCATTTACCGGGATACGCAGAGCGTCTCCTTCAATGAATGCCTCGTCGCGGAGCCTTTCACCTTCTGCGGCATCGTAGCCGACGACAACTTCCGGTGTCACATCAAGGTAACCGTCCAGAAGCGCGGTGACTTCCATGTCGCCTACCTTGTAGCGAAGCGCCCCCGCCATCGGTTCGCCAGCTTTGGGAGCGGCTGCATTTGCAACACCGGAAACAAGGGTGACACCGCCGGCAGCTGCAAAAGCCCCTGCCCCGGCGGCTGCGCCCAGCATGGTTCGTCTGGAAAGAGAAATGTCGGATTTGGTCATGAACTGCCTCCCGGCTTGACCTGATAAAGATATTACTGAGAAGCCCCGATCGTGACTCCGATGGGGCTCTTTTATAGGTGTTTCATTCAATTTGATTTTGAAGAGCGGTAAACCTTATAAAACTCATAAGTACTATTTATATATAGCTGCAACGATGTGCGTTTTCGATGCAAAGGCCAATATGGACAAGCTCAGTGCACTTTCAGGTTTCGTACAGTCCGTGAATCTGGGAAGTTTTTCAGCCGCCGCCAAACACCTTGGCGTTTCGCAGCCCGCAATCAGCCAGCAGATTCGCGGTCTGGAGGACCAGTTGGGGACACGATTGCTGAACCGTACGACACGGCAGCTTCGCCTCACGGAAGCCGGAGAGCGATATTATGTCTATGCGCGTGACATCCTCGACCGGCTGGTGGAGGCCGACCGGGCCGTTCAAAGTGACGAAACACAGATGTCAGGTCCGCTTTCGATCGGTCTGCCGCTTGGCTTTGCTGAAAGCGTGCTCGCCGATTTCCTGATCCGCTTCAAGAAAGAACATCCCTGCTTGCTGCTGGACGTGTCCCTGTCTGACCAGTTCGTGGACATCATCCAGGAACGTTTGGACGTCGCCATCCGGATGGGAGAGATCAAGGACGAACGCCTGATCGTGCGAAGACTTGGTGTCGCCCGGCGATGTCTGGTCGCTTCGCCTGACTACCTCGAGCGGAACGGCCAGCCCGTTCATCCGGCAGAGCTGAAGGATCACGACTACCTGCTCTACAAGAACATCTCGACCGGAGACCACGTACCTTTCATCAGCACACTCGGAGAGAAACTTTCGATCAAGATCAATCCGACAATGATCGTGAACAACTCTTCCACATTGCGTCAGGCGGCGCTGGCAGGTCTCGGCATAACCATAGCCAATCGCTGGATGATCGAACCCTACCTGAAAACAGGAGAGCTGAAACTGGTCCTGCCCGAATGGCAATACCCGCCTCACCCGATCCACGCGGTCTATCCCTCCAACCGGTTCATACCATTCAAGGTACGCCGGTTCGTCGACCGGTTGCAGGACTACTTCAAGGATATGGGAGCTTTGGATGGCTCGGCCGGCCATCTCTATGACTGAAAGTCCTTGCCGTGGTGATGCTTGTCCCTGAAGCGATAGAGAGGCCTAGATTTCGTCCACGGCCACGTACCAAGTTTCCTTCAAAGCATCGGCTTCCCATGTCTGCCAGGCAGCTGTTTCGGTCATTGCAGCACGATACTTCTCGAAGACAGGCGACTGCGTCAGCGTATAGGTCACGAACCGGCTGACGACAGGTGCGTACATGGCATCGGCGATGGTGAAATCTCCGAAGAGGAATGGCCCTCCGGACTTTTCCAGACACTCGCTCCAGATCTCGACAATCCGGCTGACGTCGGCCTTGACAGCCTCGTCGACGGTAAGCAATTCCACCGGGCGGCGCATGTTCATCGGACAAGCTCCACGTAACGCGCTGAAGCCAGAGTGCATTTCGGAAGCAATCGCTCTTGCCCGGGCACGCATTGCCTTGTCCGCCGGCCAAAGACCCTTTTCAGGGTAACAATCGGCCGCATATTCAAGGATCGCCAAACTGTCCCAGACCGTCAGGTCGCCATCTTGCAGAACGGGTACCTTCATGCTGGGAGAAAAGGCACGGAACTTCGGATTGCCATTTTCAAAATCAAATGGAACCAGTGATTCCTCAAACGGAATCTCCTTGTGCTTCAACGCAATCCACGGCCGGAATGACCAGGAGGAATAATTTTTGTTTCCGATGAAGAGTTCGAAAGATGTCATCCTGTCCCCCAGTTATCGGCAGTGAAAAATTATCGGCTGCGCGATCAAGTTGGAAATTAACATGTGAAATTGCTTAAAGCGTCCGGGCGTGCGACACAAATTCAAGTGTTTCATGGTTTTGATGAACAAGTTTGATCCTTCGTTCTTGCCGGCAGCAAACGGGGTGAGTGTCATGAGCAGATCGTTCAACAGTTTGCCGACCTGCTCCGATTATCGAAGCCTGTTTCGCAGCCTGTCGATGCTTTCCCCAAAGATACACACCTATAAATTGCATAAAACCATGCGCTGCACTGTGTTTTTTTCGCAGGAACGGTTGAAATTTGGTTCGAAGTGTATGGAATAGAGCCATCGAGCAAAAAGGCGGGACGAACCCGTCTGCGCTGCGAAAAAATAATAGGGGAATATAATATGCGTGTTTTGCGTATGGCTGCAGCAGCTGTTGCTGTTCTGGCTGCCGTTGGTGCGGCCGAGGCGAAAGACTGGTCGAAGGTACGTATCGGGACAGAAGGCGCCTATCCTCCATTCAACTCGCTGACATCCGACGGCAAGCTTGTCGGTTTCGACGTCGACATCGCCAAGGCGCTTTGCGAAGAAATGAAAGTTGAATGCGAATTTGTCGTGCAGGACTGGGACGGCATGATCCCTGCTCTGCAGGCGGGCAAGTTTGACGCGGTGATCGCTTCCATGTCTATAACCGAAGAGCGTCTGCAAAAAGTCGACTTCTCCAACAAGTACTACAATACGCCGCCTGCGATTGCCGTACCGAAGGACTCCAAGATCGCCGGTACGGGCGACGAGCACCTCAAGGGCGTTGCTCTCGGTGCCCAATCTTCGACAACCCACTCCAACTATGCCGAAGAAAAGCTGCCGTCTGCCGACCTGAAGCTCTACCCGACCCCGGACGAGTACAAGCTCGACGTCGCCAGTGGCCGTGTTGATGCCGTGATCGATGACGTTGTTGTTCTGTCCGAGTGGCTCGACACCGATGACGGTTCCTGCTGCAAGATCCTCGGAACACTTACTCCGGATCCGGTCATCAACGGTGAAGGTGCAGGTATTGCGATCCGCAAGGGTGAAGATGAGCTGAAAGACAAACTCAACGCAGCCATCGAAGCCATTCTGGCGAACGGAAAGTACAAGGAAATCAACGACAAATACTTTACATTCGACGTTTACGGCGGCTGATTTTCAAGTCAGTTCAACACCATTGAAACGCGGCGCCACAAGCGTGCCGCGTTTTGCCGGAGGGACAAACCCGCGGCGCCGGCCTGAGGGGTGGCCGGAACCACAACATCAAGAAAAGAAAGAAGCGCCGGCTTATGGAAGAAGCTCTGACGCTGCTGTCCTTCGGGGAAAATGGCTGGGGAGACACCATCGCTGCAGGTGTCATGGTTACGGTTCTCCTGGCGATCGCTACATTGCCATTCGGACTTGTCCTCGGTTTCCTGATCGCTTTGGCGAAAAATTCGAGCGAACCCAGCCTCAAACTGGCGGCAAACATCTACACAACGATTTTTCGAGGCCTGCCGGAACTCCTGACCTTGTTCCTGGTCTATTTCGGCGTACAGATCGGGATCCAGCAAGGCCTGAAGCTGATGGGTTTCGATGCCTTTATCGAGGTCAATTCCTTCGTCGCGGGCATGGTTGCGCTTTCCCTGGTGTTTTCGTCCTATGCATCGGAGGCATTTCTGTCGGCTTTCAGGGGCATTCCTCAAGGCCAGTATGAAGGCGGAAACGCACTCGGACTTTCGCGATATCAGACCATGACGCTTGTGATCCTGCCGCAACTCATTCGCCTTGCTCTACCTGCGCTCGGGAATCTCTGGCTGATCCTTTTGAAGGAAACGTCCTTGGTTTCTGTGATCGGTCTTCCAGATCTCGTTCGTGAGGCCGGAATAGCCGCCCGTGTCACCAAGGAACCCTTTCTCTTTTTCGGCATCGCCTGCCTGGTCTACCTGTTGCTTGCAATGATCTCTTCAACGGGCCTTTCACGCATCGAGCGCTGGACCAAAAAGGGAGAGGTTGCAAGATGATCGCGGCCAATCCTGAAACCGGGCAAATTCGCCCACCCGCACCGCCTCGCGCGTGGACAAACATTCGTATTTTCGGCCATGTTCTCATGGCTCTCTGGATCATATCCGGTGCTTCTCTTTTGTATTTTCTGGGCAGCAACGTCGCGAGCACGTTTGTAGAAAAGTACTGGCTGAAATATGTCGACGGCTTTCTCGTAACACTTCAGATTGTCGGACTTTCCCTGCTTGTCGGCGCGTTGCTCAGTATTCCTGTCGCGCTCGCGCGCAACTCGAAATGGAAGATTTTTTCGTGGCCAGCCTATGGCTATGTCTATTTCTTCCGCGGAACACCGCTGCTCGCCCAGACTTTTCTGATCTACTACGGCGCCGGTACCTTCCGGCCAGAACTGGAAGCTGTCGGGCTTTGGGGGTTTTTCCGGGAAGCCTGGTATTGCGTGATTTTCGCGTTTTCACTCAACACGGCCGCCTATCAGGCCGAAATATTACGCGGTGCCATACTGAACGTGCCGAAAGGCCAATGGGAAGGTGCTGAGGCACTCGGAATTTCAACGCCGGTCACCTTCTTCAAGATCATCCTGCCTCAGGCTCTGATGGTGGCGCTGCGCCCCTATGGCAACGAAATCATCCTCATGATCAAGGGCTCGGCAATTGCCTCCATCATCACGATCTACGACCTGATGGGCGAAACAAGGCGTGCATATTCCAGATCCTACGACTTCCAGGCCTATATCTGGGCCGCGGTGGCCTATCTTTTGATCGTCGAAACCCTGCGCCGAATCTGGGACAAGATCGAAGCCCGGCTCACGCGCCACCTGAAGCGGTGATATCGGGTCCAAAAAATTGATCGCAGCCGGGCGTAGCCCGGCATTCATCTCTTTGCCAAACCTGATATCAGGGGTATCAGCCTGCGGCACAGATCCGCGTCAACTGAACACGCATTGCCTGGAAGTCTCTCATGTCCAATTCGCTTTCCGATTCCGATGGTCTCCACCCGGACAGTCTGCTTGCCCACGCAGGTGGCGGGTTCGACGCGGCGACCGGTGCCGTCGTACCGCCGATCCAGACAGCGACGACCTTCGTCCGGGACGAGGACTATGAGCCGGTCCTTCCCGGTCACATCTACAGCCGCGACAGCAATGCGCTCTACCGGAAGACTGAAAAGCTTCTCGCTGCCCTTGAGGGCGGGGAAGACAGCCGTCTGTTTGCATCGGGGATGGCAGCAATCGCCGCAATTGTGCGCAGCGTCAGACCTGGCGGGACCCTGCTCGCGCAGTCCGGCATCTACTGGGGTACTACCTTGTTCCTCAGAAAACACTGCGCACGCAACAACATTGCCCTCGTGGAAGCCGATGCCAGTGATCTGTCGGCTTTTCGAGACGAGTTTTCCGTCACACAGCCGGATTTGGTCTGGCTTGAAGTCCCGAGCAATCCATTCCTCAAGGTCGCAGACATTCGCAAGATTGCAGAGCTGTGCAATGGAACCTCGGCGGTTCTTTGCGTTGACGCGACCGCGGCAACGCCGCTGATCCTGAAGCCGCTCTCTTTCGGTGCGGACCTGGTCATGCATTCAGCAACAAAGGCGCTCAACGGGCATTCGGACCTGCTTGGCGGTGTCGTATCCACCAGCAATGCCTCCAGTGAGGTCTGGACGTTCATCAGTGAAGAACGCCAAAATGCAGGTGCAGTGCTCGGGTCCTTCGAAACCTGGCTTCTTCTGCGTGGGCTCAGAACCCTCGCACTCAGGGTCGAGCGGATGAACTCCAATGCGATTGATCTCGCCCGCAGTCTGGAAGCTCACCCCAAGGTCAAATCCGTTCTATATCCCGGATTGAAAAGCCATCCCCAGCACAGCCTTGCCAAGTCCCAGATGACAAACGGGTTCGGGTCTTTGATGTCCATAATGATCGACGGAGGCAAGGACGAATCGCTGAAAGTTGCCGGTGCCCTGGATATCTTTCAGCGGGCCACATCGCTTGGAGGGACTGAAAGCCTTGTCGAGCATCGATTTACAATCGAAGGTGAAGGTTCGGGAATTCCGGAAAACCTCTTGCGACTTTCCATTGGCATAGAACACGGCAATGACCTGATTGCCGATTTCGACCGGGCACTGACAACAATCTGACTCAGATTTTGCCGGCTTTTCTCTCATCTCTCATCGATCGCAACCAGGTCATGAGTTTCTTCAGTGGCGGTCGTATCACTCCGGGGCGCGTGAGCATGTAGTATCCGGTACCCAGGCGAACCGTGTCTTCAAACAGGACGCGCAGGCTACCGGAGGCGATATCCGGTTCAATGAACGCCATTGCCGTTGCCGAGATGCCATCACCGCGCCTGAGGCCCTCAAGAACCATATAGCCCGGCAAGTGGGTTATGTTCAGTTTTCCCTTCGGGACGACACCCTGCTCTTCCATCCACATGGCAAGCTCGTTTGTCCCGTATTCCTGCAACCAGGGGAATTCGATTATATCCTCAGGAGTTTCGATTACCTTGTCTCCGATCAGGCAGTTTGCTCCGACCACAGCAAAATTGGTCGGTAACAGGAGTTCGGACTCCAGCCCAGGCCAGTTGCCGCCGCCGAAGCGGATCGCAAGGTCCACGCCGCCCGGTTTCAGCTCGATAACTTCGGCAGTCGGGTTGAGCATCAGTTCGATGTCGGGATACTGCAGGCGAAAGTCGTTGATACGCGGCATCAGCCAGCTGACAGCGAATGAAGGCGTCATCGTAATGTTCAGCGGCCTTGCGGTATCGTCCTTCAAAAGCGCGTCTACCGCTTCGCGTATCGTTTCGAATCCACCACTCAATCCGCTGTAGAGCTGTTCGCCTTCCGGTGTCAGCGCAACACCGCGGCCTTCCCGTGCCACCAGTTGCAGTCCCATGAAATTTTCCAGGCTGCGTACCTGCTGGCTGACGGCTGCATGGGTCACGTTAAGTTCCCGGCCCGCGGCTGACAGACTTCTGGTTTCCGCTACGACCGCAAACACCTTGAGACTGTTCAGGGAGGGTAAAGCTCGCCAATCCATATGTAACTACACCTTACATTATTGAAATCTTCCTGACTCGTTTTTCCGAGCAAAAAAGCACATGTTTGGTTCAGAGACGAAGCGAGGAGTGTAAGACCATGTTAGATATTTATGCCCGCAGCCTTTTGGAAGCAACCCGTTCCTCAAAAAATGATCAGCAGGATCCGCGGACCAAGAAGCGCCTCGCGCAGGAAGCTGCCCAAAAGGAACAGGCTGCGCGTTTGTGGTGGCGCCCACCTTATTGGGTCTGAGTCGGGGGCCGGGTTACAAGCAGGGTGCGCCTGCCCACATCCCGTCAAGGATCTTTGCAGGAAACCCAGGCTGACAGACGCAGACAAATACCCTAAAACCATGACAAACCAGTTTAGAAAAGGCCCGGCTCGACCGCCGGGCCTTGTTTTGCGAAGGGAGCGCGTCATGGCAAAGGTTGCATTCATCGGTCTGGGTGTCATGGGATACCCGATGGCAGGCTACCTGAAAACAAAGGGCGGTCATGATGTCACGGTCTACAACCGGACCACCGCAAAAGCCGAACGATGGACTGCCGAATTTGGCGGCAGTTTTGCACGAACCCCAAAGGAAGCTGCAGCGGGTTGTGATTTCGTCTTTGCCTGTGTTGGCAACGACGAGGACCTGCGCTCGGTGACTACGGGTGAAAACGGAGCCTTTCACGGTTTGAAAGAAGGCGCCATCTTTGTCGACAACACAACGGCGTCCGCCGATGTCGCGCGCGAACTTCATGCCGCGGCGAGGGAAAAAGGCTGCGGCTTTATCGATGCCCCTGTTTCAGGTGGGCAGGCGGGTGCTGAAAACGGTGTTCTCACGGTTATGTGCGGCGGGGATGCTGAAGACTTCGACAAGGCAAAACCTGTTATCGAATGTTTTGCAAAATTCGTCGGGCTGATGGGAGACAGCGGCGCCGGACAGCTGACAAAAATGGTCAATCAGATCTGTATCGCAGGTCTCGTTCAGGGGCTCTCGGAAGCCATTCATTTTGCCAAGAAGGCAGAACTTGACGTTGAAAAGGTCATCTCCGCCGTTCGGGGCGGCGCTGCCCAGTCATGGCAAATGGAAAACCGCTGGGAGACCATGCGCGACAGCGAATTCGAATTCGGCTTTGCGGTCGACTGGATGCGCAAGGATCTTGGGATCTGCCTGCAGACCGCCAATGAAACCGGCGCAAGGTTGCCTGTAACGGCCCTGGTCGATCAGTTCTATGCCGAAGTCCAGTCCATGGGCGGAAGCCGCTGGGACACATCGAGCCTGATCGCGCGGCTCGAAAATGCTGAAAGAAAGTAGGTAGTCACCTGATGGTCAAGGCCGCCGAGACGAGTTGGACGGTCGCGCACATCCTCAAGCATCTTGAGCAAAGCGGTTCTGAAGAGAACCGCGCCGGGATGGCGCGATTCGGCATCGACATGACCAGGGCCTTTGGCGTTCCCATGTCGGTTTTGCGGCCTTTCGCCAGGACGATCCACAAATCGAATGACCTGGCTCTTGACCTCTGGGCCTCGGAAATTCACGAGGCCCGACTGCTTGCAATCCTGATCACTCCCCCCAAGGAGATGACTGATGAACTGGCAAGATCATGGCTAGATGACACTCACTCCTGGGATCTGTGTGATCAACTCACAAATGTGCTCGCCCGTCGAACGGATTCAGGCAAACTTGTCAGTGAACTGACGAGCGACACGAGAGAATTTGTCAGGCGCGCCGGTTTTGCGCTTATCGCCTGGCGCGCCGTCCACGCCAAATCGTCTCCGGACAGTGAATTCCTCGGCTACCTGGACCTGATCCGGAAGATGTCGACTGATGACAGGAATTTTGTCTGGAAGGCCGTTCACTGGGCTTTGCGGCAGATCGGCAAACGGTCGATCGAGCTGCACGGACCTGCCCTCGCTCTCGGTGAAGACCTCGCCGCTTCAAGCGACAAGACCGCCCGCAAGGTCGGCCGCGAAACCGTCAAGGAGCTTTCATCGGACAAAGTCCTTGCCCGCCTGGGAACAAAATAGCCCCTCTTCAGACTTCGACCTCAAGTGTGCCGATCGGATTGGAACAGCAGGCAAGTATGTAGCCGGCCTCGACATCGTCCTCGCTGATACCGCCCGAATGCACCATGTGGACCTCCCCGGCCAGTTTTTTGACCTTGCAAGTCCCGCAAACGCCAAATGTGCAGCCCGAGGGAATGTTCAGGCCGGCATCCTTTGCCACGGCAAGAACGGTGTCGGTTTCAGTGCACCAGGCAGAGACACCCGAATTGGCAAAGACGATCTGCGCCTGCGTGTCCTCCTGAGGAACAACATCGTCGAATTCCGTCAATTCCGCCTTGGTTTCGGCAGGCGCCTGGAAGCTTTCCTGATGATAGCGGTCCATGTCGTAGCCAAGCGCATTCAGGATTTCGCGCACAGCATCCATGAACCCTTCCGGACCGCAGCAAAAGACGTCCCGATCAAGGTAGTCATTGCACATCAATCCGAGCATCAGCTGATTGAGTTGGCCCCGATAACCCGTCCACACCTCATACGGGTCGCTTTGCTTGACGACGAAATGCAACTGCAAACCAGTGACACGGCTTGCCATATATTCCAGCTTCTGGCGGAAAATCAGGTCAACGGGCCTGTGAGCGCACTGAATGAAGCAGATATCGGGATCTTCCCCCCGCTCAAAAAGCGTCTGCGCCATCGACATCATCGGCGTCACACCGGATCCGGCCGAGACGAACAGGTATTTGCCATCCGGACTTGGAGGTAGATGGAACAGACCGGCAGGCCCAAAGGCTTTCAGCCGCATGCCGGGTTTCAATTCGTCCAGCATCCATCGCGTACCCTGACTGTCCGGCTGTGCCTTCACGGTGACCGAAATGTAGGCGTTGGAAACCGGAGACGATGACAGGGTATACGTTCGCTGGACATTTCCACCCGGGACCGGCAGGTCCAGTGTAACAAACTGCCCTGCCCGGTATACGAAGGTTGCGCCAGAAGGCGGCCGGAAGGAAAATGTCTTCACGTTGGGGGCTTCGGGCACCACCATCACGCATTCCAGAAGCTCGCTGTCGTTCCAGACCGGCGTGTCGCGCCCCGGCATCGGTATCATCGATCTACTCCGCCGCTACACGGAAGCGGCCAATCAGGGCCGCTTCGAGGTTTTGCGCGTACCAGTCGATGAACTGGATGACGCCACTTTCCTGGACGGGAGAATAGGGCCCGGGCTCGTAGGCCGGAGACCGGATGCCGATCTGGTTCTCTTCAACGATCTGCCGGTCCTCGTCATTCGTGTGCATCCAGACCTCGGTCAACCGGTCGAGATCATAGTCGACACCCTCTTCGGCATCCTTGTGTACAAGCCAGGTTGTCGTCACCTCGGATTCCATCGGACCGATCGGCAACACCCTGAAGGTCAGCACATGATCCGACAGGAAGTGGTTCCAGGTATTTGGATAATGGAAATAGAGGCAGGTTCCGGCGCTGTCGAAGGGAACCGTGCCGATCCGCCTGGACACTGCTGCCTTTCCGTCCATCGTATAGCTTACGGCCTCGCCCAGGAACGGAATACGCACGAAACGCCATTGTTCGTCCGGTGAGACCAGATATTTCGCGGGAAGGCCTGAGCCTTCGCAACGATCCACATGGGTTTTACCGACATTCGACGTTGATGCATCGTCTGCACCGACCAGATTCGGATCATCAGGAAAAGTGCGGCAAAGCGATGGATGCGACCCGGAGCAGTGATAGCACTCCCGGTTGTTTTCCAGAACCAGCTTCCAGTTACCCTTTTCAACGATCGTTGACTGGTGCGCAACTTTCAGGTTGCCGAGATCGTGAGGACCCAGGTAGCGAGCAGCCTGTTTTTGAAGCCCGCCAAGGTCCGGAGCCCGGTCGGCGAGACAGATGAAAACCATGCCTGAGACATCGGTACAATGAACGGATTTCAGTCCATGCTCCTGCGGATTGAAGTCCGGCCCCATTTCACGCGCCCACAGCAACTTGCCGTCCAGTTCATAAGTCCACTGGTGATAAGGGCAGACAAGCTTGGGTGCGGAGCCCTTGGCGGCCGCACAGATCCGGCTCCCACGGTGACGGCAGGAATTGTGGAATGCGCGAATCGCGCCGTCGGCCCCGCGTACGATGATCACTGAATACGCTCCGATCTGGAGCGTCACGTAGTTTCCGGACTTCGGCAATTCCGCGCTTGGGACCGCAAAAATCCATTCTTGCTGCCAGATATGCTTCAGGTCGGCCTGAAACACATCCTCGTCGCAATAAAAGGCCTGTGGCAGCGAGTACCCTGCCCGGCGTCTCATCAACAGTGAGAGAATGTCCGCGTTGCTGTTCATTTCGGTATGTCCTGATCCTGCCGGTCTGGCCGGCCCGTCGTTGAGATGAAATTAGGCTTGCAGCGGTCACAAGCCGTAGCGCAAAAACGGCATTGTCTTATTCAAGTGAGACGCTGCCCAAGAATTTCACCGGGCAGCTGAACTCAGATGTCCTTCACAAGCCGCAGCGCGTCGTAAATGGCGGCGTGTGTGTTGCGCGCCGAAACAGCGTCGCCGATCCGGTACAGCGCAAATTCACCTTTCGGGTTGGCGTCCAACGGCTGCGGTTGACCGAAAACAAGAGCTTCCTGCTTTACAAACCCAAGATTTTTCGAGCGAGGCTTCAGATCGAAATAGAGTTCATCCAGGGGAATGGTGCCATGGTTGATCACGATCTGATCGAATTCGCGCTCTTCGGTGAAAGCTGAATAGTCTGTCCCGATGACAGCTGTGATCATGTTTCCGGACCGTTTGGCGGCCTTCAGTCGATAGGTCACCGTGAAACGGACGTCCTTGTCCTGAAGGGCGCGCATGTACGGAACCAGATTCATCGCCATGACATCGGGGGCGAAAGACCTGTCCGGCGTCATGATCTCAACATGCGCTCCTGACGCCGCGATCAACTCGGCGGCCTGCAATGCCGCATGGTCGCCCGCATCGTCATAGACAAGGACACGCCTGCCCGATTTCACGTCGCCGGCTATGATATCCCAGGAAGACGCGACAAGATCATTGCCCTCCGACAGCACGTCGGTATGCGGCATGCCCCCTGTTGCAATGATCGCGACGTCAGGACACTCCGCCAAGACATCTTCCGCTTCGGCAAACGTGTTGAAATTGAACTTCACACCACGTGCAAGACACTGCTCCATGCGCCACTCGATGATGGATATCATCTCCCGGCGCCGCTCGGACCGGGCGGTCAGACGGATCTGACCTCCAGCGTCAGGTGCTGCTTCAAAGACGGTCACCTCATGACCGCGCTCTGCAGCAACGCGGGCCGCCTCCATGCCGGCCGGCCCGGCGCCAACCACGACGACTTTCCTGCTCACGTCCGCAGGCGCAATCTCGTGCGGCATTGTCAGTTCCCGGCCGGTCGCAGGATTGTGGATACACAGCGCGTCCCCGGCCTGGTAAATCCTGTCTAGGCAATAGGTTGCGCCAACGCAGGGTCGTATGTCCCCTTCCCGTTTTTCTTTTATCTTCCGCACAATCATCGGATCGGCCATATGGGCCCGGGTCATACCCACCATGTCCAGGAGACCTTCTGTAATCGCATGGCGCGCAGTTGCCACATCCGGGATCTTGGCAGCGTGGAAAGTCGGCAACCCCACTTCCCTGCGCACCCTGCCTGCAAAATCCAGATGGGGCGCATTGCGCATACCCTGAACGGGAATCACGTCTGTCAAACCCGGATCGGTATCAATATGGCCGCGTATCACGTTGAGGAAATCTATCTGACCGGTTTCCTTCAACCGATGTGAAATCTGAAGCCCCTCTTCCGGCGTGATGCCGCCTTGCAGGTCTTCGTCTGCCGTATATCGAATGCCAAGGATGAAATCGTCCCCGACGCGCTTGCGTATCGCGTCTATAACTTCGAACGAGAACCGCATCCGGTTTTCCAGTGATCCACCGTAGGGCCCCTCAAGGGAGTTTGTCACCGGCGACCAGAACTGGTCCATCAAATGCCCGTAGGCCTGCAGTTCGATGCCATCCATACCGCCTTCCTTCATCCGCTCTGCGGCATCGGCATAATCCTGGATTATCCGAACAATGTCCCAGTCCTCGACCTGTTTGGGAAAGGCGCGATGCGCTGTCTCGCGCTCGTGGCTTGGCGCGACCGCGGGGAGCCAGTCACCCTTGTTCCAATGGGTTCGGCGCCCAAGATGGGTGAGCTGGATCATCACGGCACAACCGTGATCGTGGCAGGCATCCGTCAGGCGTCTCACCCACGGCACGACCTCGTCCTTGTAGGCAAGGATGTTGTTGAACACAGGTGGTGAGTTTCTCGAAACCGCGGCGGAGCCTGCCGTCATGGTCAGCGCAACACCCGCCTTTGCGCGCACTTCATGATAGGCCCGGTAGCGGTCTTTCGGCATGCCGTCTTCAGGATATGCCGGCTCATGCGACGTGATCATGATCCTGTTTTTCAGCGTCAGATTCTTCAGCTGATATGGCTGTAGCAGCGGATCCCTGGACATGTGTTTCCCTCAATTCGCGTCCTGCCGCGACCAAGCCACGACGGCTGGCGAACTTAAATCGCATCGGCTACGGGTGAAAAGGCGTAAAAACGACATCTATGTCGCTTTTAAAGACACTCATGTCAATTTTTGTTGTATCCGGTCATGCCTGCTGTTATCGAACCGCCATGAGCGAACCTTTGATAGAAAAGTCCAGTGGTTGGCGCGGTACGCGCGAGATCTGGATGCTGGCAGCTTACGAGGCATTGCTCGACAACGGCATCGATGCGGTAAAAGTCATGCCTCTGGCTGAACGGCTGGGCCTGTCACGAACAAGTTTCTACGGCCACTTTTCTGACAGGGGCGACCTGCTCGAAGCGCTGATTGGTTTGTGGCAATCCAAGAACACAGGCAACCTGATCAAACGCACCGAGGCATATTCAGAGACAATCACCGAAGCGATATTGAACGTATTCGATCTCTGGCTGATGCCGGACTTGTTTGATTCCCGCCTCGAATTCGCTGTCAGGAACTGGGCGCATTCTGATGCCCGGCTTGCGCAGATGCTTGAAGAAGCAGACCAAATTCGTGTCGACGTCTTGCAGGCGATGTTCGAGCGCTTCGGCTTCAACCCCGAACACGCTAGTGTCAGGGCAAATACGGTTTACCAGACACAGATCGGCTACATTTCGATGAAGAAGGACGGCCCGGCAGAACCGCTCGAACCCCGTCGCCAACGCATGCTGCTTTATGCGGAGATCTTCGCCGGGCAGCCGGTTACGGACGCTGAAACAGCACGGTTCTTTGCAAGGCATCCGCTGCCCGAAGTTTAGTCGAAGACAATTTCACGCAGCCGATTGCCCAGACGCGCGCAAGCGGAAATCGTCCTCCGGATCAAAGCCGGATTGAGGCTGTTTGTTTTTCATGAACAGGGCCAGCACCTGGCACAAGACAATAAATGCGACAAGTGGCACGAGGCTTGAAAAGATCATGGAAATCAGCCAGTCCCGGGTCAGAAGCACGTCGTGAACGGTTGGCGATATCCAAAGCAATGCGGCCGATGCCTGGAGCATCAAGGGCCACCTGGGTACTTCTTTCACCACCAAGATCAACGCGACGGAATAAAAGAGCCAGTCGTAGAACATGAATGATGGCGCGGCCAGGGCAATGGCGAACAGTGAAACGGCAACGGCTCTTTGCCGCGGAAGCAACCGAACGGAGAACCAGACCGTAAAGGCCGCCAACACGATCGACAGGACTTGCGTTGCCATTCGTATTTCAGCAGAAGCCCCCCATTTGCCGAAGGAACTGCCGATCGTCGACATCATGCCGTGGTTTGCCGAAAACTGGAAGGAATGCGCCCCGTCCCGCATCGACGCCAAGAAAGTTTCCCACAGCCCCAAGCCGTAGACGCCGACAGAAAGACTGATCAGTGTTGCGGTTCCAAGAGCAGCATAAAAAATCGTGCGCCAGTCACGATTGGCCGCAAGGAACACAGGAATCAACAGGCCATATTGCGGTTTGATTGTCACCAGCGCGAGTGCCAGGCCGCTCAGGACCGGTCGATCACGGCTGTGCAACATCGCAAACAACAACAGGAACGTTATCAACGGCGATAGCTGCAGAAGCTGAAACGCGTAATAGGCTCCCGGAGACAACAACATGAAGACATAGGGCCATGCCGCAAGACCTGGTCTGACGAGATGGATCATCCCGAAAAAGCAGGCGGAAAAGACCGCCATCCCGATCAACTTTGCAACAGGATAGCTGAAATAGGCCAGTGGCTCAAACAAGAGCAATGCATGGGGTGGATTCAAGAAGAGAAGATTTTCGTTCTTTTCCGAAAATCTCTCGCTGAAGATGGCCGGATCATAGGCATCGGCAGCCTGACCACTCAGAGCGAGCTCACCTGCCCGGTAAAACGCAACGAAATCCTCGCGCTGTACAAGCGACAAATCCGCGTGGAAGTCAAAAAGCCCACCAAAGTCGGTCTGAACCCAGGAAGATGCCAGAAACACCGAGACTGCTATCAGCATGAAGGCAAAAAACGGACCTCCAAATCTGGCGTTCAGATCGTCAGCTTTCAGAAGGTCAAGCACCCTTGCACGCAGTTTCAAAACCCGCGCGAAACCCACTGCAAATGCCTCATGCCCGTCGGAAACCAATTCCAGCCTCATCCTTGTGAATGCTTGCTGGTTCCGTAGTACGCAGGCGAAATGAAATTGCCGTTAATCCGCGTGCTTAATGCCCCGTTCACACCGTACAACCGGCAGGTTTCTTTTGGAAATCGCGGTAAAGCTGTGAGCCAGAATTCACTTGTGTTCCGAAGACGGAATACAATCTCACGACCCTGTGCGGGGTTTTTCCGTAGCCACGTAGGACAATGGCAGCGCAGTTGTGTTCTTGATCTGCTCCATGGCGAATGTCGTTGAGACATCCGAAATATCAATCTTTGAAACAAGCTTCTTGTAGAACGCGTCGTAGGCTTCGATATCGGGAACCGCGACCCGCAACAGGTAGTCGACCTGCCCGGCCATCCGGTAGAACTCGACGACTTCGGGAAACTCCCGAATGACGTCGGCAAATTTCTTCAACCAGTCTTCGGAATGCTGGCTCGTCGTGATTGCCACAAATGCCGTCACCTTCGCATTCACCTTGGCGGGCTCCAGCAGCGCGACACGTGCGGTTATGACGCCATCTTCTTCCATCTTCTGGATCCGGCGCCAGCAAGGTGTCGTCGACAAGCCGACCCGTCGCCCGATTTCCGCAACAGGTACGGTGCAGTCTTCCTGGAGGATGGACAGTATTCGTCGGTCGATGCGATCAATCATGGTTTCTGCTTCCAGCGTCGCGAGTGATATTTCCAGAATGAGATCAAACCACTCGGCAGGAAAAAATTTCAATTCACAGGCTGAACTCGTAACGGTTTTTCAACTTGCCTGTCAATTCCCCCTCAAATGAGAATTTTTTTCGAAAATCTCACTTTCGTAACCGCAACGATTTCAAGTCAACCGCGAAACCTCTTCTTGCAGCACAGGAAGCAGATCGCTTTCAAACCATGGATTTTTCCTCAGCCAGCCATTGTTGCGCCAGGAAGGATGCGGCAACGGGATTACGGCCGGCTTGCCCGGTTGCCGGGTTGCCTCGAAATAAGCCTGCCAATTCACCACGGTTTCCGTAAGGCTTTTCTTGCGCTCACTCCCAAGGTGGTAGGCTTGAGCATATTGCCCGATCACCAGTACCAGTTCGATCTGAGGCATCTCTGCAAAAAGTTCATCGTGCCAGAGACTTCTGCATTCCCTGCGCGGCGGCAGATCCCCTCCCTTGGAATCCAGGCCCGGGAAGCAGAAACCCATTGGCACGATCGCAAGGCGGTCGGGATTGTAGAACGTCTCTTCGCCAATCCCCATCCAGCTGCGCAACCTGTCGCCGGAAGGATCGGTGAATGGTCTGCCGCTTTGATGCACCCGCGTACCCGGTGCCTGACCGCAGATGCACAACCGTGCCGCTGAAGATATCTGCAGCACTGGCCGAGGCGCGTGCGGCAGCGGCTTTCCATCCGGATTTTCAATACATTTCCGGCAGGCACGAATGCCTGCGGCGAGCTGGTCCAGTCCTGGCGAATTCTGCTTGGAAGACAAAGAGTTGCACCTTGATACAGCTGATTAACACATTTCTTACCACGATCTTGAGGACGATCTTAAGGAATGATGAGTCAGTCTTGGAAAACAAGCAGTATCACAATAACGAAATCAACACCGTCCGGGCGTCACATGAAGTCCCAAGCGTCAGCAAACGGCAGCGACACGCTGGCTATCAACAGGCAACGCGCTCTCCGGCGACGGGAGATGGCCCGTTCGGTCAGAGATATTCGCAGCCGCCTGGGAGCGCCTGAAAGCCGTCACTCCACATTCGAACACGAGCGCCAGCACCTGTTTGCGGACACACGCATCAATGCGGCTTTTGCTGCGCCCCTGCTGGCATTGATCGTGGCTGCCATATCTTCCCTGTGGGTGAGCCCGCAGTTCATGGGAGCCTGGTTCCTCATTACTATCTGCACCCACTTTCTGATGGTGGTTATCAGTCACTCTTACGAAAAGGCGCCATCTGACCAGAAAGTCCGGATTGTCTGGAGCCGTCGATTTATCATTGGTGACCTGATCTACGGATGCAGCTGGGCCCTTTTCTTCCTGATGCCGGTTGCAAGCGGCGCAGGTGAAGGTCTGGTCATCTTCCATTTCGCGGCTTTGTTGATCGTGATTGCCATGAACACGATGCAATCCGCCAACTTGCCGAAGTGCCTTCTGGCAAGCACGCTGCCGATCACCTTTTTTGTCACTTTCAGCTTTTTGCAGCAATCCAGTGCGGTTCACTACACGTTGGCAGCGATGGCTATTGGTGCACAGGGGTTTTTCCTGATCCTCGGCAATCAGCTTCTCAAGAACGCAAACACGATGCTGGAGTATCGGGCTGACAAGGATCACCTGATTGCCGAACTCGAAACCGCGAATTCAATGTCCGACGAGGCGCGCAGGCGTGCAGAAGCCGCAAACCTTGCCAAATCCCGCTTCCTTGCAACGATGAGCCACGAACTGCGCACTCCGCTCAACGCCATTCTCGGGTTTTCGGAGATCATGAAGGACGAGGTCCTGGGTTCAATGGCAAACAAGACCTACCGCGCCTATGCGGAAGACATCCACGGCTCGGGTGAACATCTGCTCAATCTCATCAACGAAATTCTCGACCTGTCCAGGATCGAGGCGGGACGCCACGAGCTGCATGAAGAACCAATTTTGCTTGAGGACGTGGTTGCCGAGTGCGGCACCATGATGAAGGTTCGCGCCAAAGCAAAGTCGATCGTGCTGCATCACGCGCATCAGTCGGATCTTCCGCGTGTGTGGGCCGATGAACGCGCTCTGCGGCAGGTCGTGCTCAACCTCATGTCCAACGCGGTCAAGTTCACACCAATCGGCGGTGAAGTTCGCGTCAACCTGGGTCCTACAAGCGACGGCGGGCAGTATGTGTCTGTCCGGGACAACGGTCCCGGAATTCCGGAGGAGGAAATTCCCACCGTTCTGGAAGCTTTCGGCCAGGGCTCACATGCGATCAAGAGCGCGGAACCTGGAACGGGCCTCGGGCTTTCCATCGTGCAGGCCCTTATCAGCATGCATGACGGCACGTTCAAGATTAAGTCGCAGCTGGGCGAAGGTACAGAGGTAACGGTCTGTCTGCCTCCTTCGCGAAACATGAATTACCCAGCAGACGACAAGTCCGTTGCACCCGGCAGCCTGGACGCACGTCTGAGAACGGCGAATTCTGGCTGAGTTCAGGACTTTGCAGAGACACCTGCGTCTGCAAATGTCGCCATTCCGGAATGCATTTCCGCGGAAGCCTTGACTATTCCTGCCGCAAGCGCCGCACCCGATCCTTCTCCCAGTCGCATGCCGAAATCGAACAGCGCATCCTTTTCCATATGCTCGAGCACCCTGGCATGTGCGTGTTCCGCGGAGACATGCGCAAACACGCAATGATCCAGTCCGGCAGGGTCCATCGCGTACACAACCGCGGCGGCCGCCGTTGTGACGAAGCCGTCGATGATCACCGGTACACGTTGCAAACGCGCAGCGATGATAAGACCGGCCATGGCGGCAATCTCCCGGCCACCAACCCTGCGAAGGATTTCAAGCGGATCTTTTTCGCCATTGAGCCGAGCGACGGCCGTTTCTACTGCCGCCCGTTTTCTGGCAAGGCCTTCATCATCGACCCCGGTTCCGCGCCCGATCCAGTCCGAAGCTTCACCACCGAAAAGCCCATGAAAAACGGCTGCTGCAACAGTGGTGTTGCCGATGCCCATTTCTCCGAGACAAATGAGGTCAATGCCTCCGGCAAGTGCCTCCATGCCATAAGCCATGGTCGCCGCGCAATTGGCTTCGTCCATTGCATCTTCGCGCGTGATGCTGGGCGTCGGCATGTCTACCGCCAGATCAAAAACCTTCAGGCCGATGTCATTCACGCGGCAAAGCTGATTGATGGCGGCACCGCCGGCAGCAAAATTCTCGACCATCTGCTTGTTGACGGCGCTCGGGAAAGCCGAAACCCCTTCGTCGGCAACTCCATGCGCAGAGGCAAAGATTGCGACCATGGGCCGGGTGACCTTGGGAGGCGCCTTGCCAGACCAGGCTGCCAGCCATTCGGCAAGCTCTTCCAGGCGACCAAGCGAACCGGCAGGTTTTGTCAATTGGCTGTCCCGCTCCCGGACTTTGTGCAGCGCTTCTTCGTCCGGTCCCGGCATCGATTTCACCAGGTTGCGGATATCATCGAAAGGAAGCGCGGTTTCGGAAAGGGACATATTGTTTTTCCCGGTCTGTTTGAAGGTCAATGAGCCGATACTTGGTGCTGTCAGGCGGCTGATCTATAACGACGCCTTGAAAAAACTCAAGCACAGGACCGGCCTGATGAACCCCGAAACCGACCAAACTTCCAATTCTCGGGAGAACCGCGGTTCCAACAATACCAAAAACAGGTCGAACGGGCTGACAGGTGCTTTTTCCAAGCTTGCAGCAGACACCGCCGCGTGCGTGCGATTCTTTTCCCGCCTCCCACTGCCGCAGGTCAATTCTGCCGACGACCCTTCATCGCCACCCGACTTTTCCCGGATCGCGCGGGCCGCGCCCCTGGCCGGTGTTGCCGTTGCACTCCCGGCCGCCGGTCTGGGCATGTTTCTCGCCTATACGCATCTACCGGGGCTCGTGGTAGCTACCATCGCGATAGCTCTGCTCTGCGCAACCACCGGTGCCCTGCATGAAGATGGAATGAGCGATGTCGCGGACGGGTTTTTCGGCGGCACAACGCGGGAACGGCGTCTGGACATCATGAAGGACAGCAGGATCGGAGCATTCGGTGCCCTTGCCCTTGTGCTGACCGTTGTCCTGCGCATTTTTCTCCTCGCTTCATTATGGCAAAAGTTCAGCCCCGCAGACGCTGCGCTGCTCTTTCTAGCTTCGGAAGCCATCAGCCGGACCATGCTTGTCTGGCAGTGGTACGAAAGACCTCTTGCCCGCCTGGACGGCCTGGCGGCCAGATATGGCAAACCCGGCGGCGAATCTGCGTTGCAGGCCGTGTTTTTAACTATTCCACTGCTCATTCCCGCGGCATTGATCCTGACTGTGCCAGCTCTTCTGGTCGGCGTTCTGGTTGCTGCAGCGGCGGCTTTTGGCACCGGACGCCTGTCGGTGCAGAAAATCGGCGGCGTCACAGGCGACGTATTGGGCGCTATTCAGCAAATCTGCGGACTTGGATTCCTCACCGGGATGCTTATGGTGCACTGAGAAAGTGCGGTGCAGGCAGCTACACGTCATGAAAAACGAATTTCTCGGAAAACCGATCGAAACATGGTTCTGGGCAAACAGGATTGTGGTTCTGATTGCAGTCTTGTTTTGTCTGTCCGCCTGTGGAAGCAGGCCTGAAGTCGGCGCGCTTGCACTGACGGAAGTCCCGGCGCAAGGGGCCAAGACCCACGAGATCCTTGTTGTCACGACGCGAGAACGCGACAGTCGCCCCGACACATATTTCAACGGTGAACGAGGCGAGCAGGTCAACTACGCGCAGGCAACAATCTCCGTGCCGCCGAGCCACGAGCTAAGCCAGGTCGAATGGCCTGACAGCTTGCCCGGCAACCCGGATACGGATTTTGTGGCGCGCAATGCCGGATACATTGCCGACAAGGACGCCTTCACTCGGGAAATCAACAGCAGGCTATCGAGATTGCCGAAGGGCAAGCGAGAGGTCTTCCTGTTCATTCACGGCTATAACACATTGTTTCCGGAGGCGCTTTACCGGTTTGTTCAGGTCGTGCATGACGGAAACATCGAAGCCGTGCCGGTTCTGTTCACCTGGGCGTCTCGCGGCAAGTTGCAGGACTATGTCTATGATCTGAACAGCGCCGCCATCGCCCGACAGGCCCTGGCGCAGACGATGCTACAGCTTGCAAACTCCAAGGCAGAAAAAATCACCATCCTGGCGCATTCCATGGGCAACTGGCTGCTGATGGAAACCGCAATACAGTCGTCTCCGGCGCAAAGAAAAGCTCTTGAGGGCAAAGTCGATGTCGTCATACTCGCAGCGCCCGATATCGACATCGATCTCTTCAAGGCCCAACTGAAGAAACTCGGCACCCCGGCCAATCCGTATGTTGTCGTAGTGTCCCGGGACGACAAGGCGCTCCGCATCTCCCGGGCGATAGCCGGTGGCAAAGAGCGTGTCGGCGCCTATTCCAATGATGAGGAACTTGCCGAACTTGGCGCAATCGTGATCGATGTGACACAACTCGATTCGCTGGATTCAGCAAATCACTCGAAATTTGCACAGCTGGCACAACTCAGTCCGGAATTCCGCAAAACCCTCGGACAATCGGGGCTTCGTTCTGCCACCGACGCCGGACGCGGGGCGACGCTCGGTGATAACCTGGGAACGTTCGTCGGCAACACGGTTGCTTTGCCGGTGAACATCATAACCGCGCCCTTTACCTATGGGGGTGGCGGCTGACGCCGTATCTGGGTTCTTTCCAGCCGCTTTCCAGTCTTGGCAAAGCCACAATCTGTCGCCATATCCGCTTCATGAATTCGCCTTGTATAAAATTCTGCCAGATCGATCAGGAATCCGGCCTTTGCGCCGGCTGCCTCCGGTCTCTCGATGAAATCGCCGGCTGGACGGGTTTCAGCGAAAAACAACGCATGGAAATCCTGTCGCAAATCCCCAACCGCCGCCTGCCCGAGGCTGCCGAAGGCAGCGACTGATGGGTGGCCCCAGACAGATCCGGGGCCTGGTGGTCGCCGCATTGATCATTATCTGCGGCGTCATGATATTTCTGGCCTTTTTCGGCAATCCGACAGATCCGGAAAACATCAATTTCGACGACAGTGGACCGCGTCTCGTTGCGCTTTCAGCGTTGGCGTTCGTCTTTCTTGCCAGTTTCATTTTCGGTCAACCGAAAATCCGAGAAATCGTGCAAGGGACGCTATTCTGGGGCGGTCTGTGCGCCCTGCTTGTCGTCGGCTACACCTACCGCACCGATCTGGTTCAGGCCGGATACCGTGTACTCGGCGCACTGGCCCCCGGACTTGCCGTCACCCAACCTGACGGTTCGATCCTGATCGTGCGCGACGCAACCGGTCATTTTGTACTTGATGGCCGTGTCAACGGTGCGCAAACCCATTTTCTGCTCGATACTGGTGCCAGCGCCGTTGTCCTGACATACGGCGACGCCCAACGGGCAGGTTTTCATCCGGAAGACCTGTCGTTCACCGTACCTGTCTCGACCGCAAACGGCCGGACACTTGTGGCACCGATCCGTATCGACACGATCACCGTGGGAGACCATTCATTCAATAACATCCGCGGTTTCGTCGCACGCGAGGGCTCGCTAAGCGGCAGCCTGTTCGGCCTCACCGCCCTCGACCGGCTGCAGAGTTGGCGGATCGAAGGTGACAGACTGATCATGACTCCTTAGAACAAGCGGAAAATTTCCTGCTATTCAGCGGCTTCCACGTCAAGATCCGTCGGGCTGACTGCGGCCAGGGCCCTGTCAACGACCTCCAGTCCGGCACCGGGCTTGATTGCCTCGACCGTCAGGATCCGCCGCCATGACCGTGCTCCGGGACGTCCGTGAAACAGGCCGAGCATATGCCGGGTCATACGTGCAAGCTTGACACCCTTGCCAAGCTGTTCTTCCAGATAGTTCCTGTGAGCCCGCACCGCATCCCAAGGTGAGACGTCCCCTGTCGTGCCTCCATAAAAACGGCGGTCGACTTCTCCCAGCATCTGCGGCGTGTGATATGCAGCGCGGCCGAACATCAAACCGTCCAGCGTGTCAAGAAATGGCTCCGACTGGTCGAGCGTTTGCAGTCCGCCGTTCAGCCCGATGAACATTTCAGGAAACCGATTTTTCAGGCGCAGGACACGATCATAATCAAGGGGAGGAATATCACGGTTTTCCTTTGGGCTCAGTCCCTTTAGCCAGGCCTTGCGGGCATGTACCCAGAGCGCATCCGCACCGGCCTCGAATACCAACTCGGCCATGCGGTCGAGAGCCGTTTCGGGATCCTGGTCGTCCACACCGATCCTGCACTTGACGGTCACCGGTATCTCGACAGCATCCTTCATGGCCGAAACGCAGGAAGCGACGAGTTCCGGCTCCAGCATGAGACAGGCACCGAATCGCCCGGACTGCACGCGGTCGGACGGACAGCCAACATTGATGTTGACTTCACCATAGCCGTATTCGGCAACGATCCGAGCCGACTCGGCCATCTCCACCGGGTCTGAACCGCCCAGTTGACATGCAATCGGATGCTCCAGACCGGAAAACCCGAGCAGATGATCCCGGTCACCATGAATGACCGCCCCTGTCGTAACCATCTCCGTATAGAGCAACGCATGTCGCGACAACTGACGGTGAAACGCACGGCAGTGCCTGTCAGTCCATTCCATCATGGGCGCAACGGCGATCTTATGTTCTTGATATTTTTTCATTTTTCTTGTTTTCAAGGAACCGGAATTGCACGGGCAAGGTCCAGGCCGGACAAAATTGTCTGTCTTTCGCGGCGTAATGATCTTCTGGAGAACACACAACGCACCCGCTGGATAGCAAAATTGGTCGCAATTCAAAAGCTCCCTTCTGGTAATTGCCGCGCAATGGTTCGTCGAATGGGCATCTTCAAGTCCGATAGGTTGCGGCATCGCAAGGATGCCCAAAGCTGACTTTTGTTGCTCTTTATCCAGATGACCGAGATGCGGGACATTGCGGATCTTCAATTCGCGGCGCTGAATGTCAGCTCGGTGATTACTATCATTTGTGTAGTGGATTGCTTTCGTCCGAGAAGTATCTCGTGGTTCGTTCAGTCCTTAGAAGACGCGTCATGGAGCTGATCAATCCCAGCTCAAGACACTTCTGAAAGGATCTTACGATGACAACTTCTACACAAGACAAGCCAGTTTCAAACGGCGTAAACACCGAAGCGCTGATTGGTGCACGGGGTGTATTTGCAGAGATGCCGCAAGCAGCGTCTTTTACATTCCGTAGCAACTGCGACTGGGTTGATGGCAGCGAGAGCCGCAACACAATCAACGGCTATTTCGGCCTGGGTGAAGAACACATCCGCAAGCAAACCTTCGTCATCAGCTCTGATCACCCGGCGGTGTTTTCGGCCACTGACAGAGCACCAACACCCCCGGAAATCGCGTTATCCGCATTGGCAAGCTGCCTGACCGGCGGCATAGCTGCGGTTGCACAGCATCGTGGCATCCAGTTGCACAAAGTTCAGGCCGTTGTCGAAGGCGATATGGACATGCGTGGTATTCTGGGCATGGATCCCGACATTCGCAACGGCTTCAGTGCCGTCCGTGTGACGTTTAACATCGACGCGGATGCGAGCGATGACGATATCCGTGCTTTGGTCGCTCAGTCGCAGAAAAGATCGACTGTTTTTGATCTGATGACCAACCCCACCAACGTGCATGTTGTCGTTGCCTAGAAACCCGATGGAAACAGGGAGCGAGTGTCATGCGATGTATTTCGACCGTCATCATTGGCGCCGGGCAAGCCGGGCTCGCGATGAGCAAATGTCTCTCGGACCGTTCCGTCACCCATGTCGTGCTGGAACGGGGCGAGATAGCACAATCCTGGGTAAAAGACAGATGGAACAGTTTGCGCCTGCTCACCCCAAATTGGCAATCCCGGTTGCCGGGTTTCAGCTACCGAGGACCGGATCCGGATGGATTCATGAACATGCCGCAAATTACGGATTACCTGCGTGATTATGCTCATGTGATTGCCGCGCCCGTGGAAGAACACACGACCGTTAGTTCCGTAACCCCGGACGGGAACAGCTATTTGGTCTGCACCAGCAGGGGCGACTGGATTTGTGACAATGTCGTCGTCGCAAGCGGAGCCTGCGCGCAACCAAGACTGCCGCAGATAGCCAACACCGTTCCGACAAGTATCGCGCAACTCTCTCTCGCTACCTACAAATCGCCTAACCAGGTTGCACAGGGCGGTGTTTTGGTTGTCGGAGCCTCAGCAAGCGGTGTGCAGATTGCAGCTGAGCTCAGCACGGCCGGGCATTCCGTGACCCTTGCCGTAGGTGAACATATTCGCGCGCCGCGTCACTATCGCGGGCGGGACATACAGTGGTGGCTGGATCGCACTGGTGTCCTGGATGCAGCCATCAAGGATGTAGACGATATTGCCCGGGCGCGTCGCGTACCGTCCTTCCAGCTGATGGGCGACGCGGGGTTGGATGCGATCGATCTGAATACGCTTCAAGCCATGGGAGTAGCCATCACCGGCAGACTGGTTGGCATTCGGCACGGAAAGGCCCAATTTTCTGGCTCTCTGGCCAATCATTGCGCCATGTCGGATCTGAAAATCGGGCGGCTCCTTGAACACTTCGACGATTGGGCCATGCGCGTAAACCTCCCTGATCTGCAAGTCCCGCGGCGACTTCCTCCGACATGTTTTCCCAGTTCACCGCACCTGACGGCCGACCTGAACAATGGTGCATTCCGCACCATAGTTTGGGCAACGGGATATTCTCCGGATTTCAGCTGGTTGAAGCTTCCCGTGTTTGATCAGAAGGACACCCTGATCCACGACCAGGGCGTGGTCGCACCTGGTCTTTATGTGCTGGGGCTACCCTTCATGCGGCGCCGGAAGTCCGCGCTGATCGATGGCGTGGGCGGCGACACCCAGGCTCTTGCCGATCATCTTGTTGCAAATCGACGCAAGCGCGCTGCCTGAAGGAAATCGATCATGGGTACGAAGACAATCTGTCCGGCCATCCCAACGCCGTTCACCAGAATGGTCGGAGTAGATCATCCCATCGTGCTCGCCCCAATGGCAGGAGCGGTGGAAAGCGATCTGGCCGCCGCCGTTGGAAACGCAGGCGGGTATCCAATCATGCCTTGCTCCTGGAGCAGCAAGGAGACCATTGACACCGAACTGGCAAACCTGCGCGCAAAGACTGACGCACCATTTGCCGTCAATCTTTGCCTGGACATGCCCCAGGACGCGCGGCTGGAGTATTGCCTGTCACATCGCCCCAATGCAGTTCATTTCTTTTGGGGGGACGCGGCTCCCTTTGTAGAGCACGTCCATGCAAACGGGGCGTTGGTGATGCAGACCGTTTCAACCTCCAAAGAGGCGAAACGTGCCGTTGAGGCCGGCGTAGATGTGTTGATCGCACAAGGTTGGGAGGCTGGCGGACATGTTAAAGGCACAGTCGCGACATTGCCCCTGCTTCCCGCTGTGGCAGATGCTGCGGGGTCAGTTCCCGTGTTGGCTGCAGGTGGTATCTCCGACGGACGCGGATTGGCGGCCGCACTATGTTTAGGGGCAAGCGGTGTTGTCATGGGGACCCGTTTTCTGGCGACGCCAGAAAGTGCAGCGCACGCTGATTACATCGCGCATGTCATTGCGGCCCAGCATTCGGACACGGTTCACGAAACCAACCTGTACAATGTCGGATGGTCAAATGCGGCACATCGCGTGTTGCGCAACGCGTTAGCGGATCGCTGGCTTGAAGAAGGCCGTCCCGACAACCAGACACGCCATCGATCCGGTGAAATCATAGCCAAGCGAGGCAGCAACTCCATCGTGGCCTATCAATCTACAACCCCTCACCACACGATGACTGGCGAGATTGAGGCTCTGTCAATGTGGGCCGGCCAAAGCGTTGGTCTGGTAAACAGCGTCAACCCCACCGGCGCCATTGTAGACAGCATTATGGCAAAGGCGTATGCCGCGTTGCGATTGCCTTAACGCGTGGCCAAAATGTCCTCGGCATTCGGCAGGCTGGCAAAAATGCAATCGGAGAGCCAACTTGAAATGTTACGTGTCAGAGCGGTAGGCCCAGTGATCTCCATCGCTCCAGAAGCCTTGGCCGCCTTGTAGGTTGTGCGACCCAACCATGCGTCCGCCATCGCGCGAACCCTGGTTGTGATAAACACGTCAACATCCAGGCCCGGATCGGTGGTGCAGACATCAACACTGTCACCCTCAACCGTGATCCACCACTTTGGTTGCTCGTTGAAATCCGTAAACTGGAACAGGACAACCGTTTTGTTGCCGGGCAGATTGTCGGGAACGATGCTGCGCTGAAGATACAGCATCAGCAGTTCAACATCGTAATCCGCGTCGCTCATGAATGCCTTCGACCATTCCATGCCCCAGCTGCCCAGTGCCAACAAGATTGGCTGCAGTTGCCGACAGCTCGCGGTCGGTATGTATTCGTGACCCCGGCCTCCCTGGATACGACGCTTGTACACCAGGTCATACTCCTCCAAAGTGACCAATCTGCGCGTCAAGAGCGTGGGCGAAATTGCTCCCAACCCTCGCTGGAGTTCGGAGAACCGCGTGCTCCCCATCAACAGTTCGCGCACAATCAGCATGGTCCATTTTTCGCCCAGAATCTCGGTCGATTTGGCGATTGGACACCACTGGCCATAGCTGTGCGACATCAAGGTTACTCCAGAAAGTGTAGCAAGGCGCTCCAATCCGTATAGTGTTTTGCTCCAACTTGTAAAGCATCCAGTCTCGTCAGGGTCAGGTAACTCTCATTGCATCAGGCAACCCAGTCCATGGCCTGCAAACCGGAGAGAACACATGAACCTACCTATCCACACGGCCCAAACAGCAGCCCTTAAATCACGTGCGATTTTTGAAGCTATCACTCAAGCGCGCGGGTTCGTTCCCAACGTTTATGCCGTCTATGGCAGCCTTCCCGGCGCAATGAACGGATTTGTCGGGCTGACAGGTGCATTTGGCGACAGCAGCCTGTCTCCCGCCGAACGCGAAGTGGTCCAACTTGCGGTGAGTGTCGCCAACAGGTGCCGTTACTGCGTTGCTGGTCACACGGCATTTGCCGCTGACGCGGGTCTCAAAGACGCCCACGTCCGCGCGATGCGCGATGGCCGGGACCCTGATGATGATCGTCTTGGTGCCTTGGCGCGGTTTGCCCGGAAACTAACAACAGAACGCGGCCGAAATTGCGCCAAAGAATGCACGGATTTTCTGATGGCCGGTTACAGCCCGGATCAGGCTCTGGAAGTGATCATAGGCGTCGCAAACAAAACACTGAGCAACATGACTGCCAACTTGCTGGAGCTGCCGCTCGATGAGAATTTTGCACCCTATGCATGGGATCCGAAGGTGGAAGCAGCATGAGCTTTGCAGGTCGCGAAAAAGGCTGAAGATCGCTCAGGCATTGCTTGACAGTATCTGCTGCCTTTGATGTGCCCTCACTATATGCAAAAAGACCTGGGTCTCAGGCCGATCCTGCAACGGACCTACCAGGCTTTCCAGGTCCTGACTTTCAAGTAGGGTGTTCAAGACGTTTCCTTTACGTCTTGTCCTGCTCCCCGGCAGAGCGCTGTGCCAAGAGAATAGTACCTGAGACCGCATCTCCGTCTGCCGGTTTCAAACGTCTGCGCACATCATGGGCAAGCCACGGCTCCAGAGGGCTTGCCAATCCACCGAGCAGAGAAACGCGAGGGGCTCCCTGTGCAAGCAGTGCGCGCACCAGGGTGTCTATCTCGCCAGCGGCGGCCTGAACGATCTGCCGGGCTGCCGGATCACCCTGCTCGGCATGGCGCAATACCGTGGGAGCGAAGACGGCATAGTCGGTGGCTGTCGCCTGGTCCATCCACCTGACAACCTCCATCGGATCGTGCGAAAATTTTTTCATTACTTCCGCAAGTAGCGCCGTCTTATCCTCCCGGCCATCATGGGCGCGCAAGGCCGCGCGCACCGCGTTCAGCCCCAGATACGCACCGCTTCCCTCGTCGGAAATCGGGAAACCATAACCTCCAACACGGAGTTCCTGCCTGTCGACGAGACCAATCCCCACCGAACCGGTTCCGGCGATGACAATCGCGCCGTCTTCACCGGAATGCGCTCCGAGACAGGCGCCCATTCCGTCATTGACGAAAACGATTCCCGCAAATTCATGTGGATGGTTCGAAAGGGCCTCCAGTACCCCTTTCCGGCTGAGGCCCGCCAGCGCAACGCCGACCCGAACCTGTCCGAGAACGTCTTGTCCGAGACCAGCCTCGCTCATGGCATCTGCGCTCGCCGCCATGATCGCATCCCATGTCTTTTCAATTCCGAGCCGCGTCGCCGCCGGCCCGGCAAGACCCTGCCCGAGAACCCTTCCTGCCGCGTCTTCGATCCGCGCCCGGCAGCCCGTTCCGCCGCCGTCAACACCGAGGAAAAAGGGACCCTCCTTCATGCCGTCAACCGCTCGATGTCGGCACCACAGCGCCTGAGCTTGTCATCAAGCTGCTCGTAACCCCGGTCGAGATGGTAGATCCGGTTGACGACCGTTTCCCCCTCCGCGGCGAGACCGGCCAGTACAAGGGAAACGGAAGCGCGCAGATCCGTCGCCATGACGCTTGTTCCGAACAACTCCGTTTTTCCACGGATCAGAGCACTTGGCCCCTGGAGCTTGATCTCGGCACCCAGACGGCAGAGTTCGGGCAGATGCATGAAGCGGTTTTCGAAAACGGTCTCCCGGATGAGAGACGCACCTTCCGCGCAGGTCGCAAGGGCCATGAACTGCGCCTGTAGATCCGTCGGGAAACCTGGATACGGCTCCGTTGTCACGTCCGCTCCAGTGAGCGGGCCACGACGGGCAACCACCATGCCGCGATCACTCGGCCACACCTCCACCCCCATGGTCTCAAGAACCTGGACGACGGACGCGAGATGTTCCAACCGGGCGTTGAGCAATTCAAGCTCACCGCCGGTAATCGCAGCTGCAACAGCATAGGTGCCGGCTTCGATACGGTCAGGAATGCAATGGTGCCGGGCAGCACGCCAGCTCGTATCGCCGCTGACGAGTATGCGGTGCGTCCCCTCTCCTTCGATACGCGCACCCATGGCGCGCAGAAATGCAGCCAGATCGGCAATCTCCGGCTCCCGGGCAGCATTCAGGATTTCTGTCTCGCCCTTTGCCATGGTACCGGCCATCATCGTTGCCGCAGTCGCCCCAACCGAAGGCCCGGGAAGCACGACCCGCGCGCCCCGTAGTCCATTCGGAGCGGAGGCGACAATTGTCCCGCGCTCCAGTGCAATTTCAGCGCCGAGCATTTCAAGCGCATGAATGTGCATATTCACCGGCCGGGCGCCGATCGCACATCCGCCGGGCAGAGAAACCTTGGCGTGACCGCAGCGCGCAAGCAACGGCGCCAGCACCAGAACAGTCGCGCGCATGCGGCGCACCGTGTCGTAAGGGGTTTCCTGCTGCGACAGGTCCTTCGTGGTGATCACCACGCGGCCGATGCCCTTGTCCACCTCGGCATTGTGGAAAGAGGCCAGCGTCAGCATCGTGTCGACATCGCGTACGGCAGGCAGGTTCGTCAACTCGACCGGATTGGGATTCAGCAATGCGGCGGCGATCTGGGGCAACGCAGCGTTCTTTGCGCCGGAAATGTCAACCACACCGCGCAGTACGTTGCCTCCCCTGATACGCAATCTATCCATATGCTTCAGCCCTTGTTTGTTGCTTCAAGCGATTTTCGCAGGAAAATCCGCGCCTGCCCTGCGGCAAAATCCGGTAGCTCACCGAAGACTTCGTAACCGGCCTTGCGATAGGCAGCGAGCCCCGCCTCACTGAATGTATCGATCCAGGCTCCGGTGCAGCCCCGTTTCTGAGCGCGTTCCTCGGCCGCTTCCAGAAGCCGAATTGCCATTCCCTGTTTCCGATGTTTTTCCGCAACCCAGAGCCACTGGATGTAAAGATAGTTCCAAATCGTGAAACCGAAAGCTCCGGCGATCACCTGCCCCTTCTGATCGTGCAGCATGACCTGCAATTCGGACCGGTTCGGCTCTCCGACGAAGGCAGCGTTATGGGCAAAGAGATCCTCATGGATCGTCTGCCAGTGGTCGACCGGCGCGTCGGTGATCGTCAGGATTGGGTCACCAGGGCGGTTGGCACGCACAATCCGTCCTCCGCATTGCGGTGTCTCAACACCGGTGGTCGTCGGAAAGGAAATCGGCAGACCGCGCAGCGTTCTTACCGCGAGCAAGGCGAAGCACTCTGCCTCGACGGCGTCCGAGCGCCAACCGTGATCTTCGGCTGCGACGGCCTCGACCTTCGCGTAGGTCTCAAGCATTTTCATCATCGCCGGGTTCCAGCGCCCACCGCCGCAGACCACCAGGCGGGTCGGGCGGGTCGGCAGCGTGTCGAGACCGGCACCAACGGCTGCGGCAGAAAAGGCAGTCAAGGTCGCGGCACCATCTTCAAGGGACAGGTCTTCCACCCAGTCGTAGCCAAAGTCAAAACGGTCCAGCGATTTCGGATAGGGCTGACTGAGATAAGGTATCGTCAGTCGCTCCGCCAAACGTGGCTCATCGACGGTTCCGGCGAGTGCATTCGCGCCATCGCGGTCCATATCCCCCGCTCCCCTCGAGCGAACGAAATCGTTGATCGGCGCGTTGGCGGGACCGGTGTCAAAGGCTGCAATCTGCCCGTCACCAGAGATCCAGGTGACATTGGCAACGCCGCCGAGATTCAACACTGCAGTGTCTTTCGGGCATCCCGCGCTGGCCAGAAGGGCCTTGTGGTAGATCGCCGACAGGGGTGCGCCCTGTCCGCCGGCGGCAATATCGGCCGAGCGGAAATCATAGGCAACATCCGTGCCCAGAAGCTGCGCCATCAACCGGCCATCACCCAGTTGGCGCGTTGCGCCGATACGCCCGGGAACCGGGGCACGATGAAGGACTGTCTGGCCGTGAAAACCGATGATGCCGATATCGGCCATGGTGAGCCCCGCAGCTTCGACCACATTGCGCACCGAATCTGCCTGGGCCCGGGAAATTGCCGCTTCCGCCTCGACAAAGATGTCCGGTTCCGGCCCGTCGAAGGCCCACGCACGCGCCTCGGCGAGCGTCTTTTCAAGCAGACGATTTGTTTTGTCCGGATAAGGGACCAGCTCATAGCTACCGAACTCGGTGATCGTCTCACCATCGGTCTTCAACAGGGCCACGTCTATATATCCGTCGAGGACGGTACCGGTCATCAGACCCACGGCCCAGATCGGCTCCATGTTCAGTCCTTTCCATAGATTGCAGTGGCAACCGCCTGTCGCAGCGGGATGATGTCACTCTCCCTGAACCTGCTGGGGTGCACCCGGTTGGTCAGAAGGGACCAGGCATGTCCCGCCGCGAAGTCAATCCAGAGCCCTGTTCCGGTGAACCCGGTATGCCCGATGGTCTGGTCCGAGCATTGACCACCACCTGACCAGTCCGGATGCGGCAATTCCCAACCATGACCACGGGTTGACCCGACCGGGGTCCGCAACAGGCGCGGATGACTGTCTCCAGCTGCTTCCTTGTCGAGAAGGTCTTGTGCAAAGTCCAGAACGGAGCTCACGGTACCGAAGAGGCCCGCATTGCCCGCACCCTGAAGAGCGAAGCAATTCTCGTCATGAACCTCGCCGACGAGCACACGGCCGCGCCAGTTGCAATATTCGGTCGCTGCCGTGATGGGTGCGTTTCCGGAAAAGGCGAAGCCAAAGCCCGGATCCATGTCCCGTATCCGGCACCCTTCGAGCCGCTCGAGCCCGATGCCGAGAAGAATGAAATTAATGCAGGAGTACACCGCCTCTCCACGGGGCCATTCATGCTGCAACACAAAGGCGCGCAAAAGATCCGGATCACTGCCATAGGTGTAGATCGGAAAGACAGGTGGCAATCCTGTCTGGTGGCCAAGGCACTGACGAATGGTCAGCTGCCGCTCCCATGCGGTGTCCGGGTGATATTGGCGCAGGTCCGGTATCAGCGTAGTGAGCGGCGCATCCAGATTGATGCGGCCCTCCCTGGCGTGGCGCATTATCCGCTCGGTGGTTAAAATGACCTTGGAGAGAGAAGCCAGATCGAACCACGTATCCACGGTCATCGGCCGGGGTTCAGGCACGAGCTGCGCCTGGCCGGCGGCACGGGTCATCCGAGCGCCATCCCGTGAGACGAAGCCAAGAACACCTCCCGGAACATTCCCTGAGGTCACGGCGGTCTCGAACCTGGCAAATGCAACATCGAAGGAGGCTTGTCTGTCCAAGGATCATGCCTCCTGCCGGTAGAAATGATCTTCGCCTGCCCCCAGCCATGCCTCCACTTCGGGTGTAAAACCAATAGGGCGCACCAGGGAAGGCATCGCACGGGAATCGATGCTGTATTCGGCACGACGGCGTTCAAGTGAAGGGACGGCTTCGATCAGCTGCCTAGTGTATCTGTGGCGCGGGTTCGCCAGCAACTCACGGGCATCGCCAATTTCAACGATTTCTCCGGCATAAACCACGGCAATGCGGTGCGCGATGCGCTCGACCACGGCCATGTCATGGGTCACGAAGAGATAAGCCAGGCCGAATTCCCGCTGCAGGTCAATCAACAGATCGAGCACTTTCGCCTGGATAGAGACATCGAGAGCCGAAACCGCTTCGTCCAGTACCAGAACGGAAGGCTTCAGCATGAGTGCCCGGGCGATGCAGACCCGTTGCCTTTGACCACCTGAAAATTCATGCGGATAGCGCGTGAGGCTGTCGGCGGGCAAGCCGACACGGCTCAGCAGTAATTCCATCCGGGTGATGGCCTCTTCATCAATACGGCGCCCCACAGCGGTTATGGGTTCCGCAAGAATACTTTGGACAGTGAGACGTGGATTCAATGAGGCATTTGGATTCTGGAACACCATTTGTGTCGGTTTTTCGGTGCCGCCAATCCGAGTACGGTCAACCTGGGTCACGCCGCTGGTCGGCTTGACGAGGTCTAGAATGGCGCGCGCGGTCGTCGATTTTCCAGATCCGGATTCGCCGACAATTCCAAGCGTCTCGCCAGCCCTCAACTCAAACGAAACTCGATCGACGGCGTGGATGTTGCCTGTGTGCTTGCGGAACAGGCCCGTACGAACCGGAAAACGGACGCTCAGATCTTCAACCTTCAGCACTCGATCCGCAGAGGCTTTGTCGCTCCGGACCGATTTGCCGTCCGAAAAGTGGGGAACGGCGCTCAAGAGGTGCCGGGTATAGGGATGCTGCGGGTTGTCCAGGATCTTGTCGAGTGGTCCCTGCTCCACCACTTTGCCATCTTGCATGACCATGATCCGGTCAGCGATACCGGCGACGAGGCCGATGTCATGGGTAATGAATATCATCCCCGTCCCGGTCTCGCGCTTCATCTGGGAAAGCAATCCCATGATCTGCGCCTGGATTGTCACATCAAGCGCGGTTGTCGGTTCATCCGCAATCAGAATCCGTGGGTTTGAGGCGAGCGCGATCGCGATCATCACGCGCTGAAGCATGCCACCGGAAAGCTGATGCGGCGCATCGCCAAGACGCCGGGCGGCATCGGGTATACGCACACGTTCCAGGGCCTTGCACGCAGCTTCCCTTGCCTCTGCCCTGGTCAGCCCCTGCTGAAGCCGGAAGATCTCTTCAATCTGCGCGCCGATCGTCATCACCGGGTTGAGCGATGTCATCGGCTCTTGAAATATCATGCCGATTTCGCGGCCACGGATCTGTTCCAGTTCACTCTCGGCAGCCGAGGCAAGGTCCAGCGACGCGCCATCGGAACGCGTGTAACTGATCGAACCGCCGGTGATCCGGCCGCCGCCATAGTCTACGAGGCGGTTCACAGCCATGGATGTTACAGATTTTCCCGACCCGGTTTCGCCGACGATGGCCAGGGTCTCACCGGGATCGAGATCGAAGCTGACGCCGTGAACAACCTGGTTTTCCTCAGGCCGTGGGCCGAAGCCAACCTTCAGGTCTCGAACAGAAAGAAGGCTCATGCCAGCCTCCTCCGGGTCTTCGGATCAAGGATATCGCGCAAGGCATCGCCCAGCAGGTTGAAGCTGAGCACGGCGAGCATCAAAGCAACCGCAGGCATCCAAAGGAGCCAGGGAGCCATCTCCATGAGGTTTCGGGCATCGGAAAGCATCAAGCCGAGCGATGCATTGGGTGGCTGGGTACCGAGCCCCAGGAAGCTCAATCCCGCCTCGGTTACCAGCGCCCACGCGAGTGCAAGCGTAATCTGGACCGTCAGCGGTGCGACGAGATTCAGTGCCAGATGCCGCGTCATGATGTAACTGCGTGACGAGCCGAAGGTACGGGCGGCGTCGACAAAGTCACGGCGGCGCAGCGAAAGGGCGGGCCCGCGCACGACACGTGTGAAGATCGGGGTGTAGACGATGGCAATGGCCAGGACCGACGTCCAGGTGCCCGGCCCGAAGATCGTGATGATCAAGAGGGCGAGCAGGATAGCCGGAAAGGCCAGCAGAACATCCATGAAGCGCATGACGGCACCATCCCACAGCCCGGCGAACCACGCAGCTGTCAGGCCGAGAACGGCGCCGAGCAAAGAGGCAATGCCTACCGAGAAAAACGAGATTATGAAACTCTGACCGATCCCGTCCATCAAACGCGAAAACACATCCCGCCCGAACAGGTCAGTCCCGAACCAGTGAGCGGCCGAGGGGCCTTGCAGCCTGGCGATACGGTCCTGGATGAGCGGGTCGTAGGGAGTGAAGCCGGTCTTGCCCAAGACCGCAGCGATCAGAAAAACCGCAAATGTGATCAGACCTATACGCCCCGAAGGATGACGCGTGAGATCTTTCAGGAGAGCTGTCATTTGGTTTCGAATCGAATGCGCGGGTCGAGGGCTGCGTAGGCGAGGTCCACCAGCAGGTTCACAACCATGAAGTTAAAGGCAATGAAGAGAACCGAACCCTGAACGAGAGCATAGTCACGTTGCAAAATCGCATCGAGAACGGTGCGTCCTAGACCCGGCAGCGCAAATATCTGTTCAACCAGCACAGCACCGCCAAGAAGGTACCCGAATTCGACTCCCGAGAGCGTGATCACCGGGATCAGCGCATTTGGCAGGGCATGACGCCAGATCACGCGGCGGCGCGACATGCCCTTGGAGCGGGCGGTTCGAACATAGTCTTCCTGCAAGATGTCCAGCATGGTGGAGCGTGACATGCGAATGACTGCGGCAGCAAAGGCAGTCCCGAGTGTGATGGCCGGCAGGATCATCTGTGCAAGATTGGCAAGTGGGTCCTCGGTGATCGGCACAAAGGTTCCCATTTCGGGCAACACGCCGAAGCCCACGGAGAGCAGATAGATAAGCAGCAGTCCGACAACAAAACTAGGCGTCGACTGACCGAACATTGCGACGATGCGCACGATGAGATCCGATGGCCGGTCCTTGTGTGTCGCGGCATAGATCCCGGCGGGGATACCGATCGACAGGGCAATCAGCATCGACAGGATCGCCAGTTCAAGCGTCAGCGGGAAATGTTGCCAGATGATCGTCATCACCGGCTTTCCGTATGTCGTTGAAATTCCGAAATCGCCCTGCAGCACGCCTGCGAACCATCTCCAGAACTGAATGAACCAGTTCTGATCGAGGCCAAAATAGGCCCTGAGAGCGTCACGCTGAGTGGGGGTCAGCAGACCGGACTCGGTGCCAAGCATCGCAGTGATCGCGTCGCCCGGCACCAGCCGGATGGAAATAAAGACGAAGACCGACACGCCCAGCATCACCAGCGGAAACACCAGAAGGCGTTTGATCGGGTAGGACATGAGGATCTCCGTCTGCAGGCCTACTTGTTTACACTGACGTTAGCGAGACCGAACAACGAACCGGTGGGTGTCGGTTCGAAACCGTCGACGAAGTCCTGTGTCCCGGCATAGGAATATCCCGTGTAAAGCCAGACCCAGGGCGACACTTCCGCCAGATGTTTTTCGAAGGACTGGAAGATCTCCTTCCGCTTGGCCGGGTCGGTTTCTTCCCTGCCCTGTGCCATCAGGCTATCGAGATCGTCATCGATATAATTGGCAACTTTCTGCAGGTTGCCATCCTTGGTCCAGTAGCGGTTGTACATGGTGTAAGGATCCGGCTTGCCGCCATTCAATGCCACGGCCATGTCGAAATCAGCTTTTAGCCAGTGATCGACATAGACGTTCAGTTCTTTCATCTCGATCGTCAGATTGATGCCGATTTCAGACAGTTGCGACTGGAGAACCTGTGCTTCGGAGGCAGCGGTTGGCGGCTCTCCGGTTGCGGCCATGATATTCATGTCGAAGCCATCGGCAAAACCGGCTTCGGCCATCAGTTGCCTGGCCTTTTCGAGGTCCTGCTGGTAGCAGAAGAGCTGATCTTGCGGCGTCGCATAAGCCGCCATGGTCAGCGGCCCGGTGACAGCCCCCTCGCCCAGGAGCGCAGTGTCGAGAACGTCCTGACGATCGACAGCGCAGGAGATCGCCTGACGAACCTTTTGTTCGGTCAGCGGACCACGCGACGGGTTCAACTGCAGAACGTGGTAGGAAAGGACCGGCGCCTTGGCCAGTTTGAGGCCTGATGCCTGCGGGATCAGAGTTGCCACAAAAGGATCGTTGATCAGCGCAAAATCCACCTGCTTCGAACGCAGCGCCGCAAGAATCGAGGTTTCGTCCGGCAGGACCGAGATATCGAGCCCGTCGATGGCGACCTCACCACCGTGCCAGTCCTCATTGGCGACCAGGGTGGCGCTCGAATTCGGTGTCCAGCTCTCATATTTGAACGGCCCGGATCCCACGACCTCGGTGCCGATGGTTCCAGCTTCGATTGCGCTGGCTTGCACAATCGCTGCATTCACCGAAGCGAGAGCGGTCAGGAACGGGACGTTCGGGCCGTCGAGATTGAAGACGACAGTCATGTCATCCGGCGTATCGATCGAGGTAATCGCGGTGAAATTCGCACGGGCTGCCGAACCGACTTCTTCGTCGAGGATGCGTTCGAAGCTGGCCTTGACGTCAGCGGGTGTGACCGCCGAGCCGTCGTGGAACTTGGCGCCCTCGTCCAGTTTCATGGTCAGAACCGTGGCTTCGTCGTTGAACTGCCAGGAACCGGCGAGTGCAGGAACGATCTCGGCATCCTTGTCGAGGCGCACAAGCGGCTCATACATCAGTTCAAGGAATCGGATCGACGAAAAGGCAGTCTGTTTATGCGGATCAAGGCCGGTGGCATCCTGAGACCACGCGACCTTGAGGTTTTCGGCCATTGACACGCCACTTAACGCCGTGGTGCTCAGTATTACGGCCAGGCCGACCGTCCCAAGTGACTTGGTAATCATCTTTGACATAATGCAATCTCCCTCTGTAGAACGATTAGGCGATCTAGTCCGTCAGTCTTGCGCAGATTGTTCCCCGCGTCTTGTCTATTGCTTTCCTCAGTACACCACCGTTTTCCGCGAGAACCTCACTGGCGGCATCCCGGTTGAGTCCCGTGAGTTTCATGCAGATTGCCAGCTTGACGTCATTGCCAGCCTCGGCAAGAAGAACAGTGGCCTCTTCCGGCTCAACGCCTGTTATTTCCGACAGGATACCGACGGCACGTGTCTGCAGCTTGGAATTTGAGATCGACAGATCAACCATCAAATTCTGGTAAGTCTTGCCAAGGCGGATCATTGCCGCGGTGGTCAGCATGTTCAGCACCATCTTCTGAGCCGTACCTGACTTGAGCCGGGTCGAGCCCGTGACGACTTCAGGACCAACGACCGGTGCAATGGAAATCTCGGCATGGCGTGACAAGAGGGAATTGGGATTGCAGGTGAGCGCCATGGTGCGCGCGCCCACTTCCGAGGCATAGTCGAGAGCGCCGATCACATAGGGTGTCCGGCCCGAAACGGCGATACCGACAACCACATCCAGTTCGGTCAAGGACACGGCCGCCAAATCATCCGCTCCCTGGGCCTCGCTGTCCTCGGCCCCTTCAACGGCATGGCGCAACGCCCGGTCACCTCCGGCGATAATGCCAATGACCATCGACGGCGGCACCGAGAAAGTCGGCGGACATTCGGAAGCATCAAGAACGCCCAGGCGGCCGGACGTTCCCGCGCCGATATAGATCAAACGTCCTCCGGCGCGAAACGCATCGGCTATGACTTCGACCGCCGTTGCGATGACCGGCAGTTCCGCCTCGACGGCAGACGCAACCATCTTGTCTTCTGCATTGATCCGGCCAACCACTTCAGGAACCGGCAGCAGGTCGACATCCGTCGTGCGCGGATTTCGCGTCTCGGAAACAAGATTGCGGAGTGAACGAACCGACAGCGGATCGGACATTGGAACCCCCTGTTACTTTTCGCATGATCTTCGACTTAATTATTCCAATAGTCAACGATTTGTTCAATTTTTTATTCCTTATTATTTGCACGTATTGTATCATTGGGGCAAAGAACAGAATATTCAATTTATAATTCATGCACTTAGAAGATTGCTGAAAGAGAGCGCCCCTGCTCCGGAGTATAGACAACAACGAAGCTATTCGCGGCGATGGAAATATCTATTCCATTTGAACGGTTCCTGCGAAATGATGATTCCGAACCTTTCACAAGGATGCACCATGTCGATTCTGACAATAATGAAGGGGCAAATGGACAGCCTTACGGCTGCGGAGCGCGAGATTGCAAAGTTTGTTCTCGCCTCGCCTGACGAGATGATCCATCTTTCGTCCGCTGAACTGGCAGAACAGACCGGTCGCAGCCAGTCCAGCGTCGTCAAGTTCTGCCAGAAACTCGGCTGCCGTGGATATCAGGACTTCAAGGTCGCGGTGACAAAGGCCGCGTCGCAAACGTGGCAGGTGCCAGCGGGAGTAATTCACGGAACGATCGGCAGTGACGACCCGTTCGCGACCATACTGCAAAAACTGCTCGGCTCTAAGATCCACGCCATGCAGCAAACGCTTTCAGTCAACAACGAGAAAACGTTGCGAGCAGCCCTGGACGCAATCCGCACAGCGCGGCGGATCCAGCTTGTCGGCGTCGGCGCCTCTTCGCTCGTAGCCCAGGACTTCGCCTACAAGCTCCAAAAAATCGGCTACATGGTGTTGTTCGACGCAGACAGCCACATCCAGATTGCCAATGCCGCAACGCTTGAAAAAGGCGATCTGTGTATCGCGCTTTCCTATTCGGGCGACACGCTTGAAAGCCGCCGCATCGCCGAGACAGCGCTCAAAAAGAACGCTACCGTGATTTCCGTAACAGGCGTTCAACCCAATCGCCTTGCCGACCTGTCGGAAATCCAGCTCTATATCGTTGCAGATGAACACCAGGCCCGCAGTTCGGCAATCTTCACCCGTGACGCTCAACTCGCCCTCGCGGATCTCATGTTCATCCTGCTCATTCAGTCCGACAGCCGTGCCAACGGTCTCATCCATGCCGCGGAAGACGCTGTCTCCACTCTAAAAACCTAGGGGATCTGAGGAAACCCGGCCCGTCCAAAACTCTGCGTAGCCACTCGAAACCAGGTAACACAAATTGTTTTGTTTGCCTGCGCTTTGAGCGCGTACACACACATTCAGGGCAATTTCAACAGCTCACGTAAAACACGACTAATTCGCAGGAACCGGCTGGCGCATGGAACAAGAAATGAAGATCACGCTGACCCAACTTCGAACCTTTATTGCCGTTGCCCGCGAACGATCGTTCACGCGCGCTGCAGAACGCTTGTCGTCGTCGCAACCATCTGTAAGCGCAGCAATCAAACATCTGGAAGCGGAGTTGAAGCTTCGGCTCTTTGATCGCACTACAAAAGAACTCCACCTGACTGCGGAGGCCAAAGCGTTCCTGCCGACTATTGAAAGACTGAGTGACGACCTGGAGGCCTCTTTACAGGATTTGCGCGCAACGGCTGAACGTCGCAGAGGCAGGGTCGCAGTCGCCGTGTTGCCTTCCATTGCAACAAATGTGCTGCCGGCCACAATTTCCCAGTTTTCGGCTGCCTATCCAAACATCCGGATATCGCTGCGTGACGACAACACGGCGGCAATCTGGCAACAGGTGCGCAATGGCGAAGTGGACCTCGGCATCGCTGGACGTATTCAGGCTGAAGAAGGCCTTCATTTTGAGACCCTTATCAGGGATCCCTTCGGTGCTGTGATGCATCCCACCCACCCTCTGGCAGGCGAGACAGGACCAATCAGATGGAGCGAACTTGAGGGATACCCGTTTGTTTCATTCGGTGCCGATACAGGAATCAGGCCACTGCTCGATACGATCGACCCGACACCGAACAACATCTCGTCGCCTTGGATTGAAGGCTCCAATATTGCAGCAGTACTCGCCCTTTTGAAAGCCAACCTTGGGATTGCTGCTCTGCCGGAAATGGCGATGCGGTCCGATGGACGCGACCTGGTGTTTAGAACGCTTCTCGACCCGCCACTCTACCGCAAGATCGGTTTGGTCACCCGCGCAAACCGTGCTCTTTCGCCCGCTGCGCAAGGCTTTGTTGACAATATGCGGGAGGTGCTCAAACCCCAGTGGCTTCGATAGCCTATGGCTGTTCATTTATAATTTTTTCAAATAAATGGTGCTTTTCTATCAAAAAATCACATGAAAATGATTGCCACGCCGAACATCACGTAGTGTCCTCCGCCCATCATTGATGGGAGGAATTCATACAATGGCACTTACTACAATTAATCGACGTTCGATCCTTTCCACCGTTAGCGTCGCACTCGTCACATCAGTTCTGAGCATGGCAACGCCCGCAAGTGCCGATGATCCTGAATTTCTCAACATTGGTGGCGGTCCAAGTGGCGGCACCTTCAACGTTGTCGCCACCGGCCTTGGAAACCTGATGCGCGAAGCATTTCCTGACAGCGTTGTTGGCGTGCAACCAGGCGGTTCCGGCCCGAACCTGCTGCGCGTTTCCGCTGGCGAGGCTGATATCGGCCTGACGTCTGCCAGCAACGCGACCGATGCATGGCACGGGCGTGACCCGGCAACCCCGGACAAGCCAATCAAGAATGTCCGCGGACTGATGACATTCTTTCCAAGTGCTATCCAGATCTGGGTGGACGCCGATTCCGACATTCACAGCATTGAAGATCTGAAGGGCAAACAAGTCAGCGCCGGTCAACCTGGCCAGACATCCTGGAATGCATTCAACAATCTCCTCGCCGTTCACGGCATGACGACGGATGATATCGAAGCTGATGGCGGCACCATGCACAAACTCAGCTGGAAGGAGTCCCAGAATGGACTTCGCAATGGCCAGCTTGATGCGGTCATGTGGGTAGCGCTTTACCCGCATTCGACGGTGCTTGCCACCGAAACGGCCCGCAAGATCAGGGTTCTTTCACTGGATGAAGCCAAACTTGACGAATACCTGGCAAAGCATGGTGGTGGTTTCCAGAAAGTAGAGCTCCCGGTTGGTCTGTATCAGGGGCAGTCAGCACCGGCAAATTCAGTTGGCACAAAAACTTTCCTGTTTGCTTCCGACAAGATGCCTGATGACGTTGCCTACAAGGTCACCTCGACAATCTGGGATAATCTCGACCGGTTCAAGCAGACCCATGCCCTGCTGAACTTCATCTCGGATGAGACGGCAGGCCATGGAATGGCCGTACCTCTTCATCCCGGAGCCGCACAGTTCTACAAGGACAAGGGTATTGCGTTTGATGAGCCGGCCCTGAACTGATCCGCCCTGGGTACTTCACCACGTGTTTGAAACCCTGAATGAGAGACATCTCAGGCATGCGTCTTAAGTCCGAACAGGTCGCGGGTGCATTGGCAGTCGCCATGGCAGTGTTTCACCTTGCAGCGGCCTCTCCGTTTGTCCTGATGCCAAACATCATTCTGCGGGGCTGGCATCTGTTGTTCGCCTTGTTGATCGGGTATTTGATCTACAAATTTCCGATCAAACGCCTGCGCGGTCCGGTCGATGGTCTTTTCATTGCCCTGTCCGTGGTGTGTCTTGGCTATCTGATTTTCAACCACGCGGAAATTGTCGTCCGTCCTCCCTGGACCCTTGAGGCTTCGCCGTTCGAACTCTTCGTTGCTATTGGCACAGTTATAGCCGTGCTGGAGTTGACGCGGCGAAGCCTTGGCTTGACGATCTCAGCGCTGTGCGTCGTTTTCATCGTCTACGGGTTTGTCGGACCATACCTGCGATATGTGGACATGCTTCGTCCGCTCGCGCATGGCGGCGTCGGCATCAATGAATTTGTCGACCAGATGTATTTCAGCTTCGAGGGCATATTTGGTGTCGCCCTCGGTGTTTCGGCCGACTTCATATTCCTGTTTGTCGTGTTTGGTGCGTTGTTGCAGGTCATAGGTGGCGGCGATTTCTTCGTCAATGTCACACGTGCAGCCACAGGAGCAACGCGTGGCGGTCCCGCAAAAATGGCGGTCATGGCCAGCGCCCTGATGGGCACCATGTCTGGCAGCGCGGTAGCCAATGTCGCCACGACCGGTGCCATTACAATCCCGTTGATGAAAAAACTCGGATATCCCAAGGCATTTGCCGGTGCGGTTGAGGCCGTTGCCTCGACAGGCGGACAGATCACACCACCCATCATGGGCGCGGCAGCTTTTCTGATGGCGGCGATCCTGGGTATCAGCTACCAGGAAGTCATAACCGCCGCGGCCATCCCCGCGATTCTTTTCTTCTTGTCCCTGTTCATTGCCGTTCACTGGGAAGCTCTCAAGCAGGGCCTTCAACCCATGGAGCGCAGGCAACGCGGTGCAACCTGGCGGGAATTCAAGGCCGGCTGGACATTCCTTCTGCCACTTGTCGTCATCATGACATTTCTTTTGCTTGGCTATACGCCCAGTCTTTGCGCCTTTTATGGTGTCATGGCAACACTGGCGACGCCGTTCCTGCGGCGTAGCACAATGGTATCACCGGCTGTTCTCGCCGAAGGGCTAAAACTGGGTGCAAAAGCGGCGGTGGTGGTGGCAATTGCCTGCGCCTCTGCCGGTATCATTGTCGGGATCGTGCAGATTTCAGGCCTCGGATTTCGTTTCAGCAGTCTGGTGATTTCATTCGCTGACGGCAATCTCTACCTGGCACTCGTGCTCGCGATGTTTGCGGCATTCGTCTTTGGCATGGGCATGCCGACGACACCAGCCTATATCATCCAGGCAACACTGGTGGCCCCTGCCCTTGTGGATCTGGGGGCGCAACCGCTGGCTGCTCACCTGTTTGTTTTTTATTATGCGGTCCTTGGCCAGATCACGCCTCCCGTAGCGGTCGCCGCATTTGCAGCAGCACCCATAGCAGGCACAAGCCCGACCTCGGTTGGATGGCGTGCCTTCCTGCTGGGTATCCCTGTCTATGTCATTCCGTTCCTGTTTGTTGCCAATCCTGAGCTCCTTGGCCAGGGAGACTGGTCGATGTTGTTTCTGGTTCTGGCGCGCTCTGCCTTGGCAATCATCTGCCTTGCGATGGCTGTGACAGGGTGGCTCTGCGGACGCCCTCTCAAGTGGACAGGTCGGACGCTTCTCGTTGGCGCGGCCGTGATGCTCGTGACACACGATCCGGCGTTCAATGCAGCGGCGATTGTGGTCATTGCGCTGGTAACTGGACTGCAAAGGCACCGGTTTGGACACAGATTGATTGGAAAAGTGGGCAATGAAGAATAACGACCAGCTGGTCCCCAATTCGTCAAAGACAACCGGTCCGGTGGCCTCCCGGCGTGAATGGAAACTACCGCCACCCGAACCGACTGTTTTTGCCTATGAACCGATCACCGTGCATGAACGCATTGCCTATATTGCAGGTCAGATCCCAAAACATCAGGGAAAACTTGCCTATTGTGGCCTGGTCGGAAGTGGCGTGTCGTTTGAAGAAGCAAAAGCGGCCGCGCAGATCTGCGCTGAACAGGCCCTTGCATGGCTAAACAGGTCAGCGGGTGGCCTGGACAATATCGAACGCATATTGCGTCTCAAATGCTTTGTTGCTCATGCAGAGGGTTTTACGCAAATCTCCGAGGTCGCGGACGCTGCATCAATCTTGCTGGTAGAGTATTTTGGAGATGCGGGGCGTCATTCGCGATCTGTCATTGGTGTCAGAAGCTTACCCAGAAACGCACCTGTTCTGGTCGAAATCACTGCGGCCCTTTGCAGTGACCCGACATGACATGGGCGTCACAACGAAACGTCAGACACCAGATTGAATTCTTCGTCACCTGGATCGGCGCGTGATCAAAGCGGGGCAAGAAATTGCTTCAGCGCCGCACGCATGCCTGTTGTTTCAGCGTGTCCACCGTTCGGCTCGATAAAAGTTTTCAGGTCGCGGGCGTTCCGCGCGTAGGCGTCGGTCACGCGCGCGAACGCAGGTTCAAATGCGGCCTGCGGCGTCAGCGGATCCATGTAACCCGCCCCGATGAACTGCTGTCTTGGTGCAATGAGTGCTGCAACATCTCCCATATCGTAGTCCGGCAACAGACCGGGGACGGTCATGTAAATCCCATGAAGATCGTGCGCCCCGGTCCTGATCAACTCACCAATGCTGGAGAATGCGCACAGGTGTGAACATCTGGCGATGTCAGGATTTAGTGCTGCATGCCAATAGGAAAGCGTTGCTCCCATGGACAAGCCAAAAGTGGCAACGCGGCCGCGTTCTATCCCCGGAAATGCAGACAGAGCAGAATATGCCCGATCCATGTCGTCAAGCATAAGGCCCAGAAGCGGTCGACCGTGCCACAGCGCCTTTTTGCTGAGCTCAGACTCCGTTCCCTCAGATTGCCGGCGCCCAAAACCCGGCATCTCCGGGCAAAGCACCACGTATCCAAGGCTTGCAAGCCAAAGGCCCACCGGCGGCTGCAACAGGCTCGGCCGTCCGTCAGACACTTCTGTCATGCCGATTTCGTATCGATTTCCATGAGCATGCCCATAAAGAACAGCCGCTCCGTTTCGATTTTTCTCCAGTGGACACAGTACTCTGGCCGGCAAAGGGTCTAGGTCACATTCGATGACACCATCAAAACAGTGAATACCCGACTGCGTCCAATGACGGTGCTCTACCCATTTGCCCGGACGTTGCGCCTGGCAACCAGTCAAATTCCGGAGTTTTCGCCTGCTCAGTTTCATGGTGCAGCACAGTCTTTGCCAAAATCTGTATACTGGTATACTAGTATTAAAGGGAACAGGAACGCCACCCGTGCAGCACATGCGAAAATGGACTGAGCCGCAATATGCAGACAAACTGCCGGATCGTCGGCAGCTGGAAGTCTTTGGTGTTGTCCAGGCATTTTACCATATTCCCGCCCCCGCAGCGGGGAGCAAGGACGATTTCCCGGGACGGCGAATTCAGAAATCGACCGAAAGCAACATTCCGCCCCGAAATGATGCCGAAACCACCGTACTCGACACGGTGAACGTCGCGATTACGTCCTGCAAATCCGCATCAAGCGAGTGCACCGACACGGTCCGGGGAGCTGAATTGCGCGAATTCAGAACCAGGGCGTTCACGGCATGAAAGCTCTGACCCGCGATACGGAAGACCTGTTTTCCACTTGGCAAGTCAATCCGTCGCTGCCGATCGCCCCGCAAGCCTATGAATTCCTAAGGCAATGCATTGTTGACAACACATTGCCGCCCGGCGCTCCAATCAGCGAAGGCATTTTTGCGGCCCAGTTGAAAATAAGCCGAACTCCCTTGCGAACAGCCATGCAACAATTGGCGGGAGAAGGTTTGATCGTCACGCGGCCGCAGGTCGGTTCGGTGGTTGCAATGCTGGATACCGAGCGCCTTGAAGAAGCTGTTTTCATGCGCTCGGTTCTTGAGGAAGCCGTCGTGCGCCGGTTGGCCGAAAGAGGGCTTGACCGCCAGGTATTGGCAAAATCCTTTGCGGTACAGAAGCTGGCGGCCGATGCCGATGATTATGCAACATTCTTTCAGGAAGATGAGCAGTTTCACGCAAAACTGGCTGTATTGGCGGGAGTGCCGAACACCTGGCGCCTCGTCCATTCGGTCAAGGGCCACGTCGACCGGCAACGTTTCCGCATGATGTCGGGCATTCCCTATCGGTCGATGCGGGCATATCGTGATCATCTGAAGATTGTCCGCCGCATTGCGGCGGGGGATGGAGACGGAGCCGCTCTGGAGATGCGCAAGCATGTGCACTCGGTTCTGGAACTGGTGCCGGACAACGGCACATTGCTGCAGCTGCAGGCACAATTGCCTGCCGATGATGGCTAGCAAAAGGTCGGGAGGAGTAACCATGACCAATCGAATGAAAACACTGCTTGGCACCAGCGTCCTGTCGCTGGCGCTTTTGACAGGCAACGCAATGGCGGAAGCCGATTTGCGCATGACCTGGTACAACGACGGCAATGAGAGTGAAGCCATGCAGGCTCTGCTCGACAAATTCGAGAAGCAAAATCCTGACATATCCGTCACGCTCGACGTTGTTCCCTACAAGGCCATTCTTGAAAGTCTGCCTGTGCAGCTTGCTGCTGGCGATGGGCCCGACATCGCCCGCGTGACCGACCTTGGTGGTCTGTCCAAGTATTATCTGGACATGACGCCGTACCTGGAAAACGCCGATTACTGGCGCGAAAATTTCGGTCCGTTCCTTAAATGGCTCGATCCGGACGGAGACCAGATCTCCGGCTTCATGACACAGCTGACCGTTACGGGCCCTTATGTAAACAAGACACTTTTTGAGCAAGCCGGTGTCGCAATGCCAGGAGAAGGTGCGACCTGGGACGACTGGGCCAAAGCCGTCAATGAAGTCGCCGCCAAGCTGGACATCCCCATTCCGATGGCATGGGACAGGTCGGGACACCGGGTATCGGGACCGGCGATCGCGATGGGCGCGAAAATGTTCGACGATGACGGCAACCCTGCACTTGTCGATGACGGTCTCAAGTCAATGGCAACCAAGCTGTACGACTGGCATCAGGACGGCACAATGGCGAAGGAGCTGTGGGGGTCCGTGTCCGGGTCTACCTATCTTGGCGCCAACGAGGATTTTGCCAACGCACAGGTCGTGATGTACATGTCCGGTTCGTGGCAAATCCCGCAATTTGCCGACAAAATCGGTGACGCGTTTGACTGGTGGGCTGTCCCTGCGCCCTGCGGAACCGCTGCCTGTACAGGCATGCCCGGTGGAGCGGCCCTGGTTGCGATGAAAGACAGCGATCATCCGGAAGAGGTTGCCAAGCTCATGGACTTCCTCGCGCAGGAAGAAAACCTGGCGGAGTTTTACGGCAAGAACCTGTTTATTCCGGGTCATCTCGGGCTGGCGACAGGTGGCGTTGACTTTGCCACCGACGACCCGCGTGCCAAACATGCACTCGAAACATTCGCAAATGCCGTACCGGGCATTTCGCCGACCGCTTTCGACCTTCAGGGATACGCGAACAACCGTGTGATGTTCAACGCCCTGATTTCACGCCTCGGCGAGGCAATCGTCGGTGAGTTGACGCTGGACCAGGCATTTGACCGCATGACGCAGGATGTTGAAAAGCAGCTTGCCGAAAAAGAACGCGGCAACTGAGTGTTGTCCGTATCCCGGCCTTCTGGCCGGGATACATTCCTTTTTTTGGCATTTTCCCGCCAGGTTGAACCATGTCTCCCAAACCCAGTAAAACGGCGTCAGAACAGCTTCAGGCCATTGCTGCCTGGCCGTTGCAGATGTTTTTCAGACTTCTCGACATCCCGCTTCGCGGGATACAGAAGATGGGCGGCATCGGGTCGATGCCATACGTATTTCTTCTGCCAAATCTCGCCTTTTTCGGGATGTTCGTGATCATCCCGCTATTCATCAATTTCGGTTTCTCGCTCACCGGCGGAACCAATCTGTTCCTGCAGGACCGCGTGTATGTCGGAGGCGAGCAATACTCGTTTCTGTTCAAATGCGAAAACTACATGGTGTCCGCGACCTGCCAGGAAGACCGCTTCTGGAAGGGCATCTTCAACACCGCGATATTCGTCCTGTTTCAGGTGACATTCCTTGTCATATTCTCCCTGATCACAGCCATAATCCTGAATCGCAAGATCAGGGCGCGCGGCTTTTTCCGTGCTGTTTTCTTCTTTCCCGTGCTTCTGTCGCCGGTTGTCGTTGCGTTGATCTGGAAGTGGATTCTTCTACGTGACGGTATCCTGAACGCATTTCTGGTGTCGCTCGGTCTCGACAAAATACTGTTCTTCGTTTCGCCCGAATGGGCGATGTTCTGGGCAGTGTTCGTCTCGATCTGGGCACATATGGGTTTCTACACCCTCATTCTTCTTGCCGGGCTTCAGGCCATTCCGCCAGACCTTTACGAAGCAGCGGAAATGGACGGTACGTCGAAGGAAAGGGTCTTCTGGCGGATCACGCTGCCGCTTTTGTGGCCAAATATGCTTGTCGTCATTGTGTTGGCGCTGATCAAGGGTGTGCAGATCTTCGACGAGGTTTACGTACTTACGGGCGGCGGGCCCGGCACTGCCACACAATTCATCGTCCAGTACATCTACAACACCGGCTTTACAAATCAGGTTCAGAATTTTGGCCTTGCGTCCGCGTCGTCAGTCGTTCTGGGCGTGGTCTTGTTCGTCCTTACAATGCTGCAACTCGCTGCCACAAGGAGGCGCAACAATGGCTGACGCAACCGCTCATCGTCGGACGATCGGAACGTTGCTCACCGCGAGACGCGGCAGGGGTAAGCTGCACTGGACGGACATATTCACCTACCTCTACCTGGCCTTTGGCATTCTCCTGATGTTCGGACCTGTCGTCTGGCTGGTGCTGTCCAGCTTCAAGACGCCCGCAGGTCTGCTGGAGTTTCCGCCGACACTTTTGCCATTGGGTCAGATCAGCGCCGAGGTCGAGGGATATGACAAACCGCTGCCGATCTTCCGCGCAACGCTGGAAGACGGTACGGAAATGGAACTGGCGCAAGTCAGGCGCATCGGAATTGTCAGCCAGATGGTTGATCCCGCCAATCCGGACCAGACTTACAAAGTTCCGATTTCCAATCGCACACCTGTTCGCGAATTCCGCATTGCCAGCGAGAACTACACCGAGCCTCTGCGCAAATTCAATTTCGGCGGCTATCTGTGGAATTCCATCATCGTAACAGTGGTTGCAACCGCGATAACGCTGCTGATCAATTCCATGGCCGCCTACGGCTTGTCGATCTACGAATTCAAGGGGCGAAACGCGATCATGATCTTCGTGATCGGAACGCTGATGATTCCGATCACCGTGATCCTGGTTCCGGTTTACCTGGTGGTGACGTCACTCGACATGGTCAATTCACTGTGGGCCGTAATCTTACCCGGAGCTGCCACTCCGACCGGGGTCTTTTTGTTGCGCCAGTACATGCTGACGCTGCCACGTGATCTTATCGAGGCTGCCCGCATGGACCGTGCGAGTGAATGGCAGATCTACTGGCGCGTCGTACTGCCCCTTGCCCTGCCCGCGATCGCGGTGCTGGCAATATTTTCCATCATGTGGCGTTGGAACGACTTTCTGTGGCCGCTGATCGTCCTGAACCGATCCGAAGTCTACACGTTGCAACTCGGGCTGAACGCCTTCCAGGGCGAGCTCGACGTGCAATGGCACTACATTCTGGCCATGACTGTCGTGACACTGATCCCGGTCGTGGTTGTGTTCGGATTTCTTCAACGGTTTATCACCACGGGTATTGCAAGCACAGGAATGAAATGACGAAACCTCTTATTTTCCTCGACCCGCATCCACGTAATGAAATGATGGTTTACGATCAGGCGACAGAAGACACGCTGAACCAAATGGGCCGCGTGGTCGCCCATTTCGGCAGCCGGGCGCCTGACCACCTGGTTGACGACATCCTCTCAGAAGTCGAAATCATCATCGGTCAGACCGCCATGCCCAAGGAGCGGCTCGACCGAGCTCCCAGACTGCGTGGCATTCTTAACGTCAAGGCTAACTGGGAACCCAACATCGACTATGCTGAAGCCCACGCGCGCGGCATTCATGTCCTCTCGGCAGCTCCCTGCATGGCCCCGGCTGTGGCCGAGTATTGCGTTGGTCAGGCGATCATGCTGGCACGGGGTCTTCACACGTCCGATGGTCTCTTCCGTGATGGCAGCGAAGCCTATGGAATTGCCGGAAACGAGACTGCTTATTCGCTTTATGGCGCTGACGTGGCGCTTCTCGGCTACGGAAATCTCGGCCGGGCACTTGCGCCGCTGCTGCAACCATTCGGCTGTCGGATCATGGTGCACGATCCCTGGCTTTCGGACAGCTACCTGCGCAACGAAGGTTTGGAACCCGTCTCGCTGGAACATTTGCTGACCCGACCCAAGTTCATTTTCCTGCTCGCGGGTGTGACATCGGAAAACGAGGGTTTTTTGAACCGGAGCAAACTTGAAACGATCCGCCCGGATTCTTCCGTCATTTTGGCCAGTCGAGCCGAAATTGTCTCGTTCCCGGATTTTGTCGAACTGGCGGGCGAAGGACGATTCCGCGCTGCCGTCGATGTCTTTCCACAAGAGCCCGTCGCACCGGACGACCCCGTTCGAATGACACCGAAAGTGCTGTATTCCGCGCATCTGGCAGGCGGGATCCGACCGTCCTATGCGCGCATTCGTGAAGCCATGCTGGACGACGTGGGTCAGATTCTGAAGGGTCTCCCCCCACTTAGAATGCAACGCGCCGAACCCAGCCTGGCCGGCAAGATGCGCAGCCGGTAGCAAGAAGGATCGCGAATGACTCAGATTGATTTGAAAGCTGTGCGCAAGTCCTATGGCACTGTCGAGGTGATCCACGGAATCGATCTTTCCGTGAACTCTGGCGAATTCGTCGTCTTTGTAGGCCCTTCCGGATGTGGCAAGTCCACGCTCTTGCGTATCATCGCCGGACTGGAAGACATCACCAGCGGGACCGTCGAGATTGATCGGTCGGTGGTCAACACCATTCCAGCTTCGGACCGCGGTCTGGCAATGGTGTTCCAGTCCTATGCACTTTATCCGCACATGACGGTCTACAAGAACATGGCTTTCGGGTTGGAAAACTCGAAGATGCCAAAGGCCGAAATTGATACCAAGGTCCGCAAAGCCGCAGAAATGCTGCAGATAACAGACTATCTTGACCGCCGCCCCAAGGCACTTTCCGGCGGACAGCGTCAGAGGGTCGCGATCGGACGGGCAATCGTACGCGACCCGAAGGCATTTCTGTTTGATGAACCATTGTCGAACCTCGATGCCGAACTGCGCGTAACAATGCGCAAGGAACTGGCCGCGCTGCATGCCGAGATCGGCGGCACGATGATCTATGTCACCCACGATCAAACCGAGGCAATGACGCTTGCAGACAAGATTGTCGTCTTGCAAGGCGGTGTCGTGGAACAGGTCGGCAAGCCACTCGATTTGTACAACAATCCGCAAAACGCCTTTGTCGCCGGCTTTATCGGTTCGCCGCGCATGAACCTTGTCCAGGCAACCGCAGAGGAGGATGGTGAAGGCATTGCGCTGGTGGCAAAAGGCACGCGTGTGTCGCTGCCGCCAATTCAGGGTATCAAGCCTGGAGATACGGTGACCTACGGTATCCGGCCGGAACATATACTGCTCACCGATGCCCCCAATTCCAGTGATGCAATCGCCGAGGTCTTTTTGTCCGAGCAACTTGGTGGGGAGACCTACCTCTATTGCAAAGTCGACGGGATCGAGCAGCTCACCATTCATCAACCAGGGCAGTTGCCGATCGAAAACGGCGAAACCCTTCACCTGCGCTTTGACAGGGCGCAGATGCACCTGTTCGATGCCAACGGCAAGGTCATCACCAACGGGGTGCAGACGTGAAAAAGTTCGGCCTGGCGGTCATCGGTTGCGGCATGGGGGCGAAACCGCATGCAGGTGCTCTCAAGGAGCTGGCAGATGTCATTGACGTGAAGGGAATTTACGCCCGCAGTGAAGGAACGCGGGCGACATTCGCCAGTGAACACGGGTTCGCCGTTGCCGAGAGTGCCGAGAGACTGGCTGCCGATCCGTCTGTTGACGCCGCTCTCATCCTGACGCCTCCCAATGCGCGCGAGGACCTGGTTCGTCTGTTCGCGACCAACGGCAAACATGTTCTGTGTGAGAAACCCCTGGAGCGAAGCGAAGAGGCAGCTCGGCGAATTGTCGGGATCTGCGAGAGCAACGGCGTCAACCTGGGTGTTGTTTTGCAGCACCGATTTCGCCAGGCGAGCGAAAAGCTGGCGGGGCTGCTCGCCTCAGGTGCGTTGGGTGAAATCCGTGCCGTGCGTGTCGACGTGCCGTGGTGGCGCGATCAGAAATACTATGACGAGCCCGGACGCGGCACTTATGCGCGCGATGGCGGCGGCGTGCTTATCTCTCAGGCGATCCATACGCTCGACTTGATGCTGTCACTGACCGGTCCGGTAGCGGCGGTCCAGGCCCTCGCGGCAACGACATCTTTCCATGAGATGGAAGCAGAGGATTTTGTGGCGGGAGGACTGCAATTTGAATCTGGTGCGGTCGGGTCCCTGTTTGCAACAACAGCTGCCTTCCCGGGGGAAGCAGAATCCATCCGCCTCGATTGCGACAAGGGAAGCGTGCTCCTGAAGTCAGGAACCCTGACCATCGACTGGCGGTTGGGCGAACGTTCCGTATTCGGTGAGACAACGACGACCGGTGGCGGTACGGACCCGATGGCGTTTCCCCATGAATGGCACCGTGATTTGATCGCCGATTTCGTCAAATCCGTACAGTCTGGGCAAAAACCGCGTGTGACCGGACGCGACGCATTACAGGTTCATGCCCTTATCGCGGCTTTGGAAAAATCTTCGGCCGAACGCGCCTACGTCTCGCTCAATCATTCTTGAGGACAAAACTATGACCCCCCTGACACTCGGGGTGGTGGGCATCGACCACCGCCATATCTTCGGCCAGCTCTCGGGCATGATGGAACTGGGATGCACCTGCAAGGGCTGGTGGACCGAAGGAGAGCCTCAGCCAGTCGAAGGCTTTTTGAAACGATTTCCTGACGTGCCAAGGGTCGGGGATCTTCGCAAGCTTCTGGACGATCCTGAGATAGACATGATCCTGATCGCCGATGTTCCAGCGCGCCGGGCGGACCGCGCCATGGAAGCGATGCGATCGGGCAAGGATGTCATGCTGGACAAGCCGGGTTGCACAACCCTGGAGCAACTCGAAGACATCAAGGCCTGTGTCGCGGAAACTGGCCGGATATGGTCGATCGATTTTTCGGAACGCTTCGAGGTGCGTGCTGTCAGCAAAGCTGCCGAACTCGTCAGGGATGGTGCGATTGGGGAAGTCATACAGACGGTCGGTCTCGGTCCTCATCGGCTCAACCGGCCAACACGGCCGGACTGGTTCTTCGACGATCGGATGTATGGCGGGATTCTGACCGACATAGCATCTCACCAGATTGACCAGTTTCTGTTTTTCACAGGCTCACAGGACGCTGAAATCATAACGTCTTCAGTGGGTAACTTCGCCAATCCCGATGACCCGGGTTTGCAGGATTTCGGCGAGATCCTGCTTCGGTCCGGCAACCGGCAGGGCTACATCCGTGTCGACTGGTATACACCTGATGCGCTGCCGACCTGGGGGGACGGCCGCCTGGTCATTTCAGGCACGGAAGGTCAGATCGAATTGCGCAAATATGTTGATATCGCTGGGCGGAGCGGCACGGATCATGTTTTCCTCGTCAACAAGGACCGCTGCGAATACATCGATGCGTCCGGAGAAGACCTCCCGTATTTCGCCAATCTCATCAACGATGTGAACACCCGCTCGGAAACCGCAATGTCGCAGGCGCATTGCTTCAAGGTGATGGAGCTGGCCTTGAAGGCGCAGGCAAAGGCCACTCGCCTGGGAACCCTGAAATGACCTATCAGGTCGCCGTACTCGGCGCCGGGATCGGTGTTCAGCACATCAGTGGCTTGCTTCAACTGACAGACCGCTTCCAGGTTCGGACCGTTTGCGATCTAAACAAGGAACTGGCCGAAGCACAGGCCAACCGAACCGGTGCGAAGTTCTCGACATCCATCTCTGAAGTGCTCCGTGACCCGGAAATCGATATCGTGGACATCTGCTTGCCTCCTCGCCTGCATGTCCCCATCGCAATGGACGCCCTGGCAGCAGGAAAGCATGTCGTCGTTGAAAAACCTCTTGCCGGATCAGTTGCGGATGCCGATCGCCTATGTGAAGCGGAACGCAAGGCGGAAAGGAAGATCTTTCCGGTGTTTCAATACCGTTACGGTCGCGCGTTTCGCCAGCTCCAGGGATTGAAGGATGCCGGCCTGCTCGGCGCACCGCGTGTCGCCTCTCTGGAAACTCACTGGAACCGAAAAGCCGATTACTACGCTACACCCTGGCGTGGCACCTTGGCTCATGAATTGGGTGGGGCAGTGTTAAGTCATGCCATCCATATCCACGATTTGATCTCGACCCAGTTCGGTCGCGCTGCCAATGTTTCCGCACTTCTCAACACATCCATCAACGCAATTGAAACAGAAGACTGCGCGGCAATTGCAATGCGCATGGAAACCGGCGCGCTCGTTACCTCCTCGGTCACACTTGGTGCCGCTGATGATACCTCACGGCTGAAAATGGTGTTTCAGCATGCGACTGCGGAAAGCAGGCAGGAGCCATATGCACCCGGTGAGGCCAACTGGACATTTACCGCGCGTGACGCCGATCGACAGAATGAATTCGACAACGTTGTGCGGGCGACAAGCCAGTGCCGGGAAGGTTTTGCCGGCTATTTCGAGGCGATAGCCGATCATCTGGACGGCAGGCCCAGCCCCGTGGTTAATTTGTCTGATGGGCTGGCTGCGGTTGAACTGGCAACGGCCATATACCTTGCCGATCGCACCGGTGAACGTGTGGTTCTGCCACTCGACCGTGGTTTGCCCATTTGTCGAGGATGGGGCGATCTGTCTCATGCCACCGTTTCGTCTTGACCGATAAGGTTTTGTTCGCTTCCGGTCCAGTTGAATTTTGATCTGGAGGAGCTGGTTCGCTTAAGTCCGATCAAGCGTGAAACGCATCGTGGCGACGTGTTTCTTCCATTGGCCGGCCGGATCTTGCGCGTCATACGGGATGCGAGGGTCCACTTCAGCGAAAAGTCGTCACGGTACCCGGAACTGGCAAGACAGCAGCAAAACGTGTCTCGATCTGCCAGGAAGTAAACCCGGCCGCCTTTCAGGAGACATGCAAATCGTTCAAAGGTGAGCGCGCGCGCCTTTCGGACCAGGTAAATCGATCATTTTTGCACGCCCTGATGTCACTCTGTTTCCTTTGCAGCAGCAAGCCTGTATATTAGTATATTAAATTCAACGACAGACTAAGCCGTCAATGGCGACGCTGATGCAAAGCGGACCAAATGAACACTTCTGAGAACCTAAAACAGCGGATCGTCGGGCAGTCCATGACGGATCGTGTCTATGATGCAATCCTCGCGATGATCCTCCGGCTTGAGATCAAGCCACGCGAAAAATTATCCGAAGTACAGCTGTCGAAGGAACTTGGTGTTAGCAGAACGCCCGTCCGTGAAGCATTTCTTCGCCTGGAAAGCCTGGGGTTTCTCGACATCGTGCCACAGCGTGGAACAATCGTGGCGCCGATGCGGGATGCGGAGTTTCGCAAGTCGCAATTCATGCGGGAAGCGTTCGAACTGGCGCTGGTACGCAGGGCCATCGAGCTTGAGGACAATAGCGAACTTTGCATGGCGCTTGACCGCGAGCTAAAGCTGCAAACAGTCCACTCGGAGCTTGCTGACGAAAACTCGTTTTTCGAATCCGATGAAGCCTTTCACGAGGCCATTGCTGTTCATTGCGGGGTAGCGGAAATCTGGCCTGAAGTGCAACGTGTCAAGATGCACATGGACAGGTTCAGATACGCGATCAGGTCACAGCGCGAAACATCAACGATCCTGGAGCAGCATCGAAGAATTGCAGAAGCAATTTGCAATCGCAACGAAGCCGAGGCACTGGCGGCCATGACATTACATTTGCGCCGTGCCAATCACCTGATTGCCGATGCAGCGAAAGAACACCCGGAATATTTCGAACTGTGACAATGACTTGATCACGTTTTCTCTTTTTTTCAATAACTTAGATTTTAATAACCTCACAAGACCGGACGTGAGACAAGTGATCGCGCTCGGCACTTCGTCTGAATCACACTGGCGTTTTGGCGATATTGACACCGATTGATCGCCCAGGTCGCCCGGCCAATTGAAGGCTCTGCGCGTCACATCTGAATGGGCAAAGGCCGGGCCCTCGCATCGGTCGTCTTACCTCCCGTACCCAATTCAAGCACAATGCTAACAGTCAATCCGATCATCGCCGCCCGGGAAAGACTGAAAACCATACCGGCCTGCACGCCACCCGCGCGTCGCGCAAGACGATACACCGATGATGCCCCCTCGCCTGCTTGAATCATACTGGGAATGCGTTGCCGGCTCTGCTGCAACGCGCTTTCAAAAGGCAACGCCATGGCTCCTCTGAAGTCGGCAAACTATGTTTCAAGAAATATCCTGATCGCCTTGTATCGCGCATCGCTGATTTGCGCATCAACCCGTCCTTGGTTGCTGAACATATGAACTCAGCAACGGATCGCACCGACCATTGAACCGGGATCAGTCAGAGGCGGCTGGAACCTTTCACTCGGCTTGCCGGCCGAGCGTCCCAATCCGTTGCGATCGAGTTCCCCCCCGAGGGCATGGATACCGCCGCTTTCCTGCTGACAGGCAGCTGCACTGACTTTCATTCAGGTGGCAACGGAGAGAAAGACGAACCGCTCAGCGTGCGTTTCCACACGTTGATGTTTCCTGACAACTCCGCTTGCCGACCACATAATTGTATATTACCATACAAGTAAGAAAAAGGCGTATTGAAAGCTTGAAAACTCGAAACCGGGAGGAAGTTTAGGATAATGACCAACATCAAGAAGCTATCAACCATGTGCGCCGCCGTTGCGGGACTGGTGTTAGGAACGACCGCGGCAATGGCAGATTCCAGCACACGGGTCGCGTTGGTTCCTGGCGGCCCGCATCCGTACTTTGCTGCCTGGGAGCTGGCAGGAAAAGACGCTGCCAAGGATTTTGGACTGGGAGCTGCAGACTACAAGGTTCCGCAAAAGTGGGAATTGAGCCTGCAGAACCAGATGCTCGAAAGCCTCGTGACCCAGGGTTACAATGCTTTCCTCGTCTTTCCAGGTGACCCGGTTGGTACAGTCGCGATTGCCGATGAGCTTGCTGCGACAGGTGCCCCGGTTATGGCACTGGCGGGATGTCTGAAAGATCCCTCCCAAGCCGTTTTCTGCATGGGAACGGATACCGGCAATTCAGCTTATCTGGGGACACAGGAACTTTTGAAGGTTCTTCCCAAGGGCGCGAAAATCGCTCATTTCACAGGTTTTCTGGTCGACCCCAACACACAGCTGAGGATTGACGCTGTCGAAAAAGCTGCCTCTGAAGGAGGAGCCGAAGTGGTCCAGGTGATCGCAGATATCGATGCACCCGAGCCTGCAGAAGAAAAGATCAACGCCTATCTTGCGGCACATGCAGGTGACGTTGACGGTATCATCACGACTGCCTGGGTTCCTGCGGTCGTCGCATCAAACGCGCTGCGAAAGATTGGCGACAAGCGCATCAAGATGGTGGGCATCGACCATGATGAGGTTGTCCTGGGCGCCATCAAGGACGGCTATGTCCATGGAACAATGCTTCAGAATCCGTACGGCCAGGGCTATCTGGGTTCCTACGCAGCCGATCGCCTGCGTTCCGGCTGCACTGTGAAGGATGATGCTCCGTTCAAGTCGATCGCGTTGACCGACAAGTTTATCGACAGCGGAACCGTATTTGCAGGTGCTGATGCGGTCGACAACTACGTCAGTTCGATGCAGAACATCACCAAAGAGATCTTTGATGGTTTCGAAGACACCTACCTGAATTGCGGCTGACAGCTGTCTTGGAGGAGCGACCCCGCTCCTCCATCTTTCCTGCACGGCAATCGGTAGTCGACAATGTCCCAGATCGAAAACGAAAATAAGACCGGGTCCTCGGCCATACCCAAACAGGGACGCCGTTTCGACCCGATCCAACGCTTCCTCTTGAGCAATGAATTCGGGCTGATCGTCCTCATCGTTGTCTTTGCGATCATCTTCTCAACCGTTTCCCCGATGTTTCTTTCGAAGTTCAGCCTTTACGCTCTGGGCAGGACATCGGCTGTCAATATCATGATCGGCTTCTCGATGATGATCGTTATTGTCACCGGCGGTCTGAACCTCGCTGTAGGGGCGATTGGCGTGTGCGCGGCCATGGCAGGCGGCTGGTTGATGCAGGCAGTTGGCCTGCACTGGCTTCCTGCCTTGATGGGCGGGCTGGCAATTGGCGGTCTCCTCGGTGCAGTCAATGGTGTGCTGATCGTTCGAAGCGGCCTGCACAGCTTTGTCATAACGCTCGCAACCATGAGCATCATGTTCGGTGTCATGATCTTTCTGACCCAGGCAGAATCGTATCGCGAGATTTCTCCCGCCTTTACCGCATTTGGCCGGATGAAACTCTGGGGTGTCATCCCGCCGATGCTGCTGGTTACGATCGGTATCGGCATCTTGCTCTGGGTGCTGTTCGTCTATAGTTCGCTCGGCCGGCAAATCCTAGCAGCCGGCGCAAGTCCAGCTGCGGCTGAATTGTCGGGGATCCATGTCGACAGGATGATCGTCTGGTGCCACGGCCTGTCGGGTGTTCTTGCCGGCGTTGCCGGTTTCATGCTGGTTTCGCGAACCGGCGCGGCAATTCCTTCCATGGCGGGTCAACTTGGTCAGGACTGGCTTTTGCCTGCATTCCTGGCCCCTGTGCTCGGGGGAACCCTTTTGACCGGAGGAAGAGTTTCGGTTCTCGGGACACTTCTCGGCGGTTTTCTCGTGACAATGCTGACCAGCGGACTGCTGCTGATGCAGGTGGGCGCATTTTGGATGCAAACCTATCTCGGTCTTTTGCTGCTCCTGGCAGTTCTTCTTGATCTTGCCCGTCGCTCTTATCTGTCGAGGAACAAGCTGGTATGAAGCGAGAGTTTTTGAAGCAGGACTGGTTCGGACCCTTCATTGTCACCTTGTTGGCGATTGTAATTGTCGGTGCACTGAAGCCCTCGTTCCTGTCGCCGTTCAACATTCAGATCCTTTTGCTCGCCATCTCGGTCAACGCGCTGGTGGCCTTTTCCCAGATGGTCATCATCGCGATCGGCCAAATGAATCTTTCGGTCGGAGCAATCGGTGGACTTGCCGCGATTTCGTTTGCCGGAATGATGGAAATATGGGGCCTGCCCTGGCCGCTCGCCGCAGTCTTGTCGCTCGGAATAGGCCTGTTCGCAGGACTGACGAACGGATTGCTCTGTGCCTATACGGGTATTTCGGCCTTTGTCATCACGCTGGCAACCTTGTCTGTTTTCAAGGGCATAAATCTCGGCATTACCGAAGCGCAGCCATTTTATGATGTTCCGGAAGTCGTCAAATGGCTGGGCAATGCAACAATGGTTGGACCGATCCCCTGGCTTGTCGTTCCATTTGCGCTGTCCGCAATCGCACTATGGTACCTGTTGTTCCGACTGCCACTCGGGCGTTCAGTGCTCGCAGTGGGTGGCAACACCCATGCGGCGGAGTTGTCAGGCATCTCGGTGCCCTGGATTGTTGTCTTTGCTCACTCGGTATCAGGTCTTCTTGCTGCGTTGGCAGGGATAATGCTGGTTGCCCGGCTACAACTGGGACAGCCAAGTATCGGTGACGATTGGCTGATCCTGAGCTTTGCCGCACCGATAATCGGTGGCGCGATCCTGACCGGCGGCCGCGTGAGCGTCGGTGGCACCTGTTGCGGTGTCGCCATCGTGGCAATCATCACCCAGGTTCTGGTGCTGTTCAACATCGACCCGTTCCTGGTGCAGGTCGTCCTGGGTGGCTTGATCCTCTGGGCAGTCAGTGTGAACCGTATCCGTGAAGTCAGGGAGCAGCGCAAGGCTGCTGCTGGTGCGTCATGAGCAACCCTGTATTCGAAGCCACCGACGTCACGAAAGTCTTTCCGGGCGTGCTCGCTCTCGACAAGGTGGGCTTATCGTTGTCGCCAGGATCAATTCATGCGCTTCTTGGTGAAAACGGGGCCGGAAAATCCACACTGATCAAGATCATGACCGGCGTGCATAGACCTGACGGCGGGTTGATGTCGCTCGACGGGAAACCGTTTTCACCCCATACACCACGCGACGCAATTTCAAGCGGGGTTGGTGTCGTCCACCAGGAACGGAACCTGATCCCGCAGTTCTCCATTGCCGAAAACATATTCCTGGAACGGCTGAGCACCACGCCATTCAAGAAAATCGACTACCCAAACTTGTATGCTGAAGCCCAGAAGTGGCTCGACCTCCTGGAAATCGATGCCAGGCCCGAGACACAGGTCGACAAGCTCAACGTAGCCAGAATGCAGTTGGTCGAAATTGCAAAGGCATTGTCACTGGACACCCGTATTCTCTTGCTCGACGAACCGACAGCGTCACTGACCCAGCACGAAACGGAGACATTGTTCGGTATCCTGAACCGGTTGCGGCAGGATGGTGCGAGCCTTGTATTCGTCAGCCACAAGCTCGAGGAAGTCCAGGAAATCTGTGACCGGGTAACAGTCTTGCGCGACGGTCACAACGCCTGCGAAAGCCGATCCCTGACGGGACTGGACCGACAAGATATCGTTCGCCTCATGATCGGGAGAAGCGAGCAGATTCCGCAATGGAGCCAACGTGACAACTCCGGCCACGATGTAGCTCTCGATGTCCAGAAGGTTGTGACCCAGGATGGACATCGCAACATAAGTTTCCAGCTTCGCAAGGGGGAAGTTCTGGGCCTTTACGGTCTTGTCGGTTCAGGACGGACAGAACTTGCCAAAGCGCTGATCGGGGCCGGCAAGGTTACGTCCGGCGATATCCTGATCAATGGCGAGAAAGCCTCGATAGGCTCTGTAGCTGACGCTCTTCACAACTACAGTATCGGATATGTCAGTGAAGATCGCAAAGGAGAAGGATTGATCCTGATCCATTCGATCCTGGAAAATGCCGGTATCACCGTCTGGAAACGATTGATGAATGCGATCGGGCTCGTGACGGATGGAAAGGTTGAGAGTGCTGTCGATCCCGTACTCAAGAAGCTTGAAGTGCGAACGCCGTCCTTGCGACAGATAGTCGGCAATCTCTCAGGTGGAAATCAGCAAAAGGTCAGTGTCGCCAAATGGTTGGCTGCAAACGTCAAAATCCTGATCGTGGACGAACCAACCGTTGGTGTTGATATCAAGACAAAAGCCTACGTCCACGAATTGATCCGGGAACTTTCCGACGCAGGCACTTCAATATTGCTTATCACGAGCGACATGCCTGAAATGGTCACGGTCGCCGACCGAATTCTCGTCATGGATGAGTTCGAGTTGCGTGGCGAAATCGTGAATGATCGCAATTACGACGCAGTCAGCGAGCGCATCATGCATCATATTCATGGTTCCACAGAGGAGGCTGCCGAATGAACCGTCTCATCGACACGCATCATCATCTCTGGGATACAGCAAAAACGGACTATCCCTGGATGACGGCAGAACTTGATGCCATCCGTCGTCGGTTCGACACGGACGACCTGCTCGCGGTAACCGGTCCGGCTGGAGTGACAGGCACCATTCTGGTGCAGACCCGGAGCAGTTTCGAAGAATCCCAGGAATTTCTGGCAGCTGCAGCGGATACAGACATGATCCTCGGGGTCGTGGCTTGGGTCGATTTGAGCTCACCCGATGTTTTCGAACAGATCACGACCTTGAAATCGGGAAAGGGTGGAACCTATCTCGTTGGCATTCGTCATCAGGTTCACGACGAGGAAGACGAGAACTGGCTGTTGCGGGAGGACGTTCAACGCGGACTGTCCGCCATTCATGCCCAAGAACTTGCCTATGACCTGTTACTGCGTCCACGTGAGTTACCGGCAGCCATCAGTGCGGTACGGAACCTGCCGGACATGCATTGGGTGCTGGATCACATAGCCAAACCGGAAATCGCGAAGGGTGGCTGGCAGCCTTGGGCAGATCACATCGAAGACCTTGCAAAAGCATCACCGACCTGTTGGGTCAAACTGTCAGGTATGGCGACCGAGGCAGACTGGAATGCATGGACCATCGATGATCTGACACCCTATGCAAACCACATCATAAAGTCATTCGGACCGCAACGATGCATGCTCGGTTCGGATTGGCCCGTCTGCCTTCTTGCTGCGCCATACCGAAGAATTATGGACACGGCACGGGACTTGATCACGAACCTTCCCGCTGATCAGCAGGCGGACATTTCGTTCAGCAACGCAATAGAAGCTTATCGGCTGGGACCTGATGCGAGGAACTGAAAGCGTGAACCGTGATGCGCAGTCATGCAAGACCCTGCGAGCGCTGCAACCTCCGGCAACCGGCGTCTTGCACATTGCTCCTGTCGCGCTCCATCACGCACACCGGACAGCTGGATGCCGCTATTCCCATGCGGTCAGATCATGGCCAAGTCAATGTCCGAGACAGATGTTTGGGATCATCGCGCCATTGTGCCTTCATCAATCGGCTCAAGGGACTGTCCGTGCTGCTTCTTGTTGCCGTGGCCACGTCGATGCATCTGACCTGAGGCGAAGAGAAGGAAGCAGCGCATGGCAGTGATCAAGCGGGCGGAATTGACTATGGTTGACCTCAAGCCCAAGGTCGAACGCACCGATGCTATCCAGGCCTTCGTGAGTCAGGAAACGCCCATTCTCCGGTTGACCGATGCAGACGGCAACGTCGGAACCGGGTACAGCTATACCATCGGGTCAGGTGGACCGGCGATCATCAGCCTCTTGCGAGAAACGTTGCTGCCGAAATTGATGGGGCGAGAAGCAGAAGAAATCGGAGGCATCTGGCAAGATCTGCTGTTTTCCACCCACGCAACGTCCGTTGGCCCGATCACATCCCTTTCGCTTGCCTGCATTGACACTGCCCTTTGGGATTTGCGTTGCCGTCGCGCCAACCTGCCACTTTGGCGCCTGGCTGGTGGCGTCAAGCAATCGGTCCCGCTCTACACGACCGAAGGAGGCTGGTTGCAGCTTCCGCAAGAAGCGCTTGTTGCCGATGCGGTCGCGATGAAGGACGCAGGCTTCACCGGTGCCAAAATAAAAATAGGAAAACCCACGATCGCCGAAGATCGCAGCAGGCTTGCAGCTGTGAAGGAAGCCGTTGGCGACGCATTCCGCGTGAAGGTTGATGCGAACCAGTCATTTGATCTCGCGGAGGCGATCCGGCGTGCGGACATGTTGGCAGATGTCGGCATCGACTGGTTTGAAGAACCAATGCGCGCGGATGACATCGGTGCGCATCAGGTCCTCGCACAACGCTCACGCGTTCCGATTGCCGTGGGTGAAAGCATGTACAGTCTGAGCCAATTCAAGGATTACCTTGAAAGAGGAGCCTGCCACATCGTGCAGGCCGATGTGGCACGGGTTGGCGGAATTACGCCATGGCTCAAGATTGCCCACATGGCTGAGGCATTCAACGTCCCTGTTTGCCCGCACTTTTTGATGGAACTGCATGTTGCGCTTGTTTGTGCGGTACCCAACGCTCCTACACTGGAATACATCCCCCAACTCGACGACGTGACGCGCAAACCGATGAACGTGAAGAACGGTTTCGCCATCCCTTCCGATGAGCCTGGCCTGGGTATTGATTGGGACTGGGAAGCGATTGGCCGCCTTTCGGACCCAGGTCACAACGTCTGTGTGACGTCCTAGCCGCATATGATGCAAAGGATGGATTGTCAGAACATGAAGGATTGAAAATGCAACGTATCGGGATGGTGGTTGGCATTCGAGCTGAAAAGATTGAGGAATACAAGCGACTGCACGCAGACGTCTGGCCAAGTGTTCTCGCGCAGATTTCCCGCAGCAACATCCGCAATTATTCAATTTTTCTGCGCGAGCCGGAAAACGTTCTGTTTGGCTACCTCGAGTACCATGGTGAGGACTTTTCGGCTGACATGGCACGAATGGCGCAAGACCCGGAAACGCAGAGATGGTGGACGCTGACCGATCCCTGCCAGGAACCCCTGGCATCACGCGCGGACGGTGAGCAGTGGTCCATGATGGAAGAAGTTTTCTACTACAACTGAACTTGAAACCAGGTGCGTTGACAGGAACGTGTCCAGCTGGCCTCTCAAGTACCTAACCTGAAAGGTGCGAACCTTGGTTTCACAAAGATACAAAACGGTTTGCGCGCTTGCTTGTGTCTGATGAGGTGTGCCGCTTGAAAGTTGCCCCTGAATGCGGTGAACCGACTGCTTCAGCCTTCCAGCGTCAAAGCCGCAGGTGCGTCTCAGCATCGAACAGATGAACATCCTGCGGGCTTACCTTCAAATGAAGTACGTTGCCCGGACGCAAGGCAGGATCGGGAGCAAGACGGGCGGTCAATTCCTGTCCATCCAGCATGCAGATTGCCATTGTGTCGGACCCAAGCGGTTCCAGAACGTCGATTGTTGCCTGAAACATTGCTTCACCCGCGTCGCATGGCGTCAGATGCTCGGGCCTGACGCCGACAAGAATTTTTCCCGCCGCCGGAAATCTTTTCCCAGGCAACGAAATCGGAACGCCTCCGATCCTGATTGCCGCCCCGGCCTCCCCGGTGCTGCAAGTTCCATCCAGAACGTTCATCTTGGGCGACCCGATAAACTCCCCGACAAATCGCGTTTTCGGAGATGTGTAGACGTCGACCGGTGCCCCTTGTTGTACCACTTCACCATCCTTGAGAATAACCACCCTGTCCGCCAGCGTCATCGCTTCGACCTGGTCATGGGTGACATAAATTGTTGTCGTCTTGAGGAGACCGTGCAGACGCTTGATCTGCGTGCGCATGTCCACGCGCAACTTGGCGTCCAGATTCGACAGGGGCTCGTCAAACAGGAACACCTTGGGACGGCGTACGATTGCCCGTCCCATCGCAACGCGCTGACGCTGTCCGCCGGACAACTGGCCGGGTTTGCGGTGCAGGAGTTGGGTAATCTGCAAGATGTCGGCCGCCTGTGCCACTTGAGACTGCCGTTCGTCCGCCGTCATTCCGCGCATCTTCAATCCAAAACCGATGTTTTCGGCAACCGACATGTGCGGATAAAGCGCATAGTCCTGAAACACCATCGCGATATCCCGCGCTCGTGGCTCGAGATCATTCACCACCTTACCGGCGATCTTGAGCTGCCCTCCGGTAATTTCCTCAAGACCGGCAATCATGCGAAGGAGTGTGCTCTTGCCGCATCCTGACGGACCGACAAATGCCACGAACTCTCCGTCCCCGACTTCAAGGTCAACCCCTTTCACAGCGCAGAACGCACCATATTTCTTAACAATCCCCTGAAGTTGAATTTCGGCCAAGTCCACCTCCAAATACTCTCAGCACGCCTGCTGCCACTGCCTTGTGCCATGTCTCGCGACCCTGGCGCATTTGGCATTCCACCGGGGTCGCTCACACTCCACTTGCCGCACAGGCTTGACCGGCATCACATTATCGGTACATTATCGATAACGTTATCGATACACAAGAGATCAAACGAGATATGGCGGCTGAAAGCTTCGACGATCAGGGCAGTAGCAAGATGGGCAGGGCCAGACAGCAGATGCGCAGAAGCGCAAAGCGCAGCCACGTCATCTTTGAAAGCCTGCAAAAGGAAATCATGCTGGGGCAGCTCCCCCCGGCACGACCATCCTGGAACTGGAACTCGCCAACCGTTTCGAATGCAGCCAAAGTACTGTGCGCGAAGCTCTCATGTTCCTTCAGACCGATGGTCTGGTCGAACGCCTGCATCATCGCGGCACTTTCGTCGCGGACAGCCGAATTGAAGATGCACGCGAGCTTATCCTGATCCGGCATGACATTGAATGCAGAGGCGTCACACGGGTGCTGAGCCGCTTTGGCCCGTTCCTGCGAAAGGAACTGGAGGCCGATCTCGACGGAATGCGGGCGGCGGCCAAGAATGATGACGAATACCAGTTGTCACTGCACGACAGGAACTTTCATTTGAACCTCTACAGCGCCGCCGACATGCCGACCGTGCGTCCAATCCTGCGCCGCTGCCTGATCCACAATCATCGTTTCAAGATCCTGAATTCGGAGCCTAACCGCGGGCTTCTGGAAACTGCCGAGCGCCATGTTGCCATTTTGGATGCCCTGGCTGCGGGAGATGAGACAAACGCTGTCCAGGCATTGTCCCACCACATCACGACAATCGTTGATTTCGGTCCCAGCATCCTGACCGGCGACGCGGAAAAACCAGAGCCCGGCCAATGACTTTGCCAGAGCCAACTCCCTCTGACCTCATACCGTCCGAGCGCATGCAGTGGCTACTGGAAAAACTGGCCATGGAAGACGCCGGTCTGGGTGACCCAACGCAGCTTTCGCCGGTCGAGGGGCGCGCGCTGGCCGAGCAGACCAACCAGCGCTGGAATACAGACCTGCCGGAGATGACTTCAACCGATTTTGCCGTTCCGGCTTCCGAAGGTCACACGATCGAATGCAGATTGCTCAGCCCGTCAAATGCAAACGGGCTGATTATGTTCATTCATGGTGGGGGCTGGGCATTGTGCAGCCGCGATACGCATGAAAGAGCAGCCCGTCTCCTAGGTCTTGAATCAGGGGCTCATGTTCTGACATTCGACTACCGGCTGGCGCCCGAAGCACCCTATCCGGACGGGCTGAAAGACTGCTTGACGGTCTGGGAAGCAATTCTTGGCGGACACGACAAGCTTCGCGATTGCGGGCGGCCTTCGGCTGTTGCAGGCGACAGCGCCGGAGCCAACCTTGCCTTGTCCCTGCTGCTCTCGCTGCAGGCTGATGGCAAGACACTTCCTGACGCAGCGCTGCTATTTTACGGTGTCTACGATGCGAATTTTCAGACCGTCTCCTATTGCGACCAAAGGGACGGCCCGGGCCTGACCCGAGAGAAAATGAAACGTTACTGGGACTGGTACGTTGCCAAAACGGACCTACGCAGTACTCCACTGGTTTCACCAATGCAGGCAAGCGACGCACAGCTTCTTGCTCTTCCGCCGCTTTTTTTGAATGCGGCAGCGATCGATCCCCTTCGCTCAGATACGGAAAATCTTGTCCGGCGGCTACGCAGCCTTGGCCGAACGGACCCCTACATCCTTTATCCGGGCGTCGTCCATGGGTTCATGCAAATGAGCCTCGAATTACCCGAAGCACGATTGGCTGCCACGGAAGCCGGGAGGGCTTTTCGCGAACTAACAGGTAACTGAAAACAAACAAATTCAAGAGGAGGAAGTCATGCCCAAACTCGTATCGGTCGCACTGGCCCTCGGCCTGCTGGCCGGAACCGCTGCCGCCCAGGCGGATGAAACCGTCAGGTTCTGGTATCATTTCGACAACGCCGACAATCCGATGTCCGAACTTGTCGCCAAATTCGAAGCAGAAAATCCGGGCATCAAGATTGAAGCCGAGAACATTCCCTGGAACAGTTATTACGACAATCTCTACACGTCGATCGTGGCAGGCAATGCACCCGATGCGGCAATGGTGAAGATGTTTGCCCAACCCCGCCTTGTTGAAATGGGCGCGCTGGAGCCGATCGGCGACAGGATCGATGCCTGGGAAGGGAAAGCCGACTTGCAGGACAATCTCCTGAACCTTGCACAGGCTTCTGATGGCAACTCCTATTACCTGCCGGTTCAGTACGTGGTTCTATACCTGTACTACCGTCAGGACATGTTCGAGGAACTGGGCCTGGAAGTTCCCAAGACATGTGACGACTTCCGTGATGCGGCAATCAAGTTGACACGCGATACTGACGGCGATGGTCAAACCGACGTTTACGGCTTTGGTTTCCGGGGAGGCAAAGGTGGCCACGATCACTGGGGAAGCCTGGTTCTTTCCCGCAGCGGTGTCGACTTTTCCAAGGACAGCCTCGGGAGCGAGGCCGGTGTCGCAGGTTCCCAGTGGGTGGTTGATCTGTTCCAGAAAGACAAGGTTTTCCCGCCATCGGCGCCCAATGACGGCTTCAAGGAAGTCACAGGCGCTTTCAAGGCCGGCAAGACGGCAATGACCATTCACCATATCGGATCTTCCAATGGCATGGTCGAAGCTCTCGGCGACGCCGTTTCCGCTGCGCCGGTTCCCGAGTGCGGTGGTGGCCACTGGACGGCGTTTGGCGATGAATCGACCGCCATATTCTCGTCGGCGCAAAACAAGGACGCTGCCTGGAAATGGATCTCGTTTCTGTCAAGCGAAGGCAACAACAAGGAATTCAACATGGCGACCGGACAGCTTCCCGTTACCAAATCGGATTCCGAAAACTGGACCTTGCATGAAAAGCGTTTTGTCGATGCAACCGTCGGCTCCCTGCCATTCGCAAATCTCTTGCCGAACACGCCTGAAACATCCGATTTCGTAAACACGGTCTGGCCGGTGAACATGCAACGTGCCCTGACGGGAGAAATTACCGCGGAGCAGATGAACGCCGAAATCAACAAACTTTATAATCCGTGAGCTTGCTGTGGCGGGGTGTTCGGTTCGGAGCCGAACACCCCGCTTCAAGGTGACCACGTCAACGGGAAATTCATGGACCGCATTTCTTACTTGCCTCCGGAAACACCGCCGGATGCGCCAACCCGAAATTGCACGCCACGCTCACATCATCGGCTCCGGACGGACAGATAGACATGCTCACGATGAACGAACCGATGGGCCGGGCAGCCCTGGCCAGAAAAGTGCTCCCCTACGCACTTCTTTCGCCTGCCGTTCTGGTTACCCTCGCCATCGTCTTCTTTCCGATGATCCAGGCTGCCTGGATGAGCCTGCACGACTACATTCTTTGGAAACCCAAGGATTTCACGTTTGTCGGCCTCAAGAACTTCGCCACGGCCCTTGGTGACGAAGTTTTCTGGATTTCTCTGAAACATACCGTCATCTGGATCGCGCTGACCATCCCGGCCCAGCTCCTGCTTGGACTCGCGACAGCTTTGCTGCTCAATCAGGAATTTCCCTGGCGTCCGTTGGCCAGAGCGCTCGTCATCATTCCCTGGGCACTGCCCAGCGTCGTCATCGCGCTCATGTGGGTCTGGATATATGACGCCAATTACGGGATCCTGAACGAATTCATGCTCAGGCTGGGACTGATCAAGGCCTCCGTTCCCTGGCTTGCCGATCCCGATACCGCGCTTTATGCGATCATACTGACGCTTACCTGGCAGGGTTTTCCCTTCTTCGCGGTCATGATTCTTGCAGGGCTCCAGTCCATCCCAAAAAGTTATTACGAGGCGGCGTCGCTGGATGGCGCCAGCACACTTCGACAATTCTGGCACATAACCTTGCCGGGCATTTCCGGTGTTCTGATCACTGCCGTACTGCTACGGACAATCTGGGTCGCCAACTCGATTGACGTCATTTTCGTGATGACCGGAGGAGGTCCAGGTTATGCCACGTACACGTTGCCTCTTTATGCCTTCATCAAGGCGCGAACCAATCTCGACTTCGGTTACGGATCTTCGCTGGCCGTCCTTTTCACTCTAATGCTGCTTGGACTTGTTGTCGTTTATCTGCGCCGTGCAGGACGGGGGATCGATTGATGGTCGGCCGAAAATCCCTTTTGAAGCGCCTGCTAACCGTCGATCTGCCGATGCTGGCAATTCTGACTTTCACCCTTGGCCCTTATCTGTGGATGCTTCTGACCTCGCTGACATCGGAAGACCGATTATTCACGGAAGGGCCGAGCCTGGTCGGAGCGACAATTGAAAACTACGTCCGGCTGTTCGCCACGGTCGGCTTCCTCACAAATCTGGTCCATTCCTTCATTATCGCAGCGGGAACTGTCGTGGTTGGCCTCACCCTTTCGGTCACCGCCGCCTATTCCTTTTCGCGCTTTTCATTCCGCGGCAAGCGCTATCTTCTGCTGCAATTCCTCATCATCAACATGTTTCCTGTCGTGCTTCTGATCCTGCCACTTTTCGTGATGATGCGGGTCCTCGGTATCCTGGATACGCATCTGGCCCTCATCATAGCCAATGCCACGGTAGCCATTCCGTTTTCAGTCTGGATGATGACCAGCTACATGAACGGTATTCCCAGAAGCCTGGACGAAGCAGCGATGACAGACGGCTGCAGTCGCCTCGGAGCCTTGTGGCGAGTCGTGCTGCCACTTTGCACACCGGGCATCATCGCAACAGGTATCTATATCTTCATCACCGCATGGAACGAGTATCTTTACGCCCTCACCCTGGGCGGGCGGAACGTGAGACCCATCACAGTCGCGATTCAGACCCTTATCGGCGAATACGAAGTCGAGTGGGGTCTTCTGACGTCAGGCGGCATCATCGGCGCCCTGCCCGCCACGATACTATTCCTTATCGTTCAAAAACGCCTGATCAGCGGCCTTACTCAAGGAGCGGTCAAGGGATGACAACACACAGGGCCTCAAAGTGAAAAATCCTGTCGGTATTATTTCCATGCAATTCGTGCGTCCGTTCACGCGCGAAAATCTCGGCCTCTTCCAGTCCATTCGTGATCTTGGATTCGACTTTGTCGAACTGCTGGTTCCCGAACCCGGAGACAACCTTGACTTGACAGAGACACGGCAGGCGCTGGACGACGCCGGAATTGACGTCGTGCTTGCAGCCCGTGTCAACCTTCAACGATCCATCGCAAGCGAAGATGCCACCTGCCGCAAGGGTGGGATCGAATATCTGAAACGCTGCGTTGATGTGGCGGTGCAGCTTGGAGCAAGGGTTATTGGCGGCCCGCTCTACGGCGAACCTCTGGTCTTCGCCGGACGTGCTCCGGCCCCCTGGAGTGCAGAGCAAATAAGAGCGCGATCGGATCGCACAAAGGAAGGGCTTGCGAATGTGTCTCCTTTCGCAGCAAAGGCGGGCTGCGTCCTTGCGCTGGAAGCCCTGAACAGGTTCGAAACCGATATCGTCTCCACAACGTCTCAGGCCATCGAGGTCGTGGACGCGGTGTCCTCACCCGGCCTTGGCATTGTTCTGGACACATTTCACATGAACATGGAAGAACGCTCCATCACAGGTGCCATCCACGCCGCAGGATCACGGATCGTACATTTTCAGGCCAACGAAAATCATCGTGGCTTTCCGGGAACCGGACATCTGGACTGGCCGGCCATCATGCGAGCACTCGTGGACACCGGATATGACGGCCCGATTTCGCTGGAACCGTTCCGCCGCGACGACGACAGGGTCGGTCTGCCGATTGCCCATTGGCGCGCACCGCGGGAAGACGAAACTGAAAAACTCAGGACGGGGCTTGCCCTCATCAGGTCCTGTCTGGCCATGGCGGGATCGAACCAATGACGTTGAATATCGGATGGATCGGATGCGGTCGCCATGCCACACAGATGCTCATGCCGCAACTCGGACGCAACGACCTCAGAGTTGCAGCGGTGTGCGACGTCAATACGGAAGCAGCTGCGCGTGCTGCCTGGCAGTATGGCGCAGATGAAGTCTATGCCGACTATCGCGACCTGATTGCTCACAAGGGACTTGATGCCATCGGCATGGCGGTGGGGCCGGACCTTCACCATGTTGCCTCAATCGAAGCTCTGAAGCAGGGCCTTCCAGTTTTCCTGGAAAAGCCGCCTGCAAAAAATGCGGGCGACACGGCGGATATTGCTTCGGCATCCGACAAATATGGAAAACCTGTTCTGCTCGGGTTCATGAAACGGTATTCGACCGGCAACAGAATTGCCGGCAACTATTTGAAAAGCGGCAATTTTGGAGATGTTCTGGGTGTCTCGGGAACCTACATGACCGCCCCAACCTATTTTGCCGGTGAAGTCGATTTTTCAGGCTTCTATCTCCATCACTGTGTCCACTACATGGACCTGATTCCCTGGTTTGCCGGTTCGGACTTTACCGACATGGCACTTCGCAAGAATGAGCCCAAGCCCGGCCACCTTCTCTTCCATCTCAATTTTGAATGCGGAAACGGGGTCATCGGGACAGTCATTATGGGAACTGTTCAATCACGCGGCACACCGATGGAATTTATCCAGATCATGGGTGACCATGTTCGTCTCGAAGTGGACAACATCATCAATGTGGCCTGCTATCGCGATCCGCCCTTCAAGGCAGAAGACCCTGCAGCAACATTGCTAGTTGGCGCGGACACCCTGTCCTGGACACCAAATTTCACCGCCGCCGCAAACGAGGACCACAAAGGCTACAACGCGCTCATCGCAGACGTCGCAAATGCGTTGAAAGGAGGCCCGTCGAACGCCCCGGATATCAGGGACGGTGTGCGGGCAATGGTAAATCTGGAGCGCATGATTGCTCTCATTTGAACAAGCCGCAGACCGCGTTCCCCCGGTATGTGCGGCTAACTGGCGGGTGGTCGGTCGACAGATCGATCGCCCGCCGGGCTCGCGCCGGCAACGACCATTTTCAAGGAATATCGGCGACGACGAAACATCTGCCTTGTCATTTTCGCTCACGACAGAACTGATCTGGCCCGCGACGACCGGTTCGACAACACCACTGGCCGCACTCTACTGGCTCGGCCGGATGCAACAGCGGCAGGAGGCAACCAGGGTAAAACTGCAGCCAGGCAATCCTAAACCGACATCAAGAACACGGTCATTGGCCAACTCTGATCGCCCGGTTCGTCCTGGAACCCAGGGCATTGCCGGCATCACATCACCCGGAAGGATCGGGCTGAATGGCGGTTCCGGCGGACATGAATGGCATGCCGCCGAAACCTGATTTGTCAGACCCGTTGTGTGAAGGTGGCCGCTTTCACTTCGATGGCATAGTCTTTTGCAAGATCCAGAAATGCATCGTAGCTCTTCTGGACTTCGGCGAATTTTGGATTGGCGGAAGCATTTTCAGCCATGACTTCGCTGACTGCTTTCTTCAGTGCCGCAATCACATCTTCGGGGAACGCACCGAAAGTCACGCCCTCCGACTTCAGCTTCTGCATGGCGACTGCATTGAAATAGTCGAATTGTGCCGTCGTTTCGACAGACGTCGCTTCAGCTGCATTGGCGATGACCGCCTGGAGATGTGTCGGCAGGCCGTCAAAGGCGTCCTTGTTGACGACGATTTCCAGCGCTGCGGATGGTTCGTGGAAGGCCGGGACGTAGCAGTATTTGGCAACTTTCTGGAGGCCAAAAGCCATGTCCAGCATTGGCCCGACCCATTCGGCGGCATCGATCGCACCGGACTGGAACGCCGGAAATATTTCCGGAGGCGGCAGCAAAACGGCATTGACGCCCAGCTTGCGCATGGCTTCTCCACCGAGACCTGCGATCCGCATGTTAAGACCAGCCAGATCATCAAGGCTTTCGATAGGCTTCTTGAACCATCCGGCGGCCTGGACGCCGGAATTGCCGGAATAGAAGGGTTTCAGACCGCGTTCGGCATAGATCCCGTCCCAAAGCTCCTGCCCACCGCCATAGCGGAGCCAGGCGGTTGTTTCCACTGCGGTCATACCGAAGGGAACGGCTGAAAAGAAGTGCAATGCGGAGTTCTTGGAAGCTGCATAATAGGGCGTCGAATGACCGATCTCGGCTGTGCCCTGTTCGACGGCATCCTCGACCCCGAAGGGCGGGACCAGTTCGCCTCCGGAAAACACCTTGAGGGTCAGTTGACCGTCGGACATGGCCGCGACGCGGTCGGCAAACGACGTTACGTTGGTACCGACACCGGGCGCCTTGGCTGGAAAGGATGTCGGCAGCTTCCATTCCACCTTGCCCTGGGCAATGGCAGGCGCTGCCAGAAGCGTTGCAGGTGCGGCGACCGCCCCTGCTCTCAGAAAATCCCGTCTTTTCATGTCAAATCTCCTCTGATCAAAACAAAACTCCGGGCAGCCAGGTCGCGAGCGCCGGAAAAACGGCAACGAGGCCAAGTGCCAGCAACTGGATCGCCACGAACGGTATCACGGCGACATAGATCTGCGACGTTCGAATGTCTTCCGGCGCAACGGACCGGAAGTAGAACAGCGCGAAGCCGAATGGTGGCGTCAGGAATGATGTCTGCAGGTTAAGCGCAATCAGCACGGCGAACCAGACGGGGCTGATATCTGTCTGCAGGATGATCGGACCGACGATCGGCACGACAATGAATATGATTTCCACGAATTCGAGAATGAAACCAAGCAGAAAGATCACCAGCATTGTCAGCAACAACATGCCGTAAGCGCCACCCGGCAGTGATTGCAGCAATTCGGCCACATGTTCGTCGCCGTCAAACCCCCTGAAAACCAGGGACAAAATACTCGCCGCGATCACTATGCCGAAGATCATGCCGGTTATGGTCACGGTCTCACGCAGCGCTGCCAGCAGCACGCCGTTTTTTACAAGCGAGGTGGAAATGGTGAGGAGCAGTCCAAGTACGATGGCTGTCAGGGCAACCGAATAGAACGACTTGACCGTCCAGCTGATCTTTCCCGCTTCGAACGCCAGCCCCAGAAAGCCGGACTGGCGCAGGAACAAAAGACACAAGGCCAGCAGGGCACATGCAAGGGCCACCCGGCCGACAGTGCCCCCCTGCCCGCCAACCGAGATCAGCAGCGCACCGGCAACACCGACGCTGGCAGCTTCCGTCGGCGTGGCAATGCCGACGAGAATACTTCCAAGCACGCCAATGATCAGCCCCAGCGTTGGAGCAATGCTCCAGGTCAGCTCCCGGAAAGTGATCCGGGACTGATCAATTGCGTTGTCCGGTTTGGTGTCCGGGCGCCGCAGCCTGAAAAGGACATAACCGGCATAAAGCGCGACCAGCAGGAGACCCGGAAGCAATGCGCCGGCGAACAGGTCGCCAACCGTGACAGGGTCCGGTGCGAAGTTCCCCGCCTCCTGTTGCGCCTCGAAATAGGCATTCGAGACCTGGTCCCCCAACAAGATCAAGACGATAGAAGGAGGGATAATCTGTCCAAGGGTTCCGCTGGCACAGATCAGTCCGCTGCTCATGTGTTTGTTGATACCTGCCTTGAGAAGCGCCGGCAGCATGATGGTTCCGAGCATGACGATGGTTGCGCCGATGATCCCGGTCGAGGCCGCGATCAGCGCGCTTACGAGCACAACGGACAGTCCGAGCGCCGACTGGTTTCCACCCAGTGCCGTCGAAAGGCTTTTGAGCATCCGCTCCGCCTGCTGCGATTTTTCCAAAAGCAGACCCATGAACACGAACAAGGGCACCGCCAGCAAAAGCGGGTTCGACATGATGCCGAAGACCCGTTGCGGTACCGCCTGGAAAAACACCAGGTCGAAGTCCCCCACCATCGCCGCCAATAGAGCGATCAGTGTCGAGGCACCGGCGATTGCGAGCAAGACGGGAACACCGGACAAGATGCAGCAGAAGACAGCCACGGTCATCAACAACAGCCAGAATATATCAGCGCTCATGAAGCATTCCGCCGAAAGAAACCAATGACCCTGACGAGCGTCAGAAGCACTATCAGGGTCGGCAGAACAAGCAGACAAGTCTTGACCAGAAAGAGGCCCGGTAACCCGCCGGTTTCCGGCGAACCTTCAAGGATCACCCACGAACTTCGCACCAACGGGTAAGCCATCCACATCATGATTGAAAATACGGGCAGTGCCAGGAAAAGGTCTCCCAGCCAATCGATCCGCCGATTGGCATTCCCGCCCAGTTTCTGACGGAAGATATCGACGCGCACGTGTTTGTCGGCGCTGAAAGTCACCGCCACGGACAACGCGACAAGAGCCGCAAACGCATAATTGACCGCATCCTGGATTTCAAGAAAGCCATATCCCAGCAGGTAGCGCATGAGAACCATGGACAATTGTCCAAGAAAGACGATCACGGCAAGAACCATGCAAATCCGGCGCACACCTGAAAACACAGCACGCATCAAAACTCAAATCCTGCCACTTGCAGATTTCCATACAGAATCGCCCTTTTGAGGCGGCATCAATCTAGGGAGCAATCCTGCAATTGTATACAGACATCTGATGAACTTCCTAAGCGAACATTCGCGATTTGATCCGTGCGCGTAGCGTGATCTGCAAATCAAAATCAATTCGTTGATACACCGCCTTCTGATGCCGACCGTGCAGTGCGGCATGAAGCCTCATTCCGAAGCAACTCTCAGGCGCCATGTGATTGCTCGCTTATTTTCCAGGACGGAAATTATTGTATTTTTTCAATATATTACAAAGTTGACACTCTCAATCTAGTGCGTGAATTTAACTCATTTCAAGTTAAAAAATCACCTTGCGGCGACGCAGCAACTGCGATACGCGATTTCTACCGGATGCTTGGTGCTCTGCACCCGGCGGGCGTTTTACCCGTTCTGGAATTCAACACAGTATCCGTCATGAAGTCCCGTCGCCCTGAAGATATTGATACATTCGGAGTTCAACCATGCTCGGCAAGAAAATTCCCTTCGTTACCTTTCGCACCCGCGTCCGTGACGATTCAATCGAGGGACCAAATCCGTTCCGCTGGGAAGACAAAACCAGTGACGACTACTTCAGCGACAAGAGAGTTGTGCTGTTTTCTCTTCCAGGTGCCTTTACCCCGACCTGCTCTACATTCCAGCTGCCGGATTTTGAAAAACTCCATGGCGAGTTCCAGGCAGAGGGTATCGATGAGATCTACTGCATTTCCGTCAACGACGCTTTTGTCATGAATGCGTGGGCCAAGGCACAAGGCGTTGAGAACACAAAGGTGATTCCGGACGGGTCCGGCGAGTTCACACGCAAGATGGGCATGCTTGTCGCCAAGGACAATCTCGGCTTCGGAATGCGGTCCTGGCGTTATGGCGCTGTCGTTGATAACTGCGTTGTCGAGCAGTGGTTCGAAGAAGACGGCTTCTCCGACAATTGCAATACCGACCCTTACGGCGTCTCTTCTCCGCAGAATATCCTGGAACAGCTCAGAGCAGCCAAGATTGAAGCCGCGTAGGCCGAGAACATCATGCCGATGCCTGAAGAACCCTGGCCAATCGCCAGGGTTTTTTTGCGTCTCTTTTCCTCTGGTCTTGACGATCGCGCCGCCTATTTCATTTGTAGTTATGGAGGAGACTGCAAATGCGCAAGTGTGTCGGGATGGCGGCCATCGTTTCGTCTTTCGTTTTTTTGGTCCCGGCTAAAGGGCAAGAATCTCCAGCTCCCTTCGCCTCTTTCGACAAGGCCGGACCAGAAGAATTGAACGACCCGCACGATCTTGCCTTCGGCCCGGATGGCCGTCTCTACGTTGCAGACAAATTTGGCCACCGGATCGCCGTGCTCGATCCTGATTCACTCGAGCTGGTAGAAAGTTACAGTTCGGGAAAACTGCCCGGTGTTCACGATGTTTCCTTCGGTCCTGACGGACGTATCGCGGTCGCGGTGACGGGAGCGGGCGGCGTTTTTGTCTACAGCGGACTGGAAACGCTGGATATTGCACCGACCGCTGTTCTGGCAGCACCGCGTACCGAAGGCGCACTTGCCCACAGCAATGGCCGCATTTATGCCATGGCCGGGGGAACCGGACTGTTGATCGCCTATGAAAACGGCGAAGCTGTTGCCACTGCAGGCTCGCACCCGGGAGCGCACGACGTGGCCGAAGGACCGGACGGATCTGTCTGGGTCGCCGATAATTTCAACCGCCGCCTTGTTCGTTATTCCCCTGAACTGGAAAAACTACAGACTGTCGATGGTCCGGAATTCGGGTTTTACGGACCAAGGTATCTCGATGTCGATACTTTCGGCAGGCTTGTCGTTGCAGATCAGGACGCTCATCGCATCTTGATGATCGATCCGGACGCCGAGGGTGGAGCCGTCCTAATCGGCGTGCTCGGAACAGGTCGCCCTGGCAAGGGAGCGAACCAATTCGATGACCCGGAGGGCGTCGCAATCCGGGGCAACGAGTACTATTTCTCCGACAGCGACAACAACCGGATTGTCCGCTACACGGTCGCGATAAACTGAGCCGGAATGGAAACGGCCGGACACATGGCCCGGCCAGTTTGACCGGACTCAGAGACGCTGACGGCGTTCCCGTTCATGCCGTTCGTCATCTGACCTGAGTTCAAGCCACATGGCATTCAGGATTGCCAGGCAGCAGGCCAGCGGCATTCCAAGGATCCAGGCAAAATACCACATGCGATTGTCTCCTCAATAAGCCGTGTGATTGTCGCGCTCGATCGTTTCTTCGTCGACCTTGCCCCAGAGCACCTTGTAGACCCATGCCGTGTAGACAAGGATGATGGGCAGGAAGATCATTGTTGCGACCAGCATGTTGAACAGCGTCCTGTGCGTCGAAGACGCATCCCAGACAGTCAGGCTCGCTTCGGGCTGTACCGAAGACGGTAGAATGAACGGAAACATCGAGATGCCTACCGTCGCAATGATCCCGACAATTGCCCATTTCGAGAACACGAAAATGAACAGTTCGAAACGGGTCTGAAGCAATACCAGCGTTCCGAACAAGCCGAGAAATCCCAGACCGGGAACGAGCCATAACCAGGGATATGTCGCATAGTTGGTCATCCAGGCTCCATCTTCGATAACAGCCTGTTTGGCGAGCGGATTGGCCTGCATGTTCGGGTCAACTTCGGACGTAATCCTGAAACCGTCGACATATCCGCTTGCCACCAGATATCCGCCGAGCGCGAAGAGGATGATTGCAAAAAGGGCCGCCATCGTTCCATATCTGCGGGCCCGCCGCGCAATCTCACCCGATGCCCGCATGACAAGCCAGACGGCTCCGTGCATAACCAGCATGCTGACAGACAACAAGCCGCACAGAAGCGGGAATGGCGAGAACAGCCCGAAGAACGAGCCCTCGTAGGTCATCCGCAAATCATTGTCGAGCGAGTACGGTACACCAAGCATCACGTTGCCGACGGCAACTCCGAAGACGAGCGCAGGAACGAAAGAGCCGATGAAGAGTGCCCAGTCCCAGCTGCTGCGCCAGGAGGGGTCGGGTTTCTTCGACCGGTATTTGAATGCGACCGGTCGCAGGATCATGGCGGCAAGCACCACGAACATTGCAAGGTAAAAACCGGAAAAACTGATCGCATAGAGAGGTGGCCAAGCGGCGAAGATGGCTCCGCCACCGAGTATGAACCAGACCTGGTTTCCCTCCCAGGTCGCTCCGATCGTGTTGATCACCACCCTTCGTTCGATATCCGTCTCGGCAATGAAGGGCAGCAAGGTCCCTACTCCCATGTCGAAACCATCGGTTACGGCGAATGCAATCAGAAGCACACCGAGCAGCACCCACCAGATGACTTTCAGCGTCGAGTAGTCGATCAATTCATAAAGGATCATCGCGCTTTACTCCGCAGGAACTGGGACTGTGCCGGATACGGGGCGTACAGATGCCGGCGGCACTTCTGGCTCTTCACCATCGTCAGGACCGATCCTTATGTACTTGAACATCAACGTGACCTCGATCACCAGAAGCGCGCTGTACAAGAGAACAAACCCGGCCAGCGTGAGGAGAACTTCCAACACGGACAGGCTTGAAACTGCCGCCGACGTCGGCAACATGCTTTCGATGATCCACGGCTGGCGACCGTATTCGGCAACAAACCAGCCCATCTCGCAAGCAACCCAGGGAAGCGGTATCGACCAGACGGCAACATGCAGGAGCCAGCGCCGCTTTTCCCTCAGGACATCGAGTTTTCCGGCCGAAGAGTAGTAGAAGAAGACCGATGTCAACAGGATGAAGAAGAAGCCGCAAGCGACCATGATGCGAAAGGCATAGAACATCGGAAAGACGTTCGGAACGGTCGACCATGCAGCCTCGTCAATCTGCTCGGTGGTCGCTTCCATCGGGTTGTCGGTATAGGGAAGAAGCAGATAGGCATACCCGAGTGAATTGGCGTTGTATCGAAACGTCTCACGGACCTCTTCAGACACTGTGTCGGGATTTTCTCTGATTTTCTGCAGCGCGTCCCAGGCGACCGCGCCCTGGCGGATCCGGTCCTTGGACCGGTCAACCAGCTCGTGGATACCGGGAATGATCGTATCGAGCGACCGTGTTGCAATAAGTCCCATGACATACGGCACCTCGATCGCGAAAATATTCTCGCGATTTTCCATATCGGGCCATGCAACAACGTTGAAGGCTGCAGGAGCCGGCTCGGTATGCCACATGGCCTCTATTGTCGCGAGCTTCATCTTCTGGTTCAGATTGGCCTCATAGCCGCTTTCATCACCGAGGACGACGACTGAAAGCGCTGAAGCAAAACCGAATGCCGAGGCAATTGTCATGGAGCGCTTGGCGATCTGCAGATGCCTGCCCTGCAGCATGTACCAGGCGGAAATACCCAGCATGAAAAGGGCAGCCGTCACGTAACCTGCCGATACCGTGTGAACGAACTTGGCCTGGGCAACCGGGTTGAAAAGCACGTCAAAGAAGCTGCTGACTTCCATGCGCATGGTGTCGGGATTGAATTCGGCACCGATCGGGTTTTGCATCCAGCCGTTTGCGATCAGGATCCAGAGCGCTGAAAAATTCGTTCCAATTGCCACGGCCCAGGTCGCTGCAAGGTGCTGCCGCCTGGAAAGCTTGTCCCAACCGAAGAAGAAAAGGCCGACAAAGGTTGCTTCCATAAAGAAGGCCATCAGCCCTTCAATCGCGAGCGGAGCTCCGAAAACATCCCCGACATACTGGCTGAAATAAGCCCAGTTCATTCCGAACTGAAATTCCATTGTCAGCCCGGTTGCGACGCCGAGAACAAAATTGATTCCGAAGAGCGTGCCCCAGAACTTGACCATGCGTTTCCAGATCTCGCGGCCGGTCATCACATAGACCGTTTCCATAGTCGCGAGCAGAATGGACAACCCAATGGTCAAGGGTACGAACAGAAAGTGGTAGAGCGCGGTCATGGCGAATTGCAGCCGTGACAGATCGACGACGCTTAGTTCCATTTTATTCCCCCTCTTCAAGCCGGCGGCTTGAGCTCAAGGTCAGGCGGACCTCTGAACCGATCCGGTGCCACTTCCCTCACACTCTTTCGAGCAAGGACGCGCATTCCGTTCCCGTCAAAAAACCGGTTCAGAGCAATACACTACCTGCTTCGGATGGTGGCGCAGCCACACCACAAGGTCAATGCGACAGATCGTATTCGACAACTTAAAATCGCAGAAAACTGCGGCAGGATCCTTTGAAAAAACGAAACAATTCAGGGCAGCCGCGTGTCACTGCCGCTCAAACGAACGACACGGTCTGCAACATCAAGTTCACGATCCTTGTGCGCAATCATCAAGACCGCCTGATCTGTCCTGAAGTCAAGAAAACGCGCCAGAACCTCGGCCCCTGTGTTCTCGTCCAGACCTTCAGTCATTTCGTCCAGAACGTACAGGCTTGGTCGCGTCAGGAACGCTCGCGCCAACGCAAGCCTGCGTTGCTCGCCTCCGGACAATCCGAGCCCATCTTCGCCCAGAATGCTTTGCAATCCATCTCCATCCTGAGCAATTCGCTCAGCCAGGGCGGATCGTTCCAGCGCCTCCCATAACTCGGCCTCACCGGCATCGGGATTGGCAATGCGCAAATTCGCAGCAATGGTGTCGTTGAAAATATAGGGCCGCTGGCTCAGAACAGCTACGGATCGGCGCAAGTCACTTTCGGAAAAATCCCTGATATCTGTCCCGTTCAGCCAGATTGTGCCTTTGTCGGCATCAAGAAGCCGAGCTGCGAGCGAGGCCACCGTGGTCTTGCCACAGCCGCTGCGCCCGGCAACAGCCACGACCTCACCGTGCCCAATTTCCAGCGACAGACCATCCAGGATGGGCCGCGCCGCGCCAGGATAGTTGAAGCGCACCGATTCGAAACGTAGGACAGCGTCCGTTGTATCTTCCAGCTCACTTGGCGCTTCCGGTTTTGCCGTTGATCCTTCAGTTCCCGCATTCAACCTTCGCGCCGCTATCGAACGTTCTGCAGCCAATTCCGTTCGCGGCAGATTTGCCAGGCCAGGGAGCATTGCCGAAAACAGTTCGGGCAAAGCTATGACCACCAGCACAAGGCCAACGGCGGGTGCAAGCGACAGGTGTCCATCCGCGACCTCCCAGGCGCATACAAGGAGCATAAAGGCAAGAAAAGTCTGACCGATCAGGCTCGATAAACCGACGAGCCGGTTCGACCGTTGCTCCAGCTTTTCCTCAACTTCCATCAACCGGCCGTCTGCTGTCAGAATATGGTCTGCAGCATCTCCAAGACCGCCATAAACGGCGATATCGCGCCTCCCCCCGGCAAGATCGGCCGCACGCAGACGCATCGCATCTGAGGCGGCATCCGCCCGGCGAACGGTATTGCGTTCAGAATTGTCAAAAGACCGCCACGCAAGGATTGCCCAGGCCGCGATGAAGATCAGGCCAACAGTGAAAACCGCCCGGGAAACCGTTGCCCAAACGACCAACAGGAAAGTCGCCACGATCACGGCAAGCACGATTGGGACCACGAGACGCAGGTAGACTGAGTCGAGCGCGTCTATGTCCGCCGTCAATCGGTTCAAGACGGTTCCGGACCGCTTCTTTTTCGCCGGCTCAATCGCGTAGGCCTCAAACAGGCGGTTACGCAAGTCAGTCAAGAACCTGAACGTCGCATCATGGGTCAGCACGCGTTCGCCGTAGCGTCCGGCTGTCCTGATGATGGCAAGCGCGCGAATGATTGCGCTTGGTGCGAAAATATTGAGAAAGGCACCACTCAGTCCTGCCAGCGCCGCGGCCGTGATGAACCAGCCCGAGACCCCTAGCAGAAGAATGCCTGCAGCAACCGGCAACAAGGAAACCGCAATACCGACCCAGAAATGGAGCCTGCTGAAGCGTTGCTGGCTCTTTATGAATTGCCAGACAGCCGTCATTTCACGTTCTCCGGCGCCACAGGCATTTTTGCAATGTCCAGATCAAAGTGTCGTCCGGAAATTTCCAGGACGGCCGGGTCATGGGTCGCGATGAGGCACGTTCGTTCCTTCGACAGAATTTTCAAGCCTTCGATCACATCCGCAGCAGTGTCCGGGTCGAGGCCGGCAGTGGGTTCATCAACAATCAGTATCCTGGCTTCCTTGCGCATCGCGGCACGCGCCAGTGCGATCCGCCTGATTTCGCCGACCGACAGACCAAATCCGTCTTCACCAAGTTGCGTCGCCAGGCCGCGCGGCAGCCGGCGGACCAAATCCTGGGCGCCTGCGAGGTGCAGCGCAGTCTGGATGTCGGCATCTTGTACCTCGGATGGATCCGGCATTGCCTTGAGCAGATTTGCCTTCACGCTGCCATGGAACAACCGCGGCGCCTGCCCGAGATACATGACCTTCCGGCGCAACGCGTCCGCGGCCATTGAAATGTCATCCCCGTCAACGAGCACATTGCCGCTGTCAGGCATTCGAAAGCCCAGAACAAGATCCAACAAGGTCGTCTTGCCGCACCCGCTTCTGCCGGTGATCAACAGCGTTTCGCCAGGCTCGATCCGACAATTGAACCGGTCGAATACTTTGCGACCTGCCAGATCGATCGTTACGTTGCCAAAGGAAATGCCGGGAGCTTCGAAAAGCCATTTCTTGTCCTGGTGCCTTTGCGGCTCAACGGCTGTCCTCACCACGGAGACAGCAGCAGCCGGCGTATCGATGGCATCCAGCATTTCAGACAATTTCTGACGAGCGGCAAGCCCAGCTGCGCGGTCATGGTAAGCAGCGGAAAAAGATCGCAAAGGCGCAAAAAACTCGGGCGCCAACAACAGGATAAACAATCCTTGCGCGTATCCGAGCGACTTCCCCCAGACACCGATCTCGATATCACCAAGCAGCGAAAACCCGACATAAACTGCCGAAAAGGCAATCCCTAGAGCGGAAAACAACTCCAGGACAGTCGACGACAGGAAGGCGACCTTCAAAACCCGCATGGTGCCGAGTCTGAAGCGTTCACCGGCATCACGGATTTCGGATCTCGAGTGTCCAACCGCGCCGAACAGGACGAGGGTCTCCAATCCTCTGATCCGGTCCAGAAGCATACCGCTTAGTCGTGCCAGTTCCTCCTGCTGATCGGCGCTGGCCGTCTTGGCGCGCGCACCGATCAATGCCATGAAAACCGGTATGACAGGGCCGCTGATCACGAGGATCAACGCCGCAAGCCAACTGAACCAAGCCGTCACAAGGACAATTGCGAGCGGAACCAGCTTCAGCCTCATGAATTGTGGCCAATAGTTCCGGTAATAGGGACCGAGCAGATCGACCTGATCGGTGACATGCGCAGCAAAGGCGCCTGAAGGCGGAAAACTCTGCGCCGGAGAACGTGTTATCGCCGCAAAAAGGAGGTCCCCACGTGCCTTCTTCTGAATGCGCCGAGCTGCTCGTTGAGCCTGGCCCTGAGCCAGTATCTGCAGATACACTCGAATGAGAGCGATCATGACAAGACCGGCGACACATGTCAGGAGCAAAACCGGCAGCTCTGAATTTGAACTTTGGCTGTTGACGGTTACATCTGAAAGGACCAGACCAAGTGGCCATGCAATGAGACCGGCCTGCGGAATCCAGAGAAGATCGGCGACCGCCAGAATTGTCCCGGCCCGGTTCAGCGCCGTTTTTTCGGAGATGTCGGCATCACCGATCTCCTGGCCACTTTTTCCGCTGTTTTCCAAGTCCTTCCCCAGTGCACCGCAAACCGTATGACGCGTATTTGCGCAACGATCAGGATTGTCTCCCCGTCAATCATGGTTTGCGTCACAGCGCAAGGAACCATCCGAGGAACACCTCTTACATTCTCGAGCGGCGTTTCTCCACAAAACGTCGGTCAAAAATCGAGGACGTTTTGGCGCATCGCGTTTTCAGTGTCCTGACGGAATGCTGTCAGGAGGCCTGTGCGATGAAGGCAAACAGGGAATATTCCCTCCAATGTCCAAGGAGAAAGAGATGAGTGACCCCTGCCTTGAGGTGGTGATTTTCAAAGTCAAAGACAGCGAAAAAGCCCGCGTTGCCCGCAGAGCAGCGCAAGACACCGTAAAACACTATGACGGTTTCATCTCCTGGACCGCCTACGAGTCCTGCGAGGAGAAAAACCTGTTCGCCGACATTGTTCTATGGAAGGATCTGACGACTGCCAAGGACGCGGCTAACAAGGTCATGAAGGACCCGGCCTTTGTGGCCATCATGGCGGAAATCGATGGATTGATATCAATGTCTCATTACACGGCAGACCGTGTTGTCGAAGCAAACGCTGTTGCTGCCTGACAAAAAAGGGGCGGCAAAGTGTGCCGCCCCGTTTCATCAACAACAGATACGGAACCAACTACATTGTCGGAATGACAAACTCGGCACCGTCCTTCAGGCCCGACGGCCAGCGGGAGGTCACGGTCTTGGTCCGTGTGTAGAACTTGAAACCGTCAGGACCATGCTGGTTCAGGTCTCCGAAACCGGATTTCTTCCAGCCACCGAAGGTGTGATAGGCAAGCGGCACAGGGATCGGCACATTGATGCCGACCATGCCGATATTGATCCGGGAAGCAAAATCGCGCGCGGTGTCGCCGTCACGCGTGAATATCGCAGTGCCGTTTCCGTATTCATGGCTAAGCGGCAGATCCAGGGCTTCTTCGTAAGTCTCAGCACGCACAACAGACAGGACAGGGCCGAAGATTTCGGTCTTGTAGATGTCCATGTCCCTGGTGACGTTGTCGAACAGGCATCCTCCCATGAAGAAACCGTCCTCATAGCCCTGCATGGAAAAATCACGGCCATCGACGACCAGGCTCGCGCCTTCCTTGACACCCTGGTCCACCAGTCCCCTGACACGACCAAGTGCTTCCTTTGTGACGAGCGGTCCGAAATCAACGTCATTGCCAGCGGTATACGGCCCGATTTTCAAGGCTTCAACCTTGGGCGCCAGCTTCTCAATGAGCGCATTTGCAGTCGTTTCACCGACAGGAACGGCAACAGAAACAGCCATGCAACGCTCGCCGGCAGCACCATAGCCAGCACCGACCAGTGCATCGGCAGCCTGATCCAGATCGGCATCCGGCATGATGATCATGTGGTTCTTGGCACCGCCGAAGCACTGTGCCCGCTTGCCGTTTGCTGTCGAGCGGGAATAGACATACTGGGCGATCGGTGTGGAACCGACGAAACCGACGGCCTGAATGGTCTCGGCGTCGCAGATAGCGTCAACCGCGCTCTTGTCGCCGTTGACAACGTTCAAGACACCCGCCGGCAACCCTGCTTCGATCATCAGTTCCGCCAGCATGATCGGCACGGACGGATCGCGCTCGGAAGGCTTGAGAATGAACGAGTTGCCACAAGCGATAGCCGGACAGAATTTCCACATCGGTATCATGGCCGGAAAGTTGAACGGCGTGATACCGGCGACAACACCGAGCGGCTGGCGCATGGAGTACATGTCGATGCCGGGACCTGCACCTTCAGAGAACTCACCCTTCAGGTGATGTGGGGCACCAATGCAGAATTCGGCAACTTCCAGACCACGGATAACATCTCCCTTGGCATCCGGAAGCGTCTTGCCATGTTCACGGGACAGAGCTTCCGCGAGCTTGTCCATATCGCGGTTGAGCAGGTCGACGAATTTCATCATGACTCGGGCACGACGCTGCGGGTTGGTTGCAGCCCATCCGCGCTGTGCCGCTGCGGCATTGGCGATCGCAGCGTCCATTTCAGCCTGACTGGCGAGCGCAACCTGCGCCTGGATTTCTCCCGTCGCCGGGTTGTAGACGTCGGCAAAACGACCAGACGTACCTTCCACGTGCTTGCCGTCAATAAAGTGACCGATTTTCTGCATATCGCATGTCTCCCATCTGGCCCGAGGCAGCCAGCCGACGGCTGATCTCCCGGAAAATTTGTTCTGGTGTTTTTCGCTCTTATTTTTGTTATATACAAGATCCAGTTTTCCGGATCTATTGTGCGTTTTTTATAGTTATGTCATCTATCTGCCATAACCTTGCAAACACTCCTGGAATTGTCATCCCTGAAAAGTGCGGGATCCGGGATGTGGTGCTTCTGACAGTTCCACGAAACCAGCAACGTTTTGACCGGGGCAGAGACAAGGTCATGAAATTCATGAATTGGGACGACATCAGAATTTTTCTGACCATTGCAAGAACAGGTCAGATTCTGGCAGCAGCAAAACGCCTTGCCCTGAACCATGCAACCGTCGCAAGGCGGCTTACTTCATTGGAAGAAAGCCTCGGCGCCCGATTGTTCGACCGATCAACGTCGGGCTGTGTGCTCACGGAAGCAGGCAGCCGCTTTTTCGACCGGGCTGAACGCATGGAAGCCGAAGCTGTTGCCGCGGAAGCAGACCTCGGCGGCGACACCCCGGAAATTGCGGGAACGGTCCGAATAGGTGCCCCAGACGGGTTTGGGGTGGCTTACCTTGCCCCGCGCCTTGGCAAGCTAACGGAGAGACATCCTGGCTTGACCGTGCAACTGGTTCCCATAGCACGTTCCTTTTCTCTCTCGCGACGGGAAGCCGATATCGCGGTGACGATTGACCGACCAGAAACCGGAAGGCTGGTCGCGGGCAAGCTGGTCGACTATGCCCTCGGACTTTATGCGTCCAGAACCTATCTGGAAACAAGGGGAACTCCCGCCTCTTCGTTCGATCTAAGCGCGCACGATCTAATCGGCTACGTCGAAGATCTTCTCTATTCCCCTCAATTGAACTACGGGACAGAGTTTTCCAAAGACTGGACTGCCCGCTTTGAAATCGCCTCAGCTCTTGGCCAGACAGAAGCCGTTCGCGGCGGTGCGGGAATTGGCATACTTCACGATTTTATCGCGCGCGAGGACAAGGCGCTCGTGGCCGTATTGCCGGAATTGAAATTGCGCCGGTCATACTGGATGGTGACACACGAGAGTTCACGACCGCTACGTCATGTTGCCGCCGTTCAAGATTTTCTTCGCGATCAAGTCGCGCGCGATAAAACAATTTTCAGCGAATGAATTCTTCATCCGTGTGTTCTGGCGCAAGTCCTATTGGTATCGCACGATCACGCACGCCTGATTGTGATTGCAGTCACAATCAAAGTGCAAAAAATCATGTATTAAAAAACAAAAAATAATTATTCGGCATATTCATGGAGTATTACATCTAAAAATTACTTTTGAGGAGGTAATTATGTCTTTTAGATTTTCTTCAGACGACAAAAAGAACGAAACATTCAATTTTGACTTTTCCAATTCGGAACGGGATGTTGCTGACAATCTCCAGAGCACATCAGACGAAGATGACCCTTCAACCCTGGCTTATGTCGTGAAACATGTTTTCGTTAAGTCCTTTTCCACCAGTGGCGATGCTGATGACAGTGTTCCTACGGCGCAAGCCATTGATACAGACGACTATCTGATGTGACTTGAAACGGGCCAGAGCTGCATCAGATGCGTTGCAAACCTGTGGTTTGCCGCTAACGCCAGTCTTGCGTTTCCGCGATCCAGTCAAGTGTGCGTTGATCCGGAGTGGAATTTTTCGTGACATCGCTGATGATCGCGACGCTGTTTGCACCGCTTTGCAGAACATCCCTGCTCCGCTCAAGCGTGATACCGCCGATCGCGACCAGCGGCAAGTCGCCGATTTTCCGTTTCCAGCCTTCGATTTTTTCGAGCCCCTGAGGTTTCCAGCTGAGCGTCTTGGAACTCGTGGGAAACACCGGGCCCAGCGCCACATAGTCGGGTTTGACAGAAAGCGCGGCATCGAGTTCCGCACCGTCATGGGTCGACACGCCCAGTCTCAACCCAGCGCGCCGAATTGAAGCCAGATCTGCATCTGCGAGATCTTCCTGCCCGAGGTGAACATAGTCGCAGCCAAGATCGACCGCCAGGCGCCAGTGATCGTTGACGATGAGCTGACAACCATACTTCCGGCAAGTTGCCTGAGACGTTGCAATCTCCCGCCGCAGTGTTTCTTCCGACGCATCCTTGATGCGCAATTGGACGAGTTTGATGCCAAGCGGCACAAGTCGGTCAATCCAGTTTGAACTGTCAACGATCGGATAGAACGGGTCGAGATCCATCACACTCTCTCTGACGATGCTTGAAATCCGTGTTTCCATTAGCAGGTCTGGCCAGTTGGAGCTTGCAAAAAGGCAGCGAACTCCGACTTTGTTCGAATGCGAACAACCCGGAGATGTTGCGGAGGGTTCTCATAGATCTTCATCAATCTGGCGCGCGCGCTGCGCCGTGTACGCCAGATGAAGTGCAAGAACTCGATTGTTTGCAAGTTGAAACGTTCCGGACATCCTTCGGCCAGATCAGGGCGCGATTGCCCGTAGTACCGCAGCGATCGTTTCAGCACCCGGAATATCCTCAGGGCAACGGGAATATCAAGCCAGACAAACGTGTCGGCCCTGGAGACGCGCTCTTCATATGTATTGGAATGGCCACCTTCAAATATCCAGGAATCCTTCATGTGCACTTCGTGGGTCAGAAGATCTTTTTCTTCCCGAGTGCGCTCCAGCCAGCCCGCACGATAATGGATCTTGTCCATGTGGTAGACGGGCAGGCCTGACTGCTTGCCGAGAAGCCGAGCGAGCATGCTCTTGCCCGATCCCGGGCCACCGACGATCATCACCCGTTTCATGGAAGCACCTTGATAAGGAAATTGCGGGCCGACGTTATACACTCTTCCGATTGTCTGAAAAGATGGAAACGCACTGTTCAGTGGACACATTCACCACGCAGACCCAATTTAGGCTTCAGACGTGCATTGATTGGCAAGGAGAAGCCGATGAGCTGGTTGAACAGTCCCGATCCAATTCCCGGTGTTGCAACAAGCTGCGACCCTATCGACACGATTATCGTCCCGCGAACCTCTGACCTTGGTGGCTTTTCGGTTCGACGGGCCTTGCCCTCGGCAAGACGGCGCATGGTCGGTCCATTCATCTTCTTTGATCAGATGGGTCCGGCTGAACTGTTGGTGGGCGGTGGTATCGACGTGCGCCCTCACCCGCATATCGGTCTTGCCACGGTCACTTATCTCTTTGAAGGCGAAATGTACCATCGCGACAGTCTCGGCACCGAGATCGCAATCGCCCCGGGCGCGTTGAACTGGATGAGTGCCGGCAAGGGCATTGTCCATTCCGAGCGCGAGCGCCCGGAACGTCTGCAGGAAAAACGCCCGCTGTTCGGCCTGCAAAGCTGGGTGGCACTGCCGAAACAGCTGGAGGAAGGGGATCCCTCATTCCAGCACCATGGAGCAGAAGAGCAGCCTGAATTTGCAGATAACGGTGCCTCGGTGAAACTGATTGCCGGCAACCTCTATGGCCACGAGGCACCGGTGCAGACCGCATCAGACATGTTTTATGCGGATATTTCGCTCGAACCCGGTGCAAAGGTTCCTCTGGATGCCGGCTGGGAAGAGCGCGGCCTTTACACGATATCGGGACAGATCACTATTGCCGGGCAGCCCTTTGACCCCGCGCAGTTGCTGGTTTTCAAACCTGGCGACCATCTGGTGATCGAGAACACGACATCTTCACCCGCGCGGTTCGTCGTGCTCGGCGGTGAACCGATGGATGGAAAGCGATACATCTGGTGGAATTTCGTCTCGTCATCAAAGGAACGTATCGAGCAAGCCAAGGAAGACTGGAAACTGGGGCGGTTTGACACCGTTCCGGGAGATGCAGAGGAATTTATCCCGCTTCCAGACCGTCCAGGGCCGTAAAGGTGCGCATACCGCAATACCCTGCCTTCTAACAGCATACAGAGCCGGTCACTTCCGGCTCTGTATTTTTCATTTTCGCCTCTGCATCAGCAGGCCTATAACGGATCGTCCGGTTTCGGTTGGTTTTGCGCGTCAGCTACTTGCAATCGCAACCGGTTCTCTGCCAATAAGGTGCCCGATCCGAGAGCGCTTCGCGCGCATTTTGTCTTGTTGACCGCGAGAGCCTCATGCAGAGCAAACATTCCGCTTCATGTGTCACTCGGGAACTCGAAAACGAAGTCTTCGGATCGGCAAGCGCGCTTTCTTTTGCGACGGGATCCGCAGTTGAAGCGTTTCGCGCAGTCTTTTGCCCGGCGCAAAGGACCAATGCATGGCCGCACGACGGCGGACAATATGAGAGAACGGACCGATCGATCTTGTTGGTTCTGTCCCAGACCAGATCGCAATCTTCAGCGAATTTGAGGCGGCTGCGGACCGGACAGAATTGAAATGTGACGGCAATCAAGAAGACAAATCGAGCAAGGGCAAAACCTGTATTTGACTTGCTGACACGGGTGGAACGACATGCGGCTTGGAATTGACTGGGGCGGAACAAAAATCGAGATCATTGCGCTGTCCAACGAAGGCAGCGAACTCTTCCGGCAGAGAGTCGACACACCCAGGGACGACTACCAAGGGTGCCTGGAAGCGGTAAAACATCTGGTAAATGAGGCAGAGACGGCGACCAGTCAATCCGGAACGCTCGGCCTCGGCATTCCGGGATCACTGTCGCCAAAGTCGGGCCTCGTCAAGAATGCCAATTCCACCTGGATGAACGGCAAGCCACTCGACAAGGATCTTGAATACGTCATCGGCAGACCTGTGCGTATCCAGAACGACGCCAACTGCCTTGCCGTCTCCGAGGCGACCGATGGTGCCGGCGCAGGTGCGCATATCGTTCATGCCGTTATCATCGGGACCGGTTGCGGTTCGGGGATTGCGATCGACGCCAGAGCACATCAGGGTGCAAATGGCATTGGCGGCGAATGGGGTGCGATTACCGTTCCCTGGCTCAAGGAAGACGAGTTTCCGGGGCCGGACAGCTGGATCGGGCACCGGGGGGTTATTGACCGCTGGTGTTCAGGTACGGGATTTCAGCTCGACTACAAGGAAAAAACCGGAACCTTGCTGAAGGGGCACGAGATCATGGCGCTCAAACGTTCCGGTGACCCCGTGGCAACACATGTCTATGAGGCTTATGTGAGCCGCCTCGCCCGGTCACTGGCAATGTCCGCCAATCTGCTTGATCCAGATGTTTTCGTTCTTGGCGGCGGCATGTCGAACATCGATGAGCTCTATGAAGATCTGCCGCCCGCCATGGTGCCTTACATTTTTTCCGATACGTTCGACACACCGATCCGCAAAGCCGTTCACGGCGACAGTTCAGGTGTACGAGGCGCCGCCTGGCTCTGGAACTGAACAGCTAGTCGGTGGACTGCCAGACCCGGCGTTGCCCAACGGTGACCAGAATAATGCCGACGCCTACAGCCGCCACCGCAGCCAGTTTCGCGGCATTCGGCACTTCGTTGAACACCAGATACCCGAGACCGAGGCCCACGACTGCTGCGACAGATCCTATCTGACTGAGATAGACCGGCCCCGCGGTTTGCTGAAGCCGAAAATAGAGACCGTATTGAAGTCCGAAGATGGCGGTCTGCGCCGCGAGCAATCCTGCCGCTTCGGGCGTCCACGCAACAGGCGCGACCGGTATTCCCCAAGTTGCGGTGAAGGCCGACAGAACGAGAAAACCCACCACCATCATGCCGAGTGCCAAATCTACCGGTTTTGCTCCTTTTGGCCATTTCAGCGTTCTGTATATGTTTCCAGCTGCCAGAAACAGGGGAATTGCAAGCGCCAGCAACGACCAGAAAGACGCCTCTGCAGACAATTCCGACCCTGAAATCGCCAGTAAAACTCCGCCCGCGACACCGAAGAACACGCCGGCGCCCATGATCCACTGGAAACGCTGAAGACGCAGGACAACCGCAAAGGCGTAGGTCAGCACCAATGGAAACGCAAAACAGAGTGCCACAAACCCGGCTCCCACCCTGGGTGCGGCCGCCACGGCGATCATGTTCGGCAAGATGAACAAGATGCCTGTGATCAGGATGTAGATCACCAACCGTTGCTGGTGCCCCTTTTCTTTTGCGACCCTTGTGCTGCCGTTTTTCAAACCGGCCAGTCTGGTGGCGCCAAAAAGTCCGATAGCGCCACCGAGGATCGACCACTGCAGCAGCGCGATGGGGTGCCAACCGATTTCGGGAGCCGCCTTCGCAAAAACCGTCGAAACTCCGAGAAACGAGCCGACAATCAGCATAAGCACAAGCGGCCTATCCAGTGGGCTCCTGCCTCCTGCCGAAGACTTGTACCCCTGTCCGATACCTCCGGAACTCGATTGCGTATCCTGTCTGGCCATGGCTGACATTTGATCGTCCTTTTGATCTGTTTGGCAACAGCGCGTTTTCGCCTGCAGGTATAGGTATCATTTTTTATCTTTATTTCAAGATACTTTATATCAAGATTCTTGACGCGTATTGACAGCAGGTATCGAAAAGGGAAAGGTCGGTTCACCAAACCATTGGAGATGCCGGACTGTCTGTCGGTGGATTTCATTCTCCCGACAATGGCAGAAACGCAGAACATTACGTTCCCGGGACGACGCTATGAACAAACCTTCCGACACGCGGTCAAAACCATCGAAACACCTGTTCGGCGACCCGGCGGACCTAATGACCGACCGGGCTGAACGCGCGCGGCGGCAATGGCAGAAGGAAGTCCCGGAAGTTGCCGAACAACTGCTGCCGATGGTGTTGCTCGGGCGCCTGAACGAAGCGGCGCAGTTGATGAACCGCGATTACCTGGTTCCGGCCTACGCGAAAATCGGTCTGAAACTGGGTGAATTCGATGTGCTGGCGACACTGGTCAGATCCGGTCCTCCCTACAAACTGACACCGACCGAGCTTTATCGCTCAACGATGATGAGTTCAGGCGGCATGACTGCGCGTGTGGACAAGTTGGAAAAAGCCGGTCTGGTTGAACGTTGCCCGCATCCCGACGACCGTCGTGCCCTTACCGTGTGTGTCACTGACAAAGGCCTGCAACTGGTCAAACGCATGATCCCACAGTATGTCGACATGCAGGCCCGTGCAGTCGAAGGTCTGACGGCGAACGAACAAGACCAGCTCTCGGCACTTCTTGAGAAACTCATCCGAACCGCAAACGATCCCATTACGGGCAAATAGGTGCGAAACGGACAAACGGTGTCGTGACAGATCTTTCAGTCACCGATTGCCTTCAATCCCTTTTCCAGCAGGTTCCATTGTTTCCTTGAAACGGCTTCCTTGGACGCCAGCAACCAGTATGTCTGGTGATGGGGCAGATTCTCAGTTGAAACGCGTTGCAAGCGTCCGGTTTTCAAGTCCTCCTGACAAAGTGGCAGAGAAGCAAGCGTGACCCCAAATCCTTGTCTTGCCGCGGACAAAGCTGCAAAAAAGGTGTCGAAGCGAAGATCGGCAAGCGGCGTCGACGGCGTTCCGAACCTGGCTGACCAATCGTTCCAGCCGGGTCGAGGTCCAACGACCGCGATCCGCGGCAGGCCTGTCCAATCCGCGGAACGTCCCAAAAGCTTCGGCGAGGCTACGGGTGCGATGACCTCACTGTAGAGCGGCAGTTTATACGTGTAGGGCCAATCTCCCGACCCGTATCTTATCTGGATGACACCGGGCTCTTGCTGAACTTCCGAGGAAAGAACAAGTGTCTTGAAGGAAATCTGCGCATCTATTTCAGATGACAGTCTGTACAATCGAGGCATCAGCCAAAGTTCAATTATTGACGCACTCGCCGAGATCGTTACCCGATTTCGTGATATTCCGAAAATTCCCTCGGAACTTTCCCTCAGACTCTCCAAGGCAGAACGGACGTGCGGAACCCATGTCTCGCCCTCGACCGTCAGGGAAATGCTGCGCGGCTGGCGCAAAAACAACTGTGTTTCCAGGCGCTTTTCGAGCTTGCCGATCCGCTGACTGATCGCTGATTGAGTCAACCCGGTTTCCTGCGCAGCGGCTGTAAAACTTCCAGTACGCGCCGCGACCTCGAACGCCCTCACCCACTCCAGCGGCAGGTTCTCAAATCTGGACTTATCCATTAGCAAAACGAACCCTAAGCCTCTTAATTCCTAATTTGATTTTATAGTAAAACAGCACGATCTTGTCATTGTCCAGACAGGAGAGGCTTTGGCGGATGACACAGGTGGCAATCAATGAGTCGGGTAATATTCTTGTTCTCGACCACAACCGGGAACAGTTTCGCTTCCACGCGGTCTGGCTGCGTGACAATGCCTGGGACACGGAGACAAGATCCCCATCGAATGGTCAAAGGCTGATTGCGTTGCGGGATATCGATCCTAAGGTCCAGATTTCCGCGGTTGCAGTCGAAGGCACAACGCTCAAGATTACATTTTCACCTGAAAACAAGGACGTCGATTACTCAATCGACTGGCTGATTGCGAACGCTTACGACCGGCCGCGAGTCTCTGAAAAGGGCTGGCTCGCCGGTAGCATCGAGACCTGGGACGCGATGCTCAATGAAAATGTTCCTTCTGCCGATTTCAATCACATAGCCTCGGATCCATCGGCAAAGCGGGCGTGGCTGGAAAGCGTTGCCAGGTACGGTTTCGGAAAACTCAGCGGTGGACCGGTCGAAGACCAGGCGCTGATGAAAGTCGTCCAACTGTTCGGTTTTGTCAGGGAAACAAACTACGGAAGGCACTTTGAAGTCCGGACCGAAGTCAATCCAACCAATCTGGCCTTCACGGGACTGGGACTTCAGGCACATACCGACAATCCCTACCGCGATCCCGTGCCGACAATTCAGGTTCTTTACTGCCTGGAAAGTTCAGCTGCCGGCGGCGAAAACATGGTGGTAGACGGATTTAAGGCGGCAATGCGCCTGAAGAACGAAAATTCCGCGTGGTTCGATGTTCTGAGCCGATACTGCGCGAAATTTGAATATGCAGGCGAAAAGGGCGTTGCCTTGACGTCCCGCCGACCGATGATAGAGCTTGCGCCTGATGGCGAACTCATAGCGGTTCGCTTCAACAACAGGTCTGCAGCCGCAATAACCGACGTGCCTTTCGAAGATATGGCCCTTTATTACGAAGCCTACCGCAGGCTCGGCGAAATCATTGACGATACGGCAATGGAAGTGACTTTCCGTCTCGAGCCCGGCGAATGCTTCATCGTCGACAACACGCGAGTACTACATGCCCGCAAGGCTTATTCGGGAACCGGTTCGCGTTGGCTACAGGGGTGTTACGCCGACAAGGATGGTCTGCTTTCGACGCTTGCGTCCCTTCAATCGTCTGTCCAGGAGGCAGCTGAGTGAGCAAGCCGGATTTTTCAACACTCACTCGCGACAACATCGTCGCGTTCATAGGTGACATCTTTGAGCGCTGCGGAGACGAGGAATATCTCGGCGAGCCGGTCACCATGGCTGAGCACATGCTTCAGGGCGCCACGATCGCGGAACGGAACGGCCTTGACGAGGAGATCATCGTCGGGGCCCTGCTTCACGACATCGGACACTTCACTTCGGAGTTTGGAACCTTTTCCATGGAAGACACCGAGGACCGTTTTCACGAGGAAGCGGGTGCACAGGTTCTCAGCTCATACTTTCCGTCGGTTATCGTCGATTGCGTCCGTCATCATGTTGCTGCAAAGCGCTATCTGTGTGCGACGAAACCGGACTATTTCAAACGCCTCTCCGAGGCGTCTGTCCATTCGCTCAATCTCCAGGGTGGTCCGATGAGCCCCGATGAAGTCGCGGATTTTGAAAAGAACCCGAACCTGAAGAAGATCATTCAGGTTCGATATCTCGACGAAGCCGGCAAACAGGCAAATATGGAAACTCCCGACTTCTGGCATTTCGCACCCATGGTCCAGACCCTGGTCGACAGGCACCTGGAAACGCGCTCCTGAATTCGGCCAACCAAACAAGATCAGGCAAGGCCATTGCCGCACGTGAACTGTTTACGGATTTCCCAGCGAGAACAAGGTCGTTTCCTGCCGGAAGATCTGCTCGTTTCTGATCAGCATGGCCGTGCCGACATATTCGCCAGCAGGCCAGGCCTCTCCCCTCAGCTTGCGGCCGGCAAAGGCAACCCATTGTGCCTTTTGCCGCTCGAGCGGTTCGCCTTCCGATTCCGCCATGACGCCTTCGGGGCCGACGAGACGAAGCGCAACCCGATCACCTTTCTTCAGATTTATCAGTCGCGCGAAAAAGACAAAAACAGGAGACCGGGTCCCGGGTTCGGCTTCGGTTCCCGTTTCCAGATCAATCGACTTGACCGCACTGTCCGCAAACCCGGTCTGAATGATCTCGCCGTCGGCATCCTTCAACAATGCAACGAGGTCACCTTGCCAGAGCGAACCGTCGTAAGCCGCCTTTGCCTCTGCAACGGACGCACACCGCGCAAGACGATCCTCTGCGGCTTCCGGATGCCCAAGGAACGGGTCGACAACCTGGCCGTCCTTCCTCAAGGAAAGATGCACATGCGGAAAGGCGGCGAAACCGGAAAAACCGACCTCGCCGAGGACATCGCCGCGCTCGACACGATCTCCGCTGGAAACAATCACTGAACCTTGCCGCATGTGGCAATACTGGGTCTCCCAGCCGTTCCCGTGGGAAATCACCACTCCGTTGCCGCACTCCTTGCCCTCGATCCGCTTTCTATCTTCTGCTGATTGAACGAGCCTGTCCGGCATGTCGTTTCGAACACCCTTTACGACGCCGGGCGCGGAGGCGATGACGCCGGCATTCTGGTTGGTGTTCAATACCCGGAAATCCGTGCCCTTGTGACCGTCATAGCCGGCCTGCGCGCATGTGGCGGTCTGAACGTCCGGTCCCGGATCAATATCAACGTAGTTCTGGATAAAACAGTCCTGTCCGAAGTCGCAATCGATCGGCAAGGACACTTCAAGCTCAGCAGCCGAAACATGCGTGTCATGTGCCGCACCCGTCACTTGGACAGCAAAGACCGCGACAAGGATTGTGCCAAAGCGCCACATCATCGATTAGTTCCTTTTCAATTGATGTCCCGTTCAAGTAGCGTGACTTGCAATCCGGCGAATGATCGCCGACTGTCTTCGAACATCTTTCCGGCAATTTATGGAACAAGCGTGATGATTAAGTGGCTGTCCACTCTTCTGATATCTGCATTCATGATCTTTCCCGCGGCAGCGCAAAGCGAACTGCAGATACGGGATATCGAAAAAGGCAGTGGCGAGGAAGCCAATGTTGGCGAAACCGTCGTCGTTCACTACACCGGCTGGCTGATGGACGGGACCAAGTTCGATTCCAGTGTGGACCGAGGACAACCCTTCTCCTTCACGCTTGGTGAACGCCGTGTCATTCCCGGATGGGAAAAAGGCGTTGAAGGCATGCAGGTCGGCGGCAAGCGTGAGCTGATCATTCCACCTGACATGGCCTACGGCTCCCGCGGCGCAGGCGGCGTCATTCCACCTGATGCGACGCTCAAGTTCGAAATCGAGCTTCTGGACGTCAAAGGGAAGAAATTTTCCGATATCGGCAATGACGAACTGAAGGAAAAACTTGCGTCCGGCGCGACCGTAATCGATATCCGGAGGCCTGACGAGTGGAAACAGACCGGGGTTGTTGCCGGTAGCCATCTCGTGACCTTTTTCGATGAAAACGGCAATGTGAACCCGGATTTCGGCGCTTCGCTCCAGAAGCTTGTCGCCGGTCCCGAGGATGAGGTTGTGCTCATCTGCCGGACAGGAGCCCGTAGCAAGGTCTTGTCCCAGTACCTGTCGGAGCAAGCCGGCTTTACAAATGTCGTCAATGTCGAAAGTGGCATCATGAGCTGGATCGGAGACGGCCAAGCCGTCACGGCTGCTGTCTTGCCGGAAAATTGCTGGCTCTGCTGATTAAAATCGACCAACAGCAATTGATCGGTCCGGGACCACAATTACCGCAACAAAGCTATCCCGCTAGTGTCCCGCGGCAAGTTCGAGGCTCATCCGGTTATGATCGGTGACGACCTTGCCCATCTCCATTGTGACGATCTGCCCGTCATCGACCACGACCTTGCCGTTGACGACGGTTGTTGAAGCCCCTTGCGGGCAACAAAAGACGACCGCAGCGACGGGATCATGCAGTCCGCCTGCAAATTGAAGCGTGTTGAGATCCAGGGTGAAGAAATCAGCACACTTGCCTGTTTCCAAAGAACCAATATCGTCCCGACCCAGCACCGCGGCGCCGCCTCTCGTGGCAAGTTCCAGAGCTTCCCGCGCAGTCATCCATTCACCAGCGCGCAACGGATGTGAAGGCGGCAGCAGTGCATGCTTCCGGGGGCCTTCGGGTGGCATCAGTCCCAGCTGCAGTCTGGCGAGCAGCATGGCCTGTCGCACTTCTCCAAGCATATTGGACCCGTCATTGCTGGCAGAGCCGTCAACACCCAGCCCCACCTTCACACCCGCTGCCATATACTTCTTGACCGGCGCAATACCCGAGGCAAGCCGCATGTTGGAACATGGGCAGTGTGCCGCCCCGCAGCCGGTGCCCGCGAACAGGCGAATTTCCTCGTCGTCGACATGGATTGCATGGGCGAACCAGACATCGGGGCCGGTCCAGTCAAGACCTTCCATCCACTCCACGGGACGTTTGCCGAAACGCTCAAGGGTGTAGCGTTCCTCATCCAGCGTCTCGCACAGATGCGTGTGCAGCATGACGCCCTTGTCACGCGCCAGGCGTGCACTTTCCCTCAAAAGGTCTTCCGACACCGAAAACGGCGAACACGGAGCGACCACAATCCGGGTCATCGATCCCGGGGACGCATCATGATAGCGGTCTATCACCCGGATGCTGTCTCTCAGTATGTCATCTTCTTCCTCAACACAGTCGTCCGGCGGCAATCCGCCCTTGCTCTCGCCCAGCGACATCGAGCCACGGCTTGCATGGAAACGGACACCGAGATCCCGGGCCGCTTCGATCTGATAGTCCACCTTGTTGCCACTCTGAAAGAGATAGGAATGGTCGAAAACAGTGGTACAGCCCGACAGCACAAGTTCTGCAAGACCGACGAGAGCGCTGTTTCGGGACGCTTCCGGGTGGGTCTTCGCCCAGATCCGGTAATGGGCCTGAAGCCAGGGAAAGAGGTTGTTGTTTTGCGCTGCGGGAAGATTGCGCGTGAGCGTCTGGTTGAGGTGATGGTGAGTGTTGACGAAACCCGGCAGAACAATCTGGCCGGTCGCGTCGATCACTTTGTCGGCGGTCTTCGGCAGTTCCTCGGTGGGCCCGACCTGTGTGAGCATTCCGTCTTCGGCAAAGAGCCCGCCATTTTCGATTTCACGGCGCTCGTCATCCATCGTGACAAGGATGTCGGCATTCTTCAGAAGCAGTGTCCGGCCCATGGCTGCCCTTCGCATCAATTCGACTCAGGTTCAGGTCGCGGCCAAGCGTATCTGCTAAGTTGTCCCAGAACTATGTTGTCAAAAGAGGAAACACTTTCAGCGATTTGTCGGAAATCTAATCTTCCAAAGGCGGCATCCGGTTCCACGCATCGAGCGCGGCAATCTTGTATGCTTCGGCAAGTGTCGGATAGTTGAAGGTGTTTTCGACAAAATATTCCAACGTGCCGCGAAGGTTCAGGACTGCCTGACCGATATGAACCAGTTCGGTTGCCCCTTCTCCGACAATATGGCAGCCAAGTAGCCGCCTGGTCTTCAGGGAAAAGATCATCTTGAGCATACCCGTATCAAGGCCCATGATGTGCCCGCGTGACGTTTCGCGAAACCTTGCAACACCGCACTCATAGGGAATTCCGCGTTCCTTGATTTCCTCTTCCGTCATGCCGACGGTCGAGATTTCAGGAACCGCGTAGATCCCGTAAGGAAAATACTCGGGTGGATCGTGGGCCGCTTCGCCAAGCGCATGGCACGAAGCGATACGCCCCTGCTCCATCGATGTCGAGGCGAGGCTCGGAAAACCAATCACATCGCCGGCGGCAAAGATATGTGAGACTTCCGTCTGAAACGTTTCGGGATCGACTTCGAGGCGGCCACGGTGGTCAACCGACAAACCGCAACTGTCCAGATTGAGAGACGGTGTCGCGCCCATGCGGCCGGCGGCAAACAGGATGACGTTGGAGCGAACACTCCGCCCCCCTTCCAGCTTGATCTCGCAATCCGCAGAACCATGCTTTTCAATTGCTTCAACCTTGGCTCCGAAGCGCATGGCGATTCCGCGATCCCGCAATTGATGGGTGAAATCGGCGACAAGTTCCTTGTCCAGAAAATCCAGCATCGTTTCCCGGGGTTCGATGAGTGTCACGTGAACGTCGAGAGCGGAGAAGATGGAGGCATATTCCACGCCGATAACCCCTGCCCCGATAACGGCGATCGAGCGTGGGATCTCGCCCAGATCGAGAATCTCATCGCTGTCGAGCACGAATTTCCCGTCGAAGGGAACATAGCCGGGACGAAAGGGGTTTGTCCCGACGGCGATGACAAATTTGTCCGCGCTGTATTTCAGGATCTCCCCGGCATCGCCTTCCACCTCGATCATGTGGCTCTCGACAAAGCGTGCCTCACCCCGGACCGTGTCGACCTTGTTGCGGGAGAACTGATGCTCAAGCACATCCACTTCGTGGTTGAGCGTGATGTGGAGCCGCGCCCTGAGATCGGCGGCGGTCAGGTCCTGCTTGACACGATAGGAGCTTCCGTAAAATCCGCGCTCGCGCCATCCCGTCAGATTCAGAACAGTCTCTCGCAGTGTTTTTGAGGGGATTGTTCCGGTGTGAACCGAGACACCACCGACCCTGCGGCCCCGTTCCACCACGAGTACGTCGCGCCCGAATTTTGCTGCCTGGATCGCAGCCCGACGGCCCGCCGGCCCGCTGCCGATCACGATAAGATCGTAGTGTTCCATGTGCCCCTCAATGCCGTTCGACCAACGCGCCGTTTTCCCGCCGATTCTCCTTGGCGTTTCTGTCTGTCGAGGCACTGCAAGACAGCATCTTTGTTCCCGGGTCAAGAGCTCGCGAAAATAACGCGTGGACCAAGACCGCAAACTGATCAAAAACGACTGTTTTTTCCTTCCCGGTCAATAGACCATTGCCTTCCCATCGCGCTTCGGCTATGCGTCGTCTCATGAAGACGAGCCTGAAAGCAGTATGGTGGTGGCGCGGCGCGACATAGGCGGCCAGCGAACAGTCATGCTCTGAAAGGATCAAGCAATTCACCAAAGGCCGCCGCGGGATACCGCTGGCGGCCTTGGTGCATTAAGAGGCCGCCAACGCCGCAAACGGCCACCAGAAACGGGAACGGAAAGACCATGCCGGTACTGGCAGATCAGACCTATGAAACCGAAAGCGGGATTACGATCCTTCGGACCTCACGCCCCTCCGACTACGAAACCGGAACGTCCGACTGGATCGACCGGCTCGACAGCGAATTGGGCGCGGTTCTTTCTTCGTCCTACGAGTACCCCGGCCGCTACACCCGCTGGGACATGGCGCTGGTCAATCCCCCTCTTGTTCTGGAGGCTGCCGACCGAAAGGTCGAGATACGGGCCTTGAACGATCGCGGCAAGGTTCTCATACCTGCAATCGTCGAGGCCTTGCGGACACACGATGTTGTTGAAACCTTTGATGCCGGCTCTGACAGGATCGAACTTACCGTCAAGAAACCGGATCGCCTCTTCAATGAAGAGGAGCGCTCCCGCCAGCCGTCGACATTTTCAATCGTTCGCGCGCTGAAGGACCTTTTTGCCTGTGGCGATGACCAGCTCGGCCTCTACGGAGCCTTCGGTTATGATGTGGCCTTCCAGTTCGAACCGATCGACCAGAAGCTGGAAAGACCTCACGATCAGCGTGATGTCGTTCTGTTTCTCCCCGACGAAATCCTGATTGTCGACCACCACGGAAAACGAGCCTATGTGCTTGAATACGATTTTGTGGTCAACGGCAAGACCACGAAAGACCTGGAGCGAACGGGCGAACAAAGTTCCTATGCACCGGCGAACAAAGACCCTGGCCGGGGAGATCATGAGCCGGGTGAATATGCCGAACTTGTTGAAAAGGCGAAGGATTACTTCCGGCGGGGCGATCTGTTCGAGACCGTTCCGGGGCAAACATTCTATGAACCCTGTGCCAACCCGCCCTCGGCTGTTTCCAGGCGCCTTGCCCAGATCAACCCTTCCCCCTACTCGTTCTTTTTCAACCTCGGCAACAACGAGTACCTCGTCGGGGCTTCGCCGGAAATGTATGTGCGTGTCACAGGTGGCCGACGCGTGGAAACCTGCCCGATCTCCGGCACGATCCGACGCGGCAAGAACGCGATCGAGGACGAGGCGCAGATCCGCAAGCTGTTGAATTCGGCAAAGGACGAGGCGGAGCTGACCATGTGTTCCGACGTCGACCGAAACGACAAGAGCCGGGTTTGTGTCCCAGGCTCAGTCAAGGTGATTGGGCGGCGGCAGATTGAAATGTATTCCCGGCTGATCCACACGGTGGATCATATCGAAGGTACTCTTCGCGAGGACATGGATGCGCTGGACGCCTTCCTCTCCCATACCTGGGCCGTCACAGTGACAGGGGCGCCGAAACGGTGGGCGATGCAGTTCATCGAGGATCACGAAAAGTCACCGCGTGCCTGGTACGGTGGGGCCATCGGTGCCGTTCTCTTCAATGGCGACATGAACACCGGCCTGACACTGCGGACCGTCCGCATCAAGGACGGACTGGCGCAGATCCGGGCTGGCGCAACACTGCTTTACGACAGTGTTCCGGAAGACGAAGAAGCGGAAACCGAACTCAAGGCAGAAGCCATGCGTGCGGCGGTTCGCGAAGCCGGCCTGGCGACCCGTTCCACCGAAACGACTGAAACCCACAAGCCTGGCGAGGGCCTCAAGATCCTGCTCGTGGATCACGAAGACAGTTTTGTGCACACGCTTGCGAATTATTTCCGGCAAACGGGCGCCGACGTCGTCACCTACAGAACGCCGGTTGCCGACCATGTCTTTCACGACGTCAATCCGGACCTGGTTGTTCTGTCACCAGGCCCCGGCAACCCTAAGGACTTCGACTGCGCAGCGACGATCGGTCGAGCCCGCGCCCGCGCGTTGCCGATCTTCGGCGTCTGCCTCGGACTGCAGGCACTTTCGGAGTATTTCGGTGCGGAACTCGGCCAACTGGATATTCCAATGCACGGCAAACCGTCACCGATCAGCATTTCCGGGAATTCCCTCCTCTTTGACGGCCTCAATGCGCCGGTGATCGTCGGCCGCTATCATTCGCTGTTTGCGAAAAGGCCTACCCTGCCAGGAGATATTCGGGTGACGGCGGAGACCGAGGATGGTGTCGTGATGGCGATTGAGCATGAAAAAGAGGCCATTGCCGCGGTGCAGTTCCACCCGGAATCCATCATGTCACTGGATCAGGACGCAGGTCACATGATCATCGAAAATGTTGTCAGCCGGCTCGTTTCGGCGAAGAGCCGCGAACGCGAAGACGCCTTGTAATTTTTGTCAAGACACGTTGGCGGTATTTGCGCTAAGGATGCGAGTGGAAATTGAAGGAGACACCCTTTGCATATTCTGCTCGCAATTCTTGCCGCCCTCGCAGGCGCTGCGTTCTGGATCTACCGGGCCCGCCAGGCGGCCGACAGCACACGAGTTGTTCTGGAAGCGGCCCAAGACGTCAAATCTGCGGCCCGGCGCTTCGGTTTTCGGACCCGTGCCAATCAGCATCCGACCGAAGGCGTCGATGATCCACGGGTGACGGCTGCTACATTGCTGGTTTTGACAGCCGAGACGGACGGCGGCATCTCGCGGGCAGAACAAGACGCCATCCTGGAGCAACTGCAAACCGTGTTTCAGATGTCTGCTGCGGAAGCCGACGACCTTTACCTGTTCTCAAGGTGGCTTGCCAATCAAAGCAGCAATCCCGACGACATGATCCGCCGCCTGATCAAGAGAACAGTTCACCTTGGCGGTCGCGACACGATTCCGGACCTAATCCAGATGGTTTCACTTGTCGGCAACGCCGATACGGGAACATTGACAGACGACACGATACACATCGTAGAAAAACTCAAGCAATTGCAAGGTTGAACGAATTTTGTCTGAAGGAATTCTACAGTCTGTCAGATCACCCGAACATACCAAGTGATACTGAACAGATTTGGTTTCATGGAACATCTTGGGTTGAAAAGAAAGTTGATTAACGGACTGCAACCGAGTTCTATTGAATTCCAGGTTTGATTTTGCACTGTCTTCACCGGGTGGCATTATAACAGACAGGATCCGACAACACGGGGTCTCGGGAGAAACAATGACGGGCGGCGCCGACAGGAAATCTGCATGGTTTGACAGGCCGCGCTGCAAAAAGGCCGGCGCTTCCTTGCTCGTGTGCGCTGCCGCGGTCTTTGCTCTGGCAGCAGGAGCAAATGCCCAAGAGGATACCGGACTGAAAAACCATATCCTTGGAATTGGAAATTGTCCGCCGTGGAACCCTCAATCGCCTGAAATTTGCCGCAACAGCCTGGACAAGGTGGTGAGTGCTTTGGGTCCGAGGCTTGATGCCGGTCCGGACAACATTCACCTTCTCATCAACGAAGGTGCCAATGCGTCCGCCTTGAAGCGAAAGGCCACGGAGCTGGCCAATCGTCTTGGTCCGGAAGATCGTCTGATCATCTATGCCAACCTGCCTCTGGGCCAGAAGGATGATGATCCTTCGGGCGAGACCAATGGCTACGTGCTCGAGTTCTGGGCAGACCAACGCCCCGAAACAGCAACAGATGCAATCAGCGAGGGCACGTGGGTATCAGCGCCAGCCTTTGCGGCGATGATCCACACTATTCCGGCCGCCGAGGTTATCCTTGTTCTTGATACCAACAACTCCTATGCGGTCAATATGCACCTATTCGACGCACACAGGGTCGACCACAAGGAACGTCCCGAAGCGCTGGTTTCCTCGGCAGGTGCCGGACAGGCCGCCAACTATTCGGCAGATCGGACAATATCGCTGTTTGCGAAGCACCTTGCGTCGGCGCTTCATGAAACGGATGGCTCCCTGCTGGATGTGATGAGTGTGGCAGCCGGTGGTACACGGCAGGCAGCGATACCGATCTGCGCGGCGCTCAAGGAGCACCAGGACGAAAACGAGGCTCAGTCGGCGGATTGCCAGCAGGTCCCCGCCATTCACGACCCCGATGCTCTCCTGGGTGAAACGGCCCTTGTTCCGTTGGCCGAGTCCGGTTTGAACGACTAAGAACCGGGCCCGCCGTTTATCCGGAGAGGGCCCCGCCCGCATTGCAGCTTGCCGAAGCCAGAACGTTCAATGCATCACCTGTGTTGGCTTCCGCTTTTCTGATACTCGGTCGTCCCTGGAGCCGCTCCACGAACCAGTCCCAGTCATCGGCATCAATCCGCGCCAGGCCGGAATCACGGAGCGGCGCAATCGGCTGAATGCCGTTTTGGCCGACCTGGCCGATCGCGAAACGAAAGGCGTAGCCAGGGGTCAGGCCCATGCGCAGATCCGAAACGACAACCTTGTCTCCGACAAGCTCTGTCCTGAAAAATCCCCTGCTGAACCATTCCAGCTTTTTGAAGGCAGCTGTATTCGTCAGGCATGCCGCCAATTCCGGATGCCGGGGATGCTCATAAATCTCAGGTGCGCCTTTGCCGTCGAGCAAAGAGAAATACAGGTTGTCGTAGCCGTCTTCCCGCAATCCGATGACTTTCCAGAGCAAAATATTGAAAGGCGCAGCAATCGCGTAAACGGCATCCGGTTCCATGCCCTGGCTCTGAAACACCGATCGCGCCTGAGACTGCACATATTGCTGAAGCACAGCGCTGAGGCCAAGATAACCAGTCGTCAACACCAATGCGCCTGCGACCCAGTTTCGAAGTCGTGACGTCCAGTTTTTCTTGCACAGTGCATAGATCACCACGACGACCAGCGGGATCGTGTAAACCGGATCGATAATGAACACCGAGCCGACACCCACCGGGTCCGGGTAAAACGGCCAGAACAGCCTTGTGCCATAAACTGTCATCGCGTCGATGATCGCGTGCGTCGACAGGACAAGAAAAACCGCTCCCCATGTCAACCAGCGTTGATCCCGCAAGCCTTTGAACAATCTCATCAATGCTTCACCGATTACCGGCGCGGCCAAGGCATGGACGAAGATCGAATGCGACCAGCCGCGGTGGTAAACGAAACTGTCGATGGGGTCGTCAAACGGAATAAACACATCCAGATCCGGCAATGTGCCGAGCAGTCCACCCACCAACACTGCCTTGCGTGGTCCGATCTTTGGTCCGAGGCAGGCGGTTGAAACGGCGGCACCGAGAACAAATTGAGTGAGTGAATCCATTTATTGGTCCGTGGGTAACACAGCAGGAAAGTCAGCCGGATATGTGGTAGCGTGCACCCATTGGCAATGCATCACGCAAAAAAGGCGGATCAGTCAACCCGCCCTTGTCTCCTGTTCGTCAAAATCGAGGCGACTCAGTCCACTTCCCTGACCGCCCCCTTGGCCGCACTTGTCGTCATCTTGGCGTAAGCACGCAATGCCTTGGTGACCTTGCGCTTGCGCGTTTCGATCGGCTTCCAGGCCTTGTCACCCCTCGCTTCCATTGCGGCGCGGCGTTGTGCCAGTTCGTCATCGGAAATGTCGACTTTCAGGACCCGGTTCGGGATGTCGATAACGATTGTGTCGCCTTCTTCCACCAGGCCGACAGCGCCACCTTCTGCTGCCTCCGGAGACATGTGGCCGATCGAAAGGCCAGAGGTTCCACCGGAAAAACGCCCGTCCGTCACCAGTGCGCATTCCTTGCCCAGCCCCTTCGATTTAAGGTAACTGGTCGGATAGAGCATTTCCTGCATGCCGGGCCCGCCACGCGGTCCCTCGTAGCGGATCAGCACAACGTCACCGGATTTGACCTTGTTCGTCAGAATCGCCGAAACCGCACTGTCCTGACTTTCAAAGATACGCGCCGGACCGGTAAACTTGAGTATGCTATCGTCAACCCCTGCGGTTTTTACGACACAGCCTTCTTCGGCAATGTTGCCGTACAACACCGCAAGGCCGCCGTCATTGCTGTAGGCATGCTCGCCTTCGCGAATGACGCCCGTTTGGCGGTCAAGATCGAGTTCGTCCCACCGCCGGTTCTGACTGAAGGCAACCTGCGTCGGCACACCGCCAGGGGCAGCCTTGTAGAAATTGTGCACGCTTTCGGAATTGGTCTGACGGATATCCCAACGTGCAAGAGCTTCCCCCATCGTTGAGGAGTGAACTGTCGGATTGTCGGTATGCAGTTTTCCGGCGCGATCCAGTTCACCAAGGATAGCCATGATGCCGCCGGCCCGGTGAACATCTTCCATATGGATACTTTCCACCGCCGGGGCGACCTTGCAAAGCACAGGCACCTGCCGCGACAGCCGGTCGATGTCATCCATCGTAAAGCCGATTTCCCCTTCATAGGATGCGGCCAGAAGATGCAGGATCGTATTGGTCGACCCCCCCATCGAGATATCGAGGGTCATGGCATTTTCGAACGCCTTGAAATTCGCGATGTTACGCGGCAGAACACTTTCATCATCCTGCTCGTAATAGCGTTTGGCGAGATCGACGATCAGGTGACCGGCTTCGACAAAGAGCCGCTCGCGGTCCGCATGGGTTGCGAGTGTGGAGCCATTGCCGGGCAACGCCAGGCCGAGTGCTTCCGTCAGACAGTTCATCGAGTTCGCCGTAAACATCCCCGAACACGAACCGCAGGTCGGACACGCGTTTTGCTCCAATGCAAGGACATCGGCATCGGACATCCTGTCATCTGCCGCTGCGACCATGGCGTCCACCAGATCGACAGATTTCTGTACACCGTTCTCCAGGACAACCTTGCCTGCCTCCATAGGTCCGCCAGAGACGAACACAACAGGAATGTTCAACCGCATGGCCGCGTTCAGCATGCCCGGCGTGATCTTGTCGCAGTTGGAAATGCACACCAGGGCATCGGCGCAATGGCCGTTGACCATATATTCAACCGCATCGGAAATCACTTCGCGGGACGGCAGCGAATAAAGCATGCCGTCATGGCCCATGGCGATACCATCATCCACCGCGATCGTGTTGAATTCCTTGGCAACGCCACCAGCCTTTTCGACTTCGCGCGCGACAAGTTGGCCGAGGTCCTTCAGGTGAACGTGTCCGGGCACAAACTGGGTAAAGGAATTGGATATTGCGATGATCGGCTTGCCGAAATCATCGTCCTTCATACCTGTCGCACGCCAAAGGCCGCGCGCACCGGCCATGTTGCGGCCATGAGTGGAAGTTCTGGAACGATACGGGGGCATATCTCGTCTCTCCCAAAGTCTGCAGACAATCCGGCCGTATCAGCTTGAATATGGTTGCTGATACCGGCAGAAAACCCGCGCCCGAATTTGATTTGATATGGGGTTTGACAGGTTTTTGACCAGAACGAAAGGTCTGAAAACACAAAAAGAGTACGCTCCGGTACGGTTGCTTCCAATTGAAACGCCCGGCGCGCCCGGTAACTCCCGGGGCCTAGCGCGACACCCGGCGCACCGATCCGGGTGTGTGCCCGGTAACTCGTTTGAATGCCCGTGAAAAGGCCGCTTCAGAATCGTAACCAAGCTGCGCTGCAACCTGACTGAGTGACATCTCTCCATCCTGAAATTCGGTCCAGGCCAGCTGCATGCGCCAGCGCGTCACGTATTGCATGGCCCCTTCTCCTGTCATTTCCTTGAACCTGGCAGAAAAGGCCGATCTCGACATACCGGCGCACCTTGCAAGCCTTGCGACCGTCCAGTTGATATGAGGCTCGCGGTGAAAGGCCTGCAGGGCGCGTCCGAGTTTCGGATGCCGGAGAGCGCCGATCCATCCGGCCTCGTGCCCATCCGACTTTTCAAGCCAGCTTCGGATCGCCTGGACCACCAAGATGTCGGCCAGGCGTGTCAGCACCACCTCACCCCCTGGCCTGGGGTCTCCGGCTTCTTCTGCCAGATACCGGAGTGTGCTGTGAAGCCAGGTGCTTGCGCCCTGATCGAAAGTGTCGAGGAAAATCTTGGACGGCAGCAGATCGATCAACCTTTTTGCCACGGCATGATCAACCCGCAATACGCCGCAGATCATACGCGTGAGACGACCACTGCCACCAAAGATCATGGTTTCGTAGTTCGGACTATGCCGTTTGGCGGGGATGTCGAAAAGTGGGGTGGCGGTCACGTCCCTTGAGCTTTTCAGTTTCACCGGCCGCCCGTGAGGGAGAAGTATCAACTGACCGGGCCTCAGTTCGATCTCTGTCTCGTCCTCAAGAAAGAGCACACATGCCCCCTCCGTGACTGCAACGAGAACCATCCGTTCCGCGAGATCGGGCACATCAATGCCCCAAGGCTCCCTCAGCTCGGGAGCACAATAAAAAGTCCCGGTCAGTCTGAGCAGATGAAAAACGTCTCCAAGCGGATCTGCCATTGTCGCTGGTGACGACGGTGTCAACTGATCTGTTGCTGTCACGGATACCTCCCCAAACCGAATATGCAGGATCCAGTTTTCTGGATGAACTGCAAGTTTTTTCAGATATCAAGACATAGAAAATCCGAAGCATCCCGTACAAATTGAAGGCGCAGATAATTATTTGGAGATCTCTCATGTCAAATCCGAACAGAAAAATCGCGCTTGGACTGTCCGCATTCACCCTTTTGCCAGTTGGCACGCTGGTCACGTTTTTCCCCGCGTCACTATATGCGCTCAACGGGCTCGTGCTCGATCCTTCCGCCGCCATGATGAGCGAAATACGGGCCCCGGGTGTTTTTATCCTGCTGGCAGGGATACTCGCGTTATGCGGTCTCTTCAGGCAGGCACTCGAGCGACCTGCCTTGCTCGCATCCGCCGGGCTGCTCTTGTCCTATGGCATCGGCCGGCTGATAAGCCTGCCGCTCGACGGCCTGCCTCCCGTATCCCTGCTTGTTGCCATGGGCATCGAGGTTTGCCTCGGCACCTGGTGCGCGGTCCTCTATGCTGATCGGGTGAAGTTATCTGGGCAATTCGCATGAAAAGAAAGCCGGCACAGGTGGAGGACCTGTACCGGCTATCTATCAGACTGCCCCGGAGGGGTGGATGTCGGACAGCCTGAAAGAGGCAACTGTTGTTATGCTGCTACGGAGCTTTCGGCCAATGTCGGATAATCCGTGTAGCCCTTCTCTCCACCGCCATAGAGGGTCTCTGGATCCAGTGCGTTCAGCGGTGAAGCATTTGCAAGCCTGTCGACCAGGTCCGGGTTTGAAATAAAGGGGCGACCAAACGCGACAAGATCGATTGCCTCCGAGTGAACGGCATCGATTGCCAAGTCCCGGTCATAGCCGTTGTTGCCCATCTTCGCCCCTTCAAAGAGCGCATAGAGCGCTGCAAGACTTCCGCCTTCGGGTATGTCCCGGGGCCCGCCCGTCTGGCCTTCGACCAGATGAAGATATGCAAGCCCATACCCGTTCAAAAGCCTGATGGCATGGGAGAACGTTTCCTGCGGGTTGCTGTCTGATATATCATTGGCATTGGAGAACGGGCTCAGACGGACGCCGACCCTGTCAGCACCCCAGACCGCGACGACCGCATCCATGACTTCCTTCAAAAAGCGCGTTCGGTTTTCAATCGAACCGCCATACTGATCGCTCCGTTTATTGGACCCGTCCCTCAGGAACTGGTCGATCAGATATCCATTCGCTGCATGCACCTCAATCCCGTCAAAGCCGGCCTCCTTGGCGTTTTCAGCCGCCTTTCGGTAGTCTTCGACAATTCCGGGAATTTCGTGCGTTTCCAGAGCGCGGGGGCTGGGAGTGTCAACGAACTGTGTTCCGTCGAATGTCTTTGAATTCGCTGCAATAGCCGACGGAGCAACGGGGTCGGCTCCACCAGGCTGCAATACGGGGTGTGAAATCCGGCCGACATGCCAGAGCTGGATGACGATCTTGCCGTCTTTTGCGTGCACGGCGTCAATCACTTTTTTCCAGCCTTCCACCTGTGCGTCCGAATGAATGCCCGGGGTCCAGGCATATCCCTTTCCTTGTGGCGAAATTTGCGAAGCTTCCGTGATGATCAGCCCTGCACCTGCGCGCTGTCCGTAATACTCAGCATGCAATTCGATCGGAGCATCGTCTTCAGGTCTCGCCCGATTGCGTGTCAGCGGTGCCATGACAATGCGATTTTTCAACTCAATCGCGCCAGCCCTGGCGGGTGCGAACAGTTTTGCGTCAGACATTATCGGTTCCTTTTTCTGTCGTTTAAGTTGCCAAATCTATTTATGGAACATTCGGTCCATAAATGAGCCTGGATTATCACAGGCAGTGTTGCACTCATTCCACCGGACATTTCTTGTCAGGCAGTAAGAATTGTTTGTGCTTGTTTCAGGGTATCGGCTATGCGATCTGCCGAAAATCCAGCCTTTCGAAGCGCAAGCGTTCCGATCGCAAGTGATGAATAGGCGCGCGCCCTGTCGCGAACGGCATCCGGATTGGCGGGGTCAAGAACCTGCGCGAAAATCTCCTCGATCTTCTCGAGATGCCGGCGGCCGATTTCGGCAACTTCTGCGTCATGCGGTGCCAGCTCCGTTATACAGTTAACCAGCATGCAGCCTTTCGACCCGCCCTGCGGGTCGGAGAGAGCCTGCATCATTGCTTCCACGGGATTTCCGTCAGACGTCTCCGCCACATCTTTCAAGTTGCGAAGCCCGTTGCGCGAGTAATGCTCCAAGGCCCTCAGAAAAAGGGCCTGCTTGCTGTCGAAGGCTGCATAAAAACTCGACCTGCTCAAGCCCATCGCCTTTGTGAGATCTTCCAGCGAAGTGGCCTCGTAGCCTTTTTTCCAGAAGACGAACAATGCTTGTTCCAGAGCAGTCGCCTCGTCAAAATTACGCGGCCGTCCCGGTCCGGCCGGGCGGCTTTTCGATGTCGGGGACTGAGCACTCGTATTCGTCATGCACCATGATATGGACCGTACAGTCCGGAATGCAAGACCCTCGAAACCAATTTGTGGACTATCCGTTTCAAAAAGGTGGTGGGAATACAGCTCCCCTGTCAGGTCACATGCGGCACGAGCCAGAAAACGCATCCCCAACGTCATCGAAAACGCGGGCAATCGCTTCCATCTCATAGAGCCTGCTGGTGCGCCTGACGCCTTCCACCAGATAGAAGTCCTGGATCGGAAACTGGTTGGAATTGAAGCGGAAATCTCCGCGAACACTTTCGAAAGGGGCTGCGTGAATGGCTGAAAGCATTGCTTCCTGATCCTTCACGCCGCCAGTCAACTCAAGCGCAAAGTGAATCAGCTTTGCTGCATCATACCCTTGCGCGGCATAGACGGAGGGCGCGTAGTCGTACGCACGGCCGAATTCGCGAACGAACCGTTTGTTGGCCGGATTGTCGAGGTTTGGTGCCCAGTGAGATGCCGAAAACAGCCCCTCTCCCGTCTCCTTTGAATGTGGCAATGTCACCCCGTTCACGGTCTGGGACGACAGAAAGGGAATGATGCCCTTTATTCCAGATGTCTGAAACTGCCTGACCAGTTCCACTCCCATCCCTCCAGGCATGAATGCGTATATTGCGTCCGGTTCAATTCCCGCGATCTGGTCAAATTCGGCCGAAAAATCGGTTTGTCCCAGCTTGGGAAAGATTTCCCGGGCTATCTGACCCTTGAAATGTCGGCGGAAAGCCGCGATCGCGTCGCGGGCGGCCTCATAATCCGGGGCAATGGTCACAACCTGCTGGTATCCCTTGAGGCTGGCATAGCGGCCCATGGTTTCATGAACCTGATCGTCCTGCGACGCGGTGGAAAAGAAGTAGCGATTGCAATCGCGGCCGGCAATCGGCGCTGGACCGGATCCTGTTCCGATAAACAAGGTTCTGGATCTTACGACGGGATCGTGGACGGCCAGCATTACCTTTGAAAAATTTACGCCAACGAGAAGATCAATGCCGTTTTTGTCGATCAGCTTCGTGACCTGCTCGACTGCATAGTCCGCGTCGAGCTTGTCGTCGACGACGAGGACATTTGTCGGCAGGCCGCCAAGCGCTCCATTGGACTGATTGACCGCAAGCATGAAGCCGTCACGCATGTGTTCGCCGTAAATGGCGGCCGGTCCCGACAAGGTTGCCATGAAACCGATCCTGAGCTGCTTTTCTTCCTGCGCCAAAGCAGCATCGCCCATGAGGCCGATTGCGGCCAGAACACCGGCAGTTTTTACCAAGATCCCACGTATCATTTCTTTTTTGTCCGATCGTCCCGCGGCCACGCCGGCAAATATGGCTTCGCGTACCAGCCATTCATTTGCCCGTATCGAATCTCAGCATCGCAAGAACTGGTTAGGCATTTGCAAACGACCACGGCCTGAGGCACGGCAAAATCACAACCATGTCATAATTCACGATAAATTCCCCATAGTCGCCGCAATCCGGCCTGTGTGCGGTCGCATTAACGAAGATTAATAAAACGATAATCAGGAATAGGTGACCGCCCAGCGCGCGCCCGAACCGCGATATCAGGAGGGCCAAATGTATTCAGTATCCGCGCCTGCCAACACTTGCGATACCAGAACGGGCCGCAACGAGGATCAAACTCCAGAGCAAGCGGAGACCTGTGACCCGCGCTCGGTCAGCGGCTCACAGTCGAACGATGAGTTTCGAGATACGCTCCAGAGTATCGATCCAGGCGAACTCGCTGCGAAAATACTTCGGCTGCATACAGATGCAAAAGACAAACACGCCTCCGATATCAAGAGACCCAGAATGATCGAGGACGGGGAAGAGGACACGTTCGAAATGCCGAATGTTCTTCAAAACCGAAGCATCCGCGAATTGCCCAAAAGCACCCCGATCCAGGTGACGGATAACCGCTCCAAAAACCCCGCAAAAAACTCTGGTGGACCCAGCTTCAGGTTTCTGCTGGCCAGCACTCTGGTTATCGGTCTTGCCGGGGGAGCTGCGCTCGCACTCGGACTGCCCGAAATGCTGAATGCAGAAAAAAATGTCGCGCGACCGGTGGAAACAGAGCTGATTTTGGCAAATCCCTCTCTTGATACACCCTCTTCAGAAACATCAGGAACCCTCGTTTCAGGGGAAGAAAATCGGGACTCCAACGGATGGCCGTCCGCCACGCCAGCTCAAATAGCAAAGGCCAAGGACAGAATTCAAAAAGCCTTTGCAGTTGGCGGTTCAAGCACGCCGGATCCCGTCACGCTTGCAAGGGTTTCAAAAAAAACGGCGACGAATTCGACTTCTTCACCGCCCCGCGCAACAGACCAAAGTGACCGGCGTATTGATGCCGCAAATGCAGAAGAACCGTCTCTTCGGACCGGCTATCCTCTCCTGGCCAGCAACGCAACCGTGACGCCCATCCCATCCCCCTTGGCCTCTTCAGCGGAGACCCGGGAAAGTGCAGCGATCGAACCTGTTGTTTCCGCTTCACAAAATGCTGTTGATGAGAATGCATCACGATTGCCGGTGCGATCGGGAGCTGAGCAAACCAACGTCTCTTATTCAAACACGGGACGAACACTGGCCTCTGTCAACATGCGTTCGACGGAAGACAAGAACGGCAAAATCATCGCGGTGATCCCGGAAGATACGCATGTCGGCTTCCAGGACTGCGGAGCCTGGTGGTGCGGTGTCACTTATCAGGGAAAGACAGGCTTTGTCGGCCAGAAATTTCTGGCACGGCCAGCCTCCCGGGACGAATTTGAACCAGTTCGGTAGAAGCTTGTTAAGTCCGCTCCAGTAGGTTTGGCGTCAGCAATATGCAATGGCCGACAATCCACATCGGCACATGCGAAGACGGCTTGCTCGCCATTGCTCCTGCTGAGGGATGTCCCGGAGACCGACCATGTTTCAACGACCGGCCATTTTATCCAGTGTCCTTTTTCTAGTGCTGGGGGTGATTTCGCCAACGACCGCGCAGGCCGGTGGCACCGATTGTGTCGTCTATGCGACCGACTACGCAAATTCCTATGTCGGAAGCGGTGATGTTGTGGGGGACACGGTCTCCGGCGGCATGGCCGGGGCCGTCGTCGGCGGTGCTTGGGCAGGACAGTCCGGAGCCCGGCGCGGCGCGCGCGCCGGCGGGGCACTCGGAGTGTTGAACAACATGGGGTCGCTTCCTGGCGGCTGGCAGGCGCTCTACGACATGGCCTATCAGATGTGCGAACAGCAAACGTCCGGAGCGAACGTGGCACCCTTTCATTCCACGCCCGGATACCCCGCAGCAGGCATTCAGAATTCCCCTTCCTCAAATTGCCGCTCGTCGGCCAGTGTCAATGCACCTTTGAAGAGGACGCCGGAAGGCGGCATCATTGTCGGGTCGGATTTCGGAAGCTGCCGCTGAGCATCAATGGTCTTCGTGGATGAACCGACCTTAGTCAGCCGTTCCTGTTGACCTTGCTGGCGAAGCACAGTCAACTATGGCCGATTTTCAGGCCCGCTCCTTCACTGGCCACACACAGGAACGACAGGACTTTTCATGACACGCCGCGCGCATTTCACGCTTAAATCCGTTTCCGGCTTTCTAGCAGGTCTTTGCCTTTTGACAGGTGCCGCTTCTGCCCAGCAATGCGGTGGCGATTTCGGGCAATTTCTTGCCGGCGTAAAACAGGAAGCCGTGGCAAAGGGTTTGTCCGCAAATGCGGCCGACCGGACACTTTCAGGAGCCCGGATCGACCGCAAGGTGCTGTCCCGTGACAGGGCGCAGGGCGTCTTCAAGATGACCTTCCTGGACTTTTCCAAGCGGGTAATCTCCAACTACCGCTTGAAAAACGGCGCTGCCAACATGAAAAAATATGCCAGCATTTTCCAGCGTACGGAAAATGAGTATGGCGTACCAGCACCTGTCATCACCGCCTTCTGGGCCCTGGAGACCGATTTCGGCGCCGTGCAGGGTGATTTCAATACCGTCAACGCGCTGGCGACACTTGCACATGACTGCCGCCGGCCGGAACTCTTTCGCCCCCAGCTGATTGCGGCAATCGAAATGGTCCAGAACAGCGATCTCGACCCGCAACGCACAACGGGCGCATGGGCCGGCGAAATCGGCATGGTTCAGATGTTGCCGGAAGACATCATCAAGTTCGGGAAGGATGGAGACGGCGACGGTCATGTTCGCCTCAAGCAAAGCGCGGCGGACGCGATCCTGACGGCAGGTGCCTTCATCAACCATCTTGGTTGGCGCCGGGGAGAACCCTGGCTGCAGGAGGTGGCCGTTCCACAAAACCTCAATTGGGCGGAATCAGGCCTCGGCAAGACCAAAACAGGCGCCCAGTGGGCGGCGCTCGGTGTGCAGCCGCGCTGGGGTGCGATATCCTCAAATCTGCCCGCCTCGCTGCTGCTTCCACAGGGACGCAAGGGCCCGGCCTTCCTTGCCTATCCGAATTACAACATTTACCTGGAATGGAACCAGTCGTTCATCTACACGACATCGGCGGCCTATTTCGCCACACGCCTTGCTGGTGCCCCCCGCTACGATGCCGGTAATCCGGACCCGGGCCTCAACGATGCCCAGATGAAGCAACTCCAGACGAAGCTTCGGAACAAGGGGTATGACGTCGGCAAGATCGACGGCATCCTCGGTGCAGGCACTAGAGCGGCGGTTCAGGACGTACAGCAAAAACTCGGAATGCCGGCCGATGCCTGGCCAACCCCTGCCCTGTTAAACCGACTCTGACGGATCAAACGCCGCCAAGGGAGGCCGGCTTCAACAGCAACTGTAAGCAATGAACACCAGGTTTCGATCTTCAGATCCGGTGTTCTGTTTTCCGGCGACCGTTTGCGGCAGTTCCCTTGCGCCGATGCGCTTCAGGCGCATCGGCGGTTCAACGGGACCAGCTTTGCCGGGCCCCTGCCGGGTACATCCATATCCGCGTAGTCCGGCTGGACTTCAAACAACGAGCCAGCCGCCGTATTCAGACCGGCTCCCCGATCCTATGACGGCGCCCTGCCGGAACCAGACTTGTGCAACGTGACGTAGTCCTGCGTTTGCACCAACGGGCGCTGCGGCAACCAGAAGTGTTCGATGATAAACTCCGTAATCTCGATCTTCTGGTCCAGGGAATAGTCATGCCCTTGCGGATAAAGAAGTATCATCCAGACGACGGACATGAAGAGATCGAAATCATCGACCCAGAACTGGACCTTGTGTGTTTCCGAGACAAACTCGCAGTCAATCAGACCCTTGTTGTGGCTCAGTTCGTGTCGAAGGCCGGGCAAATCCTGATCCGTTGAAGACCCGAAATACTCGCCGGCAAAATGATTGTAGAGCCAGGTCGTCGTAAAGGGAGCCGTTTCTCTGGCCGACATCATGACCATGTGAATTGCGCCGGTTGGCGTCAGCACTTGATCGTAAAGAGCCCTAACCAGGCAAGGCCACTCGCTGGCCTTCGAATAATAAAGGCAATGGTGAAGCGTGATGAGATCCTGCCTTTGTCCATCGAAGATCGTTTCGAGTGATTGCCGGGCAACGGAACTGTCCTGAAAATCACGCCTGTAATCACCCTGCACCAGACGTACCGTTTCAAGTGCCTGGCGCACCTGCCGCTCCCGGATCGTCGCAAGTGCAGCTCCGTCTATGTCGTAAAGCCAGAGACCGCGTTGAAAAGCCGACTGCAGAATCCTGAATTGCGGTTCGTTGCCCGCTCCGACGGACAATGCCGAAAGCTCGCGGTCATCCGTCATTCTCGAATGAAGAGCCCGGATAGTTCTCATCAGGCTTGCCGCGACATCAGGCTTCTCGTTCGAATAGCGAGCCCATATCCTGTTCTGCTCGAAAATGTTGTATTCCGCAGCCCGCAGGCCGCGGTCGATGAGGTTGTCCGACTTTACCAAATGCACGAGAAGGCCCTCCGAAATCAGCTGGCCATACTAAGTCAAATTCCCTCTGCCAGCGCCTTGAAGGTTAGATATGATCGCCGACCGGAAATTCCCGTGAAACTTTGTTCATGTTGGGCAAAAGAAGACTAGAAACATTTCATGTCACCGGCTGCAATTCTTTGGAAAGGCAAACGGGCATCCGAAACAGTCATTGGATCTTTTGCTGATCGGAACCCGGCGGTTCTTCGGCAACGACAGCGTGCGAATTGTCACCGAGCAGAAAAACGGCGAGGATCCTGGCTGGCCCATCCCCCGTGTTTTCACCCCGGTGCGTAACATTCATGGCTTCCAGCAAGCCTTCTCCCTGGCGGTACAGTTTCTTGCCGATGCCGTCATAGGTCACGGTGATTTCACCTTCCAGCATATAGGCAAACAGCGGAGCTCCATGCTTGTGCCAGCCGGTGACTTCGCCGGGCTCCATCGTAATCTCAAGGGCTTTCACCGACTGATTTCCCTCGGGAAACACGACCTTTTCACCCGCTACCGTCAAATCGCCTGCATAGACCTGTCTCACCTTGTCGTAAGACTCGTTGTCCGTTGTCGCAGATCCGTTCGGCTCGGCTGCCTGCGAGCCCGGTTTGGCAAGCGGCTGAGAAGGCGCAGGTTTGCCGTTGGGTGTGATCGACTTGTCGGCAGCTGTCGCAGAAGCCGTTGCAAGACACGCGGCCACAAATAGGCCGATTGGAAACAGTCTGAAATTCATCTTGGCCTCACCGCTCACTGTCTTTCCTAAATTTCGATATTCGCGCCCGGTCTCATGGCATTCACACTGCTCGCCTCGGCTCCCATGGCGGTGACAAAGGCATCGGCGGTTTCGTCTATGATCGGAAACGTCCCGTAGTGGCACGGTACGATCGTGTCGAAATCGAAGAAGCGGGTACAGGCCATGGCCGCAACTTTGCCGCCCATCGTGAATCGATCTCCCACCGGAACGATCCCGATCTTCGGCCGGTAGATCTCGTTTATCAAGGCCATATCCGAGAAGATATCGGTATCGCCCATGTGATAAATCACCTTGCGACCGGGAACTTCGATGATGACCCCATGCGGATTGCCCAGATAAACGGCTTCTCCGTCCCCTTGTTTCGAAGAGGAATGTTCAGCTTTTGTCAGCGCAATCTTGAACGGTCCGGCATCAACCATGCCTCCGGTATTCATGGGGCTGATATTGTTGACGCCCTGACGGTTGGCCCACATGCAGATTTCGAAATTCGAGGTGAGTTGAGCCCCGCTTTTCTTCAGAATTTCCACTGCGTCGCCGATGTGATCGTCGTGCCCGTGAGTAAGCACGACATGCGTGACGCCGTCTGACACCTGATCCACCGAGAGCTCCTCAGGAAAGGACGGGTTTCCGGTCAAAAACGGGTCGATCAGAATGGATGTGTCGTCAAATTCAATCTTGAACGCAGAATGGCCGTACCAGGTGAGCTTCATGAGAATCTCCTGAGAGAACACAGTGACAAGATTGGAGAATAGACCTTGCCCCGAATTGCGCAAGAACAGGTTGGTTGCACAAAGTCTCGATCGCGGAGAGTTCAAACTGGTCTTTTCGGAGCCGCCCTGATAAAGCCCGGCCATGGCAAACGACCCCGCACTTTCACTAGAGAACTTTCTGGCAGAGCTGACTGCGAACACTCGCCTGATCGGACTTGATCTGGGCACCAAGACCATCGGCCTTGCGCTTTCCGATCTCGGACGCGGCATTGCTTCCCCGATGGAAACAATCCGACGCAAGAAATTCACTATTGATGCGGAGCGGTTGCTGGCAGTTTGCGCTGAGCAGGAGGTGGGCGGAATTGTGCTCGGTCTGCCACTGAACATGGATGGCACCGAAGGGCCACGTGCCCAGGCAACCCGGGCCTTTGCGCGGAACCTTTCCCAGAAGACAGAGCTGCCGATCACCTATTGGGACGAACGTCTTTCAACAGCTGCCGTGACACGCACGTTGCTTGAGGCAGATTCCAGCCGGGCAAAACGTGCCGAAGTCGTCGACAAGATGGCCGCTGCCTACATTTTGCAGGGTTTTCTGGACCGGCTCGGGTTCATGAGTTCAGACTGATCACCAACCTCTTACGGTCACCCGTCATTCCCTCACCTTCTCTCCGACGCCTTTCGGCATATCCGGGTTCCGTCAACCGCGAAAGCAAGCCATGTCCGCGACAGTCGCCGCTCTCCTCCCGGTCATCCTTGTCATTGCCTCAGGGTATCTGATCGCAAAAACCGGACTGATCACGGATGAGCAATGGCGCGGTGTCGAAAGGCTCGCCTATCTCGTACTGTTCCCCGCCGTTCTGTTTCAAACAATATCGCAAGCAGATTTCACGAGTTTTCCAACTTTCGACATGGGCGGCGCACTTCTTGCCACCATCGCTGTCATGGCGACCTTGCTTTTCATCATGCGCCCGATCCTTGAACGCACCCTCGGAATAGCGGCCGTCCGTTTCACGTCGATTTTTCAAGGCACTCTTCGCTGGAATGCAATGATCGCGCTTGCCATCGCGAACAATTTTGCCGGAGAAACAGGGCTGGCATTGCTTGCGGTCGCCATGGTGTTCCTGATTCCTGTCGTGAACATCATGAGCATCGTGGTGCTGTCACGCTTTGCCAGCGGTTCAGCACCGAGCAGTGCAAAGATCTTCAAGGACCTCTACACAAATCCGTTCATTCTTTCGATCGGCGCCGGTGTTGTTTTCAACTTCAGCGGCCTTTCCCTGCCATTGGTCTTCTCCGACACGCTGGAAATCTTTGCGCGTGCCGCCCTACCAATCGGCATCATCTGTGTCGGGGCCGGACTGGACCTGGGATCGCTGCGCAAACCGGGTCCCGCGCTCGCGCTCGGAACCTTTCTGAGGCCTGTCTTCATGCCTCTCGTAGCCTTCGGTTTTGCGACGCTGTTCGGAATAGAAGGGACGGCCCTTGCCGTCGTGATCATCGCAAGCTCGGTTCCCTGTGCCAGCAACTCCTATCTGCTTGCACGGCAAATGGGCGGCGACGCAAAACTGATGGCGGAAATCGTCACGTTGCAAACGCTCTCGGCCACGGTCACCATTCCCCTGGCTCTCCTCGTCTTTACCTAGGTCCTCAACAGGACATCGGTATTTTGTCCATTTGTTCAAATATTTGGCGATCATGTGGACATCGGGTACGAGATGAAATCTGATCTTGTGCATGTCCACGATTCCACCTATAGGGATGGTCTCGATGACCGCGACAGATATCCATCGAGACAGCCCCTTCCCCCATCGTCATTTGCTGGGCATAGAGGGACTTCATCCCCACGAAATATTGGGACTATTGGACCGAGCCGAAGAAGCCGTCGAGGTTTCCCGGCAGGTGAACAAGCGAAAGCATGTTCTGCAGGGCCGGACCCAGATAAATCTCTTTTTCGAGAATTCCACGCGCACCCAGAGTTCATTTGAACTGGCCGGCAAACGGCTTGGTGCGGATGTCATGAACATGGCCGTGTCCCAGTCCTCGGTCAAAAAGGGTGAGACGCTGATCGATACGGCAGCGACGCTCAACGCCATGCATCCCGATCTGCTGGTGGTAAGGCATCACGCGGCCGGCGCCGTCCACCTGCTTGCCCGCAAAGTTGGCTGTTCTGTTGTCAACGCAGGAGACGGTCCGCACGAGCACCCGACCCAGGCACTCCTGGACGCCCTGACGATACGGCGACACAAGGGCAAGATCGCCCGGCTGACGGTCGCAATCTGCGGAGACATTGCGCATTCGCGTGTCGCACGCTCCAACATCATTCTCCTGAATGCGCTCGGGGCGAGAGTTCGGGTCGTTGCGCCGACGACGCTCTTGCCATCCGGCATCGCCAAGATGGGGGTCGAGGTTTTCAGCGACATGCGGGAAGGCTTGAAGGGCGCCGACATCGTCATGATGCTGCGGCTTCAACGCGAACGCATGAACGGTGCGTTTGTCCCTTCGGTTCGCGAATACTACCGCTACTTTGGCCTCGACGCCGAAAAACTGGCGTTTGCAAGGGACGACGCCCTTGTCATGCATCCGGGACCGATGAACCGGGGGGTGGAAATAGATGCTTCCATCGCCGACGGACCTCAGAGCCTGATCCGCGAACAGGTCGAAATGGGCGTTGCCGTGCGCATGGCCGTGCTCGAGGCGCTTGCCGCCAACCTGCCGAACAACTAGAGGAACTTCATCGTGGCACTCGATACCCCAAGACCTCTGGTTCTTTCCAATGCCAGGGTGATCGACCCGGCACGCGAGCTGGATGCCCCCGGCTCTATCATCATCGCGGACGGCACAATTCTGGCAGCCGGCCCCGAAGCGGCGAACCAGGGAGCGCCCTACGGTGCCGAAATCGTCGATTGCAAGGGCGCGATCGCCTGTCCGGGGTTGATCGACATGTGTGTTTCCGTCGGCGAACCAGGGGCAGAGCATCGCGAAACACTCGCCAGTGCCTCTCAGGCGGCAGCGGCCGGCGGCGTGACAACGATCTGCACAATGCCCGACACAGACCCCGTGATCGACGATCCGGCCCTGGTCGATTTCATTTTGCGCCGGGCCCGGGATACGGCGATTGTCAATGTGCATCCTCTGGCCGCCCTTACAAAAGGGCTTGAGGGTAACGAGATGACGGAAATCGGTCTTCTGAAGGAAGCTGGAGCCGTCGCCTTCACCAACGGACACAAGTCGGTCAAGAACGCCCAGATGATGCGCCGGATGATGACCTATGCGCGCGACTTCGATGCGCTCGTCATTCACCACACGGAAGATCCGGACCTTGCGGGCGGCGTCATGAATTCCGGCCTCAATGCGAGCTGGAAGGGGCTTTCAGGTGTTCCGCGCGAAGCCGAAATCATCATGCTTGAACGCGATCTTCGCCTTGTCGCCATGTCGAAAGGAAAATATCACGCGAACCTGATTTCGACATCCGACAGCACCGAAGTCGTCCGAACAGGAAAGAAACGCGGCCTGGATATTACCGCAGGCGTGTCGATCAATCATCTTACACACAACGAAAATGATATCGGCGCCTATCGGACCTTTTTCAAAATGTCGCCTCCCCTGCGCGACGAGGACGATCGCCAGGCCATGATTGCCGCTGTCGCGGACGGTACCATCGACATTATCTGTTCCAACCACGACCCGCAGGACGTCGAAACCAAGAGGCACCCCTGGGCAGAGGCCGAAGACGGCGCGATCGGTCTCGAAACACTTCTGGCCGCGGCGCTGAGGCTTTACCATTCCGAACAGGTCGACCTTGTTACGCTGCTCGGCACAATGACCAGCGGACCGGCTGACCGGTTGGGTCTCGAAACCGGCCGCCTGAGCAAGGGTGCACCTGCCGATGTGACGGTTTTCGACCTCGAAAGACCCTGGGTTCTGGAAAAGAGCACAATCAGGTCAAGGTCCAAGAACTCTCCTTTTGAGGATGCGCGCTTTTCCGGTCGGGTCGTGCAGACCGTAGTCGCGGGCAGAACAGCCTACACCTATTCCTAAAAGGTCCTGAATTTCAGGCATACGATGCATTCAGATTGCATTCAGGCAGGATGGTGTTGGATCCGGCCACCCCATTCGCGTCAAATTCGCCCAGATAATTGACGCGAGCGAACACTATGAATGGATCTGTCGATGCGCCCGATATACCTGTCCCTGTTTGCCCTTACCCTGACGGCCGGTCAGGCCGCAGCCGCTGATCTCTACATGAAGTACAAACTGTTCGCGGTCGGCCTTCCGATCGGTTCGGGTGTCCTTTCGGTGGATTTCAATGACACCTCGTACTCTATCGATGCCAGCGGAGGAACAGCAGCCTTCGGTAAACTCGTTTCAGATGGCAAAGGCTCCGTCAATGTGCGCGGCGGGATCAGCAAAGGTGAACTTGAACCCGAAAGTTTCGCGCTCAATGTCATCAGCGAAGACGAGAACGGCTCGATTTCAATGCAGATGCGAAAAGGGGCCGTCAGCAAAGTTGCCGTCAATCCGCCGCAAGACAAGATGAACCAGCGCATCAAGGTGACTGCCGCACACCTGAAAAACGTACTGGATCCGTTGACCGCCGCCGTCTTCCCCGCGCCCAATGGTCTGTCAAAAGAGAGCTGCAACCGGTCGCTGGAACTTTTTGACGGCAAGGAACGCTATAACGTTCACCTGAGCTACAAGACAAAACGGCAAGCCAGAACGTCAGATGGTCGTTTCAAAGGGGATGTACTGGTATGCAGAGCCCGGTATGAACCGGTAGCCGGTCACAGACCCAAACGTAAAACCATTCAACAACTCGCCAAAAACAAATCAATGGAAGTCTGGCTGGCTCCCGTCGGCAACAAACCCTTCCTCGTTCCACTGAGGGCGAGCATTACGGCGCCATTCGGACCACTGGTTGTCCAGGCCGAAAAATACAAACTGTCAAAATGACCGGTTTATTCCCGCTTTTGTCCAACGCGGCCCATTTTTGCGTGGCGATAGAACAGAGTTGCCAGGCAAGTCACGACGGCCGGTTCCGGACTTGATCCGGAACGCCATATCGTTACAGTGCCGCTTCAACAACCGATTGCGCGATAAGGGAGATAGTCCGCGTGCCAGATCCGATCAGCTGGGAATTCGCCTGGCCCTATTATCTCGGAGCTCTCGCCTTCGGCTATCTGCTGGGATCCATACCGTTCGGCCTGATCCTTACACGACTGGCGGGCCTTGGAGATATCCGCAATATCGGGTCCGGCAATATCGGGACGACCAACGTCCTGCGTACCGGGAACAAGCCCCTGGCAGCCGCGACTCTTCTGGGCGATGCGTTGAAGGGCACCGCAGCCGTCCTGATCGTGAGCAGTTTCTACGGGCAGGAAATGGCGCTCGTAGCAGGATTTGGCGCGTTCCTCGGACACCTGTTCCCGATCTGGCTCAAGTTCAGGGGTGGCAAGGGTGTTGCCACCTATATCGGCATCATGCTCGGGCTTTTCTGGCCTGCGGGACTGATCTTTGTTGCGATCTGGATCGGAATGGCGGTCCTGTTTCGCTATTCTTCTCTTTCTGCCCTGTCGGCCAGCCTTGCAACACCGGTGATCCTCTATCTGGTTTTCAACCGTTTTCAGTTGGCGGAAATGGCGTTGCTCATGACCGTCCTGCTCTGGGCCAAGCATCATGAAAATATCGGCCGGCTCCTGCGCGGCGAAGAAAGCCGGATCGGAGCCAAATCGGGTTCGTCCCCTGCGCCGGAAACAAATACCGGCAACGGAGGCGCATGAGCGGCGCAACGTCAAATAAAACCCGTTGTCTTTCCGAAAGTCAGCGTCTTGCATGGCTGCGCCTGATACGTTCGGAAAATATCGGCCCGACGACTTTCCGCGACCTCCTGAACCATACCGGTTCCGCCGAGAAGGCACTTGAGTTGCTGCCCGAACTTTCAAGGCGTGGCGGCAAAAGGAGTTACAGGCTTTGTTCAGAAGACGATGCCGCCGACGAGCTGGAGGCACATCGTCATTTCGGGGCTCGACTTGTTGCCCTGGGAGAAGCTGACTATCCTCCTCACCTGAAGCACATTGATGGCCCGCCGCCGCTGCTGTCGGTAAAAGGTGGAGCCGTCACGTCAACTCCGAGAATGGTCGCCATTGTCGGTGCGCGCAATGCTTCGCTTTCCGGCCGCAAGCTTGCCGGCAGTTTTGCTCGCGATCTGGGAACGCACGGATTTGCGATTGCCTCCGGCCTGGCGCGCGGGATAGATGCCGCCGCGCATGAAGCGGCTCTGCAGACGGGTACATTGGCGGTCTTTGCCGGTGGGCTCAATGTACTTTATCCCCCGGAACACGAACAGCTCCTTGCGGCCCTCATCGAGACCGGTGGTGCGGCTGTCAGCGAAATGCCGTTCGGCTGGAAGCCTCGCGGGCGGGACTTTCCCCGGCGCAACAGGTTGATCTCGGGTGTTTCTCTTGGTGTCGTGGTGATTGAGGCGGCAAAAAAATCAGGGTCACTACACACCGCCCGCTATGCGCTTGAGCAGAACAGGGACATTTATGCAGTTCCGGGATCTCCGCTGGATCCACGCTCTGAAGGTGCAAACGGTCTCATCAGGCAAGGTGCCATCCTGGCCCGGTCGGCTGAAGACGTCCTTGAGGACCTTGGAAGCCGCGGCGACCCTGCCCTGCCGTTGTTCCAGGGCGTTCTGGATCCAGCCGGTGAAAAACCCGTCTTGCGGAGTGAACCAGACGACAGGTTGCGGTCGAAAATTACCGCCGCTCTGGGCCCGAGCCCGATAGAAATCGATGAACTCATCCGCTTTGTCGAAGGCGACACCAGGTTGGTCAACGTTATCCTGCTGGAACTGGAACTCGCCGGCCGTCTTGAACGGCATGCCGGGCAAAAGGTTTCGCTGGTGATGGGATAGAAAAAGAAACCGGACGGCCCACCGTCGTCGACAGAACCTGGAACCGTCACACCAACCGCAGACGATTTTCGAAGAAATTTGGGAAGCAGTCTTGCCTCAGCCGGGTTACGTGGGCATGTGCGTTTCAACCAATTCTGCGCACTATGACTTTTTCGCGCCTCGTAGCTTTTCAACATGCCGATTCAACCGTGGAAAACTATGCCAAGCAAGAGGTCACTTGACCCCGGACGCGCAAAGGTCCATTTGACAGTCGGCGCGCGATCCGTGATCGTCTGCGCAACTTAATTCTCCTTCTCCACCGGGCGGGGGCTCCGTTTCCGGCAAAAAAATTTGGGTAAGAATGAACGTCGTCATTGTGGAATCGCCGGCGAAAGCCAAGACGATCAACAAATATCTTGGCACCGACTATACGGTCCTGGCCTCTTATGGTCACGTGCGAGACCTGCCTCCAAAAGACGGCTCGGTGCAGCCAGACGACAATTTTGCCATGAGTTGGCAAGTGGACAGCAAATCCCAGAAACGGCTGACGGAAATTGCAAATGCGGTCAAGGAAGCCGATCGTCTTATTCTGGCGACCGACCCTGACCGCGAGGGAGAGGCAATTTCCTGGCACGTTCTGGAGGTGCTGCAGAAAAAACGCGTGCTGAAGGACAAGCAAGTCGAACGCGTTGTGTTCAACGCGATCACGAAAAAAGCGATCCTTGAAGCGATGGACAACCCGCGCCAGCTGGATACACCGCTGGTAGACGCCTATCTCGCCCGCCGCGCACTCGATTATCTCGTTGGCTTTACCCTGTCTCCCGTGTTGTGGCGCAAATTGCCAGGTGCGCGATCCGCAGGCCGGGTCCAGTCGGTCGCGCTGCGCCTGATTTGCGACCGCGAGATGGAAATCGAAGTCTTCAGAGCGCAGGAATACTGGTCGATCTTCGCCAACATGAAGACACCGGCTGGAGATATGTTCCAAGCCGGACTTACCGGTTTTGACGGGCGGAAAATCGGCCGCCATGACATCAACAACGAGGCTGAAGCCTCGACCATAAAGTCGATGCTGGAAAGCGCCAGCTTTGCCGTCGACAGCGTTGCCTCGAAACCGGCCAGGCGCAATCCCGCAGCTCCTTTCACAACCTCCACGCTGCAACAGGAAGCGTCCCGTAAACTCGGCTTTGCAGCTTCCCGCACGATGCAGGTTGCCCAGAAACTTTACGAAGGCATTTCCATCGGTGGCGAGACCTCCGGCCTCATCACCTATATGCGTACCGACGGCGTGCAGATTGCCGGCGAAGCCATCGCGGCTGCCCGGAGCGTGATCAGTCAGGACTTCGGCGCAAACTATGTGCCTGAAAAACCGCGTGTTTACTCTACAAAGGCGAAAAACGCTCAGGAAGCACACGAGGCAATAAGGCCCACAGATCTCTCGCGGCGCCCGAAAGACGTGGCCAGGTTCCTGGATCCCGACCAGGCGAAACTCTACGAGCTGATCTGGAAGCGGACGATGGCATCGCAGATGGAATCTGCCGTCCTGGAACGCACCACGATCGAAATCCTTGCAAAAGGAGCAGGCAAGAACGCCAATCTCCGCGCAACCGGTTCCGTTGTGCGGTTTGACGGTTTTCTGGCGCTCTACCAGGAAGGGCGCGACGACGAGGAAGACGAGAACTCCCGGCGGCTCCCGGCTGTCGACGACGGCGCGGCGCTGACCGCGACATCCATTGATGGCAAGTCGGATGCGATCGAGGCGTCGCAGCATTTCACGACACCCCCGCCCCGCTACACGGAAGCGAGCCTGGTGAAAAAGATGGAAGAACTCGGCATCGGTCGTCCTTCCACTTATGCGTCCACCTTGCAGACCCTGCGCGACCGCGACTATGTCGAGCTGGAGAAGAAACAGCTGGTGCCGCAGGACAAGGGTCGTATCGTCACCGCGTTTCTTGAGAGTTTCTTCCAGCGCTATGTCGAATTCGATTTCACTGCAAGCCTGGAAGAGAAACTCGACAAGATATCTGCCGGGGAACTTTCCTGGCAGGATGTCCTGCGCGATTTCTGGACGAACTTTTCGGGTGCTGTCGACGAGATCAAGGACCTCCGCGTTTCCGAAGTGATCGATGCCCTCAACGAATTGCTCGGTCCGCACATCTTTCCTCCGAAGGAAGACGGCACGGACCCGCGCAAATGCCCGACTTGCGACACGGGCCAGCTTTCATTGAAAGTCAGCCGCTGGGGCGCATTCATCGGCTGTTCCAACTATCCGGAGTGCGGCTTCACCCGCCAACTCGGAAAACCCAATGGCGAGGATGGTGACGCCGACGAAGGTCCCAAGGTACTTGGCGTCGACCCGGAAAGCGGACTGGATGTCTCTCTGAGGAAAGGGCGCTTCGGCCCCTATGTTCAGCTCGGCGAAGAGGCTAAACCCAAAAGAGCCTCGCTGCCCAAGGGCTGGTCGGCGCCGGACATGGACCTGGACAAGGCGCTTCAACTGCTGTCGCTGCCGCGTGAAGTCGGATTGCACCCTGAAGACGGCAAGATGATTTCCGCCGGGATCGGTCGCTATGGCCCCTTTGTGCTGCACGAGGGAACCTATGCCAATTTGACGACACCCGATGAAGTCTTTTCGGTCGGTATCAACCGTGCCGTGGATGCGCTGGCTGAAAAACGCGCAAAGGGTGGAGGACGCCGTGGCGCTGCAGCCACGCCGCTGAAGGAACTCGGGGAACACCCTGACGAAGGCGGGCCTGTGAATGTTTTTGACGGACGCTACGGTCCTTACGTGAAACACGGCAAGATCAATGCGACCTTGCCAAAGGACACGGATCCGAAGGCCATCACCCTGGAACAGGCGCTCGAACTGGTTGCCGCAAAGGCGGCAAAGGGCGGCGCTAAGAAAAAGTCTGCCGCCAAGAAGTCCAGCCCGAAGAAGACCAAGACGGCGAATGGTGAATCCAAACCGACTGCCGGGAAGGCGGCGGCGAAAAAGACGAGCGCCAAATCCACAAAGGAAGTGGCTGTCGATGCATCGTCGGATGAAGTGCCGTGGGATGATGCGTCTTGAGCGCGAAACGCATTAACACACGCAAGCACACCAAAAGAAAACACGCCAAGGTTCCAGGCGAAACGCCCTCCCGCGAAGACATTCTCGCTTTTGTTGCTGATAATCCGGGCCGGGCAGGCAAACGCGAAATCGCCCGCCATTTCGGAATTATCGGCGGCGCTCGCATCCATTTGAAAAAGATGCTGAAGGATCTCTCCGAAGAGGGGCTGATCGAAAAGCGAAACAAACGCATGATCCGGCCAGGCGACTTGCCTCCGGTATTCGTGGCGAACCTGATTGGACGCGACAGAGACGGCGACTTGTTGGGCGTGCCAGTCGACTGGGACGAAGACGCCGGGGATCCACCCAGGATCCTGGTGCTGACCGGCAAGACAAAGGCGACGCAGCCAGGTGTCGGCGACCGGGCCCTGATACGTTTGACCGAAGCTGAGGCCAGTCCTGAGGCCAGCCATATTGCGCGCGTCATCAAGGTCCTTGAAAAGAAACAAGGGGCCGTCCTCGGCATCTTCCGCAAGAGAGACGGCGACCGCCTGCCCTACCTGGAACCTATCGACCGCAAACAGCGTGAACTCGATGTAGACCCTTCAGACCTGAAGGAAGCCGATGATGGCGACCTTGTCAGTGTTCAGGTAACGCGTTCCGGTCGATTCGGGACTCCGCGCGCCTCCATAATTGAACGATTCGGATCGATGAATTCCGAAAAGGCGGTTTCGGAAATTGCCCTTCAGTCTCATGGCATTCCGCACGTGTTTCCAGCTGCGGTCGAAGCTCAGGCCGAGGAGGCAAAGCCGGTTGAAACGCTCGGCAAGCGAGAGGACTGGCGCCGGATACCGCTGATTACAATCGACCCGCCGGATGCGAAGGATCACGACGACGCGGTTTTTGCGGAACCGGATGACAGTCCGGAAAACCATGGCGGCCAAATCGTTTATGTGGCCATTGCAGATGTTGCCTACTACGTGACGCCGGGTTCGCCGATGGACCGGGAAGCCAATATCCGCGGAAATTCGGTCTATTTCCCGGACCGTGTCATTCCGATGCTGCCGGAGCGCATTTCCAATCAACTCTGCTCGCTGCGGGAGTTGGAGGACAAACCGGCGCTCGGAGTTCGCATGGTCTTCGACAAGACTGGTCGCAAGATCAGCCATACCTTTCATCGTGTGCTGATGCGCTCGGCGGCCAAACTCTCCTATCATCAGGCGCAAAAAGCGATCGACGGATTGCCCGATGACAAAACCGGAACACTCCTGGAAGGAGTGCTTCAGCCGATCTGGGATGCATATGCGGTTGTCAAGAAGGGTCGCGACGCCCGAGAGCCTCTTGAGCTGGACCTGCCGGAACGAAAGATCAAGTTGAAGGACGATGGCACCGTTGATCATGTCTTCGTGCCTGAGCGGCTGGATGCCCACAAGCTGATCGAAGAATTCATGATCCAGGCCAATGTGGCGGCTGCAGAAACGCTGGAGAAAAAGAAGAGCCCTCTTCTCTATCGCGTGCACGACGCGTCGACGCCCGAAAAGCTGGAAAGCCTCAAGGATTTTCTTTCCACTCTCAACATGAAACTGCCCTCATCCGGCGGGCTGCGTCCTTCGGTATTCAACGGAATACTGGCCAAGGTCAAGGACAGCCCGCAAGCAAATCTCGTGAACGAAGTTGTTTTGCGCAGCCAGGCACAGGCGGAATACGCGCCACAGAATATCGGACATTTCGGACTTAACCTGCGCCGCTACGCACATTTCACCTCACCCATCCGCCGCTATGCCGACCTGATCGTCCACAGAGGTCTCATATCGGCGCTCGGGCTGGGAAAGGACGGCTTGCCGGAAGGCATTGAAAGCAAACTCGAAGCGATCGGAGCGGAAATCTCGGCTGCAGAGCGCCGGGCCATGCTGGCCGAGAGGGATACGATCGACCGGCTGATTGCGCTCTGGATGAGCGATCAGATCGGCGCGACTTTCCAGGGTCGCATCGCGGGTGTCGTCAAGTCCGGAATGTTCATCCGTTTGCAGGATACCGGAGCGGACGGATTCGTTCCCGCGTCAACCATCGGCCTCGACTACTACAGGTACGACGAAGGGTCGCACGCATTGATAGGTGACAAAACCGGTGAGACCTACCAACTTGGCGATCAGGTGGAAGTCAAACTGGTGGAAGCAGCACCGTTTGCAGGTGCCCTGACATTCGAGCTGCTCAGTCACGGACGCATTGCCGGCAAGAAAATCCGCAAGACCGCACCGAAAGTCCGTCGCGGACCTCCCAAGGGTGGCCGCTCCAAGACCTCCACGCGAAAAACGAGCCGAAGGAGGTCCAAGTGACGGTTCGCTACGACTTGAAAGACGACGTGGACATTCCGGAAATCTACGCCGAAAAACCGCGCCGTCCCGTTATGCCGGCCATGTTTCGTGGCGCGATCAACAAATGCATGAATTGCGGTCGAGGGAAAATCTTCGATGGCTTTCTGACAGTCCGTCATGCCTGTTCAGAGTGCGGTGAGGAGTTTCATCATCATCGCGCGGATGATGCGCCACCCTATTTTACGATCACGATTGTCGGACACATCATCATTCCGGCGCTGCTGATCGTGGAGGTGTTATGGCGCCCCGCGATCTGGATCCACATGTCGATCTGGCTCCCCTTGACGATCTTTCTGTCGCTGGGGCTCATGCGCCCCGTCAAAGGCGCTCTGGTCGGCCTCCAGTGGGCGCTTTACATGCACGGGTTTGACCCGGACGCCGAGGACGACTTCCCGCTTGCGCCTTCCCCTTCCGAAAGGATCTCATGAGCGGTTCATTCGAAAAGCAGCTGGCGAAGGATGAAAAGGCAGGAGACTACCCCTACATCCGACCAAAAGACGCGGCGACACTGCTCGTTCTGGATCGTGATTCCGGTGGAACCGTAAGACTGCTGATGGGGCGACGTCACATGCGCCACACCTTCATGCCCGGAAAATTTGTTTTCCCGGGTGGGCGGGTCGATCCTTCCGACTCGCGTATAGCCAACGTGATCCCCTATCATCCCGACGTGGAGGCAAGGCTTTCGAAGGGCCTGAAGAACGGCAAGTCGGTCGCCCGGGTTCGTGCGTTCGCATTGGCAGCCATCAGGGAAACATATGAAGAAGCCGGGCTCTTTGTCGGCCGCAAAACCCCGGGAAGCGAGTTGCGCCTGGGAACAGGTTTCGAAGCATTCAAGGAGCGCGGCATTCAGCCCGACCTTGGTGGATTGCGCATGGTGGCAAGAGCAATTACCCCGCCGCAACGTCCACGACGCTTCGATACGCGTTTTCTTGCGGTCTGGTCAGATGCCATCGCGGATCAGCTACCGGAAGGAACCGGCCCTTCAGGTGAACTTGAGGACTGTGCCTGGCTCACCCTTGATGAGGCACGGGAGAAGGAACTGCCCCTGATTACGACAAAGATCCTTGCAGATCTCGAAGAGAGATTGTCCAGGGATCCCGATCTTTCGCCAGCGACAGAAATCCCCTACTATTTTTTCAGGAAGGGTTCTTTCGTACGCGAAGTGATCTAATGGGGCTATGCCTCACGGAACAGCCTTTTCGCAAAGGGCATTTATTGGCTCGACGCCAAGCAAGCGCTTGACTTTCACGCTCCGATGAGTAGTTTGCGCGCTGATTTCAGACATTGGGGCAGATTCACCGCCAGCCAATCTGGCCACCCGAACCCTATGCCCGACAACCGAGAACAGGATCCAAGGCCATGGCCAAGGCGACAACAATCAAAATCAAGCTCACCTCCACGGCGGACACCGGCTTCTTCTATGTCACCAAGAAGAACTCCCGCACGATGACCGAAAAAATGGTCAAGAGGAAATACGACCCGATTGCCAAGAAGCATGTCGAGTTCAAGGAAGCAAAAATCAAGTAAATCCGGGCGTTTCCGGTAAACCAAAAAACCCGCCATTGCCGGCGGGTTTTTTTGTTGAAAAAATCGATCTTTAAACCGGTGACAGAGACAATCTCGCTATTGTCACGGGCATGATCCTGGTTTTGCGAAGCAATGAGATAGTGGTCGGCGGGAACACGGCATTCGAGGAGGCCACTCTTCGGCCGGTTCCCTGCCGACCTACCCCACGGACCCAGGAGATGCGGCGGACCTGAGCACTCCGAGGGGAAACTTTTGTCATACTTAACGTAAGGACAAAAAAGTTAACGTCAAAGACGCGATCAGAAGCTACTCTAATCTGCGGTCACACTACCCTATTGGAACCTGATTGCAATAAATTCCGCAAAATATGCACAGATACAATGATATTTTAGTAAATTCGTAACCTTAACGTGAAGCAGGATCACCTAATCGAAAGACTACCCTTGAGGACTACTGAAGCCTTGAACACCCCTTGATTGTACCAGATCTTCAAGTTTGTTTGCCGGTAAAATTGTCTGGCCCGGAGAAGACAATCAGGCTTCGCCGAGATATCCCCGCACGGTTTCCAGAAATTTCGCGACTGAAATGGGCTTCGAAATGTAAGCCTCACATCCGCCCTGGCGAATGCGCTCTTCGTCACCTTTCATGGCAAACGCAGTCACGGCAATGATCGGTATCGAGGAAATGGTGTCGTCTTCCTTGATCCACTTCGTCACTTCCAATCCAGACACTTCCGGCAATTGAATATCCATCAGAATCAGGTCCGGGTGGTGATCACGGGCAAGCTGCAGCGCTTCTATACCGGTTCGGGTCTGCAGCGTATTGTAGCCGTGAGCTTCCAGCAGATCATGAAACAGTTTCATGTTCAGCTCGTTGTCTTCCACGATCAATACGGTTTTTGCCATATAGTCCGGTCCTTTGCCCGGCGGTTCGCCGGTCCCACTCTCTCTCGACGCAATTTTCTATGCGGTAGAACGCCACCCCCGTCCGCAGTAGATTTGTTGTAACCCGGAATCGTTTCAGAAAGGCAAAAAAACACAATGAAAAATATGCAAGGAAAGTCATTATCCGTTGAAGAAGCTCAAGGAATTGCCACTGAAGCTCTCCTCCAACTCAGTCGCGATCCGGAGCAAATAGGCCGTTTCCTGGCATTTTCGGGAATCGGTCCCGACATGATTCGAGCAGCAGCCAGCGAACCAGGCTTCCTTGCCGGTGTCCTGGAATTCTACATGATGGACGAACCGCTCCTGCTCGCGTTTTGCGAAAACTCAAGCATTCGGCCAACCATGATGGCCGCAGCAAGATATGCGCTCGCAGGAGGATCTCCCGACGATGCCTGAACCGTCACCGGTCCTTCCTGAAGTCCTGGCGCAGATAAAGGGACTACCCGTTTCCAATCGCCCGTTGATCATCTGCGACGTGGATGAAGTCATCCTTCATCTCATCAAACACCTGGAGGTCTATCTGAATGAACGCGACCTTGTTTTCCTGAATCACGAGTATCGGCTAACGGGTAACATTGGTCACCGCAAACATCGTGCTGCGATCCCCGCCATTGAGGTCCGCAAGCATCTGTTGAATTTCTTTGACGAGGTCAGTCACAGGCAAGACATGGTTCAAGGTGCCGACGCTTCACTACAGGCCCTGGCAGAAACATGGGAGATCGTGTTGCTGACCAACCTTCCCGGTGGTCACAACAAACCGGCACGTGAAAAGTTGCTGTCAGGCATGGGCATCCCTTACCCCGTCGTCACGAATTCGGGACCCAAAGGTGGTGCCGTCGCAGCTCTCGCCGCTGGCCGCCCAACCCCTGTCGTGTTCATCGACGACAGTCCGACAAACCACTCCTCGGTTCATGCCAGCCTGCCAAGTTCGATCAAGATCCAGTTCATTGCGGACCACAGGTTCCGGGCGGCGACCGAAAAGGAAACACATATTGACCTGCTGACCGGGGATTGGCACGAGACGGCTGACTTCATCACGGCTATCCTTCAAGAAGCAGTCGAAACCGGTGGCAATCAACCGCAGAAGTGACACCTCAAAGTGACCGGACACCCAAAAGACCAGAAAGCACTCTGCCGGGACTGCGGTGCCAGGCCTGCTGCCTCCATTTCGCGGTGCTCGTCCTGCGGCAGTCCGCGAATGGTGTCACACGCCGAACTTGATCTTCTGGCGATCGCACATATCGATTGCGACGCCTTTTACGCGTCCGTGGAAAAACGCGACAATCCCGAGCTTCAGGATGTACCCTTGATTGTCGGAGGCGGCCAGCGTGGTGTTGTTTCCACCTGCTGCTACATTGCCCGTATCTACGGTGTGCGATCTGCCATGCCCATGTTCAAGGCCCTCGAGGCCTGCCCGGATGCCGTGGTCATCAAGCCGAGCATGGAAAAATACTCCAGGGTCGGAAAGGAAATCCGGGAGCGCATGCGGGCATTGACCCCGCTCGTCGAACCGATTTCGATTGATGAGGCATTCCTGGACCTGACCGGTACTGAGCGACTGCACCAGGCTACACCTGCCGAAACACTGGCGAAATTCGTCCGCGGAATCGAAGCGGACATAGGCATTTCCGCCTCCGTCGGCCTTGCGCCAAACAAGTTTCTGGCCAAGCTCGCGTCCGATCTTGAAAAACCGCGAGGCTTTTCCGTTATCGGTGCCGAAGAAGCCGAAACTGTGCTGGCGCCAATGCCTGTCGGCCGTATCTGGGGAGTTGGCAAGGTGTTCCAGAAAAAACTGGAAAAGGACGGGATCAAGACCATCGGCCAGTTGCAGACAATGGAGGCCGCCGAACTCGCACGGCGCTACGGTTCGATCGGCCTGCGTCTGGCTTCACTTTCTCATGGGGATGACAGCCGGTTGGTGAAGCCGGAACGTGGGGCAAAGAGCGTCTCGACGGAGACAACGTTCAGATCGGATATCTCCAGCTTCGAAACGCTCCGCCCGATCCTGCGGAACCTGTCTGAAAAGGTGTCTTCGAGGCTGAAAAAATCCGACCTTTCAGGACGCGGAATAACACTCAAGCTCAAGACAGCCGAATTCAGGACCATCACACGCGCCCGGCATCTTGGTGACCCGACCCAGCTGGCAGACAAGATCTATGCAGCGGGAGAATCGTTACTCGAAAATGAGACGGACGGGCGCCGGTTCCGATTGATCGGTATCGGTGTCAGCGACCTGGAACCGGCCGATCGGGCCGATCCTGAGGACTTGCTCGACGATTCAGCAGAAAGACGCAAGAACGCCGAGATCGCAGTAGACAAGCTTCGTGACAAGTTCGGCAATTCAGCTGTCGAACTGGGCCTTACACATGCCGCCAGATCGTCAGACAAACCTCGAAAATCCTGACGCTTGCTATTGAGGACAACCGGTATCTTCGTGAAGTTCCAGCGCAGCCATCTTGCCCTTGATGGTGAAATCCCCGTAATCGAGCGTCAGGTGCCCGCTGACACCATTTTGAAAGAGCCAGAACGACAACTGGTAGACCGGTGTCAGTTCCCCGGTTGCATCTTCCGCACCCGGATCGAAATACGCAACTGTCACCGGCCAGTAGTTCAAACCTGCCAGGGGTGCATCCGGATCCTCGGTATCGGCTTTGACCGGGCTGACCGTTTTCGAGCCGATGACGGTTGTCGTTGCATAGACCTTCTCGCCGGATTCGGCGCCGTCGTAGATATCGGCGGAAATAAACGGAACACCGTTTTCAGCTGACTCCAGAATGGTCAGCAGATGCTCGGTCGGAAAAAGAACTTCGTGCCCGATCTCAAGTGACTTCTCGGACGGCGCTTTCAGATTGATCGTCTTGGTCTGCGTCCCGGCGGTTGCCTTGCCCTTAGATTCCTCCACCAACTCCTGGTCCACAAAGGTTTTGGAAAGAAACTGGTAGCTCTCTGCCTGCGGCTCTTCAAAGGAAGTCGTCTGCAGATCGGTCACCTGTGATCCGCCGTCGGCATTTTGAAAGCGTGTCACAAAGCGAAAGTTGACGCTGTAGCCCTCGCAGGCGTTTCCGGCAAACTCGTAGACCATCCGGCCGCTCAAGCCGGAAATTCCGGAATTGTCTTCTTTTTCGCCAAGCTTCATGTCGTAGACCGCCTGGTGCGGCACCAGCTTGTAGCCAGCGGATTTGCCGACTGTTGCTCCGGAGGCCGTTCCCGAAACAAGGCACGTGGTGACAATGATTGCGAATGCAGGACCTGCCAAAGACCCCGACATGAGAATGCGCTGCATCTGTAATTCCTCAGTTTCACGCCAACGGTACAGCCACCGTCAGGGCCCTGGCAGTCATTATGCGATTATCTGCACCTTACGCCACAGCGAAAATCAGCAGGTAAACGAAAATCAGGAAAGGGTGACTTATTTCATAAAACCGGCGGTTAAGAGACCTTCGCGAAAACAATCCAATCTCCTCCACAGGTTCATTTTCAGATCCGTGACTGATTTGGCCTTGTCAGCATTTCCAAATTGCGCCAAGACACCGACACATCCATCCGAGCCGGAGCGAACCAATGAGCATCATCGAAAACCGTCTTAAGGACCTCGGAGTTTCCCTGCCCGAAGCAGCCGCGCCGGCAGCGAACTACGTCCCCTTCGTGAAAACAGGAAACCAGCTCTATATCTCAGGACAGCTTCCCATGATGGATGGCAAGATCCAAGTCACGGGCAAGCTCGGTGCCGATGTTGACCTTGAAAGCGGAAAGTCTGCAGCCCGGTTCTGTGCCATCAATCTTCTTGCACAGGCCAAGGCCGCGACCGGTAATCTCGACAAGGTTACGCGCCTTGTGAAAATTGTCGGCTTTGTGAATTCTACCGATGATTTCACAGATCAGCCTCAGGTCATCAATGGTGCCTCCGACTTCCTCGTGGAAGCGATGGGGGACAAGGGACGACACGCCCGATCCGCCGTCAGCGCGGCCTCCCTGCCCTTTGGCGTTGCGGTTGAAATCGACGCTATTTTTGAAATCGAAGACTGACCTGCCGCTTCGCAATTCCTCCATCGGCGCAGCCACCCGGACTGATCCTCATCCATGACAGCAGACCTCGAAGCCATTTTCGCCCGCCCGATTGCGCATCGCGGATACCATGATGCCGACAACGGCATTATTGAAAACACGCCGACGGCCATTACAGCAGCGATCGGGAAAAACTTCGCCATAGAGGTAGACGTCCAGGAAACGGCCGATGGCAAGGCTCTGGTCTTTCACGACTATACCCTGGACCGACTGGCCGAGGGCACGGGCAAGGTCATCGACCTGCCGTCAGACGATCTCGCCGGGATCCACATGAAGACCGGCACCGACAAACTCTGGTTCTTGCAGGACCTGTTCGATCTCGTAGACGGAAAAGTCCCGCTTGTCATAGAGATCAAGTCCCTCATGCGGCGTGACGCGCAAGGTACATTCGTGCGTGATGTTACTGATCAGGTCGCCAGGTACCGTGGCCCGGCCTGCATCAAGACCTTCGATCCGGACATGCTGTCCCATGCGCGGCGTGAAAATCCTTCCGTTCTGCGTGGAATTGTGGCCGACGGGGCAGAGTCCGGTCCGGGCTATGCCCGCTATGGACGCACCGATCGCTTCATCCTGCGTCATTTGCTGCACGCTCCGCGCACGCGTCCGCATTTCATCTCCTACGGCGTCAAGGATCTGCCCAGAGCCGGACCCAGCCTGCTCAGGTCCTTGTTCAAGCTGCCGCTCATGACATGGACGGTCAGAACCAGAGACCAGCGCGAAACCGCTGCCCGCTATGCGGACCAGATCGTGTTCGAAGGCTTCGACCCGGACATCGACAACACCAGTCCCTGAGCGGACCGCTTTCTCCTCGCTTCAAACCATTGATTTTCGCTGCCCTCTTGCGATGCAAGGCAACAGCGCTACATTCCGAGAATGGTTCCCAAAATTGGCTGCTGTAGACGCATGAGTTCTTCCCATTCTGAGGAAAGCAAAGATCCGGACGCTGACGGCGGCGGACCGACCGCATCCCTGCGCATCCTTTCATCGCTGAATGATGTTTCATCCGATGCCTGGGACGCAGTGGCCAATCCGGGGTGGAAGCTCTCGGAAGGCGGCGCTCTTGAGAAAACCGACCAATGCCACCTACCCGGTCAATCAACCGCTTCCGAACTTGCTTCCCTTCTTGAATCTGAAGTTGAACCTTTTTCTGAAGATAAGTCTTTTAACCCATTCCTATCGCATAGCTTTCTTTATTCTCTGGAAGAATCGGGATGTGCTACAAATGCGACTGGCTGGTTGCCAAGACATATGCTTCTGGAAGACGAAACAGGCGCTGTTCTGGGAGCGGTTCCGGCTTACCTGAAAAGCCATTCTCAGGGAGAATACGTCTTCGACCACAGCTGGGCGGATGCCTTCTACCGTGCCGGCGGCGACTATTATCCCAAACTCCAGATTTCGGTCCCTTTCACCCCTGCGACGGGCCGCAGGTTTCTGATCGGACCCGGGATCAACCGGGAAGCCGGTCTGCAAGCGCTTGCCGCAGGCCTTGTACAGGTTTGCCAGCGCACTGGCGCCTCGTCGGTCCATGCCACCTTCCTGACAAAGGGAGAATGGGACGGTCTGGGCGATCTGGGTTATCTCCAGCGAACCGATCAGCAGTTTCACTGGGAAAATCACGGCTATGAAAGTTTCGACGAATTTCTGACCGATCTTGCCTCAAGAAAACGGAAGGCTATCAAGAAGGAGCGGCGCGAGGCGCTTTGTGCCGACGGCATAGAGGTGGAGTGGGTAACCGGACCGGATCTCACCGAAGCTCATTGGGACGCGTTTTACGGTTTTTACATGGACACGGGTTCCCGCAAATGGGGACGGCCGTATCTCAACCGGAACTTCTTTTCCCTGATCAATGAGAGACTTGCGGAGCGAACGCTGCTGATTCTGGCCAAGCGACACGGGCGCTATATCGCGGGCGCTCTCAATTTCATCGGTTCGGAAACACTGTTCGGCCGTCACTGGGGATGTTGTGAAGACCATCCCTTTCTGCATTTCGAGCTCTGCTACTATCAGGCCATCGATTTCGCAATTGCCAACGGATTGAAACGTGTCGAAGCCGGGGCGCAGGGTGCCCACAAACTTGCGCGCGGATATCTGCCGGCAACGACCTACTCCGCCCACTGGATCGCGCATGAAGGGCTGCATCAGGCTGTCGCTGACTACCTGGAACAGGAACGTTTCGCAGTGGAGCGCGAAAACGAGGCGCTTGCAGACCAGGCGCCCTTCAAGAAAGGTGACTGAACGGGTTCAGACAATCAGGCAGTGCAATTTGACGCTCCGGAAAACTGGCACCAAGCCCCGTTCGAACGACTGTCTTCCTAACCTAGTCCCTATCCTTCATGCCGGCAGTCTGGGAAGAGTAATAATAGACAATCGCCTGCGCGCGGTTTTTGACCGATAGCTTTTCGTAGATATTCGAAAGGTGGAACTTGACCGTGTTGGTCGATATCTGCAGAGATTTCGACAATTCGCGATTGGACATGCCGCTCGACAGAGCCTCCAGGATCACTTTTTCCTTCCGGGAGAGACTATAGATCGGATCCTGCTGCATCTGGCGAACGTCGATAAACGGAAACACCATTTTTCCGGCGGCTACGTCAACACAGGTTTCCACCAATCCCTCAATTTCACCGGATCTTGGTGCGAATCCGGCGGCACCGGCCTGCATCGCCAGCCTCGGCAAATCTCCGGCGGCATCTCCGTAAACGACAAATCGCGGCGCGGCTTCGTTTTCCCGCAGAACCTCGATCAGCTTCGCGCCACCAAGGGCCGGCAGGTTCCATTCGACGACGCCGACCTGCACCGGCACGCGCATGACCGTTCCAAGAAACCCTTCAGCTGTTGCGGACGTTGCCACGAGCGAGAAACGGGTGTCCTTGTCGAAAATCTCGGACATTGCCGACAGAACCAAGGGATTGCTGTCCGCGAGCATGATGTTTATCGGAGAGCCGGGATTTTCAACCAATTGTTTTTACACCACTATTGAAAACAAACTACCCAAACAGATAGCTGAATATCTTGTAGAATTACCATCTACTATCCGAATGAGTAGGTTTTTTCCCATCCGATTAGATGTCCGAAAGCAGTAGTAACTTCCATTGCGCAAACACGCAAGCCGAGGTTTTCCTAGGGGAACATGGGCCACCGGCTCAAACGATCAGCGCGGAGGAAACTGCAGATGCCGACAGAGATTTTTCCCCAACTGGACATTCCCGAAACCCTTGCGGCTGGCCCGGGGCCAGGTAACACAGATGCCCGCGTGCTTCATGCCTTCGCACGGGCCGGTGTTGCTGATCATATGCACGCTGACGTTCTGCGGGGCATGATCGAGTGCAAACACATGTTGCGTGAAATCTGGGGTACCACCAACACCTATACCTTTGCCATCGCAGGTACGGGCTGGAGTGGTCTGGACGCGATGTTCTCAGCGATCATGCCTGGAGACAAGGTTGTTGCGTTTTCCAACGGCACATTCTCCGGGATCGATGCCTTGACCCTTCGCATCAAGGCAGCAACTCCTTGCGAACTGGTCGCCGATCCTCTTGATCCCTGCCCGGCGAGCGTCGTCGTCATCAATGTGCCACACGGCCAGCCGGTGACCGGCGAACTGGTGGAGGAAGTCCTCGACGAACACAAGCCCAAATGGGCATTCATGGCGCATTGGGAAACCGGTTCCGGCCGTGTCAACGATCTGCGCGGCTTTTCGGATGCCTGCATACGCCATGGTGTCATGGGGCTTGTAGATGCGGTATCCTCTCTTGGGGTAGATGATTTTTCGATCGATGACTTTCCGGGTGTGGCAGGCTGGGCCTCCTGCCCTCAAAAAGGTCTGTGCTGCCTGCCACTGACCTATGCGCCCGTCAGCTTCCGCGACACGTACATCGAAACGCTCAAGACAACCGGTGCCTATACCTACGTGCACAATCCCATACTTGAGGCGCGGCACTGGGGAATTGTTGACGGGGCAGATGTCGACAAGGGAACGTATCACCGCACGCATTCCGGTTACGCCGTTGCAGCTTTCCATGAATCGCTGCGCCTGACCCTGCAAGAGGGCCTTGCGAACCGGGCAGCTTCCTACCGTCTCCACGAAGCAGCCCTGCGTGACGCCGTTGCCACTCTGGGCTGCAATGTGACGTCCGACATGACCAGTCTGGTCGTTCTCAACCTGCCGGACCATCTGGCTGGCCGCGAGATGGAACTGGTACAGAACTGCCGTGCGGAGGGTTTCGGCATCTGGCCGACACTTTCGGCTCCGGTTCAAATTCGTATCGGCATTTTGAACCAACTGAATGCCGGGGCGATCTGGGACATTGCCAACCGCTTTGCCGAAGCCATGCGCAAGCTTGGGGCCGACGTCGATCAGGAGGCTCTCGAAACCTCGCTGCACAAGCATTACGGCACATCGGTCGCGGCACAATAGGAGGCCGGAATGGACATCCATGAGTATCAGGCGAAGGAAATTCTCGCCAAATTCGGCGTCGAGGTGCCGAAGGGGGCCCTGGCCTACAGCCCGGAACAAGCCGCCTATCGCGCGCGGGAGCTCGGTGGCGACCAATGGATTGTAAAAGCCCAGGTTCACGCCGGCGGGCGTGGTCTGGCGGGTGGTGTGAAAATCTGCCAGACGCAGGACGAAATCCATGATGCCTGCGACAACATGTTCGGGCGCAAGCTGGTGACGCACCAGACCGGTCCGGAAGGCAAGGATATCTACCGGGTCTATGTGGAGACCACGGCCCAGATCGAGCGAGAGATCTATCTTGGGTTCGTGCTCGACCGCTCCAGCCAACGTGTCATGATTGTCGCCTCTTCGGAGGGAGGGATGGAAATTGAGGAAATATCCTCCACGCGGCCAGAAAGTATCGTTCGCTCCACCGTGGAACCTGCTGTCGGCCTTCAGGAATTCCAGGCCCGGGAAATCGCGTTCGAACTAAAGGTCGAACCGGGACTCGTGCAGCACATGGTGCGCACTCTGCAGGGGTGTTATCGCGCGTTTCTCGATTTCGATGCCACCATGGTGGAGGTCAACCCGTTGGCCATCACTACCGACAAGCGCGTTGTTGCCCTCGACGCCAAGATGAGCTTCGACGACAACGCACTCTACCGGCATCCCCAGATCAGTGAATTGCGCGACAAATCGCAGGAAGACCCGCGAGAGAGCCGTGCAGCGGATCGCGGTCTGTCCTATGTCGGGCTGGACGGCAACATCGGCTGCATCGTCAATGGTGCAGGTCTTGCGATGGCAACGATGGACACGATCAAACTGGCCGGAGGAGATCCGGCAAACTTCCTCGATATTGGAGGTGGAGCCTCGCCGGAACGCGTCGCCAAAGCGTTTGGCCTCGTCCTTTCCGACAAGAATGTCCAGGCCGTCCTGGTCAATATCTTCGCCGGGATAAACCGCTGCGACTGGGTCGCCGAAGGGGTTGTTCTGGCGCTGAAAGAACAGCAGATCGATATTCCCGTGGTGGTGCGCCTCGCCGGCACGAACGTGGAAGAAGGACAAAAGATCCTGGCCAAGTCCGGCTTGCCGATCATCCGGGCGACCACCTTGATGGAAGCTGCCGAGCGCGTTGTGGGCGCCTGGCAACGGGACCTGTCACAAGGCACCAGATTGAGGGCCGCGCAATGAGCATTCTAATCGACCGTGACAGCCGCGTCATCGTGCAGGGTATAACCGGCCGCATGGCGCGCTTTCATACCAAGGACATGCTGCGCTACGGCACAAATGTCGTCGCCGGCGTTGTTCCCGGCAAGGGTGGCGAAACCGTGGAGGGCGTGCCCGTTCATGACACGGTGAAACAGGCTGTCGCTGCCACTGGCGCCGACACGAGCCTTGTTTTCGTACCGCCTCCGTTTGCAGCAGATTCGATCATGGAAGCGGCCGACAGCGGTATCCGCTACTGCGTTTGCATCACGGACGGCATCCCGGCGCAGGACATGATCCAGGTGAAACGGTACATGTACCGGTATCCACGCGAAAAACGCATGGTTCTGACGGGGCCTAACTGCGCCGGTACGATCAGCCCGGGAAAGGCGCTTCTGGGGATCATGCCCGGCCATATCTACCTGCCCGGACATGTCGGCATCATCGGACGGTCCGGAACGCTCGGATATGAGGCAGCAGCCCAGTTGAAAGACAATGGCATAGGTGTGTCGACAAGCGTCGGTATTGGTGGAGATCCGATCAACGGATCGTCATTCAAGGACATCCTGGCCCGTTTCGAACAGGACGACGACACGCATGTGATTGCCATGATCGGGGAAATCGGCGGGCCGCAGGAATCGGAAGCTGCCGAATACATACGGGACAACATCTCCAAGCCCGTCGTGGCATATGTCGCGGGCCTGACCGCGCCCAAGGGCCGGACAATGGGGCACGCCGGTGCAATTATTTCCGCTTTCGGCGAGAGCGCTTCCGAAAAGGTCGAAATCCTTTCATCGGTCGGCGTCACGGTTGCCGAGAACCCGGCTGTCATCGGCGATACCATTGCGCGCGTTTACAAGGAAGCGGCATGATGACCAGACCCACTGTTCTTGTGACAAGACGCTGGCCGGCAGCCGTCGAAGCTGTCCTGAGCGAGCGTTACGACACGGTCCTCAACACTTGCGACGTTCCCTTGTCTCCTGCCGAGATCCGCAGGGCACTCAAAACCTTCGACGCGGTGCTGCCCACAGTTACCGACAGGTTGGATGCCGAAGCACTGGATGTGCCGGACGCCAGAACGAGGATTCTGGCAAATTTCGGCTACGGCTATGCCCACATATGTGAACCGGCGGCGCGGCAGCGTGGACTGACGGTAACGAACACGCCGGACAACCCGTCGGAATGCACCGCGGATTTTGCCATGATGCTGCTGCTCATGGCCGGGCGGCGAGCGTGCGAAGGCGAGAGGAACCTTCGTGCCGGTAACTGGTCGCGATGGTGCCCGGACCACCTGATCGGCACCAGGGTCAGCGGCAAGACGCTCGGTATCATAGGATTTGGGAATGCCGGGCAGGAACTGGCCCGCCGCGCCTACCACGGTTTCGGCATGAGGATCGTGGTTCAGGATGAAGAAAGGGTCGATCCCGCTATCCTGGAACAAGTCGACGCGACACAGGCAAAAGATGTCGATGACTTGCTGCCACTTTGCGATTTCGTTTCGCTCCACTGCGCGGAAGTCCGCTCGAACGAACCTCTCATCGGTGCCCGCAGACTGAACCTGATGAAAGCGGACGCGTTCCTGATCAACACGGCCCGTGGCGACCTTGTCGATGAAGCGGCACTTGTCCATGCCCTCATTTTCGAAACGATCGGAGGCGCCGCTCTCGATGTCTTTGTCAGGGAGCCCCGGATCAACGCCGACCTGCTGAATTGCGACAATCTGGTCCTCTTGCCTCATCTGGGTGGTGCTACGCGAGAAAACCGCGAAGCAATGGGGTTTCGTGTCCTTGAAAACCTGTCGGACTTTTTTGACGGACGGGATCCGAGAGATCGCGTGATCTGACAATCAGCTTCCCTGAAAACCAGTTCCAATCGCGTGGTCCTGCTTCCCCAGGTGCCCGCGAGCGGGGGATGGTGCGCCCGACCGTCCAACAATCCGGCGCGACAAATGCCGGCTGCACTCAGCATCATCCCGGTGGAAGGCAACGGCCACCGAAAAATCGTACCCCAAGGAGATCGAAATGAGTTTTTTCCCCGTTGAACAGGCGCCGGCTCGCCTGAACCGCAGCGAACTGGCGGTGCCCGGCAGTCAGCCGCAGATGTTTGAAAAGGCTTCCCGGTCCAATGCCGATGTCATCTTCCTCGATCTTGAGGACGCAGTCGCGCCTGACGAGAAGGAACAGGCGCGCAAAAACATCATTCAGGCCCTGAACGATATCGACTGGGGCGACAAGACAATGTCGATCCGCATCAACGGACTGGATACCCATTACATGTACCGAGACGTCGTGGATATCGTTGAACAGGCCGGAGAACGGCTGGATCTCATCATGATCCCCAAGGTTGGCACGGCCGCAGACGTCTACGCCATCGACATGCTGGTGACCCAGATCGAGGATGCAAGGGGATACAAGAGGCGGATCGGTTTCGAACACATCATCGAAACGGCACTCGGCATGCAAAACGTGCATGAAATCGCTGCAGCCTCCAGACGCAATGAAAGTCTCCATTTCGGGGTCGCAGACTACGCCGCCAGCACGCGTGCGCGCACCACGATCATCGGTGGTGTCAATCCGGACTATGCGGTGCTGACGGACCCTGCACATGACGGCGGCAGGGATGTGCATTGGGGCGATATGTGGCACTACGCGATCGCGCGCATGGTCGTGGCAGCGCGCGCCAATGGATTGCGTCCCATCGATGGTCCCTTTGGCGACTTTACGGACAAAGACGGCTACCGGGCAGCAGCCGGACGCGCGGCTGTTCTTGGCTGCGAAGGCAAATGGGCTATCCATCCCAGCCAAATCGAACTGGCCAATGAAGTCATGAGCCCCTCAGACTCTGAAGTGACCAAAGCCAGGCGCATTCTGGAGGCCATGGCCGAAGCAGAAGCTGCGGGCAAGGGAGCTGTTTCGCTTGATGGTCGATTGATCGACTACGCTTCCATCCGGCAGGCCGAGGTTCTGGTGGACAAGAGCCGTCAGATTTCAGCAAGCTAATCCCAAGCGTGGCCGGTTTCGGCGCAAGCGACATCAGAAGGTCAGTTGCATGTCGAACTGCTGCAAGAGGTCTTCAGCCCCTGCCCGGTCCAAAAACGCATTGACGCCCGTTGCACTCACATCGACATTCACAAATGTCAGGTGGTCGGTATCCACCGACTGCCCAAGTCCCTCGAGCAGCACGCTGCCGATGCCGTTGCGGCGAAAGTTGCGGTGAACGGCGATCTGGGCAACCGAACCATCGGGGTTGGCTGCGCCCCAGCCGAGAAGCCTTCCGTTTTCCGATACACCGATCAGGTTCATCCTGCCACGCAGGGCCGTGAGCGAGGCACGACTGTTTTGAGGTGTCGGGAGCGTATCGAAATAATCGCTCTCATCATCCGGGAGCTCCTCGACAGTGAGAGCATCAATTCTCAGGTCATTGCGGCGGGACACAGGCAGACTGTGTTTCGGCAACCTGCATACCCGGACCGTCCTCTGATGCTTGTATCCAAACAATTCATAGGCTCTGAGGGCCCTTTCATTGGTCGAGATGACTTCCAACTGCATTCCATTCGCGCCATCGGATTTCTGCTTTTCGACAACAGCCTTGAACAGGTTCTTCAAGATACCCTTGCGCCTGTGCCGGGGATCCGTTCCAACCGAAACAGCATAGCCTCGGGAACCGTACGAGGCGGATGGTGCTGTGGAATACCAGAACCCGGCAATGTCCGGGCCACTCATGGATACGAATGAATGCTCTGCGGAAAATCCGCGCTGCTTCTGGAAATAGAGAAACTTGTCGACCGTAAGGGAAAGCGGAACGCAATAGTCCGAAAAGGCTGAATTCATCGCCGCGCACAATTGTCCTGCATCAAGTTCACGGCAATCGATGATGTGATATGACATGGTTGCTTGTTGCCTGGCTCCGCTTGGTTTGTTGCCTGGTACGCAATGTTCAGAAGATGAATCAGTCTGAATTGCAAGGGCGGGACGGTTATCGTAGTTGCTGAAATATCTATGCACAACTCACGGCGCTGAAGATGGCAGTGATCGGTTGAAATTCGTCCCCGAACCGCTGGCTTATGGTCCGCGCACTTCATTCGTTACCAGTCGGCCCTTATGGATCTGACATCCTCTTTCGACGCACCGATCCTGATCCTGTCGCCGACCGAAACGTCGGTCGACCGCAGTTGAGCTGATGCTTCATGCAAACGATTGTCGGCCGGGGAACGGAACCTGACCTTTATCTGGCTGGTCTTTGCCAACACATACCCCTGTTCCTGCAATCCTTCTCCGAGCGATGTCTTGAAACTGCTGCAGGGCAACACGATCCGTTCGGTTTCGAATAGACCTGTCCTCGGTCTGCCGAAGTGAGTTTTCTTTGCCTCACACACAATTTCGGCAAAGGTTACAAGGGCGGTTGTATCCTCGAAATCCGACCGGCCGAAGAAAAAAGCTGCAGCAGTAGTCACTATCATTACTGGTAGAACGGCCAACTCAAGAACAAGGCGCGCGTTCATCCACCAGGCAATTTTTCTCTTGTGATCGTACAAGCAGCGCCCTTTCCGCAACCTGAAACGCATATCATGTCTGCTTCCGGAAACTTCAACATCAAGTCAGAACTCCGGCACATCCCACAATCGGCTCTTGTCTGCCAAATTATTGGCGTGTGATAATTTCAACAATACCTGTACGCTACTGCTCAATAGTGGGCTAGGTTATGTCGCTTATCAAATTCAGTTGAAACTCTCCGCGACGTCATACATGACAGGCTCGAAACTCTTGCACAGAGCATGGATGCTGCGGTTGCGGTCGCGCATTTCCGGTGTCCGCAACATGGCAAGAAAATCTTCGCGCCTGCGCCACTGGGAATAGTTGGCAATTCGGGTTTGGGCGTCGTTGACATGGAGCCCTGCGCCTATGAACCCTGGCTGATGCCGTATGAAGTTGTCATATGCGTCTTTCAGCTCATCCAGGAGGTCGTAGCAGGTGCCCGGCGTCATCTCGAAGGTTGTGATTACGGTCTGGCAATCGCTGTTGCTGGAAATCTCTGGCATAGTTCTCCTCCTCTGCCTTTGTATGAAATGCTGGCATGAAACTCGAGGAGCGGCAACAAAGAGTACACCATCCCCGGGTTTTTTGGACGTGCTTCAACCCAATGCCCCGTCAAGGTCGGCAATCAGGTCTTCGGCATCCTCCAATCCCACGGACAGACGGAAGATGCCGTCACCAGCAAATTCCCGGTATGAATTCAGCTGATCTCCCTGAAGCCGGAACGACGTCTCCATCAACGGATCGGTCTCCATCCAGAAAACGAGCGAACGATGGTGCCCCAGAGAAACCGCATAGTGGATCACCTCCAACCGGTCGATCATCTGCTGCGCAACGGATCGCCCTGTTTGTGCGGTGCCAACCTGAAAGGAAATCATCCCGGAAAAATTTGTCATCTGGCGCTTGGCCAAATCGACCTGCGGATGCGACGGCAATCCCGGATACATGACCCGCGTCACCTTCGGATGGGTTTCCAGCCATTGGGCAACCGACAACGCGCCTGCCTGATGTGCCTTCATACGCAAGGGCAAGGTCGCCGCGCCGCGCGCAATCAGCCAGGCGTTGAACGGCGACAGGACACCGCCGTGATGTATCGCGGCTTCGTTTCGCATCCGCGCAATCAAGTCAGCCTTGCCGGCAACTGCGCCGCCAACCGCGTCGCCGTGACCGCCAATATACTTGGTGATCGAGTGCATGACGAGATCGACACCCAGCCCGATCGCATCCATCCCGAGAGGCGAGGCAAATGTGGCGTCGCAACTCAGCAGCGCTCCAACCTGACGTGCAAGAGCCGAGACCGCTGAAAGATCCGTCAGGCGGGTGATCGGATTCACAGGTGTTTCGGTGTGAACGAGTGTCGTATTCGGTCGAAGTGCCGCCGAAACAGCTTCCAGATCCGACATGTCGACGGTGGTGACTTCAACGCCCATGCGCGGCAGGGTATCGCGTGCGAGTTCCGCGACACCGGCATAGGAGACGTCGGAAATGACAACATGATCGCCCGAAGACAGAAATGTCATGAAAATTGCGGTTGCCGCAGCCATTCCCGACGCCAGGCAAAGACAGGCTTCTGCGCCCTGCATTGCCGCGATCTTTTTCTCCAGCATCGCAACCGTCGGATTGTTCCATCTGGAATAGATGAAACCGCCCTCCTCCTCCAGATCGTGCGCTGAAAATCCGGCCAACCGGTCACTGACAAATGTCGAACTCATGTGCAACGGGGGGCTTGAGGCACCTGTCGCAGGATCCGGCCCCTCACCAGCATGAATCGCCGTGGTCATCGGACCTTTGGTTCGATTGGTCTTCGACATACCGGTTTCCTTGCTCTTTGGGTACACCGATCAGGTGTCCGCGGCCTCCACACCTTCTGCCTGCATACTCTTAACCGCCTCCAATGCAAGGGAAAGCAGTTTTTCATAATGCGCTGCGCGGGAACTGCCGTCGCGCCAGACGAGATACATTACCCTGTGCATGGCGATCCCCTCGACCTTCTTCAAAAGGAGGTTCGGCTCCTTGGGAAACTCGGAAGCAATATAGGCTGCCGGAAACAGTGCAAGACCCATTCCGATCGATGCCATCTGGCGCAATGCATCGAGACTCGTCCCCTCGTAATCCTGCAGAAATTCAGCACCGGCTGCGCGGGCAAGCGCCTGCACATCGTTGTGCAAACGGAACCCGTGACCAAGCGAAAGGAGCTTTTCGCCCTTGAGAAGGGAGACCGGGACGACTTCAAGGCCAGAGAACGGATGGCCGCGCGGAACAGCGAGTGATACGCTTTCGTGACAAAGCTCCCGCTCAGTCAGTTGTCCCGATGGAGCAATATCCGGTGTGATGATGCAATCCAGTGCCCCGGCGGCCAATCCCTCTTCCAGCAGATTGGGACGGTCTTCGCGGATGTAAAGCTCCAGATCCGGAAAGTTCCGCTTCAAAATCGGCAGCAGGTAAGGCATGAAATATGGCCCAAATGTGGGTGACACACCAAGACGGATCAGCCCGCCGAGATTTTCACGGCCCGCATGGGCAACGACCACAATTTCGTCCAAACTTTCAAGAGCCTGCCGGGCGAGTGGCAACAGGCGTTCGCCAGCCGCCGTCAAGCTGATGTCGCCACTGCCGCGTTCCAGCAGGCCCGCGCCCAGGTTTTCTTCCAAGAGCCTGAATTGTGAGGACAAAGTGGGCTGGGAGACATTGCATTTTTCTGCGGCCTTGCCAAAATGCAGAGTCTCGGCAAGGGCTATAAAATAATCCAGCTGGCGCGGGGACGGTCTGAAGCGCATTGTGGCCTACCTTGCAATTGATTTTTTCTATCAACCCAATACAAACAATGTATTTCTTCTATACATAAACAACCCCATATCCTGGGTGTCAACACGAACACCCAACGATGTGGAGGTAGATGATGTATAACCGCTTGAAATCCTTGCGCAGCCAGCACAACACCCTGGATTCCCTGATCCGCAGGGAGCACCTACATCCCTATCCCGACTCGCAGCACATTCGATCCTTGAAGAAGTTCAAGCTCCGCCTTCGCGACGAGATCTCGATGATCGAAAACAGGTTGAACGCCAGCCAGTTCGCCCATTGATCCGAATAGTATCGTTCCCAAACGAGGAATAGAACCATGAACCCGTTCTGGCCCTTTACGGCCCTACCTGCTTTGCAACCTAAGTTTACCCGCCAGACTAGGTTGCAAGACCTGGAAGCACGTATGTCTTCCTTCCTGTCTGAAAAGCAGGCGTCGAGCACCAGCTGCCCCAAGGTGCTCGACAATATCAAGGTCGCCAAGTCGACCGTCCAGCGTGAGTTGGCCACCGGCTGATTGCCCGGCCCGAGTTTCTCCTTCCGAAACCGGAAGTGCCACAGCAGCTGGATCAACCCGCCCGCGCAGGCCCCGCGGGCGGGTTTCATCTTTTGAGCGAACGCACCCTTTCACGCTACCCAGCCGTGACCGGGGCCGGTACCTGATCACTCATGGTGTCAGCCTTTTTGGGCGGGCGTACCCTGAAAAACAGAGCGTACAGCACCGGAGCTGCGATCAGCGTCAGTATCGTTGCAAACGCCAGTCCCCCCATGATCGTCACAGCCATGCCCCGGAAAAACGCGTCGGAAAGCAAGGGCGCCATGCCGAGAATTGTCGTAACTGCGGCCAGCATCACGGGACGCATACGCGAAACGCTTGCTTCGACAATTGCAGCATATTTCTCACGGCCTTCTTCAATGAGCCTGTCAATCTCTTCAAGCAAAACGATCGCGTTCTTGATCAGCATTCCGGAGAGCGAAAGAAACCCGAGAAGCGACATGAAGCCGAAAGGTGTATCGGTTGCCAGCAATGCGATCGCAACTCCGTTTATGGACATCGGCACCATCAGCCAGATGATCAGAGGTTGACGTACCGAGCCGAACAACAGGATCGAGATGATCAGCATAACCAGGAACCCGAGCGGCAACTGCGCGCCCAGGGAAGCCTGTGCATCGTTCGTGCTTTCGTATTCACCGCCCCATTCCAGCGAATAACCGGGCGGCAGCGATATCGCCTCAATCTGAGGACGCACCCGCGCGAGCGCCGCCGTAGCCGTTTCGCCCGCAGTCGTTTCCGCCTTGACTGTCAGCGTCCGGACCCGGTCGCGACGATTGATGAGTGTGTCCTGCGGCTCCATGGTGAACTCGCTCACGACCTGATCGATCGGAACGTACCGACGCTGACCGGCACTCCAGACCAGGGAGTCCGACACGCTTTCGTTGACCGAGATACCTTCCGGGCCTGCCTTGCGGGCGACAATCGGAATACTTTCGTCAATGTCACGATAGGAGCCGACCTGAACGCCTTCTGTCGCGAATTGCAGCGAAAGCGATAGTTCTTCGCGGGTGACACCGGAGATGCGTGACCGATCCTCGTCGAATATGGGACGAACCACGAGTTCGCGTTGGCGCCAATCCGTATTGACGTCTGCAAGCTTGTTCTGCGGCAACAAGAAAATCGCTTTCGCCTCGTCGCCCAGACGTTTGAGAACATTTGCATCGAGACCGGAGAACCGGGCCTCCAGCTTGGCGCCGCCGCCAGGTCCGAACACAAGACGTTTGGTGATGATCTGGGCAGATGGAAAACGTTCAGCGAACTTTGCACGCAGATCGAGAGCCAGCACGTCAATGTCGTCCCGGCTGTTGGTCCGTATGAGCATGTGACCATAGGCCGGATTTGCGTCCTCAGGTGCGTAGGTCAACATGAATCTGGTCGCACCGCCACCGGCAAAACTGGTGACTGTGGCGACCCGTTCGTCTTCCAGAACGATTTCTTCCATGTCCTTGAGATCCGCTTCGGTCGCACGAATATCAGTCCCCTGGGGCGACCAGTAGTGGACGTAAAAGATCGGTGTGTTGCTGTCCGGGAAAAATGCCTGTTTCACGTTTCCGAACGCCATGACGCAGGCAACGGTGATGCCAACAAGTGCCAGGACGGTCAGCAAACGGACATGCAGTGTGCCGACCAGAAATCCGCGGTAGATCGTATAGAGAATTCCCTTGTAGGGGTCGTGATCATCCAGGTTGCCGCTTGCGGTACGGAAAAAGTACTTCCCGAACAGCGGCGTGACCGTGACCGCAAAGACCCAGGACAACAACAACGAGATTCCGATCACCGCAAAAAGCGAAAACAGGAATTCACCGGTCGCATCCGGAGAAAGACCAATTCCCGAGAATGCCATGATGCCGATGACCGTCGCACCAAGCAGCGGCCACATCGTCTGTTTGACCACGCGGCTGGCCGCGTCTATCGCCTTCTGGCCCCGCTGCATGTTGATCATCATGCCTTCCGCCACGACAATGGCGTTGTCAACTAGCATGCCCATGGCAATGATCAGGGCTCCAAGAGAGATCCGCTCCATTTCGATGGCAAAGATACGCATGAAAAGGACGGTTGCCATAACGGTGAGCAAAAGAACGGTGCCCACCACCACGGCCGCGCGCCATCCCATGAAAAGCGCGAGCACACCGATCACAATAACGACCGAGGCAGCCAGATTCAGGATAAAGCCGTTTACCGAGGCGTCGACCACGACATTCTGTTCGTATATCGGGTGGATCTGCATACCGATGGGCAACTGCGCTTCGATTTGCGCAAGTTTTGCAATGACCTGGTCACCGACATCGACGATATTTGTTCCGTCAACCTGGGAAACACCGATGGTAACGGCCTCATGACCGTTATGACTTATCAGTCTAACGGGCCGCTCCGGCTCTCCGAGTTCCAGGGTCGCGATATCGGACAGACGTATCATCGCGGTTGAACCCGGGCGCCCGACGACAAGGTCCTCGATCCCGCGGAAATCGTCGAATGCAGACGGTGTCATCAGGCGTATACGTGACTGGCCCGAAACGGCCGAACCGTTGGTTTGAATACGGTTTTCCGCGTCAAGGACACCGACAATATCGGTCATGGAGATCCCGAGACCCGCCATCTTGTCCTGATCGACGTCCAGATAGATAACATCATCGGGTTCGCCGGCGACCTCGACCTTGCCGACACCGGTCACAGCCAAGAGTTCGCGCCTGATACGCTTGACCGTGTCGCGAATGTCGCGATTTGTATATCCGTCGGCGGTGAACGCGTAAAACAGACCGTAGACGTCGCCGAAACTGTCATAGACAAGTGGCGTCCCCGCACCTGACGGCAGATTGCGAACTTCATCCCCAACCTTGCGGCGCAGTTCGTCCCAGACCTGCGGCAGCTCGGAACCGTCGTATGTCGGCTTGATTTCCACACTGATGCGCGACAGGCCCGGTTCGGAGACGGAACGGATCTGGTCAAGCTGCGGCATCTGCTGAATGGCCGTCTCCAGAACCTCTGTGATTTCATTTTCCACTTCGGCCGCGGTTGCCCCGGGATAGCCGGTGATAACCTGGGCTTCCTTGATTGTGAAAGCGGGATCTTCCAATCGGCCGACGGAGGTCAATCCCCAAAGACCGCCGAGAAGTGCCATAAGGACGATCATCCAGGTGTTGACAGGTTTTTGGATGGAATAGCGTGCAATGTCCACGGCTTCTGATCCTCTTAACGTAGTGGAACTGGATCAGCGCAAACGGCGCACGACCTGGCCGTCACTCAAATAGGCGACGCCGGCGGAAACGATTTCATCTCCCGGTTCAAGGCCGGTACGTACGGGGATGTAGTCTCCCATGATGGTACCGATCTCGACAGGTTGTTTTGAAACGCTGCCCGTGTCTCCGGCAAATTTCCAGACATACGTCTCGCCCTCCCCGTCAATGGCAACCGAAGCTGTTGGAACGAGAAACTGTTCGCCGAGTTCCAGGCCTTCAGGAACGAGTTTCACGATTACCGAGGCCGTCATGCCAGGTGCGAGCTGGCTGACACCCTCACGCGGCATCGCAAGCGTGATCCGGTAGGTCTGGGCGACATCGTCAACCTGGCTGGAGTGTTCACGGTACTCGAGCGGAAACAGTTTTTCGCCATATGCGGGAAACTTCGCCTCTATGGAGGACACTTCCGACGCGGTCACGCGGCCAAACAGAGCTTCGGCGACGTTGATATCGACCTGCACTTCCGAAACGTCATGCATCCGGACAACGGGTGTACCGACGCTGACCGTTGTGAAGTTGTCAACAAGGCGCAGCGACATGATGCCGTCGAATGGAGCCTCCAGCGACGTATATTCAAGGTTTTGTCTGGCTTCCCTGAGCCGTTCGATGGCGAGGTCGTATTCGTTCTTTTGCTCGTCGTAAGACGACTGGGAAATCACGGAGCGATCCTTGAGCGTCCCCAGGCGATCCAGCTCACGCTTTGCCTGTTCGACATTGATTGTCGCCTCACGCACGGCCCGGTCGTAGTCCGTTGTATCAAGACTGGCGATCAGATCGCCTTTCTTTACCAGTTGGCTTTCCAGCACCGGCAACTGAAGCAGTTTCCCCGGCACCTGGAATGACAAGTCAACAGTCTGAACCGCGGCGACACGTCCGGCAAATCGGCGTTCAACCAGACCGATCTGATCGGTTACGGTAAATATTTTTGCAGGTCTCGGCGACGCGTGAAGCTTGGCTTCAGCCTCGGCGACCGGATTTGCAGCATCGTCCTGACAGGCAGCCAGAAGGCCGGCGCCCAGCAGGAGCCCGGTCCAGCGGACAAGGGGAGCTCTTTTAAGTGCAAACATCTGTTTTTCCGTCCTGGTGTTAGTCCTGCTCGAGGCGGTGGCGAAGTTCCTTCAACACCTCAGCCCGTTCATCTTCCGTCAGTATCGAAACGCAATGGGCAACGGAGAAATGCAGCCCCTCCAGGCTCGCCCAGATTGCCATTGCCCTTCCGAATTGATCGGTCTCCTGTGCAATTGCGTTTTTCAGTCCAGTCTTGACCCTCAGGAACGGTTCGCTGAGTTCGGGCCGGTCCGCGGTCGTTGCCAGGACGGCCTGCGCCACGTCGCGTTTTGTCTCCAACCACCTTTCGGTCACGTCGATCATTCCACAAAGGGTTGGCGACCGTGATTGCAGGTTTTTCGTTCTTGCCTCGAGCACATCGGCTTCGAACTGGCCGACAAGAAACTCCACCATGCCGGTGATCAGGGCATCCTTTGTCGGAAAGTTGTAAAGAACGCCCCCTTTTGAAAATCCACTTTCTTCAGCGACGGCGTCAATCGTCAGGCTCGGCGCTCCAGATCGCCGAATGACTTCAATTGCTGCGGTCAGTATTTCAGATTTCGAGGTCTGTGCATTCCGCGAAGGTCGGGCCATTTAGTATACCGTCCAGTCAGTACAGTTCGCTCTCAGATATACCGTCCAGCCGGTACAGTAAAGCGTTTTTATGCAAGGCTGCATTGAAGGACGCGAGACGCTGCCCCCAGACGAACAAGCTGACTACGGGAAATGGTTGTCAAAGGTGCCGGTATTGCAGGATGATCAGGCAGCGGCGTCCGCGAGAGCGGCTTCGTTGGCGGCCTGTTCCGCCGCGGCTGCCTCAGCAGCCAGACGCCCTCGTTCACGGGCTTCTTCTTCCGTACGTGCAGCGAATTCGATGAATTCATTCGCCGGCATTGGCTTGGCAAAATAATACCCCTGGGCAGCGGTAACACCCAGTTCGAGCAGACGTTCGATCTGCTCTTCCTGTTCGACACCTTCGGCAATGATGCCCATCCCAAGATTGTCGGCAAGTTCAACCATGGAATCAACAATCGTGGTGGAGTTGTCGTCGGAACTGATCGTGTCGATAAACATCTTGTCGATCTTGATGATGTCGACGCCGAGCTTCTGCAAATATGCCATACCACCGTGACCGGTGCCGACGTCATCCAGCGCAATGCGAACACCGAGCGCCTGCAGCTCTGCCATGATCTTGCGGGCCTGTTCCATGTCTTCCAAAGGGTGCCGCTCTGTTACTTCCACCACGATCTGTTGGAACGATATGTTCGAATTTTCAAAAATGGACTTGATGTCGGCAACGACTTCGCGATCCTGGAAATGGCCTGCAAATAGGTTGATCGACAGCTTGAAGTCCGGATTCTCGCCATAGAGCTTGCCAACCTCCTCACAGGAAACGCGCATCATGTGCCGGGTCATGTCAAAGATATGACCGTTGTTTTCAGCGTAAGCCATGAACTGGCCCGGCGACACGATCGTGCCATTGGGACGGCGCCAGCGCATGAGCACTTCACAACCACGCAACCGCAGGCTCTCGATATCCATAACAGGCTGATAAAAAGGAATGAATTCTCCATTGCTGATCGCTGCAATGAATTCGTCATTGGCCTCGCTCTCCGGCCGCCAGGACAACCAGATGCCGATTGCGACGAACAAAACCGCGATCCCGGCGCAGGCTGCTGCCGCAACGACCTTTAGATCCTTGACCACATAAAGGGCCGCCGATGCCGGCGCGGTGATCCTGGCAACGAGCGGGTAAAGCTCTGAGGTGACATCAACGCTGAGAACACTTTCCGGACTCGATTCCTCGGAATTGTAACCGCCGACATTGTACCACAGCAGATTGTCGCCAAGACGCAGCTCCGCCCTGCGGTAGGAACGCAGATATTCCGGCCCGGGGTCCATCGCTATGACCGCCGGGGTGACTTCGGCGAACAAGCGTGTCTGATCTTTCAAGTCCCAGCTGATTACCGCCGCCCGGGCTCCCAGGTAATCCCGGTCCAGCATGCCGATACCGACGAGCGGGCCGTCTGTCCTGACCGGTGGCAAGATGATCTTGCCGGCCAGTTCACGATCCGGAAAGATGCACATGCGTTGCCCCGCGGCATCCGCCAGACCGATTGCATCGATCATGCCGTGTTCGACAATCAGCTTTTCATAGATCACCCGATCTTCGGCACTGCATGTCTGCACACCGTCGCGGTCGAGCCGTTGAAGGAGCGATACGGTCGTGCTGATGGCTTCCTCGGCGCGATGTATCGACACCTGGCCCATCGCCTCCATCTCGGTGATGGCGCGCCGCTCGGCGAACTGGTTCAAAATGATGTTGATCGCAAAGAGCGGAGTTGTCGCCAGAACGAGGGCGATCAACACCGTCTTTGCAAAGCCAACGTACCGGAAGGACAAATCAGGGCCTGTTTACCAATATACTCTTTGTGACCATGGCCGATCTGGGTAAACAAGGACTGAATGAATTGCAGTTTCATCGAGATCAAGGCAGCCTGCGCTCAATATGCGATCAGGTGCTGTTATCGAAACTGACTTGGTGATGGGAGAATCTCATGCAGGCGCTGTTTATCGGACAAGCCTATATCGACGTTACGTTTTTGACCGACAGCTTCCCGACTGGCGACGAGAAGACCATCGCCAAGGACTATGCAATCAGTTTTGGCGGAAACGCCGTAACGGCCGCATTTTGTTGCGCGAAGCTGGGGGGCAAGCCCGATCTATTGTGCTCGCTAGCAGACGATTGGCTGGCTCGCATGTTCCTGGACATGGCGTCCACCTACGGGATCTCCGTTCACGGCAGGAAAGTGAAGGAATCGTCCTTGTCCTTCATCATGCCCAAATCCGGAAAGAGGGCCATTGTCAGGTGCCGCGACAATGACTTCCTGCACCCCTTCCCGCCCCTGACACTAACGGGCATGAAGGCCTTGCATCTTGATGGCCATATGCCCGACGCTGCGCTGCATTACGCGGCAACGTGCAAGAACCTCGGCGTTCTGACCTCCCTGGACGGTGGCGCTGTCAGGGAAAACACCGATGAATTGCTGGAACACGTCGATATCGCCGTCGTATCGGATCGGTTCTGCCAGCAACTCGGCAAAACAACGGGGCAAACGCTCGAATACCTGCGATCAAAGAACTGCCCTGTCGGGGCCGTGACGCTCGGAGAACACGGCATGGTCTGGTATGAAGCCGGCGGACCGGACAAACTTCTGCCCGCGCTCAACGTGCCCATGCAGAAGGTTGTCGATTCCAATGGCGCCGGCGACGTCTTTCATGGCGCCTATATCGCCTCTTATCTCCGCTGGCCGGAACGCAGCTGGACAAAGCATTTCGAGTTTGCGCGCGGGGCTTCGACGCACGCCATCCAGCATCTTGGCAACGAAGCCAGTCTTCCGACACTGGAAGACGTCGACAGGGCCAGCGGCGACTTTCCCGAAAAGGCGGCTTGATCAGGGGCAGGATCTGTTAATCTGGAAGAATGACAGCTTGGAGCCCTAACTGGACCCTTGGTGCTGTGCGCCGAACTCGAAAATCGGGGCGGAGAGAATGAATTCGCGGCAAGTGCGAGCCAGCCGTGTCACGATGTTTGAAGCCGACATTCAGGCAAGCCTGAAACTGAGTTTCACCTTGCACCGCCGCATGACTGCTTTGAGCCCACTTTGACAGATGCTGCATTGGGCACGAATGTCTGATTTCTGTCGATGGTTGAGTGTGCTGCATTCAAGCGCTTCTTTCAGAAGGCGGTTCATATGAAAAAATCTGCTTTGCCTGTTCGCCAAAGCAGTGCGGCACCAGGCAGCAAGACGCGAGAGCCAATTTTCTCTTCACCGCATTTGCGAATGAAGCGGTTTAGACGTGAAGAAGTCTTCGTCACTAACTTGAAATCCCAGTCTTCCGCAGAGTCATCTTCGACAAAATCATCCCAATTGTCGGCGCGCTTTTGAGAGTTGTGATTCGTATGTGATGAAGTGCGGCCGGGCCTCTCCAGGTAAAACTGGATCATACCGAAGCCCTGCGCAAACTCTCGTCCATACTTCTTCTTTGGCATAAAGCCACGAACGCAAGAGCCTTCAACGTATAGCTTGAGATGGACTGATCTCCGTTCTTTTCCTCCGCTTCGATAAGGGCGATCAAATTCATTCATCACTTCATCGGTGGAACGAAAGTTTCGGAGTTGTCCGAAGTCAGAAGCCAATTCCCACACCGATAAATCATCCTGCTGGAATATGTGATCAAGGATCATCCGATGATCCTCGAGACTGCCATACCAATCGCAATTTGGCATTGAGATCCTCAGAAAAACTCTACCCCACCGGCGCAAGTCGGGTGGGCTATTTGGAGTAGTCCACAGCGGCCTTGAACCACTCAATTCTGCAAGTAGACATAGGGATCAACCGTTTCAATGTCCGCTTTGTCCGGATAGTGTTGAAAAAGTCGCCATGATTGAGCCTTCGTTGGCTGATTCAGTTTTCCGAGTGATTTGGGAGACTGAGTGCGATGATGGGACCGAGACAAGTGGCGCAGGGAGCGCTGTTTTACGAGTTTTCGATTGAAAACTACGTTCCCAAAGATCATCCGTTGCGGGCGATTGATCGGTTTGTTGATCTGAGTGATGTGCGACCTTTGCTGGCGCCGTATTACAGTGAGGGCGGTCGACCCTCGATTGACCCTGAACTGATGATCCGGATGCTGCTTTTAGGATATTGTCAGGGCATTCGTTCGGAGCGCCGGCTATGTGAGGAAGTGCATCTCAATCTGGCCTATCGCTGGTTCTGCAAGCTTGATCTGATAGATCCGGTTCCGGACCATTCGACCTTTTCCAAGAACCGGTACGGGCGGTTTCGCGATAGTGGCATCTTCCGCCATCTGTTTGAGAAAGTTCTGCAGCGCTGTATTGATGAAGGCTTGGTTGGCGGCGAAGGGTTTGGCGTTGATGCCAGCCTCATCCCTGCCAATGCCAATCAGACGCGCGGTATTGATGGCAAGGAAGGGTTGCCGCCCGAACTGACCAGCCAGGCCATTGATGAGTACCTTGAGACACTTGATGATGCCGCTTTCGGCGCGGCAACGAAGGTGGTTCCCAAATACATCTCTCCGGTTGATCCGGGTGCCCGCTGGACGGGTGCTGATGGCGGGGCCGCCTACTTCGCCTATTCCACCAACTATATGGTGGACTTGGACAATGCGGTGATTGTCGATGTAGAACCGACGGTTCCGATAAGACCAGCAGAGACGTTGGCAGCACGCCGAATGATTGATCGTATCCACGACAAGTTCGGTCTCTTCCCGAATAAACTGGTTGGCGACACCGGCTATGGCTCAGCTGAGATGTTGGGCTGGTTGGTCGAGGAACGTGGAATAGAACCGCATATACCTGTTTGGGATAAATCGAAGCGGACAGACGGCACATTCTCCCGCGAGGACTTCGCATATGACAAGGCGGCAGACCAATACACCTGTCCCGGCGGTCACACCCTGCAGCGCTATCGACGCAACTTCACAAATTCACGCCCACCTAAGGTCAGCAAAGATGGCACAATCAAATATCGTGCGGCAAAGCTAAATTGCAGCCAATGTGCATTAAAGACCAGATGCTGCCCGAACCAGCCAGCCCGCGCCGTTACCCGATCCGTTCACGAAGAAGCGCGGGATGTCGCCCGTGCCGTCCGGGGCACGGACGCCTACATGACGTCGTTCATCCAGCGACGAAAGGTTGAAATGCTGTTTGCTCACCTCAAACGATATATCGGCGTATCGATGATGCGATTACGAGGACCAAAAGGGGCAACCGAACAGTTCCAACTAGCTGCAACCGCCCAGAACCTCAGAAAACTCGCAAAGATGGTGCCAAAGCCGGTGTGAAAACCGGAATTGGCAAACTCAACCTCATGTCCGGTGCCGACAAACCAACGGCTTTTTCAACACTATCTCCGCATTGCCGACCTCCAGGCTACATCCCAATCCTGAGTAGCCGAAGGTCTGCTTCCGGATTGTGCGATGCAATGGCGGAACCCTAGCTGAAGGTCAGCTCAGGGCTGAAACTTCCAATTCCTCCGATGTTCGAAAGGTCCGAATTGCCGTCATTGGAAACCGCCAAGCGCTGATTTGCCCAGCAGAATCGGTTAGATGACCGGTAGTGGCCCGTTGCAGACACATGAGACATTGATTGTTATGGTTCCGGCACACTGAAAAGGAAAATTGCGAATGTTTTCGCCAGAACAAAGACTTCAGGATCTCGGATTACAACTGCCCGCGGCAGCAAAACCGCCACCTGGCGTACACTTGCCGTTCTCATTCGTTAATGTGCGTGGCAACAGGCTGCTGTTCTCCGGCAGCCCCAAGAGCGCAAACGATGGAAGCATTACAGGTCCATTCGGAGTGGTCGGAACAGATTTCAATACCGACCAGGCATATGCTGAAGCTCGCGATATTGCGCTATCGGTGTTAGCCAATATCAAGGCCGAAATCGGTGATCTTTCCAGGATAGCCGGTTGGACACGGGTCTTCGGCATGGTCGCTTCAACACCAGGATACACTGAGCAGCACCTGGTGATAAACGGCTTCAGCGATCTCATTATTGACGTGTTTGGACGTGACGTGGGTCGCCATGCCAGATCCGCGATTGGAGTTGCGGGACTGCCATTGGGTTTTGCGATGGAAATCGAGGGGGAAGTTGAGATTTATCAGTGAACTCAACAACAGGTTTGTGCGCCTTGCTTTCCTTGACACTTGATGCAGCAAATGCCGACATTCGAGCCGATGTTCCGCAACACGCGCGAATGTCGGCATTTTGCGTCGCAGCAACTGTCTTCTTTTGGATCAGTCAATGAGGCCTGACCCAAATTTGTTTGAAGAAATAGCCTCCGTTGGTTGCATCAGACCGGTGCGGCACGGTCCGGCTTTCATCTTGCCTCTGCTTCAAACATGGAGCAAGGTGAGCGCGCCTTATCATGGTGGAGATTTATATGATGTTTTTTCCCGCGCCCCGCATTGCCATCGGCCTTAGCGCCGCAGTCAGCCTGATCGCGCTTCAGGTCACGGCCGCCAATGCCTTCGACCCGACCGGCAACGAGGTCGCAGATGCCTTTCTGTCCGTTCTCGATGCTCAGGAGGGTACCGTTGAAAGCTACGGGTCTGTCAGCGAGTCCGGCAACGCGGTCACGATCCAGCAACTCGTCATCAAGGACGAAAATGACAAGGACACGAGCGTCACGATCGCGTCGACAGTCCTGACCGGTGGAGAATTCCTCGACAACGGTCGGCTCAAACTCGAAAGTCTCGGGCTAGAAAAGCTGGACCTGAACGCGGATGATGGAGGCATGTCGCTTGAGACGATGAGCGTCACGGGTCTTGTCCTGCCATCAGCCAAGGAGTCCGCCGCCAACGCCTCGCCCGTCAGCCCGGGTTACAAGACCTTCGACGTCAAGAATATCCAGGTGCGGGATGAAGATGGCAAGATAGCCGACATTCAGGCGATTTCCTCTTCCATTGACAGCATGGACGGCGACTTGCCGACAGCAGGAAGCTTTTCCCTTTCCGGTGCGACAATAGACGTGAACGAACTTGAAGTGGAAGAAGCCAAATCTCTCAAGGATCTTGGATACGAGACCCTGACACTGGACGTCTCCGCTTCGGGCCGGTGGGATCCTGAAGCAGCGATTATCAACATTCCGGAGCTGAAGATCGACGCGAAGGATGCAGCCAGCCTTTCGCTTGCCTTGTCCCTGGGCGGGGTTACCCGTGAAGTGGTCGAGCAGCTTGAAGAGAAATCCGAAAAGCCTGAAGAGGCCATGGCACTGTTGCAGAATGTCACGGTCATCAATGCGAAGATCCGCCTGGACGATGAGACCCTGACCGGGCGCATTCTTGACCAGGAAGCACAAAAGGCGGGTGTCGAAGTGCCGGTCTATGTCGCAGGATTGACGGGAAGCCTGCCCTTGATACTTGGCATGCTCCAGAACAAGGAACTTGAAGGACAGGTTGCACAGGCTGTTACCGAATTCCTGACGACGCCCGGTTCGCTTCAGGTTGTTGCAGCACCTGCAACACCTGTTCCCTTCTCGCAAGTGATGGGAACGGCAATGCTGGCCCCCCAGATGATCCCCCAGATCCTGTCAGTCGGCATCACTGCAAACCAGTAGAAAACAGATCTTGAAAAACAAAAAGCCCGGGCGTTCCCGGGCTTTTTCTGTTTTCCCTGGCTGCGACTATTCTGCTGCCTCTGTCTTGCTCTGGAACTGCAGCTCGCACAGGCGGCGATAGATGCCATCGTGTTCGAACAACTCATTGTGGTTGCCGCTTTCAATCACCTTGCCGTCGCCCATGACATGAATCTGATGAGCGTGACGAACCGTGCTCAGTCTGTGAGCGATGACCAGGGTTGTGCGGCCTTGCATCAGTTTTTCGAGTGCGGTCTGTATCTTGTTTTCCGACTCTGCATCCAGAGCAGAGGTTGCCTCGTCCAGAAGCAGTATCGGGGCATCAATCAACATCGCACGCGCGATTGCGATCCGTTGTTTCTGGCCACCGGACAGATTGCTGCCTCCCTGGCCCGCCCTCGTTTTGTACCCCTCCGGCAAGGCGCTGATAAAATCATGCGCATTTGCTCCGATGGCCGCAGCTTCGATTTGTTCCTGCGTTGCATCCGGCCGGCCGATCGCGATATTTTCACGGATCGAGAGGTCAAACAGAAACGAATCCTGGCTGACATAGGCAATCTTGTTCCTCAAGGAGACCTGGGTGACGTCCCTGATAGGTTGGCCGTCGATGAGAATCTCTCCGGACTGCGGATCATAGAACCGCTCCACCAATGCAAATACGGTCGATTTTCCGGCACCAGATGCACCAACCAACGCCGTCATCTTGCCAGCTTCCGCCTTGAAGCTGGTTCCACGAAGAGCCGCGTTTTCGCCATATGAAAATGCCACGTCGCTGAAGACGATCTCTCCGTTCTCTATTTCGAGATCCCGCGCATTTTCCGCATCATGAAGCTCTGGTTTCCGGTCCACGAGCGCATACAGTATGCGCAATCCGACCATCTGCTTGCCCAGGTTGATGTTCAGGCGGGCCAACCGGCGCGCAGGGTCGTAGGCCAGCAACAATGCCGTGATGAACGAGAAAAGAGCCCCCGGATCCTGCCCGAGTTCAATCACGGCATATCCGCCATAGAAAATTACGAGCGCAATGGCGCATCCGCCGAGCGTATCCATCAACGGAGAAGTGCGCGCCGTCAGGGAGGCAATCTTGTTGGACTGCTTTTGAATTTCAAGAAGCCCGACTTCCATTTTGTCGCGCATGACCTTTTGCATTCCAAATGCGCGCACTATTCGGTTTCCAAGAACGGTTTCCTGCGTGACGGCACTTACCTTGGCGCTCGAAACCACCTGCCGCTTCACATACTCCTTAACCCGCCGGATCAGGAAAGTAACTCCGATGACCGCCGGTGGCATCGTGATCAAGGCAAAGACGCTCAGAAGCGGGTTCTGATAGATCATGACAAAGGTCAGCCCGATCAACGTCAGGACATCGCGGCCGAGGCTGGTGACGATCAGATCCAACGTGGCGCGTACCGCTCCCACGCCCTGCCCTACCTGCACGCCAATTTCAGCTAGCGAATGCTTGTCATAATAAGCTTGATCCTGACGCAGCAAAACATCGAACATTCTGCCGTTGAGATCTTTTGTAATCTGGTTCCCGACGCGGGACAAAACGACGATCTGCCCGTAAGTGGCAACTCCCTTGACCGTGTAGACCACCAGAACGAACACGCCGATTGCATAGACCATGAAAGGGTCTTTGTTCACAAACACTTCGTTGACGACATCGCGCATGATCCACGCGCTTGCAGCTGTGGTCGCTGCGATCAGTCCCATGAATACGAAAGCCAGCAAATACTTCGGAATATAGGTCCGGAAATTCTCGCTGAACACGCGCTTGATCAGCTGCACCGTGCCTTGCGGATCGTCCCAAGAGTCGGATTTGAACGGATTGCGCACGAAGCGTTCCCTTTCTAAGGGCTTCGATCACCCAGTATAAGCGAGGCCGGTCAAACCGGCCCCTCTTTTCTCGCACAAAGGCGTACCCCCAATCGAGGGGTTTCCGCAAGTCGGCCGAATTTACTCTTCCGGCAGGTTCAACCGCAAATGCAATTCACGCAGCTGAGCCGGTGCCGGGTCATTCGGTGCTCCCATCATCAGGTCTTCCGCTTTCTGGTTCATGGGGAAGAGCATCACCTCACGGATGTTTGCCTCATCGGCAAGCAACATGACCATCCGGTCAATGCCGGCCGCGCAGCCACCATGCGGCGGAGCACCATACTGGAATGCGTTGACCATGCCGCCGAAGCGCTTGTCGACTTCTTCCGCGGGGTATCCTGCGATTTCGAAGGCCTTGTACATGATTTCCGGCTTGTGATTCCGAATGGCACCGGAAAGCAGTTCGTGCCCGTTACAGGCGAGATCGTATTGCCAGCCCAAAACATCGAGCGGGTCGCCCTCCAGAGCTTCCATTCCGCCCTGCGGCATGGAGAACGGATTGTGCTCGAAGTCAATTTCGCCGGTTTCCTCGTCCCGCTCGTAAATCGGGAAATCAACGATCCAGGCAAACTCAAAACTGTTCTTGTCCGTATGACCGAGTTCCTCGCCGATAATCACACGCGATTTTGCAGCGACGGGTTCGAACTGCTTCGGCTTTCCGCCCAGGAAAAAGGCAGCGTCGCCGACTTCCAGCCCGAGCTGAACGCGAATGGCTTCGGTCCGCTCCGGCCCGATATTCTTGGCAAGCGGACCGGCAGCCTCAGTCGACCCGTCTTCGGCCTTCCGCCAGAAGATATAGCCCATGCCCGGCAATCCTTCGCCTTGCGCAAACTTGTTCATCCGGTCGCAGAATTTGCGGCTGCCGCCCCTGGGTGCAGGAATCGCCCGAATTTCGGTGCCGGGCTGTTCCAGCAACCTGGCGAATATTGCAAAGCCGGAGCCGGCAAAATGTTCGGACACAATCTGCATCTTGATCGGGTTTCGCAGGTCCGGCTTGTCGGTGCCGTACCAGAGCGCCGAATCCTTGTAGGAGATCTGCGGCCAGTTGCGGTTAACCGCGCGGCCATTGCCAAATCTCTCGAAACAGCCAGCCATCACCGGCTCGATCGTGTCGAAGACATCCTGCTGGGTGACAAAGGACATTTCAACGTCGAGCTGATAGAAATCCGTCGGCGAGCGGTCGGCGCGCGGATCCTCGTCGCGAAAGCACGGCGCTATCTGGAAATACTTGTCGAAGCCAGACACCATCAGCAACTGCTTGAACTGCTGGGGAGCCTGTGGCAGCGCATAGAACTTGCCCGGATGCAACCGCGACGGCACCAGAAAGTCACGCGCACCTTCGGGAGACGAAGCTGTTATGATCGGTGTCTGAAATTCATTGAAGCCGATGGACCACATGCGATCCCGAAGGTCACGTACAACCTCTGAGCGCAGCATCATGTTGTTGTGCAGCTTCTCGCGGCGCAGATCGAGGAAGCGGTACTGCAGGCGAACTTCTTCCGGATAATCCAGATCGCCGAACACTGGCAACGGCAGTTCCTTGGCGGACCCAAGAACCTCCATTTCGCGAATGAAGACTTCGATCTCACCAGTCGGAAGTTCCGAATTGATGGTTTCGTCCGTGCGTTTTTTCACGTTTCCGTCGATGCGGATGCACCATTCGGAGCGCACCGTTTCCGCGAGCGCGAAAGCACCGGAATCCGGATCCACAACGCATTGCGTCACACCGTAATGGTCGCGCAGGTCGATGAACAGCACTCCACCATGATCACGGACCCTGTGGACCCAGCCGGATAGACGGATGGTCTGGCCTTCGTCGGACAGACGAAGATCACCGCACGTGTGACTACGGTAGGGGTGCATTCTATTTCCTCGGTATTCTTCTTGGCATGAAAAATCGTTACGGCCCGCCAAAGGCAGGCCGTGTCGGGCTGCAAAAGCCATGTTGCGAAGCGAAAGTCAAGGGAGAGGCATTGCTCAGCGCTTGTCGCGTCGCACGAGATGTATATCAATCGATTGGTGTTTTCGTCCAAACATCAACGAAAGTCCGCCCGCGCTATGCCCGACACTGTGACCGAAGCCATTCTTGATGCTCTAACATGCATGGAAGAAGAAGAGGAACTGGTTATCACGACATCGGTTCCGCGGCAGCTCGCAGGCAGGATTCGCAATCGGATTGCGAACGAGGTACCTATTCCGCCGATTTCAAAGACGGAGCTAACAGCCATTCGGTCTCTCATTTATCGGGCCGTCAATGATACCCGCTTTTTCGATTTTGAAATGCCTACGCTGACGGGGCTGACAGCAGAGGAGTTTAATGATCTTGCGGCAAAACTCCCCATCGAATGAGTTTAACCGGATTTGTCGGAATTCCTCGGCACCAATTTACCGGATTGGTTGAACGATTGCCGATATACGACCCCTGCTATAGACTGATTTTCGTCGAATCTTAAGGGGACTGGATGTGATTTCACTGCTCTTCGCGCTCATGACCATCGCGATCATTCTGGCCTGGAGAGATCGCTGGCGCCTTTCCTATGTTGTTTTCGCCATCACCCTCGCAATGAGTATCTACTGGCTGGATTTCCACGCGACCTCACCGCTGACAATCAAGCTATAGGAGCCCTGGTCCATGATCATTCTTGCTCCACACCCTTCCAGAACGCTCAACGCAGTCGGACTGCTCGTCGTTTCCGGGATCCTGATTGCCGCCTACGCCTTTCAATTCGCGCTAGACGAGTTGCCCTGCCCGCTTTGCCTGCTGCAACGGGTTGCTCTCGTCGGCGTCGGCTACGGGCTGTGTCTCAATCTGGTTTACGGCGCGAAGCCGCATCACTACGGGATCATGCTGCTTTCGGCGATTTACGGCGGTAGCGTTTCGGTTCGACAGATCCTGCTGCATATCGTTCCGGGAACGGGCAGCTACGGATCGCCGGTTCTGGGCTTGCATTACTATACCTGGGCCGGACTCTGCTTCTTCTTCGTGATCCTCGGAACGGCGGTCATGTTGCTCTTTGAAGGGCAATACAAGAAAACGCTTGTCGACAAACCCGAGCATGGGCGTTTCGGTGGCCAGCCTCTCGCGAAGTTCGCTTTTTTCCTGATGCTGTTTCTGGCAGCGGCGAACATCGTCACGACCTTTCTGGAATGCGGCCCGGGCATTTGCGATGATCCGCCGACAGACTACAAGCTGCTTCAGGAACTCAAACCCGACGGTTGATTGCAGTTTTCCTACACTAGCTGTCCACCGCCTGCAGCACGGGATGCCACTGTCCGCGAATTTCGTAGGAGCCGGCATCCGAATAATCGAACACACCCGATCCGGCCGCAGCATGTCGTGCGTATAATACGCGGTCGGAAATTCGGGCAAGCAGCGGATACCCGTTTTTTGAAAGCGTCTGTTCCAGGTCGGACACCTGGGTCGATCGCCGATTGATCCGATTGGCGACGACATGGATATCCGCCTTGCCTTTTCGGACCTTCTTGATATCGGAAATGTTGTCCAGAAATTTCAGTGTCGCATTCCAGTCGAAGGCAGACGCCAGAACCGGAACAATGATATCCGAGGCCTCCGCGATCAGGTTTTTCGCCAATTCGGACCGCAGCCCGCCGGGCCCGTCGATCACGACGGCATCGAGTTGCTTGCCCTTGTCGCCAATTGCGCCTTCCTTGCTCCAGTTGAGCCCCTCGATCTTCATCAGATTTTTCGGTCGGCGCCTCACCCACGAAAGGCTGGACTTCTGCTTGTCGGCATCCGCCAGCGCGACGTCCTCGCCTCTTGCTGCGAGCGCTACTGCAAGATTCGTGGCGATGGTCGTCTTGCCGCATCCTCCCTTGGAGTTCACCACAAGTATCTTGCGCATACACACCCCCTTTTGAAACCAGGCTCTCCTTGAGCACACCTTACCATAGGCGCACATATTGCGCCTTTTCAAGGGGCAATACTTCCAAAGATTCCATTTCGTGGCGACAAAGCGGCAGAACTCGGTTATAGCTGTGTCTCACCATGCATGTGATTACAAAAACAAAAGATCTCGCCGCAGCCTGCCAGCGTCTTGCAGCCAATGACTACGTTACGGTAGACACGGAATTTCTCCGCGAAACCACTTTCTGGCCCAAGCTCTGCGTAATTCAGATGGCCGGGCCGGACATGGCCTTCATCATCGACGCTCTTTCGGAAGGTCTTGATCTCGCTCCCTTTTTCGACCTGATGCGTGATGACAGCGTCACGAAGGTGTTTCACGCAGCCCGTCAGGACATCGAAATCATCTACCATCTGGGTGAACTGATTCCGGCTCCGCTGTTCGACACCCAGGTCGCCGCGATGGTGTGCGGCTTTGGTGATTCCATTTCCTATGACCAACTTATCTACAAGGTCACTGGCGCCAGAATCGACAAGTCGTCACGGTTCACGGACTGGGCCCGTCGTCCCCTTACCAACAAGCAACTGGACTACGCACTTGCCGACGTTACGCATCTGCGGGACGCCTATCAGTTCCTCAGAGCCAATCTGGCGGAGCAGAACCGCAGCCATTGGGTGCGAGACGAAATGGAGGTCCTGACGTCGGTCGGAACCTATCGCGCTGATCCGGACCAGGCCTGGAAGAGACTCAAGCTTCGGGTGCGCAAGCCGATCGAACTTGCCGTCATGATGGAAGTTGCCGCATGGCGTGAACGTGAGGCACAAGAACGAAATGTCCCGCGCAACCGCGTGGTCAAGGACGATGCGATTTACGAGCTTGCTGCCCAGCAACCACAGGATCCGGAAGCGATCAGCCGTCTCAGAACGATCCCGCGCGGCTTCGAGCGCTCACGATCCGCCGATGAAATCATCAAGGCGATCCGGCGTGCACTAAACCTTCCGAAAGACAAATTGCCCCGACTTCCCAAAGGCCGGCAGGCGCCCGACGGATCCGCGGCGGCAGTCGATCTCCTGAAAGTTCTTCTGAAGATGGTGAGTGAAGCCAACGGCGTCGCTGCCAAGGTCATTGCAACGGTCGACGATCTTGAGAAGATCGCCGCTGACGACGCGGCAGACGTTGCCGCGATGAAAGGCTGGCGGCGGGAACTGTTCGGTGAACTTGCCCTGAAACTCAAACGCGGTGAAGTTGCCCTTGCCTTCCAAGATCGGCAAATCGTTGCATTGCCGCAGTCCGGTCAGGCTGACATCAAAACGCAGGCAGCCGAGTAACAGGTGATCCGGGCCGCACGATTCAGGTGGTCTTTATTTGAACGTCTGCCTGGATAACCTTACCCAGCTGACTTGCGCGTTTGCGCAAACGTTCGCCGTCGAGGTTTGCCAGTTCGCCGCCGAGTTCGATCAGAAGACCCGTTTCCGTCCTGACCAGACCAACCTTCGGAAGCAGGCCCGCCATTGACGCGCTCAGGAGCGAGGCAACCCGCATGGTTGCACCCAACACCTTTGCCCGAATACGCAACCGGTCGGTGAACAGCTGCCGGATAACCTGCGACAGGGCGCCCTCGCGCAATCCCATATGCCGGTAAAACACGGCCGCTGCCACGTAAGCGCGGCTGGAATGGTCCAGACCGACAAAGGATGCGTTCGAGATGATGTTCAGGCTCTGCTCGCCCCGGTAGTCCGGATGCGCCCGCCAACCGATATCGGAAAGCAGGCACGCGGCATGGCGCAATCGTCTTTCGTTTGCGGTTTCCTCAATTTCCAGCTCGTGGAACAACAGATCGGTCCAGGCAATCAGCTCCTCGGCATGGTCGGGGGACCGGGCCCTGAGAACACACAGTTCACGCGCCGCCTCGATGACGGGATCTTGCGCCTGCATCTCGGGCGACAGTTTTTCGTGCAAAAGTCCTTCGCGAACCCCGGTTGCCGAAAAGACCAGGCGTTCGGCCTTCATTGATGTCAGAACCTGTTCAAGCACGACGGCTCCGATCGGCACCAGGGGCCGGCGCTGCTTGGACACCACTTCCGCCAATTCAATTCCCTCAAGGCTGGGCACCGCGATCTTGCGGCAGAATGAAATCGCCTCCTCTGCACTTATCTCGTAGTTGTGCATCACGTGCAGCGGGTAATTGTTCTGCATCAGGTGCAATCGCCCCAGAGATCGCCACGTACCACCGACCGCATAGAACGTTCGTTCGCCGGGGTGAAGTCCCGGCCATTCATAACCGCCGAGGGCTTCTTCCGTGATTTGCCTTGCTTTGGAAATGTTTCCACCGGCTTCTTCGGAAAGGCGCAATCCGCCAAGCGGGAAAGTCGATCCCTTACCGGGTTTCTTTCCCTCGATTTCAACCAGCTCCAGGCTGCCGCCGCCCATGTCACCGACAATTCCGCGTGGCTGCCAGAAACCGGCAACTACCCCGAGAGCCGAATAGAAGGCTTCTTCGCTTCCGTCGAGGATACGGACAGGAGCTTGCAGTATCCGTTCCACTTCACCGACAAATTCATCACCGTTCGCCGCATCTCGTGCCGCAGCTGTGGCAAAGACATAAAGTTCCTTGCATGCGGTGTGCTCAATCAGTGCCCTGAAGCGCACCAGTTCTCCCAGGGCGAGTTTCACGGACGCATCCGTCAAGCGTCCGGTCGCCGCAATTCCGCGTCCGAGACCGGCCAGAAGCTTTTCGTTGAACAGCATCGTGGGCGTGCGCGCCTTGCGTTCGTAAATCACAAGGCGCACCGAGTTGGAGCCGATATCCACGACCGCCACCGGTCCTGTTCCATTGAGCCGGCCGCGTGCAGGCTTGAACTGGCTTGTCATGCTATCCTCGTTTTTGCCGTTTCAGAAACGGCTTCGGACGATCGCTCTTCAGGGATTTGCCCCTGCCGGAGAGCGATGGATTGGTCATGAAATATCTATGCGCGTTGAACGGTTCCTCGTTTGGCCCCGGTTCGATACGCTCGTGACTGCCATCCGAGCGGATGCGCCAACTCTGCTGATTGTCCTTCAGGTTGGCAACCATGATCTGATCAAGGACCTGTTCATGCACGGTCGGCGTCATCAGGGGAGACAGCACCTCAACACGCCTGTCAATGTTTCGCGGCATCAGGTCGGCCGAACCGATATAGACGTGGGCCTCTGGCGACGGCAGCCCCTGACCATTGCCGAAGCAGAAGATCCTTGAATGTTCCAGGAATCTGCCGACGATGGATTTCACCCGGATATTTTCCGACAGGCCTTCGATGCCAGGCCGAAGACAGCAGATCCCGCGGATGACCAGGTCGATCTGCACCCCTGCCTGGCTTGCGCGATAGAGCGAATCGATGATCTCCGGATCGACCAGAGAGTTCATCTTCATCCAGATCTGGGCAGGACGCCCCTGCCTGACATGTTCGATCTCGGCTTCGGTCAATTCAAGCATGCGCCGCCGCAGGTTTACCGGTGACACGAGGAGGTGGTTGAGTTCTTCCGGCTCGGCATAACCGGTGATGAAATTGAAAACTCTGGCCGCGTCCTCGGCAATTCCGGGATCGTCGGTGAAGAAGGAAAGGTCCTCATAAATCCGCGCCGTAATCGGATGGTAGTTGCCCGTACCGATGTGGCAATAGGTCTTCAGCTGGCCGTGCTCGCGCTTGATTACCATGGAAAGTTTCGAGTGCGTTTTCAATTCGATGAAGCCGAATACCACCTGAACCCCTGCCCGCTCCAGGTCGCGAGCCCATTTGATGTTGGCTTCTTCATCGAACCTGGCTTTCAGCTCGACAAGTGCCGTAACCGATTTGCCGGCTTCGGCGGCCTCTGCCAGGGCCTTGACGATCGGCGAGTTGTTTGAGGTTCGGTAGAGCGTCTGCTTGATGGCAACCACATCCGGGTCGCGCGCGGCCTGCCGCAGGTACTGGACCACCACATCGAAGGATTCATACGGGTGATGGACCACGATATCCTTCTGGTGAATGGCCGCCAGACAATCGCCGCCATGTTCGCGAATGCGCTCGGGAAACCGCGCCGTATAGGGCTCGAACTTGAGGTCCTGGCGCTCGAGATCGACGATTTGAGAAAGGTTGTTCAACGCGAGCAAACCGGTGGCCAGAAAAATCTCGCTTTCGCTGACATCCAGTGCGTCCGCAACGAATTCCCGCAGAGCCGGCGGGGTCGTTTCCTGGATTTCCAGCCTGATGACGGACCCGCGGCGACGGCGCTTCAGCGCACTTTCAAACAGGCGAACGAGGTCCTCGGCTTCTTCTTCGATCTCAAGATCGCTATCGCGAATGACCCGAAAGGCGCCCTTGCCTCGAATTTCATATCCGGGAAACAGCCGGCCGATAAACATGCTCACGACATGCTCGATTGCAATGAAGCGGGCGGCTCCGTCGCCACCATTCGGCAGACGGACGAACCGATCGACCTGGTTGGGAATTCTGAGCAACGCAATCATTCCGCGGCTGCCGGACGTCGGCACCAGCTCGAACACGATTGAAAAACCAAGGTTCGGGATAAAGGGGAACGGATGCGCGGGGTCGATTGCCAGTGGCGTTAGCACCGGGAAGACATAGGCCAGAAAATACTCCTGAAGCCAGGTCTTGTCCGCCTGGGTCAAGGCGTCGCTCAGAAGGATTTCAATTCCCTTCGCAGCTATCTCTCTGCGGATTTCACCCCAGATCTGCTGCTGCGATGCCTGAAGATCACGCACGGCGGCACTGATCTTCTCCAGTTGCTCGGTGGGGGTCAGTCCGTCATCGGAAAGATTGGTAACCTCGGCACGCTGCTGTCCACGCAGGCCCGCGACGCGGACCATAAAAAATTCATCCAGATTGTTCGCCGAGATCGACAGGAACCGTACCCGTTCCAACAACGGGTGGCGATTGTTCATCGCTTCTTCAAGAACACGCAGATTGAACTGCAGCCAGGACAATTCCCGATTCATGAACCTGGCAGGCGACCTCGCCAGATCTTCCTCCGGCATCTCGTCTTCAACACCGCGCAGATCCGAAGAAGCGGAAAGAATGTCTGAAAGATCGGTCGTTTCATTCATGGCATTTTTCCTTCGCCCCCGGTTCCGGCGATCTCTGTCTCAATGCATGCAGATTGAGTAACACGGCGTGAGCGGCAGGCAAATGACACCATTGTCGCAAGCAAACAACTCACTGGCCTTTATGCACATTTTCCAATACCCGGCCAACAAGCGGCTTGGTTATCTTCACACGACCGGCCAGAGCTTCCCGGTCAATGGCCTGCACCGCCTGCATCGCCACCTCCAGTGATCTTTCCATGCGGACGACAAGATAGTCCACAACGCCGATATCAACCGATATCTGCCGGTCGGCAAAAAGCTTGACGAGCACGCGGCGCAAAAGGTCGTCGTCCGGTTCCAGAATTTCCACCGGTGTCGCCGCACGCAGGCGCGACATGAGGTCAGGCAACGTGATCTTCCAGCTCGCTGGCCACGTCCTACTGGTGATGAGCACCTTTTTGCCAGCTTGCCGCGAAGCATTCAAAAGGTGAAAGAGTGCAGTGTCATTGACACCGAGATGCGTATCTTCAATCACGGCAGCGGGCGCTACCAAAAGGTCTTCCACGACATCCGCCGCAAGCTCCCTGGCCGATATCACGGACGCCCCGCTTTCATCCTGAAACGCGCGGACCAGATGCGTTTTTCCCGACCCCACCGGCCCGGCAAGGACCACGACAGGTGACGGCCAGTCAGGCCACCGCGAAAGCAGCTCGAATGCCGCCTTGTTGGAGACGCCCACCAAGTAGTCGTCGCGCGTGAGAGCAGCTTCGTGCGGTAGCTCTAACGGTAGCTGGCGCGGAGGTTCCGCCATGATCCTGTCACTTACTCTTCGGCTGTCGTCTTCGTACGGCCGATACCCTTGTAAACCGGGCTTGCTAGGTACTGCCTCAGAGCAAAACGTGCAAGCACCCCGATCATGGCCGCAGCGGGAACGGCAATCAGCATCCCTACAAATCCAAAGAGAGATCCGAAGGCGAACAAGGCAAACATCAGGGTGACCGGATGCAGCCCCGTACTTTCACCGACGAGTTTTGGCTGCAGCACATTGCCTTCCAGGAACTGGCCGACCGCAAACACCGCTCCAACCACAAGTATCCACGGCCAGTCCGGCCAGAACTGCACCAGTGCAACGCCGACAGACAACACAAAGCCGAGTGCCGCACCGACAAAGGGAATGAAACTCACAAGCCCTGCCGCCATGCCGATCAGCAAACCGAAATTGAGCCCGACCAAGGCGAGCGATACCGCGTAAAAGAACCCGAGGATGACACAGACCGACACCTGACCGCGAACAAATCCGGCGACCGCTCCGTCCATTTCCTTTGCAAGGCCGCGAATTTCGCCCAGGTGATCGCGCGGGATCCAGCCGTCGATCCGCTCTACCATATGATCCCAGTCCAGCAGCAGATAGAAGGCAACCACCGGCGTGATCACGAACAGTGACAGGATGGAAAGAAGGGCCTGACCTCCGCTCCAGATGGATTGCGCCAGCTTGCCGATAAAGGACGCCCCCTGCCCGAGCAGATCGGTCATGGAGGATTGCAGGTCCTCCGGCGACAATCCGGCCAGACTGGCAAGATTGGCCGGGAAATATTCCGCAAGCAGCGCCTGAAGACGCCGAACAAGGTCAGGGAAGTTTTCCAGAAAGGCTGCCAGCTGGTTGCCAAGGACAGGCAACAGCAGGACGAAGAACAGCGCCAGGACAAAAATGAAAGACAGCAAGATGGTCAGCGTCGCCCAAAGGCGGCTCATTCCCAGATTCTCAAGCCGGTCGCAGACCGGGTCGAGCAGGTATGCCACGGCCATACCAGCAACGAAGGGCAGCAGAACGCCTGAAAAGATGTAGAGAAAGACGCAGGAAACAAACAGGGAGATCAACCAGAATTGAACCTGACGGCGCAAAGTCATGAAATTTCCTCCCAACGAGAAATCTGACGCGTTTCGGAAAGTCCGCGGCACTATACATAATTCGGAACAGGGTTCAGTCCTCCTTGCACATAGGTTGAGCGACCTTGTCCGGTCAAGGGGCGTATTTGACGTTGAAGACATCCGGCAGCTCTTGTGAAAAGCGCTGCAAGGCTGTATGCGCGGCAGGGATATTCAAGCACGCCGTCAGCGAGCACATGGAAAACCAGACTGGAGCTGTCATGAGCCATTCCAAGCCTTCAGGAAGCAATGGTCTGACCTACGCCGACGCCGGCGTCGACATCGACGCGGGCAACGCGCTGGTCAATCGTATCAAACCCCTTGTCAAGGCAACGTCACGGCCAGGTGCGGACAGTGACATAGGCGGATTTGGCGGTCTGTTCGACCTCAAGGGCGCCGGCTTCGACGATCCGATCCTTGTGGCGGCGAATGACGGTGTTGGCACCAAGCTGAAAATCGCCATCGAAACCGGCCAACATAGAACGGTCGGGATCGACCTGGTTGCCATGTGCGTCAACGATCTTGTTGTCCAGGGTGCCGAACCGCTGTTCTTTCTCGACTATTTTGCGACCGGTTCACTTGATGTCGACACCGCGAGCGATGTCGTGGCCGGGATTGCGGACGGCTGCAAACTGGCAGGAGCAGCCCTGATCGGCGGCGAGACCGCCGAGATGCCCGGAATGTACAAGGAAGGCGACTACGACCTTGCTGGTTTCTCCGTCGGTGCCGTCGAACGAGGGCAAATCCTGCCACGCAAGGATGTTGCTCAAGGCGATGTGCTTTTGGGCCTGGCCTCCTCCGGCGTTCACTCCAACGGTTATTCCATGGTGCGAAAGATCATGGAACTGGCTGGACTTTCCTGGTCCGACGCGGCTTCGTTCGAGAACGGCAAGACGCTCGGAAGTGTCCTGATGGAACCGACGCGGATCTATGTCAAACCCTTGCTTTCCGCCCTGAAACAAACCGGCGGCATCAAGGCGCTCGCGCATATCACCGGCGGGGGTCTGCCTGAAAACCTTCCTCGCGTCCTGCCGGAAAACTGTTCGGCACGGATCGACCTTTCTTCCATCGATGCACCCGCGGTTTTTTCCTGGCTCGCCAAAACAGGTGGTGTTGCGGAGAAGGAAATGCTGCGCACCTTCAATTGCGGTGTCGGCATGGTGATCGTGGTTGCCGACGACGAAGCAGATGACGTCGCCAGAGTACTGGAAAACGAAGGGGAGCGCGTGACTAGGATCGGCAGGATAGAGGCCGAGGGTGACGCACCGGTTCTTTTTGACAATTCCCTGGGCCTGTCGGCATGAACCGCAAGCGTACAGCCGTCCTGATTTCGGGTCGCGGCTCGAACATGGGTGCGCTGATCTCGGCGGCCATGGCTCCCTCCTATCCCGCGGAAATCACGCTGGTCATTTCCAACCGGCCGGATGCCAAGGGGCTTGAACGTGCGGCCGAGTTTGGTATCGCGACGGCAGTTGTCGATCACAAAGACTTTGCCGGAGACCGGCAGGCGTTTGAAAAAGCAATCGACGACGTCCTGAAAGAGCACAGGATCGATCTTGTCGCTCTTGCCGGTTTCATGCGCATCCTGACACCCTATCTAGTCAACACCTGGTCGGGCCGCATGATCAACATTCATCCGGCTCTGCTTCCCTCCTTCAAGGGACTGGCAACTCACGAACGCGCGCTGGAAGAAGGCGTAAAGCTTCATGGCGCGACGGTTCATTTCGTTTCGGCGGAAATGGACGATGGTCCGATCATCGTACAGGGCGCCGTCCCGGTTCTCGATCATGACACGCCCGATACGCTCGCCGCGCGCGTGCTTGACGTCGAGCACAAGATTTACCCGAAGGCGCTGGAACTCGTTGCAACCGGCAAAACGAAAGTGACCGGAGCACGCGTCGTCACAGGTGCTGAAGGCAACAATTCAGCGGAGCTTATCTGGCCATGAGAGGACCAGCATCCTTGTGGCCAGGGCCTATTTCGTGCCGATCTGATCCATCGTGATTTCGCGACCGAAATACCTTTCGGCATTCTTGTAGGCGATCTTCTCGGCGACTTCCCGCGGCAGTTTTGACAGCCAGAGCCGGTTCGTTGTCATGATCTCGGAATAGCTGTCCCATTGGCTGTTGACCCAGGTATCGCTGCCGATCATCAACCTGTCCTGAAAATCGAAAATGATTTCAAGCCATTGCGGATCGAGCGTCTCACCGCGACCCAGAATATTGTACTCGCGCAGGGATGTGTCGGCGAGCAGTTCCGGAAATTCATCCATCAACGCATAGACCTCCGGCGCAGGTGATCCAAGACCCGCATGCGCCCAGATGATCTTCACTTCGGGGTCCAGTCCGTAGAGCCAGCGGATCGGCTCAGTGCCGGAATGAACATGAAGATAGATGTCCCGTTCCTTCGCCATCGCAATGATCTTCCGGAAAAGTGCCTCGTCCGAGGTATCGAGCTGGCGGATGTGAAATTCACCAATGCCTTCATGCGGATAGCTTTCAAGTCGCTCTTCCAGATAGCTGTCCATGCCATCCATCTTGGTCCAGTTGGAAGATCCGGCAGCACCGTGATAGGGGCGCAACTCCGGGACGATCCGGTTGGGTGCATATTCCCACAACATGACCGTGCCCTCATCGGGTGTCGAAGAGACCAGCGCCATGGCAACACCGTTCTGGTCCATGAGCTCGACAATGCTCTTGACCGGATATCGATCCCACGCCGGTTCCTTGTAGTGCACATGCGCATCGAACAACGGCAGCTTCCAGACATCCTCTCCGATCGCCTCGTGGTCACCATCAGCGTTCGCAGTCGTCAAGGAGAGCATCACGGACATGACACCAAATACCGGGAATAAATATCTGAAGCACGATCCGGGCATAAACTGACCTTTCATTTCACCAGCACTCTGTCAGAACTTATCCTAAAATATCGATTTTTCTATACCCCTTATCATAATTTAGATTAATTCGCCCTTCATGAGTTGCATTCGAAAAAATGACATCCCCGGCACTTACCGGGTGCAATTACATGCTAAAATTGCACATCAACGGGAGGAGACCATGAGATGCGCACTGGCGAACTGACAGTCCTTGTCGGTACCACCAAAGGTGCCTTTCTGATTTCCGGAGGCCGTGACAGGTCAGAATGGGCCGTCAAGGGACCACTATGCGATGGCTGGCCGGTCAACCACGTTGTCGGTGACGCTGAGAGCGGCACATTGTGGGCAGGCGGAGGCAGTGACTGGAACGGTGCGGGGATCTGGCGATCCGACGATGGCGGCGATACCTGGGAGCTGACAAAACTCACAAGAGGTTCAATGGACGACTGGGCCGCGAATGATCCTGATTTTGCGAAGCTCATCGGCTGGATCGATCAACCCCAACCATTCGGCGATGATTTCTCGCAAATCTGGTCGCTCGGTTTCTTCCATGGAACACTCTATGCCGGCACCAAACCGGCCAAGCTTCTTGCCAGCCGTGACAGGGGCAAGAGCTTCGAGCATGTGGACAGTCTTGCCAATCACCCTTCCGCTGACAGCTGGAATCCGGGTGCCGCAGGGCTCGTTCTGCATACGATTGTTTCCGATCCCAAGGATCCGGCGAAGCTCTGGATCGGCATTTCAGCGGCCGGTGTCTTTGCGACGGAAGACGGAGCCAGAACGTGGGAGCGGCGGAACCGGCTTTCCAATGCTGCTGCCTGCGAGGGTCATGACCATCCTGCCGCACCGAGAGACGGCGATACAGGTCATTGCGTCCACAACATGATGCGTGCGCCCGGCGACGGCGATCTTCTTTACCAGCAAAACCACCATGGTGTATGGCGCTCCTCGGATGGCGGCCGGAGTTGGGACAGCATCAATGACGGCCTCCCCTCCACATTCGGTTTCCCGATCCGCGTTCATCCAAGGGATCCTCAGACCATCTGGACCATTCCACTCAACGGCGATGCCGCCGGCCGTTATCCACCCGATGCCTCGGCGGCGGTCTGGAAATCGTCGGATGGTGGTGAGAACTGGGAGGCGCAGCGAGACGGCCTGCCCCAGGAAGCCTGCTTCTTCACCGTTCTTCGCCAAGCAATGTCCGGCGATAACAGAGACCCGGCCGGTCTTTACTTCGGTACCAATTCAGGGTCGATCTTCGCCAGTTTCGACGAAGGCGATCACTGGCACGAAATCGCACGGCATCTGCCGACGGTGCTTTCGGTGGAGGTGATGGACCGGGCGTGACCTGCAAGCGGCGCATTTCAGTTACGAAACGCAAATGCCCATTGCCCCGCTTCCGTTTCTGATTTTTCCAGATCTTCCTGTTCACTTACCGAACGGACCAACTGATGAAACCCGGTATTCTCTGCTTGTTGTGCAGAAGCGCTGCCCGGTGGGTATCCAGCATCTTGTCTGACCGGGATGACAAACCAATTCACATTAGATATACAGTCAATATGCAGTCAATTTTGAAAGACCCCACCGCGCATGACCAATTGGCACCCCGACCTTTCAAACAGTAACGCGCCACGTTACATCGCCATAGCCGACAGCATCGAAACCGATCTTTCGACCGGCCGCCTGTCGCCGGGGGACAGGCTGCCTGCGCAACGACACCTGGCGAAACTGCTCGGCCTGGATTTCACCACCGTCGCCCGCGGCTACACCGAAGCCCGCAGACGCGGCCTCCTGTCTTCGCAGGTTGGGAGCGGAACGTTTGTCACAGATCCCCATGACGGCGACAAGAAGAACACCGGAGGTCATTCGAGCCGCATCGGCATTCCCGATTTCTCCATGAACTTGCCGCCGGAGCCCGAAGGCACGGCTCTGTTGTCCAAAATGCGGTCGGGTTTTTCTGCGCTTTCATCAGATTTGACGCCGTTGTTGCGTTATCAGAGCTTCGAGACGTCCGAGCCGGACCAGAACGCTGCAGTCAGTTGGCTCAAAAGCGCTGGATTGACCGCAAGACCAGAGCAAATTCTGTTTTCGCCAGGTGCCCAGGCAGCTCTGACAAACATTCTGGCAACGCTTACAGCCCCTGGCGATCAGATTGGCAGCGAGGCGATCACCTATCCTGGCATTCGTTCTGTCTGTGCGCAGCTTCACCTGGAACTCAAAGGACTGGAAACGGACGAAGACGGTATCATCCCTGAAATATTTGAAGCAGCAAGCAGAACCGGCAGGCTGAGAGCCCTTTATCTCAACCCGACCCTGCACAATCCGACCACACGCACCGTGCCCTACAAGCGTCGGCGGGAACTGGTTTCAATCGCCGAGAACCACGGCATTCCCATTCTCGAAGACGATGCCTACAGTCTACTCAGCCGAACGCCTCCAGTTCCGTTTGCCACACTGGCGCCCGAGATCACCTGGTATGTCGGCTCGCTGTCGAAGTGCCTTGGCGCCGGTCTGCGGCTCGCCTACGTTCTTGCACCGGACCAGGGTGCATCCTGGCAATTCTCGCGTGCAGTACGGACATCGCAAGTCATGCCGTCTCCGCTGACGGTCGGGCTCGCAACGCGCTGGATCGAAGATGACACGGCGGCCGCTCTTCTCGACCAGATCCGCTCAGAAAGCCGAACACGGCAAACCATTGCTGCCAACTATCTCAAGGATCATGCATTTTTAGCCGACCCGGACGGATTCCACCTGTGGCTCAACCTGCCGGACGGCTGGAACCGGTCAGCCTTCGTCAGCCAGATGCGCAATCTGCAGATAGGCATTGTCGAAGCCGACGCCTTTACCGTTTCAGGCCAGCCATCGGAGGCTGTCCGGATCGGACTTGGTGGCCCTATCAACCATGCGCAACTCAGCCAGGCCATGGAAATCATCGCTCAAACGCTGCAAGCTTCCCCTGCAAGGGCGTCGGTCTATTTCTGATGCCACAAGCCAATTTGCCGCAGCGGGATGGCTTGACTTGCTGCAGTAATTTCATAAATTGAATGCAATCACTTCCTATCAATATTGAAGTGACGGGATATCAATCCACATTCAGCTGCGACCGCAAGCTCCCCAGAGAATGGCAACGCCGATGAACGCACAACAGTCCTGGCCCAAGCTCCCACCGATCCAGACCGGCATCAAGGGCCGCTGCCCGCGCTGCGGGGAAGGCAAGATTTTCGACGGGTTTTTGACCCTGAAACCGCGATGCAATCACTGCGGACTGGATTACAGTTTCGCGGATCCCGCGGACGGGCCGGCCTTCTTCGTCATATGCTTCGGCTGTGTTCCGGCTGTCGCTTTTGCCATCTGGCTGGAAATCGCGTTCACGGCTCCCTACTGGGTGCACCTTGTGACCACCCTGCCCCTGATCCTGCTCACCTGCATTCCCATGCTGCGCCCGCTCAAGGGTTGGCTCGTTGCCAGTCAATATTTCTACAAGGCGGAAGAAGGCAAGCTTGCGAGTGCGGACCCGGAGCCTTCGGAAAACCAGACCTGACCAACGGGAGCCCCAAACCTGCAATCAGGTCTGGCAAGGCAGCGCACCCGGACGGGATCTGCGCTGCCTTTTTCGTGGCTCTCAGGAAATCGCCAAGAACGCTAGTTGAAACCAAAGTTCTCTATTCCTGGGTCCACCAGCCAACGACCGGATTTCCACACTGGCGTCCAACCAGGTCGACTGGCGGGATAGTATTCGATCAATATCAATTTCTGTTCTGACCATCCCACAATTGTCGTATGCCGAATGCAGCCATGTGTCGGAACATCATTGCAGTAGGTCGATTGCACTCCGTTATGCTGTTCATTCCATTCCAACAAAAAATGAGTTTCACCTACGACTACCGACCAACCGCCTTCCATATACTGAAAGCTGGGCAGATTCAGTGGCTTCCAATCAAATCTGTCTCTAAGCGTTCCACTTCCACCTCTCCACCTCATGAGAGCCCCTCTGGAACCCAAACTGGTACTATTCCCGTCCGTAACCACGACAAGGTATGACCAGCGCCCGACCTTTTTTGAAAATGCCTTGATATCTTGACTTCGCCAGTCTTGCTTTATGCGCAGATGATGCTTTAGCCGTTCTGGGAAAATGTCGAATTCATGCTTCTTCAAGTCCAAATTGTCATGGAACCGCGCGTGAAATTCCCCTCGCTCCATCCAATGAGAGTTAGAAACTTCTTTGGACTGAACAGGCAAGGAGGTGTGGTGGAACGCCACAAAAACAAGAAGCAGAACAGCCATAAATCTGGCTGAACAATTCAAAACGCGCAAAGCTATCCTCCGTTTCGCTACAGTTAGGTGCTTTTAGCGCGATAACAACTACCTTCAGTATTAAGAGAGAGAGGGATAAATCCCTCGTTTCCGGTCGCCCCCTCTTTATGCTGTTAGACAACCCTTATCCAAACAGCCGTATCGTGGAACGCTGCACCGCCATAAGGCGCAACCGGGTCGGCGCCGGTCAGCGTGTTGATGCCCTTGCCATCTTCAAAGGATGCGTTCGGCCAGATGCCTTCTGAAATCACTGTGCCGGGTGCAACGCTCGGCACATGCCGTGCATGCAGCGTAACGGCTCCACGTTCGTTGCCCATCCGGACCTTGGCCCCGTCTTCAATCCCGAAACGCGCCGCTTCGTCAGGCCTGATCCAGACTTCCGGCCGGCCCTCCTTCTTCAGTGATGTCTCCGTTTCATTGAAAGACGAGTTGAGGAAGGAACGCGCAGGCGATGTTGCCAGGCGGAACGGGTGTATCTCGTCGGCCTGTTCGATGCTGTCCCATTGGTCAGGCAGATCCGGCATGGTGTCGCACGGGCCGAAGACAGCGTCCCCTTCAGGCTTGTTCGGTGCCTCCGCCCTGCCCCAGTCGGGTCTGAAGTGAAACTTGCCGTCCGCGTGTCCAAAACCGTTCAGGTAATGCGAGGTTTCGAAATCCGGCTGAAGGTCGCGCCACTTTTCCGCTTCAAGTTCCACCAGTGTTCCAAAGCCAGAATTTTGCAACATCCAGTCGATTTGATCGCGTGCGCTCATATCGAATCCGGGGTGAGACTTTGAATCAACGCGCTTTGCGATCTCATTGATGACAAATATGTTTTCTTTGGGACCTTCCGGCGGCTCAACCGCCTTCGGACCGAGTGACAGATATTGATGACCACCACCCTTGTAGATGTCGTCATGCTCCAGAAACTGGGTGGCAGGCAGAACAATATCTGCCATTTGAGCAGTTTCCGTGAGGAACTGTTCGTGCACGACAGTGAAGAGATCATCACGCGAAAACCCTTCCCTGACCAGTTCCTGCTCCGGTGCAACGGACATGGGGTTGGTGTTCTGTATGAAAAGTGCCTTGACCGGTGGACCGTTGAGCAGCGCCTCTTCGTCACCGGTCAGAATACGGCCGATCAGACTCTGGTCGAGAGTACGTGTCGAAGCATCCTTCAGCGAGGTCGCCTCGATCATCTCCTTGTTGAACCTGAACAGGCCGCCATTGTTGTGGAACGCTCCACCGCCTTCATACTTCCAGCAACCGGTCACACTGGCGATGGAAGCTGCCGCATGCATGCCGACAGCGCCGTTGCGCGATCGGGTAAAGCCGTAACCAAGTCTGAAAAAGGTCTTTTTCGTTTCCCCGATGTGATTTGCGACTTCCTCGATCTGCCGGACTTCGAGCCCGGTGATCGCCGCCGCCCATTCAGGAGTTCTGGTCTCAAGGTGAGTTTCCAGTTCCTGCGGACAGTCTGTATAGGCGTTCAGGTAGTCCCGATCTGCATGGCCGTCGCGGAAGAGAACATGCATGATGGCACAGGCAAGCGCGGCGTCTGTTCCCGGTTTCAGGATGAGGCCGATGTCGGCCTGTTTCATGGTTTCGGTTTCGTAGACGTCGACCACGATAACGCGGGCACCACGTTTTTTTCGAGCTGCGATGACGTGGGTCATGACATTGACCTGGGTCGCAACCGGATTGGTTCCCCAGATGACGATCTGATCCGAACGCGCCATCTCGCGCGGATCTGGACCCGTCAGGCTGCCGGTTGCCGCAACATATCCGGTCCAGGCCATGTTGGTGCAGAAGCTGTCGAACTGGCGAGAATATCCCTTGGCATGCCGCAAACGGTGGATACTGTCCCGCTGCACCAGGCCCATCGTACCGGCGTAGTGATATGGCCAGATGCTCTGTGCACCGAACTCGGCTTCGACTTCCAGGAATTTCCCGGCGATCAGATCAAGGGCAGTTTCCCAGGAAACTTCCTCGAACCGGCCCTCACTCTTGCGGCCGACACGCCGCATAGGTTTGAGAAGGCGCTCCGGGTGATAGAGACGTTCCGGATATCGGGCAACCTTGGCGCAGACGACGCCCGCCGTATAGTCGTTGTCCTTGGCCCCATTCAACCGCCTCACGTCGCCATGCGGATAAAAGTGCACTTCCAGTGAACACGACGAGGGACAATCGTGCGGACACGTTGAGAATGTGCTTTTTGGCGGTTGCTGGTTCATGCCGCGTCCGATCCGGAGGATTGTTGTGAACAGGTCTACGATCATGCGTTATGAAAAACAAAGGGAGGCGCCGTCAAGCGCCTCCCTTTCAATTCAGGCAATCGTGTCTTTACTCAGCTGCCGCTGCACGGTGCACGTCGGCCTTGTCCGCCACCGCCCTGCCGGGGACCGCGTTGACCACGCTGCCCCCTTTGCGGAGGCGGACCGCCGGGCCGCACTCGTGGCGGCTGACCGCCTTGTACCTGGATCAGGTGTCCGGCTGCTTCCGAGTTGTCCGTCATGGTGGCAAAGTCAATTGTCGGGCTGACTTGTTCCATCTCAACGTCGCCGCGGCGCTGTCCTCGGGCTTTCAGCCGCGTGAAGCTGGCATCCGGTTGCCCCATCCAGCATCGGGGAATGAAGGGAAACGTGTCAGTCAGAACATAGTGGTAGGTGCCGTCCGGATATTCCGGTGTGACCGCAAAACGACCATTGCACTGATCCAGGTCTCCCGCACCGGAGACGAAGGCCCAGTCCTGCGTAAACTTGCCATTGTAGGATCCCCCCGGACCGTCCGGCCGGGTTCCGCTCTTGATCCGATAACTGCTCTTCAGCTTTTTCATCGATGATTTTCCGGCTGGATCCGAATACCCGTACTGGCCATAGACCGGAAAGCCGTCGGCTGCATAACCGATCATTGCAGGGACCGACCTGCCGCCGCTGGAAGCAACAACTCCCGTAGGTATGCCGTGATAGTGGTACGTGCCGTCCGGTTGGACGTGGGCATTGTATTTGTCCAGCCCCAGCTTGCAGGCGCCGCCCAGCGCTTCATAGTTCCAGCCTGAACGGCGATCGTTCTGCCAGAACTCCGCCGTCCCCGGGTCCATCACGACGCCATTGATGGCGATGCCGAAAACTGAACCTTGTGCGCTTGTTGCCCGGTTGGTCCTGCGCGGATTGAGAGGCACTTTCAAACTGTAGTTTTTCTTGGAAATCGCATGCGGATTGTTGCGGTTTGGAAACTGTCCAGGCGACTTTATCGGGTAGCCATTTGCGCGAATGCGCCTGGTGTTCCCCTGAACGGTAATATCCGCGCTCGCTTCGGCCTCAGGCAGAAGCAGATCCCAGATTTCATCCGCGATATGAGTGTGTTCGAGTGGTTCCTGACCACCAAGGGGTGCAGAGCTGTCATGTGCAGTTGCAGGGAATGCAATCAGAGCGCTCGCAAACGCAAGACCTAAACGCATTGTCTCTTTCTCCCGATTCCAATACCCCGACGGCGCCAATATGGTCGGTTCCTCACGGGAGCACATCAGTTTTTTGGTAAGAATGTGTAACTGGATGTGTCAGGAAACGGGTTCAGAAACAAACAGAAAAGCCGGCCCTCATGGACCGGCTTTTCAAGTCTCGTAAAGAGACGAATTTATCCGACGATTTCGGTGCCGGAGAACCAGAATGCGATTTCCTCAGCGGCCGTTTCAGGCGCATCGGAACCGTGAACGGAGTTTTCGCCGATGGAAAGTGCATGTTCCTTTCGGATCGTGCCGTCAGCGGCTTCTGCCGGATTGGTCGCACCCATGACTTCACGGTTTTTGGCGATCGCGCCTTCGCCTTCCAGCACCTGAACGACGGTCGGGCCGGAAGACATGAATTCGGTCAGTTCGCCAAAGAACGGGCGTTCCTTGTGAACGGCATAAAAGGCTTCTGCTTCCCGAAGAGACATCCAAACGCGCCGGGAGGCAACAACCCGCAGGCCGGCTTCTTCCAGCTTGGCGGTGATGGCGCCGGTCAGGTTGCGCTTGGTTGCGTCCGGCTTGATCATGGAAAACGTGCGTTCAATCGCCATGGTTTCGTCTTTCTTGGTTCACAAACGGGCCGATCCATCGCCGGTCCCTCATTTTCAGAAATTTCGCGGCCTTCATAACTGTGCACCGCCTGCCCCGCAAGGGGGCCAACGCATGACATTTTCATCTCGCTTGCGATATCGGCAATTGGAACCGGTCGATAACGCCCGAACATGCTGGCATTGAAGCAAACGGATGCGTAGTCTTGCTCGGCATCGGATTTGTCTCGCCGAGCAAGTTCAACCGACCGGTTATCAATGGCAGAAACCCATGACATCGATAGTCAAACCGTTTTCCTTCCTTTTGATTGCGCTCATCCTGGCGATCAGCCTCGTCCTGGAAATCGCTTCCGCACAAACCGGTGCAGACGCGGACGGAGAACCCTATGCGGATCTTGAAGCCAGTCTGGCGGAACTCTCATCCGACAGTCTCGGCGAACTGCTGGAATTCGTCTCGGGCAACACGCTCTTCGTGATCTATCACGAAGGTGGACACATGCTCGTCTCGGAGCTTGGACTTCCGGTCCTTGCTCAGGAGGAAGACGCGGTCGACAACCTTGCCACGATTTCCATGCTGGCCGCCGACACCGATGACATGGACCTCTTTCTCTATCATGCAATGACCGGCTGGTTCCTGATGTCGGAGGACAACCACGACGCACTGATCTTTTACGACGAACACGATCTCGACCAACAGCGCGGATATCGAATGCTCTGCATGATGGTCGGCGCGGACGAAGCTGCGTTTCTGGACCTTGCCCAAGACCTTGCACTTCCTGAAGATCGTATCGACAGCTGCGGCTTCGACTTTGACCAGGCGTCTGAGTCCTGGGAAGTCGTTACCGATCCGTTTGTTCGTGATGGCGATGAGCCGGCCGGCAAGATCGATATCATCTATGAAGATGCACCTGAAAACCTGAAGACACTGGCGACCTCCTTTCAGGAAAGCGCCTTGATGGACCAGGTTGCCAACGAACTCGATACATTCTACGACCTGCCCGAACAGGTGACATTCCGCGCGACCACCTGCGGCACCGACAATGCTTTTTGGGATCCGGACTTGCGCGAGGTGATTATCTGTTACGAACTGCTCGGCGGATTTGCATCGCTATACCTTGATCTGCTGTCTGGCGAGGACTGAATGTTCTTGCGATAGGCACCCGGTGCCTCTTCAAACATCCGCTGGAATTCCCGGTAAAAGTTCGAACGGGTCAGAAACCCGACCTGTTCGTGAATTCTGGTCACTGGCGCATTTGTCTCTGCCAGCAGCCTTGCAGCCTCTTCCAACCTGATCTGATTGACAAACTGGCTGACATTGACACCGACAACTTTGTTGACGGCCTGAGACAGGTCCCTGTCCGGAGTTCCGGTCCGTCTTGCCAGGCGCGTCAGCGTCAAGGCGGGATCGCGATAAAGCTCCTGCTCCAACAGGATCCGTCTTGCCGCCTCAACAAGGGCGACCTTGTCGGCTTGTGCTGCCGATACATTTTTTTCTGAACGACGAGGCGGACGATAGCGCAAAGCAAGCACGGCAAGTCCAAAGGCCGCGAGCAGAAAGGCCAGACTGGCATAGGAGATGATATCCGCGGCCATCGCGAATTTCTGCTGCGCAAACAGCAGAGCAATCCATGCATCTGTTGCAAGTGTCGCGGCCATGACCAGAATCGCCACCAGCTGAAGCTTGTGCAAAAGACCGCTTTGACCGGTGGGCGCCTCCGATAACCTGTCAGGCCCACCGATCCAGACAAGAAACAGGGCCAGGCAGTAAACCGCGAAAGTCATGCCAATGACGACGTCCACAAAGCCTGGGATCGGGACCGGCAACATCATGGCTAGTGTCAAGAAGGTGGCGACCAGAGCGTTCAAACGGATCAGACGCTTCGCCCCGTCGAAAGGTACCGTCAGGGTCGCAAAGGCAAGATAGAGAGTTGGTGCAATCCAGACCGGCAGACTTCTTTGCAAGGCAAGAAAATCGACGTTGCCGTGCGCAAAGCGCAATCCAACCAACCCGGCTTCCACGCAAAGCAATAAGAAAAAGACCGCAAAAAGCAGTCGGGAGAAGAGCGGTAGCGCCCGCCAGAAAACCGCCAAAAGACCGAGTCCGAGGAAGATTGCTGCAAGCAGAAAGGAAACCGGAATGCTGATCATGTCTTTGCCTGCAGGGGGGACGGGCTGGCCACCTGTCCTTTATCACGTTTAAGGACAGGACAAAGCTTTCCCCGCGATTGTCAACACCTGCAGTCCGCACCCACGTTGGTGGAGTTGTCAATCGAACCGGAGGTCCCATGCCCTCACTCTTCTTCCGCCACCGCCTCGCGCAAAGACTTCTGCTCCCGGCCGCATTTGTTGTGGCTTGTTCTCTCGCTGTGAACGCAGCACAGGCCGACAGCGAAACTGCCCTGCCCTACGGTCCGGGCGTCGCTAAAATCAACGTCGCAGACGAGCGGCCCGAAAGATCGCTTTCCGGTGACATCTGGTTTCCGACGCCAACACCTGGAAAGCACAGCCGCGCAGACAAGAGCAAGGTCTGGCAAATGGCGCTTGCCGACACGCGTGGCACGGTCGCCGATGGCACATTTCCGCTGGTGGTGGTTTCACACGGCATGTACGGCAATACGTTCAATCAGGCCTGGCTTGCATCTGAACTTGCACGCCGTGGATATGTCGTTGCAATGATCAACCATCCCGGGACCAGCACTTTCCTGCGCGACGCGGACCAAGCCCGTGAATTGTGGCAGCGGCCCGTCGATCTTTCCAGGCTGATCTCTTTTCTCATTGACGAGAGCGAATATGCGCCCGTCATCGACCGGAACAGGATATACGCCGCGGGTCATTCGCTGGGCGGCTTCACGGTGATGATGCTGGCGGGTGCGGAATTCGACAACGCCCGGTACAGGACCGTGTGCGATGGCCAAGACCTTCCCGTGGCCTGTGAAGTTCTGAGCGGCTGGTCTGTCGCGGAAACGAAAGACGATCAGGCCGAAATGGCAACTTCCCGGAAGGATGACAGGATCAGCAAAGTCATCAGTCTGGATCTTGGCGGCACTCCCGTCTTCTCTCGAGACAGTCTTGCCCGGTTTGACATACCGGTCCTGGTGCTGGGTTCCGGACGTGCAGACATGCTGAACCAGGAGATCGAATCCCGTGCGCTCGCAACTGCCCTGCCAGGGGAAAAAGTCAAACACCTTGAACTGCCGGATGCAGGCCACTTCGACTTCATGGGAGTGTGCAAGCCGGAAGGTTATGCCATTTTGGAAGAACACGAGCCTGGCGATGAAATTGTCTGCATCAAGGGACATCGCGAGCGTCAATCGCAGCATCAGCGCATCTTGAAGGAAATACTGACTTTTCTGGACAAGTGAGTGTGCGGGCGGCGGGCATTGCATCGAAGCCACAGCCCGCCGTCGGATGACGGGGACCGACGCTTTCCGCTTGCATCCCCGGCCATGCTCCGCCAAACATCCGGCCATGTTGCAGATTTCAGACCTAACCTATCGGATCGGGGACCGTCTCCTGATCGAAAAAGCCAGTGTGACGCTGCCCGGCAAAGCCAAGACCGGGCTTGTCGGCCGCAATGGTGCGGGCAAATCCACCTTGTTCAAGATCATTACCGGAGATCTTTCCACCGAGACCGGCTTCGTTCAAATCCCCAAAAAAGCGCGGATTGGACAGGTCGCTCAGGAGGCTCCGGGAACCGAAGACACCTTGATGGAAGTGGTTCTGGCAGCCGACAAGGAGCGCAGCGGTCTGCTACGCGAGGCCGAAACGGAAACCGATCCCGAACGTATAGCTGATATCCACACGAGGCTTGCCGATATCGGTGCCCACACGGCGGAAGCACGAGCAGGCGCCATCCTGGCCGGACTGGGATTTGATGCAGCCGCCCAGCAACGACCCTGCTCCTCCTTTTCCGGTGGCTGGCGCATGCGTGTCGCGCTGGCAGCGGTGCTTTTTTCCGAACCCGATCTCCTGCTTCTGGACGAACCAACCAACTATCTTGATCTCGAAGGGACGCTCTGGCTCGAAAACTACGTCGCCCGTTACCCGCATCAAGTCCTCCTGATCTCCCACGACAGGGATCTTCTGAACAAGGCCGTTGACAGCATAGTTCACCTGGAGCGCGGCAAACTGACCTACTATTCCGGTGGCTACGACAGCTTCGACCGTCAGCGCCGCGAAGCGTTGGTGCTGGCGGAAAAAGCCAGGGAGAAACAGGATGCCCAGCGCAAGCACATGCAGGCATTTGTCGACCGCTTTCGCTACAAGGCCAGCAAGGCCCGTCAGGCTCAATCCCGGCTCAAGATGCTGGAACGGTTGCAGCCAATCGCCGCGCTGACGGAAGCAAGCGGCAAGCCGATCCAGTTTCCGGATCCGGAAAACCAGCTCGCGCCGCCGATCCTGAAACTGGAGAATGTGTCGACAGGATACGGTGACACAAAAATCCTGTCGCACCTGACACTGAATGTCGACACAGATGACCGTATTGCGCTGCTTGGCGCCAACGGCAACGGCAAATCCACGTTCGCCAAGTTGATTTCGGGACGCCTTGGGGCGATGGACGGCGAAATCACAAAGGCGTCAAAACTGAAGATAGCCTTCTTTGCCCAGCATCAGCTTGATGAGCTGAAGCCTTCGGAAAATTCCGTTGCGCATGTCCGAGCGCTGATGCCCGATGCTCCGGAGGCAAAAGTCCGCGCCCGGGTTGCACGCTTCGGATTGCCGACAGACCGCATGGACACCCCGGCAAAGGACCTGTCAGGCGGAGAGAAGGCAAGGCTCCTTCTTGGGCTTGCGACCTTTGACGGTCCGCATCTTCTGATTTTGGATGAACCGACAAACCATCTCGACATCGACAGCCGTGAAGCCCTGGTCATGGCTCTGAATGACTATCAGGGTGCCGTCGTCCTGATCAGCCATGACCGGCATCTGGTCGAGGCCTGTGCCGACCGGCTATGGCTGGTCGCCGATGGCAAGGTCGACCCCTATGATGGCGACATGGAGGACTATCGCCGGCTGATCCTGCAAGGCCCGGAGGCCGTTCAAAAAGCTCGTATGCGGGCGGCCGAAGAAGCCGAAAAGGCATCCGCACAGGAAAAACGCCGCGAGGCTGCCCAGAAGCGCACACAGCTCAAGCCGCTCAGGCAGAAAATCGAGGCGGCGGAGAAGGAAATGGCGCGTCTGCAGGACAAGATCGCCAAGCTTGACGAAGCCCTGGCAGACCCCGAGTTTTTTCTGCGCGAAGCGGATCGCGCGACGAAATTCGCCAAGGAACGCGCTTTTTGCGAGAAAAAACTGGTCAAGGCGGAAGAAGACTGGCTGGAACTGTCAGCCGAATATGAGGACACCGGCTGACGTTGAAGAAGCCGAGACCAAGCCGCAACTGCGCACGACAGTCACGCGGTCTCCGGTTTTTCCACCGGCCCGCCCTGCTTTGCCCAATCGTTGAATCCGTCTTTCAGGTGAGCGGCCTCAAACCCCATGTCGTTGAGGGTCGACACGCTCAAGGCCGAGCGCCAGCCGGAAGCGCAATGGAAGACGAACTTCTTGTCTTCGGCAAATACATCCTTGAAATAGGGACTTTCCGGATCAACCCAGAATTCGAGCATACCCCGCGGGCAATGGATGCTCCCCGGAATAAACCCCAGTTTCTGACGCTCGCGGACGTCGCGGATATCGACGAAGACGACGTCAGGGTCCTCAAACAGCTTGATGCCCTCTTCCGTCCCGATCTCCTCGATCCGTTCCTTTGCCCGTGTCACCATTTCGGCTGACGACATCTTCAGTTTCTTCACACCCGTCTCCCCTGGCTTCAAGCCTTTTTCTCCCAGCCACCAACTTGCGTCTGTTGCCAATAGGCGATCTCAAACCCTTCGGATTTCGCCTCTTTCCAACGCCTGCGCGCTTCCTCGAGCGCTGTCTGGTCGTTGCCGTCAAACATGTAAATCGCCCGTTTGTAATCCTTCAGAGATGGCGGATCGGCCCTGTCCACCAGAAAGCGCACGTCTGCAGCGTTTGGATTGTCCTGTTCCGACGTCAGATAAATAGGTTGTTGTTCCGCAAAACCGTCCGTTTTGGTTCCGTGGGGAAGAAAACTGTCGTCGGCAAAGGTCCAAAGATGCGCATCGAGTGCATTGCAGCGCTCCTCGCTTCCGGTCTGAATAACCACCTTCCAGTCACGTTCAAGGCATTTGAGCAGAAGTTGCGGCAAGGCCGCTTCGAGCGGCTTGTGCAGCAGATGGTAGAACATCACTTCCACGCTCATTTTCCACTCCGGCGCATGTTGCACGCGTATCGGTTTGATCGCGGCAAGTGTCGATATGGACCTCCCGAGTGATGCGCTCGTGCAACAGCGTCTCACACAAATCCGTTTCATCGCAATTGCGACATAGACAGGTCACAAGACTCGTATCATTAACCCTTCGCAAATGTCGATTGACTAGGGTTTGTTCCCGGGGACGATCCAAGGATCATTTCTGGGTGGCCGGTGTGCGGTGGTCCCGAACCGGCCAATAAGGGGATTAGTGAATGATTGCACGTGTTGTTGTGTTTTGTGCATTGGTAGCCGTTGTTGCAGGCGCCACGCTTGGAATGGGAATGCTGGTCGAACCGGCAACCGCTTGTCAGACATACAAAACCTGTTGAGCAAGCCGGATAGTCCTGAAAAACCCGCCTTTCCGGCGGGTTTTTCTTTTGCTTTCATGACGAGGCTGCTCAGTTTTCGTAGTGATCTGCGACCAGTTGGTTGAGCAGCCGCACCCCGTATCCCGACGCCCAGCTTTGGCAGATATCGTCCTTCGGGGCACCAAACGCGGTGCCGGCGATGTCCAGATGTGCCCAGGGAACGTCATTGGCGAAGCGCTGAAGAAATTGCGCTGCCGTAATCGAGCCGGCCCAGCGGCCGCCGGTATTCTTCACATCGGCATTTGGTGTGTCGATGATCTTGTCGTAGTCCTTTGACAAGGGAAGCCGCCACAGCGGTTCACCACTTGCCTTTGCAGATGCAAGCAGCTTGTCGGCCAAGTCGTCATTGTTGGAAAACAGACCTGCATTGAGATTGCCGAGCGCGACAAGGACCGCCCCTGTCAGCGTTGCAAGGTCGATCATGATTGCAGGCTTGAACTTCTCCTGGGTGTACCAGAGTGCATCCGCCAGAACGAGACGTCCCTCGGCATCCGTATTCAGAATTTCAATCGTGGTACCGGACATCGCAGTGACGATGTCGCCGGGACGCTGGGCGTTTCCATCCGGCATGTTCTCCACCAGCCCTATTACACCGATGACATTTGCTTTCGCCTTGCGAGCGGCAACTGCATGCATTGCCCCGATGACCGCGGCGGCACCGCCCATGTCACCCTTCATCTCTTCCATGCCCCCAGCCGGCTTGATTGAAATGCCACCGGTATCAAAGACTACACCCTTGCCGACGAACGCAACCGGAGCATCGGCTTTCTTGCCACCGTTCCAGCGCATGACGGCCAGCCGCGGCGGACGAACGGAGCCTTGAGCAACGCCAAGCAGTGCCGCCATCTTCAGCTTTTTCATTTCCTTTTCGCCGAGGATTTCAACTTCAACGCCGAGCTTTTCCAGATCGGAGGCTTTCCTGGCAAACTCTACAGGACCGAGAACATTTGCCGGTTCATTGACCAGATCCCGCGCCAGAACGACACCATCGGCAACGGCCTGCGACACACCCCAGTACTTTCTCGCCGACTTCGGATCTGTGACTTTCAACGTGAGCTTGAGATCCTTGCTGCCCGTCTCGTCCTTCTTTTTGGTTTTGTAGGCATCAAATGCATACGCCCGCAGTTTTGCGCCCATAGCGAATTCGGCCACCGCACCGGCAGGGATATCCACTCCCTGCGGCGCCTCAAGGAGAACCTCGACGGTCTCTGCCTTCACTTTCTGCAACTCCGCGAATACGGCGCCACCGAAAGACCGCCAGTCTGCGTCGGTCAGGTCTTCGGCCTTGCCGATGCCGAATGCGATCAGGCGATCGAGACCAAGGCCTGCGGGGGCGACAAGGTCCAGGCTTGTTTTTTTCTTTCCCGAAAAACGCGCGATACCGGCGACCCGCTCAAGGCCGCCCTCCAGGCCGGCAACCACCTCCCCTGAGATTGCCCCGAGGCCGAGCCCATCGGCAACCAGTACAACGGCTACTCCCTTCTTCGGAGCGTCAGCCTTGGAAAAGGAAATTTTTGCAAGCTTGGTCATTCGTCGGTCCTTGTTGAAATTGCTGATTGATCCTTGACTGCCGGCGCACCAGATCGCCCACTCTCAAAGAAGCCTGATTTGTCCGCAAATCATGGCGTTTGCACACCTTTTCGGCAAGAGCCAGCAAAATTAATGTATATTAACCATTCTTATTTATGCGGCGTTCACCACATTCCGTGTTATTCGGTGGCTGAGCGGAATTTTCACCGAAAAAACAAGGGACCTGGTCCGGCCAGACATGAAAACGCTTGAACGCTACATAATGCGCCGGACACTGTACGCATTCACGCTCACGATTGCGGCAATGACCGGTGTTGTATGGGCGACACAAGCTTTGCGGCAGCTGGATCTGGTGACTTCCAAAGGGCAAACGATTGTCCAGTTCATCGGCATCACGATGCTCGCCTTGCCGTTTCTTATCATGATTGTCGCGCCTTTCGCGCTGATGCTTGCGCTCATCCTCGTACTAAACGCTCTTTCCGGTGATAGTGAACTGATTGTCATCGATGCAAGCGGTGGCTCGAGATTTCTCGTTCTCAAACCCGTATTGCTGTTTTCGTTTGCCGTCATGCTGTTGATCGGCAGTCTGTCGCTTTACATCGCCCCGGGCGGGCTGGCACAGCTGCGCACTGAAATCACCCGGGTCAGGGCCGATCTTGTTGCCAACATCGTGAAACCCGGCAAATTCATCTCGGTCGAGGGCGGTCTGACGTTTCATATCAGAAACCGGACCGGCAACGGCACGCTCGACGGCCTTTTGCTCCACGACACACGCGACGTAGAAACCGCCTTCACCTACCAGGCGGATACAGGACAGATTGTCGAAGCGGCTGATCGCACTTTGCTCGTGATGAACAACGGAACGATCCAGAGACGCCCGAAGCAGGAAGGCGACATATCCATTGTCCGTTTTCAGTCCTATGCGTTTGATCTGTCCAATCTGATACCAGAAGCCGGAGAACCGGTCTTCAAGGCAAGCGAACGCACCACGGCCAATCTGTTCGCTCCGGGCAAAAACGACGCGTATGCCCTGAAAAACTCCGACAAACTGACGCAGGAACTACACGAGCGTTTCAGTCAACCTCTCTATGCGATCGCATTTGGACTAATTGTTTTCGCTTTTCTGGGCAAGGCAAGAACCACCAGACAGGGGCGCGGTGCCGCCATCGTGGGTGCGATTGCCTGCTGTGTGATCCTGCGTACGTCCGGGTTTGGCGTGACGGCGATTTCCGGCGGGCCGACGGCACTGCTGGGTTTGCTTTATGCCGTGCCGATTGCCGGATCCGTTCTGGCGCTCATATCGATATTCAAGGAACAGCGTTCGCAGCCCAGATGGCTGAGCAATCTGCAGCACACTGTACAGGATTGCATCGAGGCAATCGGCAATCGGCTGAATAACCGGCTGACCGGGGGAGCCTCATGATCCTCGGAAGAACCCTGTCGATTTATTTCTCTAACCGGTTCCTCAAGGCCATACTGGGACTGTTTCTTTTCGCGGCTGTCCTCATTTTTCTGTTTGACGTTCTGGAATTGGTTCGCAGGGGTGGCGACCGCGAAGGATTTTCCGTTTTGCGGGTCGCACTCATCTCCGCGCTGCGCGTGCCCTTGCTTCTCGAGCAGGTCATTCCTTTCACCGTCCTTTTCGGTTCTATCGCGGCTTTTGTTACACTTAGCCGTGCTCTGGAACTCGTGGTTACCAGAGCCTCCGGAATTTCGGTTTGGCAATTCTCCCTGCCGGCGATCCTGGTTGGCATCTGCCTCGGGATATTATCCGTAACAGTCTACAATCCGGCGGCAGTCTGGTTCCAGAAGAAGTCCGACGAGGTCGCGACCGGCCTTTTCGGTTCGGACCAGACATTTTTGCTGCAGAACAGCAATGAGGTGTGGGTCAGGCAGGATGGTCTCGACGGTGAGTCGGTGCTTCTTGCCCGGCAGTTGCTTGACGGTGGAACACGACTTCTCGGCGTTACGGTTTTTACCTTCGACAAGGATGGCACATTCCGGGAGCGTATCGAGGCAGATGAAGCTCGGCTCGGAGATGAAATCTGGTATCTCAATGACGCTATCGTCTATACGACCGAGCAAGATCCACAGCCTTATGGACAATATCAGGTCAGCACATTTTTAACGGCAACCGAAGTACGCGAGAGCATCGGTTCGCCGGAGTCCATCTCGTTCTGGAACCTGCCGCGCTTTATTGAACTGGCAAGAAACGCAGGGTTACCCGCATATAGGTATAATTTGCAGTACCAGACTTTGTTGGCACGGCCGCTTCTTTTGGTCGCCATGATTTTGATTGCAGCCGCAGTTTCCCTTAAAGTTTCACGGTTTGGTGGATTGGGAAGTATGATTCTGGGTGGAATCCTGTCCGGGTTCGTGCTTTACGTTCTCACCGAGTTGGCCAAGGATTTCGGGGGCGCGGGTATCGTCCCCCCCTTGGTAGCAGCATGGGCGCCTGGAATATTTGGAGTACTTATGGGTTTGACTATTCTCTTGCATCAGGAGGACGGATAAGGCCGATGTCTTTACCGGTTTTCCTGAAGACAGAGATGTGGGCCAAAAGGGGCAGCCTGCTGGCGGCGGCAAGTACGCTCGCCATCGCCGTCTCCCTGTTGCAGGACGTCATCCCCGGCGCGAATGCGCAAGACCTGACAAGCGGGCTGGCCGGCGAAGTAGACCCGAACAAGGAACTGCTGCTCGAATCCAGTGAAGTTACATACGATTTCGACAATGACGTCATTCTGGCGACCGGCAGCGTGCAGGTCTATTATGACGGCAATACGGTTCAGGCCCATCAGATTGTCTTCGACCGAAAGAGCGGACAGCTGACGGCAAAGGGCAATGTGATATTCATCGAGTCGAACGGAAATGTCGTTCGCACCTCCGAATTGACGCTTTCTGAAGATTTTGCCGAAGGATTTGCAAGAGCCCTGCAGATCGACACGACGAAACGCACACGTTTTCTGGCGGAAAAGGCGCGACGTGAGGGAGACAACGTCACCTCGATCGAAAACGGCGTCTATACCGTTTACACCAAGCCGACCAATCCGCCCGACAAGCCGCCTCTCTGGCGCGTTCGAGCCGAAAAGATCATTCACAAGCAGCAGGAAAAAATTATCCGGTTCGAGAATGCTGCATTCGAAGTCTATGGAAAGCCCATTGCGTATCTGCCGTATCTTTCCATGCCGGACCCGACCATCAAGCGCAAGTCAGGTTTCCTGATCCCGAGCGGTATTGTGAACGACAAGCTCGGCTACGGAGTTACGGTTCCTTACTATTGGGCGCTCAGTCCGCACTACGACCTGACGACGACACTCACGCCGCTGACCAAACAGGGCCTGTTCGGCGACGTTCAATACAGGCACAGGTTTGAAGCTGGACAGGTCAGTTTTTCTGCCGCGGGTCTTTTCCAGGCGCAACCGGGTCAGTTCACCACGTCGCGGGCCGATGAACGCTGGCGCGGCGCGGTCAATTCCACGGCCTCATTTTCGTTGAGCAAGGACTGGACGCTCGGCTGGAATGTTACCTACAAAAGTGACCGTCAGTTCTTCCAGGACTACTCGATGGCCAGCTTTTCGGGTGGTGATCCGTCCGAAGTCTTTTTCGAAGGCAGAAATGAGCGCAACCTGCTGTCGGTCAAGGCCTATGCCTTCCAGATCAGTCAGGAAGATTACGAGGACAGCGAATTCGACGCGCTCGGGTTCTCGCCAGTCGGCAGTTCGCTGCAGGACAAACAGCCACTTGTCCTTCCTGTCATCGACTACGACTACGTATTCGCCGACCCTGTCCTGGCAGGTGAACTTTCCCTCGCCGCGAATTTCACATCCCTGACACGGGATGAAACCGACGCGTTTTCGATCGACGGGGGAACAACCGCCAAGTTCCGCGGCGTTGACGGAACCTTTTCCCGCCTGTCGCTGCAAGGTGATTGGCGGCGAACTTTCATAGATCCTCTCGGTCAGACATTTACACCCTTTGCCTATATGCGCGGAGACCTTTTCTTCCTGGCGTCGCCGGATGCAGATGTTACCGCGCTTGCAGGTGAGAGCTTTGTCGGACGGGCCATGCCCGCAGTTGGTCTCGAGTACCGCTATCCGATCATTGCTGCCTTCGACGGCGGCAACCAGGTGTTCGAACCGATTGCACAGGTTGTCGTGCGGCCCAACGAACAACGGATAGGCGAGCTTCCGAATGATGATGCACAAAGTATCGTCTTCGACACGACCACGTTGTTCGATTACGACAAGTTCTCCGGCTTCGATCGGGCCGAGGGCGGTACACGCCTGAATCTCGGCCTGAACTACAAACTTCAACTCAACAGCGGCTACTACCTGAGTGGCCTTTTTGGCCGCTCTTACCAGCTTGCGGGTGAAAACTCCTACGCAAATCCCGACATTCTCGGGGCAACAGCCGATTCCGGTCTTGCGTCCGATCTTTCGGATTATGTGGGCAGCCTCTATCTGGACACCCAATACGGCGTAAAGTTGGGCGCACAGGCGCGCTTCGACAAAGACGACTTTTCCGTCAACCGCCTGCAGGCGCAGGCCAGCGCGATCTACGGACCTGTCGTGTCTTCCCTTGCCTACGCGTTTCTCGGTGAACAACCGGATGTCGGTATCGACAATCCCCGCGAGGAGATTTTGGGGTCTGCGAGCCTGCGGCTTCAGGAAAACTGGCGCGTTTTTGGCTCGATGCGCTACGATATTGAAAATGCCAACATCGTGCAGGACGGTGTCGGGATCGGTTATGATGACGAAGGTTTCTCGCTTTCAGTCTCCTACGCTGAAGACCGAAGCCGGAATGACGGCGACTCCGTCAACCGGACGCTCTATTTCCGCATCGGGCTGAGAACGATCGGCAACACCCAGGTTTCAAGTGGCGCCCTGAACTAAAGTGACCCCAGGCAACAGGAAATTCGCTCAGGGATCACGATTTTATGTGCGTATTGTTTTCACTCAGACATTTTGCCGCCATGAATTCAGGCATCATGCCGGTAATATTTTGAATTTGTGACTGTGATATGCGAGAAAGCAGACCACAATAACATTAACTTCGGTTTGGCTTCAGGCCTGCACGGATGGTTGAGCAATGCGACTCCGTTTTGTCCCGGTAATTATGGGCCTTCTTCTGGCATTGGCCATGCCGATCGTCACCCCGGCTTACGCTGCCATCAAGGTGATCGTGAATGATACTCCGATCACCGACTACGATATCAGTCAGCGCGCCAGGTTGATCACGCTTACTCAGCGAAAATCCGCCTCCATAGCGAAGCGCCAGGCGGAACAGGAGCTGATCGATGATCAGGTGAAGCTTGCGGAAGCGGAAAGAATGGGGATCGAAGTTGGTTCCTCCGAGATCGACAACGCATTCAACAACATTGCGCGCAACGTCAAGATGTCACCGTCCCAGCTTTCCAAGGCTCTGCGAAGCGGTGGGGTCAAACCGGAAACCCTGAAGGCGCGCCTGAAGGCTCAACTGGCCTGGAACCAGCTTCTGAGACGTCGGTTCAGCGGCAAGATTGAAGTCGATGAGTCGGATATTATCGCTGCTCTCCAGAAGAAGGATGAAGCAGACAGGCAAAAATCGGTTGAATACGACCTAAAGCGTGTAATCGTTGTTGTCCCGAAAAATTCCTCCGGCGGCTTCAAGTCGAAGCGCAAGCAGGAAAGCAACAAGATCCGTGCTGCATTCAGCAGTTGTGAAGAAGTCGGAAGCGTTCTGGGTCAATACAGCGAAGTCGTTGTTCAGCCCATCGGACGCCGCCTTGAGACCGAGTTGCCTGCAGAAATGCGGGAGGAAATCAATTCTCTCGGCCCGGGCAAACTGACCAAGCCATCGGCCACGCCTGTGGGTTATGAGATGATTGCCATATGCGGCAAGCGGGAAATTGCCTCCGATATCGCGGTGCGCGCCGAACTGGAAAACGAGCTGCGCGCCAAGGAAGGCGAGAGCCAATCCAGAAAGTATCTCATGGATGTCCGGCGCCGCGCGACGATCATCTATCGCTAAGCTGAATGAAAACTCGTCACAAGCCGATTGCCGTCAGTATGGGTGAACCGGCCGGAATCGGCCCCGAACTCGCCCTTCTTGCCTGGACCAAACGTAAATCGCTTGGACTGCCGCCGTTCTATGTGCGTGGCGACCGATCGCTGTTCATCGAACGGGCACGGACAATCGGCTTGAAACCGCAGATCAGTTACTGTGCAGCCGAAGATGCTCCGGATGCTTTTAACAAGGGACTTCCGATTGTTCAGACAGGCGACACCCTGTCAGACTGTCCCGGGATCGAACAGGAAGAAACGGCATCAACAGTCGTTGCGTCCATAGAGCGATGCGTTGAAGATGTGCGCGATGGACTCGCGACCGGCGTCGTCACCAACCCGATCAACAAAGCCGCACTTTACAGGACCGGCTTTTCCTTTCCAGGTCATACGGAATTTTTAGGCGAGCTCGCCTCAAGGCACTGGCCTGGCGAGCGTGCACGGCCCGTCATGATGATAGCAGGTCCCGACCTGATGGTCGTTCCGGTCACCATTCACATTCCGATCAAGGACGTGCCCTTGGCGCTGACGGAAGATCTCATCGTCGAAACCGCTGAGATCATCGCGAGTGACCTCAGGAATCGCTTTGGGTATTCCCAACCAAGGCTTGCGGTCTGTGGCCTCAATCCGCATGCCGGTGAAGGCGGGACCATGGGCACGGAAGATCTCGACATCATTGCGCCGGCAATCGCCAGACTAAAGGAAATCGGCATCGAGGCTTCGGGTCCCCATCCCGCCGATACCCTGTTTCATCCGCCAGCTCGCCAGAATTATGACTGCGCGCTCGGCATGTATCACGATCAGGTTCTCGTTCCGGCCAAGACGATCGGGTTTGATGACAGCGTCAATGTCACTCTGGGGTTACCGTTCGTGAGAACCTCACCGGACCACGGTACGGCCTATTCGCTCGCCGGATCCGGAACGGCCCGGGTTGATAGTTTTGCAGCGGCCCTGCGCATGGCACACGTGCTTGCAAATCCGGATATGTTCTGACGGTAAAACCATGGCACAGATCGATGACCTGCCTCCTCTGCGCGATGTAATTGCTGCGCATGGCCTCAATGCGAAAAAATCACTCGGCCAGAACTTTCTTCTGGATCTGAACCTCACATCCCGTATTGCACGCTCTGCGGGAGACCTGACGGATTGCACGGTCCTAGAAGTTGGCCCGGGACCAGGTGGTCTTACTCGCGCGTTGCTTGCAGCCGGTGCCAAAAAAGTGGTGGCGATTGAAAAGGACAGCCGTTGCCTGCCTGCCCTTTCTGAAATCTCGAGCCACTATCCCGGTCGACTGGACGTGGTCGAAGGCGATGCGCTCAAACTGGACCCAGTCACACTGACAGGCGGTGACAAGGTCAGGATTGCGGCGAACCTCCCCTACAATGTCGGAACGCAGCTGCTGCTGAACTGGATCACGACGCCCGACTGGCCTCCGTTCTGGTCTTCGCTGACGCTGATGTTCCAGAAGGAAGTAGCCGAACGGATCATTGCAGAGCCGGGATCGAAAGCCTTTGGCCGACTGGGCGTTCTGGCGGGATGGCGCTGCAAAGGCGGGATCCTGTTCGATATCAGTCCCAAGGCATTCACGCCGCCTCCGAAGGTCACATCGGCGGTTGTTCACCTGACACCCAATGACAGTCCCCTGCCCTGTAACCTGAAATCGCTGGAACAAGTAACAGCGGCTGCATTCGGCCAACGCCGAAAGATGCTGCGTGCCAGTCTCAAGTCTCTCTCTCGCGATGCGGAAGAGCTGATCGTCCAGGCGGGACTGAAACCAACAGCACGAGCCGAAGAGATTGATATTGCAGGATTTGTGTCGCTTGCAAACATGATCAGCAAAACGGAAAACAGCTAGGTTTCGGATCGCTCGCACTTCTACCATTGCAGCGAAGACGGCTGGCCTCTTCCGTTTTTCCGGATCGTTCATCCAACGCCAGGTCCCGCACAAGCCAGGACGGCCAGCATGATGGGTCGCGCGACAGATAAAGAGCGGCCGGAATGACGGTTTTTCGCCTCCGTTTGAATTTCTTGAGCCAAAAAAACAGCACTACATCCTCCTGTTTCATCGTCGGGAGAATGTCCGCTTAACTTCTATTTGTATCTGAATGTTATTGCATGATATTATTCATTAATGAAAAACATGGACTGGGATTCCATTCGCGTCTTTCTCGCTGTCGCGGAGCAAGGCAGCCTTAGCGCAGCCGCGCAGGTGCTGTTGGTCTCGCAACCAACAATCGGGCGACAGATCTCGCGTCTTGAAGATCAATTGGGCTTGCGGCTGTTTGACAGGCGCCAGACGGGCTATGAACTAACCGAAGAAGGAAAACGGCTGGTAACCGAAGCCCAGGCAATGGCACGCGGGGCAGCCGATTTCAAACGGGCGGTCGATTTTGAAAAATCGGCTGCGCCGCTTCAGGTCTTCAGAATTACGCTTGGCGAATGGGGTCTTCATTTCCTGTCCGGGAAAATGGAGGCAGTTGTTGCGGGTGTCGACGGGGTAAGGCTGGAATTGTATGCAGATGATGCCTTTTGGGATCTCGGCATGAATTCCGCGGATATTGCGATCGGGAATCAGGTTCCCAAACGCTCGCATCTGATAACCCAGAAACTTGGAGAAAGAAGTTTCTACGCATACGCGTCCGAAAGTTATCTGCGGTCGCATCCCGATGCAGTAAACGCCGATAGCTGGGACAAGCAGGTCTGGGCCGGTTACTGCGGAAGCAGAGCCCGCCTGAAGTCCGCACAGGTTCTGAGTGAAATTCTGGCTGGCAACGAATGCAGCTTCGCCGTGAACAGTTCGGTCGCCCTTCTGAAAATTCTCATGTCAGGCCGTGCCATGGGCGTGCTACCGGACTGGATCGGAGAACATGAGAATCTGATCCGCCTTTCAGATCGTCCGCTTGCGCGAAACACTTCCTGGATGAGTTTTCACGAGAGACTGAAACTTCGTCCCAAACTGTCTGAAGTCAAACGCAGGATCGTGAGGATCTATAAGTCCCGGTACGAGTTGACGGACCGCATCGTGGTGACAGGCGGCCCCTGAGTTCAATCGGACCGCGCCGGCTAGTCTTTATCCCTCAGTTCCATTTCCAGATCGTCAACCATGCCCTGTATCAGCGGTCCGATTTTCGGCGAACGGAACTGTTTCAGGCGCTCAGCGCGCAAGATGGCGCGGACATTCTCGTACGCGCGTTCCAGATCGTCGTTTACGACAACGTAGTCGTATTCCGACCAGTGGCGCATTTCGCCGACGGCAGTCTTCATGCGCTTGGCGATGATTTCGTCCGCATCTTCGGCCCGTCGGAACAGGCGCGATTTCATTTCGGCGATGGACGGCGGCAGAATGAAGACTGAAACCACGTCCGAGCGCATCTTGTCATAGAGCTGGTATGTGCCCTGAATGTCGATATCGAAGAGAATGTCGCGGCCGCTCTCGATCGCTTCCTCCACCGGACCTCTCGGCGTTGCATAATAATTGCCATGAACTTCCGCCCATTCCAGCAGCTCGTCATGCTCCCGCATCTGCTCGAAGCGTTTCGGGTCCAGAAACTTATAGTGGACACCGTCGACTTCGCTGGAACGGCGCGGTCGTGTCGTGACAGAAATGGAGAGTTCCAGATTGTCTTCCTTGTCCAGAAGCAGACGGGCAATCGTGGATTTCCCGGCACCTGAAGGAGATGACAGCACGAGCATCAGGCCCCGGCGTTGCTGCTCTGCCTCTTCCGCACTGACAATCGTTGCAGCGGGTGCTTCGGTCATGGGAACTACTCCAGGTTCTGTATCTGCTCGCGCATTTGATCGATAACCGCTTTCAAGTCCAGTCCGATCGCTGTCAGATCCACATCATTGGACTTTGAACACAATGTGTTGGCTTCACGATTGAATTCCTGGGCCAGAAAATCAAGACGTCGTCCGATGGCCCCGCCGGTGCCCATCAGGTCCCGGGCAGCAGCAACGTGAGCATGCAGGCGGTCCAGCTCTTCACGAATGTCGGCCTTGGTTGCCAGGAACACGGCCTCCTGATGAAGACGCTGCGGGTCGAATTGACCGTCCGAGGCGTCCATCAGGTCTGACACCTGTTTTCTTAGCCGTGCCTTGATCGCCTCGGGAAGTCTTGCGGGAAGGTCTTCTGCCGCCTGTGTCAACCCGGCGATCCTGTCTATCTGTCCCGTAACGACCTGATTGATCGCCTGACCTTCGCTATGGCGCATGTCGACAAGATCAATCAACGCGCCGTCAAGCGTCGTCAGCAGTGTCTTGTGCAGCGCTGCCTGTGTTTCCTCGTCGTCTTCCGGTTCCTTCAGCTCAAAGACACCCTTTTGCGAGAGGATTCCGTCGAGCGAGGGTGGCGCAAGGTCCGGCACCTTCTCCTTGAGAAGGTCGATGGTCGACAGAACCGCCTCAAGAGCGGCCTCATTGACCTGAAGCTGCTGTTCCGACTGATCCCGCTGCATGGCAAGCCCGATCGTGACATTGCCACGTCTCAGGATCTTGCTGCACCGTTCTCTGATCTGGGGTTCCAGTGTTTCCAGACCGGCGGGTATGCGGATACGCAGGTCAAGCGACTTGCCGTTGACCGATCTCAGTTCCCAGGTCCAGCGCACCGCCCCCATTTCCCCGAGGGATCTAGCAAATCCTGTCATGCTGGCAAGCGCCATGTGCCCCTCCGGAAGTCTTTGATGGCTTACTGCGCTGCAGACCTTGGTGTCAGGCGCAAAAAATCACTCAGTTGGACGTCTCAGGCTCAACGTCCTGTTGCTGTTCAGCCTGCCGGCGCTGCCGCTCGACCTGACGCCATTTGCGGACATTTTCCTGGTGCTGTTCATAGGTTTCGGCAAAGGCATGACCGCCCGTACCATCCGCGACAAAAAACAGATCCTGCGTGCGTGAAGGATTGGCAACCGCTTCCATCGCGGCGCGGCCCGGATTGCCGATCGGCCCCGGTGGCAACCCATCGATCTGGTAGGTGTTGTATTCGTTTTTCGCGTCAATCTCGGACTGCTTGATGGCCGAACGATCTTTCAACCAGGCTTCGCCGCCATAAAGGCCGTAGAGAATCGTCGGATCGGATTGCAGCCGCATGTTCTTGTTCAAACGGTTGACGAACACACCAGCGACGCGAGAACGCTCATCGGCCAGTGCAGTTTCCTTTTCCACGATGGACGCCAGAATCACCAGTTCCTCGGGTGAGTTGACCGGCAATTCATCCGTACGTCTTTCCCAGACCTCGGCGAGCAGACGTTGCTGTGCCTGTTTCATCTGATTGAGAACTTCCTGGCGGCTTGTTCCCCTTGCGAATGTGTAGGTTTCAGGCAAAAGGTCTCCTTCAGCAGGGACTTCGGTGATTTCACCTTCCAGAATCGGATGTGCCCGAACACGTTCGATGATTTGCGCGGTTGTCCATCCTTCAGGAACGGTAACCGAATGGGTGACGGCATTGCCTTCCACGAGATCCGTCATGATCTCGTGCATGGAGACACCTGGGGCAAAGGCATATTCGCCGGCTTTCAACGCCGTCGCATTCTTGTAAAACCGAATACCGAGATTGAAGACCCATTCGTCGAACATGCTGTCATTGATGACACCCTTGCCGGCAAGACGGTCGGTAATGCCTGACAAACCGGAACCGGAGGAAATCACCACCATTGCTTCCTCGGACAAGGGTCCGGGTTCCTCGAATTTCTGCTTGCCGAAATAAAGCGCGCCACCGACGGCCGCCAGACCGAAAACCGCGAGGGTAATGATCAGATTGCTCAGGATCACAAGGGGATTGCGCACGTGCCGGGAGCGTTGCGGCGGTTCCGGAGCCGGCTCGGGTTGCAGGGCTTCACGCGGGCTTTTCGGCTTTATGCGCATATCGGGTCACATCTCCAAGATTGATCCCAAAACCGTGACACAGGCTCAAGCAGACCAGTTGTCACAATCAAATTCTCAGGCCGGGCAAGAGAATCAGGCCCGGCCTGAGAGAACTTGAAAGGGTTATGCGGCAACTTTACGGAAGACGAGCGATGCATTCGTGCCGCCGAAACCAAATGAGTTCGACAACGCGACGTCAATATTCATCGCCTTAGCCGTGTGCGGCACCAGATCGATCTCGGTCTGGACCGAAGGATTGTCCAGATTGATCGTCGGCGGCGCCATACCGTCCCTGATCGCAAGAACAGAGAAAATCGCTTCCACAGCACCCGCTGCCCCCAACAGGTGGCCAATCGAGGACTTTGTCGACGACATGGTCAGGTTCTTGGCATGCTCTCCTGCCAGCCTGCTGACCGCACCAAGCTCGATTTCATCTCCAAGAGGAGTGGATGTTCCGTGTGCGTTGACGTAGTCGATATCGCCAGGCGTTATTTCTGCGCGTTTCAATGCGGCTTCCATGCACCTGTAGGCGCCATCGCCATCAGATGACGGTGCCGTAATGTGATGGGCATCGCCGGAGAGACCATAGCCGATGACTTCGGCATAGATCCGGGCCCCGCGCTGAACAGCGTGCTCGTACTCTTCCAGCACAACCACGCCAGCTCCCTCGCCCATGACAAAACCGTCCCGAGCCACATCATAGGGGCGTGAGCCCTTTTCAGGGGTGTCGTTGAACCCGGTCGACAAGGCCCGACATGCGGCAAATCCGGCGATTGCCAGACGGCAGAGAGGTGATTCCGCCCCGCCGGCAACCATGACATCCGCATCACCGAAGGCAATCAGGCGAGAAGCATCACCGATCGCGTGCGCCCCTGTGGAGCACGCGGTCACAACGGCGTGGTTCGGTCCCTTCAATCCGTGGCGAATGGAAACATAACCGCCCGCCAGGTTGATAAGACGCCCGGGAATGAAGAACGGGCTGATCCGCCGCGGACCCTTCTCCGCCAGGAGATGAGCCCCTTGTTCAATTCCCTGCAGTCCGCCAATGCCGGAGCCGATCAGAACACCGGAGCGTGCCTGCTGTTCGTACGTTTCCGCCTTGAAACCGGAATCGGCCATTGCCTGATCGGCCGCGGCCATGGCGTAGACGATAAAGTCATCAACCTTGCGCTGTTCCTTGACGTCCATCCAGTCATTGGGATCGAACGCGCCGTCCTCGCCCGGATCACGCGGAATCTGGCAGGCAATCTGGCAGGCCAGATCGTCAACCTTGAAATTCGTGACCTTGTTGGCCCCGCTCTTTCCTTCGAGGATCTTTTTCCAAGTGGCATCGACGTTACCGCCAAGCGGCGACACCATGCCCAACCCAGTTACGACAACTCGCCTCATTAACCCGCACTTACGTTGGAAGGGCCTGGCGGAGCTTTCCCCGCCGGCCCGGTCGTCATTCAGAACTCAAGCAGGGTTGCCCCTTACTTGTTGGCTTCCAGAAACTTGACAGCGTCGCCGACGGTCAGGATCGTTTCCGCAGCGGTGTCGGGAATCTCAACGCCGAACTCTTCTTCAAATGCCATGACCAGCTCAACGGTGTCGAGGCTGTCTGCGCCCAGGTCATCGATGAAGCTTGCGCCTTCCACAACCTTCTCCGCGTCTACACCCAGGTGCTCAACAACGATTTTCTTTACCCGATCCGCGATATCGCTCATCTTTCACTTCCTTGTTTTTCGTCTATTCGTCGCTCGCGATATTGTACCGGACCGGTTTTCAAAAAACGTCGGCGCCAACTCACGGCTTGAAGATGTCTCAGCATCATCGGACCAGTTCACCAGACTCGACAACGCAATTCGTAACAATCGGCGGGTAGGTAACACACTTTGTTGACCATTACCAGCCAGTCCCGGCCGCTTCAAAGCGGTCCGGATTCTTTTTGCCAGTTTGGCAAAACTCTCTTTTAAATCATGGCCATGCCACCGTTCACATGCAGTGTTTGGCCAGTGATGTATGCCGCCTCGTCGCTGGCAAGATAAAGCGCGGCAGAGGCAATCTCCGCCGACGTGCCCAGACGGCCTGCCGGAACGCTCGTCAGAATTGATTCTTTTTGCTTGTCGTTCAGCGCATCGGTCATCGCTGTTTCGATAAATCCGGGCGCAACCGTATTGACGGTGATGTTTCTGCTGGCCACCTCGCGTGCCAGAGACTTGTACATTCCGATCATTCCCGCCTTTGCGGCAGCATAGTTGACCTGCCCCGGATTGCCGGTCACACCGACAACCGATGTGATGCCGATGATGCGGCCGGTACGACGTTTCATCATGCCCCTGATTGCAGCACGGCAAAGGCGGAAACCGGAACTCAGATTGACCTCCAGAACCTGGTCCCACTCTTCGTCCTTCATGCGCATGAAGATATTGTCACGGGTAATTCCGGCATTGTTGACGAGAATGTCCACAGAACCCATTTTCTCTTCAGCCAACGGCAACAAGGCGTCGACCGCATCACGATCGGACAAGTTTGCAGGTGTCACGAACGCGCGTTCGCCAAGGTCCGCCGCAAGGGCTTCCAGCTTTTCGGCACGTGTGCCTGACAGGGAAACCGATGCTCCCTGGGCATGCAACACCCGGGCAATTGCCTCGCCTATACCACCGGTCGCGCCGGTGACGAGCGCGTTTTTGCCTTCCAAGCTGAACATCTAAGATCCTTCCCTCATCGTATTGCGTACCAGAATGTGACCGTTGCCGGCAGAACCGTTCCTATCCGCCGATCGTTGCCATCAGCGCGTCAATGTCTTCCGGCGTGTTCACGGACAAACCCGTGGATTCCTTGTGAATGCGTCTGACCATGCCCGACAGGACCTTGCCGGTCCCGACTTCTACAAAAGTATCGACACCTTGGCCAGCAAGCCACAGAATACTCTCGCGCCAGCGAACCGTACCGGTCACCTGCTCGACCAGTCTGGAGCGGATCTCGGTAGGGTCCGTGATCGGTTCAGCAAGAACATTGGCGACCAGCGGAACCACCGGAACGTTGATTTCAGCATTCGCGAGTGCATCGGACATGGCGTCTGCAGCCGGCGCCATCAAGGAACAATGGAACGGGGCACTGACCGGCAACATGATTGCCCGACGGGCGCCTTTGGCCTTTGCTATCTCGACAGCGCGCTCTACGGCTGCAAGATGACCTGAGACAACGACCTGTCCCGGCGCATTGTCGTTCGCCGCCTGACAGACTTCTCCCTGGGAGGCCTCCTGAGCTACTTCCACCGCAACATCGAAATCCAGTCCCAGCAAAGCCGCCATTGCACCAACCCCCACCGGAACGGCGTTCTGCATCGCGTCTCCGCGTACCCGCAACAATCGGGCGGTGGTGGCAATATCGAGACTTCCGGCTGCCGCAAGCGCGGAATATTCGCCAAGGGAATGACCTGCGACAAAGGCAACGCTCGACTTCAAGTCGAGGCCCCTGGCTTCAAGCACCCTCATTGTTGCAAGACTGACAGCCATCAACGCCGGCTGAGCGTTCGCGGTCAAAGTCAGAGTATCGTCAGGTCCGTTCCACATGACATCGGACAGCTTTTGTCCCAACGCGTCATCCACTTCATCAAAGACGGCCTTTGCTTCGGGGAAGGTTTCAGCGAGAACCTTGCCCATTCCAACGCTCTGGCTGCCCTGGCCGGGAAAAGTGAATGCTATGGTCATCTTGGAAACGCCTCCGTTGAAACGTGCGCGGGCCTGCCTCTTTCATAAGGTGTGGACCATCGGCTTTGGAAGAAAGCGAATTGCCTGCCCAGCTCTGGGCTGACGTCATACTTGGCGCGAGGCTATGGTACGCTCTTGCCCGACCTGTCAAGGCCCAGACAAAAATCAAGCGCAGATTCTTGCTTTTTTAAAGGGAATTTCGGTTTTTTCGATGAACCCTTCTCTTTCTACCGGCACATTGTGCATGGAACAAAAGAACGGATTCAACCGGCAATCGTGGGAACAACTGTCGTATTTGGATGAACCGTTTGGGTTTAGAGACCGGTCCGAAATCAACCTGTTGGACGATGCGAGCCCTGCAATCAACCTGCCAGTGTCACATTGCCACTTCACACTCTCGCCAAAGTAGCGTAATTGACAATTTTTACACTATCAGTGCGGGGGCATGATGAAAAATTCCATCTCTGGGGTGCTTGCGGCAGCCACAGTCGCGATATCGGTTCTGACTTCAAGCCACGTGGCACAAGCAGTCACTTTCGACTTCAATTTCTCCTTTTCAAACCCTGAATCGTTCGGTGGAGGCCACATTACCGGAATCGTCCGGGGACTGACGGAAGGAACTTCCAATGCAACAAGCGTTGAAATTCTAGGCAACACCGAAAACTTCGGCCTCGGCGGCTACATCGGACCGCCGGAGACGAACACGTTCATAAACCTCTGGAAGGTTGAAAGTGGTGCTGTCACACACGTCGATTTCGTTTCTTACATCGACAACACTCCAGGAGCAGGTAGCGATTGCTGCGTTTTGTACCTTTGGTTCTTCCCTCCGACGGGCGCTGCCGAAGGAGCGTTGAGATTGCGCAACAATTATACACCTTATCCCGAAGGTGACCTGGGACTCCGGTTCACGCCTGTTCCCCTTCCGGCAAGTGGCGGACTGCTGTTCGCGGCGATAATGGGCGTTGCAGGGGTTCGTCGCTGGAAGAAGTCCTCTGCCTGAACGAATTCACCAAACTCCTGCTTTGGGTCCAACCAAACGTGATCTCTTGCCTGGAACAAAAACTGCCAACCTGCGTCTTTGCAATTGGACGCAGGGTGACATCACCAGCAGCGTTCCAAAGGTAGGAGACAATGCTCGATTTGGACTTGCAATTCCCACAAAACAGAGTATAGAGCGCGCTTCATCCGGGTTTGGCCGGGGGCTGAACGGAAGGGCGTTTGCCAGGATTTTTTTGAGAGATCCGACTTCCCGTGTTCCCACTCCCGTAAGATTTCTCGTGCGCCTTTCCGGGTCTACGAGGAGGCTTTGCGCCAATCCCGCGTTGTCAACACGAAGAAAGGCTATTTTCATGCCTCTTTATGAGCACGTTTTCCTGGCGCGCCAGGATGTTTCGGCACAACAGGTCGAACAGCTCGTCGAACAGTACAAGGGCCTCATCGAAGGCGCTGGTGGTACTGTCGGCAAGATTGAAAACTGGGGTCTGCGGTCCCTTGCCTACCGCATCAAGAAAAATCGTAAAGCTCACTATACGCTTATGAACATCAACGCGCCGCATGCCGCTGTCGCCGAGATGGAGCGTCAGATGGGCCTCAGCGAAGATGTCCTGCGCTGCATGACCTTCCGCGTCGGTGAACTGGATGAAGAACCATCCGCCATGATGCAGAAGCGTGATCGCGACGACCGCCGTGGCGGTGGCCGGGGTGATCGCGGCGACCGTGGTGATCGTGGCGACCGTGGTGAGCGTTCTGGTGGTGGCCGTCCGCCACGCCGTGGTGATGAGGAGTAAGAGACAATGGTTGATATTGCACAGCTTCCGAGCCGCCGTCCGTTCTTCCGTCGCCGGAAGACCTGCCCGTTCTCCGGTTCCAATGCACCGAAGATCGACTACAAAGACATCCGTCTGCTGCAGCGTTACATCTCTGAGCGCGGCAAGATCGTTCCGAGCCGCATCACCGCGGTCTCCGCGAAGAAGCAGCGTGAACTGGCTCGTGCGATCAAACGTGCACGCCTGCTCGGCCTGCTGCCGTTCGTGATCAGCTAACGCTTCCTTTTGGAAGCCGACTTCTCCCGGGCCCTCCCGGGAGACCCGTATTGGGACCGCGGACATTCGGTCTCTAACCGCCGAACAGGCGGGACAGTAGGAGAAAAAAATGCAAATCATTCTTCTTGAGCGTATCGCAAGGCTCGGCCAGATGGGCGACACCGTTCGCGTCCGCGACGGCTATGCCCGTAACTACCTTCTGCCGCAAGGCAAGGCGCTCCGCGCCAACAAGGCAAATCTGGAGCGCTTCGAGCTTGAACGCGCGCAACTCGAAACCCGGAATCTGGAACGCAAGAGCGAAGCAGAAGCCGTTGCTTCCAAGCTCGACGGCGAAGCACTGGTGATGATTCGCTCGGCGGGCGAGACCGGCCAGCTCTACGGATCCGTTTCCACGAGAGACGTTGCAGATGGTCTGACAGAGAGTGGCTTCACGGTTGCCCGCAACCAGGTCGAACTGCGCACACCGATCAAGACAATCGGTCTGCACACCGTTCTGATCCGTTTGCATCCGGAAGTCGAAGTCACCATCTCCGTCAACGTCGCCCGCTCCGAAGACGAAGCAGCGCGCCAGGCAGCCGGTGAAGACCTGACGACGCCGGAACAGGACGTCTTCGAGTTTGAAGAAGACGAGGAAGACGCAGAAGCCGAAGGCAACGAGGAAGGTTCCGAGGCCGAAGAAGAAGCTCCTGCAGAAGACGAAGTCTGATCGGCTTTCACGTTCTTCTCCAGTCAAGCACAAAACGGCACTGCTCGCAGTGCCGTTTTTATTTTGCCAGCAATTCATTTCGCCAAAATTCGACGTTGCCTAAACCAGCAAATTCAAACTCCCATACAACGCGTTGAATCCACAGCCCAATTCCTTAACTGCTCATTAACCTCACTAAAAAAGCGATAGTTTTCAATGACTAAGATCTATCGCCTTGAGTCTCCAAACAGCTTTTGTGTCAAGCAGGATTCGAGTCTTTCCCCGCTGATCTGTGCAAGTCGGTGGGAAACAATGACAGTCGTTTTTGAGCCTTGAGACCGCCCGCGTCAGAAGGTATGCCCAATGAACTTGGGTCATTGGGGGTCGGTATGAAGGGCACGTTGCAGAAGGTCGAAACAGAAGAAGACATTCAGCGTCTCGCTCCGCACAATGCGGAAGCGGAACGTCAGCTTCTGGGTGCGATTCTCGTCAACAACGAAACCTTTTATCGGGTCTCCGACTTTTTGGAGCCACTTCATTTTTTCGTGCCATCGCATCACGACATCTACGAAAAGATCAGCCACCTGATTCGGGCCGGCAAGACGGCTTCTCCAATCACGCTGAAAACCTTCTATCCCGCAGACGCAAAGATAGCGGACCTGTCCGCGACGCAGTTTCTGCTGCGTCTTGCCGGTGATGCGGCCTCGATCATCAACGCGGAAGACTACGGACGAACCATCTATGACCTCGCCATTCGCAGGAACCTCATCCGGATTGGCGAAGACATGGTCAATATCGCTTTTGATGCCCCGATAGATGTGCCACCGGGTCAGCAAATCGACGATGCTGAACGCAGGCTGTTTGAACTTGCCGAAACCGGCCGCAGCGAGGGTGGTTTCGTAGCTTTTGGCGATGCGCTTACCGAAACAATCGAAATGGCGCATGCCGCCTACAATCGTGAAGGTGCCCTTTCGGGAACGTCCACCGGCCTGAGGGAGCTGGACAAACTCATGGGCGGGTTGCAGCAATCCGATCTGATCGTTCTTGCCGGTCGTCCGGCAATGGGGAAAACCTCGCTTGCCACAAACATCGCCTACAACATCGCACAGGCGTTCAAATCGGAAGAACAACAGGATGGTTCGGTCAAGACTGTCAATGGCGGCGTGGTCGGCTTCTTCTCACTCGAAATGTCCGCAGAGCAGCTCGCGACCCGTATAATTTCCGAACAGGCGGAGATCTCGTCTTCCAAGATCCGTCGTGGGGACATTACGGAAGCAGAATTTGAAAAACTTGCCGCGTGTGCCCAGACAATGCAGTCAGTGCCACTGCATGTTGACCAAACGGGCGGTATCTCCATCGCTTCCCTGGTGGCGAAGGCACGCAGGCTGAAACGCCAGCGCGGCCTCGACCTGCTTGTGGTCGACTATATCCAGTTGTTGTCGGGGTCCGCCAAGAACACAGGCAACCGGGTGCAGGAGATCACCGAAATCACTACCGGCCTGAAAGCACTGGCCAAGGAACTCAACGTTCCGATCATTGCGCTTTCTCAGCTGTCCCGCCAGGTCGAATCTCGTGACGACAAACGCCCAATGATGTCTGATCTTCGCGAATCGGGATCCATCGAGCAGGATGCCGACGTGATCCTGTTCGTTTACAGGGAAGAATATTACCTTTCCAAGACCGAGCCCGAGATCGGGTCACCTGAATATGCAGCTTGGGAATCCAAGCACGAGGCTGCAAGAGGCAAGGCAGAAGTGATCATCGCCAAGCAGCGACACGGTCCTACGGGGACGGCGAATCTCCACTTCCAGGGCGAGTTCACCCGGTTCTCCGATCTGGCTGAGGATGACCATCTGCCGGAGCGCTACGAATAGTCAGTCATTCACACCTGGACCGAACGCACTGTGATATTGCGTCACTTAGCACCGAGCGCTTAGCTGCTCTGCGCGGTTCATGAGCGTATCGTCAATATCGTGCGAAGAAAAATATCATCGGCAGATCATAGATATTGGCTTGTACGTTTTGACAATTTTAAGTCATCTTTAAGCCTCGTTATTTACCCTAAGTAATCAATCATTAGAATTCGCCGATTTTTCTGGAAATGGATCATCGTGGTTTCACCGGTGCAAAAATTGTTGGAGGAAGCCAGGATCTTCCCCCGGAAGAACTGCAAGTGGCCCGGGATCCTCAGGCTCGAGAAGATTCACCAACCGTGTGTCGTCGAGGATATCAGTGCCGGTGGCTGCAGGATTGCAACCAAAACCAAAAACCTGAAGCAGAACGCAAAGGTCGTCCTTGAAGTTGAAAGCAAAAAACTGCGTTTTCACGGGGAAATACGCTGGACCCGCACGGATGAGGCCGGCATCGAATTTCTCTATCAGGACTAAGGCGTCAGGACGCAAATGACGGGCGTTTTTACAACGCGCTGCCCGATCTAACACCAGCGATCAATGGCCGCGTCAATCTTCCATTTTTCAATTGGAACCGGGTCCGATCATTGCGGTAGAATACCACCTGATTCCACGGGAACATCCCAATCTACCGGAGCAAAATCAGGACTGTGCCCAATCGACCGGAAACACCCTTCCATTCGGACCTCTATGGCGGACGAATCACCATTGACCTGGGTGCGATTGCGCAAAACTGGACTGCGTTGAAAGACAGGCTGGGAGATGCAACTGAATGTGCTGCCGCGATCAAGGCGGACGCCTATGGCATGGGCCAGGCGCAGGCCGGACAGGCGCTGTACGACGAAGGATGCCGAACCTTCTTCGTTGCCGTTCCGACAGAAGCGATCGCGCTAAGGCGCGTGCTTCCAGATGCGGTCATATATGCCCTGAACGGCCTGCTGCCCGGGACAATCGACCATTATCTCGAGCACCGTATCCGTCCGGTTCTGGGCTCGCATGCCGAACTGGTGGAATGGATAGACCTTTGCAAGGGTGCCGGGAGGTCATTTGACGCAGCGGTTCATGTCGATACCGGAATTCACCGGCTTGGACTATCGCCGAGTGAATTCACCGCGACGTTTTCAAAACCCGATCAAATGGGTCCTTTCATTCCCTCGCTTCTCATGAGTCATCTGGCCTGCGGGTCCAACCCAGCCCACGTGATGAATGATCATCAGCTCAGGCTATTCCGGGAGGTCACGGCTCCGCATGCTCACATTCGACGTTCTCTGGCGAACTCCGCAGGCGTTCTGATGGGTCCCGAGTTTCATTTCGATCTCGTGCGTCCCGGTATTTCCCTTTACGGCGGTCAGGCGATCGAAAATGAACCCAATCCGATGAAACCGGTTGCCAAGGTAGAGGCCCGCATCATGATCGTGCGTGACGTACCGGAGGGTGACACGATCGGCTACGGCGCCAGTCACACCGCTGGCCGGCCACTCAAAAACGCCGTCGTTGCTGCTGGTTATGCCGACGGACTGCTCCGGGGCGCGAGTTCGACAGATAGCCGCCCGGGCGGGTTTGCGATGATCGGCGGTCACAAGGCCCCGATCCTCGGTCGGATCTCGATGGACATGATTACGCTTGACGTTACCGACGTTCCCGATCATCTGGTCAGACGCGGCGCGTTTGTGGAAATGCTCGGACCCAATGTTGCAGCTGCGGACCTGGCAGCGTATGCCGAAACAATAGACTATGAATATCTGACAAGCTTGGGGCAGCGCTTCGAGCGCATCTATCGCCCACTCAGCTAACTGGAGATCCCATGGCCCGGCGGTCCAGCTCTTTCGTCTGCCAGTCCTGTGGCGCAGTTACTGCCAAATGGGTCGGGCGCTGCGAGTCGTGCGGTGAATGGAACACGATTGTCGAGGAACAGACCGGTGGCGGGGTCGGGGGCGGTCCGCAACGTGCACCGCGTAGCAAGGGACGCGTTGTTCCGCTTGTAGGCCTGTCCGGTGACACGAAAGAAGCTCCCCGTATCCAGACAAATGTTGCGGAACTGGACCGGGTGACCGGAGGCGGCTTTGTTCGCGGCTCGGCGCTATTGGTCGGCGGTGATCCAGGCATTGGCAAATCCACGCTTCTGATTCAGGCTGCCGCACAGTTGGCAAATCTCGGACACAAGACCATCTATATTTCAGGCGAGGAAGCGATCGGACAGGTTCGCCTGCGTGCCGAACGCCTGGATCTTGCCGACGCTCCGGTCGCACTTGCCGCCGAAACCAGTGTCGAAGACATCCTTGCGACGCTTGAGGCTGACAAACCGCCCGCGATGCTGATCCTGGACTCAGTTCAAACCTTGTGGACCGATCAGGTAGAATCGCCACCAGGCACAGTGACCCAGGTCCGCGCCTCGGCGCAGGCCATGGTGCGCTATGCGAAGAAAAACGGCACCACACTTGTACTTGTGGGTCATGTGACGAAGGACGGACAGATCGCCGGCCCACGTGTGGTGGAGCACATGGTCGACGCCGTGCTTTATTTTGAAGGTGATGGTGCGCACCAATACCGGATCCTGCGCTCGGTGAAAAACCGCTTCGGCGCAACCGATGAAATCGGCGTTTTTGAAATGACCGGCAAGGGGTTGGCGGAAGTCTCCAATCCATCGGCGCTCTTTTTGGGGGACCGGTCAACATCGTCACCTGGTGCAGCCGTGTTTGCCGCACTCGAAGGGTCCAGACCGCTTCTCATTGAAATCCAGGCACTCGTTGCTCAATCGACGCTTGGAACACCCCGCAGGGCAGTGATCGGTTGGGACAGTGCGCGTCTTTCCATGATCCTTGCGGTTCTGGAAGCGCGGTGTGGTGTGCGGTTTTCCCAGCACGATGTTTACCTGAATGTGGCTGGCGGCCTTAAAATCAACGAACCGGGAGCCGATCTTGCAGTTGCAGCGGCATTGATATCATCGCTTAGCGGGCTTGCCCTTCCGGCCAATTGCGTCTATTTCGGCGAGGTCAGCCTGTCAGGTGCCATCCGGCCTGTCGCCCAGGCCCAGTCCAGGCTGAAAGAAGCGGAGAAACTCGGCTTCGATCAGGCGATATGTCCGGAGGGGAACCTCAAGGACGGTGCGGCATCGTCATTCAAGGCATCCGGCCTGTCGGAACTTGGGGACTTTGTCGCGAAACTCTCGGCTGAGGCTAGTGCGTCGAAGGGCGCAGAAGCATAATGCCCATGGGATCGGAATAGAGAATTCAGCTCTTTTTTGAGCACCAGACAAAGGGACTTTTCAGGAACATGCCGATAACCATTCTGGACGGACTGCTCTTGGCCATCATGTTCATTTCGGCGGTGCTTGCCATGATCCGGGGATTTGTCCGCGAAGTCCTTTCGATCGTCTCCTGGGTTGCAGCGGCGGCCGCGGCCTTTCTGCTCTATGAACGGGTCTTGCCCTACGCGAAACAGTACATAACTCATGATCTGGTAGCTGCCGGCGCTTCGGCCGCAGCTGTGTTTCTGGTGACACTGGTCATTGTCAGCTATATTACGATGCGGATTTCGGATTTTGTGCTGGACAGCCGGATCGGTGCGCTGGACCGCACACTCGGCTTTGTGTTCGGCGCTGTACGTGGCCTTTTGTTGCTCGTGGTGGCGATGATGTTCTTCAACTGGTTCGTCCAGCCTGATCAGCAGCCGGAATGGGTCCTGGACGCAAAGTCGAGACCTATCCTGCTTTCGATTGGCGAGCGCCTTGTCGCCGTCCTGCCGGAGGATCCGGAAAAGGCGATCCTGGACAGAATACGCGATGCTGATCTGACGGGTAACAACGCCGGAGCACCATCCGAGGAGCCTGAATACAGCGAAACCGAGCGTCAGGGCCTGGATCAGCTGACGAGCGACAACAACTGACGCCGACAGAAGCGAAGACCTATCCGCACCGGCAGATCGCATTACCGCGTGCCAAACGACAATGCTGCTTTCGCGAGGAAGCAGGCCAATTCAAAGTCTCGGGCCGCAATCTCTGTCGGCCGAAAAGAGGAGTGTTCGCCATGACTGGCGGAACGGAAGTGGACGAGCTGTTTGATATGGATGGCGACACGCTTCGTGAAGAGTGCGGTGTCTTCGGCATTCTGGGACACGAGGACGCCAGCGCCCTCGCCGCCCTTGGTCTGCACGCTTTGCAACATCGGGGGCAGGAAGCAGCCGGTATAGTTACCTTCGACAATGATCAGTTCCGCGCAGAACGGCATCTGGGACTTGTCGGCGATCACTTTTCCGATGCAGATACGATCGGGCGCCTGACCGGCCGTGCTGCCGTCGGTCACGTACGGTACTCCACGACCGGCGAAACAATCCTGCGAAACGTACAGCCACTGTTTGCCGAACTCGATGGAGGCGGGATCGCGGTCTGCCACAACGGGAACTTCACAAACGCTCTCACGCTGAGGCGACAGTTGATCCGCGACGGTGCGATCTGTCAGTCCACATCGGACTCCGAAGTCGTGCTCCAGCTGGTCGCCCGCTCCCGCAAGAACAAGATCGTCGACCGTTTCATTGAAGCGATCACGCAGATGGAAGGTGCCTACTCGCTCGTGGCGCTGACGTCCAAGAAGCTCATCGGCGCGCGGGATCCGCTTGGCATCCGTCCTCTCGTCCTCGGCGATCTGAACGGCGCGCCAATCCTGGCTTCAGAGACCTGTGCGCTTGATATCATCGGCGCGAAATTCATCAGGGAAGTCGAAAACGGTGAAGTGATCGTCTGTACGTCGACCGGCATCCAGTCCTTTTTTCCGTTCGGCAAACAGCAGGCACGGCCCTGCATCTTCGAATACATCTACTTTTCACGGCCGGACTCCGTTCTGAGTGGTCGCAGCGTCTACGATGTCCGCCGGGAAATGGGCAAGCAACTCGCGCGCGAAACCAGTGTTGAAGCCGATGTAATCGTACCGGTACCCGACAGTGGCGTTCCGGCCGCGATCGGATACAGCCAGGAAAGCGGCATTCCGTTCGAACTTGGTATCATCCGAAATCACTATGTCGGCCGGACATTCATCGAACCAACGCAGCAGATCCGGGCGCTAGGCGTGAAGATGAAGCATTCGGCGAACCGGTCCCAGATCGAAGGCAAGCGCGTTGTTCTGGTCGACGACAGCCTCGTTCGCGGCACCACGTCGGTCAAGATCGTCCAGATGATCCGTGAAGCCGGTGCCAAGGAAGTCCATTTCCGGCTTGCCAGCCCGCCGATCCGCTATTCCGACTATTACGGGATCGATACGCCGGTCCGGGAAAAACTTCTGGCCGCCAAATACAGCCTCGAAGAAATGTGCGCATATATCGGCGCCGACAGTCTCGCGTTCCTGTCCGTCGACGGTATGTACAAGTCCATGGGGTATGACGGTCGCGACAACGAAAACCCGCAATTCACCGATCACGGATTTACCGGCGACTATCCGACGCCGCTGACGGATCTTTCCGAAGACCAGGAATTCATCAGCGCACCGCGCCTGGTGGAGGTCGGTTAAGAGACATAGCATGACACAAGACTTTGACGGTCGGATCGCACTGGTGACCGGCGCCTCTCGCGGTATTGGCTATCAGATCGCAAAACAACTCGGTGAACGCGGCGCACATGTCATCGCACTCGCCCGGACCGTCGGCGGTCTGGAAGATCTCGACGACGAGATCAAGGCAGCTGGCGGCCAGACGACACTGGTGCCCGTGGACCTGATGGATTTCGATGCACTCGACCGGCTCGGCGCCGCCATTTTCGAGCGCTGGAAGAAACTCGACATTCTTGTCGGCAATGCCGGAATGCTCGGAGTTCTATCCCCCCTCGGCCATATCAGTCCGAAGGACTTTGAAAAGGTCATGGCTGTGAACGTCACAGCAAACTGGCGCCTCGTCCGCTCGCTGGACCCGTTGCTGCGCCAGTCGGATGCTGGTCGGGCATTGTTCCTGACCTGTGTCCAGGCACAAACGCGCACCGCGTTCTGGGGCTTGCAATCAATCAGCAAGTCCGCTGTTGAAGCAATGGCCAGAACCTGGGCAAATGAAAGCCTTCAAACTGCGATGAAAATCAACCTCGCTGACCCGGGCCCCACGCGAACAGGCCTTCGCGCCAAGACCATGCCAGGCGAAACACCGGAGAACCTGCCGACAACCCAAGTGGTTGCAGCGGACCTTGTCGAACTGCTGAAACCCGAAATCTTTCGGACAGGTGAGCTTTATGACCGTATCAGCGGCGAGTGGACGAGCTAGGTTTCATCCTTCGCAGATGGTGTATTGAGGCACTGCCGGATCCAAGCCGGAATGCGAGAGCAGCACTTTATGCGCAAGAACACGAAAGCAATCGCCTGGGACTTCGATGGCGTCCTCAATCGCAATGTCATCGGAGGCAAGTTCGTCTGGTCCGAAACACTGGAAGAAGACCTCGGAATACCGTTGAAGGACTTTCAGGAGGGCATATTCAATCGGACTTTCATGCAAGTCATTTCCGGAAAGACAGACCTGAAAGACCATGTACGGGATTGGTTGTGCAGGCAAGATCACCCACATACTGCAGATGCAATTCTGACCTACTGGTTTGCGAAGGACGACCTTCAAGATCCGCTTACCTGTGGCCTTGTTGAACGACTTCGTCTGACAGGGATCCGTCAGGTTGTCGCGACAAACAACGAACATCACCGCACAACATACATCGAGAGGACCTCAGGTTTTTCGGACCGTGTCGACAGGGTTTTCTCTTCAGGGCGGATTGGCCATGCAAAGCCAAATGCGGCGTTCTTCCGACATGTCAGCACATCTCTCGATCTTCCTCCGGAAGATATGCTGTTAATCGATGACAGCTCGGCAAACATCGCGGCAGCGCGCTCACTCGGCTGGGACGGCTTTCATTTTACGGAAGAAACCAGGACCGAGCTTGCATCCTTTCTCGGCCTTTGAAAGCATGTAGCCTTTCCTATCAGCGGTACAGGAGGCCGTTCCATGCAACTCGGTGCGTTTTCAATCAGCCTGACGGTCAAGGATCTTCAGAAATCAAAAGCCTTTTATGAAGGTCTCGGCTTCTCGGACCTGGGCGGATCGGGCGCGGACGGCTGGGCAATCCTGAAAAACGGGGACACCGTCATCGGCCTGTTCCAGGGCATGTTTGAAAAGAACATGCTGACCTTCAATCCGGGCTGGGACCAGGGTGCGCAAAAACTCGACACCTTTCAGGACATCCGTGAACTCCAACAGCAATTGAAGTCCAAAGGTTATGCCTTTGAGGCAGAAGCGGACGAATCGACCACCGGTCCGGCCAGTTTCGTGCTGATCGATCCGGACGGAAATCCGGTGCTTGTCGACCAGCACGTCTGACACTTGTTACTCGGCAGCTTCCAGGGGTGCGAAGGAACTTTCGGCGATTTCCCTGATATCCCCGAAAACACCCGGTGCTCCCACGACCACGCGAGCCCCGTGATATAGCGAATTATTGACGTCCTGCTCCATCACCACGCCGCCTGCTTCCTTGATGAGCAACATGCCAGCCAGGCAATCCCAGGCATTCATGTGTGATTCCGCATAACCGATCAGCCGGCCGGCCGCTGTATAGGCGAGCATCAACCCACCCGAGGCATTACGGAAAAACACGCCGCCTTTTGATACAAGAGCGCCAATGACATTCACGGCATCCGTAACGGCCGTCCGGCCATTGAAACCGACACCGACAGATCCGTTGGACAGGCTGTCGCTGGTCGACACCTTGATTTGTTTGCCATTCAGGAAGGCGCCCTGCCCCGCTGCTGCGGTGAAAGTCTCCTTGGCCACCGGATCGTGGATCACGCCGACGATAACCTGGCCCTGGTGAACGCAAGCAATGATTACGCACCATTGTGGTATGCCGGTGACGAAATTCGCAGTCCCGTCGATTGGATCGGTGATCCAGGTGTAGCCGGATGTACCTTCTTCTATGCCGTGCTCTTCACCCAAAATGCTGTCGTCGGGATATGATTTGGCAAGTTCCTTGCGGATCAGCGTTTCAACATTCCTGTCTGCTTCGGACACCAGGTCCTGGTGTCCTTTCTGGGTGATAGTCAGCGTGTCGAGTTTACGAAAATACTCCAGACCGAGTTCACCTGCCTGGATTGCAAGACGTTCGGCAAACGCAAGCCGTTCGGAAATCATTATTTTGCTCCTTCGAAACCCGATAAGTTGAGGCCGGTTTGCGATCGCTCCGAATACTTCGTCGCCCGCACACCGGATCCGTGACTACTGAATCTTTCGCTTTTTCCCGGGGGCGTACGGATTTTCCCCTTTGCGATATGTCAGGCGCACGGGAGTGCCCTGGATATTGAACTTTTCCCGCAAGGAATTCACCAGATAACGTGTATAGCTCTCCGGCAACTGTTCCGGACGGGAACAGAAAACGATGAAATGAGGTGGCCGCGTTTTCGGTTGCGTCATGTAGCGCAGTCGAATCCGCCGACCCGCCACGGCAGGTGGCGGGTGATTTGCCGTGACCCTGTCGAGCCAGCGATTGAGTTTGGAAGTCGAAACGCGGGCGTTCCAGGCTTCATAGGACTTGAAGACGCTTTCGACCAATCGGTCGATGCCCTGCCCCTGAATCCCGGATAATGTTGTGATCTGAACACCGCGAATCTGATTGAAGTAACGCTCGTTTGCGTCACGTATCTTCTTCCAAGCCGCTTCCCGATCTTCAACCAGGTCCCACTTGTTTATGGCGATCACCAGTGCCCGGCCTTCGCGCGCGACAAGATCGATTATCTGAAGATCCTGTTTTTCGAAAGACATCGTGGCATCGAGCGTGACGACGACAACTTCCGCGAACTTGATCGCTCTTAGCGCGTCGGCCACCGACAGTTTTTCGAGCTTTTCCTGAACCCTGGCTTTCCTGCGGATACCTGCCGTGTCGAACAGCTTGACATGCCGGTCGCGCCAGACCCAATCGACTGAAATCGAGTCGCGGGTGATGCCGGCCTCCGGCCCTGTCAGCATGCGGTCTTCACCCACCATCTCGTTGATCAGCGTGGATTTGCCCGCATTGGGCCTGCCGACGATCGCGACACGCAGGGGACGCTCTTTTGTGCCAGCCGGATCTTGCTCCTCGATGAACTCGCCGTCTTCATCCACATCGACATTGACGACTGCCTCTTCGCAGTTCGACTGTTCTTCATCGGACACGCGGTCGACATGCGGTTTCAGTGCATCGTAAAGATCAGCAAGTCCTTCTCCATGCTCGGCGGAAATCGCGATCGGTTCACCGAGACCGAGCGAGTAGGACTCATAAAGGCCACTCTCTCCCGCCCGGCCTTCCGCCTTGTTCGCAAGCAGGATCACGGGCCGTGTGGTCTTGCGGGCGACTTCGGCGAAATGCGCATCGAGCGGCGTAACGCCCGCGCGGGCATCGATCAAGAAAAGGACCGCATCCGCGGTCTCTATCGCTTCTTCGGTCTGCCGGCGCATCCGTCCTTCGAGCGAACTCTTGTCCGCCTCCTCCAGACCGGCTGTGTCGATGATCGTAAAACGGAGGTCGCCCAGACGCGCCTCCCCCGGCCGCCGATCCCTGGTGACACCGGGAGTATCGTCGACCAGCGCCAGGCGCTTGCCGACCAGGCGGTTGAACAAAGTTGACTTGCCGACATTCGGCCGTCCGATGATGGCGACAGTTGCGCCCACAGCAGTTTCTCCTGATGGGCAGGCTTCTTGAAGAGCCCGTCCCTGAAATCGAAAGCACCCGGCCCGCGATCAATCGAGCGCGGACAGGGCCTCTCATACTTATATCGATCGACAATGGACATCCAATCGATTCCGATTGGGTGCCCGCAGACTTAGTTGAACGCGGTAACCCCGTCATTGCCGGACAGCACGATAATTCGGCCACCGGCGACAATCGGTGTCACGTAGACATCCGCATTGGTTCTCTGGGTCGTCATAATGTTCCCGCTGGCCGCATCGACGATGGCGATCTGTCCATCGCTCGAAAATGCCACGAGCGCACCATTGGCCAGGATTGGCCCCGCCCAGTTGCGGCGGCGTTTCTTTTTCTCCGGCCGCGGCAGAGATGTTGCCCAAAGGGTTTCGCCGCTTTTCAGATCAAGTGCAACCATGCGGTCGTCCAGATCCACCATAAACAGTGCGCTACCGGACACAATCGGCGTGTGTACGCTGCCGAGATCCTGTTCCCAACGCCGCAATCCCGTGCGCGCATCGACCGCCACGGTTCTACCGGCAACACCGGTTGCATACACCATGCTGCCGGTCACCACGGGACTTGCCGAAACATCGGCAAGACCGGATAGCGCAAGTGTACGGAAACCGCGTGAAACGCTATCGACCCATTGAGCCTCTCCGGACTTGATGTCAATTGCCATGATCTCGCCGGAGGAAAAGGGAACGATTACCCGGTTTCCGGAGATTGCCGGATTTGCTGCCGACAACAATCCGGCGGTTTCTTCAATTCCGGCATAGGTCCAGGCGATTTCACCATCTGCCTTTGAAACCGCATAAACCTCATTGGACTGGGAGACGACAAAGACGTGACCTACGCCAGCGACCGGAGCACCGCGTGCCGGAGTGTCAAGTTCAGCGGTCCAAAGGACCTGCCCGGAGCCGGCGTCCAGCGCGACCAGCTGACGGTAGCTTGTTCCTGCATAGACGACGCCGTCGGCAACGGTAACACCGCCACCGGGACCGACGTCCCGCTCACCTTCCGGGCGGAGGTTCTGCGTCCAGGCACGGCCACCGGCCGTCGACAGGGCAACGATCTCACCATTGGGCTTATAGACGTAGATCTTGCTGCCATCGCTTACCGGACGCGACGAAATTCGCAAGGCGGACGATGTCAGTCCGCGCCCCGATGTTCCGACATTGGAGCGCCAGGATGTCGTTCCGGATATCGACACGGCCACATTGCCCGGGTCGTTGGTAAGGCCGCCGCCACTGGTCGTCCAGGACTGGCCGCCCGTCGCGGGGCCTACCTTGGCAGTCTGGCCAAGTGCACGCGCAGCAGGATCGGCACCGTCGAAAACAGGTTGCCGTTCACCGGGCAAGATTTTTTCCCGAGAAAACGGGTTGATTGAATCACCGAATTCACTCACCGACCCGCAGCCGGTCAATGCCAGGGAGAATGCAAAAATACCCAGCAGTGCAAATCTGCCGGAAGAACCTGCCGCAAAAATCACTAGTTGCTTCCTTCACCAGCCGCTTCATCACCGCCATTGGCAGCACGGATCACATCGTTCAGAAGAGACACACGGCGGCTTACATCGACTGGAGACTCGGGGTCATTCTCAACGGCGGAAATCCAGCTTCTCGCAGTTTCCATATCGCCGTTTTTCCATGCACTTACAGCAAGAAGCTCACGTGCTGCTGCACGAAATGGCGCCGTGTCGCCTGTCAGTTTTTCAACACGATCGGCAACTGCCGAATAACTCTCCAGATCAACAGCGATATAGCCGGCGCGCAACGCTGCCACGCTACGAATGGCTTCCATCTGACCGTTCTCTCTGGAAAGCGCATCGAATGCCGCAAGCGCTTCCTGGGATTTTCCCGATTTTGCCAGATCCGTCGCTATGCGGAGTTTCGCCAGCGCCGGATACCCGCCAATGGAGCCCTCCAGTTCACCGTATAGCTCGGCTGCCTCCTGGTACTTCTGTTCTTCAGAAAGCTGAACTGCGTCGTAAAACTTGTCGCCCGCATCCTGAGACTGCGTTTCCTGCCAATAGAGCCAACCGCGATAGCCGCCGGTGCCAACCACGATAAGAACCGCGACGCCGATAATCCACAGACCAAACCTGCTCCAAAGTCGACGGTATTTTTCCTGGCGGATATCCTCATCGACTTCGCGAAAAATGTCAGACATGCGTGTCTAGTTCCTGCATTGATCTTGCCGGTCCGCATTATTTATCGGACCACCACCCCTTTATGAGTGGCGCACATTATCCATTTGATCCGTCTCGGGCAATTCCCTGAACGGGCTTTAAGCTTCCCTTCGTGGCGCAAGTGGGGCAATCGCCGTCGAATTGACAAAAACACTTATGTTTTTCCCACGCTTCGTGCCTTACCCGACCGGGACACCAATGAGAAGTACGTGCAGTTTCCAGACAAACAGACCGTAAAGCGCCAGACCAATGAGAATCACCCAAACATCGGAATACCTGCCAGCACTTCGCGCGGCTGCGATCTGGCCAACTCCCGGGCCACGCCTTTTTATCGAAATGCGATCAGCGACTGCCCAGAGGAAAAATCCGCCAAACAAAAGAACCGAGGCCAGATCACCGTTCGCAAGAAGGTGTGACAGCGCCCACAGTTTGATCGCGACCAGCATCGGATGCTTCAGCGCCCTGGAAATCTTGCAGGGAATGTATGCGGCTGCCAGAAAAATGAAGACTGGCACCATCAGCAGCATCGTGACATGACGCAGCCAGATTGGCGGATCGTAGATGAGTGGCGAGCCTTCAAATCGCGCCACTCCATAGCCGTATATCGTCAGCCCCAGGCCAATAACCGATACGAGCGTGAAGAGACCTTTGTAACCGTTTTCGCCAAGTCTGGCGACAAGATTGCTGCGGGTCGCCGGCAACATCGGCAAGATATGAAATCCCAAAAAAAGTACCAATCCGGCAATCAGCAGTGCCATCCCGCTCTCCCTCAATCTGCGCGCGCCCGGACGGATAGTCAGGTCCCCAACCGCAAGCGGACCATAAGAGGCGGGCGGACGGGCCGCAACAGATTGCAGTATTCTGTCCCGCCAAAAGACTCAGCTTCCGGCAAATGGCCTGTTCTGCGGCAACCTTCAGGGAAATTTTGACGGAAAACCTTCAGTTTGGCTGGGAAATGCAGTCCCTGCAGGTTCCCCTCAACTCAATCGTCGTGCGCGCAAGCGTAAATCCCTCCGCCTGTGTCCACTCCTTGAGCAGTTTGATCACCTCGTCAGGTGTGAATTCGCTGACATCGCCGCAGTTTTCGCATATCGCGAACGCCGCAGTCCCATGCTCCGCACACCCCTTGTGACTACAGGCTACAAAGGCATTCAGGCTCTCGAGCCGGTGAACCATGCCGTATTCGACCAGCTTGTCGAGCGCGCGATAAACTTGGAGTGGTGCCCTGAAGCCGTTCTCTCGCAGAAGATCCAGGATTGCATAAGCCGTCAAAGGTCCACCTGCGTCTGACAGGGACCCGAAAACCAATGCCTGGTTCTTGGTCAGTTCTGGCTGCGCATGAGCGATCACGGATGGTCTCCTGAATTCCTTGCCCCAGGTCAGGTCCTACTCCTGGGAACCTGTCCTCATCCTTGTCACAAGTCGCCCCCAGGGGACAAGACTGATTACGAACAATACCAAAGCAGCCACAACAATCGACGGACCCGACGGGGTGTCGTAGTTCAGGGACGTGTAAAGCCCGCCAACCACCGAGGCAGCGCCTGCAAAGGCAGCAAGGATCGCCATCTGTTCCGGAGATGACGACACTCTGCGCGCGGCGGCGGCAGGAATGATCAAAAGGGCGGTGATCAACAAGGCGCCGACAATCTTGAGAGAAATTGCGATCACGATCGCCGTCAATATCATGAAAACGAGTTCCATTCTTTCCGGCTGCAGCCCCTCGCCGCCAGCCAGATCAGGATTGACGGTTGCCGCGAACAGGCGCCTCCAGATCAGAACAAGGACGGTGAGCACCAATGCGCCACCAGCGTAGATCATCGCAATGTCCAGCCGGGTCACCGCCAGGATGTCTCCAAAGAGCAGACCCAGCAAATCAACACGGACCCAGGTCATGAAGGCCAGGCAGACAAGACCGAGTGCGAGAGCGGAATGGGACAAGAGCCCCAACAGGGCGTCGGATGACAGGGTTTCGCTCCTGCGCAACGACACCAACAGAACTGCCAGGATGATCGACGTGCCACCGACGGCAAGTGTCGTGTTGACGTCAAAGAGCAACGACAGGGCAACTCCCAGCAATGCAGCATGGGAGAGCGTATCACCAAAATAGGCCATGCGCCGCCAGATCACGAAACAGCCAAGCGGACCGGCGACGATCGCGACACCTATCCCGGCAACAAGTGCTCTTGTAAAAAAATCATCAAGCATTGCCGACCCCGGTGCTTACACCCGGATCGTCACGGTCATGACCCTGGTGTTCTCCCGGACAATCAGTACACAAGCTGCCATCGGCATGCTTCACCGTACCGTCCGGAAGGTGAACATGGTCATGATGATGCTCATAGACCGCAAGGCCCACGCCTGCCCGCGCCCCGAATAGCGCCTGGTAGTTGTCGTCCTTGCTCACATCGGACGGCGTACCACGACAGCAAACGTGTCCGTTCAGACAAATCACCTGATCAGCTGCCGCCATAACCACATGCAGATCGTGCGAAATCATCAAGATACCGCAGCCAAGCGTGTTACGGATCTCGGAAATCAAATTGTAGATCGCAATTTCACCAGCATAGTCAACGCCTTGTACCGGCTCATCCAGCACGAGAAGATCCGGTCTTCTGGCAATCGCCCTCGCCAACATGACGCGCTGCAGCTCACCACCGGAAAGTGTTCGCATTTCAAGACCGATCAGCCTGGATGCACCGGTCTGTTCCAGGGCTATCGAACACTCTGTGTCGGAAAGCGCATTCGTCAGCCGCATGAATCGCCGCACGCTCAGTGGCAGCGTCCAGTCAATTGCGAGTTTCTGAGGGACATAGCCAACACTCAAACCGGTCTTCCGTCTGCTCGATCCTTCCGTTGGCTTCAAGATGCCGAGCGTCATTTTGGCCGTCGTCGATTTGCCGGATCCATTTGGGCCTATCAGTGTCACGATTTCGCCGGGAGAAACCGAAAGATCGACACCTCGCACCAGCCAGCTGGTGCCTCTGCGGACACCTGCCCTGTCGAGCTCAACCAACCGGTTGTTTTCTAGAACCATTTTCAGCAGACCTGTTCCACCATCGATAGGCGCTTCGTTTGGAAGTCGGAAGTGGCGTTATATTATTACATACTTTCCCGTCAAGTCCGAACACGTCCCGAACAAGATCCGTTAATCAATTCAGATGCATTCCGGTATATAAAGCAATCGAGAATTCGTATCTTGTCAGGACTTCGCTCATGATCTTCCCCTGTATCCTGTCCGGTGGCGTCGGTACGCGGCTCTGGCCCCTGTCGCGAAAGGACCGGCCCAAGCAGTTCCTGCCCTTGTTTGACGGGGAAAGTCTGTTTCAAATGACCTGCAAGCGGGTCAACCATACAGGGTTCGCAGCACCGATCGTGATCGGCAGCAACACACACCGTTTTCAGATGGGTGAACAGCTTTCCGATCTGAACATCGAGGCGAACACGATATTGCTGGAACCGGTCGGCAGAAACACGGCGCCTCCAGCTCTCATGGCGGCAATAATCGCGGCTGAAACCGATCCGGAAGCGTTGATACTCCTTCTGCCTTCAGATCATCTGATCCGCAAAGAAGATGTCTTTCTCGAAACGGTGCACGCTGCTGAAGACGCCGCGCGAAACGGCAAGATCGTGACCTTCGGAATTACCCCATCCGAACCCAATACCGGCTACGGATACATCAATGTGGCTTCAGGCGGGGAAGCGGTACGTCCGGTGGAACAGTTTGTCGAAAAACCGGATTATGAGCGGGCCAAGGCCTTCCTGAAGGAAGGAAGCTACGTCTGGAACGCTGGTATTTTTCTTTATTCCGCACGCACCATGATCGACGCCTTCAAGCAATTTCAACCCGAACTCTACCGCGACATCGCTGCTGTCATGGAGACGCGGCACAGCGATCTGGATTTTACCCGGCTTGATCAGGCCAGTTTCGAAAAGCTCGACAACATCTCCATCGACTACGCCATCATGGAGAAATCGGACAATGTGGTTTGCGCGCCCGTTTCGCCGGAATGGGATGACCTCGGGTCCTGGTCGGCGATCTGGTCGGTTCTCGACAAGGACGAGTGCGGAAATACAGGTCTGGGTGACACCCGCTTCCTGGAGAGCAGAAACTGCCTTGCCTATTCCCAGCAAAGTCTCGTTTCCGTTATCGGTCTGAAAGACGTGATGGTCATTGCCACCAGCGACAGCGTTCTGGTTGCTCACAAGGACAATGCCCAGGACGTCAAGACGGTTGTCGACCAGTTGAAGGCAGAAGGCCGGCACGAAGCGGACCGCCATCCGCGAGCCTACAAACCGTGGGGCTATACCGAACGCATCAACGCCGGTGACAGGTTTGCGGTTCAATCGATGATGATCAAGCCCGGGAAACGCCTCAGCCTTCAAAGCCACCTGCATCGGACCGAACATTGGATCGTGGTCTCCGGCACGGTCGAGATCACGATTGACGGGCAAACGCGTCTTCTGACTGAAAACCAGTCCGCGTTTGTACCGCTCGGAGCCCGTCATACGCTGCACAATCCAGGCAAGATACCGGTCAGGATGATCGAGGTTCAGTCCGGAACTTATCTTGCAGAAGACGACATCCAGCGGCACACCGGCGACGTGTGATCCGGCACTTTCCACGCCGGAGCATGCTTGCATTCCAGGTTGAAACTCTACAAGACTTGCGCAGGTTCCAACTTCCTAGCAGGCACCCGGGAAACAACTCATGCACCATGTCTTTATCTGCGACTATGTCCGTACGCCGATCGGCAGATATGGGGGAATCCTGTCGTCCGTTCGCACGGATGACCTTGGCGCAATTCCAATCGAAGGCCTGATGGAGCGCAATCAGGATGTGGATTGGGCGGCGCTCGATGACGTCTTCTTCGGATGCGCCAACCAGGCTGGTGAAGACAACCGCAACGTCGCACGCATGTCTGCACTGCTCGCCGGGCTACCCGATACGGTTCCCGGTCTCACACTCAATCGGCTTTGTGGTTCGGGCATGGATGCGGTGATGACGGCGGCAAGAGCCATCAAGTCCGGCGAAATGGATCTGGCCATTGCCGGTGGTGTCGAAAGCATGTCACGCGCCCCCATGGTGATGCCCAAGGCGGACACTGCGTTTTCAAGAAAGGCGGAAATTTTCGACACCACGATCGGCTGGCGCTTCGTGAACCCCCTGCTCAAGCGGCAATATGGCATCGATTCAATGCCGGAAACGGCTGAGAATGTCGCGGAAGATTTTTCGATCTCGCGCGCCGATCAGGATGTCTTTGCCCTGAAAAGTCAGCAAAAAGCTGAAGCCGCCAGGAAAAACGGCCGCCTGGCGGAAGAGATCATCCCGGTGATGATCCCGCAGCGCAAGGGCGATCCGATCCTGGCTGACAAGGATGAGCACCCGAGGGCCGGAACAACGCTGGACATGCTGTCCGGCCTGAAGACACCTTTTCGGGAGAACGGGTCAGTGACGGCAGGCAATGCTTCAGGCGTCAATGACGGTGCCGCGGCCCTGTTGATTGCGTCAGAAACAGCGATTGAAAAATACAATCTCCGTCCGATTGCGCGCATTGTCGGTGGCGCGACAGCGGGCGTACCACCTCGCATCATGGGCATTGGCCCGGCCCCTGCAACGCGCAAACTCTGCGCCAGGTTCGGTGTTTCACCTTCCGATTTCGATGTTGTCGAATTGAATGAAGCTTTCGCCGCTCAGGCTGTTGCCGTGATGCGAGACCTTGGCCTGCCGGAAGACAGCGAGACACTCAATCCCAATGGTGGTGCAATTGCGCTGGGTCACCCTCTCGGCATGTCCGGGGCCCGAATTGTCGGTTCGGCTGCACTGGAACTGAAGAAACGGTCCGGCAAACTTGCCCTAGCAACCATGTGCATCGGCGTCGGTCAGGGCATCGCGCTAGCAATAGCAGCCCCTTGAGGTTGTGACGCGTTGATCACGGGTCGGGATCCGGAGGTCGCCGGCGTCGTGTCATCGGCGCGCCTTGACAGGTCCTCATTGAATTTGTCGAGCCGTTCGGCGAGTTTTTCAAAGACCAGCGAAGGCAGACGTATGGTCGTGACAAACAGTGCTTCAAATTCGTCATAGGCCACCTTCCAGTTGAAATCCCGTATCTCCTGGAACGCACCGGTAGCCAGCGTTTTCAGCTCGACGGCATCTTCAACCAAGGGACGAACCAACCGGGTAGCCTGCTCCGGGCCATTTGCAACCCAAACCGCCATGGACATCGAAAGAAATGCAAAAACAAACACATACAAATTTTTAAAAAGGAACCGCATTACAACCCCAGGCACCGATTAAGATTTCATTAACTCACAAGGGTCGTAGAAGATGCGCGTAGGACGCGCAACCTCATTCATTCAGTTTTAAGTTGTATTTTAGAGAGTAAGGTTAACTTCAGCGGAACTCGGTGCAAAGACGCCGACAGGCAGATGTTGCAAGGCAACACCCGCCTGACTGCGATCACGGCCGCCCTAAGCGGGAAGCAAGGAAGTCGTCCGGATTTTTTCCTTCGTGTCGTCATCGAGCCTGTAGCCCATGCCGACCAGCCAACTGATGTTTACACCGCGCGGTTTGAGCTTTTTCCTGAGCAGGCAGATATGCACACGCACGTTTTCAAGCTCCGGTCCGCCATCTTCCCGGTCCGCATAGAGGAAAGCGTGGATCTGTTCACGATTTGCGAAGGTTCGCTTCAAAAGGAAACGCAGGATGCGTGTCTGAATGCGAGTGAGGTCCCACTCCGGCGGAAAGATCACCTGCTGATCGGCGATCAAACGCTCCAATTCGGCGATGCGGGCCTCTTTTCGCTCCAACTGCTCGCGCAGGTGAACGATCTCATAGTCAAGAGCAAGGCTCATCTCAGAACCTCCCGCAAGTCAGGGCATCGCATATCTTTTTCTGTTTCGCAGCCATTCGCATGTTCAACAGTTCCAGAAACTGTGCCCTGATCTGAATGGTACCCACGATTTAATGTCTGCCGCATGATTGGTTTCATTGAGTTTCGTTCTCTTTTGTCCGTGACAAACGGTAACTCGACACAGGACGATCTACCGGCACAGAGGTCACGGGTTTCAGTGTTGTTTTCTTTGAGAAGCGCTGTTTTTTCCATTCTGGAGAATTGATGAACGCACGTATCCAACAGCGTCGATACGCCCGTGTTACACCGCGCAGCATCAGCTTTGCAGCTGCGCATTACTGAACAGGTTGACGAGACAGGCAACGATTTGAAAGTCAGGTTATGCGCGTGAACTCTGCGCGCCGGTGTGCTTTCTGCCACCGAACCAGACCCGGGCACCGCAGCTCTGCTCCAATTGCCACGACGCAACTGGAGAGGGTCTTTCCCCCGGCCTCCACCAGGAGGTCTATATGCGTATATGCGGTTCGCCGCATTACGAACAGTTGAGAGGTCCACAGTCTATTTGCCCGACGTCCACCTGGTCCGACATAACCGTTTGAGCGGTCATGTACTGAGTGATCCGGATCAGTCAGAGACCTTTCCGGTGTTACTCCCCCACTGTTTTCAAAACACGTGGATCCGGTCGGCCTTCCCGAAAAAACATCAAAAACCACATAATTTCGGTTCAATTCCGAATTTGAAACCAAGCTGACAATATTTTCATGGTTAAAAATAACATAGCAATTTCAACAAGTCAGGCATCATTCCGCTTGCCACGCCCGGCACTGCGCAACGACAACGTGGCCACCCCCGAGAAGGATAATGGCGAACGAACCTCATTCAAGAAAGATGGCAAGACCGAACAATGCGCATGGCCTCAAACTCATTGTGATCACTAAGGATATTGCTCCGTTACAACCGGTGTGTTAACCATGCGTTGCAATCAAATCCTGATTTCTCACACTGAGGTATTTTACAATGAAGGGCATTCTTATTGGTAGTGCCATACTACTTGCAAGTGTCGGCACCGCCAATGCTGCGCCTGTCGCTTTCGATCTCTCTCTGAGCCCGGGGCAATCGACAAACTACAATGTATTGCCGAATTCGTTTTCACTGACAGTCGACGGCCTCACCGCAACATTCACGGCGGGAGCTTTCACGAACGGTCTTGACAGCAGCGGAGGCAACCGGAACATCTCGAACACATCGGGCGGTTACACGATCGGCGGTCCGAGCAACACCCTTAATCAGGCCAGTGATATCCGGATTGGTCGCTATTATGGTGGCGCAGGCGTTGTAACCCGACCAGGTGAAGAACACTGGGTTGACGGTTCCGGTTGGGATAATTTCGTCACCGCGTCATTCAGCTACATGGGCGAAGCGGTTGATGTGGCCATGACTTCCGTTTCTTTCAGCTTCTTTGGCGGTAACGATGACTTTCGCTGGGGCTACGATCTGAGCGGAGACGGAAGCTACGGAACCGGCGACTTCCTGAGCTACAAAAACGATGCCAACCCGTTTTCCGGTTTCGGCGGTGTTGAAAGCGGCCTGTTCATGATCGGTGCCTTCGACAGCAATGATGAATGGAAGCTGAAATCCATAACGGTGGACTACACGCCGACGACACCTGTTCCCTTGCCTGCTGGTGGATTGCTGCTCATGGGTGGCCTTGGCGCGCTTGCCATTGCACGCAAGTTTCAGAAAGCCTGAGAAACACCAAAAGAATGACATCAGGCAGCCTCCCCGGGGGCTGCCTTTTTTGTGGCTTGCGGCGGTGCTCTGCTCAAACGTCAGTATTGGACTCATCAGTGAATAGCCGGGACTTGGCGCTCCCGTACCGATGGATGGTTGTTCATCGGCCCGCCTGCCCTCGTTTCATATTCCTTGCCAGTTCATGCATCTGTTGGACCCCGGGATTGCTGACAAAAAAGAACCGGCGAAGGTTCTCCGTCAGAACGATCAATGCTCCGGCGCAGACACGCGCGAATTCGCGTCACTCCGGGTTCGAGGCGCCAATGAACACCTGTAGATTTGTACGTGGCGTCAGCCTTTAAGTATACTTGGCAGTCCGGGTGGGAATTCAATCTTAACGTTAAAATTAACGTCTTGTTTACTTATGCGTCCGGATGCTGTTTCTAGAGATTGTTGCAAGTAGATATTTTCAATACCCCGCGAGCTGCCCGGAAAACGGCTCGTGGGGTTATTTATTTCAAGCACTTTCCGACCGGCCATGATGCGCGTGCCAGTGCCAGGCGATGTCGATACGCCTTGTTACCCAGACATCCGCATGGCTGGCAATGTAGTCAAGGAAACTTGCAAGCGCAGCAGCGCGCCCCGGACGACCGGCCAGCCGGCAATGAAGACCGATGTTGAGCATTTTCGGCGATCCGCGGCGGCCCTCGTCGTAAAGCGTGTCGAATGCATCCTTCAGATAAGTGTAAAACTGGTCTCCGGAGTTGAAACCCTGGACAGACGCGAAGCGCATGTCATTTGTATCGAGCGCATAGGGAATGACGAGATGATCGCCATTCGGACCATCGACCCAGTATGGGAGATCGTCCGCATAGCTGTCAGAATCGTAGAGAAACCCACCCTCCTCAAGGACCAGTTTCTGGGTCTGCATCGAACAGCGGCCCGTATACCACCCCATCGGGCGGGCACCGGTGACTTCTTCATGAATGGTGATTGCTTCCCGAATCTGCCGGCGCTCTTCGTCTTCTTCCATGTCCGCGTGCTCGACCCATTTCAGACCGTGTGAGGCGATCTCCCAATCGGCCTCTTTCATAGCCGCAACCGCTTCACGATTGCGCATCAGAGCTGTTGCAACACCAAACACCGTTACCGGAAGTGCGCGCTCCGTAAACAAACGCCACAAACGCCAGAACCCTGCACGTGAGCCATACTCGTAGATCGATTCCATGTTCCAGTGACGTTTTCCGGGCCAGGGCTCGGCGCCGACAATTTCCGAGAGAAACGCTTCGGACGCAGGATCACCATGCAGAATGTTGTTCTCGCCGCCTTCCTCGTAATTGAGAACGAACTGGACCGCCAGTCTGGCACCAGCTGGCCACGCGGGATCCGGCGGTGTGCGGCCGTAACCGATCATGTCGCGCGGATAGGAATCGTTCATGCTGCTCTCCAGAGATTGCCAATCATCGGACAAAAGACCGCAACGCTCCACGCCGCGCAAGCTCCGGCCACTCAAAGCGCGCAGAAAAAACCGATGCCTAAAATTTTAGGTATCGGATTATGCACGTTTTAGAGCCTTCCGGATTATTACTGATCCTGCGGAACATTGCTGGGTGGCGATCATGATCGCTAGGACTGATGAAATGAAGCTTTCGTCCGCCGGTTTGCTGTTGCTTCTTGCCGCCGTCGTCATGACGCTGTTTTCCGATGCGGGATCGAGCACTTCGAACGAAGCCAAAGCCAACGTCATGTATCGGGGTCTGGTCGAGTGAAGCCGATTGTTTCGGCGACACGCGCCCGATCTTCACCACTTGGCGCGGTTGTCATTCTTGCGATCGGGTGGTGACGCGGACCGGCTGAAGCGCGCTCCCCTTGTCAACTTCCGGCAACCTGAATGCAGTCCCGCCACCGCGGTCTTCTTTTCCAAGCAGCATGATCGCTGAGCCGATGACCACCGAACCCAGCGTGATCACCAGCCCGAATGCCAGCATGAGAACGGGAAGCACAGGATCGTCCGCATTCAACACCAGGTTCCTCAGATTGCCGATATTGCTCCAGAAAATGCCGGCAAGAACCAAGATCGCAATGACAATGCCTGCAGCTCCGTTAATGGCAATGAGACGAAACAAGGGCTCATCGAATAGTCTGACCAATCCGAACGACCTGGTTTTGACCACCATCGAATTTCTCCCGTTCGTTTCCATTTTGAACTGTTACCAAAGCTAACGCCCGGCAGGAAAACGACAACCTGTCAAATAGGACAGCTCCGACGCGGGTTGAGAACCTTGTTGCCTGACACCAACCAGGTCTGAAATCACTAATCCGGCAAAAAATTGTGCGGCGCACCCTTGATTCATTTCAGCATGATATATATTAGTTCGATATATCGAGCCAACATATACCCCTCGAATGCGATACAGCCGGAGATATCAACCGGGTCTGGGCGCCGGGTGTGGTAGGGCCGAAAATCCGGAAGGACGCTTCCGGGAATGGAGAGACCCATGAGCGTACGCAGCCTGTGCCTCGCAATCCTTTCATTCGGGGATGCGACCGGATACGAGATCCGCAAAGAATCCACTGACGGTCGTTTCAGCTATTTTGAGGATGCGAGTTTCGGATCAATCTACCCGGCGCTGGCGCGGCTTGAATCGGAAGGTCTTGTAACCGTGCGGGAAGAACCGCAAGCTGGAAAACCTGCCCGCAAGGTCTATTCGATCACCGAAGTCGGCCGGGCGGAACTTATCGATTACCTGTGCGAGCCACAGGCACGTGACACATTCAAATCCCCCTTTCTTCTGATCGCCCTCAATGCGGCTCAGCTTCCGCCGGATGTCATCCGGCGCGCTCTTGAGCGCCGCAAGGCTCAGGTTCGGGAGGAACTGCAATTGCTGACAGATACGGACAAGGAATGCGGCCATCCTGGATCCAACTGGACCAGGAGCTACGGCATCGCCTGCATGAATTGCACACTCGACTATCTGGAAGAACACGGCGAAGCACTTGTCAAGATCGCTGAAGACGCGGCAAAGCCGGTTTCGGACGCCGCCGAGTAGGCCTGAGTTTCGGAGTATTGACCAATGAAAGTAAAGTTTTCCTATGTTCTGGCAGCATGTCTTGCCGCGGGTATCGGCGTCTGGATGTCGAGTGGAACAGTCGTCGTCGGAGGTGTCGGTGACGGAGAAAACGCTGTGCCACCGCCGGCAGAACGGGTGGCGGAGGGCGCTGACGCCACGTTCCGGGTGCAGGTGCTGAAACTCACGGCGCAGGAACGTCAGGCTGTCCTTGAAGTCAGGGGACGCACCGAAGCGGAAGCCAAGGTTGCCGTCAGATCCGAGACGACCGACGATGTGGTTCGCCGGCCTGCCCGTGAAGGCGCGCGCGTGTCTGCCGGGGACATCTTGTGCGAACTGGATCGGGGTACCCGCGAAGCCAGGATACTGGAAGCCAAGGCGCTCATTTCACAGGCTGAACTTGATCACGCCGCTGCAACACAGCTTGCGGACAAAGGGTTCACGTCACAAACCCGTGCTGCGGCAACGCAGGCCGGTCTCGATGCTGCGAAGGCACGCGTAAAGGAAGCGGAACTCGAACTGGAACGCACCATCATCCGCTCACCGATCGACGGGGTGATCGAAAGCCCGATGGCCGAAGTCGGAGCGCAGCTTGAAAGTGGCAGCATCTGCGCAACGGTCGTCAATTCCGATCCGATGATCGCCATAGGACAGGTTTCAGAACTCAATGTCGGACAGATTTCGATCGACATGCCAGCTGAAGTCGCACTTGTAACCGGTCAGACGATGGCGGGAAAGGTTCGCTATATTTCCCCGTCTGCGGACCCGGACACACGCACATTCCGCGTCGAAGTCGAGTTGCCGAATGCCGATGGCGCAGCACGTGACGGTGTCACCGCCGTGACCCGCCTGTCTCTTCCACTCGAAAAGGCGCACAAGATTTCGCCCGCCATCCTGACGCTCAATGACGAAGGCGTCGTCGGAGTGCGTGCGATCGATGATGACAACAAGACCGCATTTTTCCCCGTCAGGGTCCTTGGCGGTGAACAGGACGGACTGTGGGTCGGCGGATTGCCGGAAGATGTCACTGTAATTGTTGTTGGTCAGGAATATGTCGGAGACGGCGAAACCGTTCAGCCAGTCTTTGAAACCGCGGAGCTCGGTAAATGATAAACATGCTTGAAGGCGTCCTGCGGCGTCCCAAGACAGTCTTCGTGTTGATGATAGCGCTCCTGGTTGCCGGGGTCTTCAGCTATATCAACATTCCGAAGGAAGACAGTCCGGACATCGATGTCCCTGTCTTTTATGTCTCCGTCGTCCAGCAAGGGATTTCACCGGAAGATGCCGAACGGCTTCTGGTCCGTCCGATGGAAACGGAATTGCGTGGCCTGGATGGTCTGAAGGAGATCACGGCCGTCGCATCGGAAGGTCATGCCGGTATCGTTCTGGAATTCGACATTTCCTTCGACAAGGACGAGGCTCTTGCCGATGTTCGGGACAAGGTCGACGCAGCAAAGGGCGAACTGCCTGCGGATGCCGAAGAACCGACGATTTCCGAAACCAACTTTGCTCTGGTTCCAACGATCACCATCGCCCTGTCAGGCAATGTGCCTGAACGCACGCTCTACCAGCATGCAAGGCGCCTGAAGGACCTGGTCGAGGCGATTGATACCGTTCGTTCCGCCGATCTCAAGGGTCACCGGGAAGAGCAGCTCGAAGTCCTGATCGATTCGCAAAAGCTGGAATCCTACGCGATCACCCAGCAGGAACTCCTGACCTCTCTGTCGAACAACAACCAGCTTGTCCCAGCGGGCTATATCGATGGCGGTCAGGGCCGCTTCAACGTCAAGGTTCCGGGCCTTATCGAGACGGCTCTTGATGTCTATTCGCTGCCGATCAAGCAGGCCGGTGAAGGCGTCGTGACCCTGAGCGATGTGGCCGAAGTCCGCCGCACGTTCAAGGATGCCGATTCCTATACCCGGGTAAACGGCAGCCCTGCCATTGCGCTGGACGTGACCAAGCGTATCGGCACCAACATCATCGAAAACAACCTTGCCATCCGCGCGGTCGTCGATGAAGCGACCAAGGACTGGCCGGAGACGATCCAGGTCGATTACATGATCGACATGTCGTCGAACATTTTCGAGGTGCTGGGGTCCCTGCAATCCTCGATCCTGACGGCGATCTTCCTTGTCATGATCCTGGTTCTGGCCGCGCTCGGAATGCGCTCGGCGCTGCTTGTCGGTCTCGCGATCCCGACCTCGTTCATGGTCGGCTTCCTGATCCTGTCGGGGCTTGGATACACCGTGAACATCATGGTGATGTTTGGCCTCGTGCTGACCGTCGGCATGCTCGTCGACGGCGCAATCGTCATGGTCGAATATGCTGACCGCAAGGTGCATGAAGGCATGGAGGACCGCGAAGCCTATATCCGGGCCGCACGTCTCATGTTCTGGCCGATCGTGTCGTCCACGGCAACAACGCTTGTCGCGTTCCTGCCCATGCTGCTGTGGCCAGGTGTTGCCGGCGAGTTCATGAGCTACCTGCCGATCATGGTCATCATCGTCCTGACAGCGGCGCTGCTGACAGCCATGGTGTTCCTGCCGGTTACCGGTGGTATCTTCGCCGTTGTAACGCATTTCCTTGCTCGGAACGCTGCTGGTGTTCTTGCATTTTTGTTTGGCGTTGTAGCCGCAGTGATCACAGTGTTGTACATGCTCGCCGGACTCGATCCATCCAAATCTTTCGGTGAGAATTTCATTTCTTATCTAGGAATTGGACTTACCGCGGTAGTCGTCGTTATTGCGGTAGCAATCCCTTCGTACTTTGCAGTTCGGCCGTTCGTCCGCCGATACAGACGTTGGATTTCGACCAGAGTCGAAAAAGAAAACCAGAAACCGGTCAAACAATACCGGTCCGTGACGTTTGTCTCGCTCGCCTTCGAGATGGTTGCCGTCGGTTTCGCGGCCTACTTCGCCTATTTCCTCGCGACCAGCAAACCCGCGATCATCACGGATACGATCGGATCCGTGTTCGGATATCTCTCCGGACTGGCTCAACCGCTCGCCACCCTTTCGCATCCCATAGCACTTGATACGGGGTTCTATGTTGTTGTCTTCGGATTTGCGATCGTGGCGGTATGGGCGGCTTACAAGACGATATCGCCACTCGTGCATTTGCTTGAATGGGGTTTTGACGAAATCCGCAGGACACTTGGTTTCGGCACGCGGAATGGCGGATCGAAGAGTGACAAGCCGGACGAACTCCGGTTCGACGCGAGCACCGTCAAAGGTCTGACAGGTCTATACGTCCGTCACCTGAAGCTGCTGGCCGGCAATCCGATCGGCAACGTCCTGACGCTCGTCGCTGTTCTCGGCACCTGTGCGTTGATCTTCATGTCATTTTCCTCCAATCCGACCGGTGTCGAGTTCTTCGTGGACGAGGAACCGGATCAGGCCGTGGTCATGGTGTCTGCAAGGGGCAACATGTCCGCAATGGAATCACTGGAGATCGTCAAGCAGGTCGAGGCGGAAGTGCTTCAGACAGCCGGTATCCAGAACGTCATCACGTCTGCGTTTCCACCAGGCGGTGGCAGCGGTCCCCAGTTCATTGGCGGGGTCCAGGACAAGCCGGCTGACGTCATCGGTGAAATGTCGCTTGAGCTGGCAAAATACTGTTGCCGCCGAAATGCCTCGGAGATCTTTGCGGAAATCCGCGACCGGACCGCCTCCATTCCCGGCATCAGGGTCGAGACCCGCAAGATCGAGGGCGGCCCTCCAACCGGCAAGGACCTCCAACTGGAAGTCAAGTCGACCGACTATGACACAATGGTGGAGCAGGTAGCCCGCATCCGCACCAAACTCGACGAGATGAAGCATCTTCTCGATCAGGAAGACGGTCGGCCCCTGCCCGGCATCGAGTGGCAGATCGAAATCGACCGCGAACAGGCGGGCCGTTATCAGGCCGGGATCGGTTCCGTCGGCAACATGGTTCAGCTCGTCACCAATGGTGTTCTGATCGGAAACTACCGTCCGACAGACTCCGAGGACGAAGTTGATATCCGCGTTCGCCTTCCCGCCGACGAGCGGACGCTCGACCGCTTTGACCAGTTGCGCCTTCAAACACCCCTTGGCCTTGTGCCGATCGCAAACTTCATCGACCGCTCACCTGAGCAGAAAGTCTCGTCGATTACCCGGCGCGACGGTCTTTATTCGATGATGCTGAAGGCGACCGTCGACAAGACCGCGGTGGACGAAGACGGCAAACCTGTCACGGTGGACGCCAAGGTGCAGGAGCTGAACGAATGGCTGGATGCCCAGACCTTCCCGGACAATATCTACCTGCAGTTCCGCGGCGCTGATGAAGATCAGAAGGAGTCGGGTGAATTCCTGATGAAGGCGATGGTGGCATCGCTGTTCCTGATGTTCCTGATCCTGCTCACCCAGTTCAACTCGTTCTACCAGACGTTCCTGACCCTTTCGACTGTCGTCATGTCGGTCATGGGCGTGTTGCTCGGCATGATGCTGACTGGCCAGAAGTTCTCGATCATCATGACCGGGACTGGGGTGGTGGCGCTTGCCGGGATCGTGGTCAACAACGCGATCGTCCTGATCGACACCTATAACCGCTTCCGGCATGACGGTTTCGATCCGCTCGACGCGATCCTGAAGACATCGGGTCAGCGTATCCGTCCGATCCTGCTGACCACGGTCACGACAATTGTCGGTCTGGTGCCGATGGCAACTGCCGTCAACCTGGACTTCTTCACCCAGACCGTCGCGGTTGGCGGTATCACGGCGATCTGGTGGATACAGCTGTCGACCGCGGTGATTTCCGGCCTCGCCTTCTCCACGATCCTGACGCTGGTCATGATCCCGGTGATGATCGCGGTGCCAAGCACCTGGGCCAATAGCGGCCGGGCTATCTGGGCCATGGTGTCCAGCAGGCCTGCCGAACAGGTCGCAGAGCAGCCGGAACAGGGTGAAGTCGATACCGACCTTGAACAGGATGTCGAGTGGACCGATCCGGACCTCGAAAAGGAACGTCCCGCCGCAAAGGTGGTGTCGATGCCCAAGCCGGCGCCTCCCAAGGTCCCGCTGCAGGAAGAACCGCCGCTTGCCGCGGAGTAGAATTCCGGCAGACCCAAATGAAAACAAAAAGGGCCGTGCATCGCACGGCCCTTTTTTTGCCAGGCCAGCTGTGACCGGAAGATCCGAAAATCAAGACTTGCAACGACGAACGGAGCCCTGCACGGTGAAGATGACCGACTAGGGGACCCAATGGATCATCGTGCTTTCATCGCCGGACTGACCGCGTCCCAACGCGCCGGATTGACCGAAAAATCGAATGCAAAAGGGCTGGCCGGCCTCGCCCTTCATTTCGGCTTGATTGTCCTGGTTGGCGGTTTGATCGCGGTCGGCGTTCCCGGCTGGCAATTTCTCATGATGGTCCAGGGCATCCTGATCATTTTCCTGTTCACTTTGCTCCATGAAACCATCCACCGGACGGCGTTTCACTCGCCCCTGCTCAACGACCGGGTTGCGAGGCTCTGCGGATTTTTGATCGTCGTGCCGTCGGACTGGTTCCGTTACTTTCATTACGCGCACCACCGCCACACACAGGACCCGGATAACGACCCAGAGCTAGCTGGTGGAAAACCGGATACCGTTTGGGAATACCTTGTTCATGTCAGCGGGTTGCCAACCTGGTGGAGCGAATGGAAAACCCTTTTTGAAAATGCATCCGGGCGCTGCGAAACTTCTTTCGTCCCGGTCAACGGCCGGGACAGGGTCCGGCGTGAAGCGGTTGTCTCGCTCCTGCTCTACGGGTTTCTGGCTCTGGTCTCGATCGTAAGCGGGTTGCACCTGCTGCTTTATGTCTGGGTAATACCCAGTCTACTCGGCCAACCCTTCCTGCGACTTTACCTGCTGGCCGAACATGGACGTTGTCCTTTTGTCGCCAACATGCTGGAAAACAGCCGGACGACCTACACGAACGCGCTTGTGCGAAAACTCGCCTGGAACATGCCCTACCATGCCGAACATCACAGTTATCCAACCGTACCGTTCCACAAGCTGCCCGATCTTCACAGCCTGATCAAAGAGCATCTGAACTCGACGTCTGACGGATACACCGCGTTTCATGCAGACTACCTGACGAACCTGAGGGATGTTTCGAGCAAGTCCTAGCTCATGTCACGCAGGTTCGCTGGTTGCGGGGTACCGTCATTGCCCGGTCAATTTCTGTCCCGCCCATTTTTTGAGAACCAGGGCTCTTGCCAGAAATTGATGTCGGCAATATAGTTGTATGATACAACTTTTATCTCAGGTGATCCATGACAGACGCGTCCCCTTCCCTCGTACAGGACATTCGTGCAGCCTCGCGGCAGCTTGTCAGGGAGTTCGGTTTTCTTGACCGGACAATCGCCGGAACAGATCTTTCAGGCTCCGGCGTCCATGCAATTCTGGAAATCGGGCACCATCCAGGCATCACCGCAAAAGATCTCGCGACCAGGCTAAAGCTCGAGAAATCGACAATCAGCCGCTTGCTCAAGTCGCTGGACCTGCGCGGGGAAATCATCCAGACCCGATCGGAAAAGGATGGCCGGGTTTTTGGTCTGAGCCTGACAAACACCGGTTGGGAGACATTTTCCAGGATCGACAGGTTCGGCAACGATCAGGCCGTCGGCGCACTTGGCCGGATCAGAAACGGCTCGGCCCGCTCGATCGCCGATGCCTTGTCGTCCTATGCGGACGCGCTGGCCGGATCGGACGCAATTGACGCATCTCAGACACCTGGACACGACATCGTCGAAGGCTACCAGACCGGCATGATCGGTGACATCGCGGCACTGCATGCGCGCACCCACGGCGTCTTCATCGGCATGGGACCAACCTTTGAAAGTGTCGTCTCCCAGGCCATGGCCGAATTCATGCCCCGCATCGAGAACCCGGTGAACAACAGCTGGAGTATCGTTGAGAACGGCGAGATCATCGGGTCGATCAGCATCGATGGCGAGGACCTTGCAGGCAACATTGCGCACCTGCGCTGGTTCATCCTGTCGGAAAAGCTTCGTGGCCTCGGGTTCGGAAAAAAGCTGCTGCTGAAGGCTATTGACCATTGTGATTCTCATGGATTTGAGGAAATCCATCTCTGGACCCTCAAGGGCCTTGATGCTGCAAGAAATCTCTATGAGCGGAACGGGTTTTTTCTTGCCGACGAATATGTCGGCGACCAATGGGGCAAGTCGGTTACAGAGCAAATGTTCATTCGCAAAAGGCGCTGAAAGGTTTGCGGAAAAAATTTGCTTCCACCGGGGCAGTGCTATCGTTTTCTCATTGATTGCGCCGGTATTTCGGACCGCAGTGCCTCGCGTGAAGCCTCAAAGCGGCCGTTCGCCCGAATATTCTTGTCTGGAACCTATGAGAATATTTCCGAGTTTACTTTTGGTTTGCCTGGAACGAACAAAAGGACAAAAACAAAAACGAAATTCACGACAGGCACAAGGCCCACGAGTGCCAAGAATGGTGACCAGCGCAAATCCTGTAGCCGCATGATATGAAAACGCTGGCTGAAATACCCGACCAAGAGACCGCAAATCAAAACTACAAGCGCGCCCAGATCGCTGTTACCTGCCTGACTTGAGGCCAAAAAACTGATGCCGATGCCGAAGACCAGCAAGATCAGCAAGCGAACAAAAAATTCCATCCTGGTCAGGTAGCGGTCGCGTGCTGTCGTGAGATACGCAACAACGAAGAGAATGAGTGCGACGGCGATAAACAGGATCTGCAACATGGAATAAATTGTCCTTCCCTCGTCTCAAACAAACAATCGATCACAATGTTGAATTGTCATCACTCTGACGGCAGTCAGGCACAGCCGAATGGTAGTTACCAAAAAGATCTGAAGGGTTGGCTTCCACCGGTCGGCTGCGCCTGGGGCGCAAAGGATTGCAGTTTACGGGCAAAGAGTATGCCCCGCAAACGACACACCGGCTCGCCGTTATGCCTTTGTGATTGAATTCCCGCCATCGCACAACATTGCAGAACCCGTTACGAACGAACCAGCGTCGGACAGGAGAAACAGGGCTGCTCTTGCAATCTCGTCCGGCTCGGCCATTCGCTTCAAGGCATGCAGTCCTGCGATGTATTCATGAAAGGCCGGATCATCCCCGGCCATCTCGGTTTTGGTTCCGCCGGGCAGCAACGCATTCACCCGAATTTTTTGCGGACCGCACTCCACTGCCAAAACCTGCATCAGGCCAATCAACCCGGCCTTCGAAGCAGCATAGGCGGACATGCCCGGAAAGCCGATCGTGTGACCGACAAATGTCGAAGTGAAGACCATCGATCCACCTCCGGTCGTCTTCATGGCCGGGATCTGATGCCTTGCAGCAAGAAAGGCGCTGGTCAGATTGGTTGCGATGACCTGATTCCAGTTTTCAAGGCTCAACTCCGGAAGCGGCCCCATCTCACCCATCATCCCGGCATTGTTGAAGGCCCCGTCGAGCCTGCCGAAGGTCTCAAGCGTTGCATTTACGGAGGCTTCGGCGAAGTCGGGATCGCAAACGTCTCCGGCAAATATGGCGACACGCCCGGACGCGTCAGGCAACGACGCCCTCACCTCCTCCAGACGTTCCCTACGCCGTGCAGCAAGGACAAGATTGGCACCCTCCTCTGCAAAAATCTTAGCTGCGGCCGCACCGATCCCGCTGCTCGCGCCCGTAATCAAAATGGTTTTTCCGTGTAACATCTGAGCTTCCTCATGATTGTGAGGCCGCCTAAATGAACCAGAAAACTTCTTCGAAAAACCCGATTTGCGAGAACCGCAATCGCCTCAACCGCCATGATCCTTGTCGCGATCGGCAATATTGTCGAGATCGGTATCACATTCGTCCCCATCGTCATCGAGGCTGAGTGTTTCATCAGCCAGGACAAGTTTGCGATGTGCGCGCCACGACATGGGGATGGACAGCAGATAGAGAACCGCAGCCCCTGCCAGCATGCGGAACGGATAGCTGACCGTAAGCGCAACGATCAGAACTGCAAGGACAATCAACGGCAAAACGAAATCGCGGCGGACCCTGGTGCCGATTGTCTTTCCCGAATAAGTGGGCAACCTGCTGATGACCAGAAATGCAATCGCAATCGTGTAGGCGGCCACGAAGGCGGTATCTGCAAACCAGTGCGGAAACAGGCCCAGAAAATCGAGATACAGCGGGAGAAGAACCGTCAAGGCGCCTGCGGGAGCAGGAACTCCGGTGAAGAACCTGGAAGTCCATGCGGGTTTGCCGGGATCTTCCAGTGCAACGTTGAAACGCGCCAAGCGCAACGCCATCGAAATGGCGAAGATCAGCGCTGCAATCCAACCCAGATTGCCCGCATCCTTGAGCAGCCACAGATAGAGCATCAATGCCGGAACGACACCGAAATTGACAAAGTCGGAAAGGGAGTCCAGCTCTGCACCAAACTTTGACGTCCCCTTCATCATGCGTGCAACACGCCCGTCGAGACCATCCAGGACCGCAGCAACGAGCACCGCACCGACAGCAAATTCCCAGCGATCGTCAAACGCCATTCGGACGGCTGTCAATCCGGAGCAAAGTGCCAGCAATGTCACCATGTTGGGTACGATCAGGCGCATCGGAACACGGCGGAACCGCGGCGTTCGGCGCTCTCGATTTTCCCCGTTTTCTGGACTGTCCGACACCGCTGACCTCAGCTCACGCGAGTCAAAGGTTGCGCCGGCGCCTGAGGGTGAGTCAGATCGGCCAGAACAGTTTCACCCGCGATCATGGTCTGACCGATCGACACTTTCGGCTGTGTGTCTGCGGGGAAATAGACATCAAGTCGCGAACCGAAACGGATCAGTCCGAAACGTTCCCCGGCAGAGATTGACTCACCTTCGCGAACAAAACACACGATCCGGCGCGCAACCAGTCCGGCAATCTGCACGACGCCGATACGGGTGTCGCCCATCTCGATTACCAGCCCGTTACGCTCGTTGTCGTCGCTTGCCTTGTCGAGTTCAGCATTCAAAAACTTGCCTGCGCGATAGGCCACGCGCGAGATCGAGCCTCCCACTGGTGCACGGTTCACATGGCAGTTGAACACATTCATGAAGATGGAAACACGCATCAGCGGCTCAGTGCCGAGTTCCAGTTCTGCAGGCGGGAGGGCGTGTCCGAGAAGGCTGACAACCCCGTCTGCAGGAGAAATCACAAGACCTTCACCAACAGGCGTCACCCTTTTGGGGTCGCGGAAGAAATAGCAGATCCAACCAGTCAACAGGAGGCCGATCCAGAACAGCGGGTCGATAAACCAGCCAACAACCAGCGTTGCGACGAGCGAAATTGCTATGAAAGGCCAGCCTTCCCGGTGAATCGGGACCATGGCTTTGGTGACGGAATCGACTATCGACATCAAGACTTTCCGAATTCAGAACGGGAACGGCTCATTCCCGGACAATTGCTGCCCGAAGTCGCGACGAGCCGACACGCACCCGTTGCGCTTCCTTGTTCCTCAGCTTCTAGAGACTTTTTCGGTCCCTGAGAACAGTTATTTCCCAAACGCGTGACTTATTCACTCACTCGAACGCTTCCAACATCCTGATGCAATTGGGCTTGACCTACCCGGTGCACGACACAGGCACAAATATCGCAGTGAAGGAAAAGGCAATGTTGCCGGAGGTCCTTGGTCTATTCGCCTGTTCGAAACCACAAGCTTCCATGCTCGTTGCGATCGCTCGGAAGGCCTCGTCGACATTGAGGCAACCGGATTCCCTCGGCCGACTGGGCGACAACCGAACAACCGATCGCAAGAACCTTGAGCCTTCGTCTCCTAACCGACTCTCGTTCCAGAGTTCTCTATTTTTCCCGGTATTCAGTTTCCCAATAGGCCGGTCTGCCGTATTTCGAGATCAGAAAATCAACCAGTGCGGTGACTTTGGGTGGAATGAACTTGGCGGGCGGATAGACAGCATAAATGTTGCCGGTGCGGGAAATCGGATAGTTCTCCATTACCGCGACAAGATTACCGTCACGAAGGTCCTCCCAAACATGTGCCAGCGATTTCACGGTCAGGCCAAGCCCGTAGATGGCCGCGTCATAGGCAAAGTCGCCACTATCTCCGGAGATTACCGGATCCTCGAGATGATAACCGATTTCCCCTTCAGGGCCCTCGAAATACCAGACGGGCATCGGATCAAAGCCAACACAGTCGTGGTTGCGCAGATCGTCCGGTGTCTTCGGCGCTCCCTTTCTCGCTATGTATTCGGGACTGGCACACAGCACCCTCGGGTTTCCGCCAAGCTTTCTTGCAATCAGGCTGGAATCCGGCAACGGCGCTCCCCTGATCGCCATATCGTAACCTTCCGCCACCAGGTCCACGATCCGGTCGGTCATGTCGACTTCCAGCCTGAGCTCCGGATAAAGTTGCCTGAATTCAGGAAGATAGGGCAGAATGTGTTTACGGCCGAAGAATACGTTGAGCGACATGCGCAACATTCCGCGGGGCGTATCTTCCGCGGCGTCGATCAGTGCACGGGCGCGATCCATTTCACCCAGTGCGTTGCTGGTATGGCGCAAAAAGACCTGACCGGCCTCGGTCAGTCCCGTGCGCCTGGTTGTGCGGGCAACCAGTTGGGAACCGAGCTCCTTTTCCAGGTTGCTCAGGCGACTGCTGGCAGCTGAGGGAGACAAGCCGAATTCCCGGCCAGCCGCAGACAGGCTGCCGAGTTCGGCCACACGTTTGAAAAATTTCAGATCGTCAAGTCGCATTATTCGAAACTTTCGAAAGATATGTTCCAGATTACCCCAATTCTTCGAAACCTTGCAATATGAGAAAACAGGCTCACGAAACGAAAGGAGCCTGTCATGATGCATACTGGAGACATCTACGAAGAACGTGCCCGGACCGCCCGGCATCGGGAGTTGCGCGCTTTGGCAAGTGCCCTGTCGGGACTTCTCTTTCACGTTATTCCGGGCAGAAAAACCAAAAGGGTTGCCGGGTTCAGTTCCGCGGAACCTGCGAATGACCGGGTCTCGAACCGACGGCATGCCGCCTGATGGGGGCCTGCTCCACCCGGATACCGGATTGCCTGCCCAACCGACTTGTCCAGTCAACCTCACCGGAAGTGACGACACTGGTGCAAATAAACAAAACGTAAGACCATTTTTCTCATTCGGCGCTTGCCTTGAGACCTGCTGCCTGCCAGAAGAGCAGCATTCTCAGGGCGGGGTGGAAGTCCCCACCGGCGGTAAGCAGTGTGCTGCAAGCCCGCGAGCGCCTTCATTCGGAAGGGTCAAGCAGATCAGGTGAGAATCCTGAGCCGACGGTCAAAGTCCGGATGAAAGAGAAACTGCGCTCAGACGGCATTCGCCGTCCGTGTCGTATGTGATCGCCTTGGGTGACGTGTCGCGAACCAGGGAGATCATCAATGACACACACCCGATATGCCTTCATCAAAGCCGGATGGCACTCCGATATCGTCGACCAGGCGCTCGTCGGCTTCCAGCAGGTCATCCCCGCGGACAGCATCGACGTGTTTGACGTGCCTGGTGCGTTCGAGATGCCGCTTGCCGCGAAAAATCTTGCGCAAACTGGAAAGTACGCAGCTATCGCTGCGGCTGCCCTTGTCGTCGACGGTGGCATTTACCGGCATGATTTCGTCGCTCAGGCGGTGGTCAGCGGTTTGATGCAGGCTGGTCTTGAAACAGATGTTCCGGTCCTGTCTGTTTCGCTGACCCCACACCACTTCCAGGAAACGGATCATCACACGAAAATCTACAGGGAACATTTTGTGCTGAAAGGCCGTGAAGCGGCAGAAGCTGCCCTGAAGATCGGTTCGTTCCGTCAGCAGGTCAACGCCTGACGGATCTTCCGGGGGGTGGCCCAGGCCACCCCTTCCCCAACGCCGTTATTTGGCGGGAATATAGTCCGCAGTCTGACCTCTCGTCACGATCCCCAGATCATCGTTTTCGCGAGCGGCCCGTAACCGCTCTTCCGCTTCGTCGGCTTCACGCTGACGCGCCCACATGGATGCGTAGAGACCGTCCTTGTCCAGCAACTCGGTATGCGTGCCGCGTTCGGCAATCCGGCCGGCCTCCAGAACAATGATCTGATCCGCATTGACAACCGTCGACAGGCGGTGCGCGATAACAAGAGTAGTCCGGTTTCGCGCCACCTGATCCAGTGCGGACTGGATTTCGCGCTCCGTGTGCGTGTCGAGCGCAGACGTTGCCTCGTCCAGAATAAGGATCGGCGGCGATTTCAGGATCGTCCGTGCAATCGCGACGCGCTGCTTTTCACCACCGGATAGCTTCAACCCGCGTTCACCGACCTCAGACGCATAACCCTGTGGCAGATTTTCGATGAAGTCGTGGATCTGCGCCATTCGGGCAGCTTCACGAACCTCCTCATCAGTGGCTTCCGGCCGTCCGTAGCGGATGTTGTAGGCGATGGTATCGTTGAAGAGCACCGTGTCCTGCGGCACCATTCCAATGGCATCGCGAACGCTCGCCTGCGTGACGTCTCGCACATCCTGGCCGTCGATTTCCACTGCTCCGTCCGTCACGTCGTAGAACCTAAACAGCAACCGGGAAATGGTCGACTTGCCTGCCCCCGACGGACCGACAATGGCAATCGTCTTTCCGGCCGGCACCTCGAAATTGATGCCCTTCAGGATGTGACGGTCGGCGTCATAGTGAAATTTGACGTCTTTGAAGACAATCTTTCCAGCAACAGCCTTCAGCGGCTCTGCACTCTCCTTGTCCATTATTTCCGCAGGAACCAGCAACAGGTCGAACATGGCTTCTATGTCCGCCAGCCCCTGCCGGATCTCACGATAGAGAAAACCGATGAAATTCAACGGTATGGAGATCTGCATCAAAAGCGCGTTGATCAGGACAAAGTCACCGATATTCTGCTCACCGGTCATCACCGCCTTTGCCGACAGGGCCATACAGGCGGCCATGCCGAAACCGAGTATTACCGTCTGACCCAGGTTGAGCCAGGCAAGTGATGTCCAGGTTTTTGTCGCGGCCGTTTCGTATTTCGCCATCGAGGCGTCGAAGCGCGAAGCTTCCATTTTTTCGTTGCCGAAATACTTGACCGTCTCGAAATTCAGCAGGCTGTCGATTGCCTTGGAATTGGCTTCCGTATCGCTGTCGTTCATCTCCCGGCGAATTTCGATACGCCAGTTCGAACATTTGATGGTGAACCAGACATAGGCAACGATCATCACTGCCACGATCACGACATAGAAGAAACCGAACTGGTACCAGATGACAGCCGCCATGATGGCGAATTCGAATACGGTGGGAACGCCATTCAGGATCGTGAAGCGGACAATCGACTCGATACCCTTGACCCCGCGTTCGATAACCCGGCTGAGACCGCCTGTGCGGCGTGCCAGATGGAATCGCAGGGAAAGTCTGTGCAAGTGCCGGAAAGTCATGATCGCGAGCTGGCGCACGGCATGTTGCCCGACCCTCGCAAAAAGTGCATCGCGCAACTGGTTGAAGGCGACCGCCAGGACACGGGCTGCGTTGTAAGCCAGCACAAGCATGACCGGGGCGACCAGAAAGGAAGGAAGTCCGGCGGTTTCGCCCGTCAATGCGTCGGTTGCCCAGGCAAAGAAATAGGGCGACAGAACCGTAATGAACTTTGCGATGATCAGGGCGAAAACAGCAAGCAGAACACGACGTTTGAGATCCGGACGATCGGAAGGCCAGATATACGGCCAGAGATTGGAAAGTGTCTCAAACGTGCTCCCCTCGTCCGCGCTGACGACCTTTTGAGAATGGGAGCTTTGGCTGCCTGCAGCCGCATCGGCAGAGCCTTGCGGTGAGGTGGCTGATTGATCGGTCAAACGTTATCTCCAGGACCGCGAACGGCAGTCCATTTCTTCAGTCTTTTTTGAGTGTCACCGGCACGGCAGCGTCAGAGGGCAACGGTTTCAGAGAATTGAGATCCTGCCAGAATTCCTTCGAGCAATGCTCCGCCCGCTTCAGTTTCTCGCGGTTCAAGAGATAGTGGCAATTTCGGCCCCGGGCATCGCAGATCAACAGTCCGGCATCCTTGAGTACCTGCAGGTGCTGTGAGACGGTCGACTGAGCCAGGGGAAGATGATTTACGATCTCGCCGCAGCAAGCCTCTTCCTGCGTGGCCAGCTGCTTGATGATTGCAATGCGCGCCGGATGGCCGAGCGCACGAAAGATTGCGGCGAGCTCCTCACAATTCGACAGGCACTTCCTGTTGTCGTTTGTCGACGGACATTCCGTCTCGCTCATCGGCCTGCTCCCACGCTCACGCGTTCGTGTCTTATCGTAGATATGCGATGAATGGATCAAAAAACAAGGGGCTAAAGGAGATCGGCAGGAAACCCGTCAGGGCTCCCCGCCATTTCAACTTCATCGCCCAGACTGCGGCCTAGCCTCTGTTGGCGTTGCCACTGCTCCTGTCCGGCCAGTTCAGATCGCCTTCAGGGGTCAGGAACACCTGCCCGGGATAGATCAGGTCGGGATCTCTTATCTGGTCCTGGTTCGCCTGGTAGATCGTCGTATAACGAACACCATCACCATAGAGCCGCCGCGAAATGCGCCACAGGTTGTCGCCTTTGCGGATTATGACGACTGGAAGAGACTTCTGGACGTCCGCGCCCTGGCTCCCCTGCCCGCTGCCTGCACCGGTGGCCACGACCTTGGTCAGAACAATCTGCTTGTCCTGTTCCTTTTCGAAGGTCACGGCTGCCCGCGCATCCACAGTGTTTCCGTCTTTTGCAATCAGGTCGGCCCTGACTTCCACATTCCCTTCGGCAACATTCTTGGTGCCCTCGACCAGCCATTTGCCGCTGGAATTGACTTTCGCTTCTCCCTGAAAGTCTTCGCCAACATAGACACGAACCGAGGACCCCGGCTTGCCGGTTCCCGCGATGTAGACCTTGTCCGGTTCTGATTCGACCGCTTCAACCGTTACATCCGGAGATGATGCAGGTTGCTGCGAGCCGGTGACGGTGTCAGCAGATGCCGTGCTGGACGACGGTTGCTGAACAGTCCCGCTCCCTACTCCAGCGTCTGTTTCGGTCCGGGTCTGAGCGCTGCCAGCACTCGCAGTTACCGATGTACCTTCCGCTTCCGGCTTTGGTTGCGGGGTGCCGGCAGGATTCGAAGCCTGCGCCCCGCCCTGACCTTCTGCATTTTCCGGTGCTGTTGTCACCGCCTGCCCCGTGCCCGTTGCAGATGCCTGCTCCCGGCCGGGTACATTCTCATCAGCCGCCGCGGCCTGGCCTTCGTTCAAGACAGCAACGTCGGTTCCTTCGGCGGTGTCGGAAGAATTCCGAGGCGTCGCAGGTTGCTCTTCGGCTGCCACCTCAACAGATGGTGCCTGTGCGCCAGATCCTGCCTCGACGCTTCCCGCGGTTTGGCCATCGGCACCACCTTCCGATTGAACAGGCTGCCGCTCGGCAGGCTGTGAAGACCGGGATTCGCCGGTATTGTCCTCCACGGCAGTCTTGGGCAAGGCAGCGATAACGGTATCGTCACCGTCTGCAGAGCGCTTGCTTGTCGTGGCTGTCGCGGACTGGTTTGCAACAGCTTGTGTTTGTGAGGTTGCGTCAGCATCAGCAACCTGTATTTCCGTCTTCGGTTTTTGCAGAATATCAGACGGCCCCTCGGAATCGTTGAGCACGACCAGTGGCTTTTCCTGGCCGTCTTCAGGGACAGATACGGCAAGCCGCTGACCTGACTCCTCGATGGCATCGCCTTTTTCATCATGGACTTCCAGCCCGACGTCATAGTCGCCTGGCTTCAGCGGTTCCTCAAGAATGATTGTCCACTCACCCGCCTCATTGGCGATACTCTTGCCGACAACCTCGCCATTGGCAGTCAAAGCGACGATGGCACCCGCGTCGGAACGTCCCGCCACGACGGTTTCACCAGTCGGCTCGACCCCGACAACATCAAAACTGGGGCCTTCAACCGGCGCCTGCTCAGTCGCCTGGGGTGTGTCTGTTTGCGCGGAAGTTTCCTGCTCCTGCTGGCTGTCGCCAGTCTCAACGCCGATCGGTACGGACGTTGTCTGCTTTTCGACCTTGCCGGTCTTGTCTTCTCCCACTGCGGGTGCAGAAGCGGCTTCAACAGCTTCCTGAGCGGGCGGTAGAAGGGATCCCCGGTAAAAATATGCCGCTGCCAGCGCTGCCACGCCTACCGGCACTGCCACGATCAAAGTCCGGAACATTGTCTGCTTGTTCATTTTTTTCCCGTCAGAAGGCTTGCGAGCGACCCGGTCCATTACGCGGTCAGCTGCAGCATCTGCCCCTGTCACATATTCTTAGTCGCCCATCCATAGCCCCCTTTTGAGAGCACGGCAAGAAATCCGGCTTGAATCCCAAGGGACTTAAAACAGAATGCTTGACCTCATGGCAGTCTGAATGCCACATCTTTGCGTCATGAATACGGTTTCTCAAAATCAACTTACAAGCGTTTGTGTTTACTGCGGCTCCAGCTTTGGCTCGGACCCGGCCCACGAAGCGGCGGCCACACGGCTGGGCCAGATCATCGCGGAGGCGGGTCTGCGTCTTGTTTACGGCGGCGGATCGGTCGGCCTGATGGGCACTGTCGCCAACGCCGCGCTGGAGTCGGGCGGCAAGGTTACAGGCATCATTCCCCGCTTCCTGGAAAAACGGGAAGTCATGCTGGATTCTCTTGAAGATCTTGTCATCACGAACGACATGCACGAACGCAAGCATCTGATGTTTGAAAGGGCTGACGCCTTTATCGCGCTTCCCGGAGGAATAGGCACTCTGGAAGAAGCGGTCGAAATGATGACATGGGCCCAGCTGGGTCAGCACAAGAAACCTGTCCTGCTCGCCAATATCAACGGGTTCTGGTCACCTTTGCTGGAATTGCTCGACCACATGCGGGCGCAGGGATACATTCGGCCGGACACCGAAGTCCCCTATCTTGTGGCGAAGAAGATCGAAGATATTCTTCCCATGCTGCAGCAATCGGTTTCCGATGGGAAAACCGAGCAAGCAGGAAACTTCGCGAAGGTAACGGAACTCTGAGTTTCCAATCGAAGAAAAAGATCATCTACAAGGCACCACCCGGCCGCAGCAAAATTCTGTTTCGAAAAGCAGGTCTTGCAGCAATTGCTGCCTGGCAATCAGAGACCCCGCCACTGGGGTTGCGCGTTCGACCAAAAGCCACCGCCTACGGACCATTCCATGCAAACTACTCTCCTGGTTGAAGATGCATCGTTTTTTGAAAAGGCGATCGTCAAGAAATTGCATGATGTCGGCCGGCACCAGATCATGGTGGCGCGTAGCTACGCCGAGGCGGAAAACTGCCTGAATTTGCCCATTGGTGAACCTGATCTGGCGCTTGTGGACCTGACGCTTCCGGATGCGCCGGACGGTGAAATCGTGGATCTATGTGAAAAGCGAAACATCCCGACGATCGTTTTTACAAGCAGGTTTGACCCGAAGACGCGCAGCAAGATGCTGCAAAAGGGCGTAATCGACTACGTCTTGAAGGATTCTCCAGGCAGCTTGAACTACGTTGCAGACCTGATCCGGCGATTGGCAAAAAACCCGAAAATCGGCATCCTGGTACTGGATGATGCAGGTGTCGAGCGCGAAGCCATTTCGCGGATCGTCATGAAGCACTTGTACAAGGTCTACAAGGCAGCAAGCACCGACGAGGCACTCAAATGCCTGAGTGAAAACAGCGACATCAAGCTGGTGCTTGCCGACTACTTCCTGCCCGGAAAGGATGGCTTTGCCTTTTTGAAAGCCGTCCGCAGATCCCAAAGCGCCGAGCAGGTTGGCATCATCGGCATGTCGGCGGTCACCAACTCGGACAACCGGGTCCGCTTTCTGAAATACGGCGCCGCAGACTTCGTCGACAAACACTGTTCACCCGAAGAGCTGTTGCTCCGGATCTCTCAAAACCTCGACTACATCTACCGCATTGAAGAGCTGAACAACCTTGCAATGCGCGATTCCCTGACAGGGCTCTATAACCGGCGTTACTTGCTGGCAGAGGTTGCGGGCGAAATCAAATCCTGGTCTGGCGCGGATGACGACCGCAACTGGCTTGCACTGTTCGATCTCGATGGCTTCAAAGGTGTAAACGACAATCACGGACATGATTTTGGTGACGCCGTCTTAACGCGTTTTGCAGGAAACCTGACCAGTCTTTCAAAAGAGAACGATATTGTTGCGCGTCTGGGCGGTGACGAATTTTGTGTGGTGCTGCGCGACCAGTCGGAAAGCGAGATGCGAGAACGCTTGTCGGCATTTCTCAATGACGTTGAGAAATCTCCTATCGAGCACAGGGGCCTGTCGATCAACATCAGAACGAGTATCGGCGTTGCGCCTTTGCTGGACGGCGATCTCCATGAAGCTCTCAAGGCCGCGGATCTGAGGCTCTACTCGGCAAAGCGCACAGGGCCCGGTCAACTGGTGACAACGGGGTGAGCCCGCGCGATTCTTGTCTCACGACGCAGCGCGATTGCGATTCCAGCTGTCAAATGTGAAGATCACCAGCGCTCCCCAGATCATCGCAAATGTCAGAAGCCGGGTCGGGTCAAGCGGCTCGTCCCAGATATAGACCGCCATCAGAAAATGCATGGACGGTGCGATATACTGCATGAGCCCCAGCATGAAGAGCGGTAGCCTGCGGGCGGCAGCCGAAAAGCAGACCAGCGGCAGGGCCGTCACGATCCCGGTTCCAACAAGCGCGGCCAGAACGGGAAGATCGTCCAGTACAAGCGCGTCGGCTCCCCAACCGAGACTGAGCACCAGAAAACCTGCCGCAAATGGAAATAGAAGCAGGGTCTCAACGAGCATGCCCGGCGTGGCATTCACCGGTGTAACTTTGCGGACATATCCGTATCCGGCGAATGAAAAGGCAAGGATCAACGAGACCCACGGGACACCTCCCGCCAAAACCGCCTGTACCAGAACGGCCATTGCGGCAATGAAAACTGCTGCTTTCTGGCCGCGGGACAGGCGTTCGTGAAGTACAATCAGTCCGACCAGAATACTCACCAGCGGGTTGATGAAGTAACCAAGCGAAACATCAAGCACCCGCTCCTGCTCAATCGCCCAGACAAACACCAGCCAGTTCACACCAATGAATGCGGCCGAAGTCATCAGTCCCTTGAGAACCTTCGGCTGGCGAAAGGCCTCGACAACTTCTTGCCAGCGGCCACGAAAGTAGAGGAAGAGGCCGACGAACAGCACCGACCACACGATGCGGTGCGACACGACGATATCTGCCGGAACGGAATCCGTGAGTTTGTAATACGCCGGAAAGAAACCCCACATGCAGTAGGCGGAAAGGCCATAATACAGCCCCTGGCGCAGTTGTGCGCTGGTTTCGGCTTCCGAAACCGGATGGGACATCTGTTCTGCCTTTCTGGCGCGCCTCAGGCCAAGTCGGCTTTCAGCAGTGCAAATGTGATGGAATCGACCAATGCCTGGAACGAGGCATCGACAATATTTGGAGAAACACCGATCGTGAACCAGCGACGCTGTGTCTTTGTGTCGTGGCTTTCAATCAGCACGCGCGTGACAGCACCTGTACCTCCATTCAGGATTCGAACCTTATAGTCAATCAGTTCCAGACCCTCAATTGCTGTCTGGTACTTTCCGAGATCCTTTCGAAGTGCCATGTCGAGCGCATTCACCGGTCCGTTCCCCTCCGCGACCGACATGCGTGTCTCGCCATCGATATCAACCTTCACAACCGCCTCGGAAACCGTGATGAGATCGCCGATCGCGTTAAAGCGGCGCTCAACCATCACCTTGAAGGAATTGACGTCGAAGTAGCGCGGCACCTCTCCAAGTTCCCGCCGCGCCAGTAATTCAAACGACGCATCGGCAGCCTCATAAGCATAACCTTCCGCCTCTCTTTCCTTCACGAGTGCCAGCAGGCGGTCGAGATTCGGATCGGACTTGTCGACTTCAATGCCGACCCGGGCAAGTTCGCCCATCAGATTGCTTTTGCCTGCCTGATCGGACACGAGAACCCTGCGCTGGTTACCGACAACCTCCGGTGCAACATGTTCATAGGTCTTGGGATCCTTCAGGATCGCCGAGGCGTGAATTCCTGCCTTGGTCGCAAAAGCCGTTTCACCGACATAGGGAGCCTGGCGGTCCGGAGAACGGTTCAGGATCTCGTCGAATGCATGCGATATCGACGTGACATCCTTGAGTTGCTCCTCGCTTACGCCGATCTCAAAACGGCTTGAAAAGGCGTTTTTGAGCTTCAATGTCGGAATCAGCGTGATCAGGTTGGCATTGCCGCATCGCTCACCAAGTCCATTGAGCGTTCCCTGGATCTGTCGCACGCCTGCATCCACCGCGGCCAGCGAATTGGCGACCGCATGGCCGGTGTCGTCATGGGTGTGAATGCCAAGATGCGCACCCGGCACGACCTCCTGAACCCTGGTGACGATGTGATAGATCTCATCGGGCAGCGTTCCGCCGTTGGTGTCGCACAGGACCACCCAACGCGCTCCCGCCTGATACGCGGTCCGGGCACAATCCAGGGCGTAATCCGGATTGGCCTTGAAGCCGTCGAAAAAATGTTCGCAGTCGATCAGCGCTTCCTTGCCGGCCGCAATCGTGGCAGACACGGTGTCATGGATCGAATCGAGATTTTCCTCGTTGGTACAGCCCAGTGCAATCTCGACATGATAGTCCCACGCCTTGGCAACAAAACAACAGGCATCGGACCGGCTGGCAAGAACCTGTTGCAGACCAGGGTCATTGGACGCTGACCTCCCCACCCGCTTGGTCATGCCGAATGCGGTGAAAAGCGCCTGTTTGGTCCGTTTTTCGCCGAAAAATTCCGTGTCACCCGGATTGGCACCCGGGTATCCGCCTTCGATGTAATCAACGCCCAGCCGTTCCAGCAGTTCCGTAATGACAATCTTCTCGTTTACGGAAAAATCGATGCCGCTTGTCTGTGCACCGTCTCGAAGCGTGGTGTCGAAAAGATAGAGGCGTTCCTTGGTCATTTGGCGTTTCCTACCTGGCAACTGGCCGGGACTTTTGTTCTCATGTTGTGACGATTTACGCAGGTGGCCAATCGTCCGTATCGTGATCCGGGTGCTGATTGGAAATGATGGATTTCAGAAATACCGCCGCATCGCTGTCTTCTTCAGTGCGCCTTTCCGGTATTTCGGGCATCCGGTCGGCATAGGGCAGTTTCCCCTCGACACCGTACTGGACCACCGGAACGATCTCGTGCGGATGATCGAAGGCACCAATGGCGATGCCGATATCACCCGGAGCCTCATAAGTGAGCGGTGTTCCACACCTGGCACAGAACCCGCGAGCAACGTGGTTCGAGCTCTGAAAACGTGTCGGTTCACCTCTGGTCCAGACGAGCTCTGCACCATCATGAAGACCAACGAGGGGAGCATACAATGACCCAAAGGCCTTCTGACACATCCGGCAATGACAGATCGAGGCGGTTCCCAGTTGCCCATCAACCCGAAACCGCACTGCCCCGCACTGGCAGCCGCCGGCATGCCCGCTTGCAGGTTTGCCCACGGTCATCGCTTTAGCTCCCAGGTCGTGAGGCGTTCGCCGGTTTCTGAGTCTTTGGAATCCTTTAGAAGAATTCCTTGAGATGCCAGTTCAGCCCGGATGCTGTCCGCCTCTGTCCAGTCTTTCGTCTTCAATGCTTCGAGACGGCGGGTCACGGCGGCCTCGACTGCGGTCTCGTCGACACCCGACATATCCGCTTCGACCGGCGCAAGCCCCATCAGGTTGGCGGTCGCAGAATAGGTCGCAAGTCCCGACGGGTCCTTGCCGGCTTCAACCGCCAATGCGTGCAATGCCTGAATAACCCCGGCCGTATTCATGTCGTCGGCGAGCATTTTGACAACATCGGCATCCGGGGCCGCGGTCGTCTCGACAAGCTTCGGCCATTTCGACAGAAGGTTCTCTGCTTCTTCCAGTTTGCGCACGGAAAAGTCGATCGGCTCGCGGTAATTTGTCATCAACATTGCCAGACGCAGCACCTCACCGGGCCACTTCCGACCACCGAAGTTTTCTGTTTCCAGCAGCTCCTGGATGGTGAAGAAATTGCCCTCGGACTTGGACATCTTCTTGCCTTCAACCTGCAGGAAGCCGTTGTGAAGCCAGTAGTTTGCCATGGTCCGTGTACCATGGGCACAGCGTGACTGGGCAATCTCGTTTTCATGATGCGGGAAGATCAGATCGAGCCCGCCGCCGTGAATATCGAAGACCTGTCCGAGGTGATGCTCACTCATGACGGAGCACTCGATATGCCAGCCTGGCCGCCCCCTTCCCCAGGGGCTTTCCCAACCCGGTTCCTCGTCCGATGACAATTTCCAGAGCACGAAATCGCCAGGGCTTTTCTTGTGCCTGTCGACAGCAACGCGGGCTCCGGCCTTCTGCTCATCGAGTTTGCGTTTCGACAGTCCCCCGTAATCCGGCATCGACGCGGTATCGAACAGCACTTCGCCGCCCGCCTGGTAGGCGTGCCCTTTTTCAATCAGTTGCCCGATCATCTTGACCATACCGTCAATATGCTGGGTAGCACGTGGTTCGTGATCAGGCTGCAGAACGCCAAGCGCCCTGATATCCTTGTGGAACTGGTCCGCGGTTCTTTGAGTTACCTTTGCGATTGCATCATTCAAGGGCAGGTCAGGATGATCCCGCAACGCCCTCGCGTTGATCTTGTCGTCGACGTCCGTGATGTTGCGCGCATAGGTCACATGGCCTGGGCCGTAAACATGGCGCAGCAACCGATAGAGTACGTCGAAGACGATGACCGGCCGTGCGTTTCCGATATGCGCGAAGTCATAGACCGTCGGTCCGCAGACATAAAGGCGTACGTTCTCATCATCGATGGCCCGGAAGTCTTCCTTTTCCCGGGTCAACGTATTGGTGAACTTCAAGCCCTTGCTCGTGCCGGATCTCAGTGTCTCAGCGGCGCTCATGTCAAACGGTCTCCTGGCCGGCTGACCGGGCGATCCGTCTCAGGGAAAATCATGCCAAGAGGGAACGGCCACAGCCAGCGGTGTCGCTAGCTGCAAATAATGGTGATCGAAATGATGTTCCGTGTGGCCGTCATCATGGCCGCTTTATGGACCGGAACCGCAAACGCGGTCAAGGCTGCATTTGTTCCCCGGTTTCGACAAGGCCACGGTGTGGCGTTGGCGCCTCAGGTCACATCGACTACACTCAATCTGCCGGGAATCAGAGGGGGTTCATATGGTCTTGATGCATTCCGTTCGTCGTCTTTCTGCCAGGTTCGGGTTGGCAGGTGCTTTCGCCTTTTTCGTTTTCACAACGCCTGCAGCGGTTTTGGCTCAAACGGCAGCGAGCCAGACAGACGCGCCACCAGGAGCAGACCTTGCAGCGACGGAGCCGCAAACTCCGATCGCGATCGCCATCCAGAATGCGATGCCGGCTGATCTCCCGACCGGCCTGCAGCAGTATTACGAACATCGTGTCTTTGCACCGGTCTGGTTCGACCGGACAGGTGTCAAAGAGGACGCGCACCTGGCAATTGCCGCAATGGCCGGTGCAAATGAACATGCGCTCAATCCCAATAACTACAGCCCGCTTGAACTGGCCCAGCAGATCGAAACAGCAAAAACGCCCGAGGAATGGGCCCGGTTCGACCTTGAACTTTCGCGTCAGTTCCTGCGCTACGCAACGCATCTGTCGTCAGGGCGTGTGCAGCCGAACAAAATCAACAAGGCCCTGAACCTCTTCCCCGACCGACCGGAGCCGAAATCGTTTTTCGAAAACGCGGAGCAGGCTGTCGATTTCAGCGCGTTCCTCGACAGCCTTCCGCCCCAGTCCGACAACTACGCCAGGCTGAAACGCAGGCTCGCGCAGTACAGGGAAAAGGCGGAGGCTGGCGGTTTCACATCCGTACCGGACGGCGACGTCCTGAAACCCGGAATGACGGACGCCAGGATCCCGTTCCTGCGCGAGCGACTGATCGAAGAAGATATTCAGATCGCCTCCAACCATTCGGGAGACATCTATGATGGAGACCTGGTTGAGGCGGTAATGACCTTCCAGGACCACCACGGACTGGCGACCGATGGTGTCATCGGCAAAAACACGCTTGCCCGCCTGAATGTTCCAATTCAGGATAAGCTCATCCAGATGGAACTCAACATGGAACGCCGACGCTGGATGCGGGACGATCTCGGTGATTTCTATGTTTTCGTCAATCTTGCCGACCAGAACCTCAAGGTCGTTCGCGACGGCAAGACGGTCCATACAACGCGTGTTGTTGTCGGAAAGCCCTATCATGCAACGCCGGTTTTTTCAGACCAACTGGAATATGTGGAAATCAACCCGTTCTGGAACGTGCCCTATTCAATCGCGACCAAGGAATACCTCCCAAAACTGAAACAGAATCCGTCCGCGCTCAGCAGCAAGAAAATCCGGGTTTTCCAGGATGGCAGTGAAATCGCCCCCACACGGGTCGCCTGGAACAGCTATTCGGGAGGTAATTTTCCCTTCCGACTGCGCCAGGACCCGGGTGACGGCAATGCACTCGGCCGGATCAAGTTCATGTTCCCGAACGAATTCAACATCTACATTCACGACACTCCGTCCAAATCGCTGTTCTCACGCGCGGAACGTGCCTATAGCCACGGCTGCATCCGCGCATCGAACCCGTTCGCACTGGCAGACATTCTTCTGGCTGACAACAATTCAACGGCTGGCCACTGGGAACAGATCCGCGACAGCGGTAAACGCACCGTCATAAAGCCCCGTGTACCGGTCGAAGTTCACCTGACCTATCTGACCGCCTGGATGAACAAGGACGGATCAACGCATTTCCGGAAAGATATCTACGACAGGGACGATGTGCTTCTGAAAGCCCTTCGCAGAGCGATGACAGACAATTTGTAAGAACATAAAGCTTTGTAATTTATAAGCTTTCAGAACCGTTAAGTAATCTGAACGGACGCTGAATACGACACTCAGGATGGGTTCAATCCGGTCCACATACTCTCCGGACAGTCGCTAAAGATTGTCATCAGGAGACACCCATGTTGAACCGCCTTTTTGTCGTCCTTTTTCTAGCCCTTATTCTCGGTGGTCCGTTTGCCGCGATCATTGCGATCACAGACGGTACCAAGGCTTTCGGCAGCGAAATGCAGCAGAAAAGCATGTGTCTCGTGACCGGCACGGGGTGCGGCAATGGAAACATCATTGTCACAGTGGCGGGCCGGTTATAAAAGAACTTGCAAATTTCAAGATGAGACCTGCTCACAATCTTGAAGTTTTCCCCGGTGTTTGGCAGAGTTGGATTATGGACTATAAATCTCTTGAAGATAAAGCAGAATCCGCGGCTGACTTTTTAAAGATGATGGCGTCAGCACCGCGTCTGCTCTTGATGTGCCTTGTCCTGGAAGAAGAACGCTGCGTAAGTGAACTTGCCGAGGTAACCGGCATGCGCATGCCGACCGTTTCTCAGCAGCTTGCCTTGCTGCGCGCCCAGGGGCTCGTGTCGACCCGTCGCGAAGGAACGACCATCTATTATCGCTTGGCCAGCGAGCCCGTGAAAGACGTTATGGCCATGCTTTACAAGCATTTCTGTGCCGATGCGGAGATCCCGGTCGCAAAGCACCTGGAAAAGCTCGACGCAGGCTAGTCAACGCACGCCGAGATCTTTTCAAATCAGTTCAGATCAGTCCGTCACGTAGTCACCGCACTTTGGCGGCTCCTTGTCGCCCCAGGGCATGAGCGGAACGGTCGACGTTGAATTCTTCGGACTGCCCTCAATCAACTTGTCCGAATAAACCAGATAAACCAGCACATTCCGCTTGGCATCACATCCACGCACGATGCGCATTTTTTTGAACACGAGCGAGCGACGCTGGCGGAACATTTCCTCGCCCTGCTCGAACTCTTCCTTGATTGTCACCGGACCGACCTGACGACAGGCCAGAGAAACGTCAGAAACCTCCTCCGCGACACCGAGCCATCCGGAAACACCGCCCTTTTCCGGGACGGTAAAGTGACAGGAAACACCCTCCACAAGCGGATCGTCGATCGCGTAGGTTGCCAGCTTGTGATCGGGCGTGAGAAGTTTCCAAACGGTAGATTTTTTGAAAATCAGGTCGGGCTCGTCAGCCGACAACGCTGTGCCAGCTCCTAGAACGCAAGCGGCCAGCGCAAGTGCTGCGGCATTGAGAAAACGCATCAAAGAACCTCCAAGTGCTGAATTTCCTGACATGTGGGGATCGCGCCCGGTTGATCAAGCAACCTGAGGACTTCTGCACAAACAAAACGCGCGCCGTTCGGCGCGCGCAATTCGCAAAGCTGCTCCCGGACATGATCCGTCGCTGTTGTTCGGGCTACCGGACACCTTCCAGCAGTACTTTAGGCTCTTCAAATTCACCTTGATCTGTCAGCGTGTTCTCGAAATCCTGGTCTTCGTCTGCAGTTTCGACAATATCGTCCGCCGACAAATCGAGGATTTCTTCGTCGCCGGGTTCCTCTGCCCCCGGGCCGTCCAACAATGAGGCCGCAAAATCATTGTCGGAAACGAGTTCGCTTACATCCGTTTCGCTCTCAACGACTTCCTCGACCGGCTGCGGACTGATCTCGGCAACGCTCCGTGATGTCTCGACAAAACCTCCAAGGGCGTCCTGAAGATCGGCGCAGCGTTCGCGTGACCAGATTTGCGGCTGATCGAGGCCCAGGGCTTCGTCATAGGCGCGCGCGACATTGAACGGCAGGGACAATTCAAAATCAGCTCTGGATCCGAATTGCGGTTCCAGCGTGTCCTTGACGGCGGCAAACGTGTCCTTGATGCCCAGGCTTTGCTCAACGCATGCAGATGCCGCGTCCCGCAGTGTTGTTACGAAGTCGCGCGTGTTTTCGATTGCCTGAGCTACAGCCGCCACGTCTTTTGCCGACCGACCGCGACCTGGCATGAGCGACGTTGGCCGGAAGGCCATGATCCTGTCGAGCGCTCTCGGCCAATCGGCAAGATGCGCGTCGCCGCAATATGGTGCAGCGTTGGATTGAACGAGATCGCCTGCATAAAGCACACCTGTTTTCGGTACCCAAACGACAAGATCTCCCATCGTATGGCCACGCCCCAGATGCATCACCCGTACATCGAGCCTTCCGAGATCAATCGACATGGACGACGCGACGGTCATGCTCGGCAGGCTGACTGTCATGCCAGCAGGCAACGTGGAAAACAGGGTGGGTTGCCGATCCAGCGATACCAGGATCTCCTCTGCGCCGCGGGTGTCCATCATGCGCCGGGTCAAGTCGGATGCCACTATTTCGCCGGCTTCAAATGCACTTGCGCCAAGCGTGCTGTCGGCATGAAAGTGGGTCAGCAAAACCTGTTTTACGGGTTTGTCCGTTATGTCTCTGATTTTCTGAAGAACGATTGCAGCAAGGTCGGGTGTCGCCTGGGCATCGACGATCAGGACACCCCGCTCACCGATGATCACACCGGTATTGGAACATCCGTCAGCGCTGAAAGCATAACAACCGCGACCAAGTTCCTCGAGCCTCGCATTTGCTCCGGGGACGACCTCGGCGTTGTTGGAATCGCTTGTCATTGCGGCCTCGCTTTCATGCCAGCTATCTGTTTGACTTCCAGGACCATTCGACTTGCCATACACCAACTTCCTGTTGACCCTAGCGTCTCAGTTTCCATCTCTGATTCGCAATTTTTCACGCACCAAATCCTTGAATATTGCCTCGTTATCAACAGATAGGTCCGCAATTTACATCACTTCACGACTTCAAAGGCTCAAGCTCTCTGTCAAAATTGCTTTCTCTTCCCGCACGTTTACGAAGTAGCTGTCACTGTCTTTCGCGAACACTTCGAATGGCTATACTTGCCAGAGCTTTTTTTGAGAACACGGATTCACTTGATGAAACCAATTCGGCTGATTTCCGAGGCGCGAAGCGCTTCACGATGCAGGGTATCTGGCAAGCACCACAACGACAGAGAAGGGCTGAATTGTCCCACCAGAGGCCCGGTAGTCACGCCTGCGGACATCGTTGTGCCCTGCTTGCGGTCAACAGCATCGCTGCACTCCCCGCACCCAACCGGCAATCCGGAAAACCGGGTCGAGCAGCTCCGTATTCACTAAAAAGGCTCTAGTGATACAAAATGGCCGGAAAACGGCATTCGTTGCCGCCAATACGTTTTGGCGGAAGGACGTCCTGAAGGCAGCAAAACCTCATGTCAGAAAACGACACACCAACTAATGTATCGGAATCCAGCGAAACCAAGGACAGACCAGTCCTGAAGCTGAACTGCTTCCTGCCGTATCAGCTCAGTCATCTCGCAGAGACGGTAAGCCGGTCATTTTCAAAGATCTACGCTGAAAAATATGGCATCGGCATCCCCGAATGGCGGGTGATAGCAACGCTTGGCGAATTTGAAGTCGTCACGGCGCGCGATGTCAGCTCCTCGACCTCGATGCACAAGACAAAGGTTAGCCGCGCGGTTGCAGCGCTGGAAAAGCGCGGATTTGTGGCACGGGACAAAAACCCTGACGACATGCGTGAACAAACCCTCAGGCTGACGGAGACGGGTATCGCCGTCTACGAGGATATCATTCCAAAGGCCCTGGCTTATTCGGAAGGGCTGCAAGCTGCTCTTACCCCTGGACAGCAAGAGTTGCTGAACGAGATTTTCAACCGGCTGCATCAAGCCGCTCGCGAGCGCGATATCAAATAGGCAATTCTCCGCGATGCCCCGACGCATTAACCGAACGTGAGAGCTTTCGTTGCTATTGTGGGATGCAAGAGGGATACTTGACCGACCGTTGTTGACGGTTCGGCGCGGGGACAGCGTTGCAGGGGATGAGCGATGAGGCTTCGAAAAAAAGCCAAGTCAGTCATATTTTCTCAAGCCTTTTGCTTGGTTGCAGCAATTGTGCTGCCGATTGACGCTGCCTATTCGGCAAGCTGCTCCGCATTGAAATCCGAATTGCGAAAACTGGAATCGGCTTCCGGATCCCAAACGCCGGCTGCTCGAAAGTGGTCCTCCGCCAAAAGGCAACAGCAAAAAGCTATTACGGCTGCAACACGCGATGCGCGGCATTTCGGTTGCTCAAATACAAATTCGGCAAAGTGCAGAGATCTCAACGGCAAGATCAAACGCATGAATTCAAATCTGGCCGCGATCGAACGACAATTGGCGAGATCGGGTGGCACATCCTCAAAGAATACGAGAAAAGTGCGGCAGGTTCGAGCAGCGCTTGAGAAACAAAACTGCAATGCCCCGGCCAGATCACGTCAGGCAAGGGTGGAAAAGCCGGTGAACGGCGAAAAGCAGAAGTCGTTTTTCGCCCGTCTGTTCAATTCCGAGCCCAGGGTCGAAGAGGTGGCAGCCAAGACCGGTGACCGGGAAATCGCGTCCGTCAGATCCACGCGCAACACCGGTGCGAGCCCGTTGCGGCTGCCAGCCGGAGGGGCGTTCCGGACACTTTGCGTGCGCACCTGCGACGGATATTATTTTCCCGTCAGCTTTTCGACCGGGAGAAGCCAGTTCGCAAATGACGAGGCACGCTGTTCGGAAATATGCCCGGCGGCTCCAACCGAACTTTATGTTTATCGCAACCCAGGCGGCGACCAGTCCGAGATGATGTCTCTGGCCGGAGTTCCTTATGCCGATCAACCGTTCGCGTTTCGCTACAAGGCCGAATTCGTCGAAGGCTGCAGCTGCCGCCTCTCAAAGAAATCGAAAAACCGGTCTGCATGGTCTGAAGTAGGCACGTCATCGGAAAACCGGGTCTTCTTTTCCGATATCAGCAGCGGGCTTCCGCAACGCGACCGGCAGCCGGCATCGGGCACCACCTTTGAAGAGGCAACACCGGCTGCCTCACCGCTCTCAAGACTGCCGCTCAACAAGACCCAGTTGCCGCCCTATGAAGACCCTGGCACCCTTTTCAACATTGAAAAAGGGTTCGATGTGACGGCTGTCCTGGCATTGGACCAGAACTCCTCCGGAGCCGTCACCGACAATTCGACGTCGGACAATGTATTGCAGGATGGCTTCCCCCTGCTTTCGCTTCGCACGCAGACGGAAGAGGGATCGGTTGAAACCGTTGCAGCTTCGCCGGTCTTCAAGACTGACGATCCGGGATTCCGGCCGGCTCCGGAACGTTCCTCCCCGGTCAGGGTAGTCGGTCCAGAATATTTCGTCGCCCAATAAGGGGCAGCATCGCCTTCATATCCGGTCCATGATCCATTCCGGTGAGCACCCGCCGGAGCGGCATGAAGAGACCGCGCCCCTTGCGTCCCGTTTCCGATTTCAGTGCCGACGTCCACGCACTCCACGTTTCGGGCGTTATCTCCCCATCCGGAAGGAAATTGCGAGCTTTGGCGACAAATTCACGGTCTTCGTCTTCGATCCGCGAAACGACAGGCCCCGTCACGATCTGCCAGAAATCCGCAGCATCGTTTACCGTTTCGCAGTTACCGCGGACCGTTTCCCAAAAATCCGCGCCTGCTTCGATGCCCAGGGCGGCCAGTCGATCGCTAACAGCTTCATAGGGCAACTCATGAACCAGGCGAGCGTTCAGGTTCTTGAGTTCCTCGGGATCAAACTTCGCAGACGATCTCGATATGCTCGCAAGATCGAATTTTCCGATCAGCGCATCCATGTCCTGCACAGGTTCGACGGCCTGACTTGTGCCTGTCAGAACGGCGAGCGAGGCAACGGACATCGGCTCCAGACCTGCTTCGCGAAGCGATCCGATTGACAAGGCGCCCTTGCGTTTGGAGAGCCCTTCTCCATCTCGAGTGGTTAGAAGATTGTGGTGACCGAATATCGGGGCAGCAGCGCCCAGCGCTTCGAAGATGGCGATTTGCACGCCGGTGTTTGCCACGTGATCTTCACCACGGATGACATGGGTGATCCCCATGTCGATGTCGTCGACGATCGACGGCAGAGTATACAGATAGGTTCCATCCGCCCGTATCAGGACCGGATCGGACATTGAAGACAGATCAACGGACTGCTCTCCCCGGCAAAGATCGTTCCAGGTGACATCGGTGCGCTTCGTCTCAAACGGATCCGCGTCGTGATTGGGCAGAATGAAGCGCCAGTGCGGCCTACGGCCTTCGGCCTCGAATGCCGCCCTCTCCTCCGCTGTTTGCTTCAAACCCGCCCGGTCATAGACAGGAGGTCTGCCGAGCGAACGCTGTCGCGACCTGCGCCGATCCAGTTCTTCCGGTGTTTCGTAACAGGGATAGAGCAGACCCGCATCTTTCAGTTTTTGAGAGGCCACGTCGTAGCTCGCAACGCGACGGGACTGACGCTCGATCACATCCGGAATAATGCCGAGCCACCGAAGATCCTTCTCGATCGATTCTGCATATTCCTGCTTCGAGCGCTCCAGATCGGTATCATCGAAACGCAGAACGAAACGTCCGCCTTCTTTCCTGGAAAAGAGCCAGTTGAAGAGTGCAGGACGGCTGTTGCCGATATGAATGTGGCCGGTCGGCGACGGCGCAAAGCGAACAGTTACGGTCATGAGGCTTCAGTTAGCCGCTGGCGGGACGCGCGGCAACCCAAAACTGCCGCCAAATTCAACTATGTTGATCCGACCGGTAGGCGCGCGCGGCCAATGCCAGAACAGCGGCGAAAACGAGACAGTAAATCCCCATTGCCGTCACCTGCGCATCGAACGAGACGCCGATGTCGATCAGCCAGCCGACGAGTCCGGGCCCGGCTGCGGAGGCAAAGACCATGATCGAAAAAGCGACAGCGCGTATCGCTCCCATATGACGCGTGCCATAAACTTCCGGCCAGAAAGCGCCGACAAGTGTGCCATTAAAGCCGTTTCCTATCCCGACCAGTCCCAGAAACACGAATGCGGCAATCTGTGCGTCGACATTTGCCAGAACGAAACAGGCAAAGCACAAAGGCAACAGCGTATAAGGAAGCAACTGTCTCGCCGAGAACCTGTCGATCAGTGGTCCGATAATGAGCGATGCAATGACGACGCCGCTTGCCATGAGAAGAAACGCGCTTGCAAAAACTTCCAGAGACCAGCCACGCAGTTCAACGAGATACACCTGGTGGAACAGGACCGCGGTGCCGATAAAGGCAGGCGCATTGACACCGCAGGACACCAGCCAGAAGCGAGGATCCCGGAGCACCTCTGAGCGTGTCCACTGCCGGCCCTCGGCCTTTGCGGCGGCGACCTCTGCCGTCGAGGGTATCCGGTCCTTTGCCAGAAGTACGAAAAGTACGGGCATGGCGACAAGGATCAGCACCAGCGACGAAACGGTCCAGGCGCCGCGCCAGCCGATAGTTCCACTCAGAATGACGAAGCAGAGCGGAAACAGCGCTTCGGCGGTCGGAAACCCGAGCATTGAAATCGAGACCGCCCTGCCCCGTTGCGCAGAAAACCACCGTCCGGCTGCGGTCACCGAGGTATGTGTCATCATGCCCTGCCCGCACAGACGCAGACCGTAAAAGGCAAACGCAACCATCCAGACTGCAAATGCGTGTGCCAGGGCGAGGCAGAACAATGCAAACCCGGCCATCACTGCCATTGCGATCTTCTGCACCGGATAATGATCAAGGCTCTTTCCGACATATGGCAGGGTTAGCGCACTGCCGAGCGTCGCCACCATGTAAAGCAGACCGAGATCACCGTGGCTCAACCCGAATTCTGCCCGCAGATCCCCGGCCGACAACGAAATGAAAAACGTCTGTCCGAAACCGGAAAACGTCGTCAACAAGTAGCTGGCCGACAGCCAGCGCGCATTGTCGCGCAGGAAAGTAAAGTAGGTCATATGCACGAAGCCGATGGCCCGTAACGGACCTCAAGGGAAGGATGTCGGCTCCGGATTAGTTCAGCTGCGGTCCCGGAACCGATTTGTGATGGGATAGCGGCGATCCTTGCCGAAATTTCGTTCAGTAATCTTGACGCCCGGAGGTGCCTGTCGCCGTTTGTATTCGGCAATATAGAGCAAATGCTCGATCCTGTGAATCAAAGCCCTGTCATGACCGCGCTTTTCGATTTCACTGACGGACATTTCCTCTTCAACGAGACACTCGAGAATATCGTCAAGCACATCATATGGCGGCAGGGAATCCTGATCGGTCTGGTTTTCCCGGAGCTCCGCCGTGGGAACCTTGGTGATGATGTTGGACGGAATTACCTCCCCCCCAGGGCCGAGCATGCCTGCCGGCATGTTTTCGTTGCGCCAGGCGGCAAGGTGATACACCTGTGTTTTGTAAAGATCCTTGATCGGATTGTAACCGCCGTTCATGTCGCCATACAGCGTTGCATAACCGACCGACATCTCCGACTTGTTGCCGGTCGTCATGACCATGTGCCCGAACTTGTTGGAAACGGCCATCAAGATGACGCCCCGGGCACGCGACTGAAGATTTTCTTCCGTCGTGTCCTCGTTCGTCCCTTCGAACAATCCGCTCAACGTCGACCTGAAGCCCTCGACCGGTTCTGATATCGGAACCGTATCGTAACGAATTCCGAGTGCCGCAGCGCACTCGGCTGCGTCCTTGATGCTGTCTTCCGACGTATAGCGGTAGGGCAACATGATCGCGTGCACCTTGTCAGGCCCGAGAGCGTCGACCGCCATGGCCGCACAGATCGCGGAATCGATGCCACCGGACAGACCGAGCACCACGCCAGGGAAACCGTTCTTCTTGACATAGTCGCCGAGCCCGAGAACACAGGCGCGCCAGTTGGCTTCATCAAGATCAGGAAGCTTGACGGTCTCCCCCTGCTCGCAGATCCAGGTTTCTCCGTCGCGCTTCCAGTCACTGATGCCGAGAGCGGTCTCGAACTGGGGCATCTGGAAGGCAAGCGAGCGATCTCCCTGGAGGGCGAAGGATCCGCCGTCAAATACGAGTTCGTCCTGCCCGCCGAGTTGGTTGCAGTAAACCAGCGGCAAGCCGGTTTGCACAACGCGCGACACCACCACCTGCAGGCGTTCTTCAGCACGATTTTCCCAGTAGGGAGACCCATTGGGCACCAGCAGCAGCTCTGCTCCGGTTTCCTCGAGGCACTCGCATACCTCGTCGTTCCAGATGTCCTCACAGATCGGCAGACCTATCCGGACACCTCGAAAATCAACTGGCCCTGGAAGCGGTCCTGATTCAAAGACCCGTTTTTCATCAAAGACACTGTAATTCGGGAGATCGTACTTGTATCGAACGGCTCTAACCTCGCCCGCGTCCAGCAGGACGACGGCATTATAGACCTTCTCGTCACTCCCCCGCCACGGGGTACCGATGACCAGCGCTGGACCGCCATCAGCGGTCTCACGGGCAAGTTCCTCGGCAGCATCCATGCACCGGCGAACGAAAGCGCGCTTCAACACGAGATCTTCCGGCAGATATCCGGCGAGAACCAATTCTGATGAGAGGACCAGATCGGCCCCCTCTTCAGCAGCTTTCCGGCGCGCGTTGCGGACGAGGTCCGCGTTGCCAGCGACGTCGCCGACTGTCGGGTTGAGCTGTGCAACAGCCAGTCTGAAGTGATCGGAAATCATGGAAGCAGCACCAGGAAGAGTCATTGTCCCTGATGTAGCCGCAAGATCAAAAGGTTGCAATCACTCAAATCGTATTGTGCCCGTTTCGGACCGGTCAGGTCCGATCGAATATAAGGCGACAAGCCGGGAAACAAAGCCAGATTGCCCCTATCCACCCGAGGGTATTTCGGCCGGACACGGCGTAAAACACGAGAACAACGCTGTTGCGTGTAGCTGTCTCCGTCCCGAACGAGCACCCGTCAGCGAAATGGATGGTCCTGAATCAGGCTTTCAATATGTCGCTTGCGGCCCTGCGACCTGACATCAAGGCTCCGTGCGTCGTGCCGTGATAGTCAAAATTCGTGTGCTCACCCGCCATGAACAATCGACCTGAAATCGGGGCTTCCAACCTTGTGAAGTCTGCAACAGAGCCACCCGTTCGCGGGAAGGTATAGGCGCCGAGAAAATGTGGTTCCTTTGACCAGTGGGTGGTGAGCACCGATTGCGGTGAAGTAACTTCATCGCCCCAAACCGAGCGAAGGACCGCCAGCGCGTCCCTGGTCATGACCTCCTTGCTCATATTGTCGGCAATTGGAGCATACCTGCCGAATGACAAACCAAGCAGGATATTCTCGTCACTGAACGTTCGGTAGTTCAGCCAATAGTTCCAACGTCCCCTGGGCTCTGTCATAACCCCGAAATACTGGGTTTCGGTATCCCAGAACGGCGTTTCAAACTTCAGAGCAATTTTCGTGACACTACCAAAACCGATCCGGTCGATCGACTTCTGAACGTCTTCCGGCAGAGAGGGTTCGAAAACAATGTCGCTCGTTTTCAAAATGCCCAGCGGCACCGCACAAACAACGTAATCTGCCTGCAGCCCGTCAACCTCAACCCCGCTTCTATCGTAGTAAACGCGCGAGACCGGCGTGTTCAGGCGAATATCCAGGTTAGCCGCCAGCGGCGCGAAAACCTGGTCATAACCTTCGGTCAAAATTACATCCGCACCATCAAACGTATCCGATGCAAAGCCGTTTCGCGCAGAAATGTCTTCAATCCCGGCGCCGATATCGAATTCGAAAAACGTCGAAAGGGCCCAAATCCCAAGTGGGTCAGTCAGGATATCAGGTTCGATCTCCCGGAGCAGATCATGGACACTGCGCGTTTCCGAGCGAGCTGGAGAATAAAGCACCGTTTCCAGATGATCGTACATGTCATCGAGGCGAACGTATTCTGCATCGGTCAGCGGTCGTCCAGACAGGTCGAACACCTCGAGGTTGTCGTCGTCCGTTACGAAAGTGCCGACATCAAGGGCATCAGCAAGTTGTTTTACCGGATTATGTTGGCTTGGCCCATGTATCCACCCGGCCCCGAATTCAAATGGAGCGCCCAGGGACATGTCGGTGCGGATGCGGCCGCCCACATAATCGCCGGCCTCCAGCACAATGACTTCGGCACCCCGCTCCTGCAGTTGTTTTGCCGCCGCAAGTCCCGCAAGGCCCGCGCCTATCACGACCACTTTGGTACCGGTCAGTTTACGCGCAGTTGCGTTGCTCGCGAGGCTTGTCAGAAAAGCCGTGATACCCAGTTTAAGTGCGTTGCGACGTGTGATGATCATCTGGGACCCTGAGCGAATATGCTGCAACAGTGCGTTCCGTCCATAGCATGCAACAATTCACGGGTTCAAAGCCTGCCGGTGGTGGGAAATGATTTTCGTCATGCCAGCGGACTTGCTGCCCGCCGCCCAATTTTTTGTTTCCGTTCGTCCCAAACCATCTTCGGGAGGACCGCTTCGGAAACTTCCCGAGCGCACGCGAAGGCGGCCCCTGGCACGTCAGAGCAGTGCGAGCCCCGCTTCGTCGTCGGGTTGGGATTCCGGGGCCAAATTCGATATGTCTGTTATGTTGAGCTTGCGCGCCGGCTTCTGGAAGCCTGGCCCCATGATGCCTTTCGAGCGCCCATGCATTTCCTGGCGTTCCAGGATCTCACCAATATGCCGGTAAAGAATTGCGGGCGCGATCGGTTTGGCAATGAAACCATGGATACCAATTCCGATCGCCTCCAGGATTGTTGCGCGCTTGGCATGAGCCGTGATGACCAGAACAGGCATCGTCGAAATCACGAGATCCCGGTCGCCTCGCAGGATTCTCAGGAATTCGCTTCCACCAAACGGATTCATCACCCAGTCGAGCAGAACGACATCAGGCTTCCTGTCGACAACAAGTTCGAGTGCTTCGGCGCCGTCGCTTGCCTCAAAAACCGATCGGATACCGAATCCGGTCAATACCGAGCGCAAAATGGTGCGCATATGAGGATTGTCTTCCGCAATCAGGCAGGAAGCCCTGGACAGATCCCACTTCTCACGCAATGTCCCATCTCCTCCAAGCGAGCCTTTCTTGTTCACAGGTATGGGGAGCGAGCGTTAAACGAGACTTACCGTCCCGCTGCAATTTTCGTAAAAATTGTCAAAAATACCAAAAAGGGCGGTTCAAGCCGCCCTTTAGGTTAACGTCAAGTAAGCAACGCCGGTCGTTACGCGCTGGCAGCCATTGGCTCTGCCTTCCGGCCATCGCGCTCCTTCTTGAGGTTTTCCGCGATGAGAAACGCAAGTTCAAGGGCCTGATCGGCATTCAGGCGCGGATCGCAATACGTATGGTAGCGGTCACCAAGCTGCTCGGCAGTCAACGCGCGGGCACCCCCGGTACACTCCGTCACGTTGCGACCAGTCATCTCCACATGAACGCCGCCTGCATGGGTTCCCTCGGCGCGGTGCACGGCAAAAAACGCTTCGACTTCCTTCAGGATGCGATCGAACGGACGCGTCTTGTAGCCCCCGGCAGTGATTGTGTTGCCGTGCATCGGATCACAGGACCAGATAACGGACTTGCCTTCACGCTCAACCGCCCGCACGAGTTGCGGCAAGTGATCGAACACCTTGTCGGCACCAAAGCGCGCGATCAGGGTCAGGCGACCCGGTTCGTTGTCCGGATTAAGGATGTCGACCAGTTCAAGCAGTCCGTCAGGTGTAAGGGATGGTCCGCACTTCAAGCCGATCGGGTTCTTGACACCGCGGAAGAATTCCACGTGAGCATGGTCCGGCTGGCGTGTCCGGTCACCGATCCAGATCATGTGTCCCGAAGTCGCGTACCAGTCGCCGGAAGTGGAATCAACGCGTGTCAGCGCTTCTTCATACCCCAGAAGCAATGCTTCATGGCTTGTGAAGAAATCCGTTCCGCGCATCTGCGGCACGTTATCGGACTTGATGCCACAGGCGCGCATGAATGCAAGCGACTCTGTAATCCTGTCCGCGAGTTCCTTGTAACGATGCCCCTGCGGGCTGTCGGTAATGAAGCCCAGCATCCACTGGTGTACCTGATCAAGGTTCGCGAAACCGCCTTGCGCGAACGCACGCAGAAGGTTCAGCGTTGCCGCAGACTGGCGATAGGCCATAGCCATGCGGCTCGGATCGGGTATCCGGCTGCCGGAATTGAAATCGATGTCGTTGATGATGTCGCCACGGTAACTCGGCAGCTCGACATCGTCTTTCTTTTCGATATTCGATGACCGCGGTTTTGCAAATTGACCCGCAATACGCCCGACTTTCACCACTGGCTGGCTCGCTGCAAAGGTCAACACGACGGCCATTTGCAGGAAGACGCGGAAAAAGTCCCTGATGTGATCCGGATGATGTTCGGCGAAGCTCTCGGCGCAATCGCCTCCCTGCAGAAGGAAACCGTTGCCCGCGGCGACGTCGGCCAACTGTTGTTTCAGCGCACGCGCCTCACCTGCAAAAACCAGAGGCGGATAAGTCGACAGGCGCTGTTCAACACTCGCCAAAGCCTCTTGATCCGGGTATTCCGGAACCTGCAAGATCGGTTTAGATCTCCAAGAATCCGGGCTCCACTTGTCCGCCATTTATTCTACTCCTACTGGACTCGCGACATCATTCAAACCTGAATGCGCAGTCCGCGACATTTTCATTCGTTTCCATTTGCCGGGTTAAAGCAAACGTGCGGCGTTATACACGCGGTTGGTCGGTTATGCCACAGGGGAATCTGCCAAAATTGCGGTGAACCGTAGAAGACCGATTCCTGACCGTTTGTCGCGTGGAAACCCTGCCTTGACACGGATCATGGCACGGCCGGGCCTTACTGATCACCCTAACGTAGCACAAGAATAGGACAGACCCATGCCAACTCCTAGACTGGAGCACAGCCACAGGCCTGACGACATCGCTTCAAGACTCGCTGTCAAGCCGACCGCGAGTTATCTGCGGGACTGGATATACGGTGGTATCGATGGCGCAGTCACGACCTTTGCGATCGTCGCGGGAGCAGTGGGTGCTGCGCTTTCACCGAAAATCATTCTGATACTGGGTGTTGCAAACCTTCTTGCAGACGGGTTTTCCATGGCGGCTGCAAATTACAGCGGCTCAAAGTCCGAAACGGAGGATTACGCCCGGCTGATGGCCATTGAAGAAAAACACATTGCCATCGCGCCGGAAGGTGAAAAGGAAGAAATCAGGCAGATATTCAGGTCCAAAGGCTATCAGGGCAGCGACCTTGATGATCTCGTGCGTCTCGTGACATCCAACAGGACCACCTGGATCGAAACGATGATGCAATCCGAATACGGGCTGTCGGCAGCGACCAGATCTCCTTTCAAAGCGGCTCTGGCAACCTTTGCCGCGTTTGTCGTTTGCGGCAGCCTGCCTCTTTTGCCCTTCCTGATGGGCCTTGGGGCCTCTGAAATCTACACGACCGCACTTACGGCACTTACATTCTTCCTGATCGGTTCGATCAAGTCGCACTGGTCTACCAAAAACTGGGTCTGGTCAGGACTGGAAACGACCGGCATCGGCCTTTCGGCGGCGGCAATTGCCTATTTTGTCGGTTACCTGCTGCAGGGCTTGATTGCCTGACAAGATCCGGTCCCCTGATCAGGTCTCACGGCATATCCAGAAATGTGAGGCCGTGCCTTGCGGTCGCCTCGTCAAGGACACTCAGGACCTGCTCGGGCAAGGCAACTGCTCTCGGATAGGCGGGATTTCGCCGGTCCTTGAGCACCGGTACATGCCAGCCTTCAGTCGTGTCCAGAAAGTGCGCAACACCCTCTTCTCCCCAAAACCGGTAGAACCCGGCCAGAACACAATCGAGATAACTTTGCAGGATCGGGTGTGTTTCCGTTCCCCACCGGTAGTGATCCGGCGCTGCGACAAAAACAAACAAGTCTTCCGGGCCGTTCTTCTTTTCAGCATCGCAGCGAAAAGATCCGCCGACCTCTTCCACCTTGCGGTATCGTTTCTCGCGTTTCTCCAGTTCCTTCAGACCTGACCGGGGCTCGCGTACCATCACGCCCCTGATCTCGTTTCCCGGATCTTCCCGAACACTGAGTGCACAGCGGCCCTGACCGTCCGGCCCCATGCCGCAGACCCGCCATTCCCTGACCCACCCTTTCAGCGTTCCAGGGGTCGCCACAGCGTCAGCCGGAATGGTGTCAAGATTGACGAGCGAGCCGTATCCAAAATATGTGATCGTCATCGCGTACAGGTCTTTTTTCCTTGGGGAGCCGTCTCGATATCTTTCGTGAGCCAGCATCCCATAACCAAACAAAATTCACATCCGAGGTTTGTCATGATCGTCCCATCCCTTTCCCAACAGGATATTGCGGTTCTGAGGGAAGACACCCCCGGTGTAAGTCAGCTGATCCACTTTAACAACGCCGGAACAGGACTGGCACTCAAGCCGGTTCTCGATGCCGTGAAGCAGCATCTGGACCTGGAAGCACAACTGGGAGGCTATGAGGCAGCGGCTGCAAACAAGCAACGTATGGACACTTTTTATACGAGTCTGGCAGCACTCATCGGCTGCAAGCCGCATTCGATCGCCTACATAGAAAACGCGACGCGTGCCTGGGACATGGCCTTTTACGGAATCGATTTTCGCCAGGGTGACCGGATCGTCACCGGCAGATCCGAATATGTCTCGAACTACCTTGCTTTTCTTCAAATGAAGCAGCGCAAGGGCATAGAGATCGATATCGTGGAAGATGATGCCAGAGGGCAAATAGATCTTGCTGCCCTGAAAGCTGCTGTCGGCAAGAAGACACGCCTGATTGCCCTGACGCATATTCCGACATTCTCGGGTCTGATCAATCCGGCAGAAGACGTCGGAGACATCGCACAGGCCGCCGGTGTTCTGTATCTGCTGGATGCGTGCCAGTCGGCCGGTCAAATTCCCCTGAACGTCCACGAGATAGGCTGTCACATGTTGTCCGGCACCGGACGGAAATATCTGCGCGGCCCCAGGGGGACCGGGTTTTTGTATGTCAGTGACAATGTGCTCGATCAGCTCGATCCTTCTTTCATCGACCTGCAATCCGCGAACTGGACTGCCGACAACACCTATGACCTGGTTCCGCATGCCCGGCGATTTGAGACCTGGGAGCGATACGTGGCAGGCCAGATCGGGCTCGGCGTCGCGACGGCCTATGCAATCGGGTTCGGAATGGAGCGGATCGGAAACCGGATTTGCGCGCTCGCAGCTCAATTGAGATCCGAACTGGCCGGACAGACCGGCGTCACGCTGCACGACAAGGGAGCGCGCAAAGGTGGAATAGTCACCTTCGCTCTGGCGGGCGAAACTCCATTGCAAACAAAAGCACGGCTTGGCGGATCCAGGATCAACGTGTCCGTGAGTTCGGCATCGTCGGCCCGGATCGACCTGCCACACAGAGGATTAGATGCCGTGGTCCGGGCATCGGTGCACGCGTTCAACACGGAAAGTGAAATAGAACGTTTCGTTAAGGCTCTCGCCAGTTTGAGTTGACATCTCGCACCTCTCCCGGGCTCGACCACCCGGCGTTAAGCTTCCTTTGCTATTTAAGGGACCGGATTACATCGGGGCGGTTATTTTGTTCTGGAACAGGAAAAGCGGCGACATTGCGGGTACCACGGACGGGAGCCGGGCGGCGACGGGGAGACAGATAAAGATTTGGATCTATGGGCTCGCGGCAATGCTGATCGTGCTCTCCACCGCCTCCCTGACCTTCATCGCGCATCTTGCCTGGTCCGAGGCGGACAGGCGTTCACTCGAAGGCGACAAACTCCGTTTCACAACGGCTTTGAAGCAGTATCAGAAACTCATTGCGCTCGACCAGATCGGACTGGCACAGTGGGACGAGACCTTTACGGCGCTGCAACACCCGCTGAACCGGGATTTCATCGAAGATCTCCTGTTTACAGATTTGTGGGAGCAGTTCGATCTCGAGCGAACATTTATTGTCAACGCAGATGGCAACCTGATTGCACAGGCCATCGAAGACAACACCCTCTTTCCCACCGAGACAACTGCGGCCGATCCAATTATCAAGCATCTGGCCGACCGGACTCGCGAGAGCTTTGACGCGCGCACGCGCAAGGCAAGCACGGGACTTGCCGATTGGTATTTGCCGCAATCCGTCCTGCTCGAGGTGTCAAACTCGGCATACGCGATCATTGACGGGCAGCCTGCTCTTCTTGTCGCGGTTCCTGTCCTGCCGGACGAAGGTCGCGTCAACTGGACTGAGAACAACCCTGCAGTCCTGATCAATGCAGTCTATTTCGACAATGAATTTCTCGCTGAACTGAACGAAGCCTTGAACTATCGTGATTTTCAGTTCTTTGCCGGGGAACCGGCGAGCAGACACCCGACAAATCATCTGGTCTGGGCTGCTGACGGTTCGGTGCTCGGATACTTCCGGTGGGATCATGAAAAACCCGGCCTGCACATCTGGTTCATGGCGTTGCCGCTCATTGTTCTGATCACGGCCATAATTGCAGTTGTCGCCTTTGCCATTGCCGCGAAAATCAGCCGTCTCTCGACATCACTTGAAGAAAGCGAGCGGAAAAACCACCACTTCGCCAATCACGATGCGCTCACCGGCCTGCCGAACAGGCATCACTTTTCCGACCGCCTCGCCTTTTCGATAGACAATCTCCCCGACAAGGGGTTCGCCCTGTTCGCATGCGACCTGGACCGGTTCAAGCCTATCAACGACACCTTCGGGCACGAAGTGGGAGACAAGGTCCTTTGCCGGGTTGCCGAACGATTTCAGAGCCATTTCGGCAATGACGATGTTGTGTGCCGGATCGGCGGAGACGAATTCATTGTCCTCATGACGAAATATTCGAATCTCGACGAACTGGAAGACCGGGCAAACAAGCTCAGAACCGAGATGTCCGCGCCAATCGAAATCGGCAACGGCGAGACGGTCCAGATCGGCGTGAGCGTCGGCATTGCAACGGCACCGGAATGCGGCACGAACGACAAGGACCTGATCCGGACGGCAGACATGGCGCTCTACCGAGCAAAAGAAAACGGACGAAATGTGGTTGAATTTGCCGTTCCCAGGTATTTGAAAAAGACAGACGGCGACAATCTTGCGGGTTTTCGCGTGCAATCGGGCAAGTAGAAGTTCTTTCGCCTCGATTCGATTCACTGCTATTTTTCACAATGAATAAATCGCTCACTTTTAAGTTATATCGTTAGTAACTACTAATATTTTGTCGAATTAATTACTATCAGAACTCCCTGTTAAGGCTTCACATCTAAAATTCTCGGAGATAACAGCAAGAAACACATAACCAACCGTAGTATTTAAAGAGACTGCAACTTGAGCGAATTCCGGCGTAGGCATAGCGATCAAGCTCCAAAACTTGCCAGACAGCATATTTCGCGTCTCGCGTTCATGCTTGCCGGTCTTCTGATCGCCGTTACGTCGATTTCCCTGATGTTTGTCGGCTTCATCGCCACGCGGGCATCAACGCAACAGACGATCGCCAACGAAGAGCGACTGTTTCAAAGTGTCGTCTCGGATCGACTGCGCGCGATCGTGCGGGAGCAAATCAGGATCACGTCATCCGACACATCGGTCGAAAACCTGGTGCGAGGCTTCAATCCTGCCTTTGCGCGGCAAAGCTTCGATACGCTCTGGACCGACTACAGGCACGACAAGATCATGTTGATCTCCGGAGACAAAAAGGTCCTCGCGGAGTCCTTCGAAGACTATACGCACATCATCAAGCGGCCCCTGGACGAGACTCCCGAACTCGAGATCATTGTTCAAAAACTGACCGCGAAATACATGCGCAACCGGGTCCGTGTTCCAGGCGGCTTCGGGTATCGTTCGCTCCTTGATATTGATCCGAAGGACTATGCGTTGATGGGATATGTCCGCATCGACGGCAAGCCCGCCATATTCGGCGCAATGCCGGTCATTCCGGACAAGTTTCACACAACGCTTCCAGACGGACCTCCGACGATACTGCTATCCGCGCTCTACATCGACGAAACGCTACAAAAGCAGTTGAACTCTCAACTCGACTTCACTTCCTTTGCATTCATCGACACTGTTTCCGCTGACTATGATGGGCCCATCCATCCCGTCTCGGACCAGACCGACATCCCGCTGGGTGCGTTTCGCTGGGAAAGCGAATCCGCCAGCACATCCATCTGGCCAACGATCATTCCGGTCATCGCCATCTTGAGTGTTGCGCTCGGCGCACTCGCGTTCGGGATTGCCTGGCGCATAGGCCTGCTGACGACCTCTCTTCAGGTGAGTGAGCAACAAAACAGATATCTCGCCCTCCACGACACGCTTTCAGGCCTCGGAAACAGACTGCTGTTCAATCGGGTTCTGGATACGTCGGTAAAGGAACTTCCCGAAAAGCACTTTGCCGTTCTTCATTGTGACCTCGATAAATTCAAGTCCGTGAACGACACCTTCGGGCATGCTGCGGGAGATGAAGTCATAAGGGTGGTGGCGCACCGGATGCAGGAAACAGTGGGCAGACAGGGCCTCGTCTGCCGGATCGGTGGTGACGAGTTCATGGTGATCTACCGCAAGGAAACGGCAAAAACGCAGTTGCAGACGCTATGCCGTACGCTCGTTGCTTCCGCCCAGGAGCCCATTTCATGTGGCGACGGCACAACGGTAAGCGTCGGCCTCAGCATCGGGATCGCCTGCGCTCCCGAGGATGGTTCCGAAGGGGAGCAGCTTGTCAGCCGATCAGACGCCGCTCTCTACCGGTCCAAAGCCATGGGCCGCAGCCAGTTCACGTTTTTCTCCGACATTCCGACACGGGACGCAGACGAATGTAAATCCTCTGCCCCCGATAAAGCCGGGCACGTGGAAACCTACAGCAAGGCGGCAGGCTAAGCCTGCATCCCATCCGCAGAGATTTGCCGGCAATGGCCGCATTTGCACGGACCGGTGTCAGCCACGCAGCTGTTCTGTCGGCTCACGCATCGTCACAAGTTCTTCGGCCGCTGTCGGGTGAACGGCAATGGTGCGGTCGAAATCCGCCTTGGTCGCACCCATCTGGAGCGTAACACCCAGAATCTGGGCAAGTTCGCCCGCATCAGGACCAACAACGTGCACGCCGAGCACTTTTTGCGTATCGGCATCGACGATCATTTTCATGAGCATCTTCTCATCACGTCCGGACAAGGTGTGTTTCATCGGCCTGAAGCTGGATTTGTAGATGTCCAGGTTTGGTGTGCGTTCCAGCGCCTGTTCCTGGGTCAGTCCCACCGTTCCCATCTCGGGTTGGGAAAAGACTGCCGTGGCGATCAGGCCGTGGTCGACCGTCCAGGGATTGTTGCCAAATACCGTGTCGGCGAATGCGTGCCCCTCACGGATTGCAACCGGGGTCAGGTTCGCACGGTTTGTGACATCACCAACCGCATAGATCGACTCAATGTTCGTTCTAGAATCGGCACTCACCTTGATAGCTCCGATCCGATCAATCTCGACACCGGCCTTTTCCAATCCCAGATCGCTGGTATGGGGATTCCGGCCGATTGCAAACATGATCTGGTCGGCGGCAAGGCTTTTGCCACCCTTGGTATTGCCGGTCAGCGACCCGTCGCTTTCCTTCTCAATTGCGGAGAACGCATCACCCAAAATGACCTTGATACCCTTTTTCTCCATTTCCTGGCGAATCGTGGTTCTGAGATCCATTTCGAAGCCGCGCAGGATTTCCTCACCGCGATAAATCAGCGTCGTATCCGCCCCGAGACCGTTGAAAATACCGGCGAACTCAACGGCAATGTAACCGCCACCGGCAACAACGACCTTGCGCGGAAACTCCGTCATGTGAAAGGCCTCGTTGGAGGTGATCACGTGTTGCATGCCCGGTACGCTGTTGTCGACATTGGGCGACGCACCAACTGCGATCAGAATGTACCTTGCGGTCAATGTCTGGCCGGTCGACAGCAGGCGGACGGTATGTGGATCCTCGAGCACGGCCCGGCTATCGTGGACCTCCACGTTCGTCCGCTCCAGGTTACGGCGGTAGATGCCTTCAAGACGCGTAATTTCCTGATCCTTGGCCGCGACCAGTTTGTCCCAGGAAAAACCACGTTCCCCGACGGACCAGCCGAAGCCTTCCGCATCTTCAAATTCTTCGGAAAATTTTGACGCGTAGACAAACAGTTTCTTGGGAACGCAACCGCGGATGACACACGTTCCGCCATACCGGTATTCTTCGGCAATCCCGACACGAGCGCCATGTGTTGCTGCAATGCGTGCGGCTCTAACGCCACCCGATCCGCCGCCAATAACAAAAAGGTCGTAGTCGTAGTCGGTCATTTGTGCCTCTTTTGAAATCACCCGTCATACACCCGGCGGGTTCCCAGCCTGCCCGCACATAAGCGATGTAATTCGCCGTGCAAGCCGTCATCTGAGCCAGCGTTGGCGTTCCATGCCAGGAAAACCAGATATTGGAACGGTTTGGGCCGCTTCCGCGGCCCAAACGCCGGTCAGAATACCAGCTTCAATTCTCTGTGTGGTCCCCGTTATCGGAACGTTTATTCAACCTTGTTTCTCTTTTGCAGTTCCTGCTGGACCATCGTCACCATGTCAGTGGAAAGCTTGTCCTGCCATTCCCGGGCAGCACCCACGGAAAGCTGTGTCACGGCCGGCAGTGCGCTGGTGAGCTTTTGTCCAAGATCAGTGGTGTAGAATTCAGCCAACTGGTTCAGCTCTTCTTCGGTAAAATTGGTTGCCCAGGCCTGATAAACCAGTTTGTTCAGATCAGACCGGGTCGGCGCGAGCTGCAGCGCCACGTCCTGCGTGATTTCGATGATTTCCTCGGCACGTGTCGGTTCCGCCTGAATGAACGCGGTCCGTGTCTGTTCGGCAAGTATCGGCAGGATTTCGTCGAAAGGCTCCAGAACCTTTGTAACTTCGGCCACGTTCTTGGCCGCTGCCATGTGGCTTTCGGAAATTGCGTCCTGTGCAATCGCCGCGGATGTAAAAATTCCAACGGCCGACATTACCGCACCCAATACGGCCGCCCGCGGAAGTGCTTTCATAAGTGTCATTTTTCTACTCCTACGCGGCACTCCGGAAATTTCTGCGGAGGCCAAATCCAAAACAGTCAGACAGGCAAGACGGTCTTTACCCCATCCGAGCCCGCCACGTAAGCTTTTGTTGCAAGTCCGATGAACAGACCATGTTCAACAACGCCCGGTATCGCCACGAGCCGGTTAGCCAGAGATTGCGCCTGAGGTATGGCCTCAAGATGCGCATCCAGGATGTAATGGCCACCGTCGGTGACAAAGGGCTGCCCACTGCCCCCTCTCAATTCCAGTTTCTGCGGCAGACCAAGGTCGTCGAATACGCTCAAGACAGCGTTGCTTGTGGCCTGCAGACCGAACGGGACGACCTCAATTGGCAAGGGAAACTGTCCAAGAATTGCCACTTCCTTGCTGCTGTCCGCGATCACGGTCATCTGTCCTGATGCAGCCGCAACGATCTTTTCACGCAACAACGCGCCACCACCGCCCTTGATCAGAGCGAGTCCGGCATCAAACTCATCCGCTCCGTCGATCGTCAGGTCAAGTTCCGGAAGATTTTCCAGCGTCGTCAGGCGGATACCAAGTCCGGAGGCCAGCTCCCGCGTTCTTTCCGACGTCGGCACACCGATGACGTCCAGTCCCTCTCCCACACGCTTCGCCAGTGCGTGCACGAAGAATTCCGCCGTCGACCCGGTTCCGATGCCAAGCCGCATTCCCGAGGTCACATCATCCGCTGCACGCTCAGCTGCCTGCTGTTTAAAATGATCGCTCATCCACTATTCCTTCAGCCACCACCCCAGCGGATGGGCCGCGGCCGGTTACATATTCCTGGTCGCCGGGTGCTTAACATGGCCAGCCTCCGCCGGTCCAGTGGCATTCCCGACTTCCGTGAGGAAACAGCTGGAGAACCGGAATAATGAATTTGTTAACCATGATTTTAGAATGAACTGCGATCTTGAACGCAATTTCCCGAGATTTGAAAAGCATGGTCTCAAATGAATCTGTTTCGGCGCAAGAAATCCAAGCTTGACGAACTGACCGATGCCAGCACCAACCCTGGGGAAGCAACCGGGGCTCAAGCCCCGGCGGACGATGCACGCCAAGCCCCGGACCAGAACAAGTCAGATCAGCTTGAGTTCGTGCTTGATAGTCTGGAAGACGATCTCCAGGTCGCAGCCAGGACAATCAATATTGCCGCGGACAAGGTTCAGGACCGGCTGGTCGGTCAAATGGATACGCTTGAGGCAATCCGAAGCGATACTCAATTGCTTTCAGACCAATCGGCCGTTGCAGATGAAAACGCCTCAAACCTGGCGACATCCATCCGGGAACTGTCAGCCTCCAGCGGCGAGATCGGATCACAGGTCGGAGTTTCCAACCAACTCGCTGATGAAGCGCGTGAAATCGCAGATCAGGCCAATGAAGGCGTACTTGAACTCAAGGGCGCCATTGATGACATTGCAAATGTTGTCAGCCTTATCTCGGACATCGCAAAACAAACAAACCTGCTGGCCCTGAATGCAACCATCGAAGCTGCCCGTGCGGGAGAGGCAGGCAGAGGTTTTTCCGTGGTCGCAAGCGAGGTCAAGGCCCTGTCTGTCGAGACGCAATCGGCAACGGAGCAGATCGTCTCCAATATTGAAAAGCTGAACCTGTCCGCGGAACACAGCCTGGGTTCGGTCAACAGGATCATCGACATAATCGGAAAAATCCGGCCGAGTTTTGCCACCGTCGAAGACGCGGTGCGCTCCCAGGTAAACACGACCAATCTGATCGGTGAACAAGCAAACAAGACCGCTGACTTTGCGCAGGAGGTGGTTCGCAAGGCACAGATAATCACCGAAAGCGCGGTCTCGGCAGAAGAAGGGGGCACACTGGCCCGCGAATCCGGTGCGCAGATGAGTGCCGCCAGCCGATCGCTTCAGAACAGGTTCACAATGATGATCCGGCAGACGGGACTCGGAAACAGGCGGCAGCACGACCGTCTGCCGGTCAAGATCTCCGGGTCGGTCGCAAACGGCTCCGTGACAAGCCAGATCGAAACTCTGGATATTTCAGAGGGCGGCCTTCTCTTCAAGGCAAACAGTGACCTTGACCTGAAGCAAAACGACACCGTTCAGCTCGAGCTCAATGGACTTGGCAACGTCACCGCGAGACTGGTTGCCGTATCGGACAACGGATTTCACAGCTGTTTCCAGGATCCCGAACCGGCCTTCGAGCAAGCCCTGCGTCGCAAGCTCGCCTCCATTCACGAGAGCCACGCCCGCGAAGTGGACTGTGCACAATCCGGCGCTTCAAGAATAGAAAACGCCATGCAGGATCTTGTCTCGCGAAATGTGCTGACCCTGGACGACCTGTTCGACACGGACTATCAACCGATTGAAGGAACGAATCCGCAGCAGGTCTCAACGCGGGCATTGCAGCATCTGGAAAACGTGCTTCCGGAAATCCAGGAAGACATTCTCGCCAGTGGCACGGAACACGGCATGGCATTTTGTGCCTCTGTCGACCGAAACGGATACCTGCCGGTTCACAATTTGGTCTTTTCCAATCCGCAGCGTCCCGACGATCCTGTCTGGAATACCGCCAATTGCAGGAACAAACGGATATTCGACGATCGTGCCGGTCTCAGTGCGGCACGCAACACGCGGCCCTTCCTTATCCAGTCGTATGCTCGGGACATGGGTGGTGGCAATATCGTCTGGATGAAGGAAATCGACGCACCGATCCTCGTCCAGGGCAGGCATTGGGGCGGCTTCCGCACGGCCTATAAACTTTAGGCGTCGTTTGAGGCGCCATCACGTCAGCGCACACTTGCAGTCCCCCTCCATTTCCGGGTACGCAGGAAGTTCATCTCACCGGTTCGAGGGTTTCATGTCAGTTCTTGTATTCGATCTGGATGGCACGCTGGTGTCGTCGATGGAAGATCTTGTCGTCACACTCAATGTCGTCCTGACGGCAAACGGCCACCGTGAAGTCCCCAAGGAAAAGGTCGTCCACATGGTTGGCATGGGCGCCAGGATCCTGTTGCAGCGCGGGCTCGAATTCAACAAAATCGAGTGGACGGACGAGATGGTCGACCCGCTGTTCCGTCACTTTCTGGACCACTACGCCGCCAATATTGCCGTGCATACCAGACCGTTCGAAGGTGTCGAGGCCTCACTGGAAACGTTCAGAAAGCAAGGCTGGAAACTCGCGGTCTGCACCAACAAGGCCGAGCGACTGACCCTTCCGCTCCTGGATGCACTTGATCTTGCGAAATATTTTGATGCTGTCGTCGGCGGTGACACTTATGAACGGTCCAAACCCCATGCGGATCCGGTCCATGGGGCGATAGAGCGCGCGGGTGGTACAGTCGAGGGGTCGATCATGATCGGCGACAGTGGCACGGATATCAACGCAGCCCGCAATGCCGGCATTCCAGTCATTGCAGTCGATTTCGGTTACACGCCTGTCCCCGTTTCCGAACTCGGACCGGACAAGGTGATTTCGCATTTCGACGAACTCGGTGCCGCTATTGAAACGCTTCCAGGCCTCAAGCACTAGAACAAACGGCAATACTCTTGTCACTATTGTGCACTCTCATCTTTATTACGTAGAAATCTCGTAAAATATTAACTCGTGATAGAAATCACAATACACTTGAACACTCAGGGATTCATTTGTGCTTTAAGTCACAAACATTCAAAAAAACACTACTTACCACACTCATATTCTGTCGATATCCATTTTTACCAAACCTTTAGTGACGCCCGTCACTACTCGTTAACCAAAACTGCCCCAAGGTCACCTTGTCGCTAGGGAATGCCAACCGGCTGACCTTAAAAGCGACGGGGGCTTTGATTAGCAGTACCGAACATATTCGTCCGGATACTTCCCCTATTTTCAATACCTGGTGGGTCGCCACGGCGATTACATGAATATCAAGGCGATGTTTTCGCCTGAACTGCTTTTGCAAGACGCTAATACTTTGTCAGGTCGACCAACCTGGCTCTGAAAACCACAACCGATAGATTGGAAAGATCCATCGGAAAGGCGCCGCTCGGCCTGTTTCAGCCAATGCCGGAGCGTCAGATAGTGAGCTAACGGATGCATGACAACACGAATACCAATCTGGAGCCTGGTCTCGATTTCACCGTCCTGGGAGAGAGTCTTGCGCTCATGGCCCAGTGCGATCTTTACAGGTCGCGCAGTATCGACCAATTCGGCGCATTGGTTCTTCCACCCATGAAACTGGGACAGTTCCGGATCTGGCGCCGCAAGGGTCTGGCGGTGGCGCTGGCAACCTGGGCCTATCTCGACACGGATACGGAAAAGGCGGTTCTGGAGGACGACACTCCCCTGTCTCCGGACGAATGGTCTTGCGGAACCAATCCGGTTGTCATGGATCTCGTTGCGCCTTTCGGTGACGGCTTTGCCGCTTCAAGAGATCTGGTGCGTACGGTTTTTCCAGGCCTTGCCTTCAAGGCCGTGCGGCGTGCGGCGGACGGCCGTCCGCGCCGCGTCGTCCAATTCGCCGGTTTGAATGCCGACGGACAAAAAGTCAACCGCTCATCCCGAATCTGCTGACTATTTTTCAAAAACCTAAATTTAAACAATAGCTTGGACAAAAGGAATTTGACTCATGGGAAGTTCTACAAAATCGATTCATCAGACATACAAACTTTGGGGTATCAGCGTTTACAAGAATGCCGGCAGCGGCAATGACAAACTTTATGGTCACGCTGCAAAGAACCACCTTCTCGGCGGCTCGGGCAATGATACGGTTTACGGATACGGTGGCTGGAACAAGCTTGACGGCGGCAGCGGCAACGACCTCGTCAAGGGGTACGGCGGGTCCAACTATCTTTACGGCGGATCCGGACACGACCGCGTCTACGGATACGGTGCCTACAACTCCATGTCAGGCGGTTCGGGCAACGATTCCATGTACGGTTATGGCGCAAAGAACAAGATGTGGGGTGGTTCCGGCCACGACTACATGAAGGGAACCGGCGCATATAACTACATGAGCGGCGGCGATCACAATGACCGCATTTACGGCCATGGCGCCCGCAACGAAATGTATGGCGGCAATCACAATGACAAGCTCTATGGGTATGGCGCCTCCAACAAGATGGACGGCGGCGCCCACAACGACTCGCTTTATGGCTATGGTGCCCACAACGACATGCAGGGTGGCAGCGGCAACGACTTCCTGGAAGGCTGGGGAGCAGTCAACATCATGCGGGGTGGCAGCGGTAACGACGTTATCAAAGGGCGCGGCGCACTCAACACCATCTATGGCGACAGCGGCAACGACACGATCGAAGCCATTGGCGGCGTCAACAACGTGCATGGCGGTACCGGCGACGACAACATCAAGGGGATCGGCGGAACCAATGTTTTGCGCGGGAATGACGGCAACGACACGATAACGGCCGTTGGCGGCGTCAACACCGTTTTCGGCGATGCAGGCGATGACACGATGATCAGTGCCGGTGGCGTCAATGTCATGTTCGGTGGAACCGGCAACGACAAGATGATTGCCAGCGCCCTTCTGGCGACCAGCCAGAGCGGCGAAGCGGGTGACGACACGATGCTCGCTGTCAGCAACGCCAACCTTCAATGGGGTGGCGACGGCAACGACACCATGGTCGGCATCGGCAACCTCAACATCCAGTCGGGTGGAAATGGCGACGATCTCCTTCTGGCGGCCGGTCAGACCAATGTCCAGCTCGGCCAGGACGGCAAGGACAAGATGTTCGCCGTTGGCAGCCTGAATGTGCAGGTCGGCGGTGACGGTGAGGATCTGGCCGTTGCTGTCGGCAGCACCAATATCCAGTATGGCGGCAACGATGCCGATATCCTGGTCGCCGGTGGTGGCGCCAACATTCAGATCGGCGGCACCGGCAATGACTGGCTGATCGGCGCTGGCAGAGGCAACGTCCAGTTCGGTGCGGAGCTCTGGTCAACGATCCCCGATGGCGTCAGTCTTGCCGGGTTCGATCTCGACGCGGCGAAGGACAAGCTAGCCGATTACGCCAATTCAACCGGCTCCGACGGCACCAACGTCATGCTGGCTGGTGGTGAACTCAACATCCAGCTCGGCGGCGCAGAAACGGACATTGCCATCGGTGCCGGCAAGGGCAACATCCAGGCAGGCGGCGGTGGCAGCGACGTCCTTCTCGGTGGCGGCAAGGGTAACCTGCAGTCCGGTGGCGACGGCACGGACCTGATGATCGGTCTCGGCCGGGTCAACGTCCAGGAAGGTGGCGGTGACACCGATGTCATGATCGCGATGGAACGCGGCAAGGATGCCGGTGTCCAGCTGCAGTTCGGCGGCGATGCGACCGACTTCATGATCACCCGCGGCGGTGACGGCGAAGCCGACCCGTTCAAGGCCTTCATAGATCACTTTAAGGAAAAGGCTGCCGAAAAGGCGGACGAAAACAAGGACGAGCAAAGCAACGACACGGAAGCGACCTCGACGACGACCGAAAACACCGGTTCCGATGACACCAAAAAGCAGAGCCTCACGGAGAAAATGAAGGAAAACGCCCCTTCGCTGAACCTGCAGTTCGGCGGTGACGGCGGCGACCTCTTCAACACCGGTGGCGATCTGGGCTTCCAGATGGGCGAGGAAGGCAACGATATTTTCCTTGGCGGCGGATCGTTCAACTTCTCCTTCGGTGGCAACGGCGACGACCTGATGATGATGACGGGTGAAAAGACGAACTTCGTCTTCGGTCAGGACGGTGGCGACTGGCTGATCGACACAGGGGCATTCTCGGACTTGTTCTGGTCGGCGGTCTTTCCGCAGCTGCCGGATTTCGGCACGGGCGACAGCTCCGATGCATCTTCCCTGCTGCCCTTCGATCTGTCGTTCGGCGAAACACTGTCAGGCATCAACGACAAGGTGGACAGCGTCAAGGCGTTCCTGGATGAGATGAACCCGCTTGACGACATTGTCGATGCGGTCGGTGACGTCGTCGACGATGCCAAGGAAGCTGTCGAAGACATTCACGACACGATTGCCTCCATATTTGACTACTCCAGCACTCAATATTTTGGCGGCAGTGGCAATGACTTCCTGACCGGAGGCAAGGCCGGTGGCGATGCGATAGGCGGCCAGGGCGACGACACTTACCTCTTCACCTTCGGCTCGACCGGTGAGATGGATGTCGACGAGGCTGGCCTCGACGCAGCGCGTGAACTCGGTGACTTTGTTGGATTGGCCAGCGACAAGCTGGACGCCATCTCCGGTGGCGGTGGCGGCTCCGATGTTCTGGAACTTCGAAACGCCGGCGAAATGGATGCCAGCGATCTACGGTTCTTTGTTGAAGGCGGCAAAGACCTGGTGATCGAGGGTGATGGCGGCAGCGTCCGGATCAAGAACATGCACGAGGAAGCGACCAAGGTGGAAACCCTTCGTATCGTCGGTGAAAACGGGACGCAGGACATAGATATAGGGTCAGCCTTTGATGACGGACTTTTCGTCTTTACCTGGTCGGATCGTTCGGGAGCAACCGGGATCGAGGCACTCGATGATTTTGAAGAAACCTTCGACGATCCAACAGCCGGCATGATTGATTTCGACGGTTACTTCGGGGCACATAGTGCCGAAAGCTCAACCGAACTCGCCTTCGCAAACGCGTTTGACGGGTGGTTGGACACGATTGTCGATGCAGGTTCCAGCTTGCCTATCGTTGGCGGCACGATCGGCGCGGCAGGTGAGCTCGCCGAAAGCGTCTTCGCCTTCCAGACCCCCGAAGTGCCGGACGAGTTCAGCTTCCTCTGATCAGGGAATTCTCCAAACATCCTTCGCCGGGGAGTTATGTTGCGCGCGCAACTCAGCTCCCCGGCGAATGTATTTCGGCTTCACTCGATCGCATGAGCCAGGATGGGTCACGTCTTTCTGGATCGCGACCAACCTGCCGGGCAGGCCTAAGCCCTTCAGAAGTTGTTGATTGCCGTCCCCAATTGCTTGCGCAGTTCGGCAAGGCGTGCTTCGAGCCGCAGAGTTTCCTTGTCGAGCTCCTCGATCCTGGTTTCGGAGTTATCCAGTTTTTGAAGCGAGCGCTTGTAAAGGTCCGACCCGGGAGACAGCGCCGAAAGGTTGGCACGGTGGCGCTGCTGATTGTTGATCTCCTCAGACTTTCCTTCGCGTGAATATTGTATTTGAGATTGTACCTGCGTCCTTTCGGCCTGCATGTCAGCGAGGGCCCTCAGCTTGTCGGCACTCTCCGTGTCAGGTACCCGTCGCACGAGGTTCAACAGGCCGATTTGGTCCGTGTTGAAAAGGGCATGCCTTTCTTCCAGCGTCCGCTCCGCTTCCACGGTTGCCGCAACCGTCTCGCCCATTGGTACAGTGAGTTTCAAGCGGCGGTGCGTTTTGGTGGAATCCAGGTACTCGGGCGATGAAAAGCGCCAGCCTTCCCGACGGGGATGCTCAATGATAACCTGGCGGTCACCGTCGGGAGCGCCCCTGACGGTGTAGACCGTCTTCGATCTTTCCTCGACGGTTGCTGTCAGTATGCCACCGCTGACCTTGACCGACGTGATCTCCTGTGTCGGTTCGGTTTCCGTTGCCACCCTCACCTTTCGATCGGTCGCGAAACTCGCCATGCGAAGTTCACCAGCCGGCATCCCGTTGATCTGCGCATCGCCGACGTAACCTTCCTTTCTGTCGTAGACGGTCAGGATGCCCTTCGGCAGGCTGGAGTCTGTTTCATTCTTGATCAGGATCGCTGCGATTGGGTGGTCAAGGCCACTCTCGGGCTGGAAGACCGACACGCTCTCGGCCGAAACAACCGCATCGACAATCGGCGCCGAAAGCGTTTCGCCACTTTCCAGGTCAATCGCGTCAGGGAGCGCAAAGAACGCCGTTACTGCGCCTTCTTCCGCTTGTCCGACTTGAGCCTGCGCCATCGCCTCCTCCATTGGTGGTGCAGCGGCATAAGCCACTCGCGCGCGGGCTTCATTGGCTCGCTTCATCAAGGCGTTGCCTGCGAACCCGTCTTGAAACCCCTCGATTGCGCCGCTGTCTGCCCTGGGCACATAGCCGCCGGCAACATCGACCGGCACTTCCGGTCTTTGCCGCCAGTAAAGATCATGCAAGCGCTGTTTCAAGGTGACCGGCGCTCCGGACGACAATTTCACCCGCACATCGTCCCAGTCTTCGCCACTTGCATTTTCAAGCACTGCCCAGGCCTGAAGCCGGGCCTTGTCCTCCGGCAGCATGACAACCCGGTAGGCCGTCTTCCAGATCGGCGTCGGCACGACATAGGAGACGGAGACTTCGCGAGCCCCCTCACCGGCAACCTTGATCGAGACGGTTCTTGCGCCATCCGACTTGCCGCTTCCGACGGCAGACAAGGCTCTTGAGACTTTCTGCTGGATATCATCGTCGAGAAACCGGATGACCGTGTCCGGTTCCAGATCGACGCCGAGAATGCTGCCATCGCTCAAGATGGACGCCACGCTGACCTGTCCGTCATTGCCCTTGTTCTGCACCGACACGCCCATCACCAGGCCCTCGACCAGGGTGCCCTGCTTTTCCAACTGGACACGTGTTCCCTGCAGTTTTGACAGCAGCCTCGCGGGCGATTGAAGATCTTCGGCGGCAAAGGGCAGGTTCTTGAACGTTTCGGCAAGCGGATTGGGACCCGGCAGAGAAAGGCCTTCGACAACACCGGTCGCATCGTAGACCACGATGCTTTTCAGAATATCGTTCACCTGTTCCAGCGGAACGGTCATCAATATCTCGCCGGTGCTGTCGATTTCCGCCTTGCGGACGATCTCGGCCAGACCGCCGGACGACAATGTAATGCTCGTGATCGGACCGTTTTCTTCCGCTTCGGCAAGGGCGGAAAAGGCGACACAGACAAAGGCAATTGCAGGCAAACGCATAATCATCAAAACACTCCAACGCAGCTATTGGTGGCAGAGCGTCCTTGATAATTGCGGCCATAGTGGGAATGGCCAACAAATGCTGGTCATCGTAACGGTGCCTATGGCTATAACCATTTGGAGCGGCATATCCGAGTACCCCGCAGCCTGGTTTCAAGGGCGATCAGCCCAATGGTGGCAATGCTCTGGTCGCGCAGACGCCCGATGCCTCGTCTCCCGTTGCGCGGACCACCAGGTCGACCGGGGCGTTTCTTTTTGCGAGATCGACAGGTCCCGTCTTCTCGAGCCACGACTAGTAGCTTCGATGAAGTCGCATGCGATCCCATTTGTAGTAGATGCCAATTTCGGTTCCACCCGAAACTCCCGGAATGTCGACCGCAGTCAGGTTTTTCTCCGAATAGTCGATCAGTGCTTCGCCATACAGCGTCTTGGCAAGACCCGGCAGTTCGGTCCGCAGGGCCTCAAAGGCCGGGTCACCACCCTTCGCCCAATCCGCAAGCTTGTCCATTCTCTGCACAACTCTAGAGTTCGTGGCCATGCCTTCTGCCACTTTCTTGATGATGTTCGGAAGGTTGCTTGATGCGATCTTTGCCGCCTTTGGATCAAGGAACGTTTTCCACTTTCCCCCGACACTCAAGGCCCAATCTGTCCCGGTGGACACATGGCCATCAAAGCTGGCCGCTGTCGGAAATCCCGTCGCCAGGACGATCGCCGCGCCGCCAGACACACCCGCAATCGCCCCCAGACGTCCCGAAGAAGTTGATATCACCGCTACCGCCGGGTTTTCGTCACCCACCTTGCACAATATGCCGATAGCAGCCTCGCCGGACACTCCGGCACCAACGCTTGCCTTGAAAAGAAGTCCACCCCAAGCGTGCGCTCTTCCTTTGGCCAGTTGAGGTTTCCAGGAGCTGAAATTACCGTAGACCGTGCCGCCAAAGAAACTCTGGCCGTCTCCCCAACGTGCCTCGAATGCTCCATCCCTGTCCCAGTTTCGGGACAAGCCACAGATCCTCTTTCCAGACCCTGATTCTTTCAGGTTGAATTTCCAACCGTTTACGTCCCCGGTCCAGGCGCCCATACCGGCGCTCGTGAAACGTCGAAACCCCGCCGGAATAGGCCGCACAATTCGCCAGGTTCCGCTGTAGTTGGTGTCCTTGTCTATCTGAAGAACAACCTTCATCTTCGGATTCTGTTTTGATGCCGGGATAATAATATCTATCAGGAACGACATGATTCAGCCTCTACAATGACTACAAAAAATATCTACAACGGTGACAAGGATTTCTTTTTGCTAACTCGTGAAGCAAATACAGTTTCCCGAAACCAGTTTTACCATCACCACCAGACTGTCTCCGAGCGCATTAGAGTCATACTCACAATGAGACTGCGGCTTGCGTTCCGACCAGTTCGCGGTTCCCGGTCAGCCCCGACACGCCGATCCAGCATTATCCCTTTGCATTCAAGCGTCCGATCCGGTTTTCATGTGAACACACCTCACATCGGCTACGCATGATCTGCGTAATTTCAGAAGTAACTCATTCGCTACTTTACTATTTTCGTTTTTAATTTCTAATTCGATTCAAATTTCTTCCGAATTTATCGCAAATACCAACTCTCTTCAACGATGGAAGCCTGCACAGTGCTGGAGAGCGCCAAAACCAACTCTTGGAGATGCAGAAGGGTCTCCAATCGCACACGAAGTTCGTTGGCTCAGTTCCAGTCATGACCTGCAGCCGTCCAGCCTGGCAAGTGCGATACGCATCGGCGAAAGCCGCATTCAGTCGTCTTCCGGTGTTGCCTCTGTTTTGCCAAGTCTATCAACCGCCGAGGCAAGCTTGACCAGATTGGCTGCATAAAACCCCGCCGCGTTGATGCAGTTTGTTTCCAGCAACTTCAGTCCCTGCCCGGTTCTGCAGATGTCGAGCACATAGGCAGGTGAGTAGCCGGCATTGCGGTCCACCATTTCCTGCGCGAATTGCAACGCATCTTCATCAATCTCGTGCCGGTAGACGACCCTTGATCCTTCCTTGTAGAGCGACCAGGTGACTATCGTCCCGTTGATGGCCCATAACCGCCATTCCTTGAGAATACGGACGGGCTCGGTTAACATCAGCAACGTGTCATGGCGCAGCGAGCCGTTCGGGATTTCGTCTTCCTTTAACGCGATTACATTTTCAGCCATGCGGAGTATTTCGTCCGTTGCCTTCACATTGCCGGGCTCTTCCTTGCTGTCATCAACCGGACGTATGAACCATGACCTTCCATCGTCAGCCAATTGCTCTGGAATGTCGCGAATTGTCAGAAAGAGCGCGTCGGCACCGTTCAGCAGAAAGGGTTGCCAGCTTTTTTCGTGGACGAACGGCCGCAACCGGAAGACGCCCGGCCTGTATCCTTTGGCCTTGGCGTATCGCCAAAGCGTATAGGACCCGAACATGACCACCGCATCCGTAATCGGGATGTCGGGCTCCGGAATGAGATCGCCGACAAAGGGCACGACCTTGTGCCATGAGTACGGGATGCCGAGACTGTCAAGCGCTTCAGCCAGCTTGTGCGTATCTTCGAATTCCTGCAGCAGCCAATGCATTCCGTTACTCGCCTCTCAGGTAAGCGCGCAAGACGCTCAAGCCAACACCACCGGCCAATGTATTGCCCGCGGCTATTTTGGTGATCTTCCGAGCAATCATCAGAGATAACCAAACCGAGGAAGATAAAACCGATACCAATTCCGGAAATACACAAGTTTCAAAACCACTATCCCCAGACGAATTGAGGATATCAACTCCTCGGACTGCGCGCTGAATGACGGACTGATATGCTCAAAGCCGTGATTCCAACGGGACTAAGACGAGATGGCAACGCAAACGGTGGCTAATCCGCTCCGCGATAAAATGCTGAAAGGACTTTCCTATCAAAAGTCCGGCGAGATCGAAAAGGCGCAACGCTGCTACAAGCAGGTTTTGAAAAAGGTTCCCAACAACGCCGACGCATTGCATCTGCTCGGAGTAACCTACCGGCAGATGGGTTATCCGAAACGGGCGGTGGAATACATTCAAAAGGCCATCGGTGCCAATGCAAACCAGGCCCCGTTTTATGCCAATCTTGCCCGGGCGATGATGGACATCGGCACAGATTCCGAAAGTCTTCTCGCGGTGTCGAACAAGGCCCTCTCACTCAATCCGAGAGAGAAGGAAGCGCTCAACATCAAGGGAATTGCCCTGACGAAGCTGGCTCAGCCCGAGGAAGCGGAAGAGATCTTTCAGCGTCTGCTCGTCGACCATCCCGATTTCGGCGATGTCTACCGGAACTACGGTATTCTGCTGCGCCAGAACAAGGACTATTCAAAGGCACTGGTGTTCTTCCAGAAGGCCATTCAGCTTGTGCCGGACAATCCGCAAAATTACATCGAACGGTCCCGCTGCCGGCAGGAACTGAAAGACTATGATGTTTCGCAAGAGGAATTGTCCGAGGCGCTGAAACGCTTCCCGAATAACGCAGACATCAAACACGAGGCAGCCCGGCTTCTTTTCTCGCTCTCCCAGACCCACGTGGGCGTGACCTATGCCGAAGAGGCCGTCGCAGACAATCCCAAGGACTACCACCGCCTGGTAACGCTTGCGGTTCACTATCTCATGCTCGGTCGCGGCCAGCAGGCAATCGACACGTTCCTGAAAGCCAAGAAGCTCGCTCCGGAAGGGGCAGCAGGGATCGACTGGAACCTATCTCTTTCCTATCTGTCCGTCAGCGATCTCGACAACGGCTGGGCACTTCACCGGGCACGGTTCAGCGACAAGATGTCGAGTTCGACTGCCCGCGAATTCAGCGTTCCGGAATGGGATGGCGAAGACCTTTCCGACAAGACCGTGCTGGTCTGGGGCGATCAGGGCCTGGGCGATGCGCTAAAGTGCGGCACCATGCTACCTGACCTTGTCGGGCTTGCAAAAAAAGTGATTGTCGAACTGTCGCCCAAGGCAGTGCCATTCTACGAGCGATCTTTTCCGGAGATTGTGTTTCGGGTCAAGCTGCCGGACGATGCCGTGTTGCCCGTCGACTACGATGTTACCGCAAATATCACCGATATCGCCCGTATATTCAGACGGGACATTGAGCAGTTTCACCTCGCCAAATCACCCGTCTATGCGTTCGATCCGGTCCGGGCCCGCGACTATCTCAGCCGTCTTCCCGATGCCGGTGAAAAGCCTGTCATCGGGGTTGCCTGGCGGTCCAAGAACCTTCAGAAATACCGGGCACGATACTATCTTTCTGCGCCTGACTTCGCGCCGATCATCGAGGCGGAGGACGCGATCTACGTCAACCTTCAGTATCTGGCGGTCCAGAAGGAACTGGAATTCCTGACGGCACGCGCCAAGGGAAGTTTCGTCTCTTTCGAGGATGTGGATCTTTTCGATGACCTGTGCGCGGCGGCCGACCTGACGGCGATCTGTGATCTCGTCGTTTCAGCCAATACCAGCGTTGCCGACATGGCCGGCATTCTCGGTGTCCCCTGTGTCCGGTTCGGCCCCGTGGAGCCGCCGCTATTGCTCGGACAGGCTTCGCCACCCTGGTATCCGAGCATGAAGTATGTCCATGTCGACGAAAGCAAGCCGACGTCGGAGATCCTCCCGGAGATTGTGGGTGTCATGAAGTCCGAATTGCAAGAAGTCTATCCCCAGTCGCGCCGCGAGAGACTGAAGCTCTCCTAGCGGCGCCGCCCGAAGCCATTGATCAGGGTTTTCTTGCGACAGCAACAAGAGTATCCGTTGCGTCAATCTTCCTGAGCGCAGCTTCATAGGCAGAAGAAAGCTCCGGCGTGTCGAGCGCAGACAACACTCCCTTGTGACCACCCGGCTGGCCTTCAGCCAGCCACTTCAAATGGTTGGAAAGAGGATACCGCTGAACGCCGTCGATAACGATGTCGGTGAAGCCTGCGAATTTCAGCATACGATGAAGGCTGTCGCGCGTGTGCAGGATCAGGTGTTGGCTCCAGAGTGTGAATTTCCTGAAGGAATCCGATTTGAGCTGGGAGAGGAGGAAATCGTCGGCATGCGGCACCTCGACCACGATAATGCCACCCGATTTCAGGATTACCGAAAGATCGGCAAGGACCTGAAGAGGATCTGGAATATGTTCCAGTACGTGAAACGCGAAGACAGCGTCCTGCGACGAGGATGCGATCGCCGCTGGATTGTCGAAACAACTGAACCCATCGGACATCAGGGTTTTGATAAAATCCGCCTGTAGTTCCACACCGCTTACCGCCAATGTGTTTTCGGCAATATTCCTCAAAAACGCTCCTTCACCGCAACCGAATTCCGTAACCGTCTTCCCGGTGTAGAACTGGCTGTAGGCTTCGACCCGGCGGCGCGTATCCTTTTGGAGTTCGAAGTCCCGACTGCCCGCACGCCGGACGGTTTCCTGCCGATAGGCTCCGTCTTCATACGTACTGTCGCCGACATAAAATCCGTCGATATATACAACTCCGGACAAGCTATCCCGGTAGACCGGCAGTCCCTCCCGATCCCTGGTCGACGTTGCAAACGTCTCACGCGTTTCAAGGCTGGCAAGCCCCAGTCTTTCTAGCGTCTCAAAGATACCGGTTTCAGTTTCCATACGGGTATTCCTCAGAGAAACATGCCGAGCTAACGGTCAGGCTTTGGCGAGCATGCCGCGGGAGATCAGCAATTCGCTGAATTCGTGCACAACGGCAGCCCCTCCAGCACTTTCAAGCACAATCGAGGCGCAGGCCTTCACCTCCGCCGGTGCGTTGCGCGGTGCGGCGCTCAGGCTGCACGCTTTCATGCAGTCGATATCTGCAATGTCTGCACCAATGAACGCCATTTCCGAAAAGCCGATGCCATGTGTCGTACTCCAGTCCGACATGATCTGAAGCTTGTCAAAGGGATGGGACTGATACTCCATGGCAAGCTTTCGCGCGCGCTGCATGGCAAGATTGTTCTCTTCACGGTCGAGCATCAAAAGACGGACATTGCGACCATGCAGGCGGTCCAGTCCAATTTCGTCGTATCGGTTGCAAATTATTGATTCCGTGCCGTCACGATTGACGAAAACCGAGTTGTCCGTGTGAACACCGTCGAAAGAGGTGACCAGCGCGCGCAGGGGTTTGATATGTTCGGGTGCAAGCTCGCCCGTGAACTGCTCGGTCCTGATGAAGGCCTCGGCCATGTCCCAGTCCTGAGAGGTATCGATCTCGATCCAGGTCGAGTCCACCGGCACCAGGATGGTCTTGCCGCAATACCGGTTGCCGGCTTCCAGAAACTCAGGCACGCGCGTGGCATAAACCGCGCCGTTTTCACGGTATCTTGCAGAAATGTCCTGACGTCGAACGCGCGGTTTGCTCGGATCGTGGTTGATGCCGACACCCTCGCCGTTTTCGCCGACTTCCCAGTAAAAGCCGTGGTCATCCACAACCGAAATAGCACTGGTCGCACCCTTGTTCAAAAGGGCTTCCACCACCTGATCGACGTGATGCGCCTGCGTGAATGGCGCCGTACACTGCAGGAAGACCAGAATGTCGGGCGGTTCGCTTTGAAGTGATGGCTCGTTCCGTAACAGGTGCATCAAAGCCGATTCAGAACTTGCAGTCGGACCAGACAATTCCAGGGGTCTCATAACGGCCCGGGCACCGTATTTGACAGCGACGTTCAATATGTCATCGGAGTCGCTGGAGACGAAGACGTCCGAGACGAACCTTGAGCCCCTTGCAGCGCGAACCGTTCTGCCCACAAGCGGTATTCCGTTCAAGGGTCTGATGTTCTTTCCGGGAAGTCCAACGGAGCCGCCCCGCGCGGGTATGGCCGCAACAATTTTCACAATTCAACTCCCGGAAACATGAAACCCGGTGGTCAGCCCGGTTTTCGTGCGTAAACGGTCACGAAAGACCCCCAAAATGCAGGTGACACTTCTGCGCTCGCCTGCACCATCGTTTCAAAGGCTGCAACCGAGGCAAACCGCGTTCCAAAAAACGGGTAGTCGACCTGCTCGATACGAAAGCCCTTGTCCCGCAACAGCCGGATCAGGGAATCATCCGTGAAAAGGCTGACATGCGTCGGGTCATGCAACAAGCGGAAACGGTCCCCAAACACTCTGGCTGCTGCACTGGCGAAATTGGGCGTGCCGCAAACAAAATCGCCGCCCGGCTTCAGGATCTCGAATATCGTGTCAACGAAAGGGACAGGCTCGTCGACATGCTCGATCACATGGTTGGCGACAACAACGTCGAAGCTGTCTGGTGAAAACGACCCCGGCTCCAAAACCCCGAGACGCAGGTCCGCATCGCAGCGCTGGCGGCCAATCTCGATTGCAAGTTCAGACGGGTCCAGGCCGAAGCAAGTATTCTTCTCTTCGATCTGCTCAATCAATTCACCCAGCCCGAAACCGATGTCCAGAACGGTACCCGGCGCCCGCGCGTTGACATAGTCGGCAATGTATCGGACATCGGCCTTGCGCATGTCTCTTTCGGATGCCGCATCTCTTACATTCCCGTCCGGGTCCTTCTTCAAGTCCCAATAGTCCTGGGGCAAGGGACGCGCCGGATAGGAGACGTAGTAGTTCTCTCCCCGATACAATTCCAGACAACGGTCGATGATCGACATGCTTGTTTTCAATCGCCCCTTGTTTCGGCTATCCGGGTTGTCCGTCAGATCATGTGCAAGGACAATGTGCCCGTCTCACGCCGCGGACAGCGTGTCATTGCGGCGCAGCTTTTCGGCGATCGGTTTTTCGTCCTCGTAGAAGCGAAGAACGCCATCGCCGCGGACAACCTCGAAACGACGAACTTTTCCAACCAGTTCCGCCATTTCCGCCATTTCAAGCGATGCCTTCTGATCGGACCCCCAGTCGGATCGGTCGAGCGTCACGTGTCTTTCGACCGAGCAGGCGCCGAGTGTTGCCGCGCAAATGCTCGGCAGGATGCCTTGTTCGTGTCCGGAGAATCCGATTTCCAGGTGTGGGAAGGCTTTTTGAAGCGTCTTGATGCCAAGAAGATTTATCTCTTCATCAAGTGTCGGGTAGGTTGACGTGCAGTGATAGAGACACGCGATTTGGCCACCGGCTTTTTCAATGATATCGACGGACCTGCGGATCATTCCCAGGTCGCTCATTCCGGTCGACACCAGCAAGGGACGTCCGGCGGCGGCACAGTACTCCAGGAACTGCCGATCGGTCACCATGGCAGAGGCGATCTTGATGTAGGGTGTCTCGTAGGCCATCAGAAAATCGACGGATGGTTCATCCCAGGGTGAGGCAAACCAGTCGATCTGAAGGTTCCGCGCCGTGCGGTCAATCGCATCATACTCGGCCCTGCCGAATTCGAGTCCGCGCTTCAGATCACCGTTGGTCGGTCCGAAGACATTTTCTCGGGCCCGGGCCAGTTCTTCGGCCGTGTAGACTATTTCGACGGTTCTCTTTTGAAACTTCACTGCATCGCAGCCAGCCTGTTTTGCCTGGCGGATCATCTCCAGTGCCTTGTCCAGGTCACCGTTATGATTGATGCCGACTTCGGCAATCATGTAGGTTCCATTTTCAGAGATCATGGCATGGCACCTTGTTGTTCGGTCCGTGTCGGATGACGGTCCGTGCCGGACTTCGAATTTCCTAACCAAACTCTTGCCACTGCAAAACAGACCTGTCCACCCGGCAGCCCACATCGGGTGCAGATGCCCTGTGCTTTCTTTGGAAAACCCCAAAATGAACGTGAAAAACGATAAAGGGCTCGCGAGTACCGCAAGCCCCCATTAATTTTCCTTGAAAAAATAATGTTTTGCCGGCGCAGGCGACTCAGCCGACGAAAGCGCGCTCGACGACGAACTCGGCAGGCTTGTTATTTGCGCCTTCCGTCAGACCCGCCTCTTCAAGCAGTGTCTTGGTGTCCTTGATCATGTCCATGGAGCCACAGATCATGCCGCGATCAATCGCCGGATCCAGCGGTGGCACGCCCAGGTCCTCGAACAGCTTGCCGGATTTGATCAGATCGGTGATCCGGCCCTGACGCGGAAAGTCTTCGCGGGTGACCGAGGTATAGTGCACCAGCTTGTCCTTTGCGAATTCGCCAATCAGCGGATCGTTGATCGTTTGCTCGACCAGATCCTCGCCATATTTGAGTTCCGCGACTTCGCGGCAGCTGTGCGTCAGGATAACCTGGTCGAACTTCTCGTAAGTGTCCGGGTCCCGGATCAGGCTGGCAAACGGGGCGATGCCTGTACCGGTCGAGAACATGTAAACCCGTTTCCCGGGAACAAGGGCATCATTCACCAGCGTTCCGGTCGGTTTCTTCTTCATCAGTACCGCGTCACCGGGTTGTATTTTCTGAAGATGAGACGTCAGCGGACCATCCGGAACCTTTATCGAGAAGAACTCAAGCTCCTCGTCCCAGGCCGGGCTGGCGATCGAGTAAGCCCGATACAACGGCTTTCCGTCGATCATCAGGCCGATCATCACGAATTCTCCGGAGCGGAAGCGGAAGCTCGCCGGTCGGGTCATGCGGAAGCGGAACAGGCGGTCGGTATAATGCTGGACGGCCGTCACTTCTTCCACGAAGGCGCCTGCCGGAGCGGCGGCTTCAAGGTCGGCGGGTTTGGCAAGTACGTTCATTACAGTCGATTTCCGTGGGTCATTTCGCATGAGTAGTTATGCTCCATGTACCCCACAAACTCCTTGACTTGAAGCAACTCAAATCCACAAAACCGCCGCACTGCAAAAAAATCGTTCCAAAATGAGCCTGTTTATTGGTGCAACGGCAATCGTTCGCACCCACTCGTGTTCGCCGCTGTTCATTCAACCACAAAATAGCTCACCCAAGGATCATAATAGAATTTCCTCAGCGAAATATTTTCTATTGCAACCTGTTCCTTGAGCGCAATTGTCTCCCCCTGCCATTTCTTGCTGTTGATTTCGTCAAGCGCGACAATTCCCCCCTTGGGCACGAGAGGCAGCAAGTGTTTCAGGGCTACCCGTGTGGGCTCATAAATGTCGAAATCGAGATAAAGGAGCGCGACAATGAGGTGCGGATTGTCTTCAACGAATTGCGGTATCGTGTCGAGTGCGTCCCCCTTGACCAGTTCCATCTTCGGAATGTGGGATACCGCGCGGTTTCCGTCCTGCAATTCGTGCCACGCGCACAGGCTCTCGTAATTCGTGTCGGCGAAATCGCTTTCCGAAACATCGCAGCTGTCTTTCGACGACAAGCTTCTGAACCCCTCGAAAGTATCGAACCCTATGATTTTTCGGTTAAAGTTGTAGGGCTCCAGAATTGTGGACAGGTGATAGTAGAGAAAGAGCGAATTTGCCTTGTGAACGCCGCATTCAACGATCGCCCCCTGCACTTCCAGCACCTTCCTGAAAAGATCGATACGCGTCAGAGAGCTGGTAACGGTCTGCCTCTCCGCATAGACAAAAGGAGCTGCTGCGACATCATGAGAAGGCGTCGAGGACAGCAGCCTGTCCCGTTTCTCCGCATAGGACTTTTCGGTTTCGGACCATTTTGATCCAGTCAATTCGGTCTTGGACTTCATCCGTGCCTCCCCGCGGGACTTTTAAGCGAATCCAGACTTACCAAAGATGCGGGACCCCTCACAGTGGATCTTGAGCGAAACCCCCAGGGCAAGTGCATTCCGTTGCGCTTCAAGGTTCGGCATTCCAGCACCGGATGAGCGATCAACGAGACTTCGTGAACCTGATTTCTTTCTGATTCAACCGCTCAAAACAATGACCGGCGAACCTCTTTTAAAATGACAATTTCGAGAAGTTGCTTGATCATGATCTTTTTTATTTGACAGACAAATAGAAAAAGCAAAAATTACTGGATGCTCGACAACAAAGCATAATAATACCTTCCAATGAGGCAAAGTAAATGTCCGGACGCGCGCACGAAGAAACAGGCCAATCCATAGCATTTGTGCTCATGGACCGGTTCTCTATGAACGCATTCGCCAGCGTCATTGAACCGCTCCGCCTAGCAAATCGACTTCTTGGTCGTGAATTTTACACATGGACAACTTACTCCCTTGATGGGAATTCAGTCATCGCCAGCAACGGCTGTGATGTCCTTGTAAACAAATCTATTCGAGAACTAATCGATGCCGACATTACTCTTTTGTGTACTGGCATTGACGTAGAGCGTCTTCCACTCAACAGCGACCTCGGCAACAAACTTCGCCGCCTGAACGCCATGGGACGAACGTTCGGAGCCATCTGCACAGGCGCCTATCTGCTCGCGCGTTACAATCTTCTCGACGGCCGGCGCTGCACAATTCACTGGGAAAACCTGCGCTCGCTTCGTGAGGAATATCCTGACGTCGAGGTCACGTCCGATATATTCGCGATCGACCGCAATTGCATCACCTGCGCTGGCGGCATGGCCTCGCTCGACATGATGCTGCGCCTGATTGCGATCCAGCACGGCGCCTATCTCGCCCACGAAGTGGCGGAAGTCGCGCTTTACCAGAACATGCGCTCCGGTGAATCGGCTCAACGGCATGACATCGAGGCACGGACCGGCATTTCCAACGCCAAGATCCTGGATGCGATCCGGATCATGGACCTTCATATCGAAGATCCGCTGAGCTGCCAGCAGCTCGCCATGACCGTCAACCTGTCCCCGCGCCAGCTGGAGCGCCTGTTCCGCAGGCATTTCAACTGCACGCCGGGTCAATATTACCTGCGCCTGCGCCTTGAAACGGCCCGCGACCTCTTGCGCCGGACCAGCCGTCCGGTCCTTGATGTCGCACTCGCCTGCGGGTTCGCCTCCACCTCGCATTTCACCAAGTGTTACAGGGAGCGTTTCCTGTGCACCCCGACGGAAGAGCGACAGTCCTATCAATGGGCGAATACAAGGACGACATCCGGCGTCGGCACAGCCACACCGATGCGGCTGGTGGCGAAATAAACTAGCGATCACAGATCAATCCGGAAAACGCCGCAACTATGCGGCGTTTTTTTATTCCGGTCGTCCGTTCAATCTTGCGTTCTGCTCTCCAGGGAATCAATCAAACCAGGATCCGTTGCTGTCACACCGAGACAGTCATTCTCAACTGAAACTGTTTCACCCTTTAGAGCTGGCTCGGGAAATTTGCACAGCTGGGATAAGTGGAATTTCTGCCTGACTTTGGCTTAGATGCCGGAAACAGGAGAGACGATGACGAGACGACCGCGCCGGAACCACAGCCCGGCTTTCAAGGCGAAAGTTGCGCTTGCCGCGATCAAAGGCGAGCAGACACTGGTGGAACTGTCCCAGCAGTTCGACGTGCACGCCAACCAGATCAAGCAGTGGAAAGACCAGCTTCTTGCGGGAGCGACAGGCGTTTTCGGCGATGAATCGAAGGCGGTACCGGCAGGGCCGACCGTCGATGTCAAAACGCTGCATGCCAAGATCGGGGAGCTGACGCTGGAGAATGATTTTTTAGCCGGAGCGCTCGGCAAGGCGGGATTGCTGAGCGGAAAGAAATGATCGACCGCGAGCATAAGCTATCGGTTGTGCGCCAGGCAAAGCTTCTCGGCTTCAGCCGTGGCAGTGTCTATTATCTGCCTCGTCCGGTGTCTGAGAGCGATCTGGCTCTGATGCGCCGGATCGACGAACTGCATCTCAACTACCCGTTCGCGGGAAGCCGGATGTTGCAAGGGCTCTTGAATGGAGAAGGGCTGAGTGTCGGGCGGCTTCACGTCGCCACGCTGATGAAGAAGATGGGCATCGAGGCGATCTATCGCCGCCCGAACACCTCGAAACCAGCGCCAGGTCACAAAATCTATCCCTATCTCCTGCGAAGGCTGGCGGTCACCCGGCCCAACCAGGTGTGGGCAATGGACATAACCTACGTTCCGATGGCTCGCGGTTTTGTCTACCTCTGTGCCGTTGTGGACTGGTTCAGCCGGAGGGTTCTGTCGTGGCGGCTGTCGATCACTATGGAGGCAGCCTTCTGCATCGAGGCAGTCGAGGAGGCACTGGCTCGCTATGGCAAGCCAGAAATATTCAACACTGACCAAGGTTCGCAGTTCACTTCCATCGACTTTACGGCGGTGCTGAAGAAAGCTGAGATCGCCATCTCGATGGACGGCAAGGGCGCTTGGCGGGACAATGTCTTCGTCGAGCGGCTTTGGCGGTCTATCAAATACGAGGAAGTCTACCTCCACGCTTACAAGACCGTGTCCGAGGCCCGCGCTGGCATCGGCCGCTATCTGACCTTTTACAACACACGACGCCCACATTCATCCCTTGACCGGCAGACGCCGGATCAGGCCTACTTCAACGCGCTGACGCCGATGATGGTGGCGGCATAATCGAGGCGGAAATCCACTTAGCAAAACGCCCCGAACTGTTCAGACAAACCGAGCCACCTCTCTTTCGATCACTGATTGATCGAGAAAATTGTTAACAATGGGGAGCAGTTTAACAGGGTCCTACAGCTGTGCGATACCGCTGAAAGGGCTCACGGAATTCCATGCTCCTCTAGATTACCAACATTTCGCCACGACAAACTATGCCCGGGCCACCATAGTGACGCACTAATCGTCGCAAATAATCATTAAACAACATGTTCGTGCTTTTCACCTCGTTTGTGTTTTCATCTAAGTGATAAACCTCATCTGGCACTGCTGACCGGGTCGCAATGAAAAAAACTTGGGTCTCACTCTCTATAGAAAATGCAAAAGGCTTTTGAGCTGCAAGCTTTGTCGCACCAGCGGCGTAGATGTCTTCTTGTGTTTCCGCCTGAAAAACTACAAAATTCCTTACCGACATCGTCGGCCTGTAGAGAATTATTGGATCATCCCCCATCAGCCCCCCATCACACCTGCCCATTTCACGCATAAATTGACAAAAATTCCCTTTTATTTCGATATCATAGAGTCGTTCCAGCTGAGCAATTTCCACTTCTGAGTAACCTTCAACTTTCTCCGATGCGTAAGGGACTCCTTGAGCTATTTGTTGAATGAAAGTATCCACTATTATGTTGTCCCGTTGGTGCCGCGAAAAGTCGTCACATTAAACGTGGGAATTGCAGTCGCAAAGTTATTTGAAGTGACTGCACATGACCCGCCCCATCTAAATGGCCCGGCTATGGCAAGTGAAAGCTGAGCAAGCTACGTGCTCCCATTCCATGACATCACAAGCGGTTGATCCGCAGCAGGTTAGTCAGGTTTGCGCCGATCTTTTGAAAGAGCTCGATGCCGCTCGATGCGCCGGATCAAACGAATTTTCTGAGTTCAGACTCAATCACCTGGAGGTGGCTGTCTTGACACTGGCGACGGTTCTCAAATCCGTGACTCATGAGGCCCCTAGAACAATCGCCAGAGCCCAAGCGGGACCAGATAGACACCGAGCCCGAAAATCGCGATCAGAATCAATCGCCGAAATGCCGTTTCCGAAACCTGGCGCCGGATCCGCTGTCCGAACCAGACTCCCGACAGTGCCGGCACGATCAGGACAACGGATGCCAATGCCTCGCGGCCGCTCATCAGACCGAAGCCACCGAGTGAAACACCAAGTGCAGTTGTCGACAGCAGAAACAGAAGCCCCATCGCCTGAATGAGCTCATCCCTGCGTAGTCCGAGCGCCTGCAGATACATGACACCCGGCACGGTGAATGCTCCGGTCAGGCCGGAGAAAACACCGTTCAGGAGGCCCGCAACAATCCCGACCGGCATGATGTTCTTCTCCTTGAGCGAGAGAGACAGCCCGGCAAGCATCGGGACGGCGTAGGCAACCATGAGCAAACCCAGGATCAGGTCGGCCGCCCCTTCCGGAACCTGGGTCAGAACGAAGGTTCCGACACCAAGCGCCAGAACGGCAGTTGTCAAAAACGGCCAGAGGCGTGTCACAAGCGGTCGAAGATATCCGCCCGAAAGGCCTTGCCAAGCATTGGTCAGAAAAGCGGGCCACAACACAAGCACCATAGCCTTTTCGACACCCACGAAAACGGTCATCAATCCGAGACCGATGGCAGGCAATCCGAAACCGACAAGCCCCTTGACAAACCCCGCGATGACGAACGCGATGCAGGCGATGGCCAGCAAAAATGGATCCAACCCCAGAATTTCTGTCAAACCCGCATTCCGTTTCTCAATCTTGTGTCATGTTGTTCGAGCCCGTGTTTTCAAATACCGTTCTAAGTGCCCTTAACTGGCTTGAAACAGTTCCGACATCCGGTCCAAGCACCAGTCGCAAGAAACGCAAGCATGCCCAACTCTGCTGCAAACTCCGTTTTTCCTGCCGAAATCCGGCGCGATCCAGCATTGACTTCAATGCCCTGAAACCGAACGTCTGCCGGCGTGAGGGAGAAAAATACCGGTATCGCGCTTTCATCCCACACGGCCTTGAACGACCACGGCATGCACTGTCCGTACCGCGACGTTACATGATCTCCGTAGCGGCGGAGCCGTGATCTTGCAACAGCCGGGTTCCGGGTTCACCGGTGTCGACAGCCGCATGCGTCCAGGGTGCTGATGCCGACGAAGGGCCTGCAGGTCAGTTCTGCGCTCCGGAGAGGCATTCCGAGGCGAGCAGAACATTTGCATAGCTGGCAGCCAGAGGCGCCATGATGGATGCGTGAACCATGTGAGACGGCACGCTGACACCATTGTGCTCAACATTGGCGGCAGCGCAGGCGTCATGTGCGACCATGACGGCGAAACCCAGATCGACTGCAGCGCGGACTGTGGCGTCAACACACATCTGGCTCATTGCACCACACATTATGACCCGCTCGATCTGCTCCCGACGCAAGCAATCTTCCAGGTCTGTGCCAACAAAACTGTTTGGCCTGGTTTTTTCAATAACCGTTTCCGAGATGGACGGTTTCACGCTGTCATGAAGATCCGCACCAGGGGTACCCGGGCGGAAAAAAGGAGCCGCATCGGACGTCATGACATGTTTGACATGAATCACCGTCGTGCCGTTGCTGCGGGCGGCGGAGAGCAACCCTGCCGCTCTTGCAGCTGCCTCGTCCATGTCCGGAAGCGGCATTCTACTATTCTCAATGCTTGGAAAGTAGTCGTTTTGGATATCAATCAAGAGCAGGGCAGATCTGGTCATTTTGTCCTCGTTTCGTCAGTGCATCCACAACGAGCCATGTTTACGGCGCTTCGCAGCACAGGTACGATTGGCGGATATGACAAAAGAAGTGCGAAATACGCCAACCGTTGCGATCATTGCCTATGAAGGTGCCCAACAATCCGCCCTGTTCGGATTGGGCGAGATGTTCGATGTGGCGAACCGGCTGGTTGAAAAAGATGCAGAACAAAAGATCAGCCACAAGGTTCTGCCAGCCTCGCTGATCATTGACACCGACAGTGCAGATGCCATCATTTTGCCACCCAACCTGGCGGGTGTTCGAGGAGACACAGATCGGCATCTGCACAACTGGATCCAAAAACAACATCTTGCAGGAACGATCGTTTGTTCGGCCTGTGCAGGCAGTTTCTGGCTGGGTCATGCAGGAATTTTGGACGGCAGGCAGGCAACAACCCATTGGGCGCTCGAAACCGAATTCAGATCGGCTTTCCCGAAAGTGCAACTCCGTGCGGAGCATATCCTGCTGGATGACAACGACATCGTGACCGCGGGAGGTGTCATGGCCTGGATTGACCTTGGAGTTCACCTGATCGGTCGCTGGCTGGGTCCAACTGTCGTTTCGCGCACCTGCCGCCAGATGCTTATCGATCCGACAGGACGGGAACAGCGCTATTATCGGTCCTTTCGCCCGACCACGGCCAGAGACCAGACAATTCGCAGCTTGCAGCTTTGGATGGAACGAAATGCGGACCGCGATCTGTCCGTTCGTGCGCTGGCCCTTGAAACCGGGCTTTCCGAACGGTCGTTGCACCGCAAGTTTTCCTCCGAAACAGGATATTCGATAAATCGGTATGTGCAGGAACTCAGGGTGGAAAAGGCAAAGGGATATCTGGAACTAACAACACTGTCGGTCAGCGAAATATGCTGGAAGGTCGGCTACACTGATGTTTCTGCATTCAATCGCCTGTTCAGGTCAATTTCGGGATTGAGTGCAGGCGCGTATCGAAAACGATTCAGGATTGATCCGCTCCAACGAAAACTTGGCATACACCCAGTAAAAAACGGCTGACGACGAAACCAGCGCTGAAATCCTGAGCAGCCCGGTGACCCGTCCGGAAATTTTCGTGTGAGGAATTGTTGGTACCCGGCGGATAACAACACGACAGCCCTGGCCTCCGAAAAAAAATCCGGCCATATCTCTAACCAGATTTCCCTGCCCCAGTGATGCTGCTAGTCTTTCGTCATGCCAGATTCCACGCTTCCGCGAGTGTCCAACTCGAAAGCCCGCCGCCTCTTTCTTCACAAACACGGACTTTGCACGCATCCGAAAGGGAGCGGCAAGGGAGAGGATCTGTCGGATGTCATCAACCAGCTTGGCTTCATTCAGGTCGACAGCATCAATACCGTCGCCCGCGCGCATCACATGATCCTCGCGGCCAGACGCCCCGCGTACAAGCAAAAGAACCTGAAAAGACTTCTTGAGCGTGAGCGCCGGTTGTTCGAACACTGGACGCATGATGCCTCTATCATTCCGACCTGTTTTTTCCCCCACTGGCAATTGCGGTTCCAACGGGACAGGGAACGTCTCGTCAACCGCTGGCGGGATTGGCACCAGAATGAATTCGAGGAGAAACTTGACGACGTCCTCAAGAGGATCAGCGACAACGGACCGGTGACATCTGCAACTGTCGGAGAAGATGAAAAACGCAGTTCCGGTGGCTGGTGGGAATGGCATCCGTCCAAGACGGCACTGGAGTTTCTCTGGCGTACGGGAGAATTGTCGGTTTGCCGCCGTAACGGCTTTCAGAAGGTATACGACCTGACCGAACGGGTGATCCCGGAAGCGCACAGGTCTCACCGCCCTGCTCCGGAGGAAACAATTGACTGGGCAGCGCGTTCCGCGCTCGAGCGGCTTGGTTTTGCGACCTCTGGCGAGATTGCCGCGTTTTGGGATCTGATCACACCCCGGGAAGCAAAAACCTGGTGTCAGGATGCATTGCATAACGGGCAGCTCGTCGAAGCCGAGATCGAGTCTGACGAGGGTTCATTCCGGCGAGTCTTCATGTTTGCAGATACGCTTGGCGATCTTGACGACACACCCGACCCACCGCCCAGGGTTCGTATCCTGTCGCCCTTCGATCCGGCCTTGCGGGATCGCAAGCGCGCCGAAAGGTTGTTCGGTTTCTCGTACCGGATCGAGATCTTTGTTCCCGAACCCAAGCGGCAGTACGGTTACTATGTGTTTCCCGTGATGGAAGGAGACCGGCTTATCGGCCGCATCGACATGAAATCATTCCGGGACGATGGCTGTCTTCAGGTTCGTGCCTTCTGGCCGGAACGCGGCGTTCGAACCAGCAAGGGACGCCTCGCCCGATTGGAAGCGGAACTCAACCGAATGGCCAGGTTCAGCGACTGCTCGAAGATCAGCTTTGACAAAGACTGGCTGCGCCAAAGCACGCACTCGCAGGCGTAGAAGAGCTCGCATTTGTGTTTAGGGCGTGTACTCATAAACGGGTGAGCGCCGATGACCGCTTTCGGCGGAACCTCCAAAGCAGATCAACAGAGCACGTGGGTCAGCATTGCGGACAAAGTGTGAATTCGCTACGGCTGCACCAACGTTTGGTCTAGGTTTGTTGCTCATGTCAGGCTTCACCCGTTCTTCCCAACTATCGCCCTTGCTGCGGCGGCAATATCTTGCGTCTCTCGAAGAACCTCAAGAATGGTTCCTCGAAGAGCTCGTTGGCTTGGGACAGGTTTGGACGCATGAGGACGGGTCATATGGCGTCACAAATGAAAAGACTCTAGTTGAGTTTTTCAGCGCTGATCCAACAAACGCAGAAAAGCTGCTGCATGATTTCTGGGGTCAGCACTGCTTCTCGAAGGCGCTCGTCAAGTCATATGATTATGACTTCGTGCGATCTTGCGAAAATCTTGGATGGACATCATCTGTCGGAGGTTTTCTCTTCAGGAAGCGAAAACCACGTGGTCAAGCAGCCTTTGACGGTGCAGAAATACGCTCCACAACGCCTACCGATGTGCATGTAATTTGGCAGATCAACGATAACTTCTTTGACAACGAAGACGAAGTCGCAAATTTAGCCGTTTCAAACAAGCTTTGGACAGTCACAGTAGACGGAGAAATCGCCGGTTGTGGCGTATCCAATCGCGTCATAAAAAAAGCGACGCAGTGGATGTCGGTATGATGGTCGCTTCAAAATTCCGTCGGAGAGGGCTGGGAACCTACATCGTGAGCGAAATTGCCGACAGAATTGAGAGAGAGGGTTTACGCCCAATTTGCGGATGTGGAGCCAGCAATCTTGCTTCGAAAGCGACGCTTGAGAAAGCAGGTTTCGTATCCGACCATCAACTTCTGTCATTCACTCCATGATGCCCACAGCTAATAAAGCAGACATTCATGCAGCCCGCAGCATCGGTACATGTAGGGCTTTAGGTGGTCGTTCGACCTAGCGGACCATGCCGCAGTGTTTGAGGGCAAGGTAGACATTGACGTTTGGTATCCCGGCGTGATTCAAGCTCCGAAAATGAGCCTTGAACACGAGACACGCCTTTACCGACGCCGAATGGCGGTTGATAGCACCAATCCTTCGTTACAAATCGCAAGGCGTCCCGCGTGTAGATGACAGGCGTGCCCTGAACGGCATTTCCTGGATATCGAGATCGGGAACACCGTGGCGTGATCTGCCTGAGCGCTACGGTCCCTACACCACCTGCTGCAATCGCTTCGTGCGATGGTGTTCCGCAGGCGTTTTGATCCGTTTCCTGCCTGCCATCTCGCATCGGGACGATGCCGAGGTGCAAATTGTCGACAGCACGATAATCCAAGCACGTCAGCACGCAAGTTGCATCCAGAATAGCACCAGCGAAAGCTTTGGATGTTCGCGCAGAGGGCCGACGACCAAAATCCACGAGGTTGTCGATGCGAACGGACCGCCGCTCCAAGTCATGATTACAGGCGGTTAGCAGCATGACAGTCTGATGGCACATGCTCTACTTGAAGGCCTACCGAGCAGCGGAATGGTTCTCGCAGACAAGGCTTACGACGCGACCGAGATAAGAACAATCACGAGTTTGCGTGGAGGCTGGGCGAACATCCCACCGCGCCGGAACCGGCGCGGTCCGATCTGTTTCAATCCCACCTCTACAATCATCGAAACCACGTTGAACGGTTTTTCAACCGGATGAAGCAATGTTGGCGCATCGCTACGCGATATGAGAAACACGCAGCCAACTTCCTTGCCTTTGTCAAGCTCGCTGCCACCCGACTTTGGCTACGCGTTTATGAGTCCGCGGCCTAGGCAGCTCTGACATCGTGTGCCCGTCCAGCACCAACCAGGTGCACGCCCGGGGGCATGCTTAATCAAATCAACACCAATTCGGAGCAGATTAAATTCCTGAAACCGGAGATTGGCAATGCCGCCTGCAGCCAAAAAGACCGCAATCCAATGGCCTAAACTCAGCGGCCCCCACATCTGCATGGGCGCAGGACAGCAGGCCCTTGATCTGGCGCGCAAGGGCCTATTGAGCGCCGCGGAGATGAGAGGCGGAAGTCTCAGCCAAGCCGAGATAGCGACGGTCTTCGAATTCATCGCCGCTTCGCAGAACCTCTTCGACATTTATCGTTCGAATTACGAAGCATGTGGTCAGATACACAAGAAACAACCCTTTGTCGGCGCGAACAAAGACTTCTTTGCAATGTCCGTCTTGCGCTTCCTCTGTTTCGACATCGTCAGGAAGGTTTTCGACAGACAGATCGCGCGAACGGACGATAATTGGGAAATCGAATTTCTGCACGCGTTCAGCCTGTATATCTGTCAAACGAGCAATGCAGGTTTTGTCGAGGATCTTTCTTCCGCCTATCGCCTGCTTGCGAAGGAGCACGGCAATTCAATCACCGCAGTCACGATTGCAAATGACAAGACCATTCGTGAGATCGTTGCCCGCGCGGCCGATGATTTTCCCTCCGATCATACCGACTTCGTGAACTTCTCGAATGCTGTCAACAAAGCGCTTTCCGACAGGTACAACAATTACGGCCCCTCTCCGATCAAGGTGTCGGAACCGCTTGTCGAAATGTTCTTTTCTCAGCTCTGGTCGGATTCCAAACGAAATTACTTCCGCCAGATTGCACTGGACTGACATCGGACTGACTGACTGTCTTGTTGAGACTCAGGAAAGGCAGTTCCGGATCAACTGCCCGGAATTTGATCCGGTTTTCGTAGCCGGAAGTCACGAGGTTGCCGCTGAATGACCGACAGGCAGAATTCGCCCCGGCGACCGACGATCTTCAACTTGCACCGGACTGACAGACTGACGCGTCGCTGTCCGCGCCTCGTGAACCGGTAATATCGGTTCCACGAGGACGAACCTCCGAGGGTTTCCGTCAAAGCGGCCCAAAAGATATCACGTGGAAGTTTCGCTGCCGGCTGCATCAATCATGCCGCAATACCGGGCAACTTTCTTTCTCAGGTCCAGCTCAGGACAACCTTTCCCGCCTCACCCGATTTCATTGCGGCAAAACCGGCTTCAAAATCGTCGACTGCGAAGCGATGGGTGATCACGTTGCGTACATCCAGTCCATTTTGCAGCATCGCAATCATCTTGTACCAGGTCTCGAAGATCTCGCGCCCGTACACCCCCTTGATCGTGATCGCCTTGAAGACAATCCGTGACCAGTCAACGGGCGATTTTCCAGGCGGAATGCCCAACAACGCAATGCGACCGCCCATGACAAGATTTTCGACCATCTGATCGAGCGCAGCCTGACTTCCGGACATTTCCAGCCCGACGTCGAAGCCTTCCCGCATTCCGAGTTTCTGTTCGATTCCCTTCAGATCTTCCCTGGCCACGTTTACCGGCACAACATCGACCACCTTTGCGGCCAGGTCCAGCCGCGCCTGGTTGATGTCGGTGATCACAACGTTGCGCGCGCCAACGTGACGGGCAACGGCAGCCGCCATGATACCGATCGGCCCAGCTCCGGTGACCAGAACATCCTCACCGACAAGATCAAAACTCAGAGCCGTGTGAACCGCGTTTCCGAGCGGATCGAGGATTGCTCCGATTTCATCGTCGATTTCATCTGGCAATGGAACCACGTTGAAGGCAGGCAGACACAGATACTCGGCAAATGCCCCCTGCTCGTTCACACCGATCCCGCGCGTTTCCGGATCGAGATGGAACTTGCCGGCGCGTGACTGGCGGGACTGCTTGCCGATCAGGTGACCTTCTCCCGAACAACGCTGCCCGATCTCGAATTCCGTGACGTTCTTTCCAAGTTCCACGATCTCGCCGGCAAATTCATGACCGGTGATCAGGGGGACAGGCACAGTTTTCGCAGCCCAGTCGTCCCAATTCCAGATATGGATGTCGGTTCCGCAGATACCGGTCTTGTGGATCTTGATCAGAACTTCGTCCGGTCCGATCTCCGGCACCGGTGCCCGGGTCATCCAGAGCCCTTCGCGCGGCTCTAACTTGCTGAGGGCCTTCATCTGGTTGCTCATCATTCGGTCTCCCACAGATCGGTGGAAAGGTATTTCAATCCGCTGTCGCAGATGACGATGGCGACACACCCGCCCTTTTCCGGGCCTTTCAGAAGCTGAACGGCGCCGGCAAGATTTGCTCCGGCAGAGTAGCCCCCGAAGATGCCTTCCATGCGTGCCAGCAGACGGACATGTTTGCGCGCATCCTCGCCGGATACTGACAAATAGCCCGCGAGCGGAACATCGCGCAGGTGGTCGAGGTCGTTCATGGCATAACCGCCTCCCTGGATAGGGTGCTCGGGTGATGTGACCGGCGAACCTGACAGGGCTTCCGCACCGGCCGGTTCCACTGCATAGGAATTCACTCCCTTTTGCGCCAGGAAGCGGGTCACACCCGCCAGGGTGCCACCGGATCCGGCAAAATCACAAAACGCGGTCACCGTCCCTTCCGACTGTGCCCAGATCTCCGGGCCAGTTCCGGTCTCATGCGCTTCCGGGTTGCCGAAATGACCGAACTGATCGGCCCTGAAGGCGTTGCGTTCGGCGGTTATCTCTTTTGCAATCTCATCCACCAACGCCAGATCCGCACCGGAAACTTCACCCGGACGGCTGTTTTCCGACTGTGGAACGATGACGACTTCAGCCCCGAGAGCTCGCATCATCTTCGCGCGCTCGCTTGAGTTTCCCGCGCTCATGACGGCAACGAACGGATGTCCCAGCACGCCGCAGACAATAGCCAACCCGGTTCCCATGTTGCCGGACGTCAGTTCGACCACTGTCTGCCCGGGGCGCAGCGACCCGTTTTCGCGCGCCGCCGTCACGATCGACCGGGCCGCCCTGTCCTTCTTGGAAAAGCCGGGCAGCAGGTAGTCCAGCTTCGCGATTATCCGCCCGTCCAGATCCAGCGCCCGGCCGATCCTGGAGAGTTCAACCATCGGGGTCTGGCCGATGGTTTCAATGACCGAACCGAAAATCACGACAGGACCCCGGTCGCCTTGCCCGCCTTTGCGAACGCCTCCAGAGCGCGATCCAGATCGTTTCTTGTCAGAGCAGCGTTCATCTGGGTTCGAATTCGCGCCCGCCCACGGGGAACCACCGGAAAGAAGAAACCGGAAACATAGACCCCTTCTTCGAACAAGGCCGCTGCCATTGCCTGTGCCAGCTTCGCTTCGCCAAGCATGACCGGAATGATCGGATGCTCGCCGGGGAGAAGGTCAAAACCGAGAGTTTCCAACCCTTTGCGCCAGTAGTTCGCATTTTCGAAAAGGTTGCGGCGAAGATCGTCACCCTCTTCGACCAGACGAATTGCTTCCAGCCCGCTCATGACGACGGCCGGCGGAAGTGAATTGGAAAAGAGGTAGGGGCGCGCACGCTGGCGAAGAAGATCGACAACAGGCTGAGGGCCGGCAATGTAGCCTCCGATACCACCGCCAAGCGCCTTGCCGAGCGTGCCGGTCAGAATATCGACATCAACACCAAAATGTGCCGGTGTCCCCTCACCCTTTGGTCCCATGAAGCCGGTCGCATGGCAGTCGTCAACCATGACCAGGGCGTCGTACTTCTGAGCAAGCGCCGTTACTTCCGGCAATTTCGCCAGGTATCCGTCCATGGAAAAAACGCCGTCAGTGGCAATCATGATGTGACGGGCCCCGCCCTCGCGCGCCTCTTTCAGTTTCGCTTCCAGATCCGTCATATCGGAATTTTGATATCGGAAGCGTCTGGCCTTGCACAAGCGGATGCCGTCAATGATCGAGGCATGATTTAGCGCGTCCGATATGATCGCGTCTTCCGGCCCCAGAAGCGGTTCGAACAAGCCTCCATTGGCATCGAAACAAGCAGCGAAAAGAATGGAGTCTTCCTTGCCCAGAAACTGTGCCAGACGCTGTTCCAGCTGACGGTGAATGTCCTGGGTGCCACAGATGAAGCGCACTGACGCCATACCGTAACCCTTGGGTTCCAGCGCCTTGCGCGCCGCTTCTTCAAGCGCCGGATGGTCCGCCAGCCCAAGATAGTTGTTGGCGCACAGGTTGATGACCTCACGCCCGCCAACGGTAATCACCCCCCCTTGCGGTGAGGAGATCAGGCGTTCTTTCTTGTAGAGCCCTTCAGCCTCGATTTCCTTCAAGGTTTCGGCGATATGAGACAGAAAGGCATCAGACACGACAGGACTCCGGCAAAATGGAAATTTCATCCATTATATCGGATTTTTTTTCAAATAAAAGACGCTTCTTCCATTATGCCGGAATTCGCACCGCGCGCAGTTCGGATAGTTGCAGGAGTCGCGTCCTAGACGTTCACAACCAACAGGATCGCCCGTGCGGGCCCGCTGACGGCTTCGATGCAATGCGGCACATCGGCGGCGTATCGGGCCGTGTCACCCTTGTCGATGATGCCCTTGGCAACCCCCGAGGTCACTTCAAGACGCCCTTCCTCGGCAATCAGTTGCTCCCGGGTCCCACGCTCGTGCGGCTTGCTGTCCAACCTGCCGCCCTTGGCAAAGATGAGCTCGTAGACCTCCAGCTTTCCGGTATCCTGTGGCGGCGAGAGTATTCGGATCTTGCATCCGTCGCCGGCACGGTCCAGCGCCGGGGTCTGGTGGTCGTGCAAGATCTCGACCCTGTCTTCCGCGGCTTCTTCCCCCAACAACCCGGCGAAGTCGACATCCAGCGCCCTTGTCAGGTTGAGCAATGTTGCAACGGTTGGATTCGACTCGCCGCGTTCAATCTGACTGACCATCGAGCGGGAAACGCCGGAGAGTTTCTCAACCGCTTCCAGTGACAGGCCTTGCGCACGCCGGGCGTTTTTCAGGCGTTCGGGAAGACGGGATAAGATGTCTGAATCTGTCATGCCGGAATAAGCCCGCGCCTTTGCAAATGAGGTCGAAATGGTGGAGGTGAATTGCCTGGATTCGAGACGCAAGCTCGCAGGAAAGCGTTCGATTTTCAAGTGCGGGCAGCATTGTAGCAGGGCAATTTCATCCCATAGCAAAGCGGCGTCAACGCGGCTTTGATTTGCGACATCAAGCCGCTAGAGCGAACGCCGAACCTGCTTTTTGCGTTTTTGAGAGCCGATATTCGACGTGTCTGACACTACTTCAATCTCATTAATGAAGGTATGGCCATGGGCCCACTTCGTCGAATTTCACAATGTGCCGTTTTTTAAATGCCTGTTTCAGGACAGAAACCTGCTGATTCCACAACTGGTTCGCCGCACCACTCGGCATCGTCGTTTCCGGAGTGCATCCTGTCGCATTCGGAACACATGCTGCAGTGCGCTCTCACATAGCGTGCCGTCAGTCGCCGGCGGGTACGTTACCTTGCCGGCCCAAGCCAGTTTTCAAGGACACGCCGCGGAGAAAAACCAATGGCAAGCGATATCGAAATTGCCCGTGCAGCCAAGATGAAACCGATCCAGGAGATCGGTGACCGGTTGAACATACCCGATGAATCCCTCCTGCCCTACGGCCGGACAAAAGCAAAGATTTCGGCGGAGTTCATCGAGGGCCTTGGTGGGCGCGAAAACGGCAAATTGATTCTCGTCACCGCGATCAATCCGACACCTGCCGGCGAAGGCAAGACCACGACGACTGTGGGTCTCGGCGATGGTCTCAACAAGATTGGCAAGAACGCCATGATCTGCCTGCGCGAACCGTCCCTGGGACCGTGCTTCGGCATGAAAGGCGGCGCAGCCGGCGGTGGCTATGCGCAGGTCGTCCCCATGGAAGACATCAACCTGCATTTCACGGGTGATTTCCATGCCATCACATCTGCACACAACCTCCTCTCCGCCCTGATCGAGAATCACATCTACTGGGGCAACGAACTCGGCATCGATCAGCGCCGCGTTGTCTGGCGCCGCGTGCTCGACATGAACGACCGTGCGCTTCGTTCGATCGTCTGCTCGCTCGGTGGTGTCGCCAACGGCTTCCCGCGTGAGGGCGGTTTCGACATCACGGTTGCTTCCGAGATCATGGCAATCCTCTGCCTGGCAACAGATCTGGAAGACCTGCAGACACGTCTTGGTGACATTATCGTCGCCTACCGCCGCGACCGCTCGCCGATCCGCGCACGTGACCTGGAAGCCGACGGTGCAATGACCGTGCTTTTGAAGGAAGCGCTGCAGCCGAACCTGGTCCAGACGCTGGAAAACAATCCGGCCTTTATCCACGGTGGTCCGTTCGCCAACATCGCCCATGGCTGCAACTCGGTCGTTGCGACCCAGTCAGCCCTCAAACTTGCAGACTACGTGGTCACGGAAGCCGGTTTCGGCGCTGACCTCGGTGCCGAGAAGTTCTTTGACATCAAGTGCCGCAAGGCCGGCCTTTCACCTGATGCAGTCGTGATCGTCGCCACGATCAAGGCACTGAAGATGAACGGTGGTATCGCCAAGGAAGATCTTGGAACGGAAAACGTCGATGCAGTCGCCAAGGGCTGTGCCAACCTTGGCCGCCATATCGAGAACGTCAAGCAGTTCGGCGTTCCGGCGGTCGTTGCCATCAACCACTTCACTGCAGACACGGAAGCTGAAGTCCAGGCCGTCAAGGACTACTGCGCCGATCTCGGCGTCGATGCGATCCTGGCAACGCACTGGGCCAACGGCTCTGCAGGCACGGAAGAGCTGGCGGTAAGGGTTGCAGAACTTGCTGAAAGCGGTGCAGCCCAGTTTGCTCCGCTTTACGAGGACGGACTTTCCCTGTTTGAAAAGATCGAGACCGTGGCAAAACGGATCTACCGGGCGGACGAGGTTCTTGCGGACAAGTCAGTGCGGGATCAGCTCAAGCGCTGGGAAGCTGATGGCTTCGGCGATTTGCCGGTGTGCATGGCCAAGACGCAATATTCATTCTCCACCGATCCGCAGCTTCGCGGCGCACCGACCGGCCACAGCCTGCCGGTCCGCGAAGTTCGGCTGTCGGCAGGCGCCGGTTTCATTGTCGCGATCTGCGGTGAAATCATGACCATGCCCGGCCTTCCGCGCGTGCCGTCAGCGAACCATATCCGGCTGGATGACAACGGCCAGATCGAAGGCCTGTTCTGATCTGTCCGGACCAGAGCAGTTGATTCGGGCGGGTCAATCGACCCGCCCTTTTCTATTGTGAAGATGATGGGCGGTTAGCACACGTTCATGATTGCCCGAAGCTGTTTTGTAAGGCCGAGTGCTGAAAAACTCACCACAGCCTTCGTCCCGAAGTCTGTTTCGTAGGTGATTTCAAAGCCGTTCGCACTCATCATGCCATCGATAAGGTTCGAGTAGTTCTTGTTGTAATTGTCTATTCTCAGACCGTCTTCGCCGACCAGCACGGTTCGTCCAAAAGCTTCCATCATCAAGTAAGTTCGACCTCTCACGCGCAATTGGGCGATTGTGTCCCGCTTCCAATTCCTGAGACGCACACTGATGTTGACCGAATTCCGTTTCCAGTCTGACCCGCGTATCAGAGCGACACCTGCGGGTGATGCACTGCCTGTGAAACCATCCTCGTGAATGGAGAAGGTCGACATTTCACACATGTCGTCGCTCCGGCTCTTCCAGAGACTCCAGTCTTTCGAGGCCGGTCGCTCTTCCGCATCAAAGTAGAGTTTCTGTGGCCGACGCGGTTCGCGAACGACCTGCAGTGGAATTGTCTTCGCCATTTCGAACAACTCGGAATTCACGTAACCGTTGGCGGTCAAACCAAATCTGCCCTGAATCCGCTTCAAGATTGCGGTGATCTTCACAACCCAGGTTCAGGTTCTCGAAAGCCGATTTTGCATTGTTGCCTGCCATGTAAGCACTCTGGCTCGATCGTCCTGCAGCACTGCGCAGCACCTCGACCTGGTCGCTGGTTAAAAATCCCGTCGCCGCGGCTCCCATTGTCCTTTGAAACTCCGCAACTGCCTGGATTGTGCCTTTTCGCAATAGAAAATCCGGTATTTCAAGATCTTCGTTCGCATAGCCGAGCTGCCGCAAGGCGCGATAGACCTCTTGCTTTTCTTCCAGACCCAGCCCGAAGCCGGAAAAGGCCTGGTGCGCACGCCCAATTTCGTTTGCTTCAATCTGTTGAACTTCGATCGGTTCTGTTTCCGGCGTATTCACCTCGGCGTGAACATGGAGTTCCGAATACCCAAAGAGAAAAACACGAGCATTGCCAGATACGTCGATCTCATTCCTTAAATCCGATTTTGATACAAGACACGCTGAACACAACTCTTAATAGTGAAGTTTCCGGCAATCAACAAAGCTGTTCAACTCACGATCAACTCTTCGGCTGTCGCGTAAGCGACTAGCCGTGTCGCATTGGAGATATCGGCGAATCTGCCTTAAGGCATAACATTTTAGGTAGATTAGAGTTACTTGCGCCCAGTTGGAGCTGCCCATGTCCGATGAAGAAGATATCGATCTCGCGTCTCTCTCCGACGACGAGCTTGTCGAGCAGATGCATGACGACCTATATGACGGCCTTCAGGACGAGATCCTCGAAGCCGTGAACATTCTCCTTGAGCGCGGTTGGGTGCCTTATGACGTCCTGACCAAGGCACTCGTTGAAGGCATGCGGATCGTAGGCGTCGATTTCCGGGACGGTATCCTGTTCGTACCGGAAGTTCTGCTGTCGGCCAATGCGATGAAGGCCGGAATGAGCATCCTGCGCCCGTTGCTTGCTGAAACCGGTGCACCGAAAGTCGGCAAGATGGTCATCGGAACGGTGAAGGGCGATATTCATGATATCGGCAAGAACCTCGTCTCCATGATGATGGAAGGCGCCGGCTTCGAAGTCATCGATATCGGCATCAACAACCCGGTCGAGAATTACCTGGCCGCGCTCGAAGAGCACCAGCCGGAAATCCTGGGCATGTCCGCCCTTCTGACCACCACCATGCCTTACATGAAAGTCGTGATCGACGAGATGAAGGCGAAAGGCATCCGTGACGACTACATCGTGCTTGTCGGCGGTGCACCGCTGAACGAGGAATTCGGTGAAGCTGTGGGAGCGGACGGGTATTGCCGCGATGCAGCCGTCGCGGTGGAAATGGCAAAAGACCTGATCGCCCGCCGTCACAACCAACTCGCCTCCAAAGGCTGAGACGGTGTTTGAAGGGGCTGCCGACATGCATTCCGGCGAGCCTCTTTTTCCGTTCGAGACAGATCAGGACGCAAACAACAAGATCGGCCGCGTCCTGATCATCGCTTGCGGTGCGCTCGCACGCGAGATTGTCGCCATTCGTGATCTGAATGGCCTCGACCATATCGACCTCACCTGCCTGCCGGCCAAGCTGCACAACACACCGGACAAGATACCCGACGAGGTCCGTCGCGCTATTCTGCTGAACCAGGACGTTTATTCCGAAATCCTCATCGGCTACGGCGACTGTGGAACCGGTGGCCTTCTTGACAAGGTGCTGGAGGAAACCGGCGCCAAACGCATCGAAGGAGCGCACTGCTACGCGTTCTTTTCCGGCCTGGAAGAATTCGAAAAAATTTCAGAGGAAGAGCTCGGCACATTTTATCTGACCGATTTCCTTGCACGCCACTTCCAGACAATGGTCATCGAACCGCTCGGTCTCGACTGGCATCCGCATCTCAGGGACATGTATTTCGCCCACTACAAGCGGCTCGTCTATCTCGCACAGACGGACAATCCGAAACTTGAAACAGCTGCCCGCGAGGCCGCCGAGAGGCTCCAGCTGGAATTTGAAATCCGCCGAACAGGATACGGGATGCTTTCGACCTTTCTCGGCGGCACGAACGAACCTTGATACGGCTTATTGGACAGGTCGGTTTTCAGCACGCTCATGCCGCTATCAGGCGACCTGAAAATAGTGACTTCCGGCAAACATGCTCTCAGAGGAAAGAGAGAAAATGGCGCAGAAAATTTTCGTTTTTTGGCGTGATATCCCGGCGCAGATCCTGGTGAAAAAGGGACGCAAGTCGGCGCGCCGAGAATTGCCTGCCATGTTCATGGAGGCCATTGATGCCTGTGCCATGCGCGTCGGAGCCAAGGACAGCGAAGCTTACATGGCCGAATGGCGCCGAAGCGATCCCGTCGAGGTCTCTGACGACCTGGAGACGGAGGCGGAAACGGCATTGAGCGAATTGCTCGCCGCCTATCCGAAAGACCGATTGAAAACCCTTCTTGCAAGTGGAGGCACCGAGAATGACTGAGCAGCGCCTGTTGGCCAATGGGCGCCTCGCCGCCTCCACCGAGATGTCACCGAAACAGGTGGTCGAAAAATCCGAGGTTCTGGTGAACATTCCCACCGGTACACAGGTTTATGTGACCGACCTGGGCAACGCTTCGGAAGACATGATTGTCCAGGCGACGCGCACGCTGACGGACCGCAATCTCATTGCCGTGCCGCACATGGCCGCGCGTCGCTATCCGTCTCTCGAGGCTTTCGAACGCAGGATTACACGCCTGACACAGGAAGGTGGTGCGACCGAAGTACTGGCGATAGCCGGCGAAGCTGAAAAAGCCGGTCCGCTGACCTCGTCGGTTGCCCTGCTTGAGACCGGTCTGTTCGACAAACTCGGCATCCGGAAAATTGCGGTCGCAGGTCATCCTGAAGGCGCTCCCGACATCAAGCCGGATGCAATCAGGTCCTTCTTGATGCGCAAACACGAACTGGCTGCCGAAAGCGATGCGGACTTCCGGATCGTGACGCAGTTCGGCTTCGACCCGCACCGCGTCAGCCTCTGGCTGGACGAGCTGCGTGATTGGGGAAATGCCTTCCCCGTTCACATTGGCGTCGCAGGGCCGGCCAAGATGACGACACTGCTGAAATACGCCGCGTTTGCGGGTGTCGAAAACTCTCTGAACTTTCTGAAGAAACGCGGTGGTGCGGTGGTCTCCATGCTGGCCGGGTACGATCCGAACACAATGGTGGAGCCGCTGGAGACACGTGTCACCAGCCAACCGGGAGCACAGCTCGAGCAGATCCACGTCTATCCTTTTGGTGGGATCCAGAAAACCGCGGACTGGCTGCACGGCCGCGGGAGCTGGTCCTTTCAACCCTCATCATCCCTGACTGCCAACGAGAGCGCCTAAATGACACGCACAGTCGTCGCATCCGCCACAAAGGAAATCATCATCGGTTTCGACCAACCGTTCTGCGTAATCGGCGAGCGGATCAACCCGACCGGACGCAAGAAACTGGCGGCCGAGATGGTTGAGGGCAACTTCGAAACGGTGAAGGCCGATGCCCTGGCACAGGTCGCCGCCGGCGCCACAATGCTTGACATCAACGCGGGAGTGACCGCTGTCAACCCGAACGAAACCGAGCCCCCGCTTCTGGTTAAAACCCTTGAGATAGTTCAAGGACTTACAGACATTCCTTTGTCTATCGATTCATCCGTGACGGAAGCCATCAAGGCCGGTCTTGAAACGGCCAAGGGCCGTCCGCTGGTAAATTCGGTGACAGGTGAGGAAGAAAAGCTCGAGGCAATCCTGCCGCTGATCAAGAAATACGATGTTCCCGTGGTTGCCATTTCGAACGACGAAACGGGTATTTCGGAAGATCCGGATGTCCGTTTCGCGGTAGCCAAGAAGATCGTGGAGCGTGCCGCCGATTTCGGCATCCCTGCGCACGATATTGTCGTCGACCCGCTCGTCATGCCGATCGGTGCCATGGGAACGGCCGGGCTCCAGGTCTTCAAGCTGTTGCGTCGTCTACGCGACGAGTTGAAGGTCAACACGACTTGCGGCCTGTCCAACGTTTCCTTCGGCCTGCCGCACCGGCACGGCATCAACGCCGGCTTCATCCCGATGGTAATCGGTGCCGGCATGACGTCGGCAATCATGAACCCGTGCCGCCCGCAGGAAATGGAAGCGGTTCGTGCCGCCAACGTGCTGAACGGGACTGACCCGAACTGCCAGGAATGGATCATGACATACCGGGATCACAAGCCAGCCGCCGCAGGTGCAACGGCAGCACCGGCGGAAGGTGGTGCCTCTTCCGGTGGACGCCGGAGAGGAGGCCGTGCAGCGCGGCTTTCTGCAGGCTGAAGGGTTCGATACAAATCGGGACGGTTTCACTGTCCTGCCTGAAACGGCTGAAACGCCTCAATCCCCTTCCCCTTTTTCCGGGGAGGGGTTTTGTGCTCAGTGACCACGATATGCAGTAGATGTCCGAGACGGACGTTTTGAACTGCCGGATGTCCCAGACAGATATTTGAAGCGCTCATGACCGAAGACAGCAAAACAGCAAAAGTCGTTTTCCAGCCAAGTGGCCGGCGAGGTACATTTACTGTCGGAACTCCGCTTTTGGATGCGGCCCGGTCCCTGGGTGTCTATGTCGAATCCGTCTGTGGCGGGCGCGGTATTTGCGGTCGCTGCCAGGTGGCCGTCTCGGAAGGCACTTTTGCCAAGGAGAACCTGACAAGCGTCGCTGATAACCTTGAAGGTGCGACAGAGGCGGAAACACGTTACGCGACCCTGCGCAATCTGCCTGACGACCGGCGCCTGTCCTGCCAGGCAAGGATTCTGGGCGACCTGGTCATCGACATCCCGACGGATGCTCAGACAAATCGCCAGGTGGTGCGCAAACGCGCCGAGGCCAAGCATATCGACGCTGACAGCGCCGTTACGCTCGTGACGGTCTCGATCGTCGAACCGGACATGGAAACGCCGCGCGGGGATATCGACCGTCTGCGGGAAGCGATTGCAGTCGAAACCGGAATTGGCGATCTGACAGTTGATCCGCTGCTGTTGCCCCGAGTGCAAACTATCTTGCGGTCCGGGAAATGGACCGTTACTGCGGCAGTTTATGTCGATGCGTCCATTCAACCGACTGTCACCGCACTGTGGCCGGGGAAAAAAAACGCCGTTTACGGCCTTGCCGTCGATATCGGTTCGACAACCATCGCTGCCCATCTGTGCAACCTCAGGAATGGCCGCACCGTCTCGTCAGCTGGAACTTCCAATCCGCAGATCCGGTTCGGTGAAGACCTGATGTCACGGGTGTCCTATGTGCAGATGAACCCCTCCAAGCTTCCCGATCTGACCAAAGCGGTGCGTGATGCCATCAATTCGCTGATCGGCAAGCTTGTCGGAGATGTCGGCGCCGAACGGTCAGATGTTCTGGACGCAACGTTTGTCGGCAACCCGGTGATGCACCATCTCTTTCTCGGCATCGATCCGGTTGAGCTTGGTGGCGCCCCGTTTGCCCTGGCTGCTTCCGACGCAATGGTGTTGCCTGCCCGCGACCTCGATCTGGAACTCAATCCGGGTGCGCGCGTCTACATGTTGCCGTGTATTGCCGGTCATGTCGGTGCGGATGCCGCTGCTGCAACGCTCTCCGAAAGCCCTTACAGCCACGACGAGATCACGCTGCTTGTCGACGTCGGTACGAATGCCGAGATCGTTCTCGGAAACAAGGACCGGTTGCTGGCAGCCTCCTCACCGACCGGTCCGGCATTTGAAGGAGCCGAAATCTCATCGGGTCAACGCGCCGCTCCCGGTGCGATTGAACGCCTTCGCATCGACAAGGAAACACTTGAACCCCGTTTTAAGGTGATCGGCGTTGACGAATGGTCGGACGAGGAAGGATTTTCGGAAAAAATAGACAGTGTCGGTGTCACAGGCATCTGCGGCTCGGGCATTATCGAAGCTGTCGCAGAGATGTATCTTGCCGGACTGATCACCGAGAATGGTGTCATCGATGGGTCCATGGCCGAGCGGACACAGCGCATCAGGTCCAATGGACGTACCTTTTCCTATGTCATCGCAGACGAGAACATCGAGATTTCGATCCTGCAGACGGATATCCGTGCCATCCAGCTGGCGAAAGGTGCGCTCTACGCCGGTGTGAAACTCCTTCAGGACAAGCTCGGCACTTACGCGCTGGAGCGAATTCGCCTTGCAGGTGCATTCGGCAGCTATATCGATCCCAAATACGCGATGATCCTCGGCCTCATTCCCGATTGCCCGCTCGAAGGCGTTTCCGGGGTTGGCAATGCAGCCGGAACGGGAGCGCGCATGGCATTGTTGAACCGGGGATACAGGCGCGAAATCGAACAAACGGTTCGTGACATCGAGAAGATCGAGACTGCCCTGGAACCGAAATTCCAGGAACATTTCGTCAATGCCATGGCGCTGCCGAACAAGGTTGACCAATTCCCGAACCTCAGGTCCGCAATCGAATTGCCCGAGCGCAAGGAACAGCCAACCACCGATGCCTCAGGGGGTGAGCGACGCCGTCGGCGTCGCAGGGGATAGGCAACTGTACCCAGCTCGAATGAGGTGACCCTTTGCGTGCGTCTTGTGAACTGACGGTCTCCGAAACTCAGTGCCCGCCCGCCAACCCGGCACCGAGCTGAAATGCGGCGATGCTCATGCAAAGAACGGCACCAGCGAGCCCCCACCAGCGGCGGCGGTAAAGAACCCCCGTGCCGTCCCGCCTGCCGAGCAGAAACAGAGACAGGTTCACAAGTGCGAAAACGCCCAGTGTGACCAGACTTGTTGTTGCCGCAAGACGGACGAGCGGGAATGCCAGCGCCAGCACAAGAATGACGCTCGCGACAAGCATCGTGGCTCTGGCAGGTGTCTGTCTCAGCGGATCAACGATCGAAAGCCACTTTGGAGCCAAGCCTTCGTTGGCCATTCCGTAAAGAACACGACTTGCCATGACGATCTGGACGAGAATGCCGTTGATCATGGCAATCGATGCAGCGGCAGCGACAGGTTTGCCTGACAATCCGGAAACCGACTCGAAAAGCTGGGCCAGGGGTGCAGCCGACGAAACGATTGCCTGTCGATCCGCCGCCAGTGCCGCGATGACGGCCAACAGGACATAGATGACAAGCGTAATGCCCAAAGTCAGGTAAATCGACCGGGGAACCGTCTGTTCCGGCTGAACTGTTTCCTCGCACATGTTGATAATGTCTTCGAAACCGATGAAAGCAAAAAACGCCAGCACACCGCTGGACAAAACACCGGTCAGGATCGCAGCGTTCATGCTCGGGGTCATCGTTGCAACGACGTTGCCAAGGTCACCGAACAGCGGAAGACCGAAGAAAACCACGACAAGCAACGTTCCCAGTTCGAGCACGGTTACTGCCGCGGCAAAGAACACGCTTTCACGGACACCGTACCAGGCGATCGCGGACAAAGCCCCGATTACCAGCACAACAAGCAATGGTTGGGGTACCGGCAGCAATTCCCGAAGATAACCGGCAAAAGCGATCGAAATAACCGCGCTGGAAACAATTCCGGTAACGACAACGCCGTAACCGGCCAGGCGCGCAAAGAAGCTACCCAGGCCCTGATTGACGAAAACGGCTTCTCCGCCTGCGCGCGGATATCGCTGGATCAATGCTGCATATGAAACGCCGGTGACCCCGGCTATCAGTCCTGCGAGCAGGAACGCAAGCGGGGCGCGATCTCCTGCGAGCGCCAGCACTTCACCAATGAGCGCAAAGATGCCTGCACCTATCGTGACGCCGACACCGTAAAACACCAGCCACGGCAAGGTGATAGTGCGTTTCAGATGCTGACGAGATTTTCTGGTTTCATCTGCCATCCATCCATTCTGCGTGAGCTTCGCGCGACAGCCAATTGGGCGATACACGTACCTGGCTATTCACGAGGTCCCAAAAGCCTGTGCCCGCGAACTGAATCGAGCAACCAGTTTCCTGCTACCGGAATTTGTCAGTCTTCGGCTGATGTCGTGACCGATCGCTTTTCCGTTTCGACCAACAATCGAGAAAAGCATTGTTTGCCACTTTCTGACGTCGATTTGCGCGCAGTCACAAGTCTTCAGGGATCCCAGAAGAACTGTTCGCGCAGCTGCTGCCAGATTTTCTCGCCAACGAGACAATCGTATGGTTCTTCCAGCGTAAACTGAACAGGCTGCACCAAAGGTTTGTCCGGGACATAGCCGCCGATCTCCAGAATGAGCTTCCGCCTGACCGCATCCGGAAACTGCGCCCATTCCGTGACCGGAATGACAAAACTTGCCGGGCCACCGGTCACGCAGCGATGGTAATAGACGTCAAGATCCGGAATGTTGAACTGTGATCCCGGACCACCGGTCGTCATCAGCGGCAGTCCGTTGATCGTTATGCCGCTTTCCACCGCAACATCACGGGCAAGCGTTACGGGAGACCCGTGATTGTTCGGGCCATCGCCGGATATATCAATGACATGGCGGTCCGCTTCGTATGGCACCTCCTCCAGCAACTCGGCCGCATGCTTGATTGCGCCTGAAATGGAGGTTCGGCGCTGACTGTAGGATTCCTGCTTCAGAATACGGTCGGAAAAGTCCCGGGCATCTTCCGGCCCTTCGATCAGGGACCAATCGACAGTTACCCTGACGTAGTTGTCGTTGGCCCATTCAAACATCATCAAGGCGATTTTACCGTGCGCACCGAGTTCGATTGCCCGCACGACATCAGAACTGGCAACCGCGGCGGCGTAGCCCCGGCGCTGGATCCTGAGTTCTTCCGGCGACATCGATCGAGAGACATCGACGGCAAGAACAAGCGCGACGTCGACCTTTTCCTGTGCAGATGCGAGTGTCTGTGTCGCCACAAAAGTGACTAGCGCGCACATAAAAGACAGCTGATGAAGTGGCCTCCACATGCGGGAAGGATACCCGAATACACAAAAACCGGAAGCGTGCCGGTTTCCAGGGGCGATAAACCATCTGTGAGGACGGAAGCCGACGTCGTTCAACTGCCCCTTTCGCAGAAACGACCGGTTCAGTTATAAGACCACTGCAAACAGATTTTTCAGGAAATGGACATGTCCGAAACAGTTGCCAACGATCAAGTCGAAAAACCGATGCTCGGAACACTCCTCCACGGAGGTGTCTACCGGATCGTCATGCAGAGGCCGGAACGGATGAACGCGCTGTCGAGCGAAATGATGTCGGCGCTTTCTGGAGAGCTCTCCAGGGCCGCAGAAGACCCTGCGGTCCGGGTTATTCTCATTGGCTCGGAAGGCAAGGTGTTCTGCGCAGGTCATGACCTGAAAGAACTGACCGCAGCACGCGCTGAAAGTGACGGAGGCAAGGCGACTTACGAGCGGATCATGCGTCAATGCTCAGATCTGATGCAGCAGATCGTTCGTCTGCCGAAGCCGGTGATCGCGGTCGTGACCGGGGTCGCAACGGCGGCCGGCTGCCAGCTTGTTGCGTCCTGCGACCTAGCCATCGCAACCGACACGGCGACCTTCTGCACGCCAGGTGTCAATATCGGGCTCTTCTGCTCAACACCCATGGTTGCCCTTTCACGTAATGTCGCTCCGAAGCAGGCGATGGAAATGCTTCTCACAGGCGAAAGTATCGATGCTTCCACTGCCAAGGAATTCGGCCTGATCAACAGGATCGTACCTGCGGACTATCTTGACCAGGTGGTTCAGAAATACGCCGAGGTGATCGCCTCCAAATCCGCTCGAACGCTGAAAATCGGCAAAGAGGCCTTCTATCGCCAACTCGAGATGCCGTTGTCGGATGCCTATGATTTCGCCGCCCAGACAATGGTCGACAACATGTTGGCGCGGGACGCAGAGGAAGGCATTTCCGCGTTCCTGCAAAAGCGCAAACCGGAATGGACGGATAGTTGACCAACTTTCTCCGTTTCACTTCCATTCACGAATATCTTGAATGACACAGACCGGATATTCAGGCCGTCCCCTGTCGAGAAAACTGGGTTTGAAACCGGGCATGACCTGCTGGCGGGTTGAAATGCCGGAGGACATTGCCGATTTACTGAACGCGCAGGAACCAGGACAACTTGTCATGGCGTCCCCTGCCCCGATGCTTGATTGCGCACATGTTTTCGTTCGCGAAAAAGACGTGCTTTCTCTCCATCTTGCTGACCTCAGAGATCTGCTTGCGCCCGATGGCATGATCTGGGTTTCCTGGCCCAAAAAGTCCAGCAAGATGCCGACAACCGTCACAGAAGACGTGATCCGTGACATTTGCCTGCCGATGGGGCTTGTCGATGTAAAAGTTTGCGCGGTCGATACAGTCTGGTCCGGGCTCAAGCTCGTGATCCGCAAGGAACAGCGCGCGGAGCAGTAGGAGAAGCTGGCCGTCCAGGCCAGCCGCTCAGCCGGGAACCAGTCAGGTCAGAGCAACGGCAGATAAATTTCGGAAACCGTTTCGTGCTCCGGGACATCCGGGAAGAACTTCAGGCGTTTTACGAACAGCGGGAAGTCGCGCAACTGTTGCCCACGTTGCGGGAGCCAGTCCCGATAGAGGAACCTGATCGCGTTTTCCGCAAAGTCGAGTGATCCCATATGCGACAGGACGGCACACCGTCCTCCGGGGATTATGGATGATCTGATGCCATAGCCGTTTTCGGGGACCGGACCGGCGACTTCGCAGCAAAACCCGAAGCGGTAGTCGCAGGGAGCGACCGCTTTCGGGTCATCATACAGAATGTTGAACGTTGCATGTTTCACCGGTGGCAGGTTGTTCTCCCTGCGCCAGGAAATGAACCGCTGGACGGATCTCGAAAGTCCCGACTGCGGTCCCCTGTGCTCAAGTATGGCGATCCGGGTCTCCAGGAAATCCCGGACGTTGACGTAGTCAGGATCAGGTGTATCTGTCGGCATGAACCGGCCTTTCAACTTTGTAAGTGGATTGAAGGTTTCGTGCCAGATGTCCCAATTTGGATTTGCCCTGAAGTCAGACGGAGCTTGTCCGAACGCGCGTTTGAAGGCCCTGGAAAAGCTTTCAAGGTTCTCATATCCAGCGTCATAGGCGATGTCGGTGACCGGTTCCTCCGGTCTGTAGACAAGTTGGTTCCCAGCACGTTTCATGAGCAAGTGACGTCGATATTCGGCGACACTCATGCCCAGGAAAGCCGAAAACTGACGCTGGAAATGAAATCGTGAAAATGCGGCTGCCTCGGCAAGCCTTGTGATGTTCAAGGGCCGATCCAGGGAATGATCGATTTCATCGAGCACCCTTCCAAATCTTCGCTGCATGTCGCACTTCACTATTCGCGTTCCATTCGAACTCATCTGGCAGGCTCCTGCCTAGAATGCCCCCACGTCTTCCGCCTGACCGTGAATGCTCTTTCGAAACTGTGACCGGATAGCGCATCTGAAAGGCTTGCAGGCCGGACCCGTTTCGCATTGGATAGCGCGGCACTGACGAGGGTCCTCATTTCATGAATCACGACAACTATTCCGACGCCTACATCAAGGGCATCCTGGACGAGGTGAATACGGTTGCCATGATCGGTGCAAGCGCCAACACCGTGCGCCCATCGTATTTTGTACTGAAGTACCTCTTGTCAAAGGGATACGACGTCTGGCCGATCAATCCGGGTCAGGCCGGGAAGGAAATCCTGGGGCAAACCGCCTATGGATCGCTCGATGCCCTTCCGGACATCCCGGACATGGTCGACATATTCCGAAATTCCGAAGCTGCCGCCCAGATCGTCGACCAGATCGTGGAAGGCGGTAAGCTGCCGAAGGTGATCTGGATGCAACTCACCGTCCGCCATGATGAGGCTGCTCGGCGTGCGGAAGACGCCGGCATCAAGGTGGTCATGAACCGTTGCCCGAAGATTGAATATGGCAGGCTTTCAGGCGAAATCGGCTGGGCAGGTGTCAATTCCAAAACACTTTCGTCGAAACGTCCTACGCTCAAATCCGGTTTTCAGCATCGCGGTCTGACCGGTAAATCGAGAGGGTAAGAGAGCCGACCCCGGTCGTGACAGCCGACATTTCACTTAACCCGTTGACATCGATATTCTAATGAGCGCGGCCAAATAGAAAAATCCTGCTTTGACCTCGCCCCTGCCTTCGGTCAAACTGCCCGCAATTCCAACAGGGAGGTGATTTATGAGCGATAATATTCCCGGGTTTTCCACGCTGGCCATTCATGCAGGCGCAGCACCCGATCCGTCCACGGGCGCGCGCGCCACACCAATTTACCAGACCACATCCTTTGTCTTCGACGATGTCGACCATGCGGCCTCCCTGTTCGGTCTGCAGGCCTTCGGTAACATCTACACGCGAATCACCAATCCGACGACCGCCGTTCTGGAAGAACGCGTCGCGGCTCTGGAGGGCGGCACCGCAGCTCTCGCGACGGCGTCCGGGCACTCTGCCCAGCTTCTTTGCTTCCACACCATGATGAAGCCCGGCGACAACATCGTTGCGGCAAACAAGCTTTACGGCGGCTCCATCAACCAGCTCAATCACTCCTTCAAGAGCTTCGGCTGGAGCGTGAAATGGGCCGATCCGGACGATCTCAACACGTTCGAAGCCGCGATAGACGACAATACCAAGGCGATCTTTATCGAGAGCCTCGCCAATCCCGGCGGTATCGTCATGGATATCGAAGCAATCTCCAGGCTCGCCAAGGCCAAGGGCATTCCGCTGGTCGTCGACAACACGATGGCAACACCCTATCTGTGCCGGCCGATCGAACACGGCGCCGATATCGTTCTTCATTCGCTGACCAAATTCATGGGGGGGCACGGCAACTCCATGGGCGGCATCATCGTCGACGGCGGAAGCTTCGACTGGTCGGCAGGTGGCAGGTATCCTCTCCTGTCCGAGCCGCGCCCGGAGTATCAGGGCATCGTCTTGCATGAGACTTTCGGCAATTTCGCGTTTGCGATCGCCTGCCGGGTTCTGGGCCTGCGCGATCTCGGCCCTGCCATTTCGCCGTTCAATTCCTTCATGATCCTGACGGGTATCGAAACACTGCCGCTCCGCATGCAACGGCACTCGGATAACGCCAAGAAGGTAGCCCTTCACCTTTCGGGACACGACAAGGTCAAATGGGTGTCGTACGCGGCGCTGCCGGAAGACAGGCACCATGCCCTTCAGCAGAAATACATGCCAAAGGGCGCCGGTGCGGTGTTCACATTCGGCGTTGAAGGCGGCTATGACGCAGGCGTTGCGCTGGTGTCGAAAGTGGAACTGTTCTCGCATCTCGCCAATATCGGCGACACGCGCAGCCTTATCATTCACCCGGCCTCGACGACGCACCGCCAGCTCACCGACGAGCAGAAAACCGCGGCCGGTGCGGGACCGGACGTTGTCCGGCTTTCTGTCGGGCTCGAAGAAGTGGAAGACATCATTGCCGATCTTGATCAGGCGCTGTCCGGCTGATCACGCGTGCGCCATGAAAACGAATGCCCGCCACAGGCGGGCATTTTTTTGCCTAGCCCCGGATCGGGAAGGCGCCCTTCAGCACGGCAAGGTGATCGACGGCCGCAGCGAGGACAATGACCGCAAAACCCTGGTGAACCAACGCGACAGACAGCGGAACGTGCCAGACCAGGGTCAGGACGCCGAATACCGCCTGAAGGAAAATGAAGGCGCCGATATGAGCTCCGGCACGCCGGAGTTCCTTGCGCTGGCTCGCCTTGAATGTTGCCCACGTCAGCCATAGCCCGAGGGCGACCAGCAGATAGGCCGTTATCCTGTGCTGAAACTGGACCGTCAGGACGTTTTCGAAGAAGTTCAGCCAGACGGGTTTCATCATCAGAAGACCACCTGGAACGAGTTGACCGTCCATCAGGGGCCAGGTGTTGAACGTCAGCCCGGCGTTGAGGCCAGCGACCAGTCCGCCCAGGAATATCTGAACAAAGACGACACCCAGAACCAGTTTGCTGAGCACACCCAGGCGGGTTTGTTCGCTCGGCACCGGATCTTTCAGGGGAGATAATCGACGTGCCAGCCAGAAAAGATAGGCGAAGATAATCAGCGCAAGCGTCAGATGCGCCGCAAGGCGGTACTGGCTGACATCGACACGATCGACCAGTCCGGAAGCTACCATCCACCAGCCGACAAATCCCTGCAGCCCCCCCAGCGCGAGCGCCGTCAGGAGACGTGGTTTCAGCCAGGGTTCGACACGCCCCGCCGCCCAGAAGACAACCATCGGAACAAAAAAGGCAACGCCGATAAAGCGCCCCAGAAGCCTGTGCCCCCACTCCCACCAGAATATGAATTTGAATTCATCAAGGCTCATACCCTTGTTGATGAGCTGGTATTCGGGGATCTGCCGGTACTTTTCGAGCTCTTCTTCCCATTCCACTTCGCTGAGAGGCGGGATCACGCCATGGATTGGCTTCCATTCGGTAATCGAGAGGCCGGATTCCGTTAGGCGGGTCGCGCCGCCGACAACGACCATTACGAGGATCAGCAGACAGACGAAATAGAGCCACCAGCGGATCATGGCCCTGCTGCGCCTGATCCGTTCCAGTTTCGCCGGCAGGATCTGTGTGTCCCCTGCCCTTGCACTGTCTGCAAATGCGTTCATGAAGCCATTCCGGTTATACCCGCAGTCGATTTGACCTTTGGTCTGCGGAGATATAGGTGCAGGAACAACACGGCAAGCGGTCTGAGACATTTTGTGTCAATCGGTGTCCCGTGCCGCGTTGGTCACTAAAAAACGGAAACTCGCTGCGATGGTTCCCTCGTTTCGCAAATTCATTGGAATGGTGCTTCTGGTCGTCTTTGTTGTCGTCTACGCGTTCACGGCAATGGTGATCGGTGACCTGACCCTGCAACAGTCATCAAATCTGGTGCGGTTTGCCTATTTCGCGATCGCGGGACTGCTTTGGGTCATCCCCGCTGGTGCAATTATCTGGTGGATGGAAAAAAGCGGGAAAAACCGGACCTGACACCAAATCCGGAGGCTGCCCATCGAGCTGCCCGGTAGAGCGCAAAAGGCGCGCCAGTCAGATATTGATCGACGATCGCCGGATCCTGAAACCGGCCGTTCAGCGAGACCCGAGGAAGCATCATCGGGTCTCGAGCGTTGACCGATTGCAAAACGCCGGGAAGCGTCGTAACCGATGAAGAAAAGCCGATATCACGAAGAATGTCGGCATCGCGCAGGCTGACCGCATGAGACTTGCCATAGGGATAAGCGAAGTGCTTTTGCCGGCGCCCCAGTTCCTTCTCCAGAAGTTTCATGCCCTTGGTGACGTCGGCACGTGCAGATGAACTGTCTAGTCTCGCCAGGGCGTAATGACTGTGGGTATGTGCCCCGATGGTTACCAGTGGATCGGATGCCAACTCGCGCACTTCATCCCAGTTCATCATCTGTGTATCTGCCAGCGCAGCCAGATCAACACCGTATTTTTCCGACAATGCCCTGACGATTTTTCGTTGATCCAGTTCGCCGACTTCCAGTGTCAGGTAGTCAACGATGCGCTCGAAACAGGTATTCTTTTCGGCTGTGGTGCTGCAGGAAATACCGTTTTGTTCGCCGGCCTGCGTGAACACGACTTCTTCGTTTTCCGCAATAATCTCCTCAAGTGCGAGCCACCAGAGTTCTGTTGTCCGTTCAACCAGGCCAGTCGTCACGAAAACCGTGAACGGAGCCTGCAACTCCTTCAAGATGGGATAAGCAACTTCAAGATTGTCCCGGTAACCGTCGTCGAACGTCAGCACCGCGTATCGATGATGCCCGTATCCCGATTTCAGAAGATCAACCGCCTCGTCCAGAGAAATGATCTCATAGCCATTGGCACGGATGCGCTCGACAGCCAGGCGAAGGAATTCGGGCGTTATTTCAAGATGCGCATTGGGCTGAAAGTCGCCGGTTCTCGCCGGGCGCACGTGGTGCATCATGAACACCGCGCCGCATCCCTGGGTCAGAGGCGCCATCATGCGTCCGATCCCGGATCCCTTCAGAACCCTGAATGCACGCGAAACTGCTTTCTGACGTATGCCCATTCGGCCGCAATGCCCACTCATAAACTATGCACCAGTAAGGCACGTATTCTTTAACAATTGTTGCTAAGTCTATCGGGACAAAAACATCTCGGCCAGCACAACCATGAGCTTTTGTCGATGATCGTTTAAAATGGATTACCCGAATGTCACCGACAGCCGCAACCGCTTTGAAACCAGCACCGGACACCGAACCGACGCCAGATGCGGCATCGCTCGACTTCTCGATCCACTCAGATTTGCAGGAAGCGGCAGCGGAGTGGCGAGAGCTCATTTCCTCTGGTTTCGGCAACCCGTATCAGTCTCCTGAATGGCTCGACGCATGGATCAAAACGCTGGGTGCCGAACGCCATGTCGAGCCTGTCGTCGTGGTCGGGCGGTTCGGGGACAAACCGGTCGTGGTTTTGCCCTTTGGCCTGGAACGGGCAGCAGGAACGACATCGCTTTCCTTCCTCGGACATGAACATGGCAATCAGAACACCGGCATTTGGGATCCGCGGTTTTATGCAGAAGTCCCGGACGAGCAGATTGCCGCGTTGCTGAAAGATGTCTGCCACAGACACCAAGCAGACATGCTGGTCTTGCAGAATGTTCCTGAAGACTGGAAAGGACGGAAACACCCTCTCGTCCTTGCGGTGGCAACACCCAGTCCAAGCCCCATTTTCGTGCGCAACCTGTCGGCGGACTTCGACACGCTCTTCCGGGACACACACAGCAAATCCTCGCGAAAGAACCTCCTCAGAAAACAAAGGCATCTGCAGTCGGTCGACGGCTACAGGGTGATCAAGGCCGAGTGCGAACAGGATTTGAGACGTGCGCTTGATGCGTTTCTGGAACAGCGTTCCGCGCGGGCGCGGGAAGCAGGCATCCCAAATGTCTTTTCGTCCCGGACCGCGCGGCGCTTTCTCGAAATGGTTCTCGGACTGGAAGCCGGCAATGAAACGTCAGCGCCACTGGATCTCTGGTTTCTGGAAGCTGATGGCAAAATTCGCTCCACCTATCTGTGCGCACGACATGGCGGAACTGTTTACGCCTATAGCAACAGTGTCGCTCACGACGAGTTGTTGGCGAACAGTCCGGGTCTGGTCCTGATCAAGGAGATCATCGAGCAGGCCTGTGCTGACGACGGAATTTCCGTTCTCGACCTCGGACTTGGTGAGGAACGCTATAAAACAGCCTGGGCCGAACCGGTTCTTCTCAAGGACAGCCGCCTTGCAATGTCATTCAGGGGAAGCATCAGGCAAAACGCTGAAACGCTTCGTCTTCAGGCAAAGACCGTTGTCAGGAATTCCAAGGTCCTGTGGCCGCTGGTCAAACGGTTACGCAAATGGACATCGTCGGTCAGTCAATCCTGACCATGTCGCAGTGTCCTGACCCGGATCGATTTCAGGCTCCACAATCTCCGAAATGCATATAGCGGATCAGGCCGCGTGACCATCGCCGTTTCGGCGCGGATCCGGGCTCGTTTCACCGGCAATCAACACCTCGACGTGGGCCCCGGTATTGTGCGCAAGAAGATTGGCTGCACTTTGAAGTTCATGACTGTGGTCCGGGGCACTTGCGGCAATGAACACGCGGTCGGCAAAACTCAGCATCCTCGCGCTGGCAAGCGAACCGTCGATTGCTCCCAGATCGACCACGACCGCGTCGTATGTCGATCTGATGGCATCAAGCGCAAGCTTGAAACGATCTGAATTGACCATGCTGTCCGTTATCTCGTACCTGCCGGCCTCGATGATATGGGCCTTGGACACAGCATCCTTGTAAACGACCTTCGCAAAGGGCATGCGCCCAGACACCACGTCAGAAAATCCTTCGGCAGCCCGGTCATTGGATTGATCCGGGAACACTTCCACAACCAGCGAAGTCCGCCCGTTTTTCGCAGCCTTGCGAACGAGATCGAATGCCAGATCATGAGACAGTGCTTCGTCGTCGACACTCAGAACAACTATACGTCCCCTCACGTCTATGTCGCGCGAGAACGCTGCCTTGTAGCTTTTCTTGCCGGAAACGCTCGCCAGCCGCTCCCGTGAAAGCTCCGGTTTCCTTTCCCGTTTTTCACCACGTTCGATGTCCGGTTCAGGCTCTGACTTGACGTCATTCTTGTCTTTTTTGCCGCGCAGGCTGTCAATCCAGTCGGGAGCAACGTCCTGGTCATAGCCCCTGTCTGAACTCTTCCGTCCGGGTACGCCGGCCTGACGTTCTTGATCGTCTCTTGCTGGCAGTTCTTCAAAATCCGGTTCCGGCCGGATTTCTTCGATTTTTGACAAACCTTCTACTGGCGCTTCGAACGTACCACCAGGGCTCCGGACATTTGGCCCAAAGCCATAGTTTGCAGAAGACAGGCCATAACCTTGGTTCCAGCCCAGCGGTTCCCGCGATGTGACACCTCCGCTGACTGCTTGTGGGCCAGTAGCACTGCCGGAAAAGGCCTCTGAGCGGCTTTCATCAGGTTTTCTGCCTTTCACCGGCGCGGTGCCACCACGGTCTGCGTTGACGTGATAAAGTGCCTCGCCGGACAGGAATGCGCGCATAAGGACAAAGGCACATCCGAGAATGAAGGTCGCAAGAGCTGCGATGATCGTGCTCGGGATGATTTTGGGAGAATAGGGTTCCAAAGGAACGCTCGCCCGGGAAATTATCCTCGCATCAGCAGGCAGAACCTGTGCTCGCAGACGCGAATCCGCTTCCTGAAAGCTCAACATGAGCTGATCAAGCTGGGCGGCCTTTGCATTTGCTTCGCGCTCCAGTTCGCTCAATCGGGCCTGATCTGCATTGCTTCTGGCCGCAGCAACCTTCAGCTCGTCAAGTCGCGCTTCCAGGGCAAGTGCCTGCTGATTGGCAACCTTCGCGTCGCTCTCCAGTCCCTGCAAGATCTTGCTGGCTTCCGACCGGATCTGCCGGTCGTAGTCCGCCAACTGCGATTGCAACGACCGCAATTGCGGATGGTTCGGCAACAAGGTGATCGACAATTCTGCAATATTCGACTGGATCTCGACCTGGCGCTCCCGAAGCCGCTGAATCAGCGTGGAATTGAGAACGTCACTGGCTGTTTCCAGCGACCCGCCCGAGTTCAACAGTTCCCGCAGCAGAGCCGCCTTGGCCTGCGACTCCGCTTTCGACGCCTGCGCCGCCGAATAGTCACTGCTTGTTTCGGCAAGCTGCTGCTGGCTCAAAGGAATGTTGTCCGCGCCGATCAGGAGATCCGCACGTGCGCGAAAATCTGCCACCGCCTGCCTTGCAGCCTGGACTTCCTTGCGCAATTCGGCAATCTGCGGCTCGAGCGCGGCCGACGCCAGTTCCGTCGATTGCCGCTTGGCGCTTGATTGCAGCGAAAGGTATTCATCCACGATCGTGTTGGCGACTTTCGCAGCCAGAACAGGATTTTGTGCGGAATAACCTACGGAAATCACGCGTGATCCATCGACCTGGAAGATATCCAGATTTTCGTAAAAATGCTTGAGAACCCGCTCTTCCACGCTGTTGCCAGCCGCGTTGCTTTTCAAGCCGATGCTTGTCAGCAGGTTTCCGATCAAGGAACCATTGCCGTTTGCATCAAATTCGGGAATTGCGGCCAGATCCAGTTTCTTGGCAACACGGCGCGCCAGATCTGCAGACATCAGCAACTGAACCTGGCTGGCAACGCCCTCCTGGTCGAGCACCGCCCTTTCCTCTTCGATGCCACGTGACGCACCGGAAAAGGTGTTGTCGGTGATTTCGATCTGAACGCTTGCTTCACTCTTGTATTTCGGAGCAACGAATTGCAGCCCCAGGAAAACGGCAGCGGCAACAATCAGAGTGAGCGGCAGCAGCCAGCCCAGCGAACGGCCAATGGTCCGAAGCAGCCCGCCAAGGTCCAATGCCATGTCATCTTCGGGATATGTCTGCCGCTCTGCATTCATTGCGTTTAATCTCCACGTTCCGGCAAACTATGTCGAATTAGGGTAAGCGATCGGTTAAACCACGCGCAATTGCATGTTCACTTGCGTTAATAATTTCCCCAGCGGTCTCCGACACACCGTATCGACAGGAAAAGTCTCTTCACCCTCAATTAACCATAACACGCGATGCTGTCCGGGAATTGTAGGAGAGTCGACGATGCGAAGGAGAGCGCTTCTTGTCCTGGGCTTGTGCCTGGGCCTTGCTGCGTGCAGTGGATACAGACAGCCCCCAACAGCGTTTCATGAAACGCTGACGGAACCATATCGTCTGGATTCGAGCGACCGGCTGCGCATCATTGTGTTTGGCCAGGAAGACCTTTCCAACACCTATGTTGTTGATCAAGCAGGTTATATTTCCTTTCCATTGATTGGCAGCGTTGCCGCCAGAGGCCAGACACAACAGGGTCTGGCCGCCGAGATTGGTGCCAAATTACGGCAAGGATATATCCGCAATCCGGATGTCTCGGTGGAAGTTGATACCTACAGGCCGATCTTCATCATGGGCGAGGTGCAAAGTGCGGGCCAATACAACTATGTTGCCGGCATGACCGTCCAGAACGCAATCGCCACCGCCGGCGGTTTCAGCTCCAGGGCACAGCAATCCAGCGTCGACATCACCCGCCAGATTAATGGTGAAATTCTAAACGGCCGTGTTCCCATTTCGGACCCGATCCGGCCCGGTGACACGATTTACGTCCGGGAACGCTACTTCTAGAGATCCGCAAATTAACGTAGGACTCATCTCCGTTTGTTAGGGTGCAGCCTCAATGCCTCACGGGTTCAACAAGAAACCCGGGGGTAAAAACAGGGAAATTGCACCATGACAACGACCCCCTTGCGGATCGTGCATTGTGTCCGTTCGCCTATCGGTGGCATTTTTCGCCATATTCGCGATCTGGCGACCGCGCAGTCGGAAGCAGGACACAATGTCGGAGTGATCTGCGACAGCAGTACGGGCAGTGAATACGACAACAGGCTTGTTGAGGAACTGAGGCCACACCTTTCTCTTGGTCTGGCACGCTTTCCAATGCAACGTCAGCTGACCTTTCAGGATTTGTCCGCGACACTGGCACTTTACCGTCATGTCCGCGACCTCAAGCCGGATGTCCTGCACGGGCACGGAGCCAAGGGGGGCGCGTATGCCCGCCTGATCGGCACAACGTTGAGATTGCGCGGAAACAAGGTCTCGCGGGTCTATTGTCCGCATGGTGGCAGCCTGCATTATGACCCCAACCGTTTCGAAGGCCGCGTCTACCACCTGCTGGAGGGGATTCTCGGTCGCCTGACGGACGGGATCGTTTTCGTGTCCGACTATGAGGCAGCCGCCTATGAAAGCAAGGTCGGACGCCCCAAAGCCCAAACGCGCATGGTCTATAACGGCTTGACCCCGGAGGAGTTCAACCCGCTCGAGGTGGGCACGGACGCCGCCGACTTTCTCTATATCGGCATGCTGCGCGATCTGAAGGGACCGGACCTCTTTATCGAGGCGCTTTACAATATCCGTCTGAAGACCGGCATCGCCCCGAGCGCGCATATTGTCGGTGAAGGGCCGGACGAAGCCAGATATCACAAGATGGTCGCCTCTCTCGGCCTAGAAAAAGCGATCTCCTTTCACGGCGCCCTTCCCGCCCGCGAAGCATTCAAACTCGCCAAAACCGTCGTCGTTCCCTCGCGGGCAGAAGCGATGCCCTACATTATTCTGGAAACCGTCGCAGCCCAGCGTCCGCTCATCGCAACCCGCGTCGGTGGCGTACCGGAAATCTTCGGCCGCTATGCCGATCGCCTGATCGAACCAGGTCATATCGGCAAGCTCACGGTTGCCATGGAAACTGCACTTACTGCTCCGGAAAGAATGAGTTCGGATGCCAAAGAGCTGCGCAGTTGTCTGGCGGAAACATTCTCGGTCGAGCTCATGAGCGATCGCATCACGACGCTTTACCAGGAGCTAAGGGGTCTCGCACCTGGAGAACCCTCCACTGCGGGAGCAAACAAGGCCACCAGCTCCCGTCCGCGAACCCAGTCCGTTTACGCCAGATCGAGCAACCGATAATGAACACCCCAGCTTTCAAGTCTGCAGAGATCGCCGAGCAACACCCGGTTGACGATCAGCAGCCCGATCTGCGGCAGAACCTGGAAAGACAGTTCCGGCACAGCGTCGATGATGCCATCGGGCCACAGAATTTCCACACGCTGCCGTCGGCCAGCAGCGGTCTGTCTGCCGGAGCGCTACAGCTGGCTCAGAGCCTGGGTGGCAAAGGCGTATCGGTTCCTGTCCTGACGGGTTTCGTGCGATTGGCGGATATTCTTTTGATCGTTGCAGGCGCAGCGCTTGCCACGGTCAGCGGGGGTGAACCTTTCGCCGCCGGCTGGGCTCATGTCTTTTCGACATGCGCAGCAGTTCTGGTCACGCTTGCATTCTTCCAGGCCGCCGATGTCTACCAGGTCACGGTGATGCGCCAGGGGCTGTCACAGCTGGGCCGTGTGGCTGCCGGCTGGACACTGGTGTTTGCCATGTTCGCACTTCTGCGCTCGACGACCGGGATCGGTACCGGACTTTCGGATGCCTGTATCGGCTCCTGGTTCGCGCTGGGACTTGCGGGTCTGTGCCTGTCACGATTTGCGGTTTATTCGCTCGTCCGAAGCTGGATGAATACCGGCCGCCTGGAACGGCGGGCCATCATCGTCGGCGGCGGGACTGCTGCTGCGGAACTCATTCACGAGCTGGAAGCACAACCGGACAACGACATCCGTATCTGCGGGATATTCGACGACCGGTCCAACGACCGCTCTCCACCTGTGGTCGCCGGCTATCCAAAACTTGGAAACATCAGCGCGCTGGTCGAATTCGCACGGCTTGCCCGCATCGACATGCTGATCGTCTGTATTCCACTTCGCGCCGAGAAAAGGGTGCTGGAACTTCTGAAGAAACTGTGGATCCTGCCCGTCGACATCCGGCTTTCCGCCCATACCGACAAGGTAAGATTCCGCAATCGCGGTGCCTCCCTCATCGGAACCGTTCCGTTCGTTGATGTCGTTGAAAAACCGATAGCCGACTGGGACATGGTCGCGAAACGGATCTTTGATCTGGTTTTCGCTTCGCTCGCGATCGTCACGCTGTTTCCCGTGATGATCGCCGCCGCGATCGCAATCAAGCTCGACAGCAAGGGACCGGTCCTCTTCCGGCAGAAACGATACGGCTTCAACAACGAAATCATCGACGTCCTGAAGTTCCGGTCGATGTACACGGACATGTCGGATCCCGACGCCAAGCAGGTCGTCACCAAGGGTGATCCGCGCGTGACTAAAGTGGGCCGGTTCATCCGCAAGACTTCCATCGATGAATTGCCGCAACTCTTCAACGTCCTGGCCGGGAGTCTTTCGCTGGTCGGGCCCCGCCCTCATGCGGTCAACGCTCATACGGACAACGCGACCTGGGACGATGTGGTCGATGGCTATTTCGCGCGTCACAAGGTCAAGCCGGGTGTCACCGGGTGGGCGCAGATCAACGGCTGGAGAGGCGAAGTCGACACTCCGGAAAAGATCCAGAAACGTGTGGAATGCGATGTCTACTACATCGAGAACTGGTCCATCCTGTTCGATCTCAGGATCCTGTTCCTGACGCCCTTCCGCCTCCTCAACACGGAAAATGCCTATTGAGTGTCGCCGGCGGACATCCCGGCGATGTGCTGCGCGCACATGCGCCGATCGGTCTGCCGGTCAAAAGTCTTGGCAACGGCGCGCTCTGGCTGGCAGCCTTTCTCTCCGGATTCGTGATCGAGGAGCCGGCTCCCTATGAACTCTACATGGCGCTTCTGTGTGTGGTCTGGCTGGCCTGCGGCCTGAGGCTTCGCCGGGAATTCGGGCCGCTGATCATCTGCCTGATGCTGTTTGTCACCGGCGGCCTTGCCTCCGTTCCACTGGCCAACGAGTTTGGCGAGGCGGCCATGTATATCGCGGTGACCGGATTTCTTGCCATCACCTCGATATTCTATGCAGCGATCCTGGCAGACGATCCCGGACGATTCCGCATCATTCAGAACGGCTACACGATCAGTGCGGTCTTTGTCTCCGCCATCGGAATTGCGGGGTATTTTCACCTTTTTCCGGGTGCAGAATATTTCACGCTTTACGACAGGGCCCGCGGCACGTTCCAGGATCCGAATGTCTTCGGACCGTTTCTGGTTCTGCCTGCCCTGCTGCTGATCCAGACATTGCTGCGAAATTCTGTCCTGAAAAACCTTCACCTTCTTTTGCCTCTGACGGTCCTGTTGCTCGGAATTTTTCTGAGCTTTTCCAGAGGTGCCTGGGGGGTGCTCTTTGCCGGCGTGCTTGTCGTTTATTTCCTTGCCCTGGTGACGGAGCAAAGCAACCGGCGCCGGACGCGTCTGGTAATGCTGGGGATTGCCGGTGTGCTGGCTGTGTTCGCACTGCTGGCAGCGGCGCTGTCAATCGACACGGTCGCGGCGATGTTCGAGCAGCGCGCGCGCCTGGTTCAGGACTACGACAGTTCGCGCCTTGGCCGTTTCGCACGCTATGCGCTCGGCTTTCAACTCGTCATGGAACACCCGCTCGGGCTCGGACCACTTGGCTTTCGCAACTACTTCCCCGAAGATACCCACAACGTTTATCTCAAGGGGTTCACGACCTACGGCTGGTTGGGCGGAACCGCCTATATCGCGCTGGCGCTCTGGACAATCTGCGCGATGGTTCCACTTCTGTTCAAGTCCCGTCCGTGGACCGCCTTCACACAGAGCGTTTTTGCCGTTCTTGTCGCTCACCTGATCCTGTCTGCCATCATCGACACGGACCGCTGGCGTCACATGTACATGCTCTACGGTCTTGCCTGGGGGATGATTGCCACCGACAGGATCGAACGACGACGCTTTCGCCTTTCCGGGATCAAATATCAAAAAGGACGGGCAAGTGCCGATTGAGCACACAACAAGCCGCTTGCGCTCTCAAGACGAACAAGCTAGGTAGGACCCGTTCGGGCAGTAGCGCAGCCTGGTAGCGCACTTCACTGGGGGTGAAGGGGTCGTCGGTTCAAATCCGGCCTGCCCGACCAACAATTTCAAATTGCGATGAGTTGCATCCATGTGACACGGGCTCTCCTGCCCTATACTTCACTCATGACCCGTGAAGATAACCCAAGATTTCTCTCTTAAGTAATCAGCACAACTTTTTCCAGCCGTGCTGGTGGGGAACATTTTTCGAATTTACTCATAAATATTCTCTAAAAATATACTGATGTAAAACTCATTTTTTTAAAACTTACTTTGTTTCACTCGCAATGGAAGCATTATTGCATTATTTAGATGATGTATTTATATTAGAATAACGCTCTAATCTTAAACTATCTCATTATTTTTTTGCTTATCAAACGTAGAAATATGTCAATGCCAATCTCCGCTTCACCTTCACTGGAAACATCTAATTCATCCTCAATCTTGACCAGATTTTCCGGAAAACTAAGTACCAAATTGAATCTGTTAAACTCAAAACTCAGTCTATCCAGGCTTGGGTTTTGCTTACGTTTTTCCAGGCCAGCAAAAATGATATCTCGGGTTTTTGGCGTTAGTTCCTGAGCCAGAAATTGATCTATAGGACTGCTCATTTTAATGTTCTCCTAGAATGGAAATGCAGTTTGAATGATACCTCGTCTGATGTGAACGCAAATTTTTTACGAATTAATACTATCAAAATTATTTATAATATATTTTATGAAATCCAATTTACTACTGTAATTATCTTAGATTATGCTTGATTTTTTCACCCTTCCATGGGTATCGCCACTATACTGCTTAACGTAGCCTGCACTTGTATTGAGTGCACCCATTCTGACTTTTTCGAAGCCTGAATTAGCGCCACGCCGAAACATAATGTGCTCGGCTCCAATCATCAGGCCTCCTAACCGCTTTTACCGACCAACGCACACTGCAAGTCCCGCGTTGATGACCGGCGGGTGCTCAATAGCATGAATCATGTCCCCAATTCGGGTTGTTACTGGCTCGATGCGTCGGATGTCTATGGGCTGAGAAAACCCTTTACAATCTTTCGTTCGTTGATCAGAGAAGAGTGTCTGGACAACGGTTGTCGACATGCTGTCCCAAACCGGAAAGACAGTGCTTGAAGTTATGATCGACAACAGGTCCGTTCAGGTACACCGGGTTTCTCACGGCGGCGAACGAAAGACTCAAGCCCATGCCCCGGGCCGAATTCGTGTTGGCTCGGGAATCAAAACCCGCGCCTGAACGACAACAAGGACGGAAACGTCAACAAGGGGATGTTCGGCAGGCTCAAAGAGTCCGGAAGGATTGCAACGCGTTATGTTCAAAGCGCGACAAACTATCTATCTGCCGTCGGCGTCGCCGCAATAGTCTGCTACTGGTTAGGGTCCAATAGCCTAGTCCAATAGTGGTACAACATACATTCTTCCACTTCTTACTTCGACGGAGACCTTTTCTCCAGGGCTACATTCCCAGATTTCGCCTGATGCCGCGGAAAAGTACTCATCGGGTAGAACTATTGACTCAGAATAATCGGACTGTTCGACGTAGCAAGGACGCCATACATCCATTTCTTCATTCAATAATCTTACATATGCTTTTACGCGGTCAGTCATAGACGAACCCATTCCGGCTTACCTGGAATTTTGTGCCAGTAACAATGCAAATTCCCACAGTTTCACCAGTCCTTGACCAAACTAACGGGTAGGTGGACCGTTTTTTTGCCAAACGCTGGTATTTCTTCTGTCGTCGGCGCCTCTGGCACCATCTCTTTTGTCCAGCAGCGTTTCTTCATACGTGATGCGGTTTTCGCAGAAATTTCCATGTCGCCTTCAAACCCGGCCTGCCCGGCCAAGAATACTGCAGTCTTGATCCTGCAAGTTTCTCCTTGACACGTTTGGCATGTTAAAAATATCAATCCCTGATTGAAGAACAGGGGCAATGCAAATGCGTTTACAGGGACTAGTTATTGGTGCTGCACTTTCCATCATGGCTTTTGGAGCACAGGCGGCGCCGATCACTTACCAGTTCACGGCTGAAATATTCAGCGTTACCGATGACATTGGTCTTTTCGACGCCGTCAAAACCAGAGATGTCGTGACCGGTCAATTTGCGATCGATCCATCTGATACAGCCAGCGCCATTTTTTCAGATTCAAGTCTCTACTTTTCTCCAAATGCATTTGTCTTGGCGACTGTTGAGGGCATCACGATGTCAAAGAAAGGAAGCTTGATACAGGTAACTAACGATTCCCCTGTCTCTTACGATAGTTTTGATCTGTCTGGTTCCGGTGCTGGAGATGCCGGCACAGGATTGGGGTACCGCTACTCGTCCGTAGGCGTATATTTCAGGAATGCAACAAACACCGAAACGTTTACATCATTATCCATTCCCGCGCACTTGTCCCTTTTGGATTTTGAAGGTCACAGAGACTTTGCGGGTTTTTCCTTTAGCGGCTTCTTGTCAGAGACAGATTTCGACAAGAGGGACGGCTTTACAGCCCATATAACTTCGCTTGAACGCGTCGCTCTCGTTCCGCTCCCTGCCGGACTGCCGCTGCTGGCCGCAGGTGTCGGGCTATTCGGCCTGGTTGGATGGCGCCGACAACGGGTATCCGGGAGTTAACGCGCCTAAATGAAGACCTTGGAACCCGCTCATCGTTTTTTCGCGAAGAGCGGGTTTTGACAGCACCAGTCTGCTCGTCAAACGCAATTTTTCATTTATGCCGCGCATGTGGAACCCGTGATTACAGCGTTTCGCGGGAGAAAATCCAATTTCGACACCAACAACAAATATCGGCTAAACGCCAACGCCTGCCCTGCCAACCGCAATATTTTGGGTTGCCAAGGTATTCTCAGTCACCGATGACAATGACGCACACCGCATCGCAGGCAACGACTATTTCGTGCAGCGCATTGTTGGAAGGATGTAAGGTGTTGTTGCGGTACTTCGACCGCGATCTGAACAAAGCCGCGAGATCTTGAAGACACTCGTTTCGATCAGCGATCTTACTCTCTCACCCCTGCCCGGCGACCAGCCGTGCTCGGCAATAAGCCGTTGCGGAACGTCATGGACGATCCCTGGCATTGTTCTCGAGGGAGCCTGGTCATTTGGAAGCGAGGTTCTGGTCAGTACAACGGAAGACATTCCTTATGAAGAGGCCCTGCATTTCTGTCTCCTTGGCGCAGACGGCAAGGTTCTGGATCAAATACGGCTGGGCGGCATCTATCAGACAGGTATGTTCGCCCTTCTGAAGACCGGATCCGCAACGATCAGGTTTCGGTTTTTCAACCATGCAGCCCATGAGCTTACCGTGAGCGAACAACCTGTCTGGCGGATGCCATTCTTCGGCGACCCCAAGGGGGTCGGTCGCTCCGTCGGCTTTTCAAAACGTCTTTTGGTAGATCGCTCCGAAACCTGAGCCCGCCGTTTCCGCGGTTGCCAAAAACCACTCATGCCAATAGGTTCTTCTTTGCGCACAATAATTTAGCGCGCGCCGCGGGGCGATGTTTGGTGGCGATGAAAGTAAAATCCAGATTTCCGATCACAATCAGCCTGTTCACCGTGACGTTGAGCGTGGCCCTGGCCCTTGCTGCGACAATCATATCCTATACCCATTTTGCCAACCGGACCGCAGCCCTGACGGCTGGGCGCGAGCTCATGGAACGGTCCGCCGAGGTCGTCCGCCTGCGTACCGGGTCGCTGATCGCACCGATCGACGCCATCGCACAATACTCCGGAGACTGGCTGGACGTGACAGCCGTTCCAAAAGCCAGCGGCCACCCCGCCCGCAAGCGTCTGATCTCGTTCCTGTCCGCCATGCCGCAGATTGCGAATATCTATATCGGCTACGATGACGGCAGCAACTACCTGATCGGCGCGGCCCGCACGCGGTCCAAAGACCAGCTGAAAGAAAAAGGCGCACCGCAGGAAACGTCCGTTCTTGAACAGATAATCCTGCGCGGTGACAGAAAGAGACCCATCCGCATCGAGCGATTTCTGGACGAATACGGCGACACGCTGTCGTCAAATTCCAGTCACGAAATTTCATATGATCCAAGGGAACGGCCCTGGTACCAACTGGCGCTCGAAAGCCCGCACGTGGCGCGCACCGACGTTTATATTTTCGCAGGCTCCAAGGAGCCCGGTTTCACGGTGAGCAAGCGGCACGCAAATGGTGTCGTGGGTGTCGACATCACGCTTGCCGACATCGACCTGTTTCTCGATTCCGAACCCCAGGCGGAGGCAGGAGTGCTTGCGATCATCAACGAGGACGGCACACTTCTGGCAAACTCGTCAATCGGCGACGGCAGCATGTCGGGAGATGACCGAAAGGCGGCCCTGTCAGCGCTTCGCAAGCAGGCTCTCAACCCCGACCACGACAAGGTCAGGACGATCGATGTGAACGGTCATCCCTGGATCACACACCTGTCTGCCATCGAACTCGGTGCCGGTACGCAGGAAAATCTGGCGATCGCCCTTCCCCTCCGGGAGGTTGTCGGCGACATCACCCGCGCGTCTCAGCGTACAATCGCAGTGTCCGTCTTCATTGCGCTTTGCAGCATCCCGCTGGTCTGGCTCGTCTCCCGGTCGCTGTCACGTCCGCTCAAGGTTCTTGCAGCGGGCACGCAGCGGATCCGGAACTTCGATCTCGATCAGCCTTTTCCGCGATCCTCGATCATTGACGAAATCTTCAAGCTGGAAACCGCGCTGGATCAGATGCGCACGTCGCTTCAGACTTTCGGCAGATATGTGCCGAACGCCCTGGTCCATCAGATGATCGAGCGCCAGGAAACGCCGGAGCCAGGAGGCGAAAGGCGTGACATCACGGTTCTGTTCATGGATCTGGAGAACTTCACCGCCATGTCTTCCCGGCTTCAGCCAGAGGAAGTCATGAACCGCATGTCCCGATACTTTGAAATTGTCACGCAGACCCTCCTGGCGCATGACGCAACCATCGACAAGTATATAGGCGATGCCGTCATGGCGTTCTGGAACGCGCCGAACAGCGTCGAAGACCACCCGGCAAAGGCGTGCCGGGCGGCGCTTGCCGTTATCGAGGCCTGCAAGGCCGAAACAGACTCATGGTCCGGCGAAGGACTGCCGCAGGTGCGAACCCGAATTGGTTTGCACACAGGAGATGCCATTGTTGGCAATGTCGGCAGCTCGGACCGATTGAACTACACAGCGCTTGGCGACACGGTCAACCTTGCTTCCAGGCTTGAGGCACACAACCGGCAAACCAAAACCAGCATCCTGATCAGCCCGGATCTCGCCAGACGCGTTGAAGGAGCCTTTTCCATCAGGTCGGTCGGTGAAGCGAAGATCAAGGGTTACGACAAAGCTGTGAGCGTCTTCGAACTCAGGTCATGAAGTCAGCAGCCGGACCGTCACTCCGAAAACAATGCCTTCAGACAGAAAATCTTTTTGCTTTTCTTCAGATTTTTGTTCGCGTCCCGAGATGAACGATACAGCTTCCGCCGAAGCCAAGGAAGCTGGTGACGGTTATGCGCCAACCCGTCTTTAACAAGCAGGTAATGTGCGATGTACCGGTTCATGTGTTTCCTTCCGAGAAGAAAGACAATGCACAGAGCGCAGCTTTTCAACAATTTCAGGATTTGAAGGCAAAGACCATGTTTTCGAGCCCAGCCAAGTGCCCGGAAAGGCAAAAAAAGAAAGCCTCGCAAATCCGGTTTCAATAGATTTGCGAGGCCAGTCAGGTTGCAAAGGCTACGCAACCATGCGCCTCCATAACGTAGGGGAACACAGCTGTAAATGACGGCGATGAGCATTCCGGTACGGAAGGAAAAAGTATGCGAACAAACCACATCCAACCGTTCGTGACAGGGTTCTTTTTTCCAGTCAAACCCGAGTGTTTTCAGTAGACACGAGGCGGCGCTTCACTTGAGCTTCACGATGCAAGTATCTGTGCACAAGTGTCTTTCAGGTCGATTTCGACGCAATTAATTGGCCCCTTTGCATGGGTTTCGGATTATTGCGCGAAATATAGCACCTCATGCAACCTTGAGAAAAAATCAACTTTCGCCGCTCAGATCCGCCAGTCGGTGAAAACGGTCTGCAGCATCTCCATAAACGGCAAATCCAACACAAACGAAAACCCGCCCGCAACGTTGGCAGCGGACGGGCTCAAAACCAGGTTCAGAGTGTTGCGTCAGGCTTCTTCGCGTCGGCGCCATCCAAAGAAGCCGAGGACCGCGAGACCCGCGCCCAACAGCGGGAGCGCCGCAGGAACAGGCACCGGTGTCACACGAACGGCGTCGAGGTCAAACCCGCCGGTCGACCTGCCCCGCGTCGGAGACGTATCCAGAATACGGACGGTATTGAATGTCCCTGCAAGTCCGATCGGAACCATGCCGCCGCCCTGAGCAGCCGCGTTGGAAATGCTACCGATAGAAGTGAAATCAATGCCATCACCTACGAATACTTCCACCGATTCCGGCCAGCTCGAAACAGTTCCGAAAGTGACTTCGAACAATTTGACGCTCGTGTCGAACACTGCGCCGAAAGTAAGATCGATGTAGCTACCGAAACCGATTTCGAAAAAACTATCGTCGGCAGCGCCGAGCGCGTTCAAGGCATTGCCGCGATTGTTTGAAGTACCGCGCGCCGCATTCTTGTCGTAGGTGATCGTCGTGGCATAGCCATCAGCGAAGCCACCTGTGCCAACTGTTTCCCAATCAGGAGTGACGGGCGCAGCTGATACAGCCAATGTGCTCACAAGGAACAATGTGGCCGTCAGGGTGGAGCGTGCATATCCAAACATCAAATTTCTCAATCTTTATCGTAACTTAATTGAAGCAGTTGTCCGCATTGCTGGTAGCGTGTTCGTTGCAATTGTGTCAATAGCGTTCATGCATTCTTAACCGTGGCTGACAGCCTTTCCAATGTTCTGGTTAATACAGGAAGACCTTGCCGATTGTCAGGAACGACGACGGACAACCAGGGCTGAGGCCCACATCGTCCGCCAGTTGGAACCCAGGCAATGTTCGTGTCCGGGTGTCGTCACCGCCGTTCAAATTCCATCATCTTCGCCAGGACATGCAGCTACTCCAAGCTGTGACTTGAAATTTTTCAAGCTTGCACCACAATATGGAAACGGTGTTTCAACAGGCAGCTTCCCGCACGGGCATTTGCAGTGACCGCCTTGAAAACAATTGTTAGTTTTCCTGATGCATTAATTGCCGCGACCATAAGCTACGTGCAATCGGCGCGGCGAGACTGTAACTGGACCGGGAAACATATGTCACCGATAGAAGACCTGCGTGATGAACTGATCGGGAAATATGCGCGCATAGCGAACACGGTGCAGGCATATTTCAGCGACGACGACCTGCTGATCGACCTGCGCAAGCAGCTCGATACGCTGTTGAAAAGCAGAAACGAGACGCTTTCGATGGAAGTATACACGCTCGTCGTTTTGCGCGCCTTTCGAACACTCCGGGGGGCGTGAAGGTTTGACCGATCTGCAAACGTTTCTGGACAATGAGGCGGATGCCTATGCGGACATGTTCGAAGGTGGATATGTTATCAGGGGATTTATCCGATCGATCATAGAAGGATATGATGGGAAATCGGATTGGCGGGAGTTTACTCCCGAAGAACGTAGCGAGATTATTCTGAACTGCCACAGGATAGTGGAACTCCTGCGGCAGGCCGAAGAAGGATGAGGAAGGAAGATGCACATCAAGCGCGTTGACCCAGCCAACATGACAGGACTGGCTGGTCAGCACATACAGGAACTTGATGCATATCTGCGGCAGACAGACGGCACGTTCCGTCCAGACATGCCGCAATTCAATCGCGTAGTCTTTACGTCGATCAAGGCAAGTGGCGACCATATCCCGCAAATCGGTTACGTCGGCAAAAACAGCTATATCAAGGAAGTGATGGAGGGTCAGTTCGGCAGCGACTTCGCTTCCGCCATCCGAAATCAGGACCCTCAGTTCGATCAGGCAGTCGCCGGTGGTTTCGCCAGGGCTGCCCAGGGTGACCGTGTCTTTGAACTGGTCGAAATGGAAGTCACACCGCCAGGCGCACTCACGAATATCCCGGTCAGCTACTACCGCCTGATTGAGCGGCTCTGGCTGGGTACGCCTCAACCGGTACTGGTCAATCTAACTCTTCCAACGTCAGCCCAGTTCCATGAGCATCTATTTTTGCTAGATAGAGCACATCTGACGGCCAATTGAACAGGAACATGTCATCCTGCTTCCGGTCGGCCGGCGGGTTCACCCATCTTGTTGCATAAGGATAACGGTGAAACGCGCCGTAAACATCTCCAAGCGATTTTCGAATCCTGTCGGCCCGCGCCAGTCCCACGCAAACCGCGGCATCCTTCCAGGTTGCCAGACCAAGGTAAAGGTTCATCCTGGCAATGAGTGCAAGCCGTTCAAGCGACACTTTCGCCGACCCGAAGCCCGATACATTCAGCGCGTCGCCTGAGTATATGACCTTGCCCTGGATCTCTTCCATCGGCGGGCAGACCCAGGAATGGTCGACCTTATACGCGTCCCCGTAGATCCTTGACAGTTGCAGGCGGTGGTATTCAAGGTAGTTCATACCACCTGTGTCAAAGAGCTGACTGCAATAGAAGGAAACAGGTTCCTCGCCCGCAAACGCGACGTGGCAGAAACCGTTGTGGCCGTTGAAATCAAAAAACCTTGTCTGAAAAAACGGGGTCACATCCTTGCCGCAGGCTTCCAGCGTCGGAACCACTTCACGGAAGTCGCGCAGCACACGGACAGAACACCCAAGCGCATAGAGCCTGGTTCGACAGGCGGAATACGCATTGAACAAAATAGAAACGTCTTCAGGTCCCAAGGAACCCCCCATTACGCCACGTCGAAAGTCCGAATAGATGCGGTCAGTGAGAAATGAACTGGATGATCTTCCTACCGGTCACCGGCGAAACCCTAACTCCTGAAACCTATCAATCCGGCGATTTGGCTATTCCAGGCACCACGCGATCACTATTATTCGCTATCAGTTATTTTGCCTAGAAAAAATCGTACAATTTACCATAAATTGGAGCTTAACTGGATAACAGAACCCCACCAATTCCAGTAAAATTTTAATTAAAGTTTGAACAAATGGCCGCCGGTGAGTGCGCAGATTGAAAAATGTGCCTTACACAACCTTCTCAACCTGTAATATACTATATTTGATTGTATATTTGGATGTATTTGAGCGGAACGGTTAACCGACCAATCAGTGTAACTGGTTCGCATCGTTCGTTCTTTTTAACGTTGCTGGGAAATTACTGGTGAAAGCAAGCCGGTTCAGACCTTCGCTTCAAACCGTCAGGTGTCAGAAGCCGCAACAAGTGTGACAGCCAAAACGAAGAACGTTATGCGGCGCGAACGCTTGTCTGTTTCACTTTTCCAATGAATTCGGACAGCCAGGCAATCTCCCTGAAGTAGACTTCCATGCTGAGGGACGCAAGTTCCATAAGCAGTTTTTGCGGGTCAGGATTTTCGAACCCGGTTTGCTGAAGAAAGATCTCGTATTCCTTCCTGTAAGCCTCTGGTATCCGCATTCCCGCCTCGTAGACTCCGTTCGTTCCGTCACGGCGGAGCGCTCGGCGCCGCCTAAAGACATCGTCGGAGATTTCCGTTTCCTTTGGGTATCGTCATTCTTCTCCTTTCCTCGCTATCCCCAACTCAACATAGCCAAAATTCGAAAATTGCAGAAAAAAGCAGGAAACCGACCATTTATCGCACCGTCCCCCTTGCGCTTGACGCGGTAAATCTTCGACGCTGACAGGAATCACAATTCCAGACGAACCAACGTCCCGCAACGAGCCCTTCATGAGCCAGTCCACAGCCCCTTCGTTCAATCCCCTGTCGGGTTCATTCGCGCAAGACCCGCACCCCTTCTACGCGGCATTGCGGGCGCAACCGGGACTGACATATTTTGAAAATTTCGATGTCTGGCTGGCAGCCCGGTTCGAAGACGTTTCGCAAATCGTCATGCACGACAAGATGGTCCGTTCCATGGAGCAAGTTGCGAGCGCGGAAGAAATCGATATCCAGAAACGGGCAGGCAATTGGCACGACATGCCGCATCATGCCCGCTTCGTACAATTTTCCCTGCTCGACAGCGACGGGGAAATCCACGACAGACTGCGCAAGCAGGTTTTCAAGCTGTTCACACCCGTGATGGTCAACAAGCTACGCAGTGAAATCCAGGCTTATGTCGAAAACCTTGTAGAAGGCCTGTCTGACAGGCCGGTCATCGATTTCGTGGAGGATCTGGCCGCCCATGTCCCCGGGCACATTATTGGCCGCATTCTGGGTGTACCCGACGAGGACTGTCCGCAATTGCGTGTCTGGTCAGAAAACATCGTCCAGTTCTTCGACATCGACCGCTCCGACGAGCGCAAGGAACTTGCCGAACGGAACACGACAGAATTCTATCACTATCTTCTTCAACTAAAGGCAAAGCGGGAAACGGAACCGCGTGACGACCTCCTCTCCACGATGATCGAGGCGGAACGTCAGGGCCACATGAACCACGACGAATTCTTCTCAACGGCGATGCTGATACTGATGGCGGGCCACGGGTCAACGATCGACGTTCTGGGGAGCGGCATGCATGCACTTTTGAAGTTCCCCACTCAAATGCAAAGGCTGCGGGAGGACCCCGGTCTCATGAAAACTGCCGTCCAGGAGATGTTCCGCTATGAATCTCCCCTGCCCTTCTTCCACCGCTACTGCACGGAAGATGTTGAGATCTCCGGCCAGTTGTTTCCACGGGGTACGAAGTTCGGTGTTCTTTATGGTTCAGCCAACAGGGACCCCAAACAGTTTCCGGACGCTGATCTGTTCGACGTCGGGCGTTCCCCCAACTGGCACATAGCTTTTGGGCGCGGCGCGCATTTCTGCCTGGGCAATCATCTGGCCCGGCTTGACATGGATATCATTTTCTCGACCCTGTTGAAGCGGTTCAAGACGATCGAGCTGTGCGAAGAACCTGTCAAATACAAGCACGGGCTGTCTGTGAGAGGCCCCGAAAAACTTCGGATCTCCTGGCAAGCAGCCTGATCTGCCCTATCTACCTAACGCTATCCCACAAATCATACGGATCTCCAATGCGGCATCTGACAATTGTTTTCGGTACTTTCCTGATCGCTTTTCCAACGGCACTTCATGCAGACACAATCGAGCTGGGGCCGCGTCCCGCCTGGCTGGTCAGTCAGATGGCAGACAGCGATCTGAAGGACAAACTGAAAAGCTGCATCGGCCAACCGACAAAGCGCACATTGTTTTCCATCAGCCATCGAGGCGCACCGCTTCAGTTTCCCGAACATACCGAGGAAGGCTATCGTGCAGGTGCGTTGATGGGTGCCGGCATATTGGAATGCGATGTAACCTTCACCAAGGACAAGGAACTGGTTTGCCGCCACTCCCAGAACGACCTTCACACGACAACAAATGTTCTTGCAACGGACCTGGCTGCAAACTGCACGTCGGCTTTCACTCCGGCCAGCGGGGGCAACCCGGCAACGGCAGAATGCCGCACGTCCGATCTGACGCTCGACGAATTCAAGTCCCTGCGCGGCAAGATGGACAGCGCCGACAAGACCGCGCAGAGCGCCGAGGACTATCTGAATGGAACGGCTCCCTGGCGGACCGAGCTTTACGGCCTGACCGGCACCTTGCTGACACACGCAGAGTCAATTGCCCTCTTCAAGGACCTCGGCGTCAAGTTCACACCGGAACTGAAAGCGCCGAAAGTTGCAATGCCCTATGAAGGTTTCACCCAATCCGACTATGCCCAAATGCTGATCGATGACTACAAGGCAGCGGGCATACCGGCAGAAGACGTCTTTCCGCAATCCTTCAACCTTCAGGATGTCCGCTACTGGGTTGAAAATGAACCGGAATTCGGCAAGCAGGCTGTCTATCTGGACGGCCGGCGTGATCTCAATCCCATGGACCCGTCGACATTTTCACCATCGATGGCGGAGTTGAAGGAAATGGGCGTGAATTATCTCGCGCCGCCGCTCTTTGTTCTGCTTGCGCTGGAAGACGGAAAGATCGTGCCCTCTCCTTACGCGAAAGCTGCAAAGGCTGCCGAACTAGACCTGATTACGTGGACGCTTGAACGCTCCGGGCCTCTTGATGCCGGTGGTGGCTGGTACTATCAGACCATAGGTGACGTGATCGACGGAGACGGAAGAATGCTCGAGGTGGTCGATGTCCTTGCAAAAGACGTCGGTGTAATGGGGATCTTCTCCGACTGGCCCGCAACGACAAGCTTTTATGCCTCCTGCATGGGTTTGCCCTGAGGTTATTCCTTAAGGGCCTTCGAACACTCGGTTCTGACCTGGAAGCCGGGCATAAGTGCGCCCGCACGCTGGAGTTGATAATCATTCCTTCACCAACTCCGACTACGTTGAGGAAAGTGTCTACGTCAAACGTGATCTAGCAAATTGAAAACCTTTCCACTTCACAGCGTCGATTGTCAGTTGCTTTACAGGGATCACGAGCCACTGCAGGGTTCAGAACTCGAAGAGCTAGTCCGCCAGTCGGCTGAAATGCTCGGTCTGCATCCAGACGGAAGTCAGCTCATCTCGATGAGTGCGGATCACGACATCCAGATGATGTGCGGCAACCTCAAGGTTCTGGTTACGCAAAGCCTTCCCCTGGAGGAGAAAGCACATCTCAAAGAGGCTGCCCGGTTCCAGATTGCGCAAGATGCCATCAGGCAAGGTCTCGAGCTCACAGATAACTGCCGGGCAGTAACGAGCATTTCGGTCCGCAAGGGAATGCTGGCGGATGTTGAGTTTCCGGAAGGAATGGCACGGCTGCTTGGACCTGAAATCCAGTCCTTTGCCAACGCAAAGGAAACCGTAACGGCAATGAACCTTGCCAAGGTTCTCTCGGTAAACCTGCTGCGCAAGACACCTGCGCTTGCCGTTTTCTGGTCTCCGAACCAGCATTTTCTGCCGCCGCAGACATTTTCCGAACTGGCAATTTCGGATGAGCCGACGATGCTCTACATCAGGCCGCACATTTATTCTCCGATTCAGGAAGTATCGGAAAAACGGTTGATTGGCGTCTCGGCTGCCGGATCCGAGTATCTTCTTGGTTTCAAGGTAGGCTTCGAACCAAGCAGGTTGCCGGTCGAATTCATGGTTCAGAACCTCATGGTGTTCGCTTCCTTCTGTCTCCAACGCGGCAGTGTTCTGCCTGACGGAGACGTTTTCGGAAAAAACGAAAAGGAAAAAATCAGACTTGATTACCAGGAGACGAGCGAAGGCGAGCCTGACAAGATAGTCCTGGCAGTTCAATCGTCAGCAGAACTCGGGATCACCGGAGAAGAGCGTCCAACGATCTATCATGCCTACAATGAAGACGGTGAACGTCTCTCCTCAACGGTTACCGATGTCGATGTTAGTGACCTTGACCCTGACGACCCGGTTGATGCGGCAATTCTGGAACGCCTTGCAGAACTCAAGAAGGCAACTCCGCCGCCAGAAAATCGGAAGACCGCGTCAGACACCGCCCCACGCAAAGAGCCCGTCGAGACACCTTCAGCCTCGCCTGTCGACGAGATGCAACCGATAACGCCTCCACGCCACGGCACGGACCCTGCTCCAAGGCGTGCGTCCATGGAGGAACTGCGAAGCCTTGCGCGCCAGCATCAGGTCTCACGGGAAGAAACAGCGGAACGCAAAGGGAGAAAAGGCTTATTCGGGAAGATTTTTGGAAAAAAATCCGGCGAGTAAGGTATCTACATCCAGATACGCGACGCTTTGCTTGAAGACGAAATTGACTTAAATATCTGTTCTTACTTCTGGTTTTTTCAAAGTACGTTTAGCGCGCCGGCAACATTGTTGACCTGCGATCTTGCCCGAGCGCCGAGATCAACTCGCTTAGCATTGCTAATCACTTCTTCATCCGTATCGTTTACGTTCGCTGAAGATTGAAATGAGATTTGTGGTCATTAAATTGAAGATACACCCTCTAGCGAGCGTAGACAGTCAACTCTTGTACCGGTCGTTTCAACCTCTGGACGGCAATTCGGTCTTTGAGGCCATCATCGACGCCGCGAAGTCCATCGGGCTTGCAACGGATGGCGAACGGTTGGAAACGACCACGGAACACGACCTTTCCGTGCGGATCGGTGACCTTCTGGTATCTGTGACGCAATCGATTCCGTTTTCCGAAGATGACTACCTCCAGGTCGCCCTCGATACATTTTCGTTCGAGAACTCCCTGAACGGAATCCCCTCGGTTGACGAGGCCGTCACGGCCTGTACGCACGTGTCGGTGCAAAAGGATACTCCGTCCACCGAAAGGACAGAGGCGAGTGTTTCCAACCTGACGGATCTGGATCTGGCGACGTTCAGCGATAGCGGGGAAGCTTTGCGCGCGATGGAGCTAGCCAAGTCACTTGCTTTGCTTCTTTCGGAAAAGTCGGAGCCCGATGCCATATTTTGGGGTCCCAGTACATTTCTTCTGGATCCCGGTAAGTTCAAACAGCTGGCCGCGTCAAGAAATCCGCTTTTGCTTTACCTGCACTGTCACGTCTACACAAAAGAGGATTCGGCGACCGACCAAAAGCTCGTCGGTGTCATCGCGTCCGGCGCGCAATGGCTTATCGGCAGAAGTGTCGAATTTAAACCGGCCTCGCTCCCGGCAGAGTATCTGGTCGAAAAAGTCTATGATTTTGTCGCCTATTCGCTCAAGAACGAAAAAACCGCCGACAATGGCGATGTCTTCGGCAAGGACGACAGCGAAAAGGTAGCGATCTTGGCACACCAGTCCGATGGGCACGGACCGGACAAGATCGAATTGAAAGTGGTCCATAATCCCGAATTTGGAATCTCCCGAGAAATTGCTCACGAGACCGATCATCCGCAAGACTTTGACCGGGAACTGACCGGTGCGCCGCGCAGCAATGAAGAAGATCCTGAACTGAACCCCAATGATCCTGTCGACGCGGCTATTCTGGAGAGGCTCGCGGAAATTAGTGCGGAAGAACCCGAAATCGCCCGGGAGCCCGGTAATGAGACGAGGGTTGTTTCCTCGCCAGGCGTGTCAATTCCTGCAACTTCGCCAGAACCTGAAGCGCCTGTTGCCACTGTTCAGGACGAAGAAACACCTGAACCGGAAGCTGCAACGGAACCAACACAGGGTTTACCGGTGGAAGAGCAGCGGCCTGTGCGCAAAGCCAGGCCTGCCGCTCAACGAATGTCCATGGCAGAGCTGAGAGATTTTGCGAAGGAAGCCCAGGTTCCGCAGCCCGACAGGGACGTTTCGCACAAGAAGCGCGGTTTTATCGGCAAGATTTTCAGCAAGAAATCGGGTTGAACGGGCGACTGTGTCAGCGCGCCTGATCGAGTGTACGTTTGCACTCAAGCAATTCGAACAAGGTCGCCTGCAAACGGCGTATGTCTTCCCGTGTGACCGAAGACTGCTCGGCACTCGCACTCGGTGTCGGCTTCTCACCACGCAGCCTGTTGAGAATGTTCAATCCACCCGCTGAAGACTGGGGAACAGCCTCATGTCCAGTCTCGGGCAGAACACCGTTGGGCAAAGCCTCCGCCTCAACACCCATTGACTCATGGGCATCAACGACCCGCGGACTCTCTTCGATTTGCGGTTTCGTCACCACTTGCAGAGGCGATGCGTCCGCGCGCCAGATCTGCATGACAAATCGTTGTCCCTGCTCCTTCAGGATCCGCTGCACCCCCTTGATGGTATAGCCTTCGCCATACAGCAGGTGCCGGATCCCCTTGAGCAACTCAACGTCATCGGGCCGGTAGTATCGCCGTCCGCCACCCCTCTTGAGCGGTTTTATCTGGGAAAACCGTGTTTCCCAGAAACGCAGCACGTGTTGCGGCAAGTCCAGATCGTCTGCGACTTCGCTGATCGTTCGAAAGGCGTCCGGGCTTTTGTCGTGTGAGTTCATCCGGTCTTAGTTATTTGCTCGCCTGTCCTGTCAGCGCATCATTGATCCGCTGCTTCAATACGTTCGATGGTTTGAACACCATCACGCGGCGCGGCGAAATCGGTACTTCCTCGCCGGTCTTCGGGTTGCGGCCTATTCGCTCTCCCTTCGAGCGGACCACAAATGAACCGAAGCTTGATAATTTTACCGATTCTCCGGTGACAAGACAGTCTGAAATTTCAGAAAGTACACGTTCGACCAATTCAGATGACTCGGTCCGTGACAGGCCTACTTTTTGATAAACGGCTTCACACAGATCCGCACGGGTAATAGTCCGATTGCCCATAACCCCTCCCCAACGACGCCAGTGATCTGGCTGATTTTGCAAGAAAACTTCAACGCAAGGCCCTACGGTATTGCCTCACGGCTGGTCGGTCAACCGGAACTCGAGATCAAGACGAGATTTGTCAATTATTGCAGATTGCTCTCTTACCAGCGCAGCAGGACCGATCCCCAGGTAAATCCGCCGCCCATTGCCTCCAGCATCAAGAGATCGTTCTTTTTGACACGTCCGTCTCTTACAGCCGAATCAAGAGCGAGAGGGATCGAAGCTGCCGAGGTGTTTCCATGCGACTGTACAGTCGTGACAACTTTTTCCGGAGCAATGCCGAGTTTTCTGGCGCTGGCATCGATGATGCGCTTGTTCGCCTGATGTGGAATGAACCAATCCAGATCATCCGATGTCAATCCGGTGGCTTCGTAGGCATCTTCGATCACATCCGTGATCATGCCCACTGCATGCTTGAACACCTCGCGGCCTTCCATGCGCAGGTGACCGACCGTCTGGGTTGTCGACGGACCACCGTCGACATAGAGCTTTTCCTTGTGCCTGCCGTCGGATCGCAGATGCGAGGTCAGAATCCCGCGGTCATCATTGGTGCCTGCGCATTCGGTCCGTTCCAGTACAACAGCTCCTGCCCCGTCCCCGAAGAGCACGCAGGTTGTCCGATCCTCCCAGTCCAGTATGCGCGAGAAGGTTTCCGCGCCAATCACCAGGCAACGCTTGGACAGACCGGATCGGATATAGGCATCCGCCGTTGTCATGGCATAGACAAATCCGGAGCAGACGGCCTGCACGTCGAATGCAAATCCGTGTGTGATCCCCAGTTTCGCCTGAACCGTAACCGACGTCGCCGGAAAGGTATTGTCCGGCGTCGCCGTGGCCAGAATGATCGTATCTATGTCGGAAGCTTCCCGACCCGCGCTTTTCAGCGCTCTACGAGCGGCCTCAAGCGCAAGATCAGATGTGAACTGGCCTTCACCGGCAATATGACGCTGTTCGATACCGGTGCGCTGAACGATCCATTCGTCCGACGTATCGACCATCTTTGCAAGATCGCCGTTGGTCAGAATTTTCTCCGGCAGAAAGCTGCCGCAACCGGTCACGGTAGAACGGATTACGCTCACAAATCACCTTCCGTTGTCGGCGCATCTTCTGCGAAGCGGCCGCGATGGTAATGCACAAGATCCTGAGCGATCTTGTGGGTCAGTTCGTTCTTCACCATGTCATATGCCAGATCAATAGCAGAGGCATAGCCTTCAGCATCCGTTCCGCCATGACTCTTGATCACAATGCCGTTCAGCCCAAGGAACACACCGCCGTTGACCTTACGCGGGTCCATTTTTTCACGCAGCAGATCAAAGGCTCCCTTGGCGAACAGGTAGCCGATTCTGGACATAAAGGTCCGATTCATGGCCGAACGCAAGTAACTGCCAATTTGCTTGGCGGTTCCCTCAGCCGTTTTCAGGGCAATATTGCCCGCAAACCCTTCCGTCACGACGACATCGACAGTTCCCTTGCCCAGGTCATCGCCTTCAACAAATCCTGCGTAGTCGAGTGAACGCAGAGGTGTTTCTCTGAGAAGCCGTCCGGCAGTGCGGACTTCCTCCAGTCCCTTGACCTCTTCGACACCGATATTGAGCAGTCCAACACTCGGGCGTTGCACACCAAAAAGCGCGCGTGCCATCGCGCCGCCGAGGATCGCAAAGTCTATGAGCTGCTGCGCATCCGCACCGATCGTGGCCCCGACATCGAGCACAACCGATTCTCCACGCGTCGTCGGCCAGATCGCGGCAATCGCGGGCCGTTCGATATTTGCCATTGTCCGAAGGCAGAATTTCGACATCGCCATCAGGGCGCCAGTGTTGCCGGCCGAAACAGCAACTAACGCGTCGCCTGACTTTACCGCCTCAATGGACCGCCACATGCTGGAGCGCCAACGTCCCTGGCGAAGTGCCTGGCTGGGCTTGGTGTCCATCGCGATCGAAACATCGCAATGGTGCAGCACGGAGGCATCCTTCACCCGCGGATACTGTTCCAGCAGGGGGCGAATGACGTTTTCATTGCCGTACAGAAGGAAACGAATCTCCGGATGGCGGACAAGCGCAATCTCTGCCCCGGGAATGACAACATCGGCCCCGTTATCGCCGCCCATGGCATCCAAGGAAATCGGAATTGTTTTCGCCATTCAGAAGGTCTTTTAACGTTTCGCAAACTAGGACGGTACCGGTAGGCGCACCCAACAGAATGACGCCCTATCAACAGGTGCCCGGATCGGGCGCGAACATAACGGTTTTGGTCGGAGTGACAACCGTTTTCATGAACTCTTACAGAACTGGCGTTGAAAACCCGTACCGAAAACAGTTTTCATCGACCCGCCTCTTATCCTCAAAGCCATAATGTCAGTCTTCCTTGTGACTTTTTAAAGTCTCCAGGGCCGCGAACGGTGACGGTCTTTTTTCCGTTTCTTCCTGTGCAGTCTCTTCCAATTCGTCGCCGCGTTCGAATTCAACACCGGGTTTGCGAGGAAAAGTGTCCAGAGAAAGCGCGAGTTCTTCGCAGATGAGTGCACCAAGGTCCAGCACACCATCAATGATCACGTCAGGTGGATCAAGCGATTCCAGGTCGATTTCGATTTCTCCCTCGTCGTTCAGGTCCCTGATCCTGCGAGGTTTGCTCGAAACCGGTTCAAACGTCCGATCGACCTTGATAGACAGGCTGCTGTCGAATGCTTCAAGCGAAACACAGCAAGTTTGCGATAGTTCGGCATCGATCGATCCGACAACACGCATGCCTTCCTTGCGATAAGGCTTCAGCGTGAATTCAGCCTTCAATCCCCTGATATCCAGGATGTCATATGCGCTGGCAATCGCACGCAAGCTTTCGGCATCGGGCTCGATCACAAGTGCTTCGTCCTTGTCGACAACGCGGTTGGCGTTGACGGCATAGGAATAGGGGAAAGTTTCTGTCGCCATTGTTCTTCTTTCTTTTGATCTTTCCTGGCCTCAGACTTGAATGTTTGAAAAGTCTTCGGGTGCGGGCCAACCCAGTTTGCCGACGGTAAGTTCCCCGGCAGGCTGATCTGCCAACTTCTTTGCCGCTGCGAGCGTATAAAGGGCGAGACGCTTCTGGGCGACCGGTTCCGGATTGTCCGGGTAGAGATTGCGCCCGAGCGCTGCAGCCAACTCATTCACGTCGGCGTTTTCTATTGCGGGAATGTAGGCATCCGCCCGACCGTAAAAAGCCTCACCCATCACCTTCACCTTTTTGGGAACACGGGTGTCACTGACCCCCATCTCCCGAAGAGACGCGTCCATGTCCTGAAAAAACAGATCGAACACTTCCTGCGTGAATTCCGCGATCTTAGGGCCTTCGCTGCGCATGCGCCGGAAATAGAGCACCGCGTGCACTACGATCAGATCGAACCTGCCATCGATCGTATCGGGTACCAGAAAGTCTGTATAAAATGCCGGTTGCCGTGCTTGAGCCACGATTTCACAATAAACTTTGTGCCCGGCTTCACGAGACCGGCGGCGGAATAGGCCTAATACCATGACCGTCTCCATTTAACTCAGGTGTTGCCTTGTGCCCTATCCCACGATAGTGACTTTGCCAAGCAACGAAATTCAAAAGCAGCCAGATCGTTCTGGCCAAACGGGACTTCTTAGATGAACTTCAAGGCGAGCGCCCTGATCCTTCCGCTTCTGGCCACGCTACCGCTCGGCGGCTGTTTCACATCGACCTATACACACGGTCATGTTGTCACGACATCCATGCTGAACCAGGTACAGGTCGGATCCAGCCGAGAACAGGTGGAACTCGTGCTTGGTTCACCTTCGACGACATCCAGCCTGAGCGGTGATGCCTACTACTACATTTCGCAAAAAACCGCGACGACCGCTTTCCTTGCACCTGATATCGTCGAGCAAAGGGTTGTGGCCATCTATTTCGATGATGACGGTTTCGTTCAGGACATCGGCAACTATACGCTTGAAGACGGAAAAATCGTCGATATCGTGACCCGGAAAACCCGGACGGGCGGTGCGGATTACGGCTTCCTGACACAGATTTTGCGCGGAGCGACCAATCCTGGCCTTGGACTCTGATACGTTCTCCAGTAGAGAATCAGTATTGCGCGTTCATTCCACCGCAGACGCACCCATAAGATCGCCAATTGCACCAAAGCAATTCTGGTGCAATTGAGAAACTCGACTACATCGTCGCCTTTCAGTCGGATCGTTGTATTGCAAACCAAAGAGAAAACCGTCTACTCCGGCATAGAAGAGTTAGTGGCAATCGACAGTTCCATGCCGCGCTACAACAGCTTCATCGCCGAAACGATAACCCGTAGCCTGAAACCCGAAACAAGGCCGGTCGATTTTGGCGCCGGCATCGGCACCTTGTCCGACTTGATTGTCGCCAAAACCGGCATCAAACCGACTTGTGTTGAAGTTGACCCCACATGCAGACAAGTCTTGCAGTCAAAAGGCTACCGAACATTCGACAATATTGCCGATGCTGGAAAGTTCGATTTTGTATTCAGCTCAAACGTTCTTGAACATATTGAAAACGATCAGGAAATACTGAAACTCATCTTCAACAGCCTCGAAAAAGACGGGCGGATTGTCCTCTATCTTCCCGCGTTCCAAATCTTGTTTTCCAAACTCGATGCAAGCGTCGGGCACGACAGGCGGTATGACAAAAAGGCGCTTGTCAGCAAGCTGACAAATGCCGGCTTTGAAGTGGAGGAAGTTTCCTACGCGGATTGTCTTGGTTTTTTCATCAGTTTGATTTTTCGTTTTTTCGGATACTCGTCCGACAAGGGCCTGGCTTCTCCGGGGAGACTTGAAACTTACGACAAGTACATTTTCCCCGTGAGCAAGGGAATTGACTCATTGGGCATCAAACACTTTTTTGGCAAAAACATTTTTGTTCGCGCGAAAAAGTCCTGAAGCCCAATAGAGACGATCCTGTGTGAGACACCAGCAACCGACGGCCTGCAGATCGATCAGATGCAAGTCTTCCGGAAGTTGTCAGCGCATTGTTTTTCAAGCGCAACTCACGTGTAAAACGATATACGGGCGTTCAATATAAGTTGTCAGATCAGTGTGACGACTGTAACTAGGCAGCACAATTCAACAAAACAGCGTCTCAAATGCTTCTCGATATCATTTTGTTTCCGCTTTTCGCGGCAACCGTTTCAATAATCGGTATCGGTTTTTGGGAATGCGTTCGAAAAGTCTCGGCGGTCGCACCTGCGCCATTACCAGGCTTTTTGTTTCCGCTGCTTGGAGCGTTTGCGATCGGGTTTATCGCGCTGGTGATCAATTTTTTCAGCGGCGTTGCGAACGCGTATTCGTTCGGAGTGATCACGGCATTTTTTGTCTATGGCTGCTGCCTGATCAACAGGGACGTTGCCAAATCACTTGGGTTGATTTGTGTCTTGGCGGCTCTGTGCACTCCTTTGGCGGCAGACATGCAGGCTGGCCCGGATGCCGGCCTTTATCATTTGGCGCACCAAAGGTGGATCCGAGATCACGAAATCATTTTCGGTTTTGCCCATCTTCACGCAAGATATGGTTTCAGCTCTTTCCTTGAGTACACCAACGCCCTCCTCTGGATCGGAGAGACGTTCAAATTCCTCTCCTACATGTCAGCACTTTTCTTTGTCTCACTCCTTTGCTTCGTTTTTTACGCGATAAACTCAAGAAACAACATCCTCAAGATGTTCGCGTTTTATCTTGCTATCGGCATGTTTATTTATGACAACTACTTCATTTGGAAATACGGTTACGCAGACAGCGCTGCAGGCGTGGCATTCGCACTGTCGATTGCTTTGGGACTTTACATTCTTGTTCTGGACGAACAGCATAAAGAGAGCCGAAACTCGCTGCTGCTCGCGTTCTTTATCCTGTCTGCCATGGCGGTCGCGCTTAAGGTCAGCAGTATACTTGCAGCCATTTGGGCATTTTTTGTTTTCCTCGTTCTGCTCCATCGCGGACTGCTTTCGTTCAAACAGGTCCTGGGCGTGGTCGCCTTTCCCGCTGTCTTCACTTTGCTATGGCTGCTTCGCGGTGTGTTCACGACGGGCTGCCTCCTGTTTCCCGCGTCATGGAGTTGTCTGGACCTGCCGTGGAACAGCAAGGCCCAGGCACTTGAATACAGCAACGCCGTGACCGCCTGGGCAAGACACCCCCATACCGGTTTTTCCTCGCTCGACAGCTGGTCATGGCTCTCAGACTACTGGCTGGCAGCCAACTCGGAATTCTTGATTTTCTTCGGCGTTGCGGTCGTCATCACACTTGTCGTGGCAGCGGTGCTTCGACGTTTCTTTGAAACCGAAAGACTTGCCGCTTTTCAGGCCATCGTCCTTGCCGGCATCGTCTTTGCCGCGCTGGCGCTCTGGTTCCTGAAAGCTCCGACCGAAAGATTTGGCATTGGTGTCCTGATGATCGTGGCTCCAACGATAGCCCTGACGCTGTTTGGCGCTCCTGTGATCAAAAACGGATTTCCCACCAAGGCAATAGGCGTGTTGCTGATCATCCTCATGGCGAACAATCAGGGCGGCTTTTCGATCAAGGGCCTGTCAAGATTTCACATCCTGACCGTGCCGCGGGATGAGCTTGTTGAACACCCGGTTTTTGGGGTACACGGCAAGACCCCCGACGATCTGTGCTGGGCGGCGCCAAACTGCATTCTATCCGATCCACCTGCCCCCAAAACACGGTCAGGCTATCTGTTCTTTGAACAGCAGGATACTTAGGATGGCCAAACCGGTCTGCCGGACTGAAGCAAGGACGAAAAGAATGAAGATTGCCAACCGCAAGAGAGTGCTCGTTACCGGCGGCTCAGGGTTTCTGGGTTCTCATTTATGCGAACGTCTTCTTCGCGAGGGTTCCGACGTCCTGTGCATCGACAACCTCTACAGCAGCACGAAAGACAACATCGTACATCTGCTCTCGAACCCGAATTTCGAGTTTCAAAGACATGATGTGACGTTTCCTGTCTATCTCGAAGTCGACGAGATCTACAACCTCGCCTGTCCGGCCTCTCCAATTCACTATCAGCGCGATCCCGTGCAAACGACAAAAACCAGCGTTCACGGCGCCATCAACATGCTGGGGCTCGCAAAACGGACCAAGGCACGTATTTTTCAGGCGTCGACAAGTGAAGTCTACGGTGACCCGGAAGTGCATCCCCAGACCGAAGACTACTGGGGCCGTGTCAACCCGATTGGCGTTCGCTCCTGTTATGACGAGGGCAAACGCTGCGCGGAAACACTCTTCTTCGACTATCACCGTCAACATGGGCTTGAGATCAAGGTGGCCCGGATCTTCAACACATATGGCCCGCGCATGCATCCGAACGATGGCAGGGTTGTCAGCAATTTTATCGTACAGGCGCTCCAGGGAAACGACATCACCATTTATGGTGATGGTCTGCAGACCCGCAGTTTCTGTTACGTCGACGACCTGATTGACGGTTTTGTCAGCCTGATGTCGTCGCCAAAGGACCTGACGGGCCCCATCAATCTTGGAAACCCATCCGAATTCACCATTCGCGAACTCGCGGAGACCGTGATTGAGCTTGTCGGGGGTGCGTCCAGACTGGTTTTCCGCCCACTCCCGCACGATGACCCGAAACAAAGGCAACCGGATATCTCGATCGCAAAAGAACAGCTTGACTGGACCCCGCAAATCCCGCTCAAAGAGGGACTGAAGAATACAATCGCCTATTTCAGGGATTTGTAAGCCCAATGATCCCTTCCGACACACGCATCGTCATCGTTACTCCGGTTTATGAAGACTTCGAGGCAAGCAGCCGGCTGTTCAAGGAGTTGCAGGCCGAACTTGGAGATAGCGTCTATATTGTCGCGGTCGACGACGGTTCGGTCAGGCAACCGCTCGATACATCCGGCCTTGACGAGGCTGGAGCAAGAGGCGCCGTTCTCAAACTAAGGAGAAATGTAGGGCACCAGAAGGCAATTGCAATTGGCCTCGGTTATGTTTCGACGCATGCTCACGCCGGTCAGTCCATTGTCGTAATGGACTCCGATGGCGAGGATCTTCCTGCCTCAATTCCGCAATTGCTCAAAAGTCTTCAACCCGAACAGGTCGATGTAGTTGTTGCCCGCCGAAAGAGCCGGGTAGAAACACTTCGCTTCAAGACGTTTTATGCGATCTACAAACGACTGTTCCGCGTCGTGACGGGCAGAACCATCAGTTTCGGCAACTTCATGGCGATGAAACCCGCTGGCGTCAGACGACTGTCGGCCATGCCTGAACTGTCGATCCATGTTGCATCCGCGGTTCTTGCCTCGAAATTGCGCATTGACACCTGTCCGCTCGATCGCGGCCCCAGATACGCGGGTCAATCGAAAATGAATTTCGTCGGCCTGGCCCTGCACGGGTTCAAGGGGATGATGGTCTTTGCGGAAGATGTGCTGGTGCGTGTCGGCATCGCTTCCGCGATCGTCGCCATCCTGTCCGTGCTTGGCGGCATGACTGCCGTCATGCTCAAGACTATCGGTTATTCGACACCGGGCTGGTTTTCCGTCGCGCTGGGTATCCTGGTGTTGATGTTCATGCAGACCGGCGTTCTTTCGTTGATGACCCTCATGCTCACTGGCGTCGTGCGAAGTGGTACGGTGACGTCCGAACTCGACTACAGAGATTTCATCGAAAAGGTGCTGTTCAGCGCAAAGGCCGACACCAAGCTCGAAGCTGCCTCCTGACCAACGCCTCTCGTTCACGATATCCTCGCAGGGTCGGCTGGGTCGCGAACGCTCAAAATCAAAAGGTAAGTGCACACGTGAAACTCGTTTCCAGCATAATAGCGACGGTGATGTTTATCGCGCTGCTTCTTGTCACCTACTGCATACACATCTGGTATTTCCCGGTAAACGTCGTCTTCTACGCCTCGATTACCGACGCCTTTATCGCAGCAATCCTTGCAGCTGCGGTCCTGTTCTTCACGGGCTTGTTCTCCAGGCTTGGGGGCTTTGAAAAAAGTCAGCTGGTCGCGATCTGGCTACTTGGCGGATACGCATTCGCGATATCCATCCCGACCGTAATAGACCGCTCGCTTTCCTTCTACATTCTGGAAAAGCTCGAACAGCGCGGCGGAGCAATTCTTGTCGACCGGTTCGAAGACGTGTTCACGAAGGAATATATGAGCGAATATCGGCTTGTCGACGTTCGTCTTACGGAACAGGAATCATCAGGAACAATCGAGATAAAGAATGGTTGTGTCCTACTAACCGAACGGGGACGGACAATCATCTTGGTAAGTAATTTTTTCCGCTCGCATCTCTTGCCACAACAGCGTTTGTTGCGTGGTGAATATACGGACGACCTGACAAATCCCTTCAGGGAGAGCATCGAGGCTCCAGACTACTCATGTGGCCCATCGCTCGACAATAGCAACTAGAGCGCTCTCATTTCACGCAACACCTATCGGCACAAACAAAAAAGGCGCGGCAATCGGTTTTCCAACCAATTGCCGCGCCAATTTATTAACTTTTTCGTGCCAGGGCCATATCTTGGCCCGGACAGCCGCGTCAGTGCGCCAGAATGGCCAGCAACAGCAGCGCCATGATGTTGGTGATCTTGATCATCGGGTTCACCGCGGGTCCGGCTGTGTCCTTGTAGGGATCACCAACCGTGTCACCGGTCACCGACGCCTTGTGCGCCTCGCTGCCCTTATGATGGGTCACGCCATCCTTGTCGGTAAATCCGTCCTCAAAGGATTTCTTGGCATTGTCCCAGGCACCGCCGCCTGCCGTCATCGAGATGGCCACGAAAAGGCCCGTCACGATCACGCCGAGAAGCATCGCACCCAATGCCGCGAACGCATCGGCCGGTGTCGCCACCGCACGCACGACGAAGAAGACGAAAATCGGTGACAGGACCGGAAGCAGCGACGGAATGATCATCTCACGGATCGCGGCTTTCGTGAGCATGTCGACAGCCCGGCCATAGTCTGGCCGTTCCGTTCCCTCCATGATGCCCGGCTTCTCCTTGAACTGGCGACGGACTTCTTCCACCACCGCTCCGGCGGCACGGCCGACGGCCGTCATGGAAATACCGCCGAAGAGATAGGGCAGCAATCCACCGAAGAGCAATCCGGCCACAACATAGGGGTTGGACAGGGTGAACAGCGTATCGACGTTGATACCTGCAAAGATCGAGCCTTCGACAGCTGTGCTGGAGAAGTATCTCAGATCCTCCGTGTAGGCGGCGAACAGAACCAGAGCGCCAAGTCCGGCAGAACCGATTGCGTAGCCCTTGGTGACCGCCTTGGTCGTGTTACCGACGGCATCGAGGGCATCGGTTGTCGTGCGCACTTCAGCCGGAAGATCAGCCATTTCGGCAATGCCACCGGCATTGTCGGTGACCGGACCAAAAGCGTCGAGTGCAACGACCATGCCCGCCAGCGCCAACATGGTGGTCACCGCAATGGCAATGCCGAACAGTCCTGCAAAGCTGTAGGTAACAAGTATGCCGGCGATGATGACGATCGCCGGGAGCGCAGTTGCTTCAAGCGAAACCGCAAGACCCTGGATCACATTGGTGCCATGACCGGTGACGGAGGCCTGGGCAATCGATCTCACAGGACGGTATTCAGTACCTGTGTAGTATTCTGTCACCCAGATAATCAGGCCGGTAACGATCAGGCCAGCCACACCGCAGACAAAGAGATCAAATCCGGTGAAGGTTGTTCCGCCGGATGTTGTGTACTCCGTTCCGGCACCGAGCCAGCCGAAGACGATGATTGCCAGGGCAACCGCCGACAACACTGCCGTGGCGATAAAACCCTTGTAGAGCGCTCCCATGATCGAATTGTTCGCGCCGAGCTTGACGAAGAACGTTCCGATAATGGAGGTGACAACGCAGCTCGCCCCGATCAGCATCGGCAAAAGCATCAGTTCCAGCGCCTGGGCGCCGGTGAAGAAGATCGATGCAAGAACCATTGTCGCAACGACGGTCACCGCGTAGGTTTCGAACAGATCGGCAGCCATGCCGGCACAGTCACCGACATTGTCGCCGACATTGTCCGCGATCGTTGCCGGATTGCGCGGGTCATCTTCAGGGATCCCCGCTTCGACCTTGCCGACGAGATCCCCGCCGACATCCGCGCCCTTGGTGAAAATACCGCCACCGAGACGTGCAAAGATGGAGATCAAGGAGGCACCGAAGCCAAGAGCGACCAGAGCATCAATGACGGTCCGGTCAGTGGATTCGTAACCCATCATTTCGGTCAGAACCGCGTAATAGACCGCAACGCCCAGAAGAGCGAGGCCAGCAACCAGAAGACCGGTGACGGCACCGGACTTGAAGGCAATTTCCAGTCCTGCACCGAGGCTTTGGCTGGCGGCCTGTGCGGTGCGAACATTCGCGCGGACCGATACCATCATGCCGATGTATCCGGCGGCACCTGAGAGAATGGCTCCGATGGCAAAACCGATTGCCGCAGGCCCGGAGAGCAATATCCAGACGAGCACAAAAACGACGGCACCAACGATGGCGATCGTCGTATATTGCCTGTTGAGATAGGCGCTGGCCCCTTCCTGAATCGCTTCCGCAATTTCCTGCATACGGGCATTGCCCGCGTCCGCCGCCATGACGGATTGGATTGCCCATGCGCCATACGCAATGGACAAGAGGCCACAAACAACGATGATGACAAGCTCGATCATACTTCCTCCCAGGGCTGCGGCGAGCTGTTTTTATTGTTGTTTTCCCGCCAAACTGCACCTCACGCAATTTCCTCAGCGTGAGGAGAGCACACGATATCAACAAAGCAGAGCGCTTCGTCAAGCTCTCATATGGTTTAATTCAGCTCTTCCGTTACGGTAAAAAATGGTGCAGCGCGGTATTTTTGCTGCACTGACGAAATGGAATTCCAAAGAATCTTTAAGCGGTTGTAACTGCTTTCCTTTCACTCAGCACCAGCCAGACAAGCAATCCGATGCAAATGACAACAAAAGGAAAAACCAGCACATTTACCGTTCCCCAACCGAAAGCATTCAGCAGTGCTCCCGATGAAAACGAGGCAGCAGCAACGAATCCGAAGACCAGAAAATCGTTGACCGCCTGCACCAGATTGCGCTCTTCGGGCCGGTAAGTGTCGGTCAGCATCGCCGTTGCACCGATGAAACCGAAGTTCCAGCCAAGTCCGAGCAGAACAAGAGCGGTCCAGAAATGTGCCAATTCGATCCCCATCAGTGCCACGATCGAACAGCCTGCAAGCAGCGCCAATCCGATGGAAACGATGCGCTCCTTGCCGAAGCGGGCAATCAGGTTTCCGGTGAAGAAACTCGGTCCGAACATGGCGAGCACGTGCCACTGGATCCCGAGCGCCGCGTCGGTTTCGGTAAGGCCGCAGGCAATCATGGCGAGCGGTGTTGCCGTCATGACCAGGCTCATGAGCGCGTAGGAGCAGATCCCGCAGGCTGCCGCGACAATAAACCTTGGCTGCGCCATGATTTGCAGCAGCGGGCGGCCACCGGCATGCGACCTGTTCCGGCGCGGCGGCTTGGGGATCTTGATGAAGGCAAGCAAGAAGAGCGCGATGAGGCCGAGGCCTGCCTGCGCAAGATAGGTACCGGCAAACAGGATCGGCGCAAACATGTCCTTTGTTGCGATCACCGTCTGCGGCCCGACGACACCCGCCAGAACGCCTCCGGCCAGAACCCAGGAAATGGCTTTCGGCTTGAAGGCATCACTTGCTGTATCTGCAGCGGCAAACCGGTACTGCTGAACGAACGCGCCGGCAAAGCCACCTATTGAGCAGGCCAGTGCAAACAAAAGGAAATTGTCGCGAAAGACGGCAAATGATGCCAGCAGGCCGGACAGCACGCCGAGAACTGCGGCTCCCGTGAACCCGGCCCTGCGGCCGAACCTGCGCATGATCATGCCGGCCGGTATCGTACCGAACGCAGTGCCTAGAACCATGGTTGATACAGGCAGGGTTGCGAGTGACTTGTCCGCATCGAGCATCATGTAGCCGATAAGCGGCCCCGTCGCGATCACGATGGAAGCCGATGCTCCGCCGAGTGCCTGTGCCAATGCCAGAAGCACGGCATTTCGTTTTGCCAGGCGATCATCGACAAAGGGTTCCGTCGTTGCGGTCGTCATTTTTCAGATCTCGGGATTGGCCGGTTGTGGCTCAAGATGAAGTGGAGACAACCGGTATCACGACTGGAGCGTTTCGTAAAACCCCGGGCCAGAACGATCTCAAAGCTGGAAAAAGCCGTCAGAAATGCCGGAAGCCGGACCCGCTCTCAAGTTTCATGGGATGCCCGTTTTCAACGAGTTTCACCTTGCCGGCGCTGCTCGTAACCACCCCAATCGCGGTGACAGGACAACCGGATTCCACTGCTTTTTCTGCAAATTCCGACGCAACTGCAGACGGCACCGACGCAAGTATCTCATAGTCATCGCCGCCATTCAGACACTGGGCAAAGACATCCGGCACCGTCTTTTTCATCCGTTGCAGTGCTGAGGATATCGGGACACTTGACATTTCGATTTCAAACCCGACCCCGGAAGCCCGTGCCATGTGACTGCAATCGGCGAACAGGCCGTCAGAAACGTCCATGGCTGCAGTGGCATATCTGGTGAGCAGGCCGGATAGGGCTGTCCTTGGCCGCGGCAATAGATACCTGTCCAGAATGTGACGCTCTTCTGCCCCGTTAAGCGATGCGTTGCCGCAAAAACTATGGTCGAGCCGCGCCTTCAGGCCGGCGGCGGCGTCTCCGATGGTCCCCGAAACGAAAACCAAATCACCCGCATTCGCACCGGACCGACGAACTGTCTTGCCGGCTTCCGCTTCCCCAATGGCGGTGATCGATATCTGAAGGCCGCTTCCCGACCGGATGGTGTCGCCACCGAGCAGCTGGACATTGTAGGCTGACTGATCGGCGGTCAGACCCGAGCAGAACCGCCCCAGCCAATTCGCCGTCCAGTCGGACGGCAAGGCAAGACCCAACAGATATCCCCGTGGCCTGGCGCCTTTTGCCGCAAGATCGGAAAGGTTGACCCTCAGCGCTTTTGCGGCGATTGCCTCTGGCGCGTCATGTGCAAAGAAATGAACGCCGGATGCAAGCACATCCTTCGTCAGGACAAGATCATAACCGGGTCTGGGAGAAAGTACGGCGGCATCGTCCGTCAACCCAAGGCTGCCCGGATCCTTCGCAAGCGGCGCGAAGTATGTCCTGATGAGTTCAAATTCTCCCGGCCGGTCGTCCGCCATGATCAGGAGGCGCCGTCCGCCTTGCCGGTATCGAACTCGGCATTGCGCAACTCGTGAGCAAGCCTGTCCAGCACACCGTTCACGAGGCCCGGCTCATCATTTTCAAAGAATGCCTTCGCAACGTCAATGTACTCGGAAATGATGACTTTCGCCGGCACATCCTTGCGGCGCAGCAGCTCATAGGATCCAGAGCGCAGGATTGCGCGCAACAGGCTATCGATACGTTTCAGCGGCCAATCTTCGGTCAGTGCGGTGTGGATGAAAGGGTCCAGAAACTTCTGGTCCTCGACCACACCGGCGAGGATCTGTTTGAACCACTGTTCGTCGGCATCACGGTATTGCGCGCCATCAATCTCCTTGCCGAGACGAAAGGCGGTAAATTCGCTCACGACGTTTGCGAGCGATGCACCGCCCACGTCCATCTGATAAAGCGCCTGAACCGCAGCAAGGCGCGCAACGCCGCGCTTGTTGGCGGGGCGCACAGTCTTAGCCGGATTTTCCGGGTCGGCCTTTCCGGTCATTTTTCTTATACTCCAAGCCGTTCGCGCAGCGCGATCATGTCGAGGGCAGCCCTGGCTGCCGCCCCACCCTTGTTCTTGTCACCGACTTTCGCACGTGCCCACGCCTGCTCATCGTTTTCCACTGTCAGGATGCCATTTCCCACGGCAAGATCCGCATCGACAATGAGGTCCATGATTACCCGGTTCGATTCATTTGCCACGATGTCGTAGTGCGTCGTCTCGCCTCGGATCACAACTCCAAGCAATACGAAACCATCATATAGAATACCGTCGTTTTCCATCGCGGTCATGGTCATGGACAGGGCGGCCGGGATTTCGAGAACACCAGGCACCGCAATCCGGTCGCAACTGGCGCCGGCGGCCTCGATTTCCTTGATCGCACCTTCTACCAATGCATCGGCAAGGTCGTCATAAAAACGGGCTTCAATGATCAGCAGTTTGGGAGCAGCGCTCATGGGTCATGTTTCCATTAGAGGGGCCGCGACAGGAACCACGTCCATCCCGGTTTGTCCAGTGTCAATCGTGCAGGGCTGCCAGAACCGGACAGCATCAGTGCTTCCGGCTGTCTATGCCATTGACGCCGTCAAATACTCCGGGCCGGCCCTAGCCGGTCTTCGAGAATTCCGCAAGACGAGCGGCATACCGGGCCATCATATCCACTTCCAGATTGATTCTGTCACCGAGATGGCGATCGGACCAGGTTGTCACATCCAGCGTGTGAGGGATCAAAAACACGGAAAACAGAATGCCGCTCACCTCATTGACGGTCAGCGAGGTACCGTCCAGCGCAATCGACCCTTTTTTGCAATAAACCGTGCGGTTTCCCTCGGGGCTTCGAACTGGAAGTAAACCGAGTCCGGATGATCTTCGCGTTTAACCACTGTGGCGATACCGTCGACATGCCCGAGCACCAAATGACCACCAAGTTCCGCACCCAGGGTCAAGGATCGCTCCAGATTGATCCTCTGACCTGCACGCCAGTCCGAGACCGTCGTCAATGCCAGGGTTTCGGCGGCCGATTCGACATCAAACCAGTTTCCGTCATCACTGTTCGACTTTGCCGTTACCGTGTGACAAACACCTCCACAGGAGATCGAGGCCCCAATATCGAACGTGTCCGCGTCATAAGACGTGCGAATTCGTGTACGCTTGCCGGCCGGTATGTTCTCGACCGATAGAATTTCGCCTAGATCGGTCACAATCCCGGTAAACATGTCAGGCTCCTCGACGTCTGAGATAAATGTAACGATCAGCATCGAAACTGCCGGCGTCCATACGATCGAATTTGGGATCGGAAAATACATCCGCAAGAGCAAGGCCATGCAATGCGGGTATTCCCTCGTCGCCGATCTCCAGATCACCGGTCACCACACACAGGTCATCGACCAGATCCGCCTCCAGGAATGACGACGCCATGCGAGCGCCTCCTTCAACCATCACGCTGGTGATTCCCCGTGTCGCGAGCGCGCTCAGAATGACGGCTGGCGCAATGGAACAATCTCCGGCAGGCACTCGAATGACGTTGACCCCCGCCGCGACAAGAACTTCGACATTTTCGGGATCGGCATCGTTTCCACAAACAAGCCAGACAGGAACATCAACGCAGGTCCGCACCAGTTTTGATTCGACCGGAAGGCGGGCACAACGGTCAACGATCACCCTGACGGGCGAACGTTCGTGCAGCCCCGGCAATCTGCATGTCAGTTGCGGATCATCGGCCAGTGCCGTTCCGGATCCGACAAGAATGGCATCATGTTCCGCCCGAAACCCGTGAACCTTGCGCATGGACAGCGGCCCCGAGATCTTGACCTGCCCCTCACCTGTGCGTCCGATATAGCCGTCTCTTGAGACCGCCAATTTCAGGAACACATGAGGGCGCTGCTTGAGCTGTCTCAGGGTGAAGCCGTGATAAAGAGGCCTGATTTCGCGTTCGCGCACGCCAACCGTAACGTCGATCCCGGCATCGCGGAGCATGCCGACACCCCTGCCGGCAACGCGCGGGTTGGGGTCTAGCATGCCGACCACCACGCGTCCCACGCCGGCTTCGATCAGTGCCAGAGAACACGGCGGTGTCCGGCCATAGTGCGAACAAGGCTCCAGCGTCACGTAACAGGTCGCGTCCTTTGCCAGATCGCCTGCTTGGCGGAGCGCATTCACCTCCGCGTGGGCCATGCCCGGGCGGGAAGTAACTCCCCTGCCGACCAGCACCGATCCATTCTCGCCCTGTCGGACTATCAACGCGGCAACCGACGGATTGGGCCAAACCCGGCCAAGTCCGCGCCGCGCCAGCCGTTCGGCAGCGGCCATGAAACGCTTATCAATCGTATTTTCGGAAATCATCTATGATCTACAAGAAACGTTACTGGTCATCCGGAACAGCGTTTTCAGAATCGCTGAGCTCGTCGAGAAGCGCCTCGAAATCCTTGGCTTCACGAAAGTTCTTATAGACGGACGCGAAACGCACATAAGCGACGTCGTCGATACCCTTCAAACCTTCCATCACGTGATTGCCGATTGTTTCCGCCGTAATTTCGCTCTCGCCCGAGCTTTCGAGCTGACGCACGATTCCGCTCACCATGCGCTCAATGCGATCTGGATCGACGGGCCGCTTTCGCACGGCGATCTGAACGGATCGCATGAGTTTTTCACGATCGAACGGAACTCTTCGCCCGGATCGCTTCAGAACCATCAGTTCGCGCAGCTGTACCCGCTCGAATGTCGTGAAACGACCGCCACAGGTATTGCAGATCCTGCGGCGGCGAATGGCGGTGTTGTCCTCGGTAGGTCGGGAATCCTTGACCTGGGTTTCCTCGCCCCCGCAAAACGGACATCTCATTTATCAAAGCTCCTGACCGAGCCGGCTGTTATCCCCCGTAGATCGGGAACCTGGCTGTCAGTGCTTCTACCTTGGCTTTGACGGCTGCTTCAACCGCCGCGTTGCCCTCTTCACTGTTTGCGGCCTTCAATCCATCCAACACTTCCGTGATCAGCGCGGCAACTTCCCGGAATTCGGCCACGCCGAACCCGCGCGTGGTCGCCGCCGGAGTACCCAGCCGGATGCCGGATGTCACAAATGGCTTTTCCGGATCAAACGGAATTCCGTTCTTGTTACAGGTGATGTTGGCACGCCCCAAAGCCTTTTCAGCAACCTTGCCGGTTGCATTCTTCGGGCGCAGGTCAACCAGCATCAGGTGGTTGTCCGTACCGCCTGAAACGATATCGAGACCCTGTTCCTTCAATGCTTCGGACAAAGCCTTGGCGTTTTCGGCAACAGCACGTGCATAGGCCTTGAAATCAGGTTGAAGCGCTTCCTTGAAGGCTACGGCCTTGGCGGCAATCACATGCATCAGAGGGCCACCCTGCAATCCGGGAAAAACCGCCGAGTTCATCTTTTTGGCAATCGCTTCGTCGTTGGACAGGATCAGACCACCGCGCGGGCCACGCAGGGACTTGTGCGTGGTGCTGGTAACGACATGCGCATGCGGAACCGGGGACGGATGGACACCTCCGGCCACGAGACCGGCGATATGGGCCATGTCGACCATCAGGTAGGCACCGATACTGTCGGCAATTTCGCGAAACTTTTTCCAGTCCCAGATACGAGAATATGCCGTGCCACCGGCGAGAATGAGCTTTGGCTTGTGTTCCTGTGCGAGGCGCTCGACCTCTTCCATGTCGAGTAGATGATCGTCTTCACGCACACCGTAGGAGACAACGTTGAACCACTTTCCAGACATGTTTACAGGCGAACCGTGCGTAAGGTGGCCACCGGAATTCAGGTCGAGACCCATGAAGGTATCCCCGGGCTGCAACAGCGCCAGGAACACCGCCTGGTTCATCTGGCTGCCCGAATTCGGCTGAACATTTGCAAACTGGCAACCGAACAGTTCCTTGGCACGTTCAATGGCGAGTGTCTCGGCGACGTCAGCAAACTCGCAACCACCGTAGTAGCGCTTGCCTGGATAGCCTTCTGCGTATTTGTTCGTGAAAATCGACCCCTGGGCTTCGAGAACAGCGCGGGAGACAATGTTTTCCGACGCAATCAGCTCGATTTCGTGCTGCTGTCGGCCGAGTTCCTGTTGAATGGTGCCAAATATGTCTGCATCGGCTTCAGCAAGACTGCGGGTGAAGAAACCGGAAGGGGTCTGTCCGGTGCTTTCCATCAAAGACATCGCTCGATCCTTGTTTTCGTATGCGAGGAACCTGGCCCCGGCATCGCGTCAGGTAGAGACACTCATTGCCCGTCGGCCGACATGGCGCGAGGAATTAGCACAGGCCCCCCGGCGAACCAAGGGGCATACCGACGCGGCCAGTTGGGAAAACGACGCACAAAGGCCCGTAACAAAATTTTTGCCAACGAAAAAAACAACCGGTTCAGTAAAGTGTCGGGTCCTTCGCTGCACTCGAAGAGGCGGCAATCTGCTCGATCCGACGCTGCAACTTGCGAACGGCAACACGCTTCAGGTCTTCCTGAGCCGCCGAAGCCGGCCCGAAGGTGGAGACTTCAATACCGGTTGCAGCATCGATCGCAGTTACTTTGACCTGATGGCCGATCGGGTGAAACTCCAGATAGATTTCGCCCGCGCGCGGATTGCGACTCATCCAGACTCTCCAGATTGGATTTAGCCCAAAAAAGACACGAAACGCCGACCTGATCAAGGCCGGCGTATCGGTGTGTTCCATGCCCAGGCAGTTTTGCCCTAGAGGCGAGCCTGCGTTTCCGTGCCTGAAAGATCATCGCGATCATAAATGTCATCGCGGAAATGCACGACGCCATCCGAATTTGCCCAGGCAGTCACGTATGTCATGTAAAGCGGGACGGATTTCTTCAGCTTTACATCTTCGCGTTCGCCGGTGCGGATGACGCTGTCAACGCGACTACGGTCCCAATCAGGCGTCGTCGACTGCAACATCCAGGTCACAAGTTCGCGTACGTTCTGTACACGAACGCACCCGGAGGAGTGGAAACGCTGACTTTCACCAAAGAGTGTCTTTGACGGCGTATCGTGCAAATAAACCTGGTGTTTGTTGTGAAAATTGATACGCACCGAGCCCAACGAATTTTCCGCGCCCGGATCCTGCGTGAAGCGATACTGTGTCGCCTCGTCCGTGTTCCAGTCGATCTGCTGCCAGGCCAGCTCGTTGCCGCTCCAGTCGAAAATCCGGATATTGTTCTTTGAAAGGTACTCCGGGTCCTCTTTCATCTTGGGGATCAGGTCCTTGCGGATGATCGATACCGGAACCGTCCAATACGGATTGAAGTTGAGTTCGTAGATCTTGCTGTTCAGGATAGGTGTCTGCCGGTCGATCTTGCCAACAACGGCGGTGTGGCGCGAGCGAACCCGTCCGCTTTCAACGGCCTCGATTTCAGCAGCCGGAATATTGACCATCACATAGCGATCGCCAAGGAATCCGGACATGGACCGCATGCGCACAATATTCGTCTCGAGCTGCCCAAGACGCACATGGGCCGGGACGTTCAGGGCCTGCACCGTGTCATCGCCCATGACCCCGTCCGGGATCAGGCCATGACGCAGCTGGAAACGGCGAAGTGCGGCATCGACATAAGAGTCAAAGGCATCGGAAAGACCTGCTTGCTGTTCCAGATCTCCGGAGACGATCAACCTGCGGCGCAGTTCCACGACACGCGGATCCTTGGCACCAATGCGAAGCGCTTTGCCACCTCCGGTCACCGTACCCCAGCCACCGGCCTGAACTATGCGCTGATAGCGGTCGATCGCGATAGCAATATAGTCGGCTGTTTCAGGCGATAGGGTTGGCGCTGAAGAGTTGACTTCGGTAATGTTTTCCGTGGCGATATCGAAGTTGTCAGCCCACTCGACATTCTGGCGGTTCTGCTGCAGCGACTGCAGTGCAGTTTGTGCCTGTCCTTGAACACCGCTTGCCAGCAATGTGCCAATTCCCATCGCACACACGCTCAATAATGCCTTGCGGGCGCCCCAATTCTGGAGACACTTTTTTCCGGACCGACCGGCTTCAAGGTGCATCGCCAACCTCATTTGCTGTGCCTAATGCTTTCGGTTCTGCTGGTATTTTCAATCGGACTTCCAAAATTTCGGTCCGGCTGACTTTTCCAAATCGAATTTCTAAATGACGGGAGTTAACAAATCGCTTGAATCTTTAACCATATCGCCGTCTGAAGCGCCGCACAAAGCCATTCCTTTGTGACCACAAGATGTCAGTGACCAAGCGACCGGCACAAATCCCGGGCTTCAGGGCCGTTTCGGCCGAACGGAGCTTCCATTACTGGTATGAAGAAAATCAAAAAGGATGAAACGCAATTTTGCGTGAGGAGCTCAAAAAAAGAAAAAGCACCGCCCGATGGGCGGTGCTTTTGTCATCTGGATTTGCCGCAAAATCAAAGACGGTAGAGAATCTGGTCTGTCCAGAACCGCTCGAGGCGGCGCAGCGACTTGTTGAGAACAACGAAGTCCTCCGGACCAATCTCGCCGACCTGCTGGACGGACAGGATGTGGCGCTCGTAGAGATCGTTGACGATCGTTGCGACTTCCTGGCCCTTGTCCGTGAGACTCACGCGGACTGACCGGCGGTCCATGCGGGAACGCTGATGGTGGATGTAACCAGTTTCGACCAGTTTCTTCAGGTTATAGGACACGTTCGATCCAAGATAGTAGCCACGGGTCCGCAGCTCACCGGCGGTCAGCTCTGCGTCACCGATATTGAACAGCAACAATGCCTGCACGCTGTTGACATCGGAACGGCCCATGCGATCGAACTCATCCTTGATGACGTCCAGAAGACGCCGATGCAGCCTTTCGACAAGAGTCAGGGCTTCGAGGTAAAGTGGCTTGATTTCCACTTCTTCCGCTTCGCCCGGTGAAACAGCGTCGACTGCCCTACTTGCGGTGATCATGTGATTGCGCCTCTTATAGTACCTGTTGTTGGGCGGATATTTTCCCGCCTTGATACGCAATCTAGCCGAGTGTTTCTAAAATCCGCTTAAGAGACACGCTGAATCATTCGTTAACACTTGAAGGGCATTTTCAGCACCCGATTCAGACTTTGTTAATCATGATCCGCGCAGGAAGTTCACGATCCCCGAGAAGTCCTTTTCGTTGCCGCCGGTGTTACAGAACAGAGCATAAAGCGCCGCAGCTTCCGCACCCAGCGGCGTGGCTGCGCCAGATGTATTGGCCGCTTCCTGTGCCAGTTTGAGGTCCTTGAGCATCATGGCCGCCGCAAATCCCGGCTCGTAGTCCCTGTTGGCTGGCGACGACGGGAGCGGTCCGGGCACCGGGCAATAGGAAGTCAGCGACCAGCACTGGCCTGACGCTGTCGACGAAATATCGAACAGCTTTTGCGCGTCCAGGCCGAGTTTTTCAGCAAGCACGAAGGCCTCGCTCACTCCGATCATCGATATGCCCAGGATCATGTTGTTGCATATCTTCGCGGCTTGACCATTGCCCGCTCCGCCCGCATGGACGATCGTTTTGCCCATGATGTCCAGGAATGGTCCGGCAGCTGCAAATGCTTCATTGCTGCCGCCAACCATGAAGGTGAGCGTTCCGGCGGTTGCCCCGCCAACACCGCCTGAAACAGGGGCATCGACCATCAGCATGTTCATTTCAGCTGCAGCTGCGCTGACAACGCGAGCGCTTTCGACATCAATGGTGGAGGAGTCAATCAACAGCGTGCCGGCTTTGGCGTTCTGTAGAATACCGCCCTCCCCCTGGTAGATCTGGCGGACATGTTTTCCCGCCGGCAGCATCGTGACAATGACATCTGAAGCAGCGGCAAGGTCGGAAACACCGTCCGCTTTCTCGCCTCCGGCCTCGACATGCGCGGATAGGGCTGCGTCCGACAGATCAAATCCGAGAACCCTGTGTCCCGCCTTGACCAGATTGACGGCCATCGGGCCACCCATGTTTCCAAGGCCAATGAAGCCGACTGTGCTCGCCATGTTCGTTCTCCCAGATGAATTTGGTATTGAATGTGAATCTGTTGGCGGTGATCGCTGAAGCGATGATTCAGCTTGTCGGAAACCGACAGGCTTCTTCTTCAGCCTGGTGCCGCACGGTTTTCCCTGTGCATGAGATAAGCCAGCGCGACATAGACTGCGATCGTAGCCAGATAAAAGGAGATCTCGTAAGGACGACGGCCATAAAGATCGGAAAAGGCGGTGTGCATGACAATCTGGCAAATGCACCGGAAGATCCACATGACCGTTCCCCAGGATACTGTCAGCCAGAGACCTGTCGCCGCGACCAGGTCGAGAACGGCAAAAAAGACGGTCGCTCCCTGGAGTGCAACCGGCATGTCCCAGAAGAAATGGCCGCGCCATTCCACAATGCCGATAATGCGCGCCCAATAGATAACCCCGCCGCCGATCAGGATGATCGCTATGCAGCGCAAATACAGGATCAGAATCGTGCTCCAGGGTGGGCGGGCATCGATAAGGTCCTGAAAGCTTGTGATCATGGCCGGTCCGGTTGCGCGTTAAAGAGGAAGATCTCCGTCAGACGGTTCCTCGAAATACGACGCCAGCGACGCGCTGTCCACTTGTCCCAGTTGGTTAGGAGTCCATTTCGGGGCCTGATCCTTGTCAACAACAACCGCACGAATGCCTTCGAAGAAGTCGTCACCATGGAGGATCCGTGAAACGATCCGGTACTCGAGCTTCATGCATTCATTGAAGGACAATTGCGCCCCGCGCCGCATCTGCTCAAAGGCAATCAGAACGCTCGTCGGGGATTTCTGACGGATCGCGTCCGCGGTTTTGCTGGAAAACTCCTCATCCGCGGCCTCGAGCCTGTTCAGAATCTCCGTCACCGACGACGCTGAAAAGGCATGCTCGACAAGGGCTTCGTTCCGCTGCAAGACGCCGGTTTCCGGCGTAACGAGATACGGCCGAAGCGCCGCGCCGATGTCGCTGGCCGTTTCCAGCGACGTCTCCAGATCGGGAAGCCTGTCTTCGGAAACCGCGTGCGTCAGCACGCCCGAGGCAAGAGCGTCGGCCTGTTTGAGCCGGCTCGCACTCAATGCGCAATAGATGCCCATCTTTTTGGGCATGCGTGGCAGGAAATAGGTACCTCCCACATCGGGGAAGAAACCGATCGCGGTTTCAGGCATGGAAAAGAGCGTCTTCTCGGTGCCTATCCGGTGACTGCCGTGAACGGAAACACCCACGCCTCCTCCCATGACGATCCCGTTGATCAGTGCGATATAGGGCTTCGGATAGGCCTTGATCGTGGCGTTCAGGGTGTACTCGTCCCGAAAGAACGGCTTGAGGCTCTCTACGTCGCCCGCCATCCGTGTGTCGTAGATGCTTCGGATATCGCCACCGGCGCAAAACGCCTTGCCACCCGCCCCCTTGATGACAATGTGCGCGACGGACGGATCACCGGCCCAGCGCTGCAACTGATCCGCAAGCGCCTTCACCTTTGCATGGGTCAATGCATTGAGAGCCTGCGGCCTGTTCAACGTTACGAACCCGGCTTTGCCGCGAACTTCAAAGAGGATTTCGTCACTCATGCGGACGCCTTGTCAAATGAGAGTCGTTTCAAGGGTTAAGTCGGGGAAATTCAATCAGTCCTTCAATAGCTGCCTGGCTATGATCAGGCGCATGATTTCATTGGTGCCTTCCAGAATCTGGTGCACGCGGACATCTCGGAAAAAACGCTCGATGGGATAGTCGCGCAGATATCCGTACCCCCCATGAAGCTGGAGTGCCTCGTTGACGACCTTGAAGCCCGTGTCCGTTGCCAGGCGTTTGGCCATCGCGGCAAGCCTAGTTGCCTCGTGGGTCTTGCCATCAACAGCAACAGCAGCCTTGTGCAGAAGCAGGCGTGCAGCTTCGAGTTCGGTCGCCATGTCGGCAAGTCGGAACTGAAGAGCCTGAAAATCGGCAATCGGCCTGCCGAACTGCTTGCGTTCCCGCGTGTAGTCAAGAGCATGTTCCAGACAGGCCTGAGCCGCGCCGATCGAACAGGCTCCAATATTGAGCCGTCCACCATCAAGTGCCGACATGGCGATCTTGAAGCCCTGGCCTTCCTCGCCAACGAGGTTTGACTTTGGTACGCGACAATCCTGAAAATTCACTTGCGCGGTCGGCTGGCTCTTCCAGCCAAGCTTGATTTCGTTCGCACCGAAACTCAGTCCGGGCGTTCCCTTCTCCACCAGCAGGCATGAAACACCGGATGGACCATCGCCACCCGTGCGCACCATTACCGCATAGAGATCGCTGACGCCTCCACCTGAGATGAAGGCCTTGGAGCCGTTGAGCACATAATGATCACCGTCGTCCTTCGCACTCGTGCGAAGACTGGCGGCATCGGACCCGGACCCGGGCTCAGTCAGGCAGTAACTCGTCAAGAGCTCCATCGTGCAGAGCCTTGCCAGGAACTTCTGCCGCAAGTGTTCGGATCCGAATGTGTCGATGATCCAGGCCACCATGTTGTGGATCGACAGGTAGGCCGCCGTGGAAGTGCAGCCTTTCGAGAGTTCCTCGAAAATCAAGGCCGCATCGAGACGAGAGAGAGCCGAGCCGCCCACGTCCTCCTTTACATATATGCCACCGAACCCGAGTTCGGCCGCCTTGCGCAGGGTCGGAATCGGAAAGATGCTGTTTTCATCCCAGTGCCGGGCGTTCGGGGCGAGCTCGTCGCGGGAAAAACCCGCGGCCATATCCTGAAAGGCGCGCTGATCTTCGTTTGGTGAAAAGTCCACGTTTATCCTCCCAAAGGCGCAGGTGCGCCGAGTCGTTGAAGGCAAGTTGCCGTACCTGCATTGCGGCTGCACTAAAACATATTTGACGCAAACGTCAAACAATCTCTTTTTTGTTTTTATTTTCAGTTATTTTACAGAATGTTGGAGTGCGTCAATCTGCGTGATAGATTGGCGTTTCACTTCCTTCAGAATACAAGTCAACATTCAAAAAACAGAGCTCGCAGGTTCCATGTCGTCCAAACCGCCCCTTCCGCCGATCACATCCGACCATATGGATACGCTGCTCGCCGGCACCAGAATGCGCCGTAACAGGCAGAGCGACTGGTCGCGCCGGCTCGTGTGCGAACACACATTGACCGTCAATGACCTGATCTGGCCGATCTTTCTCGTCGACGGCGAGAATGTGCGTCAGCCAGTCGCTTCAATGCCGGACGTATTCCGTCTTTCCGTCGATGAAGCCGTTCGCGAGGCAACGCAAGCCGCGGACCTTGGCATTCCGGCTCTCGCCCTGTTTCCCTATACCGATCCCGACCTGCGTGATGACACGGGTTCGGAAGCCCTGAATTCTGAAAATCTGACCTGCCGGGCTCTGCGCGCTATTAAGGCGGAAGGCCTGAATGTCGGTCTGATGACCGACGTCGCGCTCGACCCCTATACAAGCCACGGCCATGACGGGTTGATGGAGGGTGAAACGATCCTCAATGACGAAACAGTCGACCAGCTGTGCAGGCAGGCACTGGTCCAAGCCGACGCCGGGTCGGACGTTATCGCGCCTTCCGACATGATGGACGGCCGGATTGGTGCCATCCGGCAATCCCTTGACAGTCAGAATTTCCGCAACAAGCAGATCATGGCGTATTCCGCAAAATACGCCTCCGCCTTTTATGGCCCTTTCCGGGACGCTGTCGGGTCTTCCGGGACCCTGAGGGGAGACAAGCGGACGTATCAGATGGATCCGGCGAACACCGACGAAGCCCTGCGCGAAGCTGAACTCGACATCGCCGAGGGTGCCGACATGGTGATGGTCAAGCCCGGCCTTCCGTATCTCGACATCGTTCGGCGCATCAAGGACGAATTCCAGGTCCCGACTTATGCCTACCAGGTCTCCGGAGAATACGCGATGATCAAGGCGGCGAGTGCCAATGGCTGGCTTGACGGTGACAGGGCGATGCTGGAAAGCCTTCTGGCATTCAAACGTGCAGGTGCCGACGGGATCCTGACCTATTTTGCGCCAAAGGTCGCGGAGATGCTGGCTCAAGGAAAATAGCAATCCTCTGTTCAGTCCAGACCTTGCAGTTAGTTGGCGCAGGCTGAAATGGCGGTGGTTTCCCAAGTCACATCCATACCAATACACATCACGTCGAGCGGATCTTCCGTCCAAATGGCCACCCCCGACTTGATCCGGGACTGCCTCTGTTGCGCGCATGCCGGGAATTTGCGTTTTCAATGTTCAATCCCCACATGTGCGTCATCACATTTTTGGGAGCATGTTAATGTCCGCAGAAACCTCCGCCGACTATGTTCGTCAGGACGTCTTTGATCCTGTTCGCCACCCGGAACTGTTTTCCGGAGTGCGCAGCCGGCGAATATTTGCGTTCTTCATCGACGTGATCGTGATCGCCCTCCTGACCTTCGGCGCCGGCATCCTGGTATTTTTCCTTGGTGTCTTCACGCTCGGCCTCGGCTTTCTGCTTTACGGCATCCTGCCGGCAGCCGTCGCCCTGCTCTATGTGGCTTTCACGCTTGGCGGACCGCTGGCTTCCACTTTCGGAATGCGTGCCATGGGGCTGGAAATGCGCCTCTGGTACGGTGCCAAACCCTATCCGCTTCTTGCTTCAGTGCATGCGCTTCTGTTCTGGTTTTCCGTTTCGCTGCTGACGCCGCTCGTGCTGTTGGTGTCGCTCTTTTCGGACCGCAAGCGTCTGCTGCATGACATGATCCTAGGCGTGGTTGTGATCAACTCTGCCTATCACCAGCAGTATTTTTACGAGCAGGAGTAGAGTGCTGCCCTCTGCAAGCAGACCGTGTCCGGGCAACGCCTGGCCCATTGCTTGCGCGCACTATCGATGATTTTCAATTCAGCAACGCCAGAGAAAAATTGAGCAAGCCCGCGAACCCGACCCAGAGTGCGTAGGGGAGGAAGAGCGCCGCAGAAACACGATCCGCGCGCCAGTTTTTTCCTACAAACAGAATTATCAATATCAGCATCGCCGCGATCACGGCAAAGGCGGCCCACGTCAGGTGAAAAACAAAAAAGACCGGTGACCAGATCCAGTTCAGTGCCATCTGTCCGTACCAGAATTTCATGGCCATTGACCGAGGTGCTCTCAGAAAGGTCCGCCAACCGGCAACGGCAATGAACACGTACAGAACCGTCCAGACCGGAGCAAAGATCCAGTTCGGAGGGTTGAAAACCGGTTTCTCAAGTTCCTGATACCAACTGCCCGGTGCAGACTGGGTTCCAACAAAAATTCCCATACCGATGACAACGACAAGAAACAGCGCGAGCAACGCTATTGATCGCGGTCGGCGGGGCTGGGTTGGATCGTCGATGGTCATATTAGGGCACACCAGGTTGCATTTGGTCCCAAACTGTCATGTCCCCGGCACCTTTTCCAGAACCGTGTCGCTGTTGATGAGAACCGATTCATATCCCTTGAATTGAAATCGGGTGAAAACACCTGACCGCTTCCGAAATCGAATGCGGAATATCGCCCTGTTTTCACCGCTCTATCGCGTTACCGCGTCTAATCACCGAAAAACCTGAATATTAGAGTCGACTTTAAATTTCAGATTTGGTATTGCTGCGACGCAATCTAACTATTGGAAAACGCTATGTCTTTCTTCAAACGCGTAGGCGCACTCACGTGCGTGTTCGTGGCCGGTAGCCTGTTGGCTGCTCACTCCACAACCGCTCAAGCGGAAGCTCTTACCTTCACCGATATTGCTGGCCGGGAAGTCACCCTGCCGGAGATGCCGGACAAGATCATTCTCGGCGAAGGCCGAATGATGTACGGGATCGCACCGCTCATCGAAGGCAATCCGTTCGAGAAGATCGTCGGCTGGAAAAGTGACCTGGTCCAGTACGATCCGGATGCGTTCCGCAAGTACCAGGGCGTATTCCCGGACGATACGGCGCGGATGATCGACTTCGGCAATCCTTATGCTGGTGATTTTTCCATTGAAGCCGTGCTGGAGGCGGAAACAGACCTGGTGTTGCTTGATGTCGGCAACCTCTTCAAGGCCGAAGAAACAGGCCTCATCGAAAAGCTCGGCAATGCCGGCGTTCAGGTCGCCTTTATCGATTTCCGCCGCAACGCCACGGAGAATGCAGTGCCTTCGATGCTGATCCTCGGCCGGATTTTCGGCGAGGAAAAACGCGCTGCAGAATTTATCGATTTCTACATCGCGCAGATGCGCAAGGTAACGAATATTGTCGACACGATCCCGGCCGAAGACCGCCCGCTTGTCGTCGTTGAAAATGCCGCCGGATGGCAGACCGATTTCTGCTGCCGGTCATTCGGCCCCTATAATTACGGCCGTTTCGTCGAACTCGCCGGAGGCAAGAACTACGGGTCCACGCTTGCCAATGCCTATTCCGTTGATCTGAACCTGGAAGGCATCATCGAAGCGGATCCCGATGTTGTGTTCGGCACAGGTGCGAACTGGAAAGAAGCACGTCCGGAAGTCACCTCGACACTGCTTGGCTACGACGGCGATCCGGAAGTGAACGGCGACCGCCTTTCTGCGCTTGCCGCCCGCCCTGGTTTCGCTGATTTGCGTGCCGTCAAGGAAGGCCGATTCCACTCGATCTATCACCAGTTCTACAATTCACCGTATCACTTCGTGGCAGTCCAGGTCCTGGCGAAATGGCTGCATCCGGAGGATTTTGAAGATCTTGATCCGGAGGCAACCTTCAAGGAACTGCACGGCAGGTTCCTTCCTTATGAGCCTTCCGGTCAATTCTGGATCTCCCTGAACAACTAGAACCGACACACCCGATGGCTCCGCAATATCTGATTGCGGGGCCTGTTTTTCATGGAATTTTCATGTCTGACGGAACCTTGCTAACATCAGAGGCGTTGTCACTTGTACGTGCCTACAAACGACGCAGCATGCGCCGTATTACCCTCGTAATTCTTGCCTTTTTTTGCCTTGCCGTCCTGGTCGTCATCGATGTCACCACCGGCCCGGCCGATCTGACAATCTGGCGAACGATTGAAGTGATCTTCGATCGCGCCAGCGCCACTCCCAAAGAAGACGTCATCATCTGGCAACTGCGCCTTCCGGTCGCCATCATGGCCGTCGCAGTGGGCGCAATGCTCGGTGTCGCCGGTGCAGAAATGCAGACGATCCTCAACAATCCGCTCGCCGATCCGTTTACGCTTGGGCTGAGTTCTGCAGCCGGATTCGGCGCTGCCCTTGCCATCGTGCTCGGCTGGTCTGTGATCCCGGGTGTTGGAGGACTGTTCGTTTCGGTGAACGCGTTTGTATTCGCGATGATTACGTCCTGCGCCTTGTTCCTGTTTACCAGATTGCGCGGCGTCACTCCGGAAGCCATGATCCTTGTCGGAATCGCAATGCTGTTCACTTTCAACGCGTTGCTGGCCTTTCTGCAATACGGCGCTTCGGAAATTCAACTCGCGCAGCTGATTTTCTGGCAATTGGGTTCCCTTGCCCGTGCCACGTGGTCAAAGGTTGGCATCTGCTTCCTGATCCTTGTACTCACCCTGCCCTGGTTCATGAACCGCTCCTGGGCATTGACCGCGCTGCGCATGGGCGAGGACAAGGCAGCCGCGCTGGGCGTCAATGTCTCCATATTGCGGATCGGAGTGCTTGCCGGCGTTTCTCTGCTTTCCGCCGTCGCGGTCTCCTTTGTTGGGGCCATTGCCTTCGTCGGTCTCGTCGGACCGCACATAGCACGCATGATCGTTGGTGAAGACCAGCGCGGTTTTCTGCCGTTGTCCGCCTTGTGCGGTGCCCTTATTCTCTCCGGTACGTCAATAGCATCGAAGGCAATCACACCTGGTATCGTCTACCCGATCGGCATGATCACCTCGCTGATCGGCATTCCTTTCTTCATTCTGCTCATTCTCGGGCAGAGAAAGAGGCACTGGCAATGAGTGCGCTGTCTGCCGAGAACATCAGCTTCTCTTATGGTTCGAGACAAATTTTCGACGCCATCGCCTTCGAACCGATTGTCCCCGGACAGCTTACCGCTCTCATCGGGCCGAATGCGGCCGGCAAATCTACCCTGTTTCGTCTGATTGCAGGGCTTTTGCCCCTCCAGTCAGGCAAGGTCCACCTCGGCAATATCGACCTCGACAGCCTTTCGACTCGCGCGAGGCTTAAGCGTGTGTGTTTCATGCCGCAGTTTTTTACCGCGAATGCGGCTCTTACCGTCTTCGATGTAGTCATGATGGCGCACAAACAGTTGAAGGGTTGGCGCGTCAGCGATGCAGACATGATTGCGGTCGGTACGGCTCTGCATGAGGCCGGCATCGGTCATCTGGCCGAAGCCTATGTGAGCGAGCTCTCCGGAGGGCAGTCGCAACTGGTTTCGGTAACGCAAGCGCTGATCCGGAATTCGGATGTCTATCTGTTTGACGAGCCGACATCCGCACTCGACCTGCGCCACCAACTGGACGTGTTAGGTCAGATAAAGTCGGCGGTCGTCCGGCGCGGTGCCGTCGGTGTCGTCGCGCTTCACGATCTCAATCTGGCTGCTCGTTTCGCGGACAATCTGATCCTGCTCGGTGAAGGCCGAATTCTGGCACAGGGTTCACCCAGGCAGGTGCTGCGCGCGAATGCGATTGCCAAGACTTACGGGGTTGCGATCGAGACTTCACAGGGGCCCAGAGAGGAACTCATCGTCCATGCTTACGCGTCGTAATTTCATGTTTTCCGTGGCTGCAATGGCGGGCACCGGGTCTGCACTGGCCTGCCCGGCTCCAGCGTCGGTCGGTAATGCGCACAGCGTCCTGATGCTAAATGCGGCTTGTGGGGATCCTGACACGCCGAATGTGTTTGAACCCGCGATTCTAAGGATCAAACCCGGCGACAGTGTCACGTTCGTCCCGACTGACGCAGGCCACAATTCTGCATCGAAACGCGGAATGATCCCGAACGGTGCGGACGCCTGGAACGGAGCAATGGACACAAACCTGACAGTCGAATTTCCGATACCGGGCATTTACGGGCACATCTGCCTGCCACACTACGAATGGGGAATGGTGGGTCTGATCGTGGTTGGAAATGACCTGTCGAATCTGCATTCCGTGAAAAAGGTCAGGCACCCGGGCAGCGCGCGCAAAGTCTTTCGTTCGCTCCTGAAAGAGCTTGAAGCATAGGAATTGTCGTGAGCGAGAATCTGATTGATACCTGGTCGAAACGTGATGCTGAAGAAGACAGCATGACAACAGAACACGCCTGGATCTGGCGAGAAATGATTGCAGCGGTCGGCGAGACTGATTTCACCAACGCAAAAGTTCTCGATTTCGGCTGCAATCAGGGTGGATTTCTGAGACTGCTTTATGACCTTCGTCGCTATGCCGCTGCCGTTGGAGTGGATATCGCACAGAAAGCTATTGCGCGCGCTGAAGCTCAAAAAGGCGATCGGCCCATCACCTATCGCGCCACAGACCGATTGTCGGATATCGGAGATGGTTTTGACATCGCTTTCAGTCACGAAGTCATCTACCTGATCGAAGATCTTGAGCGGCACGCCGGCGACATCAGGAAGGTTTTGAAACCGGGAGGGGATTATTATGCGGTCACCTGCTGTCACAGTGACAGTCCGCTCTGGCACTCCTGGCGACCCAAAATTCAGGAGTTTTCAAACGTTCCGGTCCCAAATCACAGTGTGTCGGATATTGCCGAGGCCTTTCGGCGCGCCGGGTTTCAGGTTTCGGTTCAGCGATTTCTGGCAAGCGCCTTCGTGCCTCTCGGCGGCGCGAGTGACTATTTTCCGACGGATGTCGACCGCATTGAGACTTACAGTCGCTGGAAGCTCATGTTCCAGTTCACATCAGGCGCCTAGAAAGACACTGTTCGAATTCTGTCAGGGTGTCCCTGACGCCAGACATGCCGTCCTTCGCCAGTATTTTTTCAAACCTTATGTTGGCAAGAGCCAATCCAACGCGTATCAGACGCAAACACTATCATAAGCTCTTTCAATGAGCGGACCGCCTGTTTTAAACTGTGCGTTCGTCAAGACTGGCATTGGGCAGGTGAATGCACTCAGTTGATATTGCGATGGCGCTGACCTTTCTGGTGATCGCGTCGACCGTTATCCTGTACGCCTTGGAGCGCTATCCGATTGAAACGGTCGCTCTGGGGTCAGTGACCGCGTTCATTGTCATTTTTTCTGTTCTTCCGGTCGAAACACCTGACGGCAAGGCCGTAACCACCGCCGATTTTCTAACCGGGTTCGCAAATCCCGCGCTGGTCACCGTGATCTGCCTGCTGATCATCGGCCAGGGATTGTTCCAGACGGATGCGCTGGAAGGGCCGGCAAAGGCAATCGTGAGGATGACACGCGGCCGCTCGGCATTTGCGACCATTCCGATACTGCTCGCTGTGGCCGTTCTCAGCGCCTTCCTGAACAACACTCCCGTTGTCGTCATGTTCCTGCCGATCCTGACCGCAGTTGCCGCCACGGTCGGGCAGTCGCCTTCCCGTGTCCTGATGCCGCTGTCGTTCATTGCGATTCTCGGTGGCATGATCACGCTGATCGGGTCGTCCACCAACCTTCTGGTCGCCAACTACGCCGCGCAGACCTCCGATCTCAGGCTGACCTTCTTCAGTTTCACGCCGATCGGTCTGATCGTGGCGAGCGCCGGAGCGGTCTATGTGTTCTTCGTCATGCCGTATCTGATGACCACACGGAAAACCATGGCAGAGGAATTCCAACCAACTTCGGGCAAGCAGTTCATTGCCCAGATCGAAATCACATACGGACATCCCCTTGTCGGGGTCGAGGCTGTCTCGGGCATGTTCCCCAATCTGAAGGACATGACCGTCCGACTGGTTCAACGCGGGCAAAAACCCATCCTGCCACCTTTCGAAAACGTGGTTCTGTCGCCGGGGGACACGGTCATCGTCGCAGCGACACGGAACGCGCTTGCAAACGCGCTGGCGCGCCGCCAGCCTCTGATGGAGACCGACGCGGAAAACAGTAGCGCAGGACGAGATCAGCAGCCGGTTCAGCCTGGCTCCATCAGCCTTGCCGAGGTGGTTGTCGCGCCCGCGTCCAGACTGATGGGCAGAACTTTGCCGCAATCGGGGTTTTATGCCGACACAGGCTGTCTCGTCATGGGCATTCAGAGACGCAGTCGCATGCCGCGCATGGCAATGAACGACATCCGGCTTGAAGCGGGAGACGTTCTGCTGGTCGCCGGAAATGAAGGCGAGATCGGACGCCTGCGTGGCAACAGGGACGTCCTTCTTCTGGACTGGTCAACAACGGAGGTGCCGCGCCGGCGTTACGCGCCACGAGCACTGGCCATTTTCGCATGTGTGGTCATTCTGGCCGCTACCGGACTGGTCCCGATCGTATCGGCTGCCATCGGCGGCACATTTGCGATGATTGCGTCTGGTTGCCTCAACATTCGCCAGGCCATGCGGGCGATCGACAGCCGGATCTTCATGCTCGTCGGCGCATCGCTTGCCGCGGCAGTCGCGCTGGAAGCGACGGGTGGTGCAACCGCAATTGCCACAGGGCTCGTTTACGTGCTGCAAGGGGCATCGGCAGCGACAATTTTGTCGGCACTTTTCTTCATCGTCATGGTACTGACGAACTTTCTTTCCAACAATGCAGCCGCCGTTCTGTTCACTCCAATCGCCATCAACCTGGCCAACCAGATCGGACAACCGCCGGAAGCATTCGTGGTCTGCCTGATCATCGCGGCCAATACTTCCTTCGCAACACCGGTGGGCTATCAGACCAACCTGATCGTCATGGGTCCGGGTCACTACAGATTTAGCGACTTCATCCGGGCCGGAGCACCGCTTGCGCTTATTTTATGGTTGACCTTCTCGTTGGTCGCGCCATGGTATTACGGGATGTAGAACAAGATTTGAGGTATCTCGGGACAACACGGTGACACGCCACCCAACAGACCATCCGCAATTCTATCTTACCGCGCCTGCGCCCTGCCCTTATCTGGGCGGCAAGCAGGAGCGTAAGGTGTTCACGCATCTGGTGGGACATGGTGCCCCGGCCCTCAACGAGGTTCTGACGCAGGGCGGTTTCCGGCGCAGTCAGAACATTGCCTACCGCCCGGCATGCGAACAGTGCCAGGCGTGCGTTTCCGTTCGGGTCCGCGTCAACGATTTCAAATGGAGCAAATCGTTCAAACGTGTCTGGAAAACCGGTTCAGAGCTGATCGGTGCACGGCTCCCGGCCAGCCCTTCCGCGGAACAGTACGATCTGTTCAGGGACTATCTGCAGGAACGTCATGAAGACGGCGGCATGACCGAAATGAGCGTTCTCGATTACGCGATGATGGTCGAGGATACCCATGTCGAAACGTTGGTGATCGAGTATCGCAGAAGGGGACCAGACAGTTTCGTTACCGGAACCGGCGACGGCCCTCTGCTTGGCGTTGCGCTCAGTGATCAACTGTCCGACGGGCTTTCCATGGTCTATTCCTTTTACGACCCCAATTACACCGACACGGCGCTCGGCACCTACATGATCCTGGATCACATCGAACGCGCACGCAAAATGCGCCTTCCCTATGTCTATCTCGGGTACTGGGTCGGAGGATCAGCGAAGATGGCCTACAAGGCGCGCTTCAGACCTCAAGAGCATCTAGGCCCCAACGGCTGGACCATCGCAGACACCGAGGCAACGAACTCTGAAACCTGACCAGTCTGCAGACCGGTTGTCAGGCCTCGGGAATATGAGTGCGGATCTTGTCGAATACCGACCGGAACATGTCTTCGGTCAGACGGCCGGTGTTGGTGTTGTATCGGGAGCAATGATAGCTGTCGAATAGCGACATATCATGTCCCGGGAGGTCATGTTCCGCGCAATGAGCGAACGGAAAACTGGCGCGTCGCAATTCAAGGGCGGACAGGAAGGTCTCATGCGCGATCCGGCCAAGCGCAAGCACTGCGCGGATGGACGGATTGGCGGCCAACGTGGACAGCAGATAGGGCCTGCAGGTCCTGATCTCCGGTCCTGTTGGCTTGTTCTGAGGGGGAAGGCAGCGGACTGCATTGGTGATCATTGCGTCGCAAAGTGTCAGCCCGTCATCTGACCGTGCCAGATAAGTGCCTCGTGCAAATCCGTATTCAAGCAAGGTTTGATAAAGAAGATCGCCGGCATAGTCCCCGGTGAAAGGCCGTCCCGTACAATTGGCCCCTTTCATGCCGGGGGCCAGACCTATGATGAGCAGCCGCGGTGCTTTTGACGTAAATGAAGCCACCGGGGCATTGTGCCAATCAGGATGCACCGCCCGCAGTTCTTCGCGAAACGCCACCAGACGCGGACAGTCCGGACAATCCATGGGTGGATCGACCGGACCGGTATTTCCTTCAAGTCCAGACATCAGGGGAACTCAGTAGTCGTCCTCGTCGTCGTGGTCCATCTGCGGTGCCATTTGCGGGCGCACCGGACGCTCCGACGGATCCCGGCCGATCTTGTTGGCAAGACTTGCCAGATCAATAAAATGATCCGCCTGACGGCGAAGATCGTCGGCAATCATGGGCGGCTGGGTTTTCAAGGTGGACACCACGCTGACTTTGCGCCCCTTGCGTTGAAGCGCCTCTACCAGCGATCTGAAATCGCCATCACCCGAAAACAGAACGATATGGTCAACTGTTTCAACAAGTTCCATGGCATCGACAGCAAGTTCGATATCCATGTTGCCTTTGACTTTCCGTCTTCCGGCACTGTCGACGAATTCCTTTACCGGCTTGGTAATAACCTTGTAGCCGTTGTAATCCAGCCAATCTATAAGTGGCCGAATGGACGAGTATTCCTGATCCTCGATCAGCGCAGTATAATAATACGCGCGCAAAAGATATGCCTGTCCCTGGAACTCCTTCAACAGCCGTTTATAGTCGATATCAAAACCGATCGCCTTGGCCGTCGAATACAAGTTGGCTCCGTCAATGAACAAAGCAACTTTTTCTCGAGCGTCAAACATATTAGATGAAACCTTTCCGAGTTAAATGCGTCTTCAAGGAGAGTCACCAACGGTCCGGCACCCGCAGCCGCAGTCGTTCATGTCTACCAATAAGGTCAACGCATTTTTGCTGAGATGACACCTACCGCACATTGCCGCTTCACTCAGCTTATTGTTTTGTTTTTCCCACCGACCCTGTTGATTCTTGTAGGTCCGCTGTAGTGCCCTACACTATAATATTGGACCGCCGCAACGCAAAAGCGAGTGGAGCTAAGAAAAATCGATAAAAACCCTGCTAAAAGTGACGTTTTCCTCCCAAATCCGACAAGGGGTTGCTTTTTCGAATAGTGATCTCTATACGCTGTTTTTTCAAGTTCATTTAGCCTATGGAGACGTCGAATGGCGCGCGTGACCGTCGAGGACTGCATCGACAAGGTCGAAAACCGGTTTGAGCTGGTGCTGCTTGCTGCGCATCGCGCTCGCATGATCTCTAGCGGTTCGCCGCTGACAATTGATCGCGACAATGACAAGAATCCCGTCGTTGCGCTGCGCGAGATCGCCGAGCAGACCGTCAGCCCGGAAGACATGAAAGAAGACCTGATCCACTCGCTTCAGAAGTTCGTGGAAGTGGACGAACCCGAGACAGAGGCTGTGCCGGTTGTTCCGTCCGCCAATCAGCATCAGGTAACCCAGGTCAACAACGTGGACGACGGTGCGGTGGAATTCGACCGCATGTCCGAGGAAGATCTGTTGCGCGGTCTGGAAGGTCTGGTTCCGCCGGAGCGGACCGACGACGTCTGATTTTTCGTCCAGTTCCCGCCTGAATTGCGGATGTTTTCCCGCGTTGTTTCAGGCGGATTTTCTTTATCCGACTGATATCTCAGCCGGTTTTCTGGGTCGGTTGCGGCCATGATGCGTCAATATGAACTCGTTGAACGAGTTACGCGTTACAATCCGGAAGCTGACGAAGCCTTGCTCAACAAGGCTTATGTCTATGCCATGCAAAAGCACGGCTCCCAGATGCGGGCATCCGGCGACCCCTATTTTTCACATCCCCTCGAAGTCGCTGCGATCCTGACCGATCTTCGGCTGGATGACGCAACCATCGCAGTCGCCCTTCTTCATGACACCATCGAAGATACGGACGCGACCCGGGCTGAAATCGACTCCCTGTTCGGTGAGGAGATCGGCAAGCTGGTCGAGGGCCTGACGAAAATCAAGCGACTTGATCTGGTCTCTCAAAAGGCCAAGCAGGCAGAAAACTTCCGCAAGCTGTTGCTCGCCATCGCGGACGATGTGCGTGTCCTGCTGGTCAAACTTGCGGACCGGTTGCACAACATGCGCACCCTGCAGCACATGCCGCAGCACAAGCGCGGCCGGATTGCCGAAGAAACAATGGAAATCTATGCCCCGCTCGCCGGACGCATGGGCATGCACGACATGCGTGAGGAGCTGGAAGACATCTCCTTTCATATCCTCAACCCGGAAGCCTACGAAACCATCACGGACCGGCTTGCGGATCTGCGGGAGAAAAACCGGGACCTGATTGCCGACATTGAAACGACGCTGACCGAACGCCTCAGCGAACGCGGCATGGCGGCCGAGGTCACGGGACGCGAAAAACGCCCCTATTCGATCTTTCGTAAAATGCAGCGCAAGGCCATTGGATTTGAGCAACTCTCCGACATTTACGGTTTCCGTGTAACGGTCGGAACCGTCGAAGCCTGCTATCGCGTCCTCGGCGTGATCCATACGACCTGGCCAACGGTTCCCGGGCGCTTCAAGGATTACATCTCCACGCCGAAGCAGAATGACTACAAGTCAATCCACACAACAATCGTCGGCCCTTCACGACAGCGGGTCGAGCTGCAAATCCGGACAATTTCCATGGACCGGGTCGCAGAATACGGCATTGCAGCCCACGCGCTTTACAAGGATGGCGAGTTCGGCGGCAGGAATATTGCGCGCCATACGGAAGACTGCCGTGCCTTTGAATGGCTGCGCCGCACCACGGAACTGCTGGCGCAGGGCGATACGCCTGAAGAATTTCTTGAGAACACCAAGCTGGAACTGTTCCACGACCAGGTGTTCTGTTTCACACCGAAAGGCCGTTTGATCGCCCTTCCGCGCGGCGCAACCCCGATCGATTTCGCTTACGCGGTTCACACCGGCATCGGCAACACCTGTGTCGGCTGCAAGATCAACGGCAAGATCATGCCGCTCGTGACAGAGCTTCACAACGGCGACGAGGTGGAAATTATCCGCTCGCCCGCCCAGACACCTCCTCCGGCCTGGGAAGCGATCGCAGTGACCGGCAAGGCCCGCGCCGCGATCAGGCGCGCGACCCGCGAATCCGTCCGCAAACAATATGGCGCTCTGGGTGAACACATTCTGATGCGGGCGTTCGCACGCGCGGACAAGGTGTTTTCAGAAGATCTTCTTGAAGCGGTTCTGGGAAGACACCATCAGTCGAGCGTCGCCGACCTGATGGCCGCGGTCGGCAGGGGCGATCTCAGCGCGCAAGCTGTCTTGAAGTCGACCCATCCGGACTATCAGGACGAGAGGGTTGCGATATCCGGTCCGCCAATGGAAGAAGGCTGGTTCGGCCTGAAGCAGGGTCACGGTCTGAAGTTCCGGATCCCTCCCGGTGACCTGGAAGACGGCAAATCCCGGTCAGACCAGGAAACCGATCTCGGCGAAGGTCCTGCCCTGCCCATCCGTGGATTGTCAGGTGACATTCCGGTCAGTTTCGCTCCCGATGGCGGTGCCGTTCCCGGAGATCGGATTGTCGGCATCTTGATCCCTTCGGACGGACTGACCATCTATCCGATACAATCGCCGTCGCTCAAGGAATTCGATGACCAGACTGAACGTTGGGTGGACGTGCGTTGGGACATTGATATCAACAACCCGGAGCGTTTTCCGGCGCGCCTGGATATTTCGGCTGCAAACGAGCCCGGCTCTCTGGCTGCAATTGCACAGGTCATTGGCGAGAACAGCGGAAATATCGATAATGTGAAGATGGTCCAAAGGGCCTCTGACTTCCACCAAATGATCATTGACCTGGAGGTCTGGGACCTGAAACACCTGAACCGCATTATCAATCAATTGCGTTCAAAGCCGAATGTTTCAAGCGTCAACCGGGTCAACGGATAAGATGCAGATTAACAGGGATCCTGATTCATGAACCGCGACGAAGTGTTGTCCTTATTCCGCGAAGCCGGCGCAATCCTGGAAGGGCATTTTATCCTGACATCAGGACTGCGCAGCCCCGTCTTTCTTCAAAAGGCACGGGTATTCATGTATCCGGACAAGACTGAAAAACTTTGCAAGGCATTGGCAGACAAGATCCGGGATGCCGGTCTTGATGATGTCGACTACATCATCTCCCCTGCACTCGGCGGTCTGATTCCCGGGTATGAAACGGCACGTCATCTGGATGTCCCGGCCATGTGGGTCGAACGCGAAGACGGCGAATTCAGGCTCCGCCGCTTCGATCTTCCCAAAGGGGCAAGAGTGATTGTCGTTGAGGATATAGTAACGACAGGTCTATCGAGCCGGGAAACGGTAACCTCGTTGAAAGCTCTTGGTGCTGAAGTCCTTGGCGTGGCCTGCCTGATCGACCGGTCCGGTGGCGAAGCTGACGCGTCGGTTCCGATCATTGCACTGGCCGAATACAAGGTACCGGCTTACGAGCCGGATAACCTGCCACCCGAACTGGCAGCTCTTCCGGCCATAAAACCGGGAAGCCGCGGCCTGAGCTGAACAAGAACGACCTGACAGGACAAGAAACCAATTCATGCTGTTCCAACGCAGAAATAGACCATCGCGCATCGAGCGCCTGCGCGTTGCGGTCTGGCCCCGGAACAGCTGGGCCCGCTCAACGAGATATTTCGGCAAACGGGTCCTCAGACTTACCGCAACCCCGCATGCTATTGCAGTCGGATTTGCTGCCGGTGCCTTTGCGTCTTGTACGCCCCTGGTCGGGTTCCACTTTCTGACGGCGTTCGGCGCTGCTTACATTGTGCGCGGAAACATGATTGCCGCCGCGCTCGGAACGTCAATCGGCAATCCCCTCACGTTTCCGTTCATCTGGGCTTTCACTTTCAAGATCGGCCAGTGGATCCTGCATGGAAGAGCTCCGAAAGCGGATCCGCATCAGGTTCACCAGAGGTTTCAGGAAGGTCTGTTCGAAAAGTCTTTCGATGCCCTCTGGCCCATGCTCAAGCCAATGTTTATCGGAGCAGTTCCTCTCGGTCTTGTTGTCGGCACGCTTTCATATGTCATCGTGTACAAGAGTGTGGAAGTCTATCAACGCCGCAGGCGCCAGACACTGGCAAACACCGACAAAACTCCCTATTCCGCACCTGCTTCAACCGTTGAAGAAGACGGCAATGGTTGAGTTTTCCCAAAACCTGCCCAAATAAAGCGTCGCAGACAATTCAAAGACGGATCAAAGACTGATGATCTTGGGAATCGGCGGCGACCTGATCGATATTCGGCGGATCGAAAAAACCCTGAAACGGATCGGCGACCGTTTCACAAACAGGGTCTTTACCGAAATTGAACGGACCAGGTCCGACAGACGCACTGAGCGGGCTGCGTCCAACGCCAAGCGTCTTGCTGCCATGATACCGAGTGGTTTCCGGACCACAATCGATCTGACCTTCCCGGACAAATTCCCGCTCGCGCAGGCATTTTCCGTCATTTCCGCCTGGCCGTCCCGCTGGCCAGAACTCCCATCAACAGGTTCTGCATGAACAGCGACTTTGACGGTGTTCGTCGCATTGCTTCCGCCGACGTGAACCGTTAAGAGTTCCGCTCGGGTACGGCCACGAGAATCTGAACCGCCAACAATTGCTTCAAGGGATATTATGAGCGTGTCTGAAAACAAGAAAGAAACGGACGGCGGTCTTTACGAGACTGTGAAGGTCGTAGTTCAGGCACTGCTTCTTGCCCTTATTGTGCGGACGTTCCTTTTCCAGCCATTCAACATTCCCTCCGGATCCATGAAGGATACGTTGCTGATCGGCGACTATCTGTTCGTCTCCAAATACAGCTATGGCTATTCGCGCTATTCGTTTCCATTCGGGATTGTTCCGTTTTCAGGAAGGATCTGGTCCGAGGAACCCGAGCGTGGTGACGTAGCGGTGTTCAAATTGCCGACAGACACCTCAATCGATTACATCAAGCGCGTGATAGGTTTGCCAGGCGATACGATCCAGGTTCTGGAAGGCGTGGTCCATATCAATGGAGAGCCCGTCAAGCGGGAGCAAATCGATGACTATATCGAGACTTCACCATCCGGTGCAGTCCGCCGCGTTCCCCGCTTCCGTGAAACCCTGCCAAACGGCGTTTCTTACGACACACTCGAACTGACGACACGCGGGCAATTGGACAATACGCGTGAATACGAGGTGCCGGAAGGTCACTTCTTCATGATGGGCGATAACCGGGACAACTCGATTGACAGCCGGGTTCTGGCCAAAGTCGGATATGTGCCACTTGAAAATTTCATGGGACGCGCCGAAATTCTGTTCTTCTCGGTTGGTGACGGTAAGCCGGCGTGGCACATCTGGAGCTGGCCATGGACAGTGCGCTGGGATCGCATCGGCAGAACACTCTGAGGAATAGCCGAGTGGAGGCCCGACTGCCCCATGGCCAAAAGCAGGCTGCATGACACAAAAGCGAAAACAAAACGCGGTATCGGCGCTCAAGGCAGCCTTGCAGTACGAGTTCAGTGATCTTGAGCTTCTCAGGGTTGCCCTGACACACGCAAGTGCCCTTGCCCCGTCAGAAACCGTATCAGGTAGCTATCAACGGCTCGAATTCCTTGGCGACCGTGTGCTCGGCCTTGCAATTGCTTCCATGCTGCACTTGCATTTTCCAAAGGCGGATGAAGGAGAGCTCGCTCGGCGATTCAACCACATGGTCAAACGCGAAACCTGCGCCGAAATCGCGCAAGAGCTCGGCGTCGGCGATGCCATGCGGATCGGACTAGCGGAAGCGCAGACCGGCGGCCGAAAAAAGACGGCACTGCTGGCCGATATCTGTGAGGCCGTAATTGCCGCCATTTACCTGGACGGCGGCTTTGAGGCGGCTGCAGACTTTGTAAAGCGCCTTTGGGAACCGCGTATGTTATCGTGGACGGGCCCGTTGCGCGATGCCAAGACCACGCTGCAGGAATGGGCTCAATCGAAGAGCCTGCCGACGCCACATTACGAAGTCACTGGGCGCGACGGCCCGGACCACGAACCCAGCTTTACCGTCTCGGTGATCGTGCGGGGGCTGGCGTCCGGCGAGGGCAAGGGAGGCTCGAAGCGTATCGCGGAACAGAACGCCGCTGAAGCAGTCTTGCGCCGGGAAGGCGTCTGGAAGGAATAACAGTATTTTGAGCGACGAGAACGACACAGGCGAACCGATTGACGAGGATGAAGGGTTTGTGCCGCCGAAAGGCCGGTTCGACATTCCCTTGCCTGAACCGCTTGCCCAGATGCCGAGCGACACGAAGGCCGGGTTCATAGCTTTGATCGGCGCTCCCAACGCGGGCAAGTCGACCCTGATCAATCAACTCGTCGGCACCAAGGTTTCGATTGTCACGCACAAGGTGCAGACAACACGCTCGATCGTACGCGGTGTCGCGATGCACGGCTCTGCGCAACTGGTCTTCATCGACACACCGGGAATTTTCAAGCCGAAGCGCCGTCTCGACCGGGCAATGGTCGACACTGCCTGGGGCGGCGCCCGCGACGCCGACCTGATCGCTCTGCTCATCGATGCGCGCAAGGGGATCGATGAGGAGGTTGAAAACATTCTCAAACGCCTCAAGAGCCAGTCCGCGCCCAAGGTTCTGATCCTCAACAAGACCGATGTCGCAAAACGGGAAAAGCTTCTGCAGCTTGCGCAAAGGGCCAACGAATATCTGGAATTCGAGGAAACATTCATGGTCTCGGCCCTTACCGGAGACGGTATCGCGACCATACTCGATCACTTCGCCTCGAAGGTACCTGAAGGACCTTGGCTCTACCCGGACGACCAGCCGTCCGACCTGCCGCTGCGTATTCTGGCCGCTGAAATCACCCGGGAAAAACTGTTCGAACGCCTGCATCAGGAACTGCCCTATATCTCAACGGTGGAAACCGAACAGTGGCAGACACGCAAGGATGGATCCGCACGCATCGAACAGACCATCTATGTTGAACGGAGCAGTCAGAAAAGCATTGTTCTGGGCAAGGGCGGGCAGACGATCAAGGCAATCTCAAAGGCTGCCCGGGAAGAACTCTCCGACATCATCGAGACCCCCGTGCATCTGTTTCTTTTCGTGAAAGTGCGCGAAAACTGGGCCGACGATCCCGAACGCTACCGGGAGATGGGTCTCGAATTTCCGAAGTGATTGAGGGTAAGGTCGAATCCAGTCTTGAATCGGCCAAATCTAGCGCAGGGTATTGGACTTGGAGTGGACCAGCCGCGGCGTGGTACTGACCACACGCAAGCACGGCGAAAACGACATCATTCTGGAGGCCCTGACCCTCGATCATGGCCGGCACCTGGGCCTTGTCCGGGGTGGCCGCTCCCAACGCAACCGGCCCTTTCTGCAACCCGGCAACGAACTGGATCTGACCTGGAAAGCGCGCCTGGCGGATCACCTCGGGCATTTCCAGCTCGAAGCGCAGACACTGCGTGCCGGCGAACTCATGACGACAGCGATCGGCCTCGCCAGTCTGCAGCACCTCGCATTCCTTTTGCGATTACTGCCGGAACGGCACCCCTACCCGCACCTTTACGACGCCCTGAACGTGGTTCTGGAGCATCTTGACGAACCCGATGCCGCAGCCGCTCTGCTGATCCGTTTCGAACTGGAACTGTTGCGGGACCTTGGAACCGGCCTTGATCTGGAGGCTTGCGCCGCGACGGGCCAAAAGGATGATCTGGTCTATGTCTCGCCCAAATCCGCGCGTGCGGTCAGCCGGGAGGCCGGCAAGCCCTATCACGACAAGTTGCTTCCCCTGCCCTCGTTTCTTGTCGATGGCCAGCGCCAGGCTGGAAGTGAGCTGACATGGACCGATGTCACGCAAGGCTTTGAGCTGACAAGCTTCTTCGTATCACGCCATTTACGGGAGCGTGACGGTACCGACGGTGGCACACGCGAGCAGGTCATGAGCGCCCTGGAACGACGCTACCGAGAGAATTTTCCCTGGAATTTCCTATAGCTGTCAGTCGTCTATCGGACCGACGAGGCGCCAAACGAAACTTTTTTCCGAGCCAGAATAATAAATGTGTTTCGCGACACCCTTGACGCTCTCAATCGGTACAAAACCCGTTGCTGACAAAACCCGGCTATCGATGGAGTTGTCACGATTGTCTCCCATGAAGAATAGATGTCCTTCCGGCACGACATATTCTTGTGTGTTGTCAAGCTGACCATCCTCGACATATTCCAGAACTTGGTATTGCCTTCCGTTTGGCAAGGTCTCGATGAACCTCTTCATCGTTTCACCAGTAAGCGACCCGTTACCAACAACGAAATCGTCTTTCCAAACGCGCTCTATGGGTACGTCGTTAATGAAAACCTCACCCATTCGGACCTGAATCCGCTCTCCAGGCAAACCGATCAACCGTTTTACGTAATCCGCACCAGCCTTGTCATTCCAGAACACAAGGACATCTCCGCGATTTGGGCTGTATTTTTCCCCAAACACCGAAAACACCTTTTTTATCAGGAATTGATCACCGACCTCCAATGTCGGCAGCATACTGGAAGCTGGAATATTGTAATGTTTCGCTCTGTGTAAATAAGAACCCGAAATCTCAGCCAAAAACAAAACAACAACAACTGCAAAAAACAATAAAATAATTGACATTTTGGCTTTCTTCGACATTACTTCTTTGTTCCTTTAAACAATGGCAAATTCAAATTCACTATTTATGCTTCATCGTCAAAATCTTCAACTTCAATTTGCACCACGACACTGAATTCAAAAAACCTGAAAAATATGTGTGTCTATATCCACGCGACAAGAGAGTGCCTAAATCCGTTGAAAATCCGTTGAAAATCCGGCCTTTCGGCATGCAATTCCGCTTGGGTGAATTGCGCGGACCATGCGAAACCGCTAGCAAACAGACATGGGAAAAGAGACGACACCACCACCGAGCGGCATTGAAGGGATCAACCTTCGCGATGCGCTGGAAGAACGTTACCTCGCCTATGCACTGTCGACCATCATGCACAGGGCCTTGCCGGATGTCCGAGACGGGCTGAAGCCGGTTCACAGGCGTCTTCTCTATGCGATGCGTCTTTTGAAACTGGATCCCGGCGCAGGCTTCAAGAAATGCGCTCGCGTGGTCGGCGATGTCATCGGTAAATACCATCCGCATGGCGATCAGGCCGTCTATGATGCACTTGTACGCCTCGCCCAGGACTTTGCCCAACGCTATCCGCTGATCGACGGTCAGGGCAATTTCGGCAATGTCGACGGCGACAATGCTGCTGCCATGCGGTACACCGAAGCGCGCATGACCGACACGGCCAAGCGACTGCTCGACGGACTTGACGAAAATGCCGTCGATTTCCGGGAAACCTATGACGGCGAAGACAAGGAACCGATTGTCCTGCCGGGCGGATTCCCGAACCTCCTGGGCAACGGCTCCTCAGGCATCGCCGTCGGCATGGCAACATCGATCCCGCCGCACAACGCCTTTGAGCTCTGCCAGGCATGCCTGCACCTGATCAAGAATCCGAAGGCGGAAGTTGACGAACTGCTGGAGCATATCAAGGGACCGGATTTTCCGACCGGTGGCCTGCTTGTCTCCGACCAGGGCTCCATCCGCGAAGCTTATGCGACCGGACGTGGCAGTTTCCGCGTGCGTGCACGCTGGGAGGTCGAGGATCTTGGCCGCGGGCAATGGGCGATCGTTGTCACTGAAATTCCGTACCAGGTTCAAAAGTCGCGCCTGATCGAAAAGATTGCCGAATTGCTGACAGTCCGGAAACTGCCATTGCTCGACGACGTTCGCGATGAATCTGCCGAGGATATCCGCGTCGTTCTGGTTCCGCGCTCGCGCAATGTCGACGCAAATATCCTGATGGAGTCCCTGTTCAAGCTGACCGACCTGGAAAACCGGTTCTCCTTGAACATGAACGTTCTTTCCATGGGCAAGGTGCCCATGGTGATGGGCGTGAAACAGGTGCTGCGCGAATGGCTCGATCACCGCAAAGTTGTTCTGGTCCGCCGCTCCGAGCACAGACTTGGCCAGATCAACCATCGACTCGAGGTTCTGGAAGGCTATTTGATCGCCTACCTCAATCTGGACGAGGTGATCCGGATCATCCGTGAGGAAGACGATGCCAAGGCCGAACTGATCAGGACCTTTGAACTGACTGACGTCCAGGCGGAAGCCATTCTCAACATGCGCCTGAGATCTCTGCGCAAACTTGAGGAACTGGAGATCCGCAAGGAGCACGGAAAACTCACCGACGAAAAGGACGAGCTCACGAAACTTCTCGGCTCAGACGCCCGTCAATGGACCCGAATTTCCAAGGAAATTGTTGACATTTCCAAGGTCTATGGACCTGAAACGGAAATCGGCAGACGGCGCACCGACAAGTCGGAGGCTCCGGAAGCGGACCTGGTCGACATTCAGCAGGCGATGATCGAAAAGGAACCGATAACCGTCATCATCTCGGAAAAAGGCTGGATCCGTGCCCTCAAAGGGCATCAGAGCGATTTGTCATCCCTGACCTTCAAACAGGGCGACAAGCTGAAACTGTCTTTCCATGCCGAGACGACAGACAAGATCCTCGTGTTCTCGACCGGAGGCAAGTTCTTCACCCTCGGAGCTGATCGATTGCCGGGTGGGCGCGGACACGGCGAACCGATCCGTCTCATGGTCGAGATGGACGAAGCGCAGGATGTGGTGAATGCCTTCGTTCACAAACCTGGGCGAAAGCTTCTTTTGTCCAACAACGAGGCGCGCGGTTTTGTCGTTAGCGAGGATGATGTCATTGCAAACACCCGCAAGGGCAAGCAGGTGCTCAACCTGACGGCCCCGGCGGAAGCAGCCCTTTGTGTCGATGCCACTGGAGATCAGGTGGCGATCATCGGCGAAAACCGGAAATTGCTGGTTTTCCCACTTGCTCAGATCGCGCAAATGGGCAGGGGCCGCGGCGTGCGGCTGCAGCGTTACAGGGACGGAAATGTGTCCGACATCAGGGTTTTCTCCGGCGAAGAGGGACTTACCTGGATCAACAGTTCAGGACGCAGCTTTACCCGTTCGCTGGAAGAACTTACCGATTGGCGCGGAGACAGGGGCCAGGCCGGGCGCCTGCCGCCGACCGGCTTCCCGCGTTCAAACAAGTTCGGTCCCGGCAAACTCTAGCGCGCATCGACGGAATGTCGGATCGCTCACGCGCATTTTTCTGCTGATCAGTCGGTTTGTGCCCACGACAAACGGAAGCCGCCACAATCAGCGGGAGAAAAGACTGGCTAGGGCCTTCGGATGCCGGAAAACACGGCATCGTCTTTCGTGACACAGCTTGCCGAGTGAACCGCATTCAGGCACCAAACGCTTCGACATTCATTGGATGCGCTCCAGGTATCTGAAGCCTGCAGTTAAGAAAGACCGTTGGTGGCGGTTAACTGCCGCCACATACCGGGCGTCATCCCAAATGCCCGTTTGAAGTGTCTCGTCATGTGACTTTGATCGGAAAAGCCACTTTCCACCGCCGCTTCCACAAGTGTTTTTCCCAGAACAAGCAGGCGTTTAACGGTTTCGAGCCGACGCATCACCAGATACCGGTGCGGGCTTGTTCCGAAAACTCTTTTGAACTGCCTCGACAAGGTGAAGCGGTCGAGGTTCGTCATCCCTTCCAAATCACCTACCCGGACCAGTTCCTTATGACTTTCCCTGAGAAACTCGGCGCAGTTTCTGAGCGAAGGCAAGTCGATCGCCTGTCTGTTTCCCAAATCGGATCCGCCAAATTTGCTCAGACACTGTGAGAGTTCGGCAAGCAGATGACTGCGTTTCAATTCTCCCATCTCATGGTCGATGTCTTCAAGGCCCTCCGAAAGGCTCCGCCTGAAGACCGGGTCCGCCAAGACCGGTGTATCGACGAACGGCAAACCCATTGTTCCTGAATGCCCAAGTGCGGTTTGCACGTCCTCCGGCTGGATATAGATCATGCGGTATCGCAGCCCACGTTCAGTCCCTGCCCCACCATCATGAAGCTCGTCGGGATGAATCACGATTATCTGCCCGGGCAACGAGGCGCGTGCCTCGCCACGATATCTGAAAGTCTGCACACCGTTGAGCGTCAGACCGATCGCATAGGTGTCATGTCTGTGAGGGTTGAACCCGTTACCGCGGAACCTTGCCTCGATCCGCTCAACACCCTCCTCCGCAGGCGCCATGCGGATTGCATCAGTTCGTTCGCCGCACAAACGTTCAAGACCATCTGCTTCGATTGCCTCTAGGTTCTTGCAGACCTTCGTTTCTCGAATCCCCCTGGTGGAGTTTTCACCCATGTTTGCTACCAAATTCGTCGTTGTTGTACGGGATGATCTGGCCGTGTGGCAGAAACTAAACGTAACAGCATTTCTTTCAACAGGCATTGCGTCCGCGGCCCCCGGGATTATCGGAGAGAACTACCGCGACGCTGCAGGCAACAGCTATCACCCGATGAGCGTTCAGCCGATCATTGTTCTTGGTGCCGATGAAGCTCTTCTGAAAAAGATCCATGCCCGATCTCTCCAGCGCGGCGTCCGGACGAGCCTTTATGTCGAAGAGATGTTTTCGACCGGACATGATGCCGCCAACCGGGAGGTATTCGGGAAATACACTCCCGAAGAGGCAAGTGTCGTCGGCCTGGCGCTTCATGCCGACCGGAAAACTGCCGACAGGATCACCAAGGGTGCACGCATGCATCCCTGATCAAAAGGCCAACCGCCCAATTCATGACGACTTCCCCCTCGACGGATCGTTTTCCAGCAGGCAATCTGTCTGTCTGGAAAAAATCGGGGAAGACATGACCGGTTCGTTCACATTCAACACCAGCCCACGCATCATTCTTGAAAATGGTGCGGCGTCGAAGATTGATCAACTGGCTGCACATTGCCTTGGTCCGCGCCCGTTTATCGTGACGGATCCCATCATCCTGTCGCTGGGACTGCTCTCGCCGGCGGAGGCCATGCTGAAGGCATGCGGTTATGATTTTGGCCATTTCACAGACGTCGCAGCCGATCCGCCTCGATCACTCGTCGAAGCCGCAGCTGAAGCTGCAATGTCGCACGGAGCGACTTCCGTCATCGGTTTCGGAGGCGGGTCTTCCCTTGACGTTGCGAAGCTCGTCGCGCTGCTTGCGAAAAGCAACGAAAACCTCGACGACGCGTGGGGCATTGGAAATGCAAAAGGTCCGCGCCTGCCTCTCGTGCTTGTTCCGACAACGGCAGGAACGGGTTCGGAAGTCACTCCTATCTCAATCGTCACCGTTGGCGAGGAAGAAAAACGCGGCGTTGTCTCGCCGCTCCTGCTGCCTGACATTGCCATTCTTGACCCGTCCCTGACACTCGGGCTTCCTGCTGCCGTAACAGCCGCAACCGGTATTGATGCCATGGTCCATGCGATCGAGGCCTATGCATCCAAGTCGGCAAACAACAATCCCGTCTCAAGATCGCTGGCGATTGAAGCACTGCGCCTACTTGGGGCCAATATCGAGACGGCAGTCTTTTCACCCGGAAATGTCAACGCAAGAAGCGCAATGCTTGCCGGCTCAATGATGGCGGGAATGGCTTTTGCAAACTCTCCGGTTGCTGCGGTCCACGCGCTGGCCTATCCGCTCGGCGGCATTTTCCATATTCCGCATGGATTGTCGAACGCGCTTGTTCTGCCGCATGTCCTGAGGTTCAACAACAGCGTCGCTGCAGACACTTATTCCGAAATCGCAACTGCGCTGTTTCCAGACCTGTCAGAGACTTCAGACGCAGCAGACCGTGCCGAGGCATTTGCGCAAAGACTGGCGGAACTTTCGTCGAAAATCGGATTGCAAACCCGGCTAAGCGACGTCGGCATCACGGAAAGCAATCTGCCCAAACTGGCGCAAAGCGCGATGATGCAGACCCGTCTTCTGGTCAATAATCCACGCGAACTGACGGAAACGGATGCTCTCGAAATTTACAAAGCCGCTTTATGAACTCCACAAGTTATCCACAGGCCGAGCACCAACGCCCACTTTCAAGATCAGACTTCAAGGCGTTTCGGGATATCCCCACGCGGTGGATGGATGTGGACATCTACGGGCATGTCAACAACGTGCAATACCTGAGCTTTTTCGATACGGCCGTAAACGGTTGGTATGTCGCAAACGGTCTCCTAGACCCACGGACGAGCCCTGAAGTCTTTCTTGTTGTCGAAACAGGATGTCACTACTTCGCCGAGTTGACATTCCCTTCTGTTGTTTCCGCAGGCCTGAAAATTGAAAAACTCGGCTCCAGCTCTATCGTCTTCCGTGTCGGTTTGTTTGCCGGCGAAGAGCCGGAAACTGCGGCCCACGGCCGGTTCGTTCATGTTCTTGTGGATCGAAAAACCAGGCGCCCAATGCCCATTTCCGAAAACGCCCGGGGCATCTTATCAAGTTTGATGACGTAGGAAATCCAATCTTGCAGGGCCATTGATTATCCAGAGCCTGTTCTCAGGTAATCCACGGGAAAAGCCAAGGGCAGTCCATTCGCGTCTGCACAACTAACCCACAGACGATCCACACGTTATCCGCAACTTTTCAACAGGCTGGGAAATCGAGCACACGGCCGGTTGTCAACATGTGGAAAACAACTCTCAACCCAAGTTCTTCATAAGGCGGGATTTCTCGCGCTGCCAGTCCCGTCTCTTTTCGGTTTCGCGTTTGTCATGCAGCTTTTTCCCCCGCGCAAGGGCGATTTCGAGCTTTGCCCGGCCTTGCTCGTTAAAATAAAGCTTGAGTGGCACAATTGTCTTGCCGTCCTTCTGCACGGCACCGGCAAGCTTGCCGATTTCACGTTTGTGCAGAAGAAGTTTTCTGGGGCGCCGGGGCTCGTGATTGAACCTGTTGGCCTGGAGATACTCGGGTATGTAGACGTTGTAGATCCAGATCTCACCGGCGTATTCAGCCGCGTAGGATTCGGCAATATTCGCCTTGCCGGTGCGCAGGGATTTCACTTCCGTGCCCTTCAGCTCGATCCCCGCTTCCAGCGTATCCTCGATTTCATAGTTGAATCGGGCTTTCCGGTTGTCCGAAATGATTTTTCTTCCCGGATCGCCGCCTTTTTTCGAAGCCATTCTCGTCCTTCAGGGGCAACTCCCCCGCAAATTCAGTTGATCAGACCGGCATGTGCCATCGCATCTCGAATTTCGACTTTTGTCGGTTCGGTTACCGGCACGAGCGGCAGGCGAAGCTCTTCCTCGATCTTGTTCAGGAGCGAAAGAGCGTATTTCGCACCGGTTGGGCTTGGCTCCAGGAAAAGGGCGCGGTGCAACGGCGCCAAACGGTCCTGGTACTCAAGTGCTTTTGCAAAATCGCCAGCAAGCGTCGCGGCCTGGAATTCGGCACACAGGCGCGGGGCAACATTTGCTGTCACCGATATGCAGCCGACACCACCATGTGCGTTGAACGCAAGGGCCGAAATGTCTTCGCCGGAAAGCTGAATGAATTCAGAACCGCACAAATGACGCTGACGGCTGGCCTTCGCCAGGTCAGCAGTCGCATCCTTGACACCCTTGATATTTGCGCAACTCTCAAATAGTTCCGCCATTGTCTCCGGTGTCATGTCGATTACGGATCGGCCGGGAATGTTGTAGATGATGATGGGCAAGCCAACTGAATCGTTGATGGCCTTGAAGTGTGCCTTGAGGCCCGCCTGATTTGGCTTGTTGTAGTAGGGTGTTACAACGAGCAAGCCGTCCGCCCCTGCCTTTTCGGCATGTTGGGCAAAATCAATCGCCTCGACCGTGTTATTCGATCCTGCGCCGGCAATGACGGGCACGCGGCCAGCCGCAGCTTCAACGCATAGTTCGATTACCCGCTTATGCTCATCGTGGCCAAGGGTCGGGCTTTCGCCAGTGGTTCCAACAGGAACCAAGCCGTTCGATCCTTCGGCTATCTGCCAATCCACAAATTCCTGAAACCGTTTCTCATCGAGCGCTCCGTCCTTGAACGGGGTAATAAGCGCTGGAATGGAGCCTTTGAACATCTCGGTTTCCTCTTGGATGACTCTGGTGTTTACGATGAACGGAATTCGACCGGTCTCAATGGACGCGCAACATACTCACCTGCTGCAAAAGGGGCAATGCTTGCTTGGCGTTTCCTGCTGTTCCATGGTGTTTTCCTTGGCCGAATGCGCCCTTTAAGCGACACATTCAACGATCCTGAGGCGCTCACACCTGTCTCTCCTGTTGGCGGTCTTCCAAAAATCGGTACTATCTTTTGAAAATCGAGATGAGAACGTTTGGAGATTTTCATGGTCACTGCGCCACAAGAAGCGCAATCGAACGCCGTGCCTGCCGCCCCCGAACCTATTGACTTCACGTGGCGGAGTTCCGACGGCCTTCAGCTGTACGGGCAGGATTGGCGTCCCACCGACACCGCTCCGGGCAACACCAAACCGCCGATTCTCTGCTTGCCTGGTCTCTCTCGAAATTCCCGTGATTTCAATGACATCGCACAATTTCTTAAATCAAAACATTATCGCGTAGTTGCTCTTGATTATCGTGGAAGAGGAAAAAGCGACTGGGACAAAGACTGGAGGAACTATGCCCTTCCGGTAGAAGAAAACGATATTGCTCTTGCGATCGAGGAACTCGGCCTGGGTCGTTTTGCCGTGCTTGGAACATCGCGCGGCGGACTGCATGCGCTTGCCATGACGTTTCGATTTCCGGCGGACCGCATGGCTGGCGTAATCTTCAATGATATTGGGCCTCACATCGAGATGAAGGCAATTCACCGGATCGCCGCAACACTCGGTCACAATATGAAAACCAATTCCATGGAAGAAGTTGCCCGGAACCTGGAGCGGACGATCGGCCAACAGTTTCCGTCATTTGGCCGAAAAGAATGGCTTAAACTAGCAGGACAACTGGCATCGGAACACGATGGCGAATTTGTCATGGACTATGATCCTGCCCTGGCGCATCAACTCGCAAGTCTCGATGACGCGACGCCGGCGCCTGATCTTTGGCCGCTTTACGAAAGACTTACAGATCGCCCGATTCTCATTCTTCACGGTGAACATTCGGACCTTTTAAGCCACGAAACCTGCGTGCGAATGCTTCAGATGCATCCCAATGCGCAACTCCAGACAATTCAGGGACAAGGCCATGCACCGGTCCTTTGGGAATCCGATACTCATGAAGCCATTGGAAGTTTTCTGAAAAGACTCTGATTGGCAGTATCAAATGGCACTTTTCAGCGACCACGGGTCAGAACCTGCCTTCATTTGACCGCGCGGGCCTCGAAATCGCCGAATATTGTGTTGACCCGATCCGAAAACTCAAAAAAATCAAAAGAAAAACCCGGCGTTTCCGCCGGGTTTTCCATCAAACCTCTTGAGGAGGATTGATTAGAAAGTGCGCTGCATACGAACACCGAACAGCAGTTCGTCGAAGTCGTTGCTAGCGTTTCCACCAGTGCCGTCGATCGAGTTGTTGGCGTAACCAACGTCAGCACCCATGACGAAACCGGAGACCGGCTCCCACTGTACCGAACCGTCGATTGCCCAGCGGTCAACGTTGCCGATGGCAGCAGAGCTGTCCATGTCAACATGTGCCCAAGATCCGTCAGCTGCCAGACCGATGGTCGGGGTAGCCTGGATGTACACACCAGCAGACAGTGAGTAACCGGAGTTGGTGTCCCCATCAGGTGCATAATCAGCAACGCCGGTCAGGCCAGTGATGCCGTTACCGATGTACTTCAGAGCGCCGTCAGCATAGAAACCCTGGAAGAAGATGTTGGAACCGGAGTTTGCGAACGGCAGGTTGAAGTTCGCACCAGCGCCGATTGCCCAGCCGAGGCTGTCTTCGGAACCAGAAGCATTCGTGCTGTTGAATGCCGCGTCAGGATAAACCTGATGGATGGCACCCGAAAGCTGTGCGGAACCCCAACCCTGGGATACGCCGAGAGCAGCAACGAAATCAGGCATACGCGTTCCGCCGTAAGCGCCAACTTCGTGACCGGAACGGTCTTCGATTGCGAGCGTTGCGGAGAAGCCGTTGCCGAATGCAGCGGTGTAAGCGATCTGGTTGACCGTGGTATCAGCCCAGTCACGTGTGACAACACCCATGAACACCTGACCGGTGTAGGTGTTGAAGTTAGATCCGAGGTAACCAGCTGTCAGGCCGCCCCACTGGATGTAACCGGAGTCCAGCTTGAAGCCGCTGGCGCCGTTGGTGATGTCCATGCGCAGACCGACATAAGCACGCAGGGTGCCGAATTCAGTAGCGTTACGAGCATCGAGGTATGCGTAACCGCGTGTCAGCCAGGAATAACCATCGGAATCACGGCTGGCCCAAGCACCAGGTGTGTTGTCATCGTCCAGAACGTTGTTGACAACGAACTGTGTACGAAGACGACCACCAACACGCAGGCAGGTTTCTGTGCCCGGGATGTAGTAGAAGCGCGAACCGTAAGCGTCACAGACGCGAACGTAGTCGACCGGCTCCGGAGCAACCGGAAGATCGGCTGCCTGGGCGGTGGTAGCGGTAGCAGCAGCTGCTACGCCGAGCATCAAGCTCTTGAGTTTCATATCTGACCTCCAATCAGTCATATCAATCGGCACTCAATCAGAAGCGCCACTTGTCCCCGCGAATTTATTCTGCGTTTGCTTCCGACCGGAGGTTGGATGTCCGAGGCATGCAAACCAGTGCGGCTCGAAGCCGCTCGCAACATGACCATACGCATCCGCTTTCCCGGTTCAACATCGAATGTGCTCTGCCCCCGCTCCGGGAGCTGTTTTCAAAAACCGGTGTTGCGCGAATGTCACAAAATCAGGGTTGATCTTTAGAAACTGTTAGGAAATGAGCGCCCTAGCGACGCTTTGAAGGCCTGAAACAACAATAATCAAGGCTGAATGGTCAGCGAGAATCGCCACCTTGATAAATGGGGACGGCCCGGCAGATTGGAGCCTGCCGGGCCGCATGACTGACTGGAGTTCAAAGTCACTCAGTCAGCTAACTAATCACGGATGATTAGAAAGTGCGCTGCATACGAACACCGAAGAGGAGTTCGTCGAGATCGTTGACGCTCTGACCGGAAATGTCAGCGCTTGTGTTGGAGTAACCAATGTCGGCACCCATGACGAAACCGGAGACCGGCTCCCACTGTACCGAACCGTCGATTGCCCAACGATCGATGTCTGCGTCGGTGGTGCCAACGAAGTCATTCTGGTCAACGTGTGCATAAGAACCGTCAACTGCCAGACCTATGGTCGGGGTTGCCTGAATGTACACACCAGCAGACAGGGAGTAACCAGTGCTCTTGTCGCCGTTTCCGCCGTAGTCGGCCACGGAACCAAGTGTTGTACCGGTGCTGCTGACAACGGAAACGCCAGTGATGCCGTTACCGATGTACTTCAGAGCGCCGTCAGCATAGAAACCCTGGAAGAAGATGTTGGAACCGGAGTTTGCGAACGGCAGATTGACGTTCACACCAGCGCCGATTGCCCAGCCGAGGCTGTCTTCATCGCCAGAAGCATTCGTGCTGTTGAATGCCGCATCAGGATAAACCTGGTGAAGAGCACCGGAGAGCTGTGCGGAACCCCAACCCTGGGATACGCCGAGAGCAGCAACGAAATCAGGCATACGTGTTCCGCCGTAAGCGCCAACTTCGTGACCGGAACGGTCTTCGACAGCAAGCGTTGCGGAGAAACCGTTGCCGAATGCAGCGGTGTAAGCGATCTGGTTGACCGTGGTATCAGCCCAGTCACGTGTGACAACACCCATGAACACCTGACCGGTGTAGGTGTTGAAGTTAGATCCGAGGTAACCAGCTGTCAGGCCGCCCCACTGGATGTAACCGGAGTCCAGCTTGAAGCCGCTGGCGCCGTTGGTGATGTCCATGCGCAGACCGACATAAGCACGCAGGGTGCCGAATTCAGTAGCGTTACGAGCATCGAGGTATGCGTAACCGCGTGTCAGCCAGGAATAGCCTTCAGAATCACGGTCCGACCAGTTGCCACGCCCATCATTGTCAAGAACGTTGTTGACAACGAACTGTGTACGAAGACGACCACCAACACGCAGGCAGGTTTCTGTGCCCGGGATGTAGTAGAAGCGCGAACCGTAAGCGTCACAGACGCGAACGTAGTCGACCGGCTCCGGAGCAACCGGAAGATCGGCTGCCTGGGCGGTGGTAGCGGTAGCAGCAGCTGCTACGCCGAGCATCAAGCCCTTGAGTTTCATTTCTGACCTCCAAAAGTCAATTTCAATTCAGAGCCTTGAACTACCGGATTTTCGGTCTGCCGGGCTCTGTCCCCGCGATTTCTCGGAAAAACGGACCAAAACAACGTTACGTGATCCATTTCTACTGACGATTACTCGCCGTCGCACCAATGTTAAAACCAAATTTGCGCTCAACCGGCAAGCGCAAAACAACTCCAGAGCTCACAACCGGTACGCGCTGTGCCTTTTCTGCAACATTGTTTTTACTGGTTTTTTCCTGATTGTATATGAAAATCGAAATAGATTTTCTCATATTGAACTCTGGCTACACGTATCCAATCAACCATTGAATGTAAAACCTGCGGTTGAATTTCAAGAATCAACAAAATAATCAATTAATATAAATAATTGTATAATAGTTTTTCGAATCTAAAAAGTACAATCTATTCAGTTTTTACATGTATAAACTCTATTTTTATCTGATAATACTTCAAATGAAAAAAATGACTCTGAGTCAGATTAAGTATTCACGTATAACGCGAGTTGCAAGTAGCAAAAAATACACTCCTTTTCTCGATCCGACACCTGGCGCCAAATCCGCTTCCAACCAAGCAGCAGGCACGAAAATGCAGAGGACGCGTCGAATCGAGTCTCGAATTTTTGATAAAATCGTTTTAATACAATGACTTACTTGATTTTCACGGAAACGCTTGCGCTTTTCCCGCTGGCATCCTTGACCGTCACATTTGCAAATCCGGGTGACTCCGGCTGCCAGATCAGTTGTCGTTGAGTAGAATCGGTTTGGAACGGGGCTCCGTTGACAAGAACCGCATAGGGTGCAACGCCACCTTTGAATTTGACAACGAGCGGTTGGGAAAATTGCCGTCCTTCTTCCGACGGCTTCAGCCCCAGGTGCAGTTCCGCACCATCCGGTGGATACGAAATCAGCAGCCTGTCTTCCTGGTGGGATACACTCCGATTTCCAGATGTTCTGGCATACTGGAGCGGTAGCGGTACATCTCCGGCAAGTGCGGCAGCGACATCAGGCGGGTGTGGAGGAAATGGCACGCGTGCTGTACCCAGTTTTTGAAAGACTTCAAAAAGAATCGGTACAGAAGTCTTTTGTCCTGTCTGCCCCGGCACCGGTGATCCGTCTGGCCGTCCGACCCATACGGCGGCAACGTATTTTCCGTCGAACCCGAGCGCCCACGCATCACGATATCCATATGAAGTCCCGGTCTTGTAGGCAATATGCTGAGTCTCGGAGCCTTGAAGCTGTGGCATCCCGACCAGAATGTCGCTCACCATGACTGCCGCCTTTGCCGAAAGCACCTTCTGAGATTGCTGTTGCGGCCCCTGCGGAAGACATGACACCCGGCAATGCCTGAATTCGACCGGTTGGCCGCCCCGCGCCAGGGCTCCGTAAGCCTGCGCAAGGTCCTTCAGCGACAAACCCAGTCCACCGAGACTGATCGCCAATCCCGCTGGCTTGCCTTTTTCCAGAACCGGCCGGGCGCCCGCCCGTTTCAAACGCGCCAGCAGCCGCGCTGGTCCAACTGCTTCCAGTAACTGGACAGCCGGCGTGTTCAGGGAAAGCTGCAAAGCCTCCCGCAGTGTCACCGTCCCCTGGTAAGCGCGGTCGAAATTGGTTGGCTGATACCCCCCTATATTGGTCGGTCGATCCCTGATCAGGCTTTGCGGGACCCCAACGCCTTCTTCAAATGCAAGCCCGTAGATGAATGGCTTCAGTGTCGAACCGGGTGAACGCACTGCCCGGGTCATGTCGATATGACCCAATCGCGCTTCGTCCAACAGGTCCGGTGCGCCGAGCCGAGCTACAATTTCACCGCTGCGGTGGTCCGCCACGATGATTGCAAGGGAAACCGGCACCGGAAAGCTGTTGGCACGCGTTCGTGCGAGTGCTTCCAGAGCCGACTGCAGGTCCTTGTCGATCGTCAGGTGATGTACAGCCCGCTTTGGAGCCATGATTCGCGCGTGGCGGCTTTCATGGGCAGCAATCAGCGGCATATTGTTGCGCCGTGTCCGCACGGGTTCCGCAGAGGCCGAAGCAGCTTCGGCCAGTGAAATAACGCCAGCGACAACTGCTCTGGCAAGAACCCTGTTGCGTGCTTTTCGGGCCCGGTCAGGAAAGCGGTCCGGCCGACGAGCTTCCGGGCTTTGAGGCAGCGCAACCAGAAGTGCGGCCTCGGCCACCGTCAAGCGCCCGGGCTCCTTGCCGAACCAGGTCAGGCTTGCCGCACGGACCCCTTCCAGGTTGCCGCCGAAGGGTGCTCTCAACACGTAAAGCCGGAGAATGTCCTCCTTGGAATAAGTCTGTTCGAGCTTCACGGCCTTCAGGACCTGCTCATACTTGCGCCGAGCACTTCTTGTCGGTGCTTCATCCAGAAGCCGTGCGACCTGCATTGTCAGCGTCGAACCACCGGAAACGATGCGGCCGTGCCGAACCCCCTGCAAAATGGACCGGATCAGGGCACGCGCATCAACGCCGTCATGCTCAAAGAACCGTTTGTCTTCGAAGGAAAGCAGCATCTGAACATAGAGTGGATCGATCTCGTCAAGCTCAACCGGTAGCCGCCATTTCTCATCGCGACTGGTAAACGCCCTGAGCAAACGATCTTCACGGTCAAGAACGACGACCGAAAGCGGCAAATCGGAGATTTGAGGTGGCGGCGCAAGGGCCTTGAAGTCTGAGAGTACTTTCCAGCCTCCAGCTCCCAGGAATGTGCAAAGGCAAACTCCGGCGATCGCCATCGATCGCCGGTTTCCTTGCCAGAACTGCCTCAACCGGATTGCCATTTCCAGTGTTACCGGGTCGGGCCCAGAACGTTGAAGCGGCCAGTTTGCGTGATCGCACGACGGTCAGGCCGGTACATGTCCTCAACCGAGGCCGGTGGATGAGCGAATGCGCCGGGTATCGCTGCACGTGCCAGATACGCAAACGTCAGTTCCTGGCCACCCTGCCGGGTCTGATCAACGGCAACCTCGAACCTGTCATCGTAAAAGGCAGCATGCTGCGGGGAGTCTATGGTTGACAGGAAGGAAAGCCCCCCAAGGTCACCGGAGCGCACCAGCCTCGGATTGTCGATGACGAGACCTGCCGGCAGCCGGTCGACAACCATCAGCCGTCCTGGCTGATCTGTCAGTGCACGCACGGTGAGAACAACGGCGAGACGTGTATTGACCGGGACTGCCGACGGATCCACCAGATTGCCGTCCAGATCGTAGATCCGGCGCTCGACTGAGTAATCCTTGCCGCCGGCCGGCTCCGGTGTAACCGGCTGCCCGACAACAGAAACGAGAAGATCTGTCGCTGCCGCGCCGTTATTTGACACCTGAACCGGCACTCCTTCCAGTTCGCTGCCACTGAGCGCCCATGCCAGTCGGCCTGGGGTTTCTGCGCCGCCGACTGATATCCGGGCTTCGTCCGCTGACTCGTTTAGTGCCTGCGCCGCAAGAAGCAGCCACGCCATGTCCTGTGTTGATCGGTTCGACGTTCTGCTCTGCGCAGCCTTCAACCTGTCAACCGCGTCTTCTTCCAGCTGCGTTCCGGCCGAGGCAGAAACGATGTAATCTGTTACGCCCGCGCTGTCGCGCAACGAAGAACCATAGTCACTGCGGTAGGTCTGGTTCTTTTCCCGAGGCAAAGCATTGAGAGCTGCGGTAAATCCGGTTGCGGCCCGTTCCCTCTCGCCGTAAAGCGCAAGTCCTGCGGCAACCTGCGCCTTGGCAAGCGGTGTCGCAAAGCTTTGCAGCTTCGCATCCAGGTAGTAGCGCAGATCACCCATCGACGCGCGACCGTTTCTTGCAAGCACATACAGCGCGTAGGCAATTCCCTCACCACCGTCCTGAAAGTCGGATGCATAGGCCATCCGGTTCTCCAGATTGTCCAGTGCCGTGGTAAACGCGAGGTCCGGGACCCGGTATCCCTTCTCCCGGGCACGGGTCAGGAAGTCGGTCACATAGGCGTCTAGCCAGGTGTCGCCATCGCCAAAGCTGTTCCAAAGGCCAAATTCACCTGAAGAGGACTGGTTGGCGAGCACAGCCGAAATGGCCTTGACCACCCGACCCCTGATCGCGTCGTCACCGCCAAGCCCTGCCGCTTCGGCGACTTCGCTCAAATAAAGCAACGGCAAGGCCCGGCTCGTGGTCTGCTCGGTGCAGCCGTATGGATACCGGTCGAGCGCGGCCAACAAGCCGGCAACGTCAATGCTGGCAGCACCGCCCGCCGTGAGCGTGACATCAACGGTTTGCGCCCTCAATCCATCGAAACTGTCAGCGCTCAGGCTCAGGTTGTCTCCGGATGCGAGCTGGAAGGACGACCTTCGCACGACATTGGGTTGCGTGTCCCTGATCTCAAGCCCGATTCGCTTGACGGTGCTCTCACCGTCCGGACCCGTAAGCGACGCAACGACTTCACTGTCTGATGGATCGGAACCGGCGCTGACCGGCAGCAGTGCGAGAACCTTCTTGCCCTTTTCAATCTCGAATGAGCGGACTTGCCTTGGAGCATTGTCGATCGACAACCCTTCACCAGCAGTGACCTCCAGTTCATAGGTTCCGGTCTCACCGTCCACATTGTCGATTTCGATCGCGAGACGCGAACTGTCCCCGGGAGCGAGGAACGCGGGTGCACTTGCCGTCATCACGACGGGCGACCTGACTTCCACTTCCTGATCGGCATGGCCTACGCCGTCAGGCGTCCAGGCAACGGCCATCAACTTGAGTGCACCATTGAAGGCTGGAACATCGAACGAAACCGTCGCATTTCCATCTGAATCGACGTTCACGAGCCCCGAAAACAGAGCGACCGGCTCCTCGTCGGGCGGCGGGGAATCAAGTCTGAGTGACATGGCATCACCGCCGGACCGGATCCTTCCCAAAGTACCGGCCATCCGGTCGATCAGCTGTCCGTAAAGATCCCTGATATCCGTTCCGAGCCGGCGCTGGCCAAAATACCAGGCATCCGGATCCGGTGTCTTGAAATTTGTCAGATTCAAAATGCCGACATCAACGGCGGCGACGGTCAGATAGGCCTCAGTACCAGGCTGAAGATTGGCGAGCCGGACCGGAACCTCAAGTGTGGTTTCCGGCAGGATCCGTCCCGGTGCAGACAACTCGACATCAATCACGCGATCGCCCGGATCCACCTTTAGCCAGGACAGGCCGATTGCCCGCGAGGGCATGCGTTTCTGGTCGATATCCATGGGGCGGTAGAGGCTTGCGGTGACATAGGCACCCGCGCCCCATTCGTCGCTGACGGGAAGCTCGATTTCGGTTTCTTCCGCAGACACTTCAATGGTGCGGCTCGCAAGAAGACCACCCGAGACAACGTTCACCACCGCAATCCCGGCCATCTGCGGCTTCAGCCGCAACTTCGCCGTCTCACCAGGCCGATAGCTTGCCTTGTCCAGTCCGACGTCGAGATAGTCCGGCGTTTCGGATGACGCGTCCGCGGAGTACCAGCCAGCATTGAACGAAACACTTGTCGAGGTCTGAAGCGAACCGCTCCCCTTTACATCGAGCCTGTATTCACCCCATTCCACCGGCAGGGACAGTTCGGCGGGTTTCGCCGCTTCAATGCTCACTTCACCGCTGGCCACCCGCTCTGATGTGGTTATCGGCTCAAAGGACCAGCGTCCGTCAAGACGGTACCACTGGTATCTCCGGCTGACCTTGGAAAGTGTCCATGACAAGTCGTCCGCGTCCAGCTGCTTGCCGTCCGCACCGATGACAATCAGGGAAAAGGCAGCAGGTCCGCCCTCATCAACACCGCCATCGAATGCCGGGCTGATACCGATACGTGGCCCATCCAGGGCAACCGGCAGGTCAAGATCGCGTTCAACATAACGTCCACCCGCCTCGACCAGACGTGCAACCAGTTCAGCGTCATACAGGGTCGTCGTCTCGGGCAGGGTCGGCAGGGTCACGTCAAAAGAGAGTTTGCCATCCTCGTCCGTTTTCAGACCTGATGGGATCGCACCGCGCTGGGAATAGGTCTCTTCATTCTCCAGTCCGAACAGATACCCCTGATAGGCCTTGAGCGTGCGAACGGGGCGCACGATGACATCGCCTTCCAGAGTCTGGCCGCTGGCGGGAGAACCGTAGAGAAACTTCGCCTCCAGCGTAATCGATGTCGGAGATGTCTGACTGAAGGCTGTCGCTCGGGTTTCCAGCTCGAAATCGACCCTTTCAGGTCGATAATCTTCCACAAGGAAAGTCTCCTGCGCGAGCGCTCCTCCCTTGGGATCGGCGAAGACCTGCCAGGACCAGATCCCCTGTTGCACGGTCCCGCCAAGATCGAGATCCTGCAAATGACCACCAAGACCGCTATCGGTCACGGTATAACGGGCATGTTCCACGCCGTCGGGACGGCTGAAAACAAATGTAAGCGGAAAGTCTTCCTGTGCCATTGCCTTCGAATTGCGAAGGAGAGCCTGGGCGTGAACCGTTTCGCCGGCCTTGTAGATCCCACGGTCAGTCCAGGCAAAGACATCCAGTGGTCCCGGCGCAGGCCTGCCTTCAACCCCGCGGTCGGAAAGATCGAATGCGGGTTTGCGCAGATCGAGGAACGAATAGTCTCCCTCCCCGGTCTCGGCGATGAGAACTCCCGGTGCAGATCCACCGCGACCTCGCGTCAGGCCGGCTGCAAACTCGGCGAAGCCCTCCGCGTTTGTCGTGGTCTCACCGAGCACTTCATTGTTCACCGCCAGAAGCCTGACGGTAACGCCATCAAGCGATTTTGCTGTTGAGAGAGAACGGATGTTCGCTGCAATGCCGCTGTCGCCTGTAAGTGCGGTCAATCCGAGGTCCGACACCAGGAACCACTGTGTGGCAAGTGTGCCCCAACGGTTCTGCAAATCGAGTTTGGAGCGCGCCGTCATGGCATAGACACCGGGCTTCAGTTCGATCCCGGTATCGGAAACGGGGAACGCCGTAGTGACGTCCTGGTTCAGCGTGTTTTCGGTTTCGAGAATTCCGGACCAGACCTTTTCGCCAAGCTCGTCCTCGATCTGATCTGCCTTCCACGAATCGAGCTGACGCAGGAAACGGTTGTCGCGCAGAACGTCCGCGACAGACCGGTTACCGACGCGATAAATCACGGTTTCAACCTCGGTGCTGTTTACCGACACGATCGGAATGGTTGGATTGCCACCTGAGGGGAGAACGTAAGAGCGGCTGAGGAAATGGACCGATGGCGCACGATCCTTCACGTAGATCGACAATTCAGCCGTCTTTTCAAGCTTTTCGCCATCAGCGGCCGGCAAGCCACTGCGGGCTGTGACCTGATAGCGGGCTCCGTGTTCCAGACCGTCGGCACAGATCTGGTTCCCCTCGGTTTCGACCGAGACCGAGCCGGAACCCTTGACCGTGACATAAGGCCCGAGGTCTTCACCCAGAGGGAGCTTTTGCGAAAAGGTCAGACAGATTCTGGGAGAGACGCTGTTCGAATCAACCTGATGATCGACGATACGAAAGCCATGCTGTGCAACAAGGCCGTCGTAGCGACGACGCAAGTCCGGATTTTCCTCGAGTGCGAGCGAGGCGCGCAGTGCCTTGATCGCCGGTTTGAATTCGTTGCGGCGTTCCAGCGCCCGTCCGAGCAGATCAAGTGCAAATGCCCTCTCCTGCGAATTGATCGCCTTCAGATAGGCATTGATGGCGGCGGATACCGCGTTTTTCTGCTTGGTTTCCCGTTCCTGCCAGTTGTCCGGATTTTGAAGCAGCAATGCTGCTGTCAGGCTTGTCCAGTCGTTGAAGTCGCCAGGTTCCAGAACGATCAACTGGACAAAGTCCGCCTCGGCGAGCGCTCCATTGCGATTGTTCAGCGCTGCAATCCCGTTGCGGCGTAGCTGTTCCACCGTTTGTGCCGTCGAGCGGCCGGAATTGGCGATGCTTTGCGTGTAGGTTGCCGCGGTTTCCAATTGCGAACCGGGCAGAAACGCCAGTTCCGCTTTCCTGTCCGCGCTCAGATCTGCGCGTGGCGCCCTGACTTCAACCACCCTGCCTGCAATGGCGCCAGCGAAACTCTGGAGTTCGCCGAAATCCGATTTCAAAAAACACCAACCGGCCGACGTGTTGAATGTAAAGGCGCGGCACTGATTGTCAGTCAGACATGCAGCCTTACAGCCCTCCAGATCAACATCCTTCACGGTTCGGTAGTCACTTCCGAAGAAGTCGGCGTCATCGATCGTCACGATGCGCCGGTCCTGCGCAGCTGCAGGCATTGCCAGTATGGCAGCCACTCCTGCAACCAGAATCGGACGGAAAATCCTTGATTTTCGGCTGTTCCGATGCGCTGTTTTTGAATAAACGGATTTGAAAACTTTGGAAAAAAGAAACATGGCCTGTCCTCCCGGACCGATAATTTCCCCTATCAAGGCATCGGAACGTGACTAGGACAAGGCAAAAATTTGCCCGTTTCGACCTCGAAGGGATCGATCAGTCAATCCGGCCGACCAGTTCATCAATGAGCAACACGATTTCCTGAGCGGCTTTGCTTGAAGGTGCTTCTTCGGTAACGGCAAGCCCCTTGCCCATCGCCGAGGCAAAAACGGTCCTGTTGCCCAGGCGGGAATTCAACGCATCATAGCCTGACGCAGCGATCGCATCGGCCATTTCACCGGTGAGTGATGCGCGCGGTGGAACACGGTTCAACACCAGCAAAGCCGGTGTACTCTCGCGCGCAGCGAGATCGATTGTCTGAGAGGTCGCCCAAAGATCCACAGGTGTCGGCTGGACTGGCACAATGACAAAGTCCGCCGCGTCTATGGCCGGTTTGGCATCTGTATCGGTTTTCGGCGCCGTGTCGACAACGACATAACCATGTGATCTTGCCAAGGATCGGGCTTCACGCCGCGCGCCCCACCCCGATGCCGTCCGGAACTCAAGGCCGGTGCCGGCTTCTCCCAGATTTTCTTCACGTGCCTCAAACCAAGTACCAAGGGAGCCTTGAGGGTCGACGTCCAGAATCGCGACGGGCTCGCCTGATCGACTGGCAAGGGCAACCGCCAGATGCGCCGCCAGAGTTGTTTTCCCTGACCCGCCCTTTTGTTGGGCTACAGTCAATATTCGACCGGACATCGCAATCCTCCTGGAAACAACCGGTATATTGCGATGCCATTTTTCGCAGCGCAACAAAACAATGTTGCAATACGAAAGATTCCCCTGTCGATTGCAAAGACCGACCTGTTTTGCAAGCAATGAATGCCGGTCCTGCGTCCTTACTTGCCACCTAGAGAATTATAGACATTCCAGGACGGTCGCCCGGTAACAGGCAGCCCATATTTGGCTTCGGCCTTTCTGATCCCGGCCCGCGTAAGGGGCCCGACCTTGCCGTCCGGTTCGCCTACATTGAAGCCATTCCTGTTGAGGAGCTTCTGCAATTCCAGCCGCTGCGCCCTGGAAAGACCCGGATTGTCTGTCGGCCACGGTGTCTTGAAAGGATCGCCATCCGACACGAGTTCGGACAGGAGCGCAATCGCCAGGCCGTAGGAGGTCGATGCATTATAGGAGCGAAGCGCGTTGAAATTCCGCGTTACCAGAAAACCCGGTCCGTTCGCACCAGCCGGGCGGATCAGTGCGGCCTCGGTCTTGCCGGAGATGTTTCCACCATCGATCTTCTTCAAGCCCCGTTGACCCCAGGTTGACAGGGACGCCCGTTTCTTGAGACCGGCAGGGCCTGAGTATCCAGCGGGAACCTTGACCTCATAACCCCATGCGCGGCTGTCGCGCCAACCGGCATTTTTCAGGAAATTTGCCGTCGAAGCCAAGGCGTCGGGGACGGAATTGACAAGATCCTTGCGTCCGTCGCCGTCGAAATCAACAGCAAGACTGTTGTAGGTGCTGGGCATGAACTGCGTCTGCCCGAAGGCACCAGCCCAGGACCCCTGGAAGTCACTGGCCGGTACGTCACCGCGCGACGCAATCTGCAAGGTCTTGATCAATTCGCCGCGGAAATATTTCTGGCGGCGCTTCCCCGCGCAAACCAGGTTCGCGAGAGCATGGGGTGTATAGAAATCCCCCTTGAACTGACCGAAGTCGCTCTCAATTCCCCAGACAGCAAGAACGATGTGACGGTCGACGCCGTAACGTTTTTCGATGTCGGTCAGGGTCTTGCGGTGTTTTTTCAGGTTCTTCTTGCCGTCCTTGATACGTTCGGCGTCGACAAGGAAGGCCATGTAGTCCCAGATTTCAGTCTTGTATTCCGGCTGGGATGTCGAAAACCGGATGACCTTTTCGTCGAAGGAAGCCCCCTTGAGCATGCGCTCCGCGATTTCAGGCCGAACCCCGGCGGAAACGGCCTGCTTTTTGAGCGCGGAAACACAGCTTTCAATGGCGAACGCTGCGCCGGTCATCGACCCGGCACAAATCCCGGATCCGAGAACCACTGCAATAAGTTTCTTCCAGCCGCCTTGCTGCATCAGCCCCTCCACGCGCGTTGAATCATCCGCCGATCGTCGTGACCATGGCACGACGGAAATGCGGCGAAAAAGGGTTCTGAGAGAACTTAACCACATACAACGGCTGCCTGTCGCGGCAATCAGGGATAATCCAGCGCACCGCGGCGGTCATGATCCATCGAAAAAACTGGTGCCGGACTGATCGGCCCAGACATTGTCTTTCCCGATCAGACGGCGCAATGCCACAAGTCCTGCCGCGTGCCCATCGGGCCCACCTCCTGATGCGCAGGCCCATTCCAGCACGACGGGTTTGAGGGAGACTTCAAAGAGTGCCGTGGCAGACGTCAGCACACAGATTTCCGTATCGATACCGCAAAGATGAATTTCCGAGAGACTGTTGAGATGAACCCACCGCAAAAGTTAAAACGAGACGGCCGAGTATTGTGGCTTGTCAAAAACGAAAACTTCTCGTGACGGCTTGAATGCAAGTTCCGTTTCATTTGTGCCCGGCAGGAAACGGTTCCAACCCAGAAAGCAGCGATGCGGCGAGTTGACTTTGTTCAAGAACCTCGATGCCGCGACATGGCGATAGTCGTTCTGCACCTTCTCGACAATGCGAGGGATATGCGACGTCCCGGGTGCAACAAAGCCCCTTTGGACGTCAACAATCAGCAACCCGATGTGATCCAGCATGGTATTTGCCTCCTGCAGGTCAAGCGGACCATAGGGGGCAAAAAAGCGCAACTGCCGCGCTTTTCTGTTTGCGCGGCTTATCTTCCTTCAATCAGCTTGCGGCGCAGCCAGCTGGAGGTCTGATCCATCACGATCACGACGACGATTGTCAGAATGATGATGTAACTGGTGTTTTCCCAGTCACGCGAGGTCTTCATAGTCTCGACCAGCATCAGGCCGATCCCCCCGGCCCCGAGGGCACCGATCACGGTGGCCGAGCGTGTATTCGATTCAAGGTAGTAGAGCACCTGGGAAACGAAGACCGGCAGGATCTGCGGGATCACGCCAAAGCGGTATCTCTGGATCTGGCTTGCGCCGGTTGCCCTGACACCTTCGACCTGCTTGTTGTCTATGTTTTCCAGTGCTTCGGAAAAAAGCTTGCCGAGGGAACCGGTATCGGTGAAGGCAATCGCGAGTGCGCCGGTAAGCGGACCGAGACCGAAGGCTCGAATGAAGATCAAGGACCAGATCAGCATGTCGATGCCGCGCAGGAAGTCGAACAGTCGGCGCGTTCCGAAGCGCAAGAACCTGGACGGCGTGAAATTCCGGGCGGCAAGAAAGGCCAGGGGCAGGCCGAACAGGGCTGCGGTGATCGTGCCGAGCACAGCCATCATGATCGTCTCGAAGAGGGCCACAAAGACCTCGCCATGCTGCCAGTCCGGATTTTCCAGAAAATCATGCATGATCAGCGACATGTTGGACCTGTTCGGATCCAGGCGCTCATTGGAGAGCGCTATTGCCCAAAGCTGGCTGAAGGACATGCCGTGGAGTTCGGAGTGAAACGGAAACCAGAAATTCTCCCAGCCGCCGAAATAGTTATGCACTTCAATTTTGGTCCGCGTAACCTGCACGCGACGATCCAGCGTGGGTCTGGCATCGAGCTTTTTCGGGTTGTCCTTCAGCCAGTCGGGTACCGGACCGGCGGGAAGCTCGGTCTCGACACCACTGTTGGTCGCCGTGACCTTGATCGTACCATAGTCAGGAACGGTAAATTCCATCACCTTGCCGGCGATAGTGACCCCGTAGCCCTCGCCAAGATCGATCACGGCGTCGGTGCCGTCGACTTCAACCCATTCGGGCAAGTCTTCCTGTGAATAGGTTGCGCGACGTTCCCCTTCAATGGCGACTTCCATGATGTCGCGGCGCAGAAACTTGGTCACGTGAACCTTGTAGGCGACGGAATCGGTCGCAAGGATCGCCGCGCGCTCGGGCTGTGCCTTGGCAAGCAGGTTCGGCACATTGAAGGCAAACCAGGTGTAGGTCAGATATGCCAGGATCGCCAACGGTGCACCGACCGTGATCCAGGCTCTGCGACGTACATTCCTGAAGACCATATCCCGATTGAAGATCGGCTCATTGAGCGTGTCGATTGCCATCTCAGTTCTCCTCAATGAGCGCGACTGGCGCCGACAAGCTTGCCGCGCAGGAAGGAAGAAACCTGGTCAATCAGCATGATGGTGAGAAACAAAAGCACGAAGATTGCTGCTGTTTCGTCGCCTGCCCCCTTGCCCCAGCCGATTGTCCGGCGCAGTTCCTGGCCGATACCGCCGGCACCGACAAACCCCAGAATGGCAGACGCACGGACGTTGATTTCAAGCCGCAACAGGAAATAGCTGAGATAGTTCGGCGCGACCTGCGGCATGACCGCAAACCGGATCCGCTGAAGCCAGCTGGCGCCGCAGGCAGACAGGCCTTCTATCGGCTTTCGGTCGATGTTTTCATTGACCTCGGAAAACAGTTTGCCGAGTGCCCCCGCTGTGTGGAAGGCAACCGCGATCATTGCCGGAACCGGGCTGGATCCGAGAACGAAGATCAGGAAAAGGGCAATGATCAGTTCCGGAAAGGCTCGCATGATGTCCATCATGCGCCGGACGACCGGGATAAGCGGGCCCCAGCTGTCGACGTTGCGGGTGGACGCCATCGCCAGAATGACCGCCATGGCGCCACCCAGAAGGGTCGCAACCCCGGCAATATTCAGCGTCTCCAGCATCGCAGGTACGTACTGAATGATCAGGCCGAAGAAGGCAGGCCCGGCCTGCCACGCTTCCACAACGATTTCGCCCGGATAGTCAAAGAACTTGGAAAGGCCTTGCAGGAATCCTCCGGAATTCATCTCGTTTGATTTCGAGTATCCGGAAACCAGCACCGCCGCTACCAGCAGAATTCCCATGAGAGAATAGAGCTGACGGCGTTTGCGCATGGACAGGATTTCCTGTTCGAGAGCGGCAACAGCCATTACCAATGTCCTTTGAAGCAGATCGCAAGAAAACGCAGGCCGAAATGCGGCCCGCGCTCCGGTTCGGACGAACCGATCAGTTTTTGTTTTTCGCCTTACGGGCTTCAACAATGTTGACGTAAGCCTCGTGAGTGATCGGCATGAAACCCTTGGTCTCGCCGGCAGCGATGTTGTAGGCGCAATCCGGATCGATGGAATTCAAGGACGCGACAAGGCCGGTCATCTTGATCTTGACGTCTTCCGGCAGCTTCTTGGAAAGAACAATCGGTCCTTCCGGAATCACCGGGGATTGCCAGATCTTGCGCAGTTCGGTCATGTCGACAAGACCGGCATCAGAGGCCTTGCGCAAGGCACCGGAGTTGTAGCCGTCTTCCCACTCGCCGAGGCCGTCAGCCCAGGTCACACCGGCGTCGATATCGCCGTTGGAAACAGCAACAATTGTCTGCTCATGGCCACCGGTGAAGACCACGTCGCCGAAATATTCGCCGGCAGACATGGAGTAGCCTTCCTGCGGAATGGCGATGGAGGGGATCAGGTAGCCTGAAGTCGAGTTCGGATCGCCGAAGCCGAAGACCTTGCCCTTCATGTCATCCAACGAGTTGATCTCGCTGTCGTTGCGCGCAAAGCCGATGGAATAGTAGCCGTAGCCGCCATCCACGTTCACCTTGACCAGAACCGGATCCACAGCTTCCGGATCGGTAATGAAGACCTTCGCATAGCCGGAAGCGCCGAGCCAAGCCATGTCGAGATTGCCGCCGAGCAGACCTTCGATCACACCATTGTAGTCGGCTGGTGCGAACAGTTTGACCGGCACACCAAGCAGGTCAGCGGTTTTTTGTTCCAGGCATTCGTAAGCACGCAGGCGGTCAGAAGCGTTTTCACCACCCAGAATACCGATGCGGAATTCCGTGATTTCTTCTGCTCCAGCAACTGAAGCGTTCAGAGCGATCATGCTGACAGCAGCAAGCGCAGCAATTTTGGAAACGATTTTCATTTGGGACACTCCCCGGGATCTGAAACTGATGACGTTTATCTGTGCGCAGGCGGATTAACCTGCCGCTGCCGCCGGGGTCATCGCACCGACGGATTCTCTTGTGCCGGTGTTTCCGGCATCAATGGCTGTGGAAGTGGCGGCCTCGTTGAAGCTTTCGTCCGCGCCGTAAATTTCACGAGCAGCGGTGGTCGTGAGTTCTTCCGGCTTCCCATCAAAAACGATGAAACCGTCACGCATGCCGATCACCCGATCGCAATAGGAACGCGCCGTGTCGAGCGTATGCAGGTTGCAGATGACAACCTTGTTGTCGCGCTCATGAATTTGCCGAAGCGCATCCATGACGATTTTCGCATTCATGGGATCGAGAGAGGCTATCGGCTCATCTGCAAGGATCATGTGGGGGCCTTGCATCAGCGCGCGGGCAATCGCTACCCGTTGCTGTTGCCCACCGGACAATTCTTCGGCGCGTTTCGTTGCCTCCTGCACAATACCGAGGCGATCGAGAGCCTGGAGTGCATCCGCGACATCCGCTTCGCCGAAGATATTGAAAAGGCTCTTCAACGTGCCGTGGCCATTCAACCGGCCCAGCATCACGTTGGTCGCGACGTCAAGGCGGGGAACAAGATTGAACTGCTGGAAGACCATGGCGCAATCGCGCTGCCAACGTCGCATCATCGCGCCTCGAAGGCGAAGTATGTCACGTCCCTCGAACAGGATTTTTCCTGAAGTCGCAGGTGTGAGCCGATTGATCATTCGCAGCAGTGTCGATTTACCGGCACCCGACCGACCGATTATGCCGACCATCTGCGGTTCGTCGATATTAAAACTGACCTTGTTGACCGCAGTCCGAGACCCGAAAGTCTTGGTGACATTCTGAAACTGAATCACGCGCCAGCCCTGTTCTTTTTCGATTGATAACGCTGGGCGACATGAGCCATCCGTCGATTACAGAAAGATGACGAGTTCTTGACAGTGAGGCTAAGAATTTACGTCAGTTCAATGACATGGATCTTTCGATCCTTGTTCCGGCTTTGCCGGTTAAGTGAATTCAATCCGTTCTTACCGATCCTTAGCGCAATCGATTTACAGCTCATGAGCGCTGAACGGTTCGGCCTGATTTCGAGATGCTGTTTACGGGATTGTCCGATTTTTGTGGTTTTCCACGATGTTCAACAGGCAAAATTAGCGGCTGCCGTCATGACAACGTCATGAAAGCTTCACGCACACAGACTCTGTGCTCGCTAAAAGGCACTCGCCTGGAAGGTCAGCACTTGAAGGAGGTCCGATGTCCGCACCCACGCAAAAACCCTCGCTCACGGAAAGCCCGAATGTTCACCGGGACGCCAACATCATAAATTGCGAACTCGGCATCTGGACGGAGGTCGGCGCGCGAACCGACATGCGTGAGAGCCGGATGGACGACTACTCCTACATCGTACAGGACGGCGACGTCGTCTGGACAAGCATCGGCAAGTTCTGCTCGATTGCACGCCGCGTGCGGCTCAATCCCGGAAACCATGCGACCTGGCGCGCTTCCCAACACCATTTCACCTATCGGGCGGCCGCCTATGGTCTTGGTGATGACGACACCGAGTTCTTTCAGTGGCGCAAGGACGACTGGGTGACCATCGGAAACGACGTCTGGATTGGTCACAACGTCACCGTGCTTGCCGGCGTCACCATCGGAACGGGTGCCATCGTGGCTGCAGGTGCGGTGGTCGCGCGGGACGTTCCCCCATATACGGTGGTTGGCGGTGTGGCCGCCAAACCGATCAAGCGCCGTTTCACCGAAAATCAGGAAGACGCATTGATGGAGATTTCATGGTGGGACTGGAGCCATGAGCGACTACGCGAACGTTTGCCGGATTTCCGCAACTTGCCGATCGATGCCTTTATTGAAAAATATCGATAGGTGTCTTCGACAACACCCCTATTGAACGCATCCAGCTCGAGTGCTTTGCTGCAGGTCGAAACGCGTTGGAGGCGATAGATGGTGAAACGAACGGCATCGTGCAGATGCGGACAGCTGAGCGCCGTGTGTGAAGGCGAACCGGTACGCATCTCCGCCTGCCATTGTCTTGAATGCCAGAAACGGACCGGCAGCGTGTTTGCCGTTCAGGCACGATGGCCGGACGAGCATGTCACGCTTTCGGGCAAGTTTTCAGAATGGCAACGGGATTGCGACAGCGGGCACACAGCCACTTATCGCTTTTGTCCCACCTGCGGGTCGTCCCTCGCCTTTGTGATCGAAGGCTGGCCAGGCGTGACGGCTATCCCGGTCGGAGCGTTTGCCGATCCGGATTTTCCAAGTCCGCGTTTTTCGGTATATGAGCACCGCAAGCATCAGTGGGTCACGGTTCCGGGCGAGAATGTCGAGCATTCTTCCGATCCCTCGATCGCCTTCACACAAGGCGAACTCAAAAAATGAACGAAGCAGAGCAGACCGGTTCGCGGTGTGTCGAGACCCCGATTGCCGCCGGCCTCCATCGCATCATCCTTTACGTACGAGACGTGGATATCAGTACCTCGTTCTATGCATTCTTCTTTGGTTTCAAAGCCATCAGGACACCAACCGACCGGTTGACCGAACTGGTGCCGGAAAATGGCGGTGCGCACTTGCTGCTTCACAAGGCAGGCAAAGCGCAAAAGCTCGGCCAGGCTGCGGTCAAGCTTGTGTTCGATGTGGAGAACGTTGCAGCCTTTCATGAAAGTGCCTCGAACAAGGGATTGAAGTTCGGTTCCATTCACCAGGCAGACGGATATGAATTTGCAAATGCAAAGGATCCTGACGGCAACTCGGTTCAGGTGTCCAGCAGGGCATTCAAGTCAACCTGAATGCGAGCTGCCGCCTCCCCCTGCGCGGCATTTGGCGCTACAATCGAAGCATGACTATTGATACAGCCGTTCTTCAATCGAGCCTGGGCCCTTCACTCAGAAGGTGGCGCGTGCTCAACCGGGTCAAGCAGCATGCACTTGCGGAAGACCTGGGCGTTTCCCAAAGCAGGATTTCACGTTGGGAAAGTGGACGGTCCGAGCCCGACGACCGCGCCCGGCGGAAAATCACGCGTCTATTGCGTGCTCGTCCGGAAACCGCGTCAGATCGTGCTCTTCTGGACCTTGTCACGCAGGCCTCGACGCCTGTGCACCTTGTCTGCGACCTGACTCACCGGCTTCTTGCCGCGTCACCGAAACGCGTGCGGCTTTGGCACGTGCCTGTCTCGGAGCTGATGGACAGGCCCTTATGGCAATTTGCTTCCGAGAGCATTCGCCGTATCGAGCACCAGTTGGAGGACAAAGGCTGGTTCGAACCCTGCGGCGTCGACATTGTCTACCGCACGGAACGCGCGGAATTCACCGAACTGACAATACCGGAAAGCGATATCCGGATTTCGCGACTTGCCCTGTCAGACGGACGATTTGCGCGCCTCGTACGGGATGAGCCAAAGGCACCTGCATAAATTATTCAGACTGTCGAAAAGCTGCAGCGGGAACGTTATCATCGACACCATGTCGATATCAGATCCCGAGATGCCAGCTGCGGCCATGCAGCCTCAACGACTGACCGGACTCCTGACCTTTCTCCAGGAGGCAGAAAGGTTGAAAGACACACTGCGGTCCGGCTCAACGCGCCAGGGCCGTCCGGAAAGCACGGCGGAACATAGCTGGCGGCTCGCACTCATGGTTCTTCTGTTTGAAAGGGAACTTGCGGGAGTCGACTTGTCGAGGCTAATGAAACTGTGCCTGATACACGACCTCGGTGAAGCAATTTCCGGGGACGTTCCGGCACCGCTGCAACGCGATGGCGATGATCGGGAGAAGCGGGAAAGAGCCGATTTTCAGACGCTTTGCGCCAGCCTGCCAGCAGACGTTTCACGAGATTTTCTTGTCCTGTGGGACGAATACGCTCAGGCTGAAACGCTCGAGGCGCGTCTTGCCAAGGCATTCGACAAGCTGGAAACCATTAAGCAGCACCACCTGATGCCGCCCCAAAGCGTTGAATTTCATGAGTTCAACCTGACATACGGACGCGAGCGCACGGATGTATTTCCCCTGACGCGGCAAATCCGCGATATCGTGGACGAAAATACGCTTCAGATTTTATCGGAGTTAAGGAAAAGTGCCGACTGAACCCGGAACGCATCTTTTCGGCGAAGCAAACACATACCCCCGGGTGTGGACCGGCCTGGTAGGCTTGATCACCTTTCCCGGATTGCACTAGGATTTTCCTCCTGCAGCGGAAATGCCCGCTCACTTCGGAGGATGCACCCATGTATACGATCCTGCCCCGCAGCAATGGCCCGGTTCTCGGCGTCGAAATCTCCGGCAAAGTCGATATCGAGCAGGAAACGGAATTGATTGCAAAGGCCGAAGAGATGATCGAAGCCTTTGACAAGATCAGCATCCTGGTAGTCCTCGGCGAGCATGTCGGCATTTCCTTCGAAGCAGCCGCGTCGGACATCAAGTGGGTGCTTACTCACATGAAACACCTTCACAAGGTAGGGATCGTGGCTGATGGCAAGCTTATGGCAGCCCTTGTCGCGATTGACGCGACATTCGCCAAGATGGTCGGTATCCAGGAAAAGCACTTCGACAGGGACGAGATAGAAACGGCCTGGCACTGGATCGAAAGCTGAACGCCAATTGAGCTCACGCGTGTGCGAGTTCTTCCTCGCTGAGGAAGGCTACCACTTCCACTGCGCCGTCACTTACCTTGATCATGTGGCCCTGCGGGACCTCAACCCAGCAATTTCTCGCTTCGTCCAAGGGCTCTGAAACGACCATGATGCCGTCTTCAAATTGCCGGTAATAGAGCGTCGGTGCAAACTTGTCCGACGCGTAGCGCGCTGCATAGAGCGTTGTTCCGTCAGACCAGGCCGATGCAAATCGCATGTGAGGCGCAACGCCCGAATACCGTGACAGGGCTTCCGCCTCGCGAACAGCTCTGGCCATGGCGGCCCGCGGATGCAAATTCAGACCATAAGCCAGCGCGACCAGAAACAGGCATTCGCTGTCCGTGCCACCCATGCGATGCCCGTAAAGGTCGTCCGGGATCATATTGTCCAGCCGGCGGCGAACCTTTTCATATCCACCGACCTGACCGTTGTGCATGAACGTCCAGCGCTCATGTGTAAACGGATGACAGTTGTCGCGTGTCGTCGCCGTCCCGGTCGAGGCACGCACATGCGCCAGAAAATGTCTTGAGCGGATATGCCGCGCAATCTGCAGGAGGTTGGGGTCCGACCAGGCCGGCCGCACGTCCTTGTAAAGGCATGGTGTCTCCCGATCTCCGTACCATGCGACGCCGAAGCCATCGGCATTGACTGCCGTCTTGCAGGACAAGGCATTGCGACTCTGATCGATCAGGGAATGCTCCGGATCGCAGATGACTTCTTCCAGATATCTCGGAGCTCCGCTCCAGGCTGCCCAGCGGCACATATCAGCTACTTTCGTTATGCGGCATCGCGAGCGGCATTGAACCGCGCGGTGGTTTCGTCACAAGTATAACGGTCTGCGATCGGATATGGCGCACGCGCCAGATGATCTACCGCAGTTATGATCTTATCCGCCTTTTCGCTGGTGAGCAGAACTGAAAAATTCAGCCGGGTCCATCCGGGCTTCTTCAGTTCCTCGCCGGACAGGATCCCTTGCCGGAGGATATCGGACTCAGAGCGCTCAATACCGAGCAGACGGTGTGCGTAAGGTCCTGCGCAGGCGCAGCCGCCGCGCGCCTGGATACCGTAGGCGTCCGACAGCATGCGTGTCACGAGCTGCTGGTGAATGTATCCGCCCCGTTCAAGGTCCCGCATCCTGAAGGAGAAAACCGGCAGGATATGGCGGGCACCCTGGTTGCCCATGATCTCGATTGCAGGGTTTTCCTGCCACTTGGACAGCGCTTTTTCGCGCCATGCGGCGTTGCGCGCGTCCATGATGTCCTGACCTATGGCTTCCTTCACCAGAAATGCGAGCGCTGCACGTATGTCACCGATCACGTTCGGTGTTCCAGCCTCTTCGCGCGCCGCGATATCCGGTGTGTAGTCGTGCCCCCAGGGCGAGACAAATCGAACCGTTCCGCCACCTGGAAAAACCGGAGCATCCATTCTCACGGCAGACTTGCGCACAATCATGACACCGGATGCGGCAGGACCACCGATGAACTTGTGAGGCGATACGACAACTGCATCCTTTTGGGCATCCGAACCAGCGTGCATGTCGATCGGAAGGTAGGGTCCGGAACCGGCGCAGTCCCAGACGCTCAAGGCCCCATGTTTCCTGAGGAGACGCGTCACCGCAAGATCGTCGGTCACGATGCCCGTCACATTGGACATCATCGAGAACGCACCGACGGTGAGCCTCTCCGCCCCCGCTGCTTGCAAGACGCTTTCCAGTTCGTCCAGGTCCGGACCACCTGTGTCAGCCTCCCCTATCTCGATCACTTCCGCGCCACTTTCACGCCAGGGCAGAATGTCGGAATGATGCTCGTAGGGTCCAAGGACGACGAGGGGATTTTTCCCCTGCCGTGCCGCCGCATCGACACCAAGGAGATGAACAAGCCGGTTCAATCCTGCCGTGGCACCAGAACCACAAAACACCGTGGCATATGTTCCGTCCGCGCCGCAGATACGGGCGATCTCCGATCTCGCCGCTTCGCGCATCCGCGTCATGGCACTGCCGCAATAGGAGGCCTCGGTATGGCTGTTGGCATAGACGGGAAGAACTTTCTCCAGAACAAAATCCTCGATCTGACGCAGGGCCCTGCCCGAAGCCACGTAATCGGCGTAGATCATCTCGTGTTCACCCATGGGACCGGACACGTTTGCCCCTTCCCCGATCAGACCGGCCCTCAGGCGCTCTAACAGGTCCGGGCAATCCAGTGACCTGTTGAATTGATCAATCGCCGTTCCGGTTTTTTGTGTCATTTGTCTCTCCAGGATCCTATCCGGAGATCATATGACCAATCTTGATTGGTATTCTTCACCTGATACTTTTGATTTTTTCATGTTTTTGTGTCATTTGATCGAAAATGAAAGAAAATCTCGATCAAATAGACAGATCACTGCTGCGTGCGCTTCAACGGGATGCACGTTTGTCGCAACGCGAATTGGCAGAAACTGTCGGCCTTTCCCAAAATGCCTGCTGGCGGCGGCTCAAGACACTTTACGAAGGTGGATTGATTGAGGGACACACGATCAGGCTGGACCCGGCACGCCTTGGTCTCAACCTCACCGTCTTTGTCATGATCCGAACAAGACATCACTCCAAGGACTGGCTCGCGACATTCCGGAAGGAAGTCTCGGCCATTCCCAACGTAATAGATTTTTACCGGATTGCTGGCGATTACGACTACATGCTGAAAGTCGTGGCCGAGGACATGAATGCCTTTGATCGCGTTTATCAGCGGCTGATCGAAAAAGTCGATCTGGACACAGTCACCTCCTACATGACCATGGAGGCGATCGCGGACGCCCGCGATCTGCCGATTTAGCGAAGCGGTGAAGTGGTGTTGGCACCTCTGTCACATTGCCTGACACCGCACGACCTTAACGCCTGCGGTGACCACCACCCCTGCGCTGCCCACCGCCGCCGCCGCCACGATTCGGCCGTGCCTGTTGTGGCCGGGCCTGCTGTGGACGGTTTCGCTGGACATTCCGCTGACGGTTGACCTGCCGGTTTCCAGAGGTCCGGGCCTTCCGGTCCCTGTTCAGGTGCGCCGGCGCCTGTCTTGTCTGCTGGGCTGGACGTGTCGCCGGTCTTTGCGTATTCGGGCGCTGCGCAGCTGGCCTTTGTGCCGGTTTTTGTGCATTCGGCCGTTGCGCAGCCGGCAAGTTGGTCGGACGTTCGCCCGCTGGACGGTTCACATTGGGGCGCTGGCCTGCCGGGCGATTTTGCGGGCGCTGCAAATTGCCCTGCCCGGCATTCGGCCGGTTCTGCAGGCGATCGCCTGCCGGACGGTTGGCAATCGCTGCTCCGGCGCCGGCTCCAATTGCCGCGCCGGCACCAACATCTCCCAGACGGTTTTGAATGTTCTCCCTCGACGGCGCTGCAACTTCACCCCAGCGCCCGCCTTCGAACTTCTGCCAGTTCTCGCCATCACGCCGGTAGACCGACCCGTCACGCCCTGCAAATACGTCACCCCTGCGGTCGAGACTGCCGACACGGCCGAGATTGCCGTCTTCTTTCCACCTCTTGGCGGCTCCTGCCTGTATATCCCGCGTGCGCGACCATTGTGGTCCGGACACCACCGCTCCCCCCCAGGAGCCATAGATACCGCGCGCGCCACCGGCGACGATCCGGTTGCCGGTGCGGGGATTATAGGCGGTGATGAAGCCGGCGCTGCCGCGCGGACCGCTGATAGCCGCTCCACGGATGTATCCGCCGGTGCGGGGATTGTAGATGCCGCCACCCGCGATGCCGCGCCGGGGTCCGTAGGCATATCCGTAGCGGCCGTAGACGCCGCGAACAGGGTTGTAGAAAGCCCCGATGCCGTAGGTAACCGGGCGCCGGAAATAGATCGGCCGGTAACCCGGGCGGTACCACGGCCGGTAATACCAGCCCGTGCCGTAGACAAAGACACCCCAGGCAAGGAAACCGGTCAGGTATCCCATCGTGTAGCCGTACCAGACGGCATTCGGTTCACTCTCGTAAACCCGGACATACGTCACGTTGTAGACCGGTGAAGACGGCGGGATGGTGTAGATCTCATCCGGAACGGCGGTCGCGACAACAAAGGGTCCTTCCGGGCTGTCGCCCACGAACCAGACACCGTCCTGAAGAACATAGTACTTGGCGCCGACCTGGATGACCTGGTCATTGGTGTTGACCGCATAAGACATGGATGTGCCGTCGATCGACTGGAATTCCGGGTCTCCTGCATACGCAATATCTGCACTGACAGAACCGACTTCCACGCGTGCCGTCGTCGGAATGCTCGCCTTTAAGCGCGCCTGCGAGGCTTCAGATGTTCCCGGAATGGAAGACCGAACCGAGTAGTAGGGCGCATTTTCGGGAATATTCTGGAAATCGGACGGCATGTCAGGTGTCGTGAATTCCCAGGGCCCGTCCAGTGAAGCCGATTTGAACCAGCGTCCCGAAACCAGAATGTACCAGGTCGAAGTTGTTTTCAGGAAAAACACGTCGCTGTCCGTGTTCGATGCCCATTCGAGATCGGTACCTTCGACCGGTTCCAGTTTCGGCTCCCCTTCAAAAACAATCATTTCGGCCGGTTTGTCGGAATAGATCACCTTGGGCGCCGTGTTGTCTGCAAACGCCTGCGGCGGAATGGCTGCACGGGTTTCCGACCAGTTGTCGTCATCGGGAAGTTTCGTGATCAGGTCCGGTAATTCGGACACGATTTCCCAGCCGGCGGAAACATCCTTGGTCTTCAGCCAGGACTTCTCGTCTCGCAGGTAAAATTCCTCGGTTTCGTCAATCTTGAGTATGTCCCAGTTGGTATTGACGACGAAACTCAGCCCCTGATCACCCTTGACCGGTGCCATGATGGGCGCACCCTCGGTCTGAACCAGGATAGCAGGCTCGGTCGAAATGAATATGGGCGGTGCTTCAGCATTCAATCCCTTCACGTCTTCCATGCGCTTGTATTCCGCCAGACCGGCCGTGATCCTGTCCTCTTTCACGGTAATCGTTCCCGTCGGCATGATCTTTCCGACTTGAAGCGTCAGATCCGTCAGGGAGGTCCTGTCGAGTGAAGAGAAATCCAGCTGCGTGACCTGTATGTCGCTGACCTCGACTTCACCCTGTGCCGGATCGGCGAGCGTGCTCCCGCTGACACCGATCACGCCAAATACCGGCTGAGCTTCCTTGTCCTTGACATATTCGGCGGCAATCAGCGCCTTGAGCGTCTTGAAGTTGTCCCACTCGGTAAATTGCGGCTGGTAGAGGATCAGGGTCGCACCGCCGTCGGTTTCAAAAGACCGCGGCCATCCCGTCGTCTGCTCCGCTTCAGACAGTTGAAGATACTGACCGCTAATAAAACCGTTTTGACCATTGAAACTCACGGAGCACCAGGCACCGGTGTCGTCGCAGTTCTCCAGTTCAACCTGGGATCCGTTCGGCACGGTCCCGAGCGACCCAAAGCCGGTTCCAGGTCCCTGCCGGAAATTCACATTTGCCGTCGTCACCGCTGGTGCGGCGAACGCGCCGTTCACGAATACGGTTTGAATGATCAATGCTGAAGACAAAATCACGGAAATAGTCTTGCGCATCAGGCCCTCCCAAAGGCGGAAAATGCATTTGTTTACAACACCGGCTGCGCCCTTTGACCACATGGCCAGATTTTGCAACCCAACAACCGGAGCACGAACTTGCGCCGCACATTTTCAGTGTGCCCAGCGTCACAGGCATAGAAAACGACGCCGCGTTAGTTCTGTCCTCACAGCACCATGACACAGATTTTGTAGAGCTGTAAGGCCCGGAGGTTTTGACAATGTTTCCACTTAGTCGCGCGATGAGAGTTTGCTTGAGCGGTGCGGGTTTTGCCCTGTTTGCAGCCCTCTTTGTACCGTCTTCCGCGTCGGCGGAAGTTTTTCACTGCGAAAGCACGCGCACGCCGAACGGTAGCTCGAAATACTGTAATTTCCTGCTTTTCGATTCGAATTTCAGCCGCCATCGTCAGGTAGTTGTTGCCCAGGGAGCCCGGCGAAACATCGCAATAAACGGACGCTACGACGTCTTCTGCGTGCTCGTGCAAGACCACAGCGGCGTGCCCAACAACATTGCGCTGAGGACGAAGCAATGCCGAAAGTCGCACAGCGGTCGGAATTACCAGGTCGCGATAAAAAAATACAATTTGCGCCGGGGACGCGACGGCTTCAGCACCAATGCACCTCAGATCGTCCGACCGGTGGATCGCTGGTAGGAAAAAGGCCGGGCGGCATCAGCCGCACCGGCAACAGGATTGCAAGGATTTGGTCTCCCGAGAAGTCGGCAATCGTCTTTCTGCTAAAAACGCCGGATCAGCAGGCAACCGAGGAAAGACCGGGAGAGGACAAGATCACGGCCTGCCCAGAGCGCGCGGATTGTTGGGCCGCGAGCCCCATTTCAACAGCGCGTCTGCCATCTTCCAGACTGACTTCGGGCGTTTCAATTTCGCCGCGCACCAGTGCCAGGAAGCGCTCATGCTGATAGTAGGTCGAACCGTTGTGATCACCGGCGTCCAGAAGTGCCGGATCGACCGGAATATCCAGACTGCGCGGACCTTTCGGACTACGGGGCGACACGACCAGCTGTGCGACTGGAGGATCTCCGAGGTCCTCGGGCCAGAACCGGCCAGGTCCGGGCACAAAGGCCTCGATCTTGCCTTCCGGACCGACCGCGACAACCTCTTCCTGATATTTGGCACCTTCCGCGAACATGCAAAGATCCAGCAAGGCACGGGATCCGTTCTCGAAATCGACAATCACGAAACCATTGTCGAGTATGTCCGGCCGCTCGCCGTCATAAACTTCATCCTTGTGATTGGCATCCTGACCCGCTGACGCCATCACGCGGACAGGTTCCGACTTCATGATCAGACGCATCAGATCGAAGAAATGGCAGCATTTTTCAACAAAAGTGCCGCCTGAATACCGGTTGAACCTGTTCCAGGCGCCCACCTTGTCCAGAAACGGGAACCTGTGCTCGCGGATGGTCAGCATCTTGATGCCGCCCGTGACTTCCCCGGTCCTTGCGATCAGAGCCGCAATCGCGGGCATATAGCGATACTCCATCGCCACCCATATCGGTGCCGGATATGTTGCCTTGAATGTCTCCAGTTCGGCCTGCTCCCTGGGATCGGTAAAGAGCGGCTTTTCCACGAGCAAGGGCAAAGGCCTTTTCTGACGGATTTCCTGCATTTGCGGAACATGGCAATGGTTCGGGCTGGCAATAAGGATGCAGTCCAACTCATCAACGTCCAGCAATTCGGAGACCGAACCCACGAAATTTGCAGCCGGTGCGATTTCCGCTGCCGCTTCAGCCATATGCGTGTCCGGTTCAAAAATGACCGTGACTTCGGTGTCTGGCAGCAGAGCGATATTGCGCAGATGCTCCTGCCCCATCATTCCACATCCGATCACACCGTATCTTACCTTCGCAGGCATTTATGTCTCCTTTTGCGGCCGGTTTCTGCGACCAGCCTATTTCAACCGCTGTACGTAATGTGCCCTGCCCGTGTCGAACCAGGTGCGTGAATATTCGACGGATTCGGGGCGGTCCGCCCAACTGAACCTTTCGATGAAACCCGTGAGCGTGCCGGGTTCCAGGGTGAATTCTTCCGGCGCCCAGTCAGGCACCTTGCCGATCGTAACGCGGTCTTCCGCACGCACGATCCAAAAGCCGAGATGCTTTTGATAGAACCTGTAGAGCGAGTCCGAAAGCAGGTCCCGTTTTACAAATCCGGCATCTCCGTCAAGCCAGATTTCCTCGACCGCGATTATGGTCTCGTTGAGATACCGGAGCCGGCGGATCCGGGTGCCTTCCCCGCTGGTGCCGAAAGCCGGCAGATCTTCCGGCTTGCGCGTACGCACAGCGTTCAGGATGTCAGCCCGGGGCAACCCGCCACCGGAAAGCAATTCCAGCCGGAACATCGCATAGATGCTCTCCTGCGTGCCGCCTTGCCGTATGTAGTTTCCCGAACCCTGAATGCGCTCGAGTAAGCCCTTTTCCGTAAGATCGGCAAGCGCCTTGCGCAGTGTTCCGATCGAGATACCCAACTCGTCAGCCATGTCGCGCTCAGGCGGAAGCCGCTCGCCGTCAATCAGGCGTCCCGCCGCAATATCCCTGATCAGAAGCTCACTGATCTGCAGATAAAGCGGCAGTGCATTTGAGGACTGCGACGTGGATTGCATGGTGATCGGCGCTCTGTTTTTTAAAATTGATACACTATTGATTTACATCAATGCGGATGATAAGCAAGAAGAAATCGACGGTAAAGTGAAGCTGTTCGAAATCAAATGAAACCTCGCCCATCGAATGCTCGGTCGCAGATGCTGCGGGTTTGAAAATACTGAATGACTAACAATGGGTTGAGCACATGATCGCTTCGGGAATGGCGCTGGATGCTCAGGGGAGTTTTTTATGACAGTTGTCCCAGTGACATCGCCGGATCTCGACGCAGCGGAAGTATCCTGGTTCGCTGCCTTGTGTTCTGACGACTATCAATTCCTGGGCGTCCCGGAAGGCCAATTGCGCTCATCCTGGGACCATTGCTCGACGATCGTCAAAACGGCGGAACAAGAAGGATTTCGCAATATCCTGTGCCCATCTTCCTACCAGGTGGGTCAGGACACGTTGTCGTTCGTCGCCGGTTGCGCACCGATCACCGACAAGATCAACCTTCTTGCAGCCGTTCGCTGCGGTGAAATGCAGCCGATCATGCTTGCCCGTACGATCGCAACGCTCGACCACATGCTGAAAGGCCGCCTTACGGTCAATATCATTTCCTCTGATTTTCCGGGCGAACAGGCCGACAGCGGCTATCGTTACCAGCGTTCACGCGAGGTCGTCGAAGTCCTGAAACAAGCCTGGACACGAGACGAGATCAACTATGAAGGCGAGATCTACAACTTTACGGGCCTGACCACCGACCCGGTGAGACCGTATCAGACCGGCGGTCCACTCCTCTATTTCGGAGGTTATTCGCCAGCCGCTCTGGAGCTGTGCGGTCAGCACTGCGATGTCTACCTGATGTGGCCCGAGAAGATTGAAGAACTCGAAGGACGCATGAAGGCTGTCAACACGGTCGCGGAAAAATACGACCGGACGCTCGATTATGGTCTGCGTGTCCACATGATCGTGCGCGACACCGAAAAGGAAGCGCAGGAATACGCCGACTACATTGTCTCGAAACTTGACGACGATCAGGGCACGGCCATCCGCGAGCGCGCGCTCGACGCGAAATCGCTCGGCGTGAGCCACCAGGCCAAAAACCGCGATGTTGCCGACGAGTTCGGTTACATCGAACCCAACCTCTGGACTGGCGTCGGCCGGGCCCGCTCCGGTTGCGGGGCTGCTCTTGTCGGCTCGACCGATCAGGTCATGTCCAAGATCGAGGCTTACCAGAAGATGGGCATCAGAGCCTTCATCTTCTCCGGCTATCCGCATCTGGAAGAAGCGCGGCATTTCGGCAAGCGCGTGCTGCCGAACCTCAAGACCTGTTCGCTTCCCCACGCTTATGGCCGGGTTCCGGCCGAAACACCTGCAACCCCGCTTGGCAATGGAGTCCGCCGCTAATGCAGCGCGTATCGCTTACAGAATCCCTGGAATTTTCCCGCCTCATCTACGGCATGTGGCGGCTCGGTGACGATGCGGACACGACCCCGGCCTACGTGGAACGGAAAATCCAGCTGTGTCTCGATCAGGGGATCACCACGTTCGATCAGGCGGATATCTATGGCGGTTACACTGCGGAAGCGGTTCTCGGCGGTGCACTCAAAGCCAATCCTGCCCTGCGCAACAAGATGGAGATCGTCACCAAGTGTGACATCGTCGCTCCCGTCGGTCGCCATGAGCAGGCAACGGTGAAGTATTACGACACCTCCCGGCAGCATATCGAGAGGTCGGTCGAAACGTCGCTGAGCGACATGGGGATCGACACAATAGATCTGCTTCTCATTCACAGACCCGACCCCCTCATGGATCACCATGAGACCGGCGCCGTGCTGGATGACCTGGTCAAGAGCGGCAAGGTCCGGAATGTCGGCGTGTCGAACTTCCGCCCGTGGGACTGGGACCTGTTGCAGTCGGGAATGTCCAACAGGCTCGTGACCAACCAGATCGAGGTCTCGCTGGCTGAAATCTCGCCGTTTACAAACGGAGACATTGCCTTTCACCAGCGCTTGGGCACGAATCTGATGGCCTGGTCCCCGCTTGGGGGCGGGGCACTGATCTCCGAAACCGGCAAGCTTGGCGCGGTCATGGACGACGTAGCTGCCGGCTTCAATGTCGACCGGTCTGCCGTCGCCATCGCGTTCCTGCTTACCCATCCGGCAACCATTCTGCCGGTTCTGGGAACAAACAATCCTGACCGTATCGCACAGATTTCAGATGCACTGAAAGTCTCGCTTGATCGTGAAACCTGGTACCGGCTCTACGAAGCCGCCCTTGGAAATGAGGTACCCTGATGACCATGCAAAATGCCAATCATCCTGTTACCTTCGCACCGCACACGGACAACACCCGTTTGCTGCGCGACGCGTTCGGCCGATTTGCAACCGGCGTGACTGTCGTCACCACCGGATCGGATGACGGGCCGGTCGGCATCACGGCGAACAGCTTTTCGTCCGTATCGCTCGATCCGCCACTCGTGTTGTGGATGCCGGACAAGGGTTCGCGCCGTTTCCGCTACTTCGAAACCGCCGAAAACTACGCCATCCACGTTCTCAGCCATCACCAGGCTGAAGTGTGCAACGGCTTTGTACGCAATGCGAATGCCTTCGACCAGTTGCCGCACAGGATTGACGAAAACGGCGTGCCGTTGCTCGAGCACTGCCTCGCACGCTTCGAGTGCAAACGGTTTGCCGCTTATGAAGGCGGCGATCACCTGATTGTTCTGGGACAGGTCATGCAGGCAGAAATGCGTCATGGGGAGGCGCTGACCTTTTTCGCAGGCAAACTTGGACAAATCGCTCCGAAATGAGAGCAAACGGCAGGACGGGAACCGCCCTGCCGACAGGAAGTAATTAGGGAGGAGCCCGAATGGGGGCATTGCTGGCGGTCCTTGCACCGCTCGCCTTTGTCAATTCGCAGCTATTGCGGATCGGCAGAGCGATAGGCATCGTAGCCGTGGCCTTGATGGTCGTTGCGATCCTGATTCAGGTCGTTTTCCGCTATGTATTCAACAACGCGTTGCCCTGGCCAGACGAGGCAGCGCGTTTTTGCATGTTGTGGATGACGGGCCTGATGGCACCAACGGCGTTCCGTCGCGGCGGCTTCGTCGCCATCGACATGCTTGGCCACGCACTTCCTCAGGCTCTGGGCAAGCTGCTTTCCCTGCTCTTGCTCATCGTGTCGCTCCTCGTCCTTGCGATCGCGGTACAGATCGGCTTTGCCGAAGTCACCGGCTTTGGCGGCAAGTTCGCGACAGCGTCACTCTACATTCCGGGAAATATTACGCTGACCGAATGGATCCGTGTGCCCAGAAGCTGGATGATGATGTCCTTGCTCGTCGGTGTCGTTCTGCTGACCCTCGTCAATGTCGAACTGATCTTGCGCAATCTCATTTCTCTTATTGGCGGCAATGACCGACTGCCGGCCATACCCGATGCTGACATGGCGGGAGCGGACTGATGCTTATATGGTTTCTTCCTGTTTTTCTCCTGTTCCTGATGATCGGACTACCGGTCTTTTTCGGCTTGCTGGCGGCTCCCGGCATCCTGCTTTGGCTGAATGGCCAGGAACGCGACATCACGCTGCTCTACCGTAACGTCTACAACGGCATGGACAGTTTTCCTCTCATGGCGATTCCGTTCTTCATGCTCGCAGGCGAGCTGATGAACAAGGGCGGGATCACGATCCGTCTGGTAGAATTCAGCCAGGCGCTCATGGGCCACCTGCGCGGCGGCCTTGCACATGTGAATATCCTGTCGTCGATGCTGTTTGCCGGTCTTTCCGGTTCGGCAGTCGCCGACACGTCCGCACTTGGCTCCATGCTTATTCCAGCGATGGAAAAACAGGGGTACACGCGCCGATTCGCAGCAGCGGTAACAGCAGCGTCGTCTGTTATCGGTCCTATCATCCCGCCGTCCGGCATCATGATCATCTATGCCTATGTCATGGGCGAAAGTGTTGCCGCCCTCTTCCTGGCCGGTATTGTCCCCGGCGTCATGGTCGGCATCGGCCTGATGCTGGTTGTCCGACTGATGGCTGACAAGTACGATCTGCCCAAGGCCCAGCGGATCGTCAATCCCGGTCAGAAAATGGCGCCGGTCGAATACTGGGTGTCGTTCGCATTGCTCAGGATCAATCTCGCATCGCTCCTGCTGGCGCTTGCATTCGGCATTCTCAGTCAGACCTCTCTGGACGTGTCGGGTATCACGACTTTCGTCCTGTTTGTCGTCCTGATTGGAATGTCGCATCTGCTATTGATGGGTCTGCGCGGCGCAGTGTCTGAAGATTTCCGGATGGTCTGCAAAAAAGCCGTCGTGCCTTTGCAGACACCGATCATCATTCTGGGCGGCATCCTGATCGGTGTCTTCACGCCGACGGAAGCGGCCGCCGTCGCAGTAGCCTATGCGCTGATCATCGGCTTTTTCGTCTTGCACTCCATCAAGGTGAAGGAAGTTCCCGGCATCCTGAACAGGGCTGGCATCACGTCGGCAGTGGTTCTTCTTCTTGTCGGCGCTGCAATGGCCTTCAAGACCGTCGTCAGCCTTAGCCATGCTCCTGAAATCATGGCCGACTTCGTACTTTCGCTTTCCGACAACCCGCTGATCCTGCTGTTCCTGATCAACCTGCTCCTGTTCATTGTCGGAATGTTTCTCGATGCGGGGCCAGCGATCATCATCCTCGGACCGATCCTCGGGCCCATTTTCACATCGATGGGAGTGGATTCGATCCACTTTGCCATCATCATGAGCGTGAACCTGACCATCGGTCTTGCCACGCCGCCAATGGGCCTGGTGCTATTTGTCGCTGCCTCGGTTTCAAAGGAACGGGTTGAAACCATTGCCAAAGCCATTCTGCCGTTTCTGGCGGTAGAAATCGCGGTGATCTTCCTGATCACCTACATACCGGCACTTTCGATGACGATCCCTCGATGGACCGGATTTGCCAACTGATCTTGAGCTTAATATGGGAGGTACCTGATGCTCAAATCTGCTCTGAAAACACTCACCGTCGCGGCGATGCTCGCCGGTTCTTCGCTGAGTGCCGTTGCTGCCGACTATACGCTGCGTGCAACCGCCAATTCCAACGAGAATGACGAAGACTATCATGGTCTCGTTGTTTTCAAGAACTTTGTCGAGTCCGCTTCCAACGGAGCGATCGAGGTCGAACTCTTCATCGGCACACAGCTCTGCTCGAATGGTGCTGAATGCCTGCAGGGCGTTGCCGGTGGTGCGATTGACATCTACATCTCCACATCAGGCGGAGCCTCCGGCATCTTCCCTTATGTTCAGGTTCTCGACCTGCCTTACATGATGGCCGACGACCGGATCGCCGAACATGTCCTGTCCGGCAACTTCACCCGCACCATTCGCAACATGGCGCTGGAAGATAGCGACAACACGATCCGTCTGATGACGGTTGGCAACACCGGCGGCTGGCGGAACTTTGCCAACACAAAGCGCCGTGTCGCCAATCCGGCCGACATGGAAGGCCTGAAGATCCGTACCGTTGTGGCTGACCTGCCGCAGGAACTGGTCAAGGCACTTGGCGCCTCTCCGACGCCAATCCCGTGGCCGGAGCTGTTCACATCATTCCAGACCGGTGTTGTTGAAGGTTCCAAGAACGGCATCACCGACATCATGAGCATGAAGTTCCCCGATGCCGGCCTGCAGTATGTGACGCTCGATGGCCACGCCTACATGGGTGCCCTCTGGTGGATGAGCAACGAACGGTTCCTTGCCATGCCGGAAGACATGCGCCGGGTCGTGGTCGATGGCTTCTATCATCTGCAACAGGCTACCTTTGCATCGCCAAAGCGTGAATCCATCGAAAAATATGAAGAGTTCGTTGCCGGCGGCGGCGATCTTTATGTTCCAACGCCGGAACAGAAAGCCGCTTTCAAGGAAGCAGCCGCACCGGTCTACGACTGGTTCAAGGACAATGTCGCACGCGGCGGCGAGATCTTCGGCGCACTGGAAGAAGCCGTTCAGGAAGCTGAGACCTCCGTCAACGGTGCGCGTGACGCCGACCTGAACTAAGCTGTTCTTCAATCAGACACGTCCGGCCAATTGCCGGACGTGTCAATTTTCGAGTTCGCCTCGACAACTCCGGAAAGACAACAAGCCGATTTTCGGATCCGGGGTTGCAAATGAGCAGGATTTACCGGAACGGGTACATCCAGACCTTGTAGTCATCGACCAGAACATGCGCCTTTTCAATTTCCTCTTTGGTCATTTTCTTCACGACTTCCTCAAGCGAGATCGCCGCATCGGGATCTCCTCCGATGGCGGAAAGCGTGTACCACATGTAAGCGCGAACAAGATCCGGCGCGGGCATTCCCCGGCCGACCTCGTAATACCAGCCGATACCGGATTGCGCGCCCGGATGCCCCTTCATGGCGCTTCTGAGATACCACTCGAAAGCGCGCTGATCGTCCCGCTCCACGCCGAGACCCATTGCATACATGACGCCGATCAGTTCCTCGGCATCCGCGTTGCCGGAACGTGCGGCGGGCCAAAGTTCCTTCCTGGCCTCCTCAAATTGTCCGGCCTCCATCAGATCGCGCGCGTTCTCGATTTCAGCCTGGGCAGGGCCCGCAGCCAGGAAAAGCCCAATCACGGCGGCTTTCAGCATTTTCGTCATTTTTTCCGGTCGTTCTTTCTTGGTGTTCTTCTGGCAGCACCAGCTCATTCCGCGGAGCTGCCCTCCCCGCTGACTGACGATGATTTCATCGCCTTCGACAGGAAACAGGCGGCCCTCGGTCAGCTTCTCTTTTACGACAGGATCCTTTCCGGGAACAGGAATATTGCCTGTTCGACATGTCATCATCCGGTCCTTGGAACAGGAGACGGCCTTTCCCTCGGCATTGGCGAAGGCGGAGAAGGCCTCGGACCGAACCGGACCGCACTTGTCGACGACAACCGAATTAAGAAAAGGATTCCGCGAAATGCGCCAGGCCTCTGGAATCTCGGGGCAAAAGAGCTTCACACGCTTTTCCACGACGGCCGTCTTTCCATTTCCGACGACTATGAAAACGGCTTCAACTCACCGGCGGAGGAATGGCTTCCCGAGGGCCTGAACAGCCTTCTTGCGGCCCAGGCGATTTTTCCGCTTGTTGCCCAGTTCGAAATGGCCGGCAATCCGAAAGAAAACGAGATCGCAGGCGCTGTTCACAACCGGATAGACGCCTCCTGGCCAATCCTTGCCAAGCGGGTTCGCGTCATTCCCGAATACGGCAAGATGTTTGTCGAGGCGTTCGATCACATCGATGAGCCTGGGCAAGTTTCGATTGCCGAGATCGGAAATGCACTTGCAGCCTTCCAGGCGATCGAATGGACGAGTTTTGACAGTCCGTTCGACCAGTATCTTTCCGGCAGGAAGACCGCGCTGACAGATGCGCAAGAGCGCGGCATGGGTCTCTTTTACGGAAAGGGCAATTGCTCCAGCTGCCATTCCGGCAAACTCATGAGTGACCAGGAGTTTCACGCAATCGGCCTGCCCCCTTTCGGACCCGGCCGGACGCGGCGTTTCGATCCAATGGTGCGGGATGTCGGCCGCATGGGCGAAAGCGACAGACTGGAAGATGCCTATCGTTTCCGCACACCGATGCTGCGCAATGTCGAGCTGACATCGCCTTATGGCCACAACGGCGCCTACCCGACGCTCGAAGGTATTGTTCGCCACCATCTCGACCCGGACGGAATGCTGGCAAAATGGCAACCGAAAACAGCTGCACTTCCCGACGCACCGTGGCTGGAACCAATCGATTTCGTGGTCTATAAGGATCAGCGTGAAATGGCCAGGCAGGCCCGGCTTCGGGATGTCGAGCGGATTTCACTTTCCGATCAGGAAGTTTCCGATCTCGTCGCGTTTCTCAAGGCGCTCACCGGTACGTCTTCGGTTTCTTCTCCTTCCTTCGGCATCCCCGATAGAGTTCCCAGCGGGCTTCCAGTCGACAGACCCTAAACAGGACAAACATGATCGAAACTTTGAAGACCCGGGCAAACCAGCTTTTTCCCGGTATCGCCATCGCCGGGCTTGTGGCCATTTCGGCTCAGTTTCTGAATGAGCACTACGGCGCACCTGCCATGTTGATGGCGATCCTGCTGGGCATGCCTTTGAATTTCCTCTCGGACGAACAGCGTACCTCGGAAGGCATTGCCTTTGCTGCAAGAACACTCCTGCGGGTCGGCGTTGCGCTTCTGGGCGTGCGCATCAGTATCGAGATGGTGCAGGCACTCGGCCTGCCCTTTCTGCTTCTTGTCATCCTCGGTGTTCTGGCGACCATCGTCTTTTCGCTGATGATCGGAAACCTTTTTGGCAAGGACCGGCTCTTCGCCTTCCTTTCCGGCGGCGCGGTCGCCATTTGCGGAGCATCCGCGGCGATGGCGATCGGCTCGATCCTGCCAAAACGACAGCATGCGGAACGAGACCTCGCCTTCACGGTAATCACCGTGACGGTCCTGTCCACACTGGCCATGATCGTCTACCCGATTCTGACGAGCAATCTCGGACTTTCCGTTGATGCCACCAGCGTGTTTCTCGGCGGCACCATTCACGACGTAGCCCAGGTGGTGGGTGCCGGATTTTCCGTGTCCGAAGAAACCGGAGATCTGTCCACGCTTGTAAAACTCATCCGGGTGACCCTGCTGGCGCCCATCGTGCTGATCGCTGCCTTGGTCCTGCGCGGCAGCGCCGAGCCAGGTGCAAGCCGTCCGCCGCTGATGCCTGTCTTCGTACTTGCTTTCCTGATCCTTGCGGCCTTCAATTCCTTCGGCCTGGTTCCGGAAACCGCAAAGGACCTTGCGGGCCAGATTTCCCGTTGGGCGCTGCTTGCCGCGATTGCCGCCGTTGGCATGAAGACCTCGATCCCCAAACTCCTGGAAGTCGGTGGTCCTGCAATCTGGATGGTGGTGTCCCAGACTGTATTCCTGGCACTGTTCGTGCTCGCGGGGATATGGGTGATCGGGTAGGCTATTTCCTCATCGCCCTAACCGCAGCAGAGCGAAGATTTGGGATTGGGAGTGACATAGCCCCTTGAATCAGCTTTCAAGCAAGGCGGTTACTGGATCCCTGCTTTCGCAGGGATGACAAGGGATGTGAGGACATTTGCGCTTCTTGCTTTTCCCAGGCGATTATCTTCCGGACACAGCGGAGCGGAGATCCGGGACCCAGTACACCACAGCGTTTCGGATTTCAGCCGGAGGTCTGCGGTTGTTGGTTCCCAAACGGAGCAAATGCCCGCGAAAACGGGTAAAGGGATGACGAGGGAGCACTTTGCCACTCCCTCACTCAAGACCTGCGTGTCTGGTCTGAACATTGTCAATCGCGCCGGAAACCCCACATTGAGGTCAGAAACCCGAAGCGGGGCTTTCCTTGATCCCTTGAGTGTGAAATATAGCTGCGGTCCCCTTCCCGGGAGCGCATCAGCTATCATGCCGCATATGTTTATGCGTTTTGCTCGTGATACAGAAAATTCGAAAGCGTTTGGATGAAAAGCTACATCACAACCCCGATCTATTACGTCAACGGTTCTCCACATATCGGTCATGCTTTTACGTCCATCATGGCCGATATCCTGAAGCGCAACCGCCAGGCACTGGGTTGTGAACTGATGCTGTCGACGGGCGTGGACGAGCACGGCCAGAAGAACCAGGAAGCCGCGCAGGAACTGGGTATGCCGGTCGAGGAATATCTCGACATGCGCTGTGCGGAGTTTCGCGATGTTTTCGAAAAGCTCGGTGTCGAATTCGACTATTTCGTCCGCACAAGCCGCGAAGGCCACAAGAAAGCCGTCGCGGAGATGGAGCAGCGCATCTTCGACAAGGGACTGATCGTCAAGAAGCAGTATACGGGCACCTACTGCAAGGGCTGCGAGGAGTTCAAGAAGGAGAGCGACCTCACAGAGGACGGACAGTGTCCGCTGCATCCGACCATGCAGGTCGAACAGACGGACGAAACCAATTACTTTTTGAAAATGGAACCGTTCCGTGAACAGCTCCTGAAACACATCGACGACAATCCGGATTTCGTCCAACCCGAGTCGTTCAGGAACGAGCTGAAGAAAATGCTGGCCGAACCGCTGGAGGATCTGTGCATCTCCCGGCCGAAATCCCGTGTGACCCTCGGCGTGGAATTGCCCTTCGACACGGACTTCGTCACCTATGTCTGGTTTGACGCCCTGGCCAACTACCTGACCAATATCGGCTGGCCGGAAGATGGCTACCAGAACTGGTGGGCGGAGTGCGAGCACATGATCGGCAAGGATATCCTCAAGCCGCACGGTGTCTACTGGCCCCTGATGCTGATGGCCGCTGATCTGCCGCTGCCGAAAAAGCTCTCGGTGCACAGCCACTGGGTCGGCGCCGGCGGGGTCAAGATGTCCAAATCCATCGGCAACACAGTCGATCCGATAGAGGTCATGGACAAGCTCGGCGTTGACGCGTTGCGCTGGTATCTCGCCCGCCACATGCGTGCGGACAGCGACAGCCAGATTTCGGTCGAGCTGATTGCGCAGACTTACGAGAGCGAGCTCAACAACAAGCTTGGCAACCTGCTTTCTCGCGGTGCCAAGTTCGCCAGAAAGAACTTCGACGGAAAACTTCCAGTCAAGGGTCCGCTCACGGCAGAAGACGAGGCTTTGCGTCAAACGGTGCTTGATGCGACCGCAGGCATGGGTGAATGGATAGATCTCGCCGACATTCCGGCGCGGATGCAGTCCATCATCAATGCGGCGGCCGAGATGAACAACTATTTCGACAAGCAGGCTCCCTGGACGCTCTTCAAGTCCGAAGAGACCAAGGACCGCGCGCGAGATGTCGTCTATGTCGGTCTCGATTGCCTGCGTATCGTGATGGAAGCGTTGCAGCAGGTGATCCCGGTGTCGGCCGGCAAGGCCCTTGCCACGCTGAACGTCACCGACATTGCCCGTCCTTGGAAACCGGAGCTGGACAGGCTACCGGGCGGCAGTGAACTGGACGAAATCGAGCCGCTTTTTCCGCGGGTTCAGTAAGGCCCCACCCGACAACATGTAAAAGCGCCCCTGCGGGCGCTTTACTTTTTTGATCAAGGCCGATATCCAGCTTCAGTCGCTCAAGACCTTACGCCGCCAGAAACTCCAACCGCTCGTCCAGCCGCGCGGGTGTGATTTCCAGAATTTCGGCACTCACCACGCCTTCGGAAACGAATGGATCTTCTCCGACGAAGGCTTCGATTTCCTCTCGGGTCGTGTTGTGAGCGATGATGCCGCCACCCATGTTCGGCTGCAGGCTGCCAACCATCAGAAACAGGCCCTGATCGAAGCCATCTTTGATCCATGCCTTGTGCCCGTCCATCAGGTCACCGGCACGCGCCTTGTTGTCAGAAAACTTCAGCGTCACGATAAACATTTCATTCTCCCTTGAAACAGAATTGAAGCTCTTTCAGATGCCGGCCAGACCGGGTTGCCGAAGACTGGAACTCGGCGACACCCGTCCGACCCAGTCGAGGATCTGATCCACTTCTCGCCGAACGAAGTCTTCATCCCTGAAAGCCTGCGCCAGTGTTGCAACCCCCTGGCTCCAGCTGAGGACATGAAGCGCCTGAGCCTCGGCGTCAGCTTCGCTGTCAAGTTCCGAAAACTGGCGGGTCAGCCAGTCGCGGAACAATCCCATGATGCGGTTGGCGTTGCCGCTGGAGGCGTGCTCAAGCTTGGCAAGTTCCATCGTCAGCGTCCCGACAGGGCAGCCATAGGCAAATATTTTCGTCTGATTGACGATGAGTATCCGCACGAAACAGGCAATTCGCTCTGCCGGGTTCCCGGACATCTTGTCCCAGTTTCGCAGCATGTCTTCCCGGTCGGACAAACGCTTTTCGATGACCGCGTCGAGGATCTCATCCTTGGTTTTGAAGTGGTAATAGAAGTTTCCGCGCGAAATGCTGACCGATTTCGCGATATCGGCGAACGAGGTTTCGCCAAATCCCTGCGCGTAAAACAGCTCATCCGCCGCATCAATGATCTGCTGCCTGGTGGAGCTGGATTTCATTTTGATTTTCCCGGCACATTTTTCATGTTTGATGTCACTCTAGGACAATTGACCTATTTTTAGTTAGGACAATTGTCCCAAAATGTCAATCAAGTGCGAGACGAGACCGGCAAAGACCTGTTTGCAACACAATTTAGAGACACCCTGTCTGCACATCTCATGGTTGGTGCGCACAACCCCTCACACGTTTGTGAAGTCAACTTCCCAACAATCCTGACAGGCAGTTGTCAGGAACAATTTCCTACTTTCAGCACCATCAAAAGCCGGATGACTCGTTCTGAAGGCGCGAACTTCTGACTGAAAATCAATGAATTGCGGATTAATTACCATGAAACCGGACGCTATGCTTTTTTTCAATCACCTGGTGACTTTTGTCATCAAACTATTCTTTCACAGCTGCATGGCGCGTTTTTGCACCGGCATGGTGCAAATCCCAACGTTGGAATTCACGATCCGTCACTTACGTAGAGGCCGCTTGGTGGCAGTCACAGGGCCGGCTCGAGGCGTCAAAGCCGTTGCCTGCGTGGAGGGAAACATATGACCTACCTGGATGAGCGGAGCGAACCGTCTTCCGCTTCGGAACTCCTGGATCTATTTTACGCAACACGAACGCAAACGGAAAAGCTAACCGCCCCACTCAATGACGAAGACCTGGGTCTTCAATCCATGGAAGACGCCAGTCCGCCCAAGTGGCACCTGGCGCATACGACCTGGTTCTTCGAGGAATTCATCCTGAAACCGTTCCTGCCCGGTTACCAGCCAAAGGACGACCGTTTCGCAGTTCTCTTCAACTCCTACTATGTTCAGGCCGGCCCTAGACACACGCGCTCACGGCGTGGCCTGTTGTCCCGCCCGACGGTCACGGAAGTCCTTTCCTATCGGGCGCATGTCGAAGATGCATTGCGGGACGGTCTTTCGCGCGGCGGATTCACTCTTGACCCTGACAGGCTGGACGCACTGGTTACACTGGGGTGTCACCATGAAATGCAGCATCAGGAACTTTTGATTACCGACCTCCTGCACGCCCTTTCCTTCAATCCGCTGCTACCGGCCTACATTCCCTCGCAACCCGGCGCCGTTACCGCCATACGAGAGCAAGACTGGACATTGCATGAAGGCGGGCTCGTTGAAATCGGCCATGATGGCGACGGCTTTGCCTATGACTGCGAAGGACCGCGGCACAAGGTCTGGCTGGAACCGTACAAGCTTGCCGACCGCCTGGTAACCAACGGCGACTGGATCGCCTTCATGAATGACGGCGGATATGAAACCCAGACGCTCTGGTTGATGGAAGGCTGGGCGGTTCGCGAAAAGAACGGCTGGGATTCTCCCCTCTACTGGTGGCAACAGGACGGCCAATGGTGGACCTACACGCTGCAAGGTCCGCGTCCCGTTGATCTGTCTGCTCCCGTGGTCCATGTCAGCTATTACGAGGCCGATGCCTTCGCCCGCTGGAGCGGTCGTCGGCTGCCGACAGAAGCGGAATGGGAAGCGGCGGCCGAAGCGACTGAAATCGAAGGTAACTTTCTGGAAAACGGCACACACATACCGCAGGGGCGCCACGCAAGCCTCTGGGGAGATGTCTGGCAGTGGACCAGCAGCGCCTTTTCTCCCTATCCGGGCTTCTCGCCTCCCGATGGCGCCATCGGGGAATACAACGGCAAATTCATGGTGAACCAGATGGTGCTGCGGGGCGGGTCCTGTGCAACCCCGAAGCTTCAGATGCGTTCTTCTTATCGAACCTTTTTCTATCCACAGCAGCGCTGGCAAATGCTGGGGCTCAGACTGGCGGCAGATCAATGACCAAACATGTTCCCCCTGTACGAGCCGACAAAACCTTCAGGTCCGACGTCCTTGCCGGCCTGAAAGCGGCGCGCAAATCCGTCAGCAGCAAATGGCTTTATGATGATGTCGGCTCGCATCTGTTCGAAGCCATAACCGAACTGGACGCCTATTATCCGACCCGAACCGAACTTGGCATCCTGGAGACTGAAATCCGCCAATATTCGCGGCTGCCGGGAGCACGGGGCGCAATGGTCGAACTCGGCAGCGGCTCCAGCCGGAAGACGAACCTGCTTCTCGGCGCCTTTCCAGACCTTTCGGTCTATATGCCGGTCGATATTTCCGCCAACCATCTGAAAGACGCTGCCGAACGCGTTCGGCGGGCCTACCCGTCACTGGCCGTGATCCCGGTCGCGGCCGATTTCACGCAGCCTCTCGGCAAACTGCCTTTGCTGCCCGAACTGCCCGTGCTGGTCTTTTTTCCCGGCTCGACAATCGGCAATTTCGAACGCGCCGAAGCCACGGCTCTTTTGCGGTCTCTCCGCGAGGCCATGCCTGGTGCAACGATGATTGTCGGCGTTGACCGTCCGAAGGAAGAAGAGGTGCTCCTGGAAGCATATGACGACCCTGCCGGAGTGACTGCGGCCTTCAACCTCAATCTCCTGCAACGGATAAACCGGGAATGCGGGGCAGATTTCGAACTCAATGCCTTTGCGCACAAGGCTATATGGAACGCGGATGAGAGCCGGATCGAAATGCACCTGGAAAGCCTGACCGAACAGTCGGTCACGATCGGCGCGGATACCATCGCTTTCCAGAAGCACGAAACGATCCACACCGAAAATTCCCACAAATACGACGAAGAGGCTTTTTCAGAGATTGCGAACCAGAGCGGCTGGAGAGTCCTGGATCAACATTGCGATGCGCAATCCTGGTTCTCCGTCTACATCCTTCAGTCCGGATAAAGCTGATCAGGCGACCACTGCCCGGATCAACCTGACTGGTTGGGTTCGGGCAGGTTCCATCCCGATCCGTGACCGGCGATCGCAAGACGCAGGGCAAGCCCGGTGCAAAGGCCAGGAGAAACCACGAAACCGGCAACCCGGCCTTGAAAAGCCGATTGGGTCAAAACGAGTTTGGCGTCCGATCCAGACGCAAACCCGGATGCGACCGAAGCGACAAGGAAAGTTCAAGTCCAGGAAGGATCGAATTTGTTTGAAGTCAAGACGGCCGCATGCGACTGCCCTGAGGATCGAACAGCGGACCAATGGTGACAGTTGCCTTGAACAATGACCCGGCAATGTCGACATCGACCTCAGATCCGGACTCTAGCGACCGCTCCACGTGCGCCAGGGCAATCGGCCGTCCGATACGGTAGCCGTAAGCACATGTCGTCGTTTGCCCCAAAACCTCCCCATCGAGCAGCAAAGGCTCGTGTCCGAGCGGAACCGCAGCCTCGTCCTCGAACGCGAGTGAAACCACCTTCGATACGCCACCACCTGCCTTGTGTTTCGCGATGGCGCCAGCGCCGATGAAACCACCCGACTTCCGGGTCATTGCATCAAGACCGGCCTCCACCGGTGTCACATCGCTGTCAAGTTCGTGTCCCATCGCGCAGAACCCTTTCTCGACACGCATCGATGTCTGTGCAAACAAGCCCGCCGGTTCGGCACCGGCATTCGTCAGCGCCGCGTAGATTGACCTGGCGTTTTCAGACCGGCAGGTTATCTCCCACCCCGCTTCCCCGACATAGGACAACCTTGCAGCCCGCACATGATGACCTGCGATATGTGCTTCGGCGTGTTTGAAATACCCGATATCGTTGAGTTCGGGCGCGCCGACTTCTGCCGCAATACGGGCACTCTCCGGTCCCATGAGACCAAGAACGGCGTAGGTTTGGGTAGTGTCGGTGAGTGACACATCGAAGTCCGCGGAGTGTCTCCGGAGCCAGGCCAGGTCCTTCCTAATCGCGTTGGTTCCGACAAAGAGACGATAATGGGCATCCGAAAGGCGCTGAACGGTAATGTCGCTTTCGAATGTGCCGCGTTCGTTGAGGATCGCGGTATAGATGACCGACCCCGCACGGCGACCAACATATCCTGCACAGACCCTTAACAGGAATGCTTCTGCATCCGGGCCCTCGATCTCAATCTTGCCGAAGGGTGACGCATCGAAAATGGCGGCAGTCTCGTGCGCTGCCATCACCTCCTGCCTGACATTTTCAAACCAGTCCGGCCGACCGAATTTCAGTTCAGGTTCCTGCTCCTTGCCGAAATACAGCGGCCGTTCCCATCCGAAGAACTGACCGAAATGGGCTTTTGCCTCTGTGTATTCACTGTCGAGCGGCAATCTCCTCAGTTTGCGGGCCGTCTTGAACTGCTTGCCGGGATAGGCAATGTCGTAATGGGTCCCTAGAACCTCCGGCGCGCGCGCCATCAGATGTTCGACAGAATTGAAGACCGGTGCGAAGCGCTTGGCATCGGCTTCGGAAAGATCATATGACGGCGCTCCGTGAATGATCGTGTGGGCGAGGTTCATTCCCGCGCCTCCCCCGGCGGCAACGCCCACCGAATTCATGCCACATCCCAGGAAAAGGCCTCGGGTTTCCGCGGCCTCACCCAGCATGAATGTCCCGTCCGGCGTGAAACTCTCCGGGCCATTCAGGAGCATCTTCACTTCGGCGGTCTCCAGTGCCGGCAACCGGTGAAGTGCGTTCATCATCATCGGCTCGAAATGATCCCAATCCTCAGGAAGCAGGCCGAATTCGAAACTCTCCGTCAGGACACCGGGTGCGATCGGTTTGCCCATCGGCTCAAAACAGCCAACCAGCAGGCCGCCGCTGTCATCGCGGATATAAAGATGATTGTCATGATCACTGAGGGTCGGTGTGTTACCGACTATTCCGTCGACCGGCTTTGTCAGAAGATAGAAATGTTCACAGGCAAGCAGAGGCACTTCAGCTCCCGCCATGGCACCGGCTTCACGTGACCAGAGGCCGGCACACAAGGCAATGGCATCACACATCACCGTACCGTTGACTGTTTCCACGCCTTTGACCTTGCCGTTCTCCGTCAGGATTGCCGTCACCCCGGTCTTTTCGAAAATCTTTGCGCCCAGCGATCTGGCGCCTTTCACGAGAGCGGCGCAAACGTCTGAAGGACTCACGCGCCCGTCATCCGGCGACCAGACTGCGCCAAGGACATCGTCCGCGTTCATCAACGGCCAACGTTCCCTGGCTTCATCCGGACTGATGGACTGCGCAGGAATTCCATAAGCTTTCGCGAGCGCTTCCTGCCGCCTGATGTGGATCATCCTGTCCTCACTGGTCGCGATAGAAAGTGAGCCTTTCTGGATCCAGCCGGCAGCCTGCCCCGTCTCCTGCTCCAGCTGGCCATACAGCTCGACCGAGTATTGAATCATGCGCGTCAGGTTGCGAGAATTCCGAAGTGCACGCACCTGTGCCGCGGAGTGCCAGGTGGTTCCGGATGTCAATTGGTTCCGCTCCAGCAGGACCGCATCAGAAACACCCATTTTAGCAAGATGATAGAGGGTAGAGCAGCCCATGATTCCCCCGCCGATGACAACGACGGGAGCATGTGCGGGAGGAGTGCGAGTGGACATTTGAAAACTTCCGCGGAGGCGATAAAAACTGCGGCAACGAAACATTTGTTTCAAGATTTGACAAGAGAAAAAACAAATGAAACAGTAAACAAATGGAAACCCATTCGCCGCCCCAGATCCGGACCGCGATTTCGACCAGCTATGCAGAGCTGAGCGATACTCTGCGAATTGCGGCTGACTATATTGCTGAAAACCAGGTAGAAATCGCGACGAGAAGTTTGAGGTCCGTGGCTTCCGCAAGCGGCGTTTCCCCGGCAAGTTACACAAGACTGGCACGCGCACTCGGTTTTTCAGACTATGAAGCGCTGCGCGAGCAGGCCCGATCCGAACTCAGCAAGCGAGAGCAGGACAGCTTTCAGGACAAGGCCAGACGTCTTCGAACCGATGCCGATCAACCCCTGTTGCCTCGGCAGGTCGCTGCTTGCATCGCCAACATCAACGGCCTCTTGGAAGATGTCGATCAAGAACTCCTGGATACGGTCGTCGATCGCCTGGATTCTTCCCGCAAGATCGTTCTCATCGGAGCGCTCGCATCGGCAGGCTTCACCGATTATTTCGCTTATCTGGCCAAATGGTTCGATGACCGCTGGCTCGTTGCCGGTCGCAATGGAACAACGCTCGGCAGCACGCTTGCAGGCATCGGATCGGAAGATACGGTGCTGATAATCTCCAAACATCCCTATGCGCACCGATCCGTCCGTGCCGCGGCGGTTGCCGCTGGAAATGGTGCAACAGTTGTTGTCCTGACCGACAGCCACGCATTTCCGGGATTGCAATACGCAGACTTTCACTTCATACAACGCACTGAAAGTCCACACTTTTTTTCGTCTTACGCAGCCACGCTCGTCCTAATAGAAACGATAACAGGCATGCTGGTTGCGCGAGCCGGATCCGGGGCTGACGCCCGGATCCAGGAGGTCGACAAACATAATCGTTTGCTCGATGAGTTTGAAAATGTCTAGGGTGTAGGTCACTCTGGACCAAAGAAGTTTAACAAGAGGGAAGCCTAGTCAAATGATGATGAAAATGAACCTTGCTGGTGCCGTTCTCGCCACCAGCATTGCATTTACCGGCGCAGCATCGGCTGAAGAATTCATCACGATTGGAACCGGTGGTGTCACGGGTGTCTATTACCCGACAGGCGGCGCGATCTGCCGGCTGGTCAACAAGGGCCGTAAGGACCATGGTATCCGCTGCTCGGTCGAATCCACAGGTGGATCGGTCTACAACATAAACACGGTTCGCGAAGGAGAGCTGGAATTTGGTGTTGCTCAGTCTGACTGGCAATATCATGCCTACAACGGCACATCCAAGTTCGAGGACAAAGGCCCGTTTGAAAAACTGCGCGCCGTTTTCTCTGTGCACCCCGAGCCGTTCACCGTCGTGGCGCGCGCAGATTCCGGCATCAAGAACTTTGAGGACCTCAAAGGCAAACGTGTCAACATCGGCAACCCGGGTTCCGGCCAACGTGGCACTATGGAAGTCCTGATCGAATCCATGGGCTGGACCACCGACGATTTTGCGCAGGCTACCGAACTGAAGGCAGCCGAACAGTCCGCAGCCCTTTGCGATAACCAGATCGATGCAATGGTGTACACAGTTGGCCACCCTTCCGGTTCTATCCAGGAAGCAACAACTGCATGTGATTCCGTTTTGGTGAATGTGGGCGGTGATGCTGTCAGCAAACTGGTCGATGACAACAGCTACTACCGGACAGCTACCATTCCGGGCGGCATGTACCGCGGCAACGATGGCGACACAAACACGTTTGGTGTGGGTGCCACTTTCATCACTTCTGCTGACGTTGCAGACGATACCGTCTACACGCTGGTAAAATCAGTGTTCGAAAACTTCGATGCGTTCAAAAAGCTGCATCCGGCATTCGCAAACCTGAAGCCGGAAGAAATGGTTGCCGACGGCCTGTCCGCACCGATTCATCCGGGTGCTGCCAAGTACTACAAAGAACAAGGCTGGATCAACTAATCCAGAAACATCCAGGGTCCGGAGATTTTTCTCCGGACCCATCTCTTTGCGCGACCAAAACAGTCGTCTCAAAGGCTTGGGTGCGATCAAATTGCATGACACGTATTTCTGAGGGCGGCTGGCCCTAAAGACCCGAAAATTAGAGGGCTCCGGCTCGAGTTCGAGCCGCAGGATGGGGATTTTTCATGGCGGACCAAAATCAACCGAACAATCAGGACACCCGGCGAGGTCTCTCGGAGGACGAGCTTCAGGAACTCGTTGCCGCTTCCGATTCAGGATCTCGCAATCCTGCCGGAAACATCGGATTGCTGCTCGCGGCTGTTGCCTTCACATGGTCGGTCTTCCAGGTCCTGTTGGCATCGCCAGTGGCCTACTACATCCTGCCCGGGGACCTGATCAACAACAGTCGTCAGTTCCACCTTGCATTTGCAATGTTCCTCGCCTTCATGGCTTATCCCGCACTGAGAAGCAGTCCACGTCACTACATTCCCATACAGGACTGGATCCTTGCGCTGTTCGGCGCGTTCATCTCACTTTACGGCTTTTTCTTCTACGACAAGATCGTCAACAACGGCGGCCTTGCCGACGACATGGACAAATGGTTTGCCCTTGCCGGGATCGTCGTTCTGTTTGAGGCCGCCCGGCGGGCGCTCGGTCCCGCCATGGCTGCAGTCGCCACTGTTTTTCTCCTTTACGTGTTTTTCGGCTCTTCAGAATGGGTGCCAGAAGTTATCCGCTGGAAGGGCGCATCGCTCAAAAAAGCGATGAGCCATATGTGGATTACTTCTGAAGGTGTCTTCGGCATAGCGCTCGGTGTTTCTACCAAGTTTGTCTTTTTGTTTGTCTTGTTCGGTGCGCTTCTCGACAAGGCCGGAGCTGGAAATTACTTCATCCAGATGGCTTTTGGCGCCCTCGGTCACCTGAAGGGCGGCCCTGCAAAAGCCGCCGTTGTCGGTTCGGCTGCAACTGGACTGATCTCCGGCTCGTCAATTGCCAACGTGGTCACGACGGGTACTTTCACAATTCCGTTGATGAAACGCGTCGGATTCTCGTCCGAGCAAGCCGGGTCCGTTGAAGTTGCATCTTCGGTCAATGGACAGATCATGCCACCAGTGATGGGCGCAGCGGCCTTCCTGATGGTCGAATATGTCGGTATCTCATATGTGGACGTGATTACTCACGCGTTCCTGCCTGCCGTCATTTCCTATATCGCGCTGGTCTATATTGTTCACCTGGAAGCCGTTAAGCGGAATATGCCCACCATTGGGCACAAAACGGTTTCGACCCTGCGGACCGTACTCGGCATGTTCTTTTTCTTCGCCGGATTTGCCGCACTCTGCTACGGGGTGAAGTTTCCAGTAGGCTGGATCGTTGCCGCTGTACCTGAAGGTGCGAGCTGGATCCTGGCCGTTCTGGTTTTCGTAGCCTACCTCGTCCTGCTGAAGCTGGCGGCCAGTGTGGATGATCTGCATCCGGACGACCCGAATACCACGGAAATCACGCTTCCTGAAATCTCGGAGATCTACAAGGCAGGCCTGTACTATCTGTTGCCGATAGTTGTGCTCGTCTACTTCCTGATGATCGAGCAAAAATCACCTGGCCTTTCCGCATTCTGGGCAACGGCCCTGCTCTTCGTGATTTTGCTGACACAACGCCCTATCAAGGCGGTCTTTCGAGGCGAGAGCGAAACAATTGAAGCTCTGAAAGCCGGTGTCAACGATCTCGTGCACGGAATGATCGACGGAGCGCGCAACATGATCGGCATCGGTCTTGCGACTGCGACGGCCGGCATCATTGTCGGTACCGTTACCCTGACCGGCATTGGTCAGGTCATGGCAGATCTGGTTGAATTCGTTTCCGGCGGCAACCTGGTTCTTATGCTGATGTTCGTAGGCTTGCTGTCACTTATTCTCGGTATGGGGTTGCCGACGACAGCGAACTACATTGTCGTGTCCTCGCTCATGGCGGGTGTTGTAGTTGAACTGGGCGCCCAATCCGGGCTGATCGTACCACTGATCGCTGTCCACCTGTTCGTCTTCTATTTCGGCATAATGGCAGACGTGACGCCGCCGGTCGGGCTGGCTTCCTTTGCGGCTGCCGCCGTGTCGGGCGGCGATGCAATGCGAACCGGGTTCACGGCATTCTTTTACTCGCTGAGGACAGTCGCCCTTCCCTTCGTGTTCATCTTCAACACCGACCTGCTCCTCATTGATGTTGGCTGGCTGCAGGGGATACTCGTTTTCATAGTCGCGACAATAGCAATCCTGGTCTTCACCTCGGGCACAATGGGATACTTCGTTACGAAGAATCGGATCTACGAGAGTGTCGCCATGATTCTGATCGCGTTTGTTCTGTTCCGGCCAGACTTCTTCATGAACAGGATTCAGCCACCGTTCGAACAGATCCCACCGACCCAGTTTGTGGAAGCTGTCGGAAATGCACCGGTTGGTCAGGAAATCAGGGTCACAGTGAGCGGGCCTGATTTTGATACCGGAAACACCACCGAAAAAACCATAATCGTTAAACCCGGTTCGGAAACGGGCGGGCAAGCCCGGCTTGAAGCACTCGGTCTCACAATACTCGATGAGGACGGCGTCATGAAAATCGACGAACCATTCCCGGGCACGTCCTATTTCGAGCAGCTTGGCGATTTCGATTTTTACGGCGACGATCCTGTGATTGCAAAGACAGCTCAAATCGAAGTCAAGCAGCTTCCCAAGGAACTTATCTATATCCCTGGCCTTCTGCTTTTGGTGGTGGTTTATCTAGTCCAGCGTGCTCGCGCTGGCCGCGAGAAAGGAGTGCCGGCATGACGGTTAAGTCAGTGTTGTGTGCAGTCGACGTTTCCCACGAGGATGACATCCAGGTCCTCGAGACAGGTGAAAAGATCGCGCGCCTGGATGGCGCTCAACTCGACGTCATCACTGTTGTGCCGAACTATGGCGTGACACTTGTGAATTCCTATTTTGACGAGAACTTTCAGGGCGAAATGGTTTCGAAAACCAAATCGGCGCTGACGGAACTGGTCAGTCGGGTGCTCGGCGAAGAGCGGAACAAGGATGTCCGACACATAGTCGCGACGGGGTCCGTGTATGAGGAAATCCTGCACGCAGCCAAACAAGCGGGTGCCGATTTGATCGTGATAGGTGCGCACAAGCCCCATCTCAAAGAATTTCTTCTTGGTCCAAACGCTGCCCGCGTCGCAAGACACTCGGAGTGTTCGGTCTATATCGTCCGAGAATAGTCATGTGCGGTTTCGACGTGGAACAGTGGTAGTCCTATTCAAACATGCCACTCAGTCAAACCTAGCAGCGGCGGAACCGAAAGCGCGGTTCCTGCCGGCGTCGACTTGAGTTCTGCCGAGTCAATCTCCCTGCTGTAGCATACTGATCAAAGCAGCTGCGAACGCCGCCGCAAGTCTGTTTCATGCACAACAATTCCTGTCGACTGTTTTCAGCCTCGTGCAAGTTCAAGTGTTACCACCCTGAATTTGCAGACTGAATTCATACTGACGATGATCCCGTAATAGCATTTCGCGGAAAAAGCCAATAGATACGATAAGTTAAACTATATCTGGTAGCTTCATCTGCAATGCAACCATAACCAAAAATGCAACCGGGGTGATATTGCTCCATGCTGGGGCTCATTCGCACATCTACGCAGCGGAAATTTCTCGCGATTATGTTTGCGGCACTCATTGCCGTGAACGGTCCGCTGCTGGTTACGTTTTTTATCGTTACCAAAGACACCCTTGAGCGCGAAATGATCGCAAAGAAACGGGTTTTGCTCGACGCCAACAGCAAGGCGCTGAGCAAGGTGCTTTGGGACTTCGACTATGAAAACCTGCGCAAATGGACCGTTGCGATCGCAAACGACCGCGACATTTTCAGTATCGAAATTCTGGACGACAACGACAAGCGGCTCGCTTTCGTTTCAAACAACGAGAACGAAACCAACATTCCCGAAAAAGAGGAAGCGCTCTTTTCCAAGGAAATCACGCATGCTGTTGACGGAACCGATCATGTCGTCGGAACCCTGCGTATCAGATTCATGTCCGATCGCATTAGCAACGCTGCGATGGGTGAAGTCGGCAAGTCTGTAATACTGTTCATCGTGTCGACCATTTCGGTTCTTGTGGCTGCGCTCATTGCCAACCGTTTCATGATTACAAGGCCGCTCCTCCGCCTGAATGAAGCGATCGAAGCAACCCATCGCTCGGGAACAAGAACAAAAGTGGACTGGTCCTCGTCTGACGAACTTGGCCGCGTCACCAGTGCATTCAACGAAATGCAGGACAGCCTCGACCAGGACGAGGCCAAGCTGCTCAAGGCGAACAAGCGGCTTGCATTCCTCTACAACAACACCCCGGTCATGCTGTACTCGATCGACCGGGAAGACCGCATCATCAAGGTGTCAGACTATTGGCTCCACGCGACTGGTTACAGCCGCAAGAACGTAATCGGCCGCAAATTCCGCGAGTTCATTCATCATGAATTCAAGGAAGAATATCTGAACAATCGCAGCCTGCTCTCCACCGGCAGGAACGAAACGCTCGAGTTCACCTCCGTTTTTGAAAAGGCGGACGGAACCCAGCTTGATGTCCTGATCACCGAAGCAAAAGACTACGACGACAGCTCAAGCGGCCGCAGGTCACTGTCTGTCATGACCGATATCTGCAAATTGAAGGCAGCCGAAGCGGAAATCCTGCGCCAGGCACGTACTGATTTTCTCACCGGGCTATTGAACCGGGAAGGCTTTGCAGATCGCCTGAACACCGCCATCGAAGAAGCCGGCGACACGCTGGAAATTGCGGTCCTGTTTTTCGACCTCGATCGCTTCAAGTGGGTCAACGACAATCTGGGACACTTTGCGGGTGACCGGGTTCTGCAATCGGTCTCACGGGAAGTCTCACATCTGCTGGATGAAGGGGACTGTTTCGGCCGGTTCGGTGGAGACGAGTTCGCGATCATGTTGTCGAGCAACGCCGTAAGAAAGCGCGCCGTTGAACTCGCGACAAGGATCAACAGGGTGCTGAACAAGCCCATCGACCTCGGCGGCAGGACGCTGCAGATTTCCGCAAGCGTGGGTATTTCCTTCTATCCTGAAAACGCAATGAATGCGGAGGATCTGCTGAAAGCGTCCGATGTTGCAATGTACCGTCAGAAAAACAGCGGAAGAAACGGTCATTGCGTGTTCAACGAGAAATTCGGCAGGGAGGCGGCCAGACAACTTGAAGTCAAAGAGGTCATTTCCGAAGCCCTCAAGAACGATTGGTTCGAACTGCATTTCCAGCCGATCGTCGATTTGAAGAGCCGATCGACAATCGGTTTTGAAGGACTTCTTCGGCTTGTGCATCCCGGCAAGGGTATTCTCCCGCCACTTGAATACATCCGGGCTGCGGAGCAGACGGGTGGCATTCTTGAAATAGGGGACCTGGTGCTGGAATTGGGGCTGCAGGCCCTTGAGCGCCTTCATTCGAAGCCCGAATGGCAATCAACTTATGTCGCGTTGAATTTCTCTGCCGCACAATTTCTACCGGACCTGCCCGCCAATCTTGCACAGAAACTGTCAGCTCACTCGATCGATCCCGATCACCTGGTACTGGAAATTACCGAAACAACCCTGATGCAGAACAACATGGGTCTGGCCAGCTTGATCGAAGACATCAGAAATCTGGGCTGCGCGTTCGCACTTGACGATTTCGGCACAGGCTTTTCGTCGCTCAGCTACATGAACCGTTTTCCGGTTGATACGGTCAAGATCGACAGTTCCTTCATCAGCGGGCTGGACGAGACAGCCGGCAGCGAGCGGGCCAACAAGACCCACGCCCTGATCGAAGCAATCGTCGGGCTTTCGAAAAGACTCGAACTCAATGTCATTGCAGAGGGTATTGAGAACGAAGAACAACTCCGCTGCCTGATCGAGATGGGTGTTGAAACCGGCCAGGGTTTCCTGTTCGGGAAAGCTGAACCGCTCGACACCGTCCTTTCCGGGCATACAGCGCGGCAACCGGAAATAATGTCCTTACCGGATATGAAACTGAGCAACACCGGGTATGGTTAGATCAACGTAACGTAATGAGGGTCAACCGATGCGATTTTTGACAAGACGGTCCGTCGTCGCCGGAATGGCTGCCTTCACGTCCCTAACGCTGATCCGCTCGTCGCATGCGAGAACCGGGCTCGGCTCCTTGAAGGTCATGACGGAGGAATATCCGCCCTACAATTACAAAGACGGGGCAGGCCTGAGCGGCATCAGTGTCGAGATCATGGATGAGATGTTCAAGCGGGCGGCGTCGGGGCACAATCGGGAAGACATCGCTCTTTTGCCTTGGGCCCGGGGCTATAATCTCACTCTGCAACGCCCAGGACATGCATTATTTTCCACAACACGCACGCCGGATCGCGAGGATCTGTTCAAGTGGGTGGGGCCGTTCGTTCCAACAGTCGTCGGACTGACAGCGAAGAAAAGCCGCCACCTTGAGATCAAAACGGTGCACGACCTGGCAGATATTCGGATCGGGGTTGTCAAGGATGATGTCGGTCAGCTTCTGTTGCGGGCGCAAGGTGTGCCGGACGACCGCATCGAGACGGTGCTTTCGAACGAGCAGAACTTCCGCAAACTCATGGCAGGCCGCGTGGATGCGATCTCCTACGAAACCAAGGTCACGCGCTGGGGTTTGCAAATGCGTGGCGCCGATCTTGAAAACTATGAAACCGTCTATGAACTGGACCGGGGGGAGTTATTTCTGGCGCTGCACTACCAGACCTCCGACAAAATTGTCGAAACGCTGCAAAGTGCCTTCGACACGATTGTCGCAGACGGAACACACGAGAAAATTCTGAAACAGTACGGCATTACATCCTAGCGAAAATTCTCCGAACCATGCCAGCGGCAAACTAGCAGCAAACTTACCAGATCAACTGCTCCCCAGGAGCACATTTTTCAATCGCTCGGCCTCATCACTCATCGGGCGCGCCTTTGGCCACGCGATGTAATATCCCTTGCCGGTAGACAGTGTCCTGGAATTCATGGCCACCAGATCTCCCGACGAAAGCTCATCCTGCAAAAGGGGCAGTGCACCAAGTGCGATCCCCTGCCCTTTCAACGCACGTCCGATCGTCTGGTTGTAGCTAGCGCAGTTCAGCACCGGCCATTCACGAAACTCCGACCATCCGGTTCGCTGGATCCATACATTCCAATCGGTCCAGTTCGGTGCCATTCGTGCAAAGTTCAACAGCACCTGACCGTCATTCTGTCTGAATGCACCTGCTTCTTCTACTACCGCCGGAGTTCCAACTGGAACAATTTCCTCTTCAAACAGCAATTCAGCATTCCAACCCGGAAGCCGGTTTTCACCATGCAGGATGACCAGATCGTGTTCCGGGCGGAGCAGGTCCCCCAATTCGTCTGCGCTCGTGAGGTTGAACGGACACGCCTCATCGGAAAGTGCGAAAGACCTTAGTTTGGGCTGTAGCCAGAAGGTCGCGAGCGCCGTTACCGACGCAATGCGGACCACCGGTTGGGACGGGATTTTTACCGTCCGCAATGCCTGGTCCAGATAGTCCAGTGTCATACCGGTCTTTTCGGCGAGATATTCACCAGCTTCGGTTGGTATCAACTTGCGACCGGAACGCTCGAACAGATCGACGCCGAGCCAGGTTTCCAGTTGCCGGATTCGCTTGCTGACCGCCGCCTGCGTGACAAAGAGTTCGTCGGCTGCTTCCGTAAAATTCTGATGCCTCATTGCCGCTTCAAAAAAGACCAGCGTGTCCAGCGGCGGCAGTGACTTGCGATAACTTAGCATTCCTGGAAGTTATCAATACGGGTGAATTTTTCCAGGCTTTTCCTGTCGGTTCAAGATGCAATTATTCCCTGATGTGTGTTTGGAGACGAAATCATCATGGCGGAACTTGACTGGCACGCGGAGCGAAGCGATCTGGCTGACATTGTACAGCTCGACCGGTCACCGGAAACCGACGGCATTGACCTTGCTGGTGTGCGCGCCTACCGGCAGGCGCGCGTGCGCCGGAAAATGTCCGAATACGGTGTTGATGCCGTGATCCTCTCAGATCCCGTCAACATTCGCTATGCGACCGGCACACGCAACATGCAGGTCTTTTCCATGCGCAATGCTCCGTCGCGTTACCTGCTTTTGACACTGGACAAGTCAATCCTGTTTGAATTCACCGGCTGCCTGCATCTGGCGGAAGGCTTCGAAACCATCGATGAGGTCCGCCCGGCGAGAACTGCCAGTTTTGTTGCCGCCGGACCACATATTGTAGAGCGCGAGGCGCTCTGGAGCGCGGAAATGGCCGACCTGATTCATGAGCTGACGGGCAACAGGAAGGCAACTGTCGGCCTGGAGCGCTTGAATGCGGGAACGAGCATTGCTCTTCGAAACCGTGGTCTGTCAGTCGTCGACGCGCAGCAACCGATCGAAATGGCGCGCGCGATCAAGTCGCCTGAGGAAATGAAATGCGTGATCGCCTCGTTGCGGGCGACGGAAATCGGGGTGGGCAAGCTCAGGGAGGCGATCCGCCCAGGCCTGACGGAGGCCGAACTCTGGTCCGTTCTGCACAAATCAATCATCGAACAAAACGGCGACTATGTGGAAACCCGATTGTTGAATGCCGGCGACCGGACAAACCCCTGGTTTCAGGAAACGTCGGCGAACCTCATTGGCAGAAACGATCTGATCGCGCTCGATACGGATGTCGTCGGCTGTCACGGTTATTATGCCGATTTCTCGCGCACCTTTCATGCCGGGCCGGACAAACCCAGCGCCGAGCAGCGAGACCTCTACAAGATCGCCTTTGAGCAGGTGCACCACAACATGGACATCCTGCGCCCCGGCATGACATTTCGCGAATATGCAGACCGGGCATGGAACATACCCGAGAAATACCACACCAACCGTTACTACCTGTCTGCACATGGTGTCGGCATGACCGGCGAATATCCCTATCTCTATCACCATGGAGACTTTCCGGAAGCCGGTTATGACGGCGCGCTGGAATCGGGAATGACGATTTGTGTTGAAAGCTTTATCGGCGAAGACGGAGGCAGGGAGGGTGTCAAGCTGGAACAACAGGTTCTGATCACCGACAGCGGGATCGAGCTTCTGTCCAGATTTCCCTTCGAGGATGACCTGCTGGCCTGAGATCCCGGTTCCTTTCAAGGGACTGCAGTTCCCAACCGGTTTGCCAAGGATTGTCACCATGAGATACTTTTTTGGACTGCATCGGACAAAAACTCTAGGCAAAGCGAATTTGCCACCCTATCTAATCGCAAGATTGCGATGAATTGGGGACTTGCCCAGGCATGCGCAGACTGTTTCAACCTGATCCGAGCCGGAGAGCGATTCTGATGACTGACACCCCGACCTACACGCCACCGAAAGTCTGGACCTGGGAACAACCGAATGGCGGCGAGTTTGCCAGTATCAACCGGCCAATCTCCGGCGCAACACATGAGAAAGACCTGCCCACCGGCGACCATCCCCTTCAACTCTATTCGCTGGCGACCCCGAACGGCGTCAAGGTAACCGTGATGCTTGAAGAGCTTCTGGCGCTCGGCCACAAGGAAGCCGAATACAATGCCTGGCTGATCCGCATCAATGAAGGCGATCAGTTCTCCAGCGGCTTTGTCGGAGCCAATCCAAATTCGAAAATCCCTGCCCTGGTGGACCACAGCACGGAAGAACCGACACGGGTGTTCGAATCCGGGTCCATTCTTCTCTACCTGGCAGAGAAATTCGACGCATTTTTGCCCAAAGATGCTGCAGCCCGCACCGAAACACTGAACTGGCTCTTCTGGCAGATGGGGTCCGCCCCCTATCTTGGCGGCGGTTTCGGCCACTTCTATGCCTATGCTCCTGAAAAATTCGAGTATCCGATTGATCGCTTCAGCATGGAAACCAAGCGTCAGCTGGACGTGCTCGACAAGACACTGGCCGAGCGTCCCTATATCGCCGGCGAAGATTACACGATTGCGGACATGGCGATTTTCCCGTGGTACGGCGGCCTCGTACTCGGCCGTCTCTACGATGCTGCCGAGTTCCTCGCTGTTGACGAGTACAAGAACGTCAAGGCATGGGCCGAAAAGATAGATGCCCGTCCCGCGGTCGTTCGCGGCAGGAAGGTCAACAAGGCGTGGGGAGAGGAATCCGAACAGGTTCACGAACGCCACAGCGCGGACGACCTAGATCCGAAAGCAGCGGTTGAAGCGGCCGCAGAGTGAAGTCCCGGCAGCGACCTGCGTCCACAGGTCGCTGCCTGCACTCAGCACAGCGAAATTTCCCGGACACAATCTCAAAACGCGCGTCTTGCTCAGAATAAATTGCTAAAGCTGCCGAATTTGTGAGTATTCCGGCTAATCTTCGGTATGGATTTAAAGACTCCAGTACCCCTGGAAGCCGATTTCGCCAACTTTCGGATCTCGCGCTTGTCTGCCTTCAGTGACGGAATACCGTCCTGCTCCCTGGCAAACACATCTTGTCATAAGTAAAATTTTCGTCTCTATAGTCGAGCATGCATACAAAGTCCGCACGATACCGATGAATTCCTTCGTCGTAAGGTGCAGGCTCCCCTTCTTTAGGCCATGTCCTGGTCACCATCTTGGAGCGACATATGTCAGAAGCCCTTAAGATAGGCACACCCAAGGAAATCTTCCCCGGGGAGGCCCGTGTGGCCATGACCCCGGAATCGGCAAAGCAACTGCAGAAGCTGGGCTATAGCTGTCTCATTCAGAGCGGCGCCGGCAAGGCTGCAGGGTTTTCAGACGACGCATACAAGGAGGCAGGCGTCGAGATCGTCAAGACCGCGCCCAGTCTCTGGAAGCAGTCGGACATTGTCGCAAAGGTGCGCCAGCCCGAAGACAAGGAACTGGGTTACCTGACGAAGGGCAAGACGCTGATTTCCTTCTTCAATCCGGGCGGCAACGAAGCCGGGATGGAAGCGGCGAAGGAAAAGGGCGCCAACGTCATCGCCATGGAGATGGTGCCGCGAATCTCGCGCGCGCAGAAGATGGATGCACTGTCTTCGATGGCCAATATCGCCGGATACCGGGCAGTCATCGAAGCCGGCAACAATTTCGGCCGGTTCTTCACCGGCCAGATCACCGCTGCCGGCAAGGTTCCGCCGGCAAAGGTGCTCGTGGTTGGCGCAGGCGTTGCGGGCCTTGCGGCGATCGGGACATCCACGTCGCTCGGTGCGATTACCTACGCGTTCGACGTTCGCCCCGAGGTGGCTGAACAGGTTGAATCCATGGGCGCTGAATTTGTCTATCTCGATTTCGAGGAAGACCAGCAGGACGGGGCGGCAACGGGTGGTTACGCAAGCGTGTCCTCACCGGAGTTCCGGGAAGCGCAGCTGGCAAAATTCCGCGAACTCGCGCCCGACATGGACATTGTCATCACGACGGCGCTCATTCCGAACCGTCCAGCACCGAAGCTGTGGCTTGAAGACATGGTCCAGTCCATGAAGCCGGGTTCGGTGATCATCGATCTTGCCGCGGAGCGCGGCGGCAACGTGGAAGGTACGGTTGCCGACAAGAAGATCGTCACCGACAACGGCGTGACGATTGTCGGTTATACGGACTTCCCGTCCCGGATGGCAGCCCAGTCGTCTACCCTATACGCAACGAACATCCGCCACATGATGACGGATCTGACGCCGGAAAAGGACGGTCAGCTCGTCCACAACATGGAAGATGACGTCATTCGCGGCTCAACGGTGACCCATGGCGGTGAGATCACCTTCCCGCCGCCGCCACCGAAGGTCCAGGCGATCGCGGCCAAGCCGAAGGAAAAACCGAAGGAGCTGACGCCGGAGGAAAAACGCGCTCAGGAAGTTGCCGCCTTCAAGCAGCAGACCAAACAGCAGGTCACTTTGCTTGCCGTCGGAGGGCTGTTCATGCTTCTCGTCGGGCTCGTGGCGCCGGCCAGCTTCCTGCAGCACTTCATTGTCTTCGTGCTGGCAGTGTTCGTCGGTTTCCAGGTGATCTGGAACGTCAGCCATTCGCTGCACACGCCGCTGATGGCGGTGACCAACGCCATCTCGTCGATCATCATAGTCGGGGCATTGCTGCAGGTCGGTTCGGGATCGTTCCTGATCATCCTGCTTGCGGGGCTTTCCATATTCATGGCCGGGATCAACATTTTCGGCGGTTTCCTCGTCACACGGCGCATGCTCGCCATGTTCCAGAAGTCCTAAGGAGCCCGACCCATGGAATTTGGCTTTACAACTGCCGTCTACGTGGTTGCGGCAATCCTGTTCATTCTCTCGCTCGGCGGCCTGTCAGGTGAAGAGAGTGCAAAACGCGCGGTCTGGTACGGTATTACCGGCATGGCGCTCGCCGTCGTTGCAACGCTCATCGGACCCGGTTCCGGTCTCTGGCTGCTGTCGGTGATCCTGATCGCAGGCGGTGGTGTCATCGGCTACTACGTCGCCCAGCGGGTCCAGATGACCGAGATGCCTCAGCTTGTTGCAGCAATGCACTCGCTGGTCGGCATTGCCGCCGTGTTTGTCGGTTTCAACGCCTATATCGAACTCGGCCGCGTTCTGGCCATGGGCGATGAAGAGCGCAAAGCGCTCGAAGGGTTTGCTGCCTTGCTGGCGAAGAAGACTTCTGCGGAACAGTCCATCCTGAAGGTCGAGGTATTCCTCGGCGTCTTCATCGGTGCGGTCACCTTTACCGGCTCGGTCGTGGCCTTCGGCAAGCTGGCCGGCAAGATCACGTCCAAGGCGGAAAAACTGCCCGGCGGACATGCCCTGAATGCCGGTGCGGCGATCCTTTCGTTCATTCTCCTGATCCTGTTCCTGAGCGGTGCCGGTATCTGGACGCTCATCCTGATGACATTGCTGGCGTTCTTCATCGGCTATCACCTGATCATGGGGATCGGCGGCGCGGATATGCCGGTGGTCGTCTCGATGCTGAACAGCTATTCCGGCTGGGCGGCGGCAGCGATCGGCTTCTCGCTCGGCAACGATCTGCTGATCGTCGTTGGCGCGCTTGTCGGTTCATCCGGTGCGATCCTGTCCTACATCATGTGCAAGGCGATGAACCGCTCGTTCATCTCCGTCATTCTCGGCGGCTTCGGCAACACGACCGGACCGGCGATGGAGGTCGAAGGTGAGCAGATCGCCATCGATGCCGACGGTGTTGCAGCTGCCCTTGATGACGCGGACAATGTCATCATCATACCGGGCTACGGCATGGCGGTGGCCCAGGCACAGCAATCGGTCAGCGAACTGACCAAGCGCTTGCGTGCGAAGGGCAAGAACGTGCGGTTTGCGATCCACCCGGTCGCAGGTCGCCTGCCCGGCCACATGAATGTGCTTCTGGCGGAAGCCAAGGTCCCATATGACATCGTTCTGGAAATGGACGAGATCAACGAGGACTTTCCGGAAACCGATGTCGCCATCGTCATCGGTTCCAACGACATCGTCAATCCGGCTGCCCAGGAAGACCCGAACTCGCCGATCGCCGGCATGCCGGTTCTGGAAGTCTGGAAAGCCAAGCAGGTGTTCGTCTCCAAGCGCGGCCAGGGCACCGGTTACTCCGGTATCGAGAACCCACTGTTCTACAAGGAAAACACACGCATGTATTATGGCGACGCAAAACAGTCTCTCGACAAACTGCTCACCATGATCGAGTGATTTCCCAAACTCGACTGTAATAAAGGCCGCTCCGGAACCCCGGAGCGGCTTTTTTTATGGAATGATTGTATTGACTTAGTGTCGCGTTTCGATGGGGGGAAGAAACGCAATGGCTCTTGTGATGCTTGTGCATTTTTTGGCAGGCGATCACAGAGCCATGATCGCGTTCAGTCCCGAACCAGAAGACACACCGCTACCCGGTTTCAATCCTGATTACACAACCGCGTTGAAAATGCCGGTCCTGGCCCAGATCCGCCTGACACACCGATGAGGGCACGCTGCAAAATCTTTTTTTGAACCTTTTTCGATCGCCTGAGCACCAACAAGTACTCGCACTTGGCGAGGTCACCATCGCGGTCCTTTGTTGACGTCTGGCGGCAGACCACTGCGTCAGACCGTCGGGACGATTGGTGATTTTTCAAGACAGGAGATTTGCAATGAGCTTCCTTTATTCTTTCCTGAATTTCTTCAAACCCCAATTCATCAACGGGTCTCATCAGAGTGATTATCTCTTTGGAGGATTTGCCTCCGACTTCATTTTCGGCAATGGCGGTAACGACAGTATCTTTGGTCGCTTCGGAAACGATTTTCTTGATGGCGGAAAAGGCAACGACAAAATCTTCGGCGGCTTCGGAAACGACACGGTGTTCGGTGGGCACGGCAATGACAAGATCGACGGAGGCTTTGGAAACGACATCCTTTTCGGGGGCAAGGGCAACGACAAGATCCTTGGCGGCTTCGGCAAGGACACATTGTTCGGAGGTAGCGGGAACGACAAACTTATTGGAGGCTTCGGCAACGACACACTGAATGGCGGTGACGGTGAAGACACGTTGCGTGGTGGCAAGGGCAATGACCGTCTTGTCGGCAACAAGGGCAACGATCGGATGTTCGGCGGGTCCGGCGACGACCTACTTGTCTGGAACAACGGTGATGGATCCGACCTGATGAATGGCGGCAGCGGCTATGACCGCGTCCAGGTCAACTTCAACACCGATCTCGTCAATGACGATCTTCAGAACAAGGACGTTGCCGAATTCTCCGTGACGCCGAACGGCGTCCAGTTCGCCCGGGTCGAGTTGAACGACCAGAACGTCAACGGCCTGTTCCAGCTGGACATTCGCAAGACTGAAGTACTGGAAACCAATTTCGGCGGCGGTGACGACACTGCGCAGATCGTCGATACCGTTCTGGATGAGATCAAGCTCGACCTGGATGGTGGCGACGGCATTGACACGCTGGACCTCTCCCGGGCAGCCGAAGGCGTCGAGGTCGATCTTGCCGCCGGAACGCTCGAAGGCTCCAGGGCCGTCAACTTTGAAAACGTTATCGGAACCGAATTCGACGACAGGATAACCGGCGACGATCAGGACAATGTCATATCCGGGCTCGGTGGTGTCGACACGATCCATGGCGGAAAAGGCAACGACATCCTTGTTGCCAACAAAGGCAATGATTTCGTCTTCGGCGAAGAAGGCGACGACCTACTTGTCTGGAACAACGGCGATGGGTCCGATCTTATGGACGGTGGTGCAGACTATGACCGCGTCCAGGTCAACTTCAACACCGATCTCGTCAATGACGATCTTCAGAACAAGGACGTTGCCGAATTCTCCGTGACACCGAACGGCGTCCAGTTCGCCCGGGTCGAGTTGAACGACCAGAACGTCAACGGCCTGTTCCAGCTCGACATTCGCAAGACTGAAGTACTGGAAACCAATTTCGGCGGCGGTGACGACACTGCGCAGATTGTCGATACCGTTCTGGATGAGATCAAGCTCGACCTGGATGGCGGCGACGGCATTGACACGCTGGACCTCTCGCGGGCAGCCGAAGGTGTCGAGGTCGATCTTGCCGCCGGAACGCTGGAAGGCTCCAAGGCCGTCAACTTCGAGAATGTCACCGGAACCGACTTCGACGACACGATCACCGGCAACGATCAGGACAATGTCATACGCAGCGGCTCAGGGTTCGATATCATGTCAGGCGGAGAAGGATCCGACACCTTCCTTTTCACCGCCGACGACACGGGTCTGAAGGTCATCACTGACTTCGACTTCGAAGAAGACCGTTTGCTGTTTGTCACGGACGAGGATTTCACCGCGACTGACCTTGTCGATCAGCTGACCCAAATCGGTGATGATGTGCAACTCGACGTGAACGGCAAGCTCATTACGTTCGAAGGCGCGAGCGTCGACGACTTCGGCACAGACGCGTTTCTTTTCGGATAGAGCTGCTCGATCCCTTTGCTTCGTGTCTCGATCCCGCCGGCTGACCAGCCGGCGGGATTTCCAATTGGCGGTGCAACCTCCCGTCGTGCCGAACATCTGACCGGGAGAAGGTTTCCTCCATCCGGCGCTGCATGACGTGAATAAGGGACACTCGCGTGAATTCGAACGGCGACCACCCTCGCCTCGTCTCAGGCCCATGTTGCGCGCTGCACCGACGTGGCGAGAATCAGATTGTACTTTCGCAAAGCACCGCATTTTGATTGTGACGCGCGTCATAAGCACCGAAGGCGAAACCGGCCATCTTTGGATCAGGTTCCGCGCAGATTTCTGGAACCTCAATTTGAATTCGCACAGGAAACGTCGACGCAACCCTTTGGCCGGGTCTGCGAACGGAACTCTATTGATTGAGGGTTGGCAGCTGACATGAAACGTCTTGAATCACCGCGCAAAAACAGTTTGGATTCCCTGTATCTGGATGACAAGCATCTGTTGGTAGCCGTGACAAATGGCGACCTTGCTGCCTTCGAGACGATCCACCGCAAACATTTTTCCAAGCTCATGAAATTCGCAACGCGGATCACGGGAAACCACGAAGCGGCCGAAGAGGTCATCAACGACACGTTCATGGTTGTTTGGCGAACGGCCTCGCATTTTCAGGGACGTTCAAAAGCAACGACGTGGATGTTCGGGATTGCCTACAGGCTTGCGATAAAGAAAAAACAGAAACTCGGCCGGTTGAAAAACGACATCTGTCTTGATGAATGCGTGATCCGCGACACCGCAAACACGATGGAAACGGTCCTCTTCCGGCGTGATGTTGACGACGCGCTTGGAAAGTTGAAGCCCGAATTACGGGCTGTCGTCGAGTTAACCTACTTCAGCGGGTACATCTACTCCGAAATCGCGGAATTGCTCGGATGTCCGGTTGGGACCGTCAAGACGCGCATGATGACGGCAAGACAGCATTTGCGCAGACTCCTCTCAGAAGAACCGGCACGCATGCCGGCGCTTGCGGCCGCCTGAAGGACAGACATTGCAAAACAGGTGCATTTCACCTTGCTGCCAGCGTAACTGATCCCTGTTTCGCTTGAGGAAGGTTATGCGCCGAGACGCACTCCCGAACCGTCAAAGTAGTAGCTCTTCCCGTCGGAAATCGCGAGGTCGAGTTCCCTGCCCGGCTCGATGGCATGCTGACCGAACAGACGTGCAGTGACCTGTTGTCCGTTGACCCTACCAATCACATTGGTGTCGCCGCCCAGTTGTTCGACATGCTCGACCCTCGCTTTGAGTGGACCATTGTCGGAGAGATAAAGGTCTTCAGGACGAACACCCAGAGTGCGCTCGTCCCCTTCGCTCAAAAGTCCGGCCGGCAGGAAATTCATGGCAGGAGATCCGAGAAAACCAGCAACAAACTGGTTGACCGGATTATTGTAGAGCTCCATCGGACTACCGATCTGTTCGACATGTCCATCTCTCAGCACGACAATCTTGTCGGCAAGTGTCATTGCCTCGGACTGGTCGTGGGTCACATAGATCATGGATGCTTCCAGCTGGCGGTGCAGATTGGCAATCTCCAGTCGCGTGTTCATCCTGAGCGCGGCATCCAGGTTCGAAAGCGGTTCGTCGAACAGGAACAGTTTGGGATGGCGAACAATGGCGCGGCCGATGGCCACCCGTTGCCGCTGCCCTCCAGAAAGCTCGGACGGATAGCGATCCAGGTAATCTTCCAAATTCAGCATGCGCGTCGCCTCAGCGATGCGCTGATCGATGACATCCTTTGTCTGCCGCTCCTGTTTCAGCGCCAGCGACATGTTGTTTCTGACATTCAGATGCGGATACAGGGCGTAGCTCTGGAACACCATAGCGATGCCGCGTTTCGAGGGCGGCGTGAAGTTGACATGCTCTCCGCCGATATGAATATCGCCTGATGACACGTCCTCAAGACCTGCGATGACACGCAACAGGGTCGACTTGCCGCAACCGGATGGCCCGACAAAGACAACAAATTCGCCGTCTTCAACCTCAAGATTGACGTCTTTCAGAACGTGAACGGCACCGAAGGACTTGTTGACGTTGTGCAGAGTGAGCGCTGTCATTGCGTTGGCTCCTTCAAGATGACGGAATTGCCGGTGCGGACGCTGTGATCGGCGGCCAGGCATATGGCCAGCGACCGGACGGCATCCTGCATGTGCCGGGTGAGATCGATATTTTCGGTGATTGCGCGCAGCATATAGGCCTGCTCCGCGTCGCAGAGTTCCTGGTGACCCGGTTCATCTGGCAGGCTGATGCTGGTGTCGCCGCCCGGACGATGAACCAGCAGACCTCCCACCTTTGTGTGGCCATCCACATCCGCGGAAGCACCCTTGTTGTCTTCCACGATGGAGACGGAGCCGGCGGGAGAAACGACATCTTTCACAAAGAAGGCCGTTTCGGACATCATGGGGCCCCAACCGGCCTCGTACCAGCCGACGGAACCGTCGTCGAAAACAACCTGGAACTGGCCATAATTGTACATATCCGGTGCAATCTCGTCGGAGAGCCGCAGCCCCATGCCGTTGACCTTTACCGGTGTCGCATCGGTGATCTGGCACCAGACGTCCACATAGTGCACCCCGCAATCGACGATGGGAGCAGTGGTCTGCATCAGGGCCTTGTGCGTTTCCCACTCGGAGCCGGAGCTCTGCTGATTGAGGTTCATGCGGAAGACATAAGGGCCGCCGAGTGCACGCGCCTCCTCTATCAACCGGACCCAGGACGGGTGGTGACGAAGTATATAGCCAACAACAAGCTTCTTTCTCGTCTCCCTGGCACATTCAACGACACGCCTGGCATCTTCCACGCTGGTCGCCAACGGCTTTTCGACGAAAACATTTGCGCCCGCATACATGGCCGCGACCGCATAGTCGGCATGAGTGTCCGAATAAGTGGCAATCACCACCAGATCAGGTGACGTTTTTTCCAACGCGATGTCATAACTGGTAAAAACCGGATAACCCGCCAGTTCATCGTGCTCGACGCGGCCCGACCGATTGACCAGCCCGACAATCTGCGACGCATCGTTGCGATGGTGCGCCAAGGCATGAGAAAGGCCCATATTGCCCAGCCCCGCTATCAAAACCCGGATCATTTGACAGCTCCTGACGTGATGCCCCGGATCAACTGGCGTGAGAAGATCACATAGAGTATGAGGACCGGCAAAATGGCCATGCTGAGTGCGGAAAGCACGGCATTCCAATTGGTCACGAACTGCCCGATGAACACCTGGCTGCCAAGCGTCAGCGTCTTGGTTTCCTCTGCGGGTGCCAGGATCAACGGGAACCACAGGTCGTTCCAGATCGGTATCATGTTGAAGACCGCAACGGTTGCCATCGCCGGGCGGACCAGCGGCAGGACGAGACGGAAGAAAATCGTGTACTCCGACAGTCCGTCAATCCGGCCCGCGTTTTTCAGGTCGTCGGAAACCTGCCGCATGAATTCGCTCAATATGAAGACTGCGAGCGGCAGACCCTGCGCCGTGTAAACCAGGATGAGCGCCGTCAACGTGTTGACCAGGCCAGTTACGACCATCATTTCCAGAATTGCAACCGTCCCGATCCGGATCGGGATCATGATCCCGAGCGCCAGGTAGAGCCCAAGCAGAAGGTTGCCCTTGAAACGGTATTCGCTGAGCGCGAACGCTGCCATGGCGCCAAACAGCAGAATGAAGAACAGCGACGCGACCGTGACGATCATCGAGTTCTGGAAATAGAGGAAAAAATCCCCCTGTTTCATCACTGTCTGATAGCCGATCATTGAAAAACTGTCGGCATCTGGCAGGCCCAATGGCTCGCGGAAGATTGCCTTGCGTGTCTTGAAGCTGTTGATCAGGATCACGAAAACCGGGAACAGTGCGATCAGCGTGTAGAGGATCAACGCACCGTGCATGGCGGCAGTGTTGAACGGATTTGTACGTGCCTTGTTCATCTTGCGCCCCTTACAGCTGATACCTGCGCATCCGTGTCTGGATGCCGAAAAGGTAGATGCAGACACCGATCAGAATGATCGCGAACATGGCGCTTGCAATCGCCGAGCCCATGTAAGGATCGCCCAACTGAAGCTGGAAGCCGAAGAAGGTGCGGTACATGAATGTCCCGAGAATGTCGGTTGAGAAATCCGGCCCTGCCAAAGCACCCTGTGCGGTGTAAATCAGGTCAAAAGCATTGAAATTGCCAACGAAAGTGAGGATCGAGATGATGCCGATAGAGGGTAGAATCAGCGGTAGCTTGATTTTCCAGAAAGCCGACATGCCGGTAATGCCGTCAATCTCTCCCGCCTCGAGCACCTCCTCCGGAATGGACAGCAGCGCCGCATAGATCAGCATCATCGGGATTCCGACGAATTGCCAGACCGAGATCAGCGAAAGGGCCGTAAGCGCATACTCCTCCTTGCCGAGCCAGGGAGCGTAGAGCGATTTCAAGCCGACAGCATCCAGCATCGAGGGCGCAATGCCCCAGATCGGTGACAGGATCAGTTTCCAGGCGAAACCGACGATCACGAAGGACAGGATGGTCGGGATGAAAATGGCCGAGCGGTAAAATGCAGCGAAGCGTAACCTCGGATGGCTCAATATGGCGGCCAGAGCAATGCCGATCGGATTCTGGACCAGCATATGGACCAGGAAGAACCAGAAATTGTTTCCCAGAGCATTCCAGAACTGATCTGACCAGATCGGGTCGCCGAACAATGTCGTAAAATTCTGCAGTCCGACAAATACCCGCTCCTGATCGATCTTGCTGTAGAGGGCAAGCCGCAACGTGTTGAAAAGCGGAAATATCATGACTGCCGTGTAGACAATGACCGCCGGGGTCAGGAACACGACGACGTGCCAACGTATGCGAGGCTTGCTCATCAGAAGCTCCGGTCAATGGGTCCCGAACAAGGCGCACCTTGTTCGGGAATATGTTTTGAAGGCAGATTACTTGTGCGGCTCGTACCAGGTGGCCAGGCCGTCCTGCAGTTTCTTGCCGAGCGCTTCGGGAGTTTCCGCACCCTTTATGGCTGCAACAGAGGCGCCCCAGGTCTCGTTTTCCAGGTTCGGCGTTCCGCGCGACAGGATCTGATATGTGGATCGGATCGTGCTTTCACACTCTTCGCGCCAGCCGACGAATTCCTTGGCAAGGGGATCTTCAAGCTCAACCGGAGTTTTCGAGAGCGGGAAGAAGCCCGGAAGCGCATTGCCGAAAATCGACGCAAATTCCGGCGAAGCGACCCATGCCAGGAAGGTCTTGGCGGCTTCCGGATGCTCTGTCGCAGCGTTCATGCCAATGCCGATATCCGTGTGATCGGAAATGTAGCACGTGTCGCCCGCGCTCTGGACCGGCGCTTTGAAGGCGCCCATTTCAAAATCTGCATGCGCGTTAAAGCCGGAGATCTCCCAGCTGCCCGCCGGGTAGACCGCCGCACGGCCAAGCGTGAAGAGGTTCTGGCTATCCGGATAGGTCTGCGCCTCATAGCCGTCACCGAGATACGGGCCCCATTTCGCCAACGTCTCGTAGGGTGCCACCCATTGCGGGTCGGTAAGTTTCTGTTCACCCTTGATCAGGGCGTTACGACCTTCCTCACCCTTCCAGTAGTTCGGACCAATGTTGTTGTAGCCCATGGTGGCGGCTTCCCACTGGTCGTTGGTTCCCATCGCCATCGGAATGTAGTTGCCGTCTTCCTTGATCTTTTCAAGAACGGCAAAGAACTCTTCTTCGGTCGCGGGCACGGAAAGGCCAAGTTCGTTGAATGCATCCTTGTTGTAGATGAAGCCGTGAATCACGGATGCCATCGGAACACAGAAACTGGCCGATCCATCATCGCTCTGCCATGCAGACTTGGCGACGTCGGAAAAGTTGCTCATCGCCTCCATGTCAGCGAGGTCAACCAGGTGACCGGCGTCAAAAAGTGCAAGTGAGGCATCGAATGGGCGGCAGGTAATCAGGTCGCCGGCGGAACCAGCATCCAGCTTGGAATTCAGGACGGCATTATATTCTGTGGGAGCAGAAGGCGTGAACTTCACCTTGATACCCGGATGAGACGCTTCAAAGGCCGGAATGATTTTTTCCTGCCAGAGGGTCAGGTCGTCGTTCCGCCAGCTTTCGATCGTCAACGTGACGTCTTCCGCATAGGCACTGCTTGTAATCAGAGCTGTGCTGACCATTGCCAAGGATAAAAACTTACGTGTCATTGCGCTGTTCCCTGTTTTCACTCGGTTTGTGTCGTTGTTCATTTAATACAGCCTGACGAGGCGCGTCCCCATGCTGAATGACTGCGCGCCAACAAACGCCCTGACCGGCGCAATGCCTGACAATTCATTGGCACGTGGCCGGACGCTTCCCGTCAGCCTTTCAAAATATAATACCTATTTAATACCATTTGTCGACTATTAAGTTTCATAAAGAGAAATCCAAGGGATTTTGCGGGTTGAAAAGGCTTAATCAAGGTGATTTAGTGGCATTGTCACCTCTCTTTCGAACCAAAGGCATTGTAAAGGTATTACACTGTTAAGCGTTCGTTAAGAGTGGGAAAGACGGCTCACTTGATGCGCATTTCAGTTGACACGGCCTGCGGTTTGACAACCGCTTCCCCTCTTCGACGGAGCTTCAATGAACTTCCTGGTCTTCCTTGGTTCGGAAAGAGACAGTACGCCACCGCGCCCGGCTCGCCTGGGAGAACGTGTAGCGGCCGCATGTGCAAAGAGGCTTACCGCCAACAATGTCGAGCACAAAATTGTCGACCCCCTCGAGATCAACCTGCCGACTCCGTTCAAGCCACATTTTTCCTACGCTCGGGGCAAGGCACCGCCTGCACTTGAAGATCTTGCGGAGCAAATCTCCTCAGCCGACGGCTATGTTATGGTAAGCCCGGAATACAATCATTCAATGTCACCTGCGCTTGCCCACCTGCTCAACCATTTCGGCAGTTCGCTCTTCTCCTATAAACCGAGCGCCATCGTAACGTACTCCGCCGGGCAATGGGGCGGTGCCAGGGCAGCCGTCAACATGCGCACATTCCTTTCTGAAATCGGATGCCTTCCTGTGTCGGCGATGATCCATATTCCGAAAGCCCAGGAAGTCTTCGACGAATTGGGTCTGTATCTTGCCGGTGTCGACCCGGAACAATGGGATGGGTATCTGGATCGCACATTGAAGCAACTGTTGTGGTGGGCAGAAGCTGCCAACTTTCAAAAAATGTCAGGCACGACCGACGTACCTGGAGCGTTTACCCGGACACCCACCCAAAGAAATGCACCTGACTGACATCGCTCGATCAGGTTCCAGCAAAACTGCCGAATGTCAGACCAACCGAAATGCCAAGCCCTTGCCTTTACACGGGAATTGAGAATTCCAACACCGCTTTCCACTTAAAGTTTCGCTTTCGAAAATTGCCATCAAGACACGTTCAATGTGCGAATATCACCTGAATTTTATCGCTTTTCCGCAGCCCACTCTTTTCAAAATCCAATCGAAGCAATACTCTGTTAACCTAATCTGCCCTATCGGGGAGCGTGTTTTTCACGCTGGCAACCGAGGTTTTTTGATTATGTTTTTGCTAATTGGTGCCGGACTGTTTTTGTATTTTTGTGTGGCTCTGGCGATTTTTGCACTCAGCGCATTGGAGCTTAGTGAAACCGGTCGCGGCAGTGCAGCATCGATTTGTGCCGCATTATTCGCAGCCATCTTTTGGCCTATTACAATTTCAGTCATGTCGACCCTGGTGATTTTGACCAAGGTTCGTCATAGCTGACATCGTATGACGTGCCATCCCAAAAAAGTGATCGCGGCCAGGTGCCAACTGTCGGCGCCAACCATCACCTGCTACGTGGAATATCCATTGATCCCTGTGCGGCGGTCCCGGCCAAGGCACCCTACAGTCGGCTGATCTGAAAAGCGGAATCGTTTTCGAGCGCTTCACCGCTGCTTGGAACCTGAACGAATCATATCTGGATTTATCGCGGAATTCCCGCATTCCCAAGCCGATTTCCCCGCTGACGCCAATTGTCATGATCAGCCGCAGATCAACGAATTCGACGCTGATAAAAGCCGTCTGATTCCTTCTCGGTCAGCACAGGCGAAATTCTTTTTTATTGCACTGGCTAACGCATACATAATTCTGACAATGCCGGGTTTTTGCGGTTTTGAAGCAGACGCGACATTCAAAGTTGCCTAAAATTTGATGGATTTGCCTCCAAATGCTTCAATTTTCTGAAAAAATCCGTTTGACTTTGACGCGGGTTTTTGGTTTAAATTCTGTTAATGCGGTATATGAGGTTTGCTGCGCTGCAGCGTAAATACACATTATTGTAGTGAGAGGGTTATCTCTAATGAAACTATTTCAAGCTCTAAAAACGGCGGCAATTGCAGCTGGTATGGGCATCGCGATGCTCGGTGTTGCAACTGCAGCGCCGATCAGTGGCGCGATCTCGATCTCTGGTCCAATCGTCAACCCGACCGACACCACCGGTGTTGACTTCGCTGGTTCGGGTTTTGTGAACGGTGGCAGCGGCGACTTCGCCGGTATTGCTGCTGGTACACTGGTTAACCTGTTTGACATCTCCTTTGCTGCGCTTCCGGGCACAGTGTGGAACGTCAGCGGTTTCTCGTTCACCATCAACTCCTTGACTTCTGCAGTTACGACCAATGCACAGGGCGGTATCAGCTTCAATGCATTCGGTACACTTGCAGGCGCTGGCTTTGATGACACCGACGGAAACTTTGTCTTCAACGGTTCAAGCATCGGTGGCGTTGCTAACTTCTCATCCGTAACTTCAGTTGTTCCGCTTCCGGCTTCTATTCTTCTGCTCGGCGGCGCACTGGTTGGAATGGGTGCAGCAGCACGTCGTCGCAAGAATGCGGCAGCTTGATGTGATATGAACTAAGGTCTGGTTCGAAAGCATCTGAACTAGAACCGGACTGAAGTTGAAAATTTGAATTGGGGGATCGTTCCAATATTGGGTGATCCCCCTCTTCGTTTTTATGAACGCATCTTCGTGTTCGCGAGACTGCTGTCGGTCTCACTGGTTGAATTTCAGTTCTTCAATTTCTTTAACCTTGAGTCGAATTTTACAAATTGGTTACTCGAACTTTAATGTACATAGCCCTATCTTGTGGGAAATAAATTTATTGGAATTTTGCAGGAGTTGGTGTGATGCCCCTGGCGCCTCTGTTTAAGCAGGTAGTCACTTATTTTGCGCTCTCGCTGGGAGTATTGTTTCTAGTCGGTTGCAGTTCGTCTGAGGAACGGGCCGAAAACCATTACAAACGTGGTCTGGAGCTTGTCGAAGAAGGCGAACTGACGAAGGCAAGCCTGGAATTTAGGAACGCGCTCAAGCTGAATTCCGATCATGTTGACGCGCTTTTTGCCTTCGGAGAAATCCAGGAGCGTCAGCGCGAAATTCAGGCCGCCTACAGGGTTTACACCGCAGTCGCCGAGCAGGACCCGAATCATATTCCGGTTCGCCTGAAGCTCACCTACATGCTTCTGAGTGCAAATCAGACCGAGCAGGCGCGAAAATTTCTGGATGAAGCCCTGGCGCTTGATGCCGAAGCACCAGAAATCAAGGTTGCCAAAGCGACATACGAGCTCAAATCGGGAAATCATGACGCGGCTGAACAGATCGCCAAGGAGGTTCTCAAAGCAGAACCCGGGTCAAAGGAAGCGTTGGTCGTTCTTGCCTCGTCGCGCATTGCAGCGGAAGACCCTGCCGGAGCTTTGGAATATCTCGACAGTGCATCGGAAGAAGGTAAAGACGATATCGGGTTTCAAGTCTTGCGACTTTCCGTCCTGGAAACACTGGGCGACGACGCGAGGATTGATGAATCGTTTGCTGATCTCGTTGAGCGCTTTCCCGACACACCCCAATTCAATCAAACGTGGACCCAGTGGCACCTCAGCAAGGGACGCACTGACAAAGCCGAAGAGATCATTCGTCGATACGCGGCAGATCGCTCGGACGATGATGTCGCTCAACTCAACCTCGTCTCCTTCCTGATATCGCGAAGAGGGAACGACGTCGCACAAACCGAGCTCGAGACCATCATCAAGACCCGTCAAGAAGCGGGCGGTGACGCGTTTCCGTTCAAAGTAGCGCTTGGCCAAATGCATTTCGTTCTGGACAAACAGGACGAGGCCATAGATCTCATGCGGACCGTGCTGTCGGAGACCGACGACGCGGAACAGAAGAACCAGGCGCGGATTGTTCTTGCAACGATGCTGATCCAGAACGGGAACTATGCCCGTGCGGATGAACTGGTAAATGAAGTTATTGAAGAAGATGACAAAAACGTCGAAGCTCTGCGGCTCAGGGCCACAATCAAGCTGTCAAACAACGACAGTGCAGGCGCCGTGGACGATATTCTTCTTTCATTGAATGAAGCACCAAACGACGCAAGACTGCGCGTAATGCTGGCAGGTGCCTATGAGCGCAATGGTTCAACCATATTGGCGGAGGAGCAATACGCCAAAGCGCTGGTGCTTGACAACAATTCACCGGAAGCTGGCCTGCCGATGGTTCAGTTCCTTTTCCGGCACGGCAAGGCGGAACAGGCAGAGCGCGTACTTGAGTCCATCCGCGAACGTCATCCCACCAACCGCCAGGTGCTCAACCTTGTTGCCCAACAGCGGCTGGCAAGACAGGACTGGGTTGGCGCACAGGAAATTGCGGATATCCTGAGAAACACCGATGAAAGCGATAATTCGGCATTCGCTGATCGCATTACCGCGGCGGCCCTCGGTGGCCAGGACAAGCATGACGAAAGCCTCGATCTGCTTAAGAATTCCATGACCACGCCTGAAGATGAGGCAAGGCTGTTGCCTGACCTTGTCCGTGCTTATGTCCAGGCTGGAAAACAGGGCGTAGCCATTGATCATTTGAACTCCGTGCTTGCCAAGGAACCCGACAATGTTCTGGCGCAGGTCCTGCTTGGCTCTGTTGTTTTGTCTGAAGGTCGAACAGAAGAAGCAGAGGAAAGATTAAAGTCCGCGGCTGCGATCGAAGGTAGCGTTCTGGGCAACACGTCTCTGGCGCAATTCTACTTTGCGACCGGCAAGCTGGAAGAGGCTGACGCAGCTATCAGAAGCGGGTTGGCAAAAGACGAGAACAACACCGCGTTGCGCCTGATGTTGACCTCCGTTTTGCAACAGACCGAAAAATTTGACGAAGCGATCGAGGAATACGAAAAGCTGTTCAAGGCGGATCCCGATTCAACCATTGTTGCCAACGATCTTGCGAGTCTTCTTTCCGAACGGCGTGGAGATGAGGCATCTCTGGAACGCGCCTTTGAGATCGCACAAAGGTTTCGTACCTCTGAAGTCCCTCACTATGTAGATACCCTGGGTTGGATTTACTATCTGAGAGGAGAGTACTCATCCGCTCTGCCGCTTCTGCGAAACGCTGCGGAAAAACTCCCCAACCTGGGCCTGGCGCAGTTTCACTATGGAATGACGCTTGCGGCATTGAACCAGAAGGAGCAGGCGATCACTTCGCTGGAGAAGTCACTGGATCTTAAGACACTTATGACAGAAAAAGACTTTGAATTAGCCCGCTCTACAGTGGAAAGACTGAAAAGTCCGGAACCGCAAACAAAGTCCAACTGAGTTGGCGAATTTGCTTAACCGGTAATCACTCAGGCACAAACGGTTTGAATTGATGGAACAGAGTTTTGAACTTGGAATGATATGGGCGATTGTCAAGCGCCGCTATCTCTACTTCGTTGTACCGTTTGTCCTGGTGTTTGCCATCGTTGTTGTGGTCGCCTACGCCCTGCCCCGCAGCTACGAAGCCAAAGCGACGATCCTTATTGAATCTCAGCGAATTCCCAGCGAGCTGGCCTCCACCACAATCACAGCCAGCCCGAGTGAACGGATCAAGGTGATCGAACAGCGTTTGTTTGCTCGTGACAATCTGCTGAGCATCGCAAGCAAGTTCTCGTTGTACAACTCGGAAGGCCGAAGAGACAATTCACCATCCGAAATCGTCGATTTCATGCGGGATGCGATCGAAATAAAGCAAATCGGCGTCGCAACATCGCGCAGGAATACTCAGGTCATCGGCTTTGATGTCACGTTCCTTTATACAAACGCGACATTGGCTGCACGTGTCACAAACGAGTTGGTGACGTCGATCCTCTCGCAAAATCTCGAAACCCGTCTGAGCCGCGCTGCTGAGACAAGTGATTTCTTTCAGCAACAACTGAGCAATCTTGAAAAGAAACTGCTGGCAGTCGAAAACCAGATTGCCGCTTACAAAAGAGATAACGAGACAGCGTTGCCGGACACTCTTGCCATCCGGCGCGAAAAACTGACGGAGGTATCCGCCAATATTGACGCGATAGGCCGGCAGATCACGCTCTCGGAACAATCTGAAAACGGCGCCGGATCAACGGGTGGCGCGGAAGCGCAACAACTTGCCTTCCGTCTTCAATCCCAGGAGCTGAACTACGATGCGTTCGTGGAACGGCGCGAATTGCTGGCACCGCTTCTGGAAAAAGGGTTCGTCTCGCAGAGAACCATGGATGATCTGGACAGGCAGATTGCGCAAGCCGAAATTGAAATCGCGGCCGTGAAGTCCCAGATGGCTCAGCAGGGCTTTACCGCTGATCCCGACACCAGGCTCAAATTGCTACAATCGCAAAAGGTCGAATTCGAGCGAAGGGCCGACGACCTTCGAAAGAGCATTTCCAGAACGCCTTCTGTGGAAGTCGAACTGGCTGCAATGGTGCGGGAGTATGAAAACCTGCGGGCGGAATATACCCAAACCAAAGCAAAACTCACGGATGCAGAGATCGGCGAAAAGCTTGAGCAGGACAGGCAGGCTGAACGTTTCGAAGTCCTCGAGCAGGCCACAACACCGGAAGAGCCTACAAAGCCGAACCGTATTCAGATTGTCGCAGCCGGTGGAGCCGGTGCAATGGCGCTAGGCGCGGGGCTGGTTCTTCTGCTTGAGTTTCTCGACAAGAGCGTTCGAACCGCAAGTGATCTGGAGAGACGGCTTCAATTGCGTCCAATCGCCGTCATTCCCTATGTCACGACCCGACGAGAACGGATTCGTCGTGTCGCAAATCGCGTTTTAGCAGTTTGCATCTTGTTGACTGTCGTCGTCGGAGCCCTGGCAGTGGCCCATCTTTTCATTACCCCCCTCGATATTTATGCCGAGCGCATGTGGCAAAAGGTTCAACCTTTGCTGCCGATTTCGTTGCTGTCGTAAGTTTCGTCCAGGTCTCGATGTTTGGAGAAAATGAGTGGAACACATCAAGAGTGCACTAAAAAAGGCCGGCGTTCTGGACGAAAACATCGAGTCGGTTGCCCCTGCGCGCGCACCGGAACGCAGGATGCCCGTCAAGGAATTCGAGGCGACCGAACAACCGGAACCTTTTACACTGCGTCAGGTTGAAATAGACCAGAAGCACCTTGAGAAAACGCGGATCGTGTCAAAGTCCATGGACGATCCCAACCACATCGCCTTCAACCTGCTTCGCACGAGAGTGCGCAAGGCAATGTCCGACAACAAGTGGAATTCCCTTGCGATCACATCGCCTACAGCCGGTTGTGGCAAGACCATGGTTACCTTGAACCTGGCGTTCAGTCTTTCCCGAAATCCGGGGCTCAGGACAGTTGTCGTCGACCTGGATCTCAAGAGACCGTCGGTTGCGCCTACACTCAAGGTCGAACCGGATCGATCTATTGCCCAGTATCTTTTGGGAAAGGCAGACGCCAAAGACTGTTTCGTACAGGTGGATCCAAATCTGGTTCTAGGTCTCAACAGCGGCCATACGCCCGCCTCGTCCGAGTTGCTTCAAGCTCCCAAAATGCTGGAACTGTTTGAATTTATTGAAACCAAACTCCAGCCTGAGGTCATCCTATTCGATCTCCCTCCCATGCAGAGCAGTGATGATGCGCTGGGGTTTCTCCCCCGAGTGGACACTTCCCTGCTTGTTGTGGCGGCAGGAACGACAACAACTGCCGAAGTTGACGAGTGTGAATTGCAGATAAGCGAACTCGACAAACTTCTCGGCATCGTCCTGAACAAGTGCGAAAGCGCGAAAAGCGAAGAATACTACTATTAGAGCAAGTTTCATTTTTGAGTTTCGAGCACGGGCTGATGTGGATCGGTCGCAGAATTGAACGCCAATCCGTATCGCAATCGTGAGAATACATCGCTGCAACATTTTCGGCGCTGACGATATCCACTCTTGAATGGGCAAAACAAAAAACGCTCTAAAGACAAATATGACTAATCGTAACCTTGTTTTCAAAAATTCCGTAGAGGCACTGCAATCCTGCTTGTCACTCTGTATCGGAGATGATAACTCAATTTTGTATAAAAATAGATATAGCTGACAATGCAATAAAAGGCTGTGTTAATCATGAAGTTTAAGAGTGTGGTTTCCGCGTGTGCCCTCTTGGCGGCCAGTGCGAGCATGGCTGTCGCGGCCCCGATTTCCCTGACAAAGACAAATCCGAGTGACACATTTGACGGCGGCGGCCGGAAGTCTCTCAGAATTATCAACGATGCCGGACCTGCACTCAATCAGCGAGTGACCGCAGGTGGTTTCCGTCTCACCGATCAGACAAATGGCATTGATTTTATCGCGTGGTGCGTGGATATCGCGCACAACCTCTCGCTGAAGGGTCTCTACGAGGTCACGAGCGCGCCGTTTACAAATACGTTTGCATTCACGCAGACGCAAAAAGACAACGTCAAGAGCCTCTTTGAAACAAGCTATTCCAGTCTGAACCTGAATAACAACAATGAGTCTGCCGGTTTTCAGCTGGCGCTCTGGGAAGTTATCTATGAAGATTCCGGAACATTCGATGTGAAGAATGGGTCATTCTATTCGAACACGAATACCTCTGCCCGGAACATTGCCAATGGTTTCCTTGCAAACCTGGGTGGTGCGGTTACGCAGGCGTATAACGTTTCGTATCTGGAGTCTCTTGGTTGGGAAAAAAGTGGCAAAACAAAATATAGCCAGAACCTTGTCAGCGTGACACCGGTTCCACTGCCCGCGGCTGGACTATTGCTGGCTTGCGGCCTGGCAGGACTTTACGCTTCAAATCGACGCAAGAAGACATAACTTTTTGTTGCGTTACTTGAACGCGCAAACTATTTTGTATGTTGAATTGTATAAAGTCCGGGTTTCGATCCGGATTTTAATATTATTTTTAATTAGAGTTGGTATTTTGCTTTCTACTTTGCAGTCCAAGCGCGAATTTGCTGCCTTTTCGCCGCAATTCAACCCTAGGCTTAAATACGATCAAATTGAGCGGACGAATTTGCATGGTTCGACTTGCAGGTTCTGAAAATCATTTGATCGTGTGCAAAGGGAACGTCGTATCGAATTTACCTTTTTTGGAGTAAGATCTTGAAAACGTCCCGTAAACTTGTTTATTGAAATTCAAAATGAAACTGTAAAATTGCAATCAAATTAGAACAGTCGAAGCATTGCAATTTTATTGGCTTTAGCTGATGCAACAAGAACCAAAATTTGAACAATCGCGCACCTCGGGGTCGATGATGTACGAGCCGTATTACGGTCTCTTGATGAAGCCTTTTGCACTGGTTCCCGACCCCCGATTTATATATTGGGCGGGACCGCACAGCATGGCATTTGCCATGCTGGAATATGGAATAGTCAACCACGCCGGTTTCACCGTCGTGACCGGTGAAGTCGGTGCCGGCAAGACAACGCTCATTCAACACCTGCTCAGCAAGCTGCCGGGAGATATCCAGGTTGGGTTGCTCGACAATACGGGTGGCACCGGAGAATTGCTTCAATGGATCCTGATGGCGTTTGATCAGGACTTTGATAGCGACTCACACGTAAAGCTGTACAAGCAATTTCGTGATTTTCTCATCGAGCAATATGAGGCCGGCCGCCGCACCGTTCTTATTGTCGATGAAGCACAGAACCTGGGTTCGGAAACGCTCGAAGAACTGCGGATGCTTTCCAACATCAACACGCATGACCGGGAACTGCTTCAGATCGTGTTGAGCGGACAACCGGAGCTGAAAACACTGCTCGCGGCGCCGAGCTTGAGGCAATTCGTTCAACGGGTAACGTCCGACTTCCATCTGTCGTTCCTCGAGCAGCAGGAAGTTGCCGGATATATCGCGCACAGGCTGAAAGTCGCTGGGGCAAAACGAGCCCTGTTCACTCCAGGAGCCTGTGATCTGATATATTACGCGACACAGGGCACCCCGCGACTGATCAATACGCTGTGCGATACAGCCCTGCTCTACGGCTTCGCCACGGAAGCAGAGGAAATAACACCTGACATCGTCAAAAGAGTGCTCGATGATAAACGGCGCTTTGGTGTGTTTGCCGTACAGCCGGATCTTGCATTGCCGCAGTGATGCGCTGAGAACCGTCTGGAGGCGGATGCAGGCTTCGTGAACGCTAAGCAGAGAACCTGATTGAATTATCAAACAAACGCGGGCCCAGGGTCCGCGTTTTTGCGTTGTTGACGCTGTCAGTAGCTGGACCGGTGTCGGTCCGGGATTTCACTGCGGCTTGAAACGGAACCAAAGCCTCAGGCTTTTGAGACCATTTCAGTCGGCAGACCCCGCCGGGCAATGGCGTTTCGTGTATCAACGATCGGTACGTTCAGGCGGATCAGCGCTTCATAGTCAATTGCATCATGATCCGTTGAAATCAGAATGGCGTCGTAGTCTGCGTCCCCGACTTCCACAGAGCTTACGGATTCCCGTCCAAGAAGATGAGCAAACTCTCTCATGGCCGGGATTCTGTCGATATGAGGATCAAGAAAATCAACTTCCGCCCCGCTTTTCAGCATCATGTCCATCAACGTGACTGACGGGCTTTCCCGCATGTCCGGCACATTCTTCTTGTAGCTTATTCCAACAAGCAATATCCGTGAGGTCGAGAGTCCCTTCCCGCACTTCAGATCCAGGACCTCACGCAACTTCGAAATGACAAACTGAGGCATGTTGACGTTGATCTCGCCGGCTAGCTCAATGAACCGGGTGGTGTGGCCGAATTCGCGGGCCTTCCAGGTCAGATAAAACGGGTCGATGGGGATGCAATGCCCTCCCAAACCCGGCCCGGGGTAGAAAGGCATGAAGCCGAATGGTTTGGTTGACGCGCCGTCGATCACTTCCCAGACGTCTATTCCCATCGCGTCGTAGATCACCTTCAGTTCGTTCACGAGCGCGATGTTGACCGCTCGAAAAATGTTTTCCGTGATCTTTACTGCTTCGGCGGTGCTGGTCGTCGAAACGGGCACAACCTCGTCCACGACTTTGCTGTAAAAAGAGACGGCCAATTTCCGTGAGATTTCAGAATCGCCGCCAACGATCTTCGGAATGGAATGCGTGCGATAATCCTTGTTGCCGGGATCCTCTCGTTCCGGGCTGAAGGCAACCCAGAAATCTTTGCCGGGACAAAGGCCACCTGAGGCCAGAACCGGTGTAAGAACTTCCTTTGTTGTCCCGGGGAAAGTCGTGGACTCAAGAACAACCAGGGTCCCCTCCAGCATGTTTTGCGCAATGACCTTTGCCGTATCTTCAACGTAGGACAGATCTGGTTCGCGATGGCGCGTGAGAGGTGTCGGGACACAAATGACGATGACGTCGCATTTCGCCAACCCTGAAAAATCGGTCGTCCAGTTCACAGATCCGATCCGAGAGGCCTCATTGAGCATCTCGTCTGTCACTGCGTCGATGTAGCTCCTTTCTTCCTCCAATCGACTGATCTTGTCGGCGTCGATGTCAAAACCCGTAACGGAAAACCCTCGCAACGCGACGGTTACGGCAAGCGGCAAGCCGACATAACCCAGACCGATTACCGCGATCCTGGCCTGCTTGCTCTCAAGCATTTCCAGCAGTTTGACGCTATTCCTGTTTTCCGTATCCATCTTGGGGTCCTGGTCAGTTGAGCATGCGCGCGCCCGGCAAAAAATCAGAATGAGATGTTTATCTGTTTTTCACCGGCGTTCATCAAAAAAGGAAAGCGGTTCATGGAATTCAGCCGCTGCGCTTTCGTTCATTGGGTTATCACTCGGGCCCAAGAACTCTCCAGACACAAAAACACCCGGCCGGACTGCGAATGTCCTGCCGGGTGCTCTTCAACTGACTACTTTCAACTGAAGTCTCCGCTCGGAGAAAGCGAATGACCGCGATGTTGTGCGCTCAGCGCTGTTCTCAGTTTTCAATTGCCGGGAAATAACTCGGCAATTGCGGAACCACGCTGCTCAGGAAATTCTGCAAACGCTCGTCGGCGAGCTCAACATCTTCCGTCCGCGTGAGAGGTGTGACGACACGCACAAGACCGCCATCAGATCGACCATCAGCAAACGTATCCCACATCGATGCGAATTTCGCTTCGAAGTCATTCGTGATCCGGCGACCACGCTGCTCGAACCAGAAATACACCAGCTGGCGTTCAAGTCCCTGCTGGATAATTGCGCGGTTCACCGGAAAACTCTGCTGTTCGCCATCGCTTCCAACTGTAATTGTTCTTTGCTGCCACTGGGAAACCTCCCAGCCGCCACCTGGCAGGCAAATTTCAGGAGAGTGAATGCCGGAGCCCTTTGTCTGAGACTTGTAGAACGTCATCAGCAGGTTGATGTCCTTCTCTCCGTCACTGAAATCCGCCAGGAGATATTCGTCAGCGCCCAGAACCCGTTCGATGTCTCTGTCGAGGATCGTTGCCCGTCCCTGCCAGTTCTCGACATTCATCGGGAATATGCCAAGCGGCAGCCGATTGATCGGTGCAGGCTCTTGCGTGGGTGTCATCTGCCAGGCGATGCCCGCAAGCAACGCAATAACCGCAGCGGAGATGAAGGCGCGGCCTGCCTTGAGAGACGGGAGCTTCTTGAGAGGCCCCATCATACCCTGATAGTCCATGCCGATGATGTAGGCGGGGCGCTCTCTTCCGAATGAGAAGTAGCGCGACAGGATCCAGGCCAGAATGTAGAGGATGGCGGTACAGGAGATAAAGATTACCCAGCCTTCAAAATAGTGCAGGAAACCTTCGGCCTGTTCAATTCCGTAGTAGTTGACCAGAACCCCGATCATGCCGACCCGGAAACTGTTCATCAAGATTGTGACTGGAATTGTTGCCAGAAAGATCACGACCCTGTGCCAGTTCGGACCGTTGTAAAGCACAGCCATCAGCCAGCCAAAGCTGAACAACGGGAACAGGTACCGAAGGCCGCTGCACGCTTCAGCCACGAGCAGCTTGTATTCGCCAAGATCGATTACCGTGCCATCCAGCAATACGGGAATGTTCATAAGCTGAATGACCGCAACACCAAGTTCGGCGGAAACAGCCTGAAGATGCGTGGAAACCTGCAGATAAATGAAGGCAGGCAAAGGCAGCATGAAGATCAGGTGCAGCCAGCCGGGCCAGAACCTGAATCCTTCCCTGGTGCCAGCCAGCAGCAAGATCAGCGCGCCAATATAGAGAATGAAGCCGTAGGTGATGATGTCGGGAATCTCGACGAGGTTCCCAACCAAGCCGATCAGGAGAGCGGCAGCGAGAACAATGAACCCAACAATCCGACTGCCGTGATCGGCTTTGACCGGATGACGGTTGATTTCAAGAAGCGTCATGTAAAGGGTGATGAGCGGAACAAGCGGGCCGTAACTGTATTCCGGCCGCGCCCATGCGTATCCCAGGGAAATCAACCCATCCCAGTAAAATGCGGCCGCCCCGAGTGACGCAACCAAGATCCACGGAATTGCGCGTGTCGCAAGCGAGGCATAGTCGGTAGACGCACCGTGTTCATCGTTTCGAAAGTCGACAGTCATAAAATGTTCCGTCCAAAATCGTTAAATTCGGTAACCCAGAAATTCAAATCTGATCTTTGAACTCTACATACCTACATTCCGGCCCTATTTGTAACTAAATTATTGGTGAGAATGCGAGCATCATTAGAATTTGAATAAAACAATTGACGAATTAAGCTTAATTTCGGATCGATATTGAATTTGGCCAGACTCTGTTTGACCTTGCAAACTGGTTCGCCATATACCTTGCTTGATTTGATTTTTGATTTGTGTACCGAGGAGTTGGATAGTTGGTAGAAACGTACAACAAGCCAATGCCTGTTCTGGGAAAAGTATTGATAATCGTAGAAAATCTTCCTGTCCCGTTTGACCGCCGGGTATGGCAGGAGGCGACAGCGCTTCGGCAAGCCGGGTATGAAGTCTCTGTTATTTGCCCTACCGGTAAGAAGCATACTCTCCTAGAGGAAACTCTGGACGGCATTCATATCTACAGGCACAACCTGCCGCTGGAAGCATCCGGAGCTCTGGGTTACCTCGTTGAATATTCAGCTGCGCTTTTCCATGAAATGCGGCTGTCTCTCAAGGTTCTGAGGAGACATGGTTTCGATGCCATTCATGCCTGCAATCCGCCGGACCTGATTTTTCTGGTTGCGCTCTTCTACAAGTTGTTTTTCGGGAAAAAATTTATTTTCGACCAGCACGATATCAATCCAGAGCTCTATGAAGTCAAATTCGGCAAAAAGGGCTTCTTTCACAAGCTGCTGACATTTTTCGAACGCTGCACCTTCAAGCTTGCAGACGGGAGTCTTGCAACGAACGAAACCTTGAAGGGAAGAGCCATTGAAACGGGCAAGATGCCGCCGGACAAGGTCTGGGTCGTCAGAAGCTTTCCAGATATCGAACGGTTCAAGAGAACCACTCCGGACGAGAGTGCAAAAAGAGGCCGGCGCTATCTGGCGGGTTATGTCGGCATCATGGCCGAACAGGACGGTGTAGAGTATCTCGTGCGGGCAATGGACCATATCGTCAATGGTCAAGGTAGAGACGATATCGGCTGCGTCATTATCGGCGACGGCCCCGATTATGATCGATTGCGCGCACTTGCGGCCGAACTCAATCTGCTCGACCATGTTGAATTCACCGGATATCTCTCAGGAGCGCCGCTCCTTGAAAAATTGTCCGCATGCGATATCGGCGTCATCCCCGACCCGCCAAATGTCTGCAACGACAAGCTCTCCATGAACAAGGTGTTCGAGTACATGGCGCTTGGAATGCCGTTCGTGTTGATTTGCGCTGAGAACTGACCCGGTAGCCCCATAAATTTTCACTGAGAACTGACCCATGTAACGACGCTACCCTGACGCTTTTGTTTGGGGGAGATATGGAGTGATCGACATGGGATTTTTAAGTGTCATTCGACGTTGGGCATTACGTGAAGGGATGCCCATTCGCGAGATAGCCCGCCGTACTGGTTTGTCTCGCAATACCATCAAGAAGTACCTGCGAGAGGGCGCTGTTGAGCCGAAGTTCAAGGTGCCCAAACGACCGAGTAATCTTGATCCGTATGCGGATCGTTTGTCTGCATGGTTGTTGGCTCAGACACGCAAATCGCGCAAAGAGCGGCGTACTGTGAAGCAGATGCACGCCGATTTGGTGAAGTTGGGCTATGCAGGATCCTATGCGCGCGTGGCCGCTTTTGCCCGTGCCTGGCGTGACGACCGGCATCGTGCCGAGCAAACAACTGGGCGCGGCACGTTTGTACCGCTGGTGTTCCAACCCGGCGAAGCGTTCCAGTTTGATTGGAGCGAAGACTGGGCCACTATCGGCGGTGAACGGGTCAAGCTGCAGGCGGCCCATACGAAGCTCTCGCACAGCCGAGCTTTCTTAGTGCGCGCCTACCCATTGCAAACGCATGAGATGCTGTTCGATGCCCATTGGCATGCGTTCCGCGTTTTTGGCGGTGTGCCTGGACGCGGGATCTATGATAACATGAAAACTGCTGTTGATCGCGTTGGCCGTGGCAAGCAGCGTGACATCAACGCCCGGTTTAAGGCGATGGCCAGTCACTATGTTTTTGAACCCGAGTTCTGCAATCCAGCGGCAGGTTGGGAGAAGGGCCAAGTCGAGAAGAACGTCCAAGATGCGCGCAATCGCATGTGGCAGGTCATGCCTGTCTTCAAGGATCTTGATGAGCTGAACCAGTGGCTGGAAGACCGCTGCATCGCCCTTTGGATTGAGACACCGCACCGGGATCTGCCCGGCACTATTGCTGACATCTGGGAAGCAGAGAAGCCCATGTTGATGGCACTACCACCCGCCTTCGACGGTTTTGTGGAGCACAGTAAGCGTGTGTCGCCAACATGTCTGATCACCTTTGAGCGTAATCGCTACAGCGTGCCCGCGAGCTTTGCCAACCGGCGCATCAGCTTGCATGTCTATCCAGAACGGCTGGTCATAGTGGCCGAGGGGAAGACCGTTTGCACACATGAGCGCATCATAGATCGATCACACCGCAAACCTGGTCGTGTTATCTACGACTGGTGCCACTATCTCGCTGTAATCCAACGTAAACCCGGTGCCTTGCGCAACGGAGCACCGTTCATTGAGATGCCAGAGGCCTTCCGCAACTTGCAAGGTCACATGCACCGCAGAGAAGGTGGTGACCGCGAGATGGTCGATATCCTGTCATTGGTTTTGCACCATGATGAGAATGCCGTTCTGTGTGCCGTAGAATTGGCGTTGGAGGCTGGCGTGCCAACCAAAACCCACATTCTGAACTTGTTGCACCGGCTGATAGACGGAACGCACACTGATCTCCCAGAGGTCGATCCACCTGATGCACTCGCATTGGAAACAGCGCCAAAGGCAAACGTGGACCGCTATGATGATCTGAGACAGGCTGGGGGCAAGTACCATGCGTCATGACCCAGCAGGAGCCTCAATCGTGATCATGCTGCGCAGTCTCAAGCTCTATGGCATGGCAAACGCCGTAGAAGATTTGGTCGCCCAAGGCGGGCCTTCTTTTGAGGCCGCAACACCTATGTTGTCCCAACTGCTCAAAGCGGAGATTGCCGAAAGGGAAGTGCGCTCAATCACATACCAGACAAAGGTGGCCCGCTTTCCGTCATACAAGGACCTCGCAGGCTTTGAGTTCAAATCTAGTGACATCAATGAAGCGACCGTCAAGCAACTGCATCGGTGCGAGTTCATGGAGAACGCTGAGAACGTCGTGCTCATCGGCGGGCCTGGAACGGGCAAAAGCCATGTCGCGACCGCCATCGGTGTTCAGGCCATTGAACATCACAGGTGCAAGGTCCGCTTCTACTCAACCGTCGAACTGGTCAACGCGCTAGAACAGGAAAAGGCGCTCGGCAAGACCGGAAAGATGGCAGAGATGATGACCAAAATTGACCTCGTGATTTTGGATGAACTTGGCTACTTGCCGTTCAGTCCATCCGGCGGCGCACTACTGTTCTATCTACTGAGCAAACTCTACGAGCGGACCAGCGTCATCATAACCACCAACCTCAGCTTCTCAGAATGGGCCCAGGTCTTTGGAGATGCAAAGATGACAACCGCGCTTCTGGATCGCCTCACACACCGCTGCCACATCCTGGAAACTGGAAACGACAGCTACCGCTTCAAAGCCAGCTCAGAGGCTGCAAAGAAAAAACGAAAGGACAAGCCAACATTGACCAACACGTAACCGCTGATACATAAACAAAGGTGGGTCAAATCTCGGTGAAAATACCGGGTCAGTTCTCAGCGCAAATCAACACCGTTCGTGCAATTCGAGCTTGAGCAGGCCAAGATCGACGCCGGAGAAGCCGCTCATGTCGTCCCTGAAAAGACGCCGGAAAGCCTGGCGCAGGGTATGATTGACCTTCTGGGCGACCCTGAGCGGCGCACCACAATGGCGACCTATGCTTCGCATCGTGCACAAAGAGAATTCCACTGGGATCTGGAGAAACATTCCCTGCTGGATGCATACCGTACACTTTTGCAGCCAAAGGAAGCCGCGAAGATCACTGAATCGGTCAGCGTCTCTCAGTGAATACGCCGTCATTGCGACGTAGCATGGCCACAAGCTTCATTTTGGCTTGTCGAGTGCGGCGCAAACCGAGTCTTTATAGGTCGCGATGACATTTTTCCGCTGAAACTGCGATAATTTGCCGGATTCCTGCCAAGTTGCCAGTTCCTTTTTCAAGGCAACTTGCTCGACAACCAGTCTTTCCATCGCGGCTTCGATGCCCGATCCGTCATTCGCCGACACGCCGAGAGCAAATGAGGCTTCGTCGAAAAACCCATCGATTGCCCAGTCCTTTGGAAACACAACCGGGCATCCCGCAAGCAGCGCCTCAAGAAAGACCATGCCAAAAGTTTCGCGTTTCGAGACCATCGCAAAACCACAGGCACCGTTGAGCATTGACTGGACATTTTCGTGCGGGATTGGGCCTTTGCGCACAAATGAGGTCGCCTGACAATCAGCAATCAGCTTGTCGATCGCTGTTTCCTGTTCGGCCGCCCCGCCCCCATAAAGGTGAAATGCATAGGCGGGGTGCCGCTTTTGAATCTCTGCACTTGCCTTTATCAACGCGGCGACGTTCTTGTTGCGATAATCCTTGAGATGAAAAACGGACGCCAACACAGGATCGACAACGCGCGGTGCAATTATCCGGTCTTCGGGCGACGTGCACGGCAGGAGAATGGTTGGTTTTGTGCGCGCGCCGAGTGCATTGTCACAAACGCGCTGGCCCATCACGGAAAAGGGGAACACCAGCTCTGCTCCGTGGTAGATCCGTCGATAGCTGTCGAGAAGGTCCGGGCGAAATTTCAAGATCTTTCGGTCCGTGTTTACCTGGATCGAAAGCGCGTAAGGGCACCCGAAATATTCGCTGAGTTTTTCAGCGATCAATCCCTCAATGGACAACTTGTGGCCGTGTATCAGGTCGGGCTTTATGCCTTTTGTGACCAGATCATCGGCGATCCTGTCCGCCAGCCGCAAGAGTGAGGCCTGCATGTAAAGACCACCTGGCAATCCCTCATAGCGAATTGCTGTTACGCCATCCTTCTCGCGTTCAAAGCCGATACCGAACGCGGGCTTTGCCGGATTTCCAATAAGTGTCGTGAGCGCCGAAACAGCGGATGGGGACGCCCGATTGATCGAGTAGACGTGCTGGTCGAATGTTTCGTGAACAGCTTCGACAAGACTGCTGACTGCCCTGGTTTTTCCCGGCAGACAACTATCGGGGTAGTCTCCCGAGACATGCACAATCACTTTGGCCATCTTCAGGAACTACCTCTTGCCGGCTTTCTTGTTGTTTTTGCTCCCAGAACCCGGTCTTAAGCGTTTCAGGCCCCGTCTCAGCTTCTCCAGCGCTTCTGATAACGGTGTTGAAATCTCGTCCTGCGCGTTGAGGATACTGCGGCCCATCAACATCGGCTGCAGCCTCCTTTCCCGGATGGCCCTGACAAGTTCCTGCTCCAGGTCGTCGCCCGAGACATTGGTGCGATGTGTCAACGGCCAATAGTGGCGAATATGATGAAAGTCGACACCGACGGTGGCGGACAGCCCGGATTTGGCAATCAGGGACTTTGCTTCCTTGCCAGGTGCCACACCATCAGACTTGCGGTTCCAGACTTCGATGCCGTCCAGATAGGGAACGAATGCCTCTTCGAACTTCAGATAGGCCTGACGCCTGACCGGATGGGCGAAGATCGCGACGCCACCTGCGGATTTGACCTTTTGCAAGGTTTCGAGAACCGGCTGGTGTTCACTCAGAAAATGATCAAGCCCCCAGGTCAGTATGTGAATGTCATTGTCGGGAGAAGAATATTCAATTCCCGGAACCAATGTACATTTCCCGGTTGATGCGCTGGCGCATTCGGCCCTGTAGTCATCAAAACTCGCAGGTTCGAATCCCGTGTCGTGTTCGCTCATCATGACAACGTCAACACCACGGGCACCGAAGAAATCCGCAATCTCCGCAAGCGTCCAATGACCATCATAGGACCAGAGGGAATGCGCATGCAGAACGACATTGAGCGTCCGGTTCATCTGTTGCGTCCCCTGATCCCCTTCACAACGGTGAAAGCGGCTTCCCGCAGAAAGAAGAGCGGAAAAGCGCGGTCATAGTTATAGAAGCCGGATGGTGAATGAAGTGAGAAAACGCCGCAGGCGGAACGAAAGAAGTTCGGCCACCTCTCCGCATGAAACTTGCTCTTTGGTCCCTTGATCACGAAGAGAAGGTGCAGAATTTCCCGCCCCAGATGACGAACCCGTCGGTCGTCGGGGGAACCGGGCGATGCGTCGGGATGAAAGCCCGGATCAAATGCCTGTTCAACGGCCCAACCTGGATAATCGTAACCATTGCGACGCGTAAGGGCCGTGGATCCCCACAGCCGGCCATTCAGTTCGATAAACCAGCTATTGCCTTCCTCATCGGTCAACAACTCGACCATGAACGGGCCCTGCCAACCAATGGACGCTATGAAGGTCTTCACCTTGTCGATCAGGTCATCCGCGGGTCTTGTCGCGCAGCAAGCACTTGCGCCTGACCCGTGCGGGTTCATCATCCTGATCCGGCGATGTCCGAAAACCTGTGCGACCCCATCCTTTCCCGCAAATCCGAAAACGCCCTCACCCGTTCCATGAATAAGTGGTTGAACAAGTACCGGAAAGGAAAATGCCTGTTCGCCGGGAAGCGTTTCAAGGTCTGTCTGGTCGAAGAGGTAGTGGGCATCTCCCTTCCTTATCCGACCGGCATGGTCCAGCGATACTGCGCGAGCAGGTTTCACGATTGCCGGGAATTTTGATGCCTTGAAAATTTCATCCCGCGAACTTGCAACGATTGTGGGCGGAACTGCCAGACCTGCGGCCTCTGCAGCTTCGATCTGTCGAGCCTTGTCGAGGGCAATGTCCTTTTGTACTCCGACAGCGTTCGCCAAAACGGGCTTGCGTTCCGCGTCGCCAAGACTGTTTAACGCCTCGTTTGCAAGCCACAAACTCGTATCGTCAAGCGCAAGCATCGCATCGATGTCCGGGTTGTTGCGAAGCAGGTTGGCCAGATCCCGTGTCGCCAGATCGGCGCTTTGCTCGGGTGCGTGTATCAGGAAGGGTTCACCCACCGGAAGAATTTTCGACAAGGGGGCAACAGTATCCTGACGCTGAAACACTCGCACCTTGTATCCCTTGTGATACAAGCTGAAAAACACTTCGGGCGCAGCCAGGGCATCCGCGAAGCCAATGAGGACAGTCTTTGCGTTTTGCACTGGTTTCATCTTCAAAGGATCTGTTTCTTGGCTTTGGCGAGTGAGCGGCGCAAGCTCCTGACGATGCTTTCCCGGCCCGACAGAAAAAGTGCCACCGCCTCTTGTGATGTATCAGCGCGTACCGACCAGCGCGGTATTGGGTATGGCGTACCTGAATACCCGCCCCCGTCACTTGAAAAGACACGCTCATATCCGTTGGATTTCAGTCGTTCGAGAGTGGATCTTCCGTACTGTCCGAACGGAATGGCAGCTTCGGTGATCTTTTCGCCTGTGCAGTCTTCCAAACGCGCCTTGGCGTCTACAAGTTCCCTGCGCGTGCAGGCGTCGTCGAGATGCTTCCAACTCACGTGGTCATACCCATGAGATCCGATCTTGTGTCCGAGACCCAGTAGCTCACGCAGATGCACGCTGCCCAGAGAGCCTTCCTCGTCCAGACGACCGGCCAGGGGGAAGAATGTTGCAGTCAATTCTCTTGCCTCCAGCCCCTTTGCGCCAATCTCCAGATCGGACAGGTTGCCGTCGTCGAATGTAATAAGGACCCTGTCCTTGACCGGGGCGATCAGATCAAGAAACCGGTGATACTGCTCCTCGCTGATCCAATAGTGCGCCTCCCCGTCTTCCAGGGGCCGCATCGGCGAACCAATTCCATGAAAATTGACAATTAGAAACTTGTTTTTTTGCATGTTGTTCAAAATCCGGATACTTCGGAAAAATCTTCAATATCACATATTTCATCAGCATTGATCAGCACCGCTCAGGTGATTCATGGTGATTGTTAGTCCATGATCGACTGTGGGTCCATTGAGATGATGGTTTGTGATGCCGGACCTACACATGCCAACCAGCATCTCTTGACGCACCGTGATCCATTTGTGGTCAGCTAGACAAACTGGTGAGCCAGTACATTCATGTGAAGACCAGAAGATATTCGTGCCGGCCAAGACACAAAATAATCGCTGATCAGAGGCATAAAACTGGTGTCGAATATGACTGGCACAAGCGCGACGGCATTGATTTCAATACTTCGAACAGCTTGAAATCACATTGCTGAACAACCTCAAGAAAAAACCATCACGCGCATCCGTTTCTCCGGACAAACCGGCAGACCACGTCTGTGGAGGACAACAACCTGGTCTCCAGAGTCGTTCAACCCGCTGCGAGAGGTATTAGCTCCGCGCAGCGGGTGAGGTCTCAGTGAGCGCCTTTGAACGTATTGATCAGCAAGGCACTCGTCTCATTTGGATGTGGTGCCCGAGTCAGGTGAGTGATTGCTTGTGAAAACCCAACCCGCGCAAGTGTCCAATCCGCTGAACGCTCAAACCTAGAAGATTAGATCACCGAGCTGAAATTCTGCTGAGCCCGGCACTTCGCCGGTGGCCAGAACTGTTCCATCGTCGGTTAGTATCGTGGCTTCAGCGCTTACAAGGAACAGCTTTTCATCCCGATAGCGAGTTGTTTCGATGGCGTTGAAAATTTCATCATCAATTTCAACCGTGCCGATGAAACTCGCCGTGCTGAAAGAATCGGCGTCATCAAAAATGACCGTATCGTTCGAGTCTGCACTGATCTGCAGATATCCGGTCTCAGAGCCATTCTCGTTGAGGTGGTGCACTTTCAAGGTGTCAGCATGATCGTTCTTGATATCGATTTCTTCGATATTTCTGTGATAGCCGTCAAACCCTGAAAAATCCAATACGTCTTCTGAGTCTTGGAACTGCAGAATATCGTGGCCTTTTCCGCCATCGATGCGAATATCGTCCAGGTCTGCGACCAGTACATCGTTGCCATTGCCGCCGATCAGCGTATCAGCGCCCTCGCCTCCAACGAGAACATCGTTGCCGCCATATCCGACAAGAACATCATCACCGCCGCCGCCATCGAACGCATCGTCGTCATTGCCCCGACGGATTTTGTTGTTTCCGTCATCGCCAACAATATCAAATTTCCCACCGGTATCGCCCGTGTCTCCGGTATCGCCCGTGTCTCCGGTATCACCTGTGTCACCGGTATCGCCCGTGTCGCCGGTATCACCCGTGTCTCCGGTATCGCCCGTGTCGCCGGTATCACCCGTGTCACCGGTATCTCCCGTGTCGCCGGTATCGCCCGTGTCGCCAGGGTTCCCTGGATCTTCATCGCGATTTTCAATCCGGTGGACGATTTCCTCCTGGCTCAAATCATAGGCAAGGAAAGAAACGTCAGACAACGCACCTTCGAAGTGATCCTTGTTGAAGCGATCGCCAAGGTACAAGTCCTGTGGAGCCATGCCGCTCTGCATCGCGCCCTTAAGGCCTGAGACTTCCTGAACCACCTCGCCATCCACGTAGAGGGTCAAAGTGCCCTTTTCGCTGGAGAAGGTCAGAGATACGGAATGCCAGCCGTTATCCTGGATCTGCGGAACCGGAGCTCTCAGCCATTGAGTTCCCTGATCCGTCGTAACGGCGATCGGAATGTCGGTTTCACCAATAAAGACTGCAAAGCTTCCCGGAAAATCAATCACCCTGCCGCTTGCGTCCGCGTCGTCTTTCTTGAAGTCGAAAGAGAGCGTGTAACTATCGTTGTTGTAGTAGTCCGAAGACGCCTCAACCCGCACGGTTTCTTCATTCAGTCGGATTGCCGAGCGATCGTCTATGTTAACAACTTCAACCTTTGATCCAGTCGTTGCCGAATTGGCAAGATCACTGCTGTCTTTCACGCCATCGCTGAGATCGAGATCAAACAAGTTGGGGGACTCGACCTCGATGGTCTTCTGTACTTCCAGTGTGCGCCCGTCGGCAAGCTTGACAGAAACACTGACCTCTTGCACTCCACCTTCTGCAAAGCGGTGATCAACCTGCACGCCCGATTTTGTTGTTCCGTCAGAGAACGTCCAGACAACTTCAAGCGTGTCCTCATCAACCAGGCCAGCATCGGTAAAGATATTTTTGGCGTCAAAGGAGACAAGCATTGCATCACGGCCGCTATGACCTTCAGTTGCAATGAAACCGGCAACATCTTCTGGCGATGTGTCGAACGCAGTCAGTTCCGCACCATACCCCTCTACTATCGAGCCAGGAATGGCCTTCAGTTCTGAAATGAGGGCCTGCGGGTCGAGCGCGTTCACGAAAAGTTTGCCGACATAATTGGGTTGCGAACTGTCATGCATCTGGACATAGACATTGTCGCCGATTTTTTGGTTCTCGTTATCGGACGCTATTTCGTGTGACAGTATATTACCTTCGATAACCGCGTTTTCGGTTCCAAAACGAAGAATAATAGTCGGACCGTCTTGCTCATCGCCTGAACTTTGCAACAAGGTGTTGTTCAAAATGGAGAGGTCTTCGACGCCTTCCATTCGAATACCCTGTCTGTCCCCATTGAAGATTACATTGTTTTCAATAAGAACGTTCGAGAACTGATTACCTTCGGTATCTCCGTTATTATCGAGATAAATTCCCAAGAGAGCAGCGCCGTCACCCTGCTCAAAATAGTTGTCCCTGATAATGATGTTTTCACTATCAAACGTCTGATCACCGTCAATCCAGAAATGAACGTGATCTCCGTGGTCGCCGGCACCACCTAAATTCCATGGCGTCGAGCTATGGAAGTGATTGCCTTCCAGCAATACGTTTGAAACTTCAGCACCGTGTATGGGTGTCGTCCTCAAGCTATGGATTTCCGTTTCCAAAAGCTCAAAACCAGCGACATTCGAGAGCAAAATGCCTTTGTGAAACTGTGAAATCTCCATGTTGTCGAAGACAACATTGCTCGAATCCACAATTGCAGCAGCACGACCGGCGGGAAGCCCCAGGACACTACCGGACGGATTTTCGGTTCCAATCGGGGAATCCGGGTCAATACCGTTGACAGCCGGCCCACCCTCGATAGTGGAATTTTGGAAGGTAATGTCTGATGAGTATTTTACGTCGACTGCCTTCGTCAGATAGGACGTTTCGCTATCCGGGACAAAATCAACAAATACATCGTCGAACGTTATATTCGATGAAGATGCAATCTTGACCGACGAAAAGACGGCCTGATCGGAAGAATCCTGAGATTTGATAGTTATGTTTGCGTCTGGACTAATGTTATGAAACAGAACGTCGCCATAATCTCCAGGCTCGAGGAGAATTGTCTCTCCACCAGTCGCTTTTGCGACGGCTTCCATTAACTCGCTGGCTGACGAAACTGTTATCGTGGCAGGCGTACCCGAAGAGTCGTTAAGCACAAGTCCAGACATATAAAATTCCTCGTGATTGCGAAGTTGCGAGGAAATTACCAAGCCGCTGTTGATATGCTGTTTAATCTCAGATGAGTTATTGAGGAAAATTTTAACTAGTTTTACTATCTAATGTAACTTTATGTAATTACAGAAGAAATTTATTCGAGAATATTTCCAGCAGGGTGATTTTTAACAAGTTTAATACACATCGGTACTGTTTTCTTTCCGCCACCTTGATCGGCTTTCATACGCAGACTCAGTGCGTCAGGCACCGCCCCGAATTTGGTTCAGAACAAATTTCCAACGAACAGGTTCATCAGGTCGCTTCGGATAGACCACTCAGTGTTCAAAAAGCGGCAGTCCAGCCAGTTGTTTCAAGGCGGAGTGGAATGCCACATCACATTCAGGACTGGGCAATGCCTCAACGAAATCTGCAAATCTGCTGTACGTTTTGTTTTGGACAATCAGGACCGGTACGACCAGGACACTGCATTGGCTCAAACTGGCCCATCAGTGTTGTGGATCGGGCCTAGCGGTAGCGGCGTCAAACGATGTTATGTATATTCTCATCTTTGTCGCCGTAACAATTTCTGCACCGTCAGCTGTCTTGCCGGAGCGAAAACGTCGCATTGCCTGTAGCTAATTCCAATTCAATGCATACATGACTGACAAGAATCTTGCGACAAACCTAAAGGCCAACATGATCGTGGTAGCATGAGTAATTGCCAGCAATTCAATCCGCCGGTCACCCGGCGAACGTTCCTCGGCGCCACGCTGAGCATTGCTGCGCTGTTCAGCAGTACCGCGCTCTCTTCGCCTGCCGCTGCGGAGCCATATGCGAGCAACACGGGTTTCAAGGCGGACAAGGACGAAGGTACGGATGGAGACCTGTTCGTCGATAACGTCAACGGTTCGGATTCAAATTCAGGGACGAGCGTCAGCGACGCCATGGCAACTGTTTCAGCAGCCCTGGCCATTGCGAAACCCGGCCATGTCGTCAAGATTCGCAATGCTGGTGGCACCAAGTACCGGGAACGCATTGCCGCCCCCTCCGGGACTGCAGGCAACACGATCGTTCTGGAGGGATATGGAACTGAGAAGCCAGTCATTACGGCAGCCGAGCCGTTGACCGGTGCAGTTGCATGCACAGTCGCCGACGAGCCTGTCCTGGGCAAAAACTATGCGTCGATCTACAAGGTGCCGGGGTTCGCAAAGGAGGACATAGCATCCGGCGATCCTCGCGCTGCATTCCTGTTCGAAGGTGACAAGCGTTTGATCCCGTGTATGGGTCGCAAGCCGAATCCACAATATCCGCATACAGAAAGAGCCACAAAGGACTGGCTCGACGCTGACGAAACGGTGACCGACGGTGGTGATCCGAACCTGGTTCTGGGCACCCGGCTTCCGGGCTTTACTGATCGGTTCACAGCAGCACAAATCGAAAACTGCGACATTCTTTTCCATCGTTTCCCAAACCGTGATGCGCGGACAACCGTGGCGTCGTTTGATGCGGCCAGTGATACCATCTACCTGAGCGATCAGTCGTGGACGGCCGAGACCAACGCGAACAAGGATAAATTCATCCTTGTGAACCTTTTGCCACAGATGCGGAAAGGCGAATGGGGTTTCGTCGACAATGGAGCGACCGTTGATCTTTACTTCTGGCCCAATGACCCATTGAGCGTTGACAACAACATCGAGTACTCCCGACGATCCATCTGCGTGGATGGACGCGGGCAAAGCCACTTGGCGTTTCGGTCCATCATTTGTGAAAGGTCCAGCGCCGCAGGGCCCCGCACGGATGGCCGTTACGCAATGACATTCGGTCATGTGGTAGGTGCACCTTATGCAACCGATGTCACGCTGGACAATTGCTGGATCAGGGATACCTATCGGGATGGATCAAGCTACGCCCCGGTCTGGGTTCGCAATGTCAACAACTTCAAAATGTCCAATTCCACGGTATCCGATGCAATCAATCAGTTCGGCATCCAAGTTCAGGGTCCGTTTTGGAACAAATATGAGGGGGCGGCGCTTGGCTGTGTCATCGACAGAAACATAGTCCTAAGATCCGACCAATCGCCCGTTCGGTTGTTCGGCCTTGAAAACTTCATGGTCGTTCGCAACCAGTTTATCGACTGCGGTCAAGCCGCCCACGCAAACAAGGGCAATATCTACCAGGGTGGTCACAACGGTCTGTGGTGGCACAATTACTGGTGGGCCTGTTCCGGATACTGGACGTTCCAGCGCTCGTCTGCTCAATTCTTCGGCTTCAATTTCATTCATGGCAACACGCTGGATAAAGATGGGCGCGCCATTGAAGACCAAAACTTCGACAGAACTTCGAAACTAACCAATTTGTCTCCAGCGACCGGCCAAGGCATAAACGGCGATTCATATTTCCTGAACAACATGCTCGTGCCCTGGCGAAACGCCGCGACATATGCCAACTCGCTCATCTTGGGGTCAAAGAGCGAAGCTGCGATCAATTTCTCTGTGATGAACAACATCCTGAATGGCACAGGCTTTGTGACCGAGAAGCTCATTGCAAACGGCGTTAAAACAAATGTCTACACCAACGGAACACCGTTTGATGCGTCAGACAGTCTGCGCCCCTTCGGCGATGTCTATCAGAACATCACAATCGGAGACATCGCAGTCAAGGGCAACAGCCCGACACTGAAGGCTCCATCTACCGCAATCGACAGTCTTCCGGGAATGGACGGGAGTATTTCGCTTCGTTCGAAGTTCCCTGACTTTGACGGCTTTGGGATGGACATAGCGGGCAAACCGGTCGATCTTTCGAAGCCGCCCGTCGGCCCGGTCAACGACCCTGCCGACCTGCATCGGTTCGACCCGATCTGGATCGTGCGTCCGAAACTGACAGGAGCGCCGACTGTCGGTGGTTCCGTCACGGCCGACGATGGCTACGTGATGGCGCTTGGTCACACCTCCCGGACTTACCAGTGGTATCTGGTGGAGGACGTCTATGATCCGCGCGACGACTGGACGCCCATCGCTGGGGGAGATTCCGCGACGTACTCGCCTGTCACGAGTGATGTCGGCAAGTATCTTGCACGGCGTACGACCATGGATGGGGTGCCTACATATTCATTGATGTCCGCGCCCGTCGCATCCTCTTTCCCGATCGGCAAGCCTGTCAGTCTCCTGAACCCACGCGCGGTTGACGCTCGCAAGTTTGCTGCGGGCAAGTGGCTCGAAACAGCGACGTTAGCAACGTCCAACAAACCGCTTCTGGTGATCGTGTCGACTTTGAATACCGCTTTTGGGAAAATCGCCAGCCTTTCCATCACACTGGGAGCAGAAGGAAGGGAAAACGGTACGGGCAAGGAGCTATCCGTTGATCCTACGGCAGCCCTGCGGACAAGGAACCAGTTGTCAGTGGCCACGATTCTCGAACCTGGAACCGGCGTGCAGACCATTCAGGTAAGCAGTGACGACAACTGGACGAACATTCACGTGACAGTTCTTGAAGTGGATGGCCTTGCCGGCATCGCTGTCGGTTCGGTTACGGGTAGCTCAAAACCGACCGAGCTTTCACCAGCAATCACCACGAGTATGGACAACACGCTGGTCCTCTATGCCCTCAATCGATATGACGGCACCGGAGATCCGATCACCTGGGACGGGGGCACGACACTTATAGAAGAACCAACGGGAAGAGGCCATCCCTCAAATTCGCTACGCGTGTCCTATACTTACGAGCAGGCCGCCTCTTCAGGCACGTACTCCAAAACTGCGTCCTGGTCCGTAACCCACGGGGCTGCTACATCGTTTGCGATTGAATTGCGGGCTGCATGACCTGCGGGTCACTGCAAGCTGCACTGATACCGGGTTGAATTTGTCTTCGCTGCTTCCGGATATCGGCAAACGACCAGCTTCTGGAATATCGAAGAGTTTGCGTCAATTCTCAGCGAATGCCAAATCGCTGCAAGCAAATTTGCGACTACGACACTGCGATGCTTTCCGGTCCACATCGTGGTAGGGATGACCTGTCGACAGACCATTCCGCCACCGCTTTTGTTACTAGACTAGTTTGCGGAAGGCCGGGTATACAGAACTTTAATATCAATGCCTTACTAGGAATACAGTCCGCGGATTTCGTATCCAGCGCAAAGTAGATACCCATTCGTGTTTATTACGGCTCAGATTCGGGCTTCTATTGCGAGCGTGATTGAGACCGTTGCTTGTTTTTATGGCAATTCCAATACCTTCGTGTGGTAAGCAAGGATCACTGGCTGAGATGGCGGCTGTCACCAAACTAGAAAACATTCAGGCCTTGAGAGCCATTGCGGCTCTTGGTGTGGTCTTGTCCCATGCACACAGTCGCGTGGAACGCACCTACCCATCCCTGATTTCTGAATCCTTTGTTGATCGCTTCGGGGGGCTCAGCTGGATTGGCCATGCCGGAGTGGATCTGTTCTTCGTCATAAGCGGCTTCATAATGATCTATGTGCACTTTGACGACTTCGGCACCCGGAATGCCCCGTTTCAGTTTTTTGTCAAACGACTGATCAGGATTGTTCCAATCTACTGGCTTCTTTCGGCCACCGCGCTCGCGCTTTTGTTTATCGAACCAAGTCTGTTCTATCACGCCCGCTCGTTGGACGTGGAATGGATCGTATCCTCGTTCCTGTTTTTCCCGATCCGTTCCGAAACGGGTGTAACGACCCCTCTTCTGGGACTGGGATGGACATTGAATTATGAAATGTACTTTTATCTGATATTCGCCTTCTGTCTGTTCTTCAGGCGGTCGTTTCTTCTGCCATTCATGTTGATCTTTTTTGGAACGAGTATTTTGATCGGTGTATTGATTTCACCGTACAAGCTTTTCGTCATCCTGATGACCAACTGGCTCTTGCTCGAGTTCTTTCTCGGCTGCCTGATTGGTTATGCCTTCAGATCAGGCTACAATATATTGCCTCTGCCCCTCGCGCTTGTCTTGATAGTATCGGCGGTCGCGACAATTTTGGCGTGGGTAACATTCGGCCCAAATCATGAGATCCGCGGACTGCCTCGCTTCTTGTGGTGGGGCCTGCCAGCTGCGAGCATCGTTGCAGCATTGGTCCTTTGTCCAAGACTGGTGGATCTCAAAGTTCCCAAGTGGCTCCTGGAACTGGGGAACGCTTCCTACAGCATCTACCTTACCCACATATTCACCTTGCCTGCGTTGGCACTGATACAAAAGCGGGTCGATCACATCGCTCTCCTGCATCCAGATGCGGCTATCGCAGTCATGATCGTCGTCAGCGCCATTGCAGGCTATGTATTCTACCGTGTCGTCGAAAAGCCGATTACACGCCTGCTGACAAAGCGTTACCGGCCAATGGCTTCAGCTCGACAAAAGAGCGCCACGGGTTGATGCGCAGACTTGTTGTGCTGTGTTGCGATCGCATCGGTGCGCCGTCACGCGTTGGCCTGAAACGGGGCAGTTATGGTTCGGGCGAGTCCGAACACCGAACTGTCTGCCGCGGAATCCGCCTCACATCCCCTGCTCCATCGTCATGCAGACTGCTGGCTTGTATCCCGCTTCCAGGTGAAAACGGATCTTCGATGGCGACGGTCTTTCATGAATAATGCAAGTGAGCTTTGATGAGGGTCCATGCGACCATTTTCTCAATCCTGTTGACACTGACTTCACTTGGCCCAAGAAAGTCACACGACAATTGTGTTCGGGAAACAAGATGAAACGTTCAATGGCAGGTTTCTTATGATAATAAGACGCCAATAGGATTTTCAAATCTTTGAGTTGCCTGCCAGATACCCAGATTCAGAAACACGCACCATCATGCACTCCGGATTAACAACTCTCACATATTGTGGGAGACTAAACATTGACGAATTTGACCCCCATTGGTCGCACCCAAGTTAGTGCTTCATAAAAAATGCCGAGAACCTCTCCCAGAAAATCAGATTAATCGACGGAATTGTTACATTATTCCAACAAGATCGCCGCTATCGAAAAGGTGCAAACGTATGACCATCAGGGATTTGCTAAGCTTTCAATACAGGAAGAAACTCCCGGCAGAATTCGGGAGCGGCCGTGTACTTGTGACAGGGCGCTCAGATATGCGGGTTCTGAAACCAGGTTGGACGGCATGCGCTCACGATCTTATGCTTGTAACTCGCAGTATTGTCGAAAAGGATATGTGTGTCTGGGACATCGGATCTAACCTCGGTATTCTTTCCGCTATGGCTGCGGGAAAAATCGGCCCTGGAGGTTCCGTATACGCGCTGGAAGCTGATCCTGAATATGCGCGGTTGATCAACCTGACCGCCGGCAAACTGCCTGAGTCCTACGCCCCTGTCACTGTGCTCTGTGCCGCAATCGCAGACAAAAGAGGAGTCATGACTTTTGGTGTCGCCGACAAGGGGCATGCTCGCAGTAAACTGCTTGGAATATCCGATGATGATGATTTCAAAGTTGCGTCCCAAAAGCAGGTTGTTACTGTCACGGGAGACGAGTTGCTTGAATATTGGTCACCGCCCGCGTTTGTGAAAATGGACGTTGAAGGTGCCGAGTTGTTGGCCTTGAGTGGCAGCCAACGGCTTTTAACTGAAATTCGTCCAATTTTCTATCTCGAAGTATCCCCACAAAATCAAACAGAAGTCAGCAAACTCCTGAAATCAAATCAGTATGAAATCTTCCATCTCAAAGGGGATGGCAGCGAGCAACAGGTCGACGAATGTACTTTTTATACAATTGCAAGACCTGGGTAATATTTGGTCCGGCCTTGTAAACGCGGGTTCTTATGTCAACGCATTCGGACTGCTCAGTACGATCACATTACTGATTTGTATATTTTAAGCATTTCCTGCGCTTTGATTTTCCAGAGGTGCTCTGCCAACAACTTCTGACGTCCACCCGCTCCTAGCTTGTTGCGCAACACTGGTTCTGCAAGGAGCTCCTTGATGGCATTGGCCAGGTCCATTGGCATCTTTTGCGGGTCGGTGACAGGAATTCTCAGTCCTGTCCCGTCGTCGACAATGAAGCCGGGACCGCCAGCCGAAACAGTTATCACGGGAAGGCCCCAGCGCATGGCCTCAAACAATACGCCCCCCATGGATTCCCGGAAACTGGGAAAGACAAATACATCGCTCTCTTGATAGTATTTTTCGATTTCTTCCCGCGGCAACTTGCCAAGAAACTGCACCCTTTCTGAAACACCCAATCTTTCAGCTTCGGCCTTGCAGATCGCAATTTCCTCTCCGTCACCGATGCTCGTAAGCGTAACATCCGGGAATTCCTTCAGATACGCCATTGCCCGCACAACATCGCGCAAACCCTTCGTTCTGACGGCACGTCCCACATGCAACATTTTCATCGTTTGTGGAACCACTCGACGCTCTACCGCCGGCTCAACACTATCAACACCGATTGCCAAAAACGGCTGAAAACGCTTTTTGGGAATAGCTCGCAGAATATCGTTCATATAAGGAGCGACACCGAGAACCAATTCCGCCCTGGCATAGCTTGACCGCAGATAAGGGTCATACTTGAATCTCACCTGATCCAGGCCACGCAATCGTGTATACCAACTGGCTGAACCGCATTCGCTCGAGAAGGCTTTTGGCGTTGGCAATGCGCCGCCAAGCGAACCAAGAATGTATGGAATATCGAACTTTCGAAAGATCGTCGGATAACGCGGCGCCGCCGGGAGTATCTGGTGCGCGACATCCCAGGTTCGTCCTTCCGACAACGATTTACGAATCCACTTTTCTGCGAACCAGGCGACGACAAATATGTTCGGGCGGAACATGGCGCGCATGCGTTCATATCTGCGAAGCCATTCCGGCTCTTCAAACGTAACCACTTCCGCATTTGGCAATTGTTCCGAGAGCGGCGGCCCCTTGGTACATTCAAGCGCGAGAATAGTCAGATCTGCTATTTTTGAAAGTTCTTCCAGGAGCCGAAATCGCGTCAGGCTTTCTCCCACATCATATGCATCAATATGTGGCGCCAGGATCAAAGCCCGTAGTTTTGAAGTCATATTCTGCCGCTCCAGGCATTTCCCAATGCCAGAAACACACGTCGAAAATGCAAAGCACGTTCCTTTGTGACCGGCGATGAGGATACCATGTTGCGAAGGGTCCAAAACACGGCCCTGGTCGCATTGAAAAAAGCCAATATCAACCAACAAACGGAAGCAGCAACCAGCCCTCCGTGCTTTCTGTGAAGCTTAACCTTTGAGTTCGTGAGCAATAAGTCACGTTTATGATTGAGTTTTTTGACCGATCCGCCACCGTGATGCGTAATTTCTCCAACCGGTGCAAACATGAGTTGCCAGCCAGCACTGCGAATTCGATAGCACCAGTCCGTCTCTTCACCGAAAAAGAAGAAGTGTTCATCCAGAGGGCCGACTTCGCGGATCACTTCCTGACGCAACAACAAGTAACAGCCCGAAATCACTTCAACAGATCTTTCGGAATCTCGCTGCCAATCCGTCATGAGGTATTTCCCAAACCAACGCGGCGATTTCAGCTTCCATAGTCCTGAAGACATAACCAGAAGATTTGTTAACGTCGGAAACTCGCTACAAGTAAGCTGAACAGATCCGTCAGTATTCAATACACGACATCCCATGGCACCTACGCTCTTGTGCTCAACCAGATAGTTCACAGATTGCTTTAGAACATCTCCATGGACAATGGTGTCGGAATTTAACAGTAAGACATACTCACCTTTCGCAATACGAAACCCTTGATTATTTGCGGCAGCAAACCCGACGTTTTCTTTGTTTTTGATAAGAACCACATTTTGGAACTCACGCTCGACCATCTCCTGGGAGCCGTCACTTGACGCGTTGTCGATAACGATGACTTCCGCATCGAGATCATCGAGATTTTGCACAACAGACGTCAGGCAGTCTCGTAACATGTCAACTGTATTCCAGTTGACGACAATGATCGAAATATCCATACCGGCTTCCATGATCCCGCTAACGTTCGCTTGCAATTCTGCTGATTTTTTCTGTACGGAAAAATTTGTTTAAGATTAAAGATTGTATTTAGGGTTACTTCCTACTCTTTTGCGTCGATAGCAACTGAAATAATGCTTAACAATTTGTTGAGTGATCAGCTTGTTGCCTTATATGCGACAACAAATCCAGTGTTTTGTCTCTCCAAACCACCCGGTCGCTCATCGCTGTCATCCGCGAGGACTCGCGCCGGATATTACTCAATTATTCCCGAGAGACAATGACCGTCCTGAAGGTTGCCAAACATGGGCAAGTTCGGAAAAGAAACAATGACTTCTGGTATCGTGATCGCAATCGGCACAAAGATTTGGACAAAGGTCAACTTCGCGTTGGCCTTGGCGATGAAGACTTGGTACGTACGCGTGAACTCAAGGAACATCGGCCAGCGATGACCGGATCGATACCATAAATTGATCGAACAATAACCAGTCCATGCAATATATATTTACTCAATCGCACCTAAATTCATATGACTAAAAAACCATTCACCAACGTCATTACCGCAATCGTCCACTCAAGAAGGACTAGTTTTCGATGGCTTTGAACCAAGATCAAACGCTGGATAAAGTCAGTCCGAATCAAGGTATTGGCATATTTGGGCAGCTTTTGATAATTTCTCTATTCATCCCTCTTAAGTTTAGTCTTGGATCACTGCTTCTAACTCCCTACCGGCTTGTAATATTAGTTGCAATCGCACCTGTGATGATGAACTGGCTGTCTGGAGCGGCAGGCAAAAAAACCAAAACTGATTACTTTATGCTCATTTACGTTACCTGGTCCGTGATCGCGACCATGTACAATCACGGGTTTGTGCTAATCGAAAAAATGGCTATCTATTTCATTGAAATAGGCGGGACATACTTTATTGCCCGGACACAGATCCGGAACGTAAAGGCCGCGGTGGATGCGTTCAAACTGTTGTGGCTTGGCGTCCTGTTCCTGCTACCCTTTGCACTCTATGAGAGTTTCACAAACCGAAGTCTGTTTCAGACCTTCCTTGGGTCATTGAGCAGCCCCAGAGTAATGGCAGATACCCGGCTTGGTCTATTTCGGGCACAAGCTGCATTCGATCACCCAATACTGCTGGGAATGTTTGCAGGCAGCATAATAGCACCATCGTACTATGTGCTCGCTCACGGGAAATCGTTTATCCAGAAAATCATGAAGACCCTGATCCCGCTGGCATGCGCATTTTCGTCGCTTTCATCAGGAGCCTTTGCCGGCGTGGCAATCCAGATTGGCCTGATCGGTTGGGACACGGTGGTCAAGGCGAAAAATCGTTGGAAGATACTCTCGTTGTTGGCGGTTGCGGCATATGTGGCGGTCGACTTGCTTTCAACTCGGTCACCGTATGCAGTCCTGATCAGCTATCTCAGTTTCAGCTCCGGCTCCGCATACAATCGAATTCTCATCTGGCGGTTTGCACAAGATGATCTCTTTCGAAACCCGATCTTCGGGATTGGCTTCAATGAGTGGGATCGCCCGGCGTGGATGCACTCTGCAAGTACAGACAATTTTTGGCTGGTTATCGCCCTCAACTACGGGATAGTCGGTTTCTTGTTCTTCTTCTTGGCATTCATCTTCGCAATTCGCTACCTGATCATGCAAAATTTCACTGATCCCCTGGCAATCGCTTACCGGCGCGGATACATCATCATGCTTGTCGGGCTGGGCACTGCCATTTTCACCGTTCATATGTGGGGCGCAGCCATTATTGTTTTCGTGTTTTATATCGGAATGCACGCGATCACGGCGGAAGAGGGAAATGCGGCGACGCAGTCCAGTCCCCAGGCCAAGCCTGAGAAGCGCAGATTGCCGACAACACGCCGCCGACAACCTGCTGCAGGGAGGCTTCATAGAGGGGGAAGGAAACAGAGTGCTTCCTAATCGATGCATTTTCCTTCCAAAACTCATGGTCACTTCGAGGCGTACTGACAGGGCGTCCTGCCGTACGCGCATCTGCTTTGCCCCGTTCCACGGCTTACCGGACTAGAGCGCATCCATTGAATGTTGGATCATTTGACCGGCGCGCTTTCTTCGGCTGCCCAGGCGGCTTGTGTGCAGCGGTGTACCCCACCACAAACGCAAGCCAACGCAGTCAGCGGGAGAAAGAGCCCGGCCCTTCGGGTGCCGGAAAGCAGCGCATCGGCAGCGTTGCGCCACTTGACCGATGCACCGCATCGCCCTTCGTGACGCGCCTTGCCGATTGACCTGCTTTCCGGCATCAAACGAACCAACATTCAATGGATGCGCTCTAGTAGCGCTCAAGAAGCGGCTTTGTTCACCGAACAGTCTTCGTTAGCCGGTGCTGCACGTGTGTGCATTGCGCATAACCAGGCCGGATGACAACCGGTTCAGGTCGCGATCGTTTCTGCGGAAAATGAAAAACGCAATGGAAACGGGAAAATTGCGCGTCGCGTTTTTGAAGTTGAATTTTGTTTTGGGCAAGACCCAACAAACGAATTTCAGATGCGAATAGCTAGGGAAGCTTCCAGAGGCGGCGGCGCCAAATTCTCTGCAAAGTCCCCAACGTCGAACGCACCTTGGTACGAAACGGCAAGTCAAGCCAAATCGAGAAAAGGTCGACGTCTTTGAACTTTGCATTCGGCATGCCCATAACGCGATGCATCTGCCTTCGGCCCCAGACAGCGCCCTTCTTTCTCAACAACCCCGCCTGGGATTTTTCGAGCTTCCAGACTTCCGCCGGAGTTGCAGTCAGATAGCCATGCTCAATCGCGCCTTCGATAATTTCTCTGCCCAGCCTGGTACGCGCCACAAGGAGCGAAAAACCCGGATTTTCGCCATCCGGTTCCTCGTACCAAGGATCACCGCAGGATATGTCGGCCAGTTCACCCGATCCATCTGGCCACTGGTGGACAGCCCATGGGCGATATTGTTGCAGATAAGCCCACGTTTTGTCGTATATCCAGTGCTGCTTTGGCTCTTCTGAGGCACATTGCGTGACGAAATACCCTGGCCAACCGTAACCGCGGTAGCGCAAACTTTTCAGCGCACCCTCAGCAACACCCAGTTTCTCCAGAAGAGATCTCGTCGCCTTGGTTGGGGGCGTCTCCGCGCAAAAGAACGAAAGCGTCAAACCAACATTTTTTTCCAGAGCCGGCCGCAAATTCATTGCATTTCGTGTCGCTGCAATTTCAACCGGCTTGCCGATGACAACGCACGGTTTGGGAGCCGTCTCAACCATTTCCAGTCCGTCACATACCGACGCCGGAGAGTATCTGGATCCTACAACCTCCAGAAGCTCTTCGCGGGAACGTGACAGTCTGGATTTGTTTCTAATTGGATCATCCCGGTTTTGCCCGGTATGCAACACCCCGTGCATTTCGAGCACTTCAAGGCAGTATTGTGAAATGGCAGTCAGCGCACCGCCGGAACTGCCCTTGAACCGTATTTCGTCGTCGCCTGCGTGACCTTCCCAAATCCCCGTGATCGCTCCCCACGCAGCCTCCGTCTTGCTGTCAACAGCCGGTTCATAATCGTCTCTCCTCCTTAGTATTCCAAAATCGGAGGAAACCGTCGGACAGGCCAACATCGCTTCTTTTACCGACGCCGGGCTAACGTTTTCGGAGAACTCTGGACGCACGCCCAGATGATCGACATCGATCATCGAGACCTTGTCTTTTGAGCAAATATAGGAGCATAGACCGCAGCCCAGACAAAGCCGCGGATCAGTAAGGCGCTTGATATCAGTCTCTAAACTCATAAACGGTCAATCGCTAACAGGAATTCTCTTCAATGGTAGATACGCAGGTCATCTCCTGCCGATCAAGTTTTTCACGCATCCGACAAAGCATTGCTGCCCCGTGTTTCACAACGATCCCGACCCCGCCCATTTGCCTGGCCAAGCCGGCGCCCCGGTATCTGCCTGAAAACGTCTGCATCAAGCGTGGCGCCGGTTTTTTCTACGGTCCGCGCACGAGCCCACGTTAGCGTCGGACACGGACAAGTAACATCGTTGCGAAGTTTCTTGCAGATTACGCCATCCCGGTCGTAAACCTGCATTTCGGAGAGGAAACGACAATTGATGCATTGCTAGGCAGCACGTTTGGTGTTCTCCATAACCTCTCTCAAATAGTCCTGGTAATGGACCAGTTTGCGCTCTGCTACCTGAAACGCATTTTCAACATCCACCTTCAGTTCCTCGCGGCGCCCAAAAGCGCTTGTGACAGCCTCGACTATCTCTTCTGTTGTTTGCGCCTTGCAGTCTGCGAGATGGTCATAGCCAAGGGTGCCGAACAAACCTGCAAATTTTCGGCTGTAGGCCATCGACAGAACAGGGACGCCCGAAGAAAATGCCGCTATGCACGCATGCATGCGAGCGCCAGCGAAAAAGTCCATGGTCGCAATATATGTCTTGGCATCCGAAGGGCTTTCAAATCGAGGTGCGAGTACTGCTGACGGATATTTCGCGGCCAGCTTCTCAGCGACCCTGTAGTCATCCTCGACTTCGTGATTATGCGAATTGACGTGGCCCAGAAGATGCAACTCTACACCGGGCTGGTTCGTGAAATACTCGCAGAGCGCATGGATCACAGCGGCATAGTCCGCGGACAGCGCAAACATGTTGTCCTGGCTGTAGCCTCCGTTGAACAGAAGACCCGATACATTCAGTCCGACCCGGACGTTGCCGTCCTCGCGTGGTGCCGGCAATTCGTAGGGAAGTCGCATGGCTACATCCGTGGACTCGATGAGACGGTCTGCCAATCCCAACTCACGCAGATAGTCGCTGGAGAGCTTGTCGCGCGTAACGACCTTTTTTGCACCGCGCATAGCAACCGTCGCCAGCAGCCTGGTCCACCATCTTTGAAATGGTCCGATTGTCTGGGGGCTGAGAATGAGCGGACGCCAGGACGCAATGACGTTGGTCTTTGCAATAATATTGTACAAGAACCGTTGCCGGCCATAGATGTCGGCAAAGCTGTCGCCTGCGGAAATATCGAGGATCAGATCACAGCTCCGTGCCGACGACCAGAGGCCGGAAGGGCTCAGCAAATCCCTCGCCCGCATCGGCACGACCTCGATATTGTCGCCCTTGATGTAAGACGGTTCAGGGTCTCGCCAACCAAGGATCTTGAATTTCAGCTTCACATTCAGGTCGGCGGCAACCTCTTCAAGTATCACGATCTGAGAAGCCGTAAGCGCCCCTATTCCCAGGTTGTCGGAATTAGTTGAATGCCACAAAAGGCCGATCGTGAGAACGCTGTCATTTGTCATGAGTGGTTTTACTTCTTCGATGTCATCAAATTGTTGAAATAATTCAGACTCTCAACTGTAAGCGGCTGTAAAATCCACTTTTTTTGAGTCAACAGACTGGTCAAGTTCAGCTCCCACCATCGCAGCTTCTCGAGCCCATCGGCGACCTCTTCTTCAAATCGCATTTTGAGTTTTTTAGCTGGAACACCTGCAACTATCGTGTAGGGCGGTACATCACGTGTGACCACGGAACCTGCGGCAATTACTGCCCCGTTCCCAACCGATTTGCAACCTGCCAGGATCGATACCCGTTCACCGATCCAAACATCGTGTCCGATTGTGAGTGGATTTTCGCTGTTTGACGGTATGGTGTCCTTTCTCAGATAACCCAGACCGCTGTTATAGAAAAACGGATGCTGCGAAAGTCTGTCAAAGGGGTGATTGCGCCGCAAAACAACCAGACCGGCACCGATGGAGCAATAGTTTCCCACTATTGTGCCAACGGGTAAAATCCCCGGGGTCAGGATGGGCCCATAAGAATACTTTCCAATGGTTACACCGTGGTATCGTGACAATATTTCCCGAAGGGTCCTTGAATAGAACGAGCCGTGTTCAAGCCTATTGCAAAGACTAAGGCAGATTGATCGCAGGCGCCGAATTCCGTAAGCCTTGATTAAAAGGGGGGCAAATCTGCTGGATGCTTCAGCGTCCCTTTGCGTGGCCATCCGCTCGGCATTTTCATTCCACAGTTCTTCGTTCAACGATGCACCCATTTTTCGGTATCTAATGCGTTTGGTTGGTAGCCTTGCCGCCTCCGCTTCGATGCAGACTGAGCATGTGCAGAACCCAGGCACGAAGATCACGCATCGACCACATGAGGGCTGCAATCAAGACTACTGTCAATGCGGCCTGAGCAGCCCAGGCTTCAATTGAATTTTCAGTGACAATTAAGCTGTTTGACGCTGCAACACCATAGGCGAGTGCGGAAATGGCTAACGGAATCGACAGTGGTTTAAGCGGCAGATTCTGGCGCTTGTGCAGCATCAACAAGGACACGACGAGAGCGAGGCCCTCACCGGCTATCGCCACGTAGATGATCGCCATGATTCCCCCGCCCTGCGTCAGAGCGAGCCATGCGACCGGGAGAGCGAGAAAACGACATGCGTTTGCAATCATCGGATTTTTTGTGTCGGCTTTGGCTGTCGCCGCAATTGCCGGGCCTGCCTTGCCGATTCGCAAGCCCTGGGCGATGAACAACAGGACAAGCAAGGGCACTGCCGGGCCGTATTTTGCTCCGTAGAGAATGTGAACCAGAAATTCGCCCAGCAACACTGCAAGAAGTGTGAGTAGAACCCCCGCGAAAAGCGCAGCTTGCGTCGACGCAAGATACAAATGACCAAACTCTTCCGGTTTGCTCTGAACCCTGCTCAACTGGGGAAGAAAGAAACTATCCAGAGTTTTTCCGATGACGACTGTCGGCGCTATCGCCAATGTAAGTGCTGCGGAAAACCACCCCAGTTCCTTCATGCCGATCATGCTTCCGACCAAAACTCGGTCGCCCTGAAAAATCGTGAACATCAGGATACCGTTCAGCAGGAGTGGCCAACCGAACACAAATGCACGCTTTGCAACTATCGAGTCGAACGACCAGCGATACCTGCGCTTCGCCAAAACGTGTGACAAAATGGTGTAGGTCGATTGTTGCAACAACAAGACCCAGAGCATAGCGCGATAGTCCTGCAGCCAAATGGACAATGGAAATGCAGATGCTGTTGCCAAAAACACAGCGCCCATTTCGACACAGATAATTGTTCTGAACTCGAGTTTTCGCTGAAGCCGAAACATGTCGAAATGGGCTAGCCCCCTCAACAACGGCACAAGGGCGAGAAGCTGATAGGCCCAGGCAACATCAGGAACACCGAAAAGGACAGCAATCGGCCCGGCGGCCAAAAACATGATCGCCGCACCAATTGCACCGCGCGCGGCCTGCAACATCTGCACACTTGACTGAAAGCGGTTAGAGCCTCCGTCTGACGTCTGAACCAACATGCGGTCCAACGCGAAATTGCTCGTCATTTCAATCAAGGACATCGTGACGGCAAAAGTACTCGCTATGCCGAAATCTTCCACGCTTATCAGTCTTGCAATCAATATATTGCGGAACAGATTAACCAGAGCGATTAAGCCATTGCTTGCGCTGAGGGAAAGTGCTTGCTTTAACATTAATCGGTCTCTAAGAGGTGGGCGTTTTCGAAAAGTGTCTGTATATTACTAAGCACATAATGCCAATGTTCCTTGCCCAAAGATTAAACGACTAATATTTGAGTAACTTTCTTGGGTAAGCAAACTAATAACTACCTGGAGACAACACGCGTGATAACACGAATCCAATATTGTTCGTTGATATTATCATTTTCAAGCGAAATTGACCCAGATAAAAAGCAGAATATATTTAACAGAGCTGCCAATTCCCTCGCATTTTTTGGTGATCCCGAAATAGGCGCAGTGACGGTTGATGAGACCACGACAATTCTGTCCAATTATCCGCGTGAGAAAATAGCACACAAGGACGGTAGCTGGTTGTTTTTGCACGGCACCGGCGGCCTGGATTCAAACGGCGAACTCCTGAACGCAAATCGGCTGTTGTCCGAGTATCTGGACAAGGGCCCGACTGCACTGGACAGGTTCGAGCCTCCCTTTGTGGCGATAGCCGCAACCGACGGCGGAGCATCGGCGCATTCTGACTTTGTGGGGCTCGGACATCTCTTCTCCTTTCAGGGAAGCGATTGTGCGGTCGTAAGTACATCCGCGTCCGCGATCGCACGCACTTTCGATCGACCATTGAATCATTTCGGGCTTTTCCAGCAAATGACAATTGGCCACCTTCTGGACAACACGACTTTGTTCGAAGATGTGACAATGGTTCCTGCGGGAACAAGCGCACGCCTAAAAAACGGCACTGTCTCTTTCGAGCAAAGTCACGAACACGATGCCGGTTCGCAATACGCTGGAATTGCAGACGGGGCGGCTGCGATCAGGACATCCGTCGAACGTTGCATTACGTCTATGCCGGACGCCGCAATCGAGCTGAGCGGCGGCCTTGACTCACGCATTGCACTGAGTGCGATACCTGAACAACTCAGAGCCGGCAGACACGCCATCACGATTGGCTACCCGGATTCACCAGACATCGCCAGCGCCAAGAAGCTGGCAGAGGTATGTGGTTTATCGCACGAAATCATAGACCTTTCACAATTCAACGATGAATCCATCGAAAAGGTCTGGGAGCGTAGCCGAAGGGTCGCTTACCGAGACGATTTTTCGACCAACGCCTATGATCGCCTGACGATTGATTGCGTGGACGACTTTCTTTTGGAAACGTCCCGCATCGGCGGTGTGAATGGTGAATTCGCACGGGGTTTTTACTACGCGGCAATGCCCATCGAAAAACCGGTCACCCAGGAGAGCATTTCAAGACTGTTGTCCTGGCGCCTGACAACAAACGATGCCGCTCCCGAAACCTTGTTCAGACAGGAACAAAGAAGTGCATTCCAATCGCAACTTGGCGATTTGGTGGCCGATTTGCTTTCTGCCAACGACGAACCGCTCGGAAGTGCCCTCGACCGCTTCTACCTGAATCAGAGAATGCGCCGGTGGGCTGGCAGTGCGATTACACGTGCCATGGCCGATCGCACGATCTTCACTCCGTTTTTCCATTCCGATTTTGTCAAATGGGCAAGCGGCGTTTCTGCGACTTCAAAACGGGATTCAGTTGCTTTGAGCAAAGTCCTGCAAGACCTGGATGAACACCTGTCCAACATTCCTTTGGACAGCGGGTTGTTACCTGCTGCGATTGCAAATGGCGGCCTTGCGATGAAATTGGCGGGATTTCAGCAAAAGGCCAGAAAACTAAAAACGAAACTTCTGCAAAGATTTGGCGGATCAAGGAAATTGAGCCTAGGCGGCAAGAATTTTCAACAAAAACTATCGGCAAAAGACTCGATAGACAGACTTAACTGGTCAGCTATCGGCGACATCGGCTTTTTTGATCAAAAAATGATTGAACAACTAAGAAGTTCCGAAATAAATGGCAGCCGCACCACTATCGGATACCTTCTTCCACTGAGCTTCCTCACAGAGTACCTTCGTGAACCTGACAACAAAGCAAGGGTCACTCGATTGGCACCCGGCGAAAACTAGAATGCCTTTCGGTTTTTAGAGAAAGAACCGAATTCTCAGCTTTGTCTGACCTTCACATTTCGACGCGGGACTGGTGAACAAGTGTTCTCCAAGGAACCTGCTCTGACAATTCGCGTCGGGGCCCGACGCTTGCGAGCACAATCAGACGTGACCAAACCAGATGCAACCGCTGGTCAATCCGTTTTCCCCCGAGCGTTGCCAGATTTTGCGAGAATGGTCCGGTCGGTTCTTGCGACTGCACTCAAGCCAGGGTTTCCAAATATTTTCCGTAGTCCGTTTTGCCGAAGAGCCTTGCATGTTCAAGCAGCTTTTCCCGGTCAATCCAGCCGTTTGAGAATGAAATTTCCTCAGGGCAACCTGACTGCATGCCCTGTCTGACGGATAATGTCCTGACAAAGTTGCCGGCATCCAGCAAGGATTGATGCGTGCCCGTGTCAAGCCATGCAAAACCGCGGCCCATCCGCTCAACGTTCAGCGCTCCCTCGCGCAAATACATATCCAACAACGTAACGATTTCCAGTTCGCCGCGAGCGGATGGCTGGACCTCGCGAGCCCTGCGCGGCGCATCACCATCAAGGAAATAGAGCCCTGTTACGGCGAAATTCGAGGGAGGAACAGCCGGTTTTTCAATAATCTCCTGGGCGAGGCCCTCTTCATTGAATTTCACAACACCGTATCGTTCCGGGTCGGCAACATGATATCCGAACACCGTGCCTCCCGAGTCGCGCTGATCGGCGGCATGCAATATTTCCGGCAGGCCATGACCGAAGAAGATGTTGTCCCCGAGAACCATGGTCGAAGGCGCACCATTCAGGAAGTTCTCAGCCAGAATATAGGCCTGTGCAAGCCCGTCCGGCGAAGGCTGCTCGATATATTCAAACAGCATGCCCCACTGGCTTCCATCCCCAAGAAGGCGCCTGAATTGGGGTTGATCCTCGGGGGTGGTGATGATGGCGACTTCACGAATACCGGTCAGCATCAGCACAGACAAAGGATAATAAATCATGGGCTTGTCATAGATCGGCATCAGCTGCTTCGAAACGGCCATCGTCAGCGGAAACAGCCTGGTTCCGGATCCGCCTGCCAGAATTATGCCCTTGCGTTGTGTCATGAATTCACACCCAATTTTGTCAAAGTATCTGCGACGCCAGCTTTCCAGTCGGGACGATCCAACCCGAACACCGAGAGCGAACGGCAATCCAGCCGGGAATTCAACGGACGCCTCGCCGGCGTCGGAAAATCGGATGTCGGAATATCTTCAACATGAACCTTCCGGCCAGCCTGATCGAATATCTCGCGCGCGAACTGTGCCCAACTGACGTCGGGGGCTCCGGAAAAATGGTAGATGCCGGACTTTGCAGGTTCGTTCTTCAACTGTCGCACCACCTTGACGCACGCATCAGCAATCGCCGCGGCCGGCGTCGGACCGCCAACCTGATCGGCAACGATGGTCAAACGATCACGCGTTTCAGACAAGCGAAGCATTGTCTTCAGAAAATTGGCGCCATGTGCCGAAAACACCCAGCTGGTCCGCAGGATTGCACAGTTCGCGCCCTCTTCCTGAATTGCCTCTTCACCGCGAAGTTTCGTCCTGCCGTAAGCACCCAGCGGCCCGGTTGCCGCATCCGGTATAAAGGCTGCCTCACCACCACCGTCAAATACGTAGTCGGTCGAGATGTGAACAAGCGGCACACCGAGCTTGTGCGCGGTTCTTGCCATCTCCCGAGGACGCTGCGCATTGATTATCAACGCCAGGTCTTCTTCTTCCTCTGCCTTGTCGACTGCGGTGTAGGCAGCGGCATTAATAATGCCGTCCGGATTGTATCTTTCGATAACCGGGCCCAAGTCCGCTTCCCGCGACAAGTCGACCTTGTCCCGGCCCAGAAAAACGGCATCCGGCACCAACGCGCGCAGTTCGCTTGCCACTTGACCGGAGGAACCGAAGACCAGGATCATGATTTCGTCCCAAGCCGTTCACCGACACCTTTCCGGTTCTGCAACGCGCGCCACCAGGTTTCGTTATCAAGGTACCATTGAACCGTCTTTTCCAGTCCTTCCTCAACGCTGACACTTGGACGCCATCCAAGCTCGTCACTGATCCGGGAAGGATCAATGGCGTATCGCATATCGTGTCCCGGCCGGTCCGTGACAAAGGTGATCTGATCCGCGTAAGTTCCTTCTGCCTTGGGTCTCTTGCGGTCGAGAAGCTCACATATCGTCCTTACCAGATCGATGTTGCGCCGCTCATTCTCGCCACCGACATTGTAGCTTCGGCCCGACGTGCCCTTCTGCAGAACCAGCAACAAAGCATCCGCGTGGTCTTCAACGTAAAGCCAGTCGCGTACGTTTTCTCCCTCGCCGTATACAGGAATGGATTTGCCGGCAAGCGCATTCAAAATGACTACAGGGACAAGTTTTTCGGGAAAGTGGTAGGGTCCGTAGTTGTTGGAACAATTTGTGACGACGACCGGCAGGCCATAGGTCTCGTGCCAGGCGCGTACCAGGTGGTCTGACGCGGCTTTTGAAGCAGAATATGGACTGCGTGGATCATAACCCGTCGATTCGGTGAACAGCCCTTCTTTTCCCAACGAACCGAAGACTTCGTCCGTTGAGATATGGTGAAACCGAAATCCCTCCGGCCGCCCCATGTCTTCCCAATAGCGACGGGAAGCTTCAAGCATGTTGAAGGTTCCACCGATATTCGTGTCAATGAAATCCGAGGGTCCATCGATCGACCGGTCAACATGGCTTTCCGCCGCCAGGTGCATCACGGCGTCGGGACGGTGTTCAGCAAATATTCTTTGCAGAGCCGCGCGGTCCCGGATATCCGCCTTTTCAAAGGCATACAAGGGATCGTCGGCAACCGAAGCGACATTCTCAAGACATGCCGCATAGGTCAATGCATCGACATTGACCACGCTCAATCCGCGCTGAACTGCCAAACGTATAACCGCCGAACCGATAAAACCCGCTCCGCCCGTCACAAGAATTTTCATTGAAAGCCTCAATATTGAAATGGTGTGTCAAATTCGGAAAACACGGACGCTGCAGCATCTTTTCCTGACAGAACAGGATCGTGAGACACAAGTGGCCAATCAATTCCGCAACTGTCCCAGCGAACTGCTCCATCGCACTCGGGTGCATAATAGTCGGAGCATTTGTAGATTATCTCGCTTCCCGGCTCCAGAGTCATGAAGCCGTGGAGAAATCCTTCCGGAATAAACACCTGTTTCCCGTTTTCAAAGCTGAGTTCAACACCGTACCATTTCCCGTATGTCGGGGAGCCTCGCCGGATGTCGACGGCCACGTCGAAAATGCGGCCGCGGCCGCACCGGACCAACTTCGCCTGTGCGTGAGGAGGTGCCTGAAAATGAAGTCCCCGCACAGTTCCCTCGCTGGTGCTGAGCGAATGATTGTCTTGAACGAACTCCGTGTCGATACCGCGTTCGGCAAAGGACCGCATGTTCCAGCTTTCAGCAAAAAAACCTCGCTCATCTCCAAACCGCTTGGGCGTAATCAGAAATACGCCCGACAAATTCATTTCTTCGACAACCATTTAAACTCCAGAACTCAAACCGCTATTGATCAAACGCACCAACCGAACATCAGCTCAACTCGGGGGCTTCCAGTTGGTGCTCATGACGACTGGCCTTGTTTCCCTACCGCTGGCGAATTGCTCAAACTTTAACAACTGGCCACAAGGCATTTCGGCCTGGCGACAACGACACCAATTCAATGTTCCGGCAGGGCTGCGAAACGGGCGCGACTATACCGTCATTTTTCCAAGATGACGAAATCAAACCAACTGAATTAAGATTTTGGTAAATTTAATAAAGTGTTCATGTGACACATATGTAGACGAAGCCAGCCGATCGCCCAAATTCGACGACTTGCTTACCCCCTTTCCTGACCGTTCGCCTGGAAATAGGCAACCAGTTTCTGCTGCAACAACTCCATCCCTTCGCACGTCACGGAAAATCGCCTGAAGGTGACCTGGTCAGCGCAACCCGGGAGCCGGTTAGGTCTGCAATGCTCCCTTGGGCCAAGTGCGTTGCCGGGCGCAAACAACTACCCGGCTGAAATCCACCACTGGCTCGCGGCAAACGGCTCTTTGTCGATAGTGTTCCCGCTGGATCTCGCGGCGTCACCCACCACCCGCGCTACCTCAACGCAGCTTCGCCCTGACAAGAGCTATCGAAACCTCACAAGCATAGGCTTTACTTTCCTCAAGCTCCCCATAGGCTGAATACGTCAATTTTACTAATAAATCAGGACGCTTTGGCGGGCTGACCAGTGCGCTCACACTATCGTGTATCAATTTCCTCATTCATTGCGTGAAAATCGTATGTGATTGAATGTATGCATTAAAACGACCCCCCAGTTCAACCAAGCCGAAAATTTCAAGTTGCAACGCAGCGTCCAATCGATTAACCTGCGATTAACCAAATTTATGGCGACCACAATTTTTTTAGTGGTCATTGAATTGATGAGAATACTCCGTGCCCGTTTTTTTCAACGGTGTTTTGAGATAAAAGTGTAAGAGTTTTTATAATGACCGACGATGTTTTCGGATTTCATGATACTGATTTGGGTCGATCTGTTAATAATGCAGATAACTCGCATTCTTCTCAATTTTCGAAGCGTGGGCTCGATATTTTCGGTGCTGTCGCCGGACTTATTGTTCTGCTGCCACTCTTTGCCTTCCTTGCCGCGGCAATCAAATTGACAAGCAAAGGTCCGGTGTTCTTCAAACAGAAGCGCCATGGTCTCAACGGCAAGATTTTCACGGCATACAAATTCCGTTCGATGTATACAAATCGATGCGATCAATCCGGTGTCCGGCAGACAACCAAGAATGACCCCAGGATTACGCCGGTCGGACGCTTCCTGCGCCGAAGCAACTTCGATGAATTGCCGCAGTTGATGAATGTCCTGAAAGGCGAAATGTCTCTTGTCGGCCCTCGCCCGCATGTTCCGGGCATGCTTGCCAACGGCGTTCCCTACGAAGTTTTCGACCCGCGCTACCAATCCCGCCACAAGGTGAAGCCCGGCATAACCGGTCTGGCCCAGGTCAAAGGTTTCCGCGGCGAGACGAAAGACGCCTATGCTGCCTCGATGCGTCTTAAGTACGATTTGGAATATATCGAGACCCGCTCGCTGTTTGTTGACGTGAAGATTCTCATCAACACCGTAATCCAGGAATTTTTGGGCGGGAAAGGCTACTAAAACCTGTTTTGGATTTCCGGACGCACCCGTTCTCCGGTTGGTAGCGCGTGAAGTTTAGCCGCACATCCTTCGGCACCTTGCGCTTCAGCAAAACAGGATTCGTGAAACAGAAGTTGCCAAGTGCTGCTTCTGCGCAAGGAAGTGTGTGTGATTTTTCGTGAATTACTAGCGGCCTGAATTGAGAAGCAATTATTCTGGTCATTTTTTTTGTTGCTCCCATATCTACTCATGATGATCAGGGTCTGCACCCTTGAGTTTTACTCATCCCCACACTGAGTCCCGCATCTCCCCCAAACAAAATTTTTTGACTGAAACGCAACTTTTCAACTTATTACTGTTATCAAGTTGCATTCAAAGCATCCACATCCCGTACTCTTTTTGGCTAAAACCTTGTAGTTTTTTCAATCCTCTACGTTACAAATGGTAATATATCTACGATTTACCTTGACCAAACGAAAATCAGGTTGCACTCTGGAGTTCGGCGATTATTACTTCAAATTTACAATCTATTAACTGAATGAAACTTGAAGGCTTTGATTGATAACGCGTTGCCCGAATGGAACGCCGATCGAGGTTACTAATCCCGAAAAAAAGAAAACTATGGTTGGGCAAAGGGGCGTTGAACTCTCGGCAATAATGCGGGGCTTCCGACGTTTCGACTGTCACTGTGCTTAGTGAAATAGCAAGGGAAATGTATGATGAAGAAACTACTGGTTGGCGCTTTTGCACTGGCATGCGCTTCCGGTGTTGCTCATGCTGCTCCGGTAGCCGGTCACGACAGCTTCCACTCATCCGGTGGCGGCATGACGACCTTCGTGTTTGACGGTCTTCCGTCGGATATCGATGGCAACAGCGAAGGCATTATTTTCTCCGAGGGCGGTCTCACCGTCACAGCAACAGGCTCATCGGGTGGCAGTTTCCGGACTGTGCGCCAGGACCATCCTGCACATGGCGGACTAGGTGTGCTCGGCGCGCCGAATGGTGACAATCTGGGCGTCGGCGAAGTCCTCACCCTGACATTCAGCAAGGTCGTCAACATCCTCGGTTTCACTCTCAACGACGGTCACACCGACCCTGCCAGTGGCTCCTTTGCTTTTGGGGCAATTGCAGGCGATGCGAGCGGGTTTGATGGTGTGGGAGCCGAAAATCCGTTTAACGGAAGTCTTTGTGCTTCGGTTGCCGGGTTCTGTGGTGTGACATCGATCTCACTGTCGTCGACCGGTTTCACAGGTTACCTGGAATCGATCAAGGTTTCGGTGGTTCCGTTGCCTGCGCCGCTCGGTCTTTTGCTCGTCGGTGCTGCCGGTCTTGGTTTGGTTGCACGCAGGCGTCGCCACGCCTGAGAACAAGACCCTTCCGGGCACGAAGACCCGGATTGACTGAAAGTGGGAACGACCCTTCAAACCCGGGTTTAACAAGAAACGGGCCGGAATTTTCCGGCCCGTTTTTTTGTCTCGACCACTGCGAAATCTGTTATCGCCGGCCAGGATCTTGTTGGCAAAACGGGAACAACAATTGCAAATGTATCGACCCGCCTTGCAGGCTTGTCTGCCAGCTCTCTTGCCGATGGGCCACGACTTTTCAATGAACCTGTTGCCATCGGAGGCACTTTCCTGATAGCGACGCACCCGAGAGTTTTCGCCCGGTTTGCGCGATGCCGAGGCGAGGACTGAGTGGCAGTACAAACGCACTTTGGTCGAAAAGTGAACAGGCCAGCCTACTAGTTTCACTATGGCCTTGTTCGCCCTGTTTCTGATAAGCCCTGTCTTTTCAGCCAAACGGAGCGTTTGGATCCCCGGAGGCAATCTCGGGTTATTTTTTGTGCCCGATGACTGTCTTCCCATTGGTGTAAGTTTGAACTTGGGAACCTGATGACAAGCAACGTATTTGCAACACGACAATTTAAGACAATCTCCATCGTTGGAAACGGGCCGGTGTCGGAGGTTGACGCACCACACATCGACGCGGCCGACCTGGTATTGCGTTTCAACAGCGCACCTTTGTGTGGTGCTGCCGGACAACGAGTGGACGTCCTGTTGCTCAACCGGGCCAGGGTCTACACCAGCAAGCGAATCAATCCAATCGCTCTCCATCGGGCATCAGAGGTCTGGGTCAACGATCTTGAGACAAACGGACAAGTCGACTGGCTGTTCGAAAAAGAGTGCAAGCCGCGCTATCTTGGGTTCGGTCCGATCGAAAAGGCGAGAAAAAACCTGGCCAACTACGATCCTTTCCAAAAAAGCAATCCGACGACCGGAGCCTCGATCATCGCGGAACTCCTTGATAGGCGACCTGATGCGTCAATCCATCTCTTTGGCTTCACACATAGTGACCTGAGACCCGAGTTTCTTCCAGTTTAGTGCGGAGTCCTTCGGTTTATTGCAGTGCTACCCAACGTGTCCTCGGGAGAGGCTAGAGTTTTCTGGACCAAATCATGAACACGGGCTGGCTACGTGTTCTGATTTCATTAGGTCTATCGGAACATTGTTGCCGATAGCACCATGAGGTCGTTGCTCGTTATAGTCCTTTCGCCAATCCTCCAACTTTTCGACCGCATCCGCAAGGCTCAGGAACCAGTGCGCATTCAGGCACTCGGCCCTGAACCGTCCGTTGAAGGCCTCGATGAATGCGTTGTCCGTCGGTTTTCCAGGCCTGGAGAAGTAAAGCGTGACGCCTCTTCTATAAGCCCACAGATTGAGACCCCGGGAGATGAACTCGGAGCTCTGATCGACCCGGATCGTCTTCGGATAGCCAATCTGCTCACAGACAATCTCCAAGGTTCTCACCACATCCTCACCCCGGTAGCTGAAACGTGGGTCAAGCGCCGGCACATAGCGAGAATACGTGTCGATCACTGTCAGAACGCGGATCTTCCGGCCGGTGGCGAGTTGGTCATGCACGAAATCCATCGCCCACACATCGTTCGGCTCGACAGCTTCCTGCCGGTCTTCGCGCAGCTTTGCCTTCACCCGGCGCATGGGATGCTTGTTCCTCAGTTGCAGGCCCAACTCGTTGTAAATCCGCCGCGTTTTCTTCTGATTGATCATCCAGCCCTCGCGGCGCAACAAGACATGCACCCGCCGGTATCCGAACCGGACACGCGTCTGGCAAATCTCTCTGATCCGCTGTTCCAAAGCGGCCTGACCGGGCCTACGGGATCTATAACGGTAGGTCGTCGGGTCAAACCGGATCACCGCGTAGGCACGGCGAATGGACACCGACCAGTCCGACCGCATCTCGTCGACCAGCGTTCTTTTCCGGGCAGGCCTCAGAGCTTTCGCTTGACGAAGTCCTGGAGCATCTCCTTGTCGAGAGACAGGTCCGCGACGATCTTCTTGAGCCGAGCATTCTCTTGCTCTAGCTCTCTGAGCCGCTTCATCTCCGGAGGCATCAGACCCGCATACTTCTTGCGCCAATTGAAATACGTCGCCTGGCTGATCCCGGCTTCACGGCAGATCTCAGCCACTGGAACACCTTCCTCCCTGCGCTTCACGATGAACGCTTTCTGCGCGTCCGAAAACTTCGATGCCTTCATTTATTCCGCTCCTTCCCAGCCGGGATCCCAGCAGGGGCAACACCAGTCAAAAACGATCCAGTTTTTGGCGATCAGAGCAGTCAGGAGACGACAAAATACCTTGGGTCCAAGAATGAGGATTACCCGCGGAAAAACTGGTCGAGTGTTGTTCTGTGGAACTGCGGCCACCCGGCAAATCGCGCAGTCACACCGGACTTCGTGATGGAGGCAACCGGTGCGCAATTGCACCGATTTACCTGGCTGAGCGATGATCTGATTGGTGAATTGCCGATCGAATGGAATTGGCTGCCTGATGAATTCGGACCGAACGAGGATGCCAAACTGCTGCACTTTACGCTCGGCACCCCCTGTTTTCACGAATATGCCAATACACCCATGGCGGCCGAGTGGCACCGGGAAAAACTTCTGGCAAATTACTCCTCGCAACACGTGATCGACGGTCCCTTCGACTGATCCCGACCACGGGAAATCACAGACACTGAGCCTTGATGCTCAGGAAGCGGACTGCCCCCACCGGTGCTCGTCACTTGTGCCAAGGTGCGACGCTGTTGTTTGTCTGCAGCGATGCCATGTTCCTGCTTCAACGGCACGCGAAATTTCTTGCGAAGAAACGCAATCTAATACATATTCTAATATTAGAATTTTATATGAGGTTGTGTCATGCCCGTGTCCCGTCGCACTTTCCTGTCCGGTTGCGTTGCCTTGCCTCTTTCCGCACAGGCAAGCGGATTTTCGGTGGCTGAACAGTCAGTTGGAAACGGCACACTGACAACGATAAGCGACGGACATCTGACACTTCCGGGCAGCTTCGTGTTCGACCCAATGCCGAGGGACGAACTTCTCCCCCTGTTGGAAAAGATGGGCATTTCAGAAAAAACACTCACACCCGAGTGTAACGTCTCACTCTATCAGGACGGCCAAAACACCGTCCTGTTCGATGTCGGTTCCGGCCCCGATTTCCAGTCATCCGCGGGCAAGTTGCCGGATGGTCTGGAGTTGGCTGGAATCGCGCCTGAAGACGTCACCCACGTGGTTTTCACACACGCGCATCCGGATCACATCTGGGGGCTTTTGGACGAATTCGACGACCCGCTATTCTACGATGCGACCTACATGATCGGCAGAGCGGAATGGGACTATTGGTGGAACCCGGAAACGGTGAACACGATTGGCGAGGCGCGTGCTGCGATGGCCGTCGGGGCCAAACGGCGGCTGGAAGCGATTGAAGACACCGTCGAGTTTTTCGATGGCGGCCAGGAGATACTCTCCGGTATTCAAGCCGTTGCAACACCCGGACACACTCCCGGGCATATGAGCTTCGAGGTTCGTGGTGGATCCGACGCCGCCATGATCATCGGCGACGCAATCACAAACCATCATGTTGCGTTTATGAGACCTGAATGGCTTAGCGGTTCGGACCAGGATGCACAGACGGCCGCGTCCACGCGAACCGCGCTGTTCGACCGTATCGTCGCCGACAACCTGAAGATAGCGGGCTTTCACCTGCCCGGTGGCGGGGTCGGACACGTGGAAAGAAATTCCGAAGGCTACCGTTTTGTTCCGGAGAACTCATGATGCGTGTCATTGGATTACTTGTTTCGGCATGCCTCGCCGCTGCGGCTCATGCCAGTGAAGATATTGCCGATCAGTATCCTGCTTCGGCGCTCTATTCCAAGCCGGTCGAAGTGATACCGAATGTTTGGTCTGCCATTGGTGCCACTGCGCCACCGACCTACGAAAACTCGGGCCACAACAACAATCTGAGCTTCATTGTAACCGGCGACGGCGTGATCGTTGTCAATGGCGGTGCGGCTCACATCCTCGCCAAGGCCCTTCACGAGGAAATCAGGAAAGTCACGGACCAACCGGTAAAGCTTGTCATCGACGAGAATGGCCAGGGCCACGCAATGCTCGGCAACTCCTACTGGGCAGAACAGGGCGTTCCTATCCTTGCGCATGCCGATGCCGCTCACGAGATTGATGAGCGCGGCAACCAGATCCTTGAAACCATGAAACGTTACAACGGCGACAAGGCCGAAGGCACATTCGTGGCCCCACCCACGGATACGTTCGAGGACAAACGTGTTATCGAGATGGGGGACTTCCATGTCGAGGTACTTCATCTCGGGCCGGCTCACGGACCGGGTGACACACAAGTGTGGCTGCCCGAACAAGGTCTGGTGATTGCCGGTGACATGGCGTTTCACGAACGCATGTTGCCGATTTTTGAAGACACGATCGTCTCGGACTGGCTCGACACCTGGGAGACCGGCTTCGAAGCGTTGAACGCGACCTATGTCATTCCCGGCCACGGGCATCCAACCAACATGGCTCAGGTGCGCCGCTATACCCACGGGTATCTGACCTATCTGCGTGGCAAGATCGGAGAGCATCTTGAAAATGGCGGAGATCTCGCGGATGCCTACTACGTGGACCAGTCCCCTTACGCGCATCTCGATACTTTCGAGGAACTTGCGACAAAAAACGCTGGACGCGTCTATGAGCAAATGGAGTTCGAATAGCCTGTGCCTGAAGGCGTAGCCTAGGCTGCGACGGGCCTGCGTGCCAATTCGCATCTGGTCCACAGCGTTTCCAGTGCATGGACCAGGTGATCGATATCCGCCTTCGAATGCACCGGTGACGGCGTAATGCGCAGTCGCTCGGTTCCTTTTGCAACGGTCGGATAGTTGATCGGCTGAATGTAGATGCCGAAATCCTTCAGAAGAACGTCTGAAATGAATTTGCACTTCACCGGATCGCCGACCATCACCGGAATGATATGACTTGGGTTGTCGAGATGAGGCAAGCCCATGGCGTCGAGGCGCTATCTCACCTCCGCCACGTTGGCCTGTTGCCGGCGACGCTCTGCGTTGCTGGCCTTCAGGTGCCTGATGGATGCTGCAGCACCAGCGGCCACAGAGGGTGGCAGGGCAGTTGTAAAGATGAAACCACTGGCAAAGGAACGCACGAAATCGCACATTTCGCGGGAGCCGGCGATGTATCCGCCGACCACACCAAACGCCTTGCCGAGCGTGCCTTCAATCACCGTCACCCGGTCCATCACACCGTCGCGTTCGGCAATACCTGCGCCGCGTGATCCATAAAGGCCAACGGCGTGAACTTCATCAAGATAAGTCATGGCACCATACCGGTCGGCCAGTTCGCAAATCTCCGCGATCGGCGCAATGTCACCATCCATGGAATAGACACTCTCGAACGCAATCAGCTTCGGTTGGCCGGTGGGCAATTCAGCAAGCCTGGCTTCCAGATCGTCCAGATCGTTGTGTTTCCAGATTATCTTTTGGGCACGGCTGTGCCGGATGCCTTCGATCATTGAAGCGTGGTTCAAGGCGTCCGACAGCACAACGCAGTCCGGGATGCGCGACGCGAGCGTGCCCAGCGCGGCCCAATTGGCCACATAGCCGGAGGTAAAGAGCAGCGCCGCCTCCTTGCCATGAAGATCGGCAAGCTCAGCCTCCAGCATCGCATGGTCATGGGTATTGCCCGAGATATTGCGCGTGCCTCCCGCCCCAGCGCCACACCGATCAAGCGCTTCGTGCATGGCAGTCAACACCTTCGCATTCTGCCCCATGCCCAGGTAGTCGTTGGAACACCATATGGTCACATCGCCCGGACCGTTGTGGCATGTCGCGTTGGGAAAGTCGCCACAATGCCGTTCCAGCTCAGCGAATGTGCGATAGTTGCCCTCCTGCCGCAGGGCTTCCAGTTCTGAACGAAAGAAGCCGTCGTAACTCATCAGTCGCCTATTGCCTCAGCAACAATCTGCTGCATCAGATTCTCGACAGCCTGCATGGATCCGTCCGGATAATCCTTGTGTCCGATCGTAACCCCATCACCTGTTTCCATGACGAAAATTCCATAGGGGCAATGCGTTATGTTCATCGGATCAATTTCCATGACTTGCCGGGATATCAACGCCGAGCAGAACAGGAAAATGTCGGCGTTCTTGAAGATCATTTTGTCGCTGCCGACATCGGCCCCGGTCCGGTTGAGCATCTCACCGACATGGCTGACATAGTCGATGACGAGCCCCTGACCGACGATCGCGCTTTCAACGGCAAAGGTCGCGTCTTCGAACGAACCATCAAAGGGATATGTGAATGGCTGCTCCGCATGGGCCGCAGTGCAAAGTGCAACGCCAAACGCGGCGGCGAGAATAGTCGATTTCATGCCTTGATCCTCCATTGGGTTGGACAAGCCTTGCATACCACCACGCCCCGTGCATTGAGCCAGATCCAATCCGGGACGCGGTGATGTCAGATCATCCGAGCATGTCTGTGGTGATGCCGGTGTACCAACCTTCAGATTCCTCGTAGGTCGCCTTGCGCAGGTCGGAACTTTCCCCGGTCTGAGAAATAAACCCGTCGACCTTGGCTATCTTCTCCGGCGTCGCCTCGTATGTTGCCCCGACCTTTACGCCATCGTCTGGCGCAATCAGGGACCAACATGTATTGGAGAATTTTGCCGGGAAGACCTTGGAACCCGTCAGAGCACCCCGCACCGCGTTGGCGCAGACCTTGGCCTGCGAGTTCGCCGAAAAGCCTGACTTGGGCATATCACCCTGGCTGGAAGCGTCACCCAGAACATAGATATCGGCATCCGCCTTTGTTGACATGTCCGAGGCATTCACCGGTGCCCAATTGCCGTCGGTTACACCTGCAAGCTCGGCAATACGACCGGCCTTCATGGCCGGGATGACATTGCAAACGTCAACCTTGGTCACCTCGCCATCGATTGAGACCGTCATTTCATTCGGATCAACGGAAACATTTCCGCCGCCAAAATCATCGCCGATCCAGTCGATCATGCCTTCGTAGTGGTTCGCCCAACCCTCCTGGAACAGTGCCATCTTGGAAAATTTTGGTTTCGGATCAGCCACGATGATCTTCGCGGTCGGATTGTTCTGCTTGAGAAAGTGGGCCACCATCGATACACGCTCGTATGGTCCCGGAGGGCAGCGGTACGGATTTGGGGGGGCGACCATCGCAAAGGTGCCACCTTCCGGCATAGCCATCAGTTGCGCCTTCAACAGTTCGGATTGGGAACCTGCCTTGTAGGCGTGCGGCATCGCGTTTTGAGCGCTGAGCCCCCAACCTTCGACCGCACCTTCGACAAAATCAATGCCCGGACTGAGGATCAGCTTGTCGTATGGCAGCGAACCGCCGCCGGCCAACGAAACGGTCCTGGCATCCCGGTCCACGCCAACAGCCCAATCATGCACCACGTTCACACCGCCCGCGGCCAGGCCGCCATAGGTGTGGCCAATGTCCTCGATTTCCTTGAAACCACCCAGATAAAGATTGGAGAAAAAGCATGTGTAGTACTTGCGTGTCGGCTCAATCAACGTGACGTCGATTGCGCCCTTGCTGCCCTTGGCGATGTAGCGTGCTGCTGTGGCACCGCCGGCACCGCCGCCAACCACCACAACGCGCGGCTTGCCTTGCGCCCTTACCATGGGGGCCGACAGGACTGCGGCCATCGTGGCCGTGGTGCCGATAAATTGCCTTCTATTCAGTGTCATTTTCTCCTCCATAAATGCACTGTCATTGTTCCAGCGCGGCGAAATATGCTGCAAGAGCGGCGATCTCTTCCGCGTTCAGTCGTCCGGCCATCATCTGCATGACCGGATGTGCACGTTTCTTGTTCTTGTATGCGTACATCGCGAGAACGAAGTCTTCTTCCGGCCAAAGAACAATGGACGGAATCCCGTCGTCTCCTCCATCGGCCTGATGACAGGTCGTGCATTCGTTGCTCAGATATTCCCCGTATTCAGGATCACCCTTCAACGCGAGTATCGCCGGATCCAGGTTGTGATCCGTCGCAGTCGCTGTCGGGTCAGCCTCCGGAATGTTGGCCGGGTCATCTGAGAAGGTTCGCAGGTAAGCAATAAGGTTCAGCCGGTCTTCAGTCTTTTTGAGACCGGCGAAACTCATGCGCGTTCCGCTCGCGATGGCCCGTGGTTTTTCCAGAAAGGTGTCCAGGGTATCAGCATGCCACTCGAGCCCTCCCGTTCCGGCCCGCACAAGTGCGCGTGAGTATCGAAAATCCTCATGACTGGCGACCCGCCGCCCGAAGATGCCATTCAAATGAGGGCCAATACGGTGTTTTGCCCCCTCTCCCAGTTGGTGGCAACTCTTGCACTTTCGGAACACCTTTTCTCCCGCGACAGGGTCCCCGAAGTTATCTGCCAAGGCGGCCGTGCAAGATACTGCAAGCGCAACTGTGAGGAGGAACCGAGGGAAACTCATTCTCCCTCACTCTCCGAAAGACTTGAGGTAAGCCTTGATGGCGGCCAGATCCTCTTCCTTTTTCAGGCCGGAGAAGGACATTTTTGTGCCTTTCATGTAGGATTTCGGTTTGGCAAGGAATTCAGTCAGTGCGGTTTCATCCCAGATCCGGCCCTCGCCATGCGCCGCCACAAACACCTTGGAATATTTGAACCCTTCGACAGCGCCCATCGGACGGCCAATCAAGCCATTCAGTTGTGGACCGGACTTGTTTTTCGCGCCTTCTCCGACCGCATGGCAGGCCTTGCATTTCTTGAATACCTTTTCGCCCGACGCCAATAGTGCGGGATCAACGGCCGGAGATGACGCCGCGGCTTCCGCGTCGCCACCGGTGGTGTCCGAAGATGCGGCCTTCGCCACAAATGTCGGCGTGTCGTCCGCTTTGGCATCGTTCATGACGGATTCACCACCGTTTTCAGGTGTCACGTCCAGAAATGTCGCCCGCATCGTGATTTCGACAGAAGGCTTGCAGTTCTCCATGCAAGGTTCGCTGCTCCACCTTGCATATTCACGCTCGGGACGGTCGTCGATCAGGAAACCGCCCTTGTTGTACATTTCAAAACTTGAGAAATTTTCGTGACTTAGCTCAAATTCATCATCCACCAGATCATTGGAGTAGAGAATGTAGGCAACAATCGCGTAAGTCTCATCCGGCGTAAGTGTCTGCGCTTCGCCAAACGGCATCGAACGATGGACATAGTCCCAGACAGTGGACAGATGTGGCCAGTAAGATCCAACGGTCTTCACCGGGTCCTTGTCCGCCAGTGTATCAAATCCACCGGCGAGAACCGGCCAGTTGTCGACCCCTTCAGCGAAGTCGCCATGACATGAGGCACATTTTTCGGCGAAGACTTCTTCTCCGGTAAATACATCGCCGCGCCCCTGCGGAAGACCGCGGCCGTCAGGGAGTACGTCAATGTCCCAGGCCGCGATTTCCTCGGTGCGTGCCTTGCGGCCCAGACCGTATCCGCTTTCCCTATTCGGAGCATTTTCCGTCAGGCCTGGATTTCTTGCAGCACGAACCTTTGCATCAGCTTGAATTTCGGCAATTTTTGCTTCCAGTTCAGCGGTGACGGCTGCTTCTTCACGTGCCTTTCCGGCGGCCTCATCAGCCCGCATCGACGCTTGTTCCAAGCGCCCCTCCAGCGAAGAAATCTTGTTCTGCCCGTAATCCAGGTTCGCGACAACGAGCGCAAGCGACAATGCCAGTGCGGTGCCGCCAGCAACCGGAAGAACGATCTGGCTAAGAGACTTCGACATTCTCTACGACCCCATTTTCATCCACGTACCAGGTCTGGATGCAGTTGTTGTGATAGACCGAGTTTTCGCCACGCGAATCCCTGAGCTGCTGCTTGGTCGGCTGAACGTATCCCGTTTCGTCCATGGCACGGGACTGCAGAAGCATCGCTTTGCCGTCCCAATCGCCATCGAGGTAGAAGCGCGTCAGTGCCTTGGAATCACCCTGTTTTCCCAGACGCGCCTTTTGCCAGGTAATACCGCCATCCTTGGACACATCCACCCGTGTGATCTTGCCGTGACCAGACCAGGCCAGACCCGAAATGACCATGGGACCGGGTGCATGGCTGACCGGCATCTGCGGACTGGGGGACGTTATGACGGACTTAGCATCCATGACCCAGGTCCACTTTCGTGCGGTCCCGTCCTCGTAAACATCGGTATATTTGGAGGTTTCTTCCCGGCTTTCGACCGCTGCATCGGTTACCTCGATGCGTCGGAGCCACTTGACCCACATGTTTCCTTCCCAGCCCGGCACAACCAGGCGGACCGGATAGCCGTGCTCCATGCGCAGCGCCTCGCCGTTTGCCTTGAAAGCGACCAGAACATCATCCAATGCCTTTTCCATCGGGATTGACCGGCCATTGGAAGATGCATCGGCACCTTCGACATAGACCCATTTGCCTGTCAGGTCGCCGGCTGCCCCCAGTCCCGCCTCGTTCAGCAAGGTTCGGAGAGGTACCCCGGTGTACTCCATGTTGTGGATCATGCCGTGGGTGAATTGTGCACCGTTCAACTGCGCGCCGGCCCACTCCATGCCGGTGTTGGCAGCGCACTCACAGAAGTAGACGTGGTTTTCTCTCGGGAAGCGCTCCAGATCCTGGTAGCTGAACACCAATGGCGAATCGACCAGACCATTGACCATCAGGCGGAAATCTTCCTTGCGCAGCTCAATCGCGCCCGAATGATGACGCTCGAAAGCGCAGCCTTGCGGTGTGATGGTACCGTCGAGGGCATGAATCGGCGTGAAATTGATCGAGGAAATCGGCGATGCCGTCAGCCATTCGACGTTTCGGCGAACCACGTCTTTTTCGAAGCTGATCGGCATTCCGTAAGGCGTTTCATCCACGCCGACACCTGTCGCGGACGCCCACTCCTGGACTTCGGTGATCAGGGGATCGGCCTCGTTTGCAACGGCTGCCCCTGCAACTGACCCGCCTGCCAGAGCGACACTGCCTTTCAGGAACGTCCGGCGGGACGTTTTCATTTTGCTGTCCATTCTTCGGGCCTCCCTGTTCCGGCTAAGCACCAACCACTTCAACACTGTTGTTTTCCCGCGCCGTCACGATGCCGAGGTTTCGAACATGGTTCTCGACAACGTCCCAGATCTGCGGACCCTCGGTGTCTTCGTTCACACTGGCCCAGCCGGCAACAACGTAGGATCTCGCCGGGTCTATGGCCTCGCCACTTTGCAGCAGCGTCATATTCGAAACCCTGTCGCCTTGAGGCTTGTTGACGTCGATCCTGTATCCAAGCCCACCGGTTCGAACCATGTCGCCGCCCTGCTGGTAGTAGGGATCGGGATTGAAGATGTTGTCCGCCACGTCTTCCAACACGATCTTTAGAAATTCGCCGGTCATTTCAGTACGATATGCCTTGCCATAGGTCATCGACGTCACATTGAAAATGTCTTCGCGCGTGATGTCCTGACCCGGGATCAGTGACGGCCCCCAGCGCACACCGGGACTGAGCGCGATTTCCGCATCGCGTTCGGAAATCAACGCATCGCAGATGAGGTCATCCCAGGTGCCGTTGAAGTTGCCGCGCCGGTACAGAAGGCTTTCGGTCTTGCCGATGACCTCCGACATGTCCTTTAGATAAGGGGCTCTTTGCTCATCGATCAGGGCAGATACTTCGGCATCCCGCTCAATGACGTCCGCAAACACGGGAATGAGCTTGTGCCGATATCCCATCAGCTGACCGTTCCGGATGTCCAGATCAACCCGGCTGACGAATTTTCCGTTGGACCCGGACGGCACGATGATCGTCTTCCCGGAAAGGACGGGTTCGGGAAGCGCATCATGGGTATGGCCTGAAAGTATGACGTCGATGCCATCGACAACCGTTGCCATTTTCTTGTCGACATCGAAGCCGTTGTGGCTCAGGACGACAACACATTCCGCACCATCAGCGCGAACTTCGTCCACCATGGCCTGCATGTTCTCGTCCCGAATTCCGAACGCGAATTCCGGAAACATCCAGCCAGGGTTTGCAATCGGCATGTAAGGGAATGCCTGCCCGATCACCGCAACCTTCGTGCCGCCGCGCTCGAACATCTTGTAAGGCGGGAAAAGCTCCGTCGGCTCGTCCCATTCCACATCGAATATGTTCTGGCCAAGCGCGGCAAAGGGAAGGTTTTCGACGATCTCGGTCACCCGATCGCTGCCGAGTGTGAACTCCCAGTGAAATGTCATCGCGTCCGGGTTCAAGGCGTTCATGACATTGACCATGTCCTGGCCCGCCGTCTTGTAGCAGGTATAGGACCCATGCCATGTATCGCCTCCATCCAGCAGGATGGCATCCGGCCGGTCCGCACGAATGGCCTTGATGACAGTGGCCACGCGATCCAGTCCACCGACACGCCCATAGCCTTTTGCCAAAGAGGCGAAATCGCCGGAACTCAGGGCATAATGGCTCGGGCTGCCATCCTCGATCCCATAAAGGCTGCGAAACCTTGCGCCAGTTACGTGCGGGACGGCGCCCTTGTTGCTGCCAACACCTATGTTTTCCGAAGGTTCCCGAAAATAGACCGGTTTCAGTTGGGCATGGATGTCGGTGACATGAATGAGGGACACGTTTCCAAATGTTTCGAATTCGAGAAGCTGATCCTGTGACAGCGACTGCTGCGCCGCCAGACGAGCCCAGTTGCCAAAGCCGGATCCTCCGACGATTGCCGAGGCGGCCATGCCGACCTGTAGAAAATCGCGCCGCGATATCATATTCCTGTCAGCTCCTTGTTAAATATTCATATATTTGAATAATTATAAGAAATGAAAAGCCCAACGCCAGACGGCGACGGGCTTCTCAAATCTCAGTTTCGTACGGACGGCGTTTCCACCGAAAGACCCTGTCCGCGCGACGCAAGGTAGAGCTCCAAAGCCTTGAACTCGTCGCCACCTTCCTTGAAAGGCTCGGCGCGAATGTTCTTCATGCACCCCTTGAAGCGAGCATGGATGGAATTCAGCTTGGCATTTTTCAACCGGTAGGTCGGAAACCCGTTGATTTGACCCTGGGACAGGTGATCGGCCCGGATCATCACACCATAATTGTTCTCGTGGCAGTTGGAACAGGCCATGTCCAGCTGACCGACCCTGGTGTAATAAAGTTCCTTGCCCTTTTCCCAGAATGGCGCCGCTTCACCGTCGATCTTGACACCGACGGGCATGCCCCGGGATTGCAAGCCGATCAACGCGGTCATTGCAGTCATGTTGCCACCCGACCATTTCCACGGCTCGGCACCCATTCGTTCCGTGCGGCAGCCGTTCACAAGGTCTTCCATCGCAACAAGTTCACCGTCCTGAACTCGTGGCAACTGCGTACGAAGACCCGCGAAGTCCTCCACGTCTTCATGGCACGAGGCACACGCCTTGCCGGCAGAACCATCGACCTCTTCCCAAAGATCCAGGCCCTGATCAACGAAAACAAAGGCCGGATTGTCAAAGTCGTCTGTTTCCAAAGCCTGTGTTTCGCGCGAGCGAAACCGCCATCCTGAATAGATCGTATCGAAATCTTCCAGATGCGCCGGAGCAGCGGTTTCGGTGACAAGCGTTTCGCCGTCAATCACCAGTTCGTTGCTGTCCTGTGCGATGGCAGCTGTCGACAGACTGCCCACCGCCAGGGATATCCATAGCTTCAGGTTCATGCTCCCCCTCCCTCGTTAGATCAATTCTCACTGTCAGGAGACCTTGATCTTCTTGGCTGTTTCGTAGACTGAACCGTCATCATCGTACCAGGTGAACTTGAACTCGCCCGACTCTGGCACCACAGCGTCGAACTGGAAGTACGGATTGGTCGAAATCGCGGGCTCCAGGGTCACGTCAATGACGTTTTGACCGTTAAAATCTGCGGTGAAGCGATTGATAATGGAACGCGGAATGACATTTCCGTCGTCATCTTTGCGCTGTCCGCTTTCCATCTTGTGGCTGATCAAGGTCTTGATCGTGATCGTTTCGCCAGCAGATGCCTTTTTGGGGACTTTGACACGGGGTTTTACACCGGATGCCATGTTCTAACTCCTCGTCTCGTCACTCAGCCGCCGCAGCCACCGATTGTTACCTTCACGTTGGAAGAGGCCTTTTGAAACGACCCGTCTTCCATTTGCGCGATTGCGATGACATTTTGCGTCGACGCCAATCGAATTCTCGTCGAAGCGCTGCGCGAGGCGCTCAAAGGTCCGAACTTGAACGTTGCGACGCTCGGAACCGGATTGCCGTCCGCAAACAACGTCACCGAAACAGCGCCCGGAGCATCTACGGAAATCGGAACGGTGTTGCCGTTTTCAGCGATTTCCGGCGCGGTCAATGAAATCGCACCTTCTCCGATTTCCTTGCCACCCGTAAGCGACGCAATCGCATCGTCTGCGAGATTTGCGAATGCCGGCAGTCCGGACAAACTGGTAAAAACCAGCGCTCCAGAACCTACCGCCAGGATTTTTCGCCTTGTCAGTTCCATGTCGTGCTCCAATAGGGATTCTTACTCTTCCTTGAGCGTCATCAGATACGCCACCACATCTTCCACTTGCTGAGCAGACAAGATGCTCTTTCCTGCAAAGTCTTCGAGAGGACGCTCGTAACCGCTGTCGATGTAGAACGCCGGCATGATCGTGCCCTCAAAGACCATCTTGGAGTTCGTCACGATCGCACGCAGTTCGCCTGCGCTCCAGCGATCGGCAACACCATCAATCGGCGGGCCAACCTCTCCGTGAAAGATCTCTTCCGACAGGTCCGAGTTCACATGGCAGGCAAGGCAGTTGCCCTGCTTGCGGTTCGCAAAGACCTTTCTGCCTTCGACGGGGTCGCCGGGTTGCCCGGTCAGCGACGCTTCGATAACTCCGTCCGCCAAAGTGACGTTTGTCGGCGCCACTGTTTCCGCGAGTGCCGCAGATACTGTCATGGCCGCGATCGCAGCCAGTCCAATTGCGCGTTTCATGCCCCCTCCCTTGATACGATTCTTGTCGACCTTGGAAGGAAGCGTACATCACACATTCCTTTTAACGCAATAACAAATTCAATTAAATGAATTTTTGTATCTGTTCGCATCTGCAGCAATTTTCACAAGAAAGTGTCTCAATACGCCCAGATTCTCTCAATTTTTCTGACTTTCGAATTTTCGCGCATGATACTTCTGGAAAGGTTCATCGCTGCTGTAACCTTTCTCGACAACCCAATTCAGCATATTGAAGGTTGTCCACCGCCCGAATGCACCCGGCATGTTGGCAACTGCAACCTGGCTCGCCATGAGCCCTTCCGGCACCTCTTGTGGGAAAAAATAGATACTGGGCGTGAACAGTGCCCCCCAGCGTTTCACCATCTCCTTTTCAGGCAGCGTCGTGCCATCAAAATCGGTCACCTCGACATCACCAAACATGTTTATCTGGATGACGAAGTAGTTGTCCTCGATAAATTTCCTGATTTCGGGGACGACGAAAACTTCCTCATGCATCTTCTTGCAATAGATACATCCCCGCTGCTCGATGATGACCATCAGACGCTTGCCTTCCGAGTTTGCCTCTTCAAGATCCTCTGAAAGGTCCTTGAATGTATCGCGCATCCAGGAGGTCTTGTGGAGGCCGTCATCGCCTATATCGGCGGCGTGAATCTGGATGGAAAAAAGAAGAGCGGTGACAAAAGCGAACAGTCTTACCATGCGATTTCTCCCTGAATTATCCAATGGCGCCGAACCAAGGCACATTTTCCAGCATCCATTGAGCGATGATGTTGATTGAATTTGTGGCGATCAGAACCCCGAACAGGATCAGCAGAACGCCCATGAGCTTTTCGACTATGCCCAGGTACCTGCGAAACCTGGCCATCGCCGACATGAACGGTCCGATGAACAGGGCGGCTGCGACAAAGGGAAGTGTCATACCCAGGCCGTAAACAAGAAGCAGCCCGGCGCCTTGTCCGGCTGTTTCCTGCCCTGCGGCGGTAAACAGGATGGCGGCGAGCACAGGGCCGACACAAGGTGTCCAGCCGAATGCAAATGCCAATCCCACCACATAGGCGCCGAAAAGGCCGGTGTTCGAACGCTCACCGGTATCGGCCCTGAGTTGTCGGTAGAGAATGCCTATGCGGATGACACCTAGGAAGTGCAATCCCATCGCGATGATGATGGCTGCCGCAAACCAGCGAAGCACGTCGAAATAGTCGCGTACCATCTGGCCAAAGGTTGTGGCGGTCGCTCCCAGCCCGACAAAGACGGTGATGACCCCCAGGGCAAAGAAGCAGGCCGCCAGGAAAGCGCGGACGCGCACCGCTCCCGTCACTTCGCCGCCGGCCCCGACCTGGTTCACTCCGACACCGGCGAGGTAGCTGAGATAGAACGGGACAATCGGCAGGATGCAAGGCGACAGGAACGACAAAAGTCCAGCTGCAAAAACTCCCAGAAAAGTTAGTTCGAACATGTATGATTCTGCTTCTCACCTTGATATATTCACAAATTAGATTATGATTAAGTTTATGAGTTCGTCAATCGGAGTCGCGTTTTGAAATTACTGAAGACGCTGATGGTATTGCTTCTGGCCCTGACACCGGTTGCGGCCGGTGCCGACACCTATCTGCTCATGGCCGAGGAAGAAGGCTGTTACTGGTGTGGCAAGTGGGACGAAGAAATCGCGCACATCTATCCAAAAACAGCCGAGGGCAAGACCGCGCCGCTGAGACGCTTCAAGCTGCACGGCAAGACACCGGATGTGGCGTTTGAAAAATCGATCCACTTCACACCCACGTTCATACTCGTGCAAAATGGTGTGGAAGTGGGACGAATCGAAGGCTATCCCGGCGAAGATTTCTTTTGGGGCTTGCTTGGTATTATGTTCGAACGTGCAAAAATCACCGTGGACCAGACAGGTTGAACAGACATGACAATTGATGCCACAACCAAATCCGATGGTCCGACCGAGGCGCCTTCGCGGCTGCCGGTTTTTGACGCAGACATGTGTGCTGAGGATATGGACCGGATGATGAAGAATGCTCAGCGTGCTTCCAATTTCCTGAAGGCGATCAGTCACGAAGGGCGCCTGATGATCCTGTGCCACCTCGCCTCGGGCGAGAAGTCCGTGGCGGAACTGGAAAATCTGCTCTCCGCAAGACAGGCTGCCGTTTCACAACAACTCACACGATTGCGTCTGGAAGGGCTCGTCACGCCGCGACGCGACGGCAAGGCGATTTACTACAGCCTGGCTGACGATCGCCCCAAGCAAATCATGGAAGTGGTCTATGACCTGTTCTGTCGAGAGGACTGACCGAACGCTGTTTTAGCGTCCGGTTCGGGGAGGAGCCGGATATGCTGGAACAGCTTGGAGAAGCGAACACCGCTACCCTCATAGGTCTCGGCGGTGGAGTTGTGCTTGGACTGGCGGCCCGCATCGGGCGGTTCTGCACATTGGGAGCCATCGAGGACTATCTTTACGGTGCAGACGACCGGCGGCTGCGCATGTGGGCTCTTGCGATCGGCGTCGCGATCATCGGTTGCCATCTCGCAATGTCATCAAACCTGCTGGATGGCGCCAGCACAGCCTATCTCGACAGGGTCTGGAATCCCGCTGGTTCGATTGTCGGCGGGCTGATGTTTGGCTACGGCATGGCGCTCAGCGGAAATTGCGGTTATGGCGCGCTCGCCCGCCTGGGCGGAGGAGACCTCAGATCCTTCCTTATTGTCATTGTCATGGGGCTCTCGGCCTATTTCGTGATGTCTGGCCCGCTTGCTCATGTCCGTGTCTGGCTGTTTCCGGTTGAAACCGGTGCGCAATCGCCTCAAGGGCTGAGCCAATACCTGGACGCCAGTCACGGTGTAGACCCCGCCGTGACAGGACTGGTTGTCGGTGGCCTGATTATCGTTGTCGCACTTTGCAACTCCACATTCCGCAAATCACCGGTGCACATCTTCTGGGGGAGCATCGTTGGGCTGGCCATCGTGTCGGGCTGGGTTGGAACGTACTGGGTTGCCATGACCGGGTTTGAAGCCGAACCAATCGAAACCCATTCCTTCGCAGCACCGATCGGCGACACGATTTACTACGGCATGACCGCTTCCGGGAACATGTTGTCATTCAGTGTCGGATCGGTCGTTGGCGTTGTCATCGGGGCGTGTCTCGGATCTTTCTCCAAGGGGCATTTCCGTTGGGAAGCGTGTGAAGACCCGCGCGAATTGCGTCGCCAGATTGTCGGTGCCGCGATCATGGGACCAGGCGCCATTCTGGCCGTCGGCTGCAGTGTCGGCCAAGGAATCTCCGCGTTTTCGGTTCTGGCCTATAGCGCGCCCGTGACGTTCCTCGCGATATTCGCAGGAGCCGCTCTGGGCCTGCGGCAACTCATCACCGGGTTTGTGCCGGCGGAGTAGTTTCTCCTGCCGTTTAGGCCATGCGATTGAGAGCGGACCTTCTACGGAGGACCCGTTACCTTGCGGGTGTAGGCCAACGCAAATCAATTGCCGAACGACCGCAGCTACTTCCAATGACACACATTCATGGTTTTGATTTTTTCTATGTATCCTTGAGATCGGTCAATGCGGACCGCATCGGCACTGCCAAAATCAGATGAACCTGCTGCTGCAGACCGCTGCCAACCGCAATGCCGGGGTATCTCATGGACCTGACATACATTCTCGAGAGAATGTCGGAACCCACGGTGCTCGTGCTCGCAGGTCTGCTGGTCGGTATCCTGTTCGGCGCCCTCGCACAGCAAAGCCGTTTTTGCCTGCGTGCGGCGGCCCTGGAATTTTCCAGACGGAAACCTTCAGACCGCCTTCCCATCTGGCTCCTTGCCTTTTCAAGCGCGCTGATAACCACTCAGCTTCTTTCTCATCTGGGTGGAATCGACGTCGGCGAGACCCGCCAACTTGCATCCCCTCAGAGCCTGTCCGGCGCCCTGATCGGCGGCCTGATGTTCGGCACCGGCATGGTTCTGGCCCGCGGATGCGCCAGCCGTCTGCTGGTGCTGTCTGCGACCGGTAACCTGCGTGCCTTGTTGTCGGGATTGGTGTTCGCCGTGGTCGCTCAAGCCAGTTTGCGGGGCAGCCTCATGCCGTTTCGTGACTGGTTGTCCGGCTTGTGGACGACGGCCGATATCGGCGGGAACGATCTCGCGGCCCATCTTGGCATCAGCGCAATTACCGCCTACCTGTTTGGCGCATTGTGGTTCTTGGCCGGGCTGTTACTTGCCTGGCGAAACCGCAGCTCGATCTGGCAGACAACGGCCGCCGTCGGCGCAGGGCTCGCCGTTCCACTCGCGTTGTGGTTCACGACCAGCATGACACGCCAGGCTTTCGATCCGGTCCAGGTGGAGGGCCTCACGTTCACGGGGCCGTCGGCAGACATGCTGATGCTGTTCCTGTCCAGGCCAACCAGTGGGCTCGACTTCAATTCCGGCCTCGTCCCCGGTGTTTTTGCCGGCTCGTTCCTTGCAGCTCTTCTGACCCGGGAGTTGCTGTTGCAGGGCTTTGAGAGCGGCCCTTCGATGGCCCGCTACCTGACCGGTGCGGCACTCATGGGGTTTGGCGGCATGCTCGCAGGCGGATGCGCGGTTGGAGCCGGCATCACCGGAGCCTCGCTCTTCGCAGTAACAGCATGGCTTACCCTGTGCGGGATATGGCTCTCGGCGTCGATCACTGATCTGTTGCTGGACCGGAAACAGCGGCCCCACTCCCTGGATCCCGAAACTCAACATTCAGCCGTCTAGCTCATGCGGCACGGCGCGGGATCGTTTCCATATCGCTGGCAAACCGCAGGGCGAGCAATCCAATCCTGGCATACAGTTTTGTGATCGCGTTCAACCCGGGCGTTCTGTTGCGGCTTGCCTGGTTGAAAACATTGTAACCCGATCCCGCGCCCCGAGAGCCATAGTTCCAGTGTGCGGATAACGCGAAGGGCTGGACTTGTGATGTCCACACCGCAATACCCAAACCCTCACGATCGAAGTCGTCCAGAACGTTCAAGCTTCTGAAGCTGCTCGGACCAGTTCACAGGGTTAAGACCAGCGCTGTCCACCAGGGCTTGTTTGGTTCATCCGATCTTGAGCGTGCACACCGTTCCGTCGTCCCAGCTTCGCAGCCTGACCGACGTTCGTGTCCAGACATGCTGTTTACAAACAACACGGTTAAACCAGCATTTTTCCGCAATTCCGGAAGTTGTCAGCCGCTGGCAGGCGTCCTCAACAGACAATCATCTGGGGAAACAGCCGACACATCGCAAAAGCGCGCATCCCTGCAGCAAAAACACTGTCTCTGCCCATACAGCAGGACGACGCGTGAAGGATTCTTCACCGTATCTGTGCCGGCAATTTGACCGCCGCCCCCAGCCTCACCTGACCGACCCGACAATGCTCAAGACATCCATCGATTTGATCTGCGTCCAAGGTCAGCGCGCATTCGATTTTACAAAGGTTGTTTTATCCCTTGGCATCGCATTGTGCCTTCTTGTCCCCTCTGTCGAGGCAGAGCCAAACCCATCCTGGCACCGGGTTCTGGAGGGATTCGTGGACGGGCTGGTAACGACCGGTCTGGATCAGGATGCCGTGGCTGGCGCTGTTGTGGTCATTGTATCCGGCAACGACGTTATCCTTTCAAAAGGCTACAGGTTGGCGGACGCGAGAACCGGGAGGTTGATGACACCCGAAGGTGACGTCGTACCGCTGGCATCCGTTACGAAGGTTTTTACAGCGCTTGCAGTCCTTCAGCTCGCAAGGGACGGTCGGCTCGCGCTCGACGATCCGATTGCAAAGTATCTGCCGGACTTGAAGTTGCACCAACCGTTCGGGGACATTCGCATAATCCATCTGTTGAGCCACACGGCCGGACTGGAAGATCGCTATCGTGGCTATTTTGCAGATCATGGCAATGGCGCAGATGCGTCCAGGCTCGACCATATTTCGGCGGTGTTACCCGCACAGGTTCGCCCACCGGAAGATGTGATTTCCTATTCGAACGCAAGCTATGTTCTGCTTGGCGAGATCGTGGCGCGGGTTTCGGGTCAACCGTTCGAGACCTATCTTGCAGAGGCGATCCTGGCCCCGATGGGAGTTGATGGCCCTCATTTCATGCATGACCAACATAGTTCAGGCAGCATCAGCCCGTTTCATATCTGGCAAGTCGGTCGCCATAAAGCCATCGAACCGGAACCGTTCCCGGCCATCCACACGCCGTCCGGTGGGCTTGCTCTGACCGGGCGCGACATGGTGCGCGTCATGCAGTTGCTGCTGCATACCGGTTCTGCACACGCAGGGGCTGCGCCGACTGCCAGCTTGGTTGCGGACCTGAAACGATCCGCCTGGCCCGGCCGGCCGGCATTTGCGGGGCGCACTCTCGGGTACTGGACGGAAATCTGGGCTGGGCAACAGGTCTATCATCACGGCGGCACCCATTTCGGCTTTCATACCAACATGACGCTTGTTCCTGCGCTTGACATCGGGATCTTTGTCGCGGCCAACGGCCCGAGCGGCAGTTCGTTGATGGCGCTACCGCGCCGCCTCCTTCGCGAGATTGTCGCACCACACGCAAGACCTGTCGCCAGTCGCGCGGTTTGCGATGCGGTCTGCCTTCGCGTTCACGAGGGCCGCTATATCACCACTCGGCGAAACGAGACAGGTCTGGACCGCATCCTGGTACCTTATCAAACGGCGTTCACTGTCAGGGCCATGGAGAACAACGCACTCATGGTTTCCGGGCTTGGCCACTCGCGCCGGTTCGAGGCCATTGGCAAGGATGTCTTTGAAAGCCCGGAAGGTGACACTCGCCTGGGGTTCCGTCGTAACGAAGTTGGCCACATCGTTGGAGCCTATCTCAACGGCGGAATACACAGTTTTGACACGCTGGATTTCTGGCACACAGCAACCTCATTGGAGTCAGCTTCCTGGGCAGCTGTCATTGGTTCGCTGCTTTGTCTGGCAGGTGCGGTTTTGAGTTGGCGGACACGGCGATGCATTTTGAGCCTGCCTCTGTGTCAGGCAGTTTTGTGGATCAGTATCATACTTGGATTTATGGAGATCCTGGATCAGATCACGCACGGGGATGAGCTTTCCAGGCTTGCTTCGCCAAGTGCCGGGCTATGGGCCATGACAATCCTTTATGGCATTGGCGTTGCATCGGTGCTGCTGATCACCTTCTGGCTCCTGTTCACGCCCAGCAAGAAACGCATCGTAAAAACGGAGCGGCTTGCTGTGCTTTCTGCATTGCCGTTTTTTGTCTGGTCCTTGTTTGCAGCCTGGAAGTGGAACCTGCCGACAGCGTCCCTGACCTGGTGATCCCGCCTCGATCAGCGCCGCAGTTTGGGCCTTGCACAAAGACAGGTTGCCGTCGACCGGATGCTCCCTCAAATTGTCTTTCCCGTCCGGCACGGACATGACCCCGCGCGATCGCCGTTGAGCTGGATCGGTCTTGAGGATAGTCATTGTGCGGAACGCGCTACACCATCCGCAGGCGGACCCTGGAGATGACCTTCGACACCAACGTCCTACTGGCCGCAACGGTATCGGCCACGTTGACCGTTGCCGCCTTGGCTGCCTTGATCAACTGGTCGCAAAGACGGGTAAACCCGTCACGTATTACCTTGGCTGCATTCTTTGCAGTCTTTGCAGTAAGCGAGGTCGATTCCATTGTTGCCGTACTGATCCAGACCTCACCCAAAGTCGTCCGGAACGGATCAGAGTTCGTTGGATTCGCGGCAAATTTCTGGCTTGGGCCGATTTTTTTTATCTATGTAAGAGAAATCGCGGGCAGGCGCTGCAATTCCGGTGATCGGCGCTCAATGGCCCGTCATTTTTTACCGCCTGTTTCGGCTACAGTCTTTGCGATAGGCACCTTTCTATTGTTGGATGTCATGCGTGACACCCGGCACCCAGTCAGCTCGTCAGAGTTCGAGACGCTCGTCCTGGGTTTTTTGCACTATGGGTTCATGTTTCTGACCGTCGCACTTGCAGTGCAATGGGCTGTATATGTTGCCTGGGTTTTGGTCACGCAGGCGCAGCATCTCGAGCGCTTGAAACAGTATTATGCCAGCACCGAAGGCATGGAATTGCGATGGGTATCCGTCCTGGCATGTGCTTTGGGCATCTATGTTCTGCAGCACCTGATTGGGCAGATCATGGTCCTGCAGGGCAAGCAGGATTTCGTCGGCCCATTGTTCGACGGCTTTCTGGTCCTGGTGGTAATTTTTGCGCTTGCACTTTGGAGTTTGCGGCCCTCGCCCGACCTGGACAACGCAACCGGGATACTGGCTGAAATCGAAAGCCCAAAAGACAAGAAGTATGAAAAAAGCGCACTGGATTCTTCCCAGTCCGAGCGCATTGCCCGAAAACTCGTGCGCGCAATGGAAGAAGACTGCCTGTATCGGGACCCGAATCTGACGCTGAGCATGCTGGCGCAGCATGTAGGTGTTTCACTCAATTATGTCTCACAAACCTTGAACCAGAATCTTGGTCAGTCATTCTTCGAATTCGTGAACAGTTGGCGCATCAGGGAGGCGATGCCGCTGGTTGAAAAGGGCGAGGCAACTGTCCTGGCCATCGCCTACGAGGTGGGCTTCAATTCCAGGTCGTCATTCTATTCAGCATTCAAACGCGAAACCGGTCAAACGCCGACTTCCTACAAGTCAGGCAGTGCCAGACCATAGGCAATCAAGATATCAATTCCCTTCATCTGAAATCGGCATGATGCCCGAGCGGGGTTTTGACCCATGATTTCTCGCGTTCACACAACATCTCCAAAAGAAAATGTGCTGCCCTGCCGTCTCGGACAATGATTGTGTTCCGAGCCTGTAGGGCTGGACGCTTCCGGAGGTGAATGGGATTAGCGAGTTTGACAACCATGTTACCCGGGCTGGTGCAGTGTAAGGGAAACTCTCATGCCTGACCCAAATTCGTTTTTTGCCCCGGCCTGATCGCCAATCTTGAGATTTGAAAACATGCGTCACGAAAACGCCAACCACTTCTGGTTGATTCGACAAAAGACATGCAAGCAGATTTCGGCTTGTCGGGAACTACGTCTCTCTCTCTGGAACCACGGATACGCCTAAAATGCATCTGGTGAAGTTTCTTGCGTTCGTTTTGCTGATTTGCACCATGGCGCAACCCGTTCGGTCCGAAGATCCCATGACGTTCTGGGACACCCCGCGCAAGGGCGGAAATGCATTCAACACAGCCCCTCAGGGGGAAGAATACTATACTGCCCTCGCCGGCACCGGCGCGACATGGGTGAGGCTCATGTTGGGAAAATGGCAGAGCACCGGGCGCGATTTCCTGCTGGGAAATGCAGACGCTTATGAGGGTCTGGTCGATACAGACCTGTCGGCATTGATGGCCGAACTAGACACCGCTCACGCCGCAGGCCTTCGTGTCGTCCTTGCTCCAGTCACCCTTCCCGGCACAAGGTGGGCGCAGCACAACGAAGGAGTTTACGACGACCGTTTGTGGTCCAGTGCCGCATTTCAATCACAAGCCGTAAATTTCTGGGTGGATCTGGCTACCGAATTGAAACAGCATCCTGCAATCGTGGCATATGACATCCTGAACGAGCCAGCTCCCGAACGTCTGGCGGGCCCCGGCGAAAACAGCCCCTTGGAAACACTTAAGGAGTGGCAACAGGATCAGGAGGGCGGAACGCGAGACCTGCGTGCATTTTACACCAAAGTAATTGCAGGCATTCGCGCAGTCGACGACAAGATGCCCATCATGGTCGGCGGCGGGTGGTTTGCCAATCCGCGTTCGCTTGCAGCGTGGCCTGCTCCATTGTCGGACAACCGGGTCATTTATGCATTTCACATGTATGAACCCTACGCGGCGACCAGTGCCGGCAACATGCGACGAGACAAACCGCTTCGGTATCCGGGCGTGAAAACCTTCTATGACGGGCAAGATCTTGCCTGGGACAGGCAAGCCGTCAAATCCCATGTCGACTTGGCATACAGCTGGGCCTCGCACCACCGCGTTCCGTTAAAACGGGTCGTTGCTTCCGAGTTCGGCTGCATGCGGCGCTGGAAGGATTGCGGATCCTATCTGACCGATGTTCTGGATGCCGTGGAGGACAGAAATGGACACTGGGCATTCTACGCGTTTCGCGAAGATGAATGGGACGGGATGGATTACGAATTACCCGCCAGCTTGAGACCAGGGCGCTTTTACTATCTCAAGCAGGAAGGCAAAGCTGAACTCATTCCCAGGAATGGGGAGCTCATGGAACTTTTGCAGAAACGGATGAAGGCACAATAGCGGTGCTGGGATCAACACATTCTGCCAGCCTTCCAATGCCACGCGCAGCACAGATTGCCGTGCTTTCGCGCTGAACCCAATCAGAACCATCAAGTGATGTGAGACAATGCCCAGCTTCCAGCCCAAGAGCGAGTTCTCATCGCAGCTCAATGCTCGTGCGAGCAGATACCTTTCCCGCAGCAAAACAGGCCGGTTCGCCGGCGTTGGCCAATGGTTCAGATCCGGCCTTTTCTTTCTGTTTTGTGCTGCTGTCTACAGCTTGCTTTATGCTGATCTGAACCCTTGGATCCTTATGATTTCGGCCGCTGTCTTGGGCGCGGGCATCTACACTCTTGTCGCGACGGTTTGTCATGATGCAGCGCATGGCTCATTTGCAGCCTCCAGATGGGTGAACGGGATTTGTGTTTTCGCCGGATTTTCACTCATAGGGGTTTCAGGAAAACTCTGGGCCGAACGGCATCTGAGGCTGCATCATATGTATCCCAATATTGCTGGAACCGACATTGATGCGGACGGATCCAGCCTGCTAAGACTGTCGCCATCCAAGCCTTGGCGGCCATGGCACAGATTTCAATGCTGGTATGCCGTTTTCCTGTATGCACTTGTGCTGCCCCATCTGGCCTTTGCCGAAGATATTGAACATCTTCGCAAGGCAAGACGGAATTGGCCGAACAAATTTTCGGGCGTCTGGCCACTTGCCGAATTCGCGGCATCCAAGATGATCCACATTTGCCTTTTCCTGATAATGCCGTTTTTCATGTCGGAACACGGGAATTTTTTGCTGGCGGGCTACTACTTGGTGTTCGTCTCTTCAGCATCCTTGTTGTTTGTCGCGATCAATGTCGGCAGTCACATCAGCGACAAAGCCGAGTTTTTTGATCCTGACGGAGACGGGAAGCTTCCGCTGGATTGGGCACACCATCAAATACGTACTTCGGTCGACTGGGCGCCAACTTCGAGATTGGCGATTGCGTTGACAGGCGGAGCAAATGCCCACTGTGCGCATCATCTCTTTCCGCGGTTCGCGCATACGCACAACAGGGCACTTAGCCGGATGGTTATAAAGACCGCGAATGAGTTCGGAGTTTCACTCAACATCCTGGCCCCCTGGAAGGTTGTACAAGCGCATATGTCCCACCTCTACAAGATGTCCCGGCCGCCGCAGATCGTTGATGGCAGGAATGTCGTGGGGCATTAAAACGGATGGCCTGTTCCAGGATCATGATCGTCGGCGGTCCCGGGTCAGGCAAGACTTGGCTCGCCCGGCAACTTGGTCTCCAGTACGATCTGCCCGTTCATGCGGTTGACGATGAAGTTTGGGATGGGAATGGTCACTTGCGGGCGCCAGAAGACATTGACAGGCGCGTGCGCCAACTGACAGCCCAAGACAAGTGGATCATAGAGGGTGGCAACGGCCGAACGTATAGCGATCGAGTTGAACGAGCCGACGCAATCATTCGACTGGCTCCCCCGATATGGCAACGGCTACACCGTGTTCTCCGCCGCGACGGTTTGCAGATCGAGCTGCTTCGTTGGACACTCAGGTACGACAGAGTGTTTGGCGCAAGGGACTGTCGAGCCCTTCAGGATGGGAGTAAAACGGCAATCTGCATCGATATCCGCTCGAACAAGGATATGCAGCGCTTGATGCTCGCCGGAATTGCGAAATTCTGAACCAACCAACCTCGTCTATCTCATCAAACCCGGACAACACGTGTTTCCGGACTTTTACACCATGTCGCGATCTGCTGCCTCCCGGTGACGCTCGTTCTCCTGTCTCATGCTTCACTCTTGCCGACGTGAAGATGAGCCAAAATCTCTTCCCCAGGCAATCATGCCACCTGGACACATAGGCGCTGACGGGGAACTCATCGGGTGAAAATTCAGAGAGCTGTTTGACTTCGCACCTTTTCCAGTACTGCGCGGACAGTCACAGAAGTGGGACGACCGGACGTTGGTTCCAAAAGACTTTCTGGCCAATCTGCTTTCAGGTAGTGCGCCCCCTCCTCCGGGTGATTCATGAGCACGCATTTTGCTTTCTATTTGCAACTTGAATACGATCCTTCATCTTAAGTCACACCGAGCTTCCTGTTGGCGGAAGTGAACAATGTACCCCGAGGCTTCATGGTAAAGTCCGAACGCGAGAAAATGGCTGCAGGCGAATGGTACTCATGCCTGGATCCTGAGCTGGACGCTCTGAGAAAAGTCGCGCAATCCGCGGTTCACGAGCATAACCTCATGCACCCGGGAGCTCGGGATGGTATGGGTCCGTCCTTGCGGGAGTTGCTAAACGCTCCGACGGCCATTATCGAAGCACCCTTTTATTGCCCCTACGGTTTCAACATAGCGCTGGGTGACGACACTTTCCTGAACGCGGGTTGCACTATTTTGGACAGCGCCCCCGTTACGATCGGCGATCAGTGTCAGCTTGGGCCGAATGTCCAGATCTATTGCGCCGAACATCATCAGGACCCAGACAAGCGTACCGCCGGCCTGGAAATCGCCCTTCCTGTAACAATTGGCAATCAGGTCTGGATCGGTGGCGCTGCCGTGATCCTGCCGGGCGTCACCATTGGCGACCGTGCCATTGTCGGGGCGGGTAGCGTGGTGACCAAGGACGTCGCTGCAAACACAATAGTGGCGGGAAATCCGGCTAAGCCGATTCATCGTTCCAGGACGACCAAGTCATGACTTCTCCTGCCGGGTGCCGCCTGACGTCCAAGGACTTCGCGGGGCAAAGATTTGCCTGTTGCTGAGATCTGCCAGGATCAGCCAGGTGACCTATTTCAACCGACGCAGGAAATATGCAGATCTGAAGCCGTCTGAGTTGAAGCGGCTGCGAGAGCTTGAGCAGGAAAGCGCCCGGCTGACGAGGATCGTTACTGACTTGTCTTTCGACAAGGAAATTCTCCAGGACATTGCCAAACGAAAGCTCTGATGCCTGTACCCGGCAAAAACGCTGTTCAACGAGATGCGATCAGGCTGGCGGTATCCATTCACGGTGCGTACGAGGTGATCTGGCTTGATCCGGGTTGATCAGGGCTGGGAACTCATCTCATGCGCTCTGGATCTGTGAGCTTACAAGCGCGGCGTTCCGCCGGAGTTCTCCCCGCCTGGCAAACACACCGACAATGCGTTCATTGAGGTTTTCAACGGAAGGTTCAAAGCAGAGTGTTTGAACGCCCATTGGTTCCTGAGCCTTGCGGACGAACCTGAAAAGATGGAGAAATGGCGTAGACACTACAATGAGGATCGACCTCATTCTGCGATCGGAGACAACGTCCCGATCGCACTGCATGATCCCGGTGGCGACCGCAGCCCGTCACCGTGGAAGAAGCCGGAAAACTCTAACCCTCTCCGGGAGTACGTTGGGTAGCACTCCACAATAGCTTGAGGCAAAATATCTCGAACGAACGGCAAGGCCGAGAACACCCTAGTCGCTTGATGGCCTGAATGATGATCTGAAGGGCAACCTTGAGAATTTGCCCCAAAATACAAATACGTAATAAGAAATATGGCGGAGAGGAAGGGATTCGAACCCTCGAGACGGTTGCCCGTCTACTCCCTTAGCAGGGGAGCGCCTTCGACCACTCGGCCACCTCTCCGGCAAATCCCGTTTAGTGCCCGAAGCCTTGGGAAGCAAGCCCTTTTTCTCCCTCAATGAACTTTTCCACCTCAGGTGCTCCTGCAGTTTCGCGCAAGAACATGCCGCGAACGAAGCGAGACTTGCAAAGGTCTGCGCACAAACCCACGACAGGGTTGTCCGATCGTTGATCTCGTTGAGAGGTTCACCAGTTGCGGGCGTTGCGCCGAAAGACAGAATTGCAGCCGCCAGGATGGAAGCCGGATGTGTCTTCATTCGTTTCCCCGGCGAGCTCAGGCCACATCCGGGCACGCGCGCGGGGGGCACCGGCAGGTTGTTCCTGATACTCAGGGTGGCCCCTCGCTTCCGTTAACTCCCACTTCTTCCGTCTCCGTGAACGGCGTGCGCAATGACATCGGCCTGCCGACGTCTTCCAAATGAGAGCGCTTCAAAACCGACTACTCGAACAACGAAGGCAGGAACATGGAGATTGCGGGAACGTAGGTCACCAGCATGAGTGCTACGAAAAGCGCCAGGTAAAACGGCCAGATCGACTTCAGGGCTTCCTCGATCTTTATCTTGCCGACCGCGCATCCGACAAAAAGACAAGTGCCTACCGGAGGTGTGCAAAGCCCAAGGCCGAGATTGACCAGGAGCATGATGCCGAATTGGACCGGGTCCATGCCGAGGTCGCGCGCGATCGGCAGGAAAATAGGCGTGCAGATCAATATCAGGGCGGCCATGTCCATGATCATGCCGAGCATGAGAAGCATGATATTGATCATGAGCAGAATGACGATCTTGTGCTCGGAAATGCCAAGCAGAAACTCGCTCAGCTTTGACGGGACCTGGTATAGGGCCAGCAGATAGGCGAACGAACTTGCAAATCCGATGAGGATCATCACCATGGCGGTCGTGCGCAGCGCCGACGTCACCGAGATCACAAACTCGTTCCAGCCAAGTGTCCGATAGGCAACCGCGGTCAGGACAAGCGCGTAAATTGCCCCGAACGCACCGGATTCCGTAACCGTGAAGACGCCGGAGAGCACACCACCGACAATGATGACCGCAGTTATGAGACCTGGTATGGCGCTGACTGCAGTCTGCAGGACAACCTGCCACCCTGGAAAAGGTTCTGACCCGTAATTGTGCTTCAGGGCGACCACATAAGCGGCAACCGCAAGGCAGAGACACATCACCATGCCCGGGATGACGCCGGCCAGAAACAGTTTCGAGATTGAAATTCCACCGCCGGCAGCGACAACGAAGATGATCATGTTGTGGCTCGGCGGGATCACAATGCCGGCTATTGACGAGGTTACGGTCACGTTGACCGCATAGTCAGGGCGGTAGCCCTTTTCCTTCATCACCGGGATCAGCAATGACCCGAGCGCCGAAATGTCGGCAATCGCTGAGCCGGATATCCCCCCGAACAGCATGCTGGAAAAGATATTGACCGACGCGAGGCCACCGCGGACATGGCCAACCAGTGCGGAGGCAAACCGGACAAGCCTTACAGCGATGCCACCGTGCAGCATCAGCTCTCCGGCAAAGACAAAGAACGGTATCGCGAGCAGGGAAAACGTCGAGATGCCCGAGATCGCGCGCTGAAACGTCATCAGCAACGGGAACCCTTCATACCAGAACGCGGCAGCGGCCGAGATCCCCATCGCAAATGCGACTGGAACCCCGAGTATGACACTCACCCCGAAGACTCCCAGCAGAATCGCGAGACCCATTTCAGTTTTCCTTCTTGATTTCGTAGATCTCGCCGCGAAGCGCAAAGCGACTGCGAAGCAGGAACCTTGCGCCTGCAAAAATCACCATCAGTGCACCGCAGGCAATGGCTGCGGCTGTCCGGATGCTTTCGGGAATATTGAGCATCGGGAGAAGTGTCGACCAACCGAACTGGAACAACTCAAGGCTTGCGACCAGCATCACACCACCAAAAACGGCAAGGCAGAGGTCAGTCAACAGCAACAGCACCTGTTTCACCTTCGGCGGCAACGCATCCCGCAACACCGTGACACCGAGGTGCGTTTCTTCGTGAATGCCGACGGCCGCACCAAGGAACGTGATGTAACAGATCAAAAGCAACGCAAGTTGCTCAACCCAGGTCGGCGTCTGATTGAGGACATATCTTCCAAAGACCAGCCAACCGAAAGTCGCGACAAGGATAACAAGCGCGATTGAGCCGACGAGGACACAGACTTTTTTCAGCAGGAACAACCAGTGTTCGAGCCGATCTGAGGTGCTGCCAGAGCGCGACATCAGTCTTCTCCAGTGCGGACTGCGCTTGCGGCGCAGTCCGCCTTCATTGCTTACTGGGCGTTCTTGAACATCTCGACCAGATCAGTCAGATCAGGGCTTTGCGCCAGGAACTGATCGTAGACCGGCGACATGGCAGCCTGGAACGGAGCCTTGTCTGCAATCTCGTTCACCGTCACGCCACCCTCGGACACCTTGGCCATGCTGGCGGACTCGCGCTCCTGCCAGAGCTTGCGCTGCAATTCGGTGCTGTTGCGCCCGGCCACCCTGACAATCTCCTGCTGCTCGGGAGTCAGGGAATCGAAGGTCTTCTTGCTCATGCAAAGGCACTCCGGAATGATCAGGTGCTGCGTGAGCGAGTAATATCCCGCGACTTCGAAGTGGTTGGTTGATTCATAGGATGGCGGGTTGTTTTCCGCTCCATCGACAACACCGGTCTTGATCGCCTGGTAGACTTCGGCAAACGCCATCGGCGTTGCGTTGCCACCGAGCGAATCCACCATGCCGACGAACAGGTCATTGTTCATCACCCGTATCTTCATGCCCTCGACATCAGCTGGTTCGTTGATCGCCTTGACCGAGGTGTAAAACGAACGCGCACCGGCATCGTAATATCCAAGAGCGACAAGGCCCTTCGCTTCCAGGCCTTTGCTGAGAGCCTTGCCCGGCTCCCCGTCCATCACCTTGTACATCTGGTCGACGTCTTTGAAGATGAAGGGAAGCGAGACAACATTCGCCTCCGGAACAACCTGCCCCATCGGCCCGAGGCTGAATACGCCGAAATCGATGACGCCAAGCCTTGTCTGCTCGATTGCATCCGGCTGGGAACCAAGAACGCCGCTATGGAAAACCTTTCCGGAAATCGCGCCGTCGGTCTTTTCACTGACTTCCTTCACGAAGGATTCCATGCCGTGCGAGACAGGATAATCCTCAACGTGAATGTTCCATCCGCGAAGGTCGCGTGCTTCGGCGACGACTGTTGCCAGGAGCAGAGACGCGGCGACGGTTGTACCGCGCAGCGCACCCGTTTTAAGTGAATTCATCAAAGTCATTGGATCCTCCCTTTTGACCTGTTAGCACGATATGTATTTTACAAATTATTACAAGTTAAAAATCTATATTACAATTTTTTAAGCTAAGCTACGGATTTTGCGAGAAAATTCGCCCCGCCTCACCAACTCATGATAAGATTTTCCAAAGCTAATTTTACAAATATGTCCGAATTTACAAACAACTGGCGACAAGCGGGCGAGGCCATGAAAGGCCTCGCCGTCCGCATCAGGAGAAGAACAGACCGCCATTGATGTCGACGCAGGCACCGGTGATATAGGCAGCCTGGTCAGATGCGAGAAACACCGCCAAGTTTGCCACCTCTTCGGACGTCCCCTCACGCTTGAGCGGCGTGACACCTGCAACGTGCTGGCGCACTTCCGGCTTGGTGAAGACGTTGTGAAAATCCGTATCGATCATTCCCGGACACAGGGCATTGACCCGAATTCGCGGCGCAAGCTCCTTTGCCATGCCTCTTGTCATCGTCATGACGGCGCCCTTCGACATCGCATAGGCCATTGCTCCGGGGCCGCCGCCATCCCGACCGGCCTGCGAAGCCATGTTCACGATCGCCGCACCCGGCCTCAGATGCGGCAAGGCCGCCTGAACAAGCAGAAGCGCCGACGTTGCATTAAGGTCGAATACCGACTGCCAATGCTCGGGCGTGATCTCGGCAATCGATTTGCGGGCAACCAAACCACCCGTTATCGGCATGACGATATCCACCCCGCCGAATTCATCGACGGCCCTCGCCACCAAAGCGTCAACATCCGCCTTCTTCGTCATGTCGCCCTGCAAGGCAAAGGCGCTTCCTCCCGCAGCACGGATCTCGTCGACAGCGCTGTCGGCACCCGCGCCACTGCTGAAATAATTTACGGCAACGCTGGCACCGGCCTTTGCCAACGCCATTACGCAGGCACGACCGATATCCCGGCCACCACCAGATACGATTGCAGCTTTTCCGCTGAGGTTCATTTCGGACATCTCCTGAATGTTGCTGTTTGACTACCGGCTAGAAATCTGGCGCTTCGCGTTGCCTTAAGACCAAATGCTCCGCATTCCGCCCGGCTCCGGGACGCCGTCGACAGCTCGGCGATCCGGAGGCGCCTCAACCGCATAACGCACCTTTGCCGCTCAAATCAAGACTAATTTTTACAAATAATTACAAAACAAGGATACCCAAGGAAAAAACGACGGGTCCATCTCCCATCGAATAAATTCACAGATAGATTGACCAGAGAATCCGGAGCCAATTTGCGATAGTTTTAGACAGTCTTTGAACTTCGGATGCAACTTTTGTGTTATTTTTCATTATTTTGCTCAATATTTGCCTATCCAACCCCGCTTCTCTGATTGTGTCCAAAGCTGCGATTTACAAATATTTGACAAATTGTGCTGCGCTGGCTAGTTTCCGGCGCAAATCACACATCTGTATCAAACCGGCAACGGAGCATTTTCCATGAACGAACATATCAATGTAACGGAAATGAAACTGATGCAGGTAAGCACTGCAACATTGACAACGGTCTTGTTCAAACGCGGTTTGAAAAACATTTTTCTTCAGGGTCTGAACCGCTTGCGCCCCGGCTCCAACATGGTCGGCCCGGCCTATACGCTGCGCTACATACCGGCCCGTGAGGATCTGGACATTCTCGACTCGTTTGCCGACCGCAACAATGCTCAGAGGAAGGGTGTCGAGGAGTGTCCGTCCGGCGCTGTCTTTGTCATCGATGCAAGGGGAGACGCTTCAGCTGCCTCAGCCGGGTGCATTCTTGCGGCACGATTGCAGTCCAGGGGCTGCAGAGGGGTCGTGACCGACGGCGGCTTTCGCGACACGCCGGAAATAGCCGGCCTGTCGATGCCAAGCTACCATGCCCGCCCCAGCGCACCGACAAACCTTACCAAACACCATGCGATCGCAATAAACGACCCGATTGCTTGCGGAGGGGTTTCAGTTTTTCCCGGAGACATTATCGTGGGAGACAACGAGGGAGTTGTTTGCATACCGCAACATATGGCAAACGAGGTTGCCGAAGAGGCGGCAGAGATGACTGTCTTTGAAGACTTCGTAATGGAAATGGTGCAACTAGGCGCGTCGACATTCGGGCTCTACCCCCCGACCGATCCGTCGACTATGGACAGGTTTAAGACGTGGCGGAAGGAAAAAGGCAGATAGATCAGCCCTCGACAACCGAGCGACAAGTCCGGGACCGGACACTTTCCGACAAGGTTTACGAGAGCATTCTTGCCAAAATAATGGATGGGGACATTCCCATCGGAGCAAAATTGCCGACTGAGCAAACCCTTTCCGAGGAACTGGGGGTGTCCAGGCCAATTTTACGCCAGGCCCTCAAGCAATTGCGTGAAGATGACGTAGTTGTTTCCCGCCAGGGGTCAGGGTCATATGTAAAGCGGCGTCCGGAGGGAGCTGTGCTCGATTTTGCCCCGGTTGGGTCCATCGCAGATATTCAGCGCACATTCGAATTCAGGGCAGCCGTCGAGGGAGAAGCTGCCTTTCTCGCCGCTGAACGGCGCACGGACGCCAATTTGAAGCAACTGCAGGAGACGCTTGAGGAACTGGACCGCTGCATCAGTGAGAATGAACTTGGCGTCGTCGCCGACGAAGATTTTCACGTCGCCGTTTGCAATGCGTCCGACAACAAGTATTTCGTCGCAGCCAGATCTTCCATGAAGTCCAATATTCTGACAGGGATGAACCTGACCAGAAACCTCTCTCTTACCAAGCCGGAGGACAGGCTGCGTCTTGTCCAGGGAGAGCACTACGACATCTTCGAGGCGATCAGGGCGCGCGACAGCGAGGCAGCAAGGGCAGCGATGCGTGCCCATGTTGAAAACGCCAGAAAGCGGATTTTCGAAGGCTGACCGCTGCGCGGACAGGCGCGGATCGCAACAAGAATTTGGGGAAACCAAAAAAGCCCCCCTTGCGGAAGAAAGCTTGTGGGATTTCTTGTCGCAAAGGGGCCGGGAAGTGACGAACCTTCCATGAAGACCGCAATTGTCTTCGGTTCAAATTACCCGCAGTGGAAAGCTGTCAACTGGGTTGCCAACCATGCGCTTCGAGAAAATCATCCCGCCGCGGTGTAAACGCATCAAGAAGATTCCCGGCCTCCTCGCAAACACAGGAATGGACCGCGTTTGAGGGAATCACCATCGCATCGCCCGGTCCGAGCAGATTTGTCTCGCCTTCGACCGTGAAGCGAAAGCGACCCGAGGCAACATACGTGGTTTGAACATGCGGGTGGTTGTGCGGCAGCCCTTCCCCACCCTTTTCGAAGCGAAACTCGACCATCATGATTTCCTTGTTTTCACAAAGAATCCTGCGCCTCGCTCCAGGACCGGAATCCATCCATGCGGATGGCGCATCTGAGTGAACCAACATGAAACCCTCATTTGTAAAAATTAATTATTGATTTGTCTTATTTGTCTTCTGCAGTATAGCGAATTCAAAGTCAAGTTCAGATCACCAAGCAAGAAAAAGACCCGTTCAGGCACGTTTCCGATGTGACCTGAGCGAGATGATGGACAGCAATTGCAGTTTCATGCGGTTCGAAAACAAACAGCTTCCCGGCCAAGTCTTGATCGGATTACCGACTGGGAAGAAAGCGGTCCATCTATCAAGTCTCCAAACGTCGGCAAACCTGCTGCAAGAAACATCCTGTGATCCGAATTGAAGGGGTGTCCGCCCCCTCTCAGGGCGTCGATGGGGGCAGAGAGAGAGGGAGCGGACGGGAGTGTGCGGCCTACCAGCCTATTCCGATATAGTGGGAAGAGTTCGGGACTTCTGCGGAAATGCGGACTAGGTCCACGACCGTTGCCTCTTCCTTCTTCGACCTGAGCACACTCCGAAGCTCCGGCAGTTTTTGAGTAACGATGATCGCATCTGCGTCGCGGATCGCGGATTTCGGCGTTGATTTCATGAACCCGGCAAGACCGTCGACCACTTCTTGAAGATGAGGTGCCGCATAGCGCATGTATTCAAACTGCTGTGCGATGTGCGGACCTGGTTGGATGGCCGGATCATAGGCGACCACTTCGATACCGTCCCGCTGAAGCTCGGAGATGAGTTCAAGAGCCGGGCTCTCGCGCAGGTCATCGGTTCCAGGTTTGAACGCGACACCCAGGACGGCAACCTTTTTCGCGCCGGTCTCGCGGATCATCCCGATGGCCTGATCAATCTGTTTCTCGTTGGATGGCGTCAGGGAATCCATCAGCGGCGTCGACACGCCGAGCTTTTCCGCCAGATGCGTGACAGCACGCACTTCCTTGGGCAGGCAGGAGCCTCCGAAAGCGAAGCCCGGCTTCAGGTAATAGGGAGAGAGATTGAGCTTCGTATCCTGAACAAAAATGTCCATGACCGCGTGACTGTCGATGCCCATCGGTTTGCAAAGACGACCGACTTCGTTGGCGAAGCAGACCTTGGTGGCATGCCAGACATTGTCGACATACTTCACCAACTCGGCGACCTCAACGGTCGTCACGATCGGGCTTTCGTCCACAGGAGCATAGATCTCAGCCAGAACGTCCGCGGTTTTCTGGTCCGAAACACCGATGACAGTTTTCGGAGGTGCGTGGAAGTCGGCAATTGCGGTGCCTTCCCTGAGGAACTCCGGATTGAAGCAAATTCCGAAATCCTTGCCGGCAACCTTGTTGGAATACTGCTCAAGGACGGGTTTCATGATGTCGAGCGTTGTCCCTGGAGGAACCGAACAGCGCAAGACCACAATGTGAAACCCGTCCTTTTTGGCCAAGGCTTCGCCGATGCCACGCGCAACGGCCTCGATCGCCCTGGTGTCACAACCACCATCCTCGCTGGTCGGGGTCCCGACCGAAACAAACGTGACATCGGTTTCCAGAACCGCTCGTTCCAGATTGGACGTTGCATGGAGAAGATCCTCAGCAACACCTTTGGACAGAAGTTCACCCAGACGATCTTCATGAATGGGGCTCTGTCCCCACGCGATGGAGTCGACTTTCTGATTGTCGATATCCGTCCCGACAACGCGGTGTCCAAGGTCACTCAGACAGGCAAGAGACACTGCACCGACATACCCAAGGCCAACGACGCTTATTGCTTTTTTTGCTCAACAAGCCGCAGTGAAACGCTGTCCAGCTTTTGAGCCGTTTCGAGGCGACCGACAAACATGTTCATATCTCAGTACTCCCAGTTAAAGCTATCTGGGTTTGAGAAGAACAATCTTCGTGCCAAACACGTTCCTATTACGGTTTATATATATTTTTCATATGCTTACACTATTTCCCAAATCTGAAACGATTGTCGGGCTTTCAATTTTGGAAACAAAAAATTCCCGTTTTCGATCGTTTGATTGCAATACGGCAATGTCACTGCCAACCGAGTTTCCAAGGAACGCGCGCCGGACATCCAGGACAGTCCGGGCTTCAATTTTCAACGGCTGTTTGAAGGCCTATGTATAAAGCCTTCCGAAGGCCGTTTCGGGCGTTCTCGAAATTGAAATTGCAGTTTTCCATTTCGCAAAACCGTTTTTGGATTTTTACATCTCCCCTTTCCATATTTGAACTCAACCTATTGAAAAATATAGTTTTAATTTACTCCTCGAATTTGGCCACTGTCTTGCAAAGACCTCCTCAAGTCTAGTCATCGAAGAGGCAATGCAATGTTTTCCAACAGCAGATTCAAATTGATCGGCCAGGTCGCAGGTCCATTCGGAATTCAAAAAGATTCACCTCGGAGCGATGTTTTTCTTTTTGATGTCAATGCCCTCTTCGAGGCGCATCAAAGCGAAATGGACAGCGCCTTTTCTGGCTATCTTGCGGAGTTCGCCGCACAACGCTCTTGCTACGTTCTGTCCAGCCTGAACTATGCTGAAACCGCAGCTCGTATCCCTTCACACCTGCGCAGGACGCTCGCCGGGATTTTCTCTTCCGCCGGAACAGAGTTGTGGCGTCAGAATGATTTGCTGATCCGCCACGATCACGACTTTTGCGACGACCTGTATGAAACTGTCGCCAAGCTGGTTCTGCAAAGTGCGTATCCCGACAAACAGGCTCCACTGATCGATTGCGGACCCGCAACGTTGCGCATCTGTCTCGCCGGGACGCGAATCGGCCGGACTGCAAAGCGGAACTACGTGGCCTGGGAGCGGGAGCATAGGGAACTCGACAAATTCGTCGCAGCAATCCGCACCCGATTTCCAAATCACTCCGTCTGCAAGGATTCAGAAGGCAGCTTGCTCATCATGCCGAACACCTACTCAACATCAAAAGTTCAGGAGCACCTGCTGAGGCGCCACAAGTCGGCGCGACTGGTTGCCTATCTCGGCGAAACGGCAGCCCGCGGCTTTGCGAAGCCGATGTGCGATGCGTTTCTCAAGGACAACATCCTTTCCACGGTCGGCGGCGCCAGCGACATCAGCCAGTTGCTGAGCTACGAAATGCGGCGGATGCAGGAACACCTGATGGTGGAGCCAGCCCCCCTCCGCCTGGTTCATGGAGCTTGAAATGAAAGCCATGCCAATCATCATCGATGACCCGAACTGGTCGGTTCTCAAAAGCGACACGGTCTACGACTCCGGCAACCAGCTACGCGTTGTTCGCCAGTGCGTGCAGCTGCCCGACAACCGGATCGTCGACGACTATTTCAGGATCGACCTTCCGTCATTCGCAACAGTTTATGCGGTTACTGAAGACGACGAGGTTCTGCTGCTTCAACAATACAAACACGGCGTTGGACAGGTGTGTCTGACGCTGCCGGGCGGCCAGGTGGACCCGGGCGAAGACCCCGAATTTTCAGCGAGACGAGAGTTGCTGGAAGAAACAGGTTATGGAGGCGGGCGCTGGTTGTCTGGTCCTTCGCTCGTTCTTCACGGCAATCAGACAATTGCAAAGGCGCATGTGTTCGTTGCCAGACATGTCATCAAGATCGCCGACGCCTGCTCTGACGACCTGGAAGACGCAACCCTTGTGACAAGACGGCGTTTTGAACTACGCAGCGCGATCCTGGCTGGAGAATTGCCGGTCACTTCACATGTTGCCGCGGTGGGGATCGCCGAAGCGCTTTTTGAAGCGACCTGAATGCTGGGTTTCAAGTGGTGCGTGACGACGTCTCACGCACCTTCAGCGGCAATCTGAATGTCTTCGCCTGATGGTTCGTCCTGCTCTGCCCAGATTTCCTTTTTTCGATAGAGTGTCGATGGGCTGACCTGAAGCGCGCGGGCTGTTTTGGGCAGGCTGCCACCGCAAGCGTCAATTGTTGCCTCGATGATCTGCCGTTCCAGCATTTCGAAAGGTTGGCCAAGCGTCAAGGTGATCGCGGGCCAGGAACCATTGCTTTCGACGGTGCGGCCGGCGTCTGCATTCACGCTCAACGGGGCCTGGAGGGGATGTGGCGCGGCTTGTATCTTCGGAACGGGTGCACGGCCATGGAGGGTCGCCAGCATATCGGCTTCCACGTAGGGACCTTCGTTCAATACCACCAGGTTCCTGATGGTATTCTGCATCTCGCGAACATTACCCGGCCAGCTGTGAGACAACAGGATTTCCTCTGCTTCCACGGAGAACCCCTCAAAAGACTTGCCTTCTTCACCGGCAAATTGCATCAAAAAATGCTTTGCAAGTTCAAGAACATCGGTGCCCCGGGACCGCAACGGCGGCAACCCGATCGGAAGGACATGCAGCCGGTAAAAAAGATCTTCGCGAAACCGGCCGGCCTCGACTTCCTCCAACGGATTCCTGTTTGTGGCGCAGACAATGCGAACGTCAACCTTCTTGAGGGTGTCGCTGCCGACCTTCTGTATGGTTCCGCTTTGCAGGAAACGCAGCAGTTTCGCCTGAAGACCAAGTTCAAGTTCGCAAATCTCGTCGAGGAAAAGTGTCCCTCCGTCTGCCCGTGCGGCGGCACCATCTCGATCCGAGGTCGCACCGGTGAAGGCTCCCTTGATGTGTCCGAAAATTTCAGACTCGATCAGGTCCTTCGGGATCGCCGCGCAGTTCAGCGGAACAAATGGTTTCTTTGTACGCTGACTAGACCTGTGAATTGCCTCGGCGCACACTTCCTTGCCTGTACCACTTTCGCCAGTGATGAAGACAGCGGCGTTCGAGCGGGCAACGCTTTCAATCATCTTGTAGACCGCGGTCATCGGCAATGAAGAGCCGATGAAACCATGCTGAACCTTGCCTGAAGCCGGTTTGCGAACTTCCTCGACGACTTCGGTGAGGGTTTCGCGTTCGAGCGCATTGCGCGTCGTCGTGACTAGCCGCTCCTCGGCTACAGGTTTCACGATAAAGTCGTAAGCACCCGCCTGCATGGCATCGACGGCCGTCTTGATCGAGCCGGAACTGGTGACAACGACCACTGTTACGGGAAGTTGCTCCTCGCGAATGGACGCCAGAACATCCATTCCACTCATGTCGGGCAATTGCAGATCCAGCAGGACAACGCTGATTCCACCCTTGCGCAAGCGTGCCAGGGCGTCAGCCCCAGTTTCGACATGTACCGATTCAAGACCCGCGCGCGAGAGCTGATGACCATAAACCGTTGCAAGGGGCAGAGCGTCTTCAACAAGCAGAACCTTCAACTTACGCTCCTTCCACGCATCAGATCTTTCCTCAGGTATCGAATGATACCCTGACACCTATTTCTACAGCCAATGCTTTCACTTCCGTTAGTGTATGCTCGCAAACTTGCGAAAGCTCGTCCATTTTGCCCATGGCGTCGAACGTTTTGCCGTCCCGCACAAGCGTGTTCATCGTGCTTGCCACCGTAGCCAGTTCCAAGGCACCAAATGTGCCCGCCACGCTTTTGAGCGCATGCGTGGCTCGCTCCAGCTTTTCAGGATCCTGCGCTTCAACAGCTTCCAGTGCCGAATGCCGCCGCTTGAGCGTATCGTCAACGAACTGCTGCAGAAGCTTTTGCTTCAACTCAGCCGGCATGGTGTCGAGGATCTCACGCGCGGCAGCAAGAGATTCCGTTGTACCGGAGGCCACGTCTGCCGGAACCTCCAAGTCATGCTTGGCGACATTTCTTGAAATGCAGGCAAGAAGGTCATTTTTTTCCACCGGTTTTGCCAGAAAATCCGTCATTCCGGACGCCAGAAACCGTTCCCTGTCGCCGCGAAGCGAATAGGCGGTGAGCGCTACAATCGGCGTCGAAGTGTTCCGCTGTCCGCTCCGGATTCTTCGAGTGGCTTCAATGCCGTCCATTTCCGGCATCGAGATGTCCATCAAGATGCAATCATAGTCGCGTTTGGATGCCGCCCGCACCGCTTCCTTTCCATTGTTTGCGATATCAATAGCGCAGCCGACGCTTTCCAGCGCATGGCTGACCACGATCTGGTTGGTCGCGTTGTCTTCGGCAAGCAGGACCGTCAGGTCCTCAGGCAGCTCCGAAGGACTTTCGTCGTATTCCTCTTCGGGAATAACGGTCTGGTCGTCGGCCAGTGTGATCGGAACAAGGAATTCAAAGGTGCTGCCGGCATCCTGCCGACTTTCAACCCGAACTTTTCCACCCATGAGATGCGCGATCTGCTTGCAGATTGCAAGACCAAGTCCGGTGCCACCCTGTTTCTTGGTATAGCTGGTGTCGATCGTGACAAAGTCACCAAAGAGCGCATCATGCTTGTCCTCGGGAATGCCTATTCCTGAATCCTTGACTGAAATACGGAAGGTTGGCTCTACCGGATCCTCCTTTTCGATGTCGACGCTGATCTCGACAAATCCGATCTCGGTAAACTTTACCGCATTCGACACAAGATTCAGGATCACTTGCCTCAGGCGGCCGGCGTCACCGACCACGTTGTGGGGCAGTCCGACCGGATAGTTCAGGGAAAGGTCAAGACCCTTGTCCCTGGCGATCGGCATGAAGAGATCAACGACGCTCTTGACGACCGACTTCAACCTGAACGGCACAGGGTCGAGATCCATTCGACCGGCCTCAAGTTTTGAAAAGTCCAGAATGTCATTGATAAGTTCGAGCAGCGACCGTCCGGACTCGCGCGCTGTCTTGACGTAATCCGCCTGCGCCGGGCTCAGATCGGTATCACGCAGCAAGCTGAGAATACCGAGAACACCATTCATGGGCGTGCGGATCTCGTGGCTCATCATTGCCAGAAACTTGGCCTTTGCCTCGTTGGCAGCTTCCGCACGCTCCTTGGCAACCCTGAGAGCCGCATCCGCTGCCTTTCGCTCGGTGATGTCCCGCACGTACCCGAGGAAGAGTGGTCCTTCGGCGCCCTTGGTGTGGCGGATCGCAAGTTCGACAATGATTTCGTGACCGTCTCTGTGCTGCCCCTCGATTTCGATCCTCTTGCCGAGAACCGGTCCCTCCCCCGTCTTGAGGAAATTGGCCAAACCGTCGTCGTGAGCCTGTCGATACTTGTCGGGAATTATGTAGTCGGACATTTTCCTGCCGACGATATCGCCCACCTTCCAGCCGAAGACTTCCTCGGCAGCCGGGCTGAAGTCGAGCACGATGCCGTCCCCGTTCATGACGATGACACCGTCGAAAGACGCATCGACAACATTGCGCAGCAGATCCTCGTTCCGCCGCAACTCCGCTTCGCGGTTCTTCAACTCAGTGATGTCGACCCGGAAGCCAACGAGACCTCCCTCACTCGTGCGCGATTCGATCACGCGCAACCACCGGCCGTCATCGAGATGCTGTTCCATGGGAGCGCCGGGGTTCTGATGATGTTCCATGCGCATGGCAACCCAGTCTTCAAGGACGCCCTCCGCCACCTGGTACTGGCCCCGCATGGCCCCTTTTCTGATTATTTCCTCAAACGTTGCGCCCGGCTGTATGAGATCAGCGCTGGAGCTGTAGAATTCCCTGTATTTGCTGTTGCACAAGACGAGCCTGTCTTCTGCATCATACAAAACAAAACCGTCCGGCAAGGACTCGATTGCATCGACAAGACGGGTTTCGGCTTGCTCGACCTTGGCGGCAGCCGCCTGCTGTTCCGTCAGGTCCCGGAGAATTGCGGTGTAGGTTGGCGTACCTTCAATAACGACCTCAGAGAGGGACATCTCGACGGGATACTCGACGCCATCCAGCCGCCTGCCAATGGTTTCCAGTCGTTTGCCCGTCGCTTCAAATGATGTCGCCGCTCCTGAACAGCATTCGAACGGCAGATCTTCATTGCTGGTGCCGGGTAGGACATCGCTGATGAGACGCCCGACAACGTCCTCGATATTTGCGGCACCGAACATTGACAGAGCAGCCTGGTTGGCGCTTAGCAAATTGCCCTTTGGCGACAAGGTCAAAACACCGTCGAGCATCGTGTCGAGAATGGTGCTGACCTGTGCTTCACCTGCTTCAGCGCGTTGCGTCGCCTTGAGCAGTGCTTCGTTTTTTTCACGTTCCGCCTCCGCGAGGCCCGCAAGTCTCCTCATTGCGCGCTGCCGCTGAAGGGAGAGGACAAAGGTCAGTGCAAGTGCGGCCACAAACGCGACCACCAGCATGAAAATCAAGTTGTCGATCGATGTGAAACCATTTCCGTACAACGCACTCGCCGGAATGATGACTTCCTGAATTCCCCGGATGTCGCCGACTTCCCACACCGTCTTGGGTGACTGAGGATGAGTGTTGTGGCAGGCGACACAGCTTTCTTCCATCCGAACAGCAGTCGCGCTTCGGAAAAACGTACCGTTGTCGCGCTGTTCCAGGCGCTGGAACGGCGCTTCCGGTGACTTTTCCAGGGCCGCCAGTGCTTCCTTTTCAAACTTGTCGAGATTTCGATCCAGACGCCAAGGCCAAGGATGATTTGACAGCATCCGGATGGCACTGGTTGCCCCTTGCGCCTGCAACTCGTCCTCGAGTGCAAGTGTCATCGACACCGGTGCCGGTATTGTCAGGTCCTTGTCATGATAATCATGACTGACCGAGACATCCTGTGACGAATAGAGCTTGTCGACGACTTCCCTGGAATAGAACGATCGTGCGGCTGTCAGCAGTTCCGACTGCGCTCTTGCCGCTGCCGAAAGGTCAGCGGTCCTTGCCTTTTGCCCGAAATCGACCGCGAGCACATACGCGGCAATCGCTGACGCCGAAATGAAAACCAGGACGAGCCAGAACGTGGCGTCATAGGTCAACTCCTGGATCCACTTGCGCATATTTTTGTCCCCTCGGTTCTGGTGCTCAGACCCGTTTCCAGCGCGTAGGCCTTCTGGTGAATGCTTGCTCATTGGTTATGAATTTTCGATGTATTGCCGCGCACTTCCTGTTTCGTTTCGGTCGAAACGTCCGGATCGGCCGTCGAAATCAGAAAAAACGGATTGGATTTCAGGAATGACTGCCAGCTCGAAAACGACTGCCGGCCCTGAAACTGACAGGTTTGCCTGCAGGAGTTAAAGTCGATTGTGAGCTGAAACCTGGCTGCGGGATCAAAGAGCCGGGAATAGACGTAGAGACTGTCCGCAGAGAACCGTCCCGGCACTGGTGCCTCGTAGGCCAACTGCAACTCTTCTGTCGCGTAGTGGCTCCAGCCTCCTGCGGGAAACCACCGGTGCCCTGCGGGCCCATCTCCATCGAGATCCCTGGGTGTCTCCTTGCCGAAGGAAAGAATGTAGTCCAGACGTCTTTTGACAAGATCGGCGGTTTCCGGGGCCAGGCCCTTCGTGAAGTCGCTCAATGTCAGAAGCGTAATCCCAGCATGGCCCGTATCTTCGAACCTTTGGTCACCCAGCTGGTCTCCGGTCAGCCCTTTCTCCAGATAGTATTGGCTGGGCCAATAGCGCCAGAGCCCGCCGTTCTTGTCGGATTGCCATTCCTTGAGGAACACCTGCACGATTTGCCGAGCACGTGCCTTGTAGTCAGCATCGGGCAATTCGCTCAGCAGCGCGGCGAATGCGATTTGCCAGTTCCAGGGAGCAAACTTGCCGGCGAAGCGGAAATCGACCCGGGCGTTTATTGTGTAGATGCCCGCTTCGGTATCGAAATCTTCTTCATAGGCTCGAGCCAGGCAAAGGTTCGAAGCGGTGATTTTACGCGACAAAGCGGACGGACACAGTCTTCCGAGTTTCCGGCAGGAACTGTCAAGCGCGTTGGCGATCATCGCCTGGTTGATCATCAGACTGAGCCGCTCATCGGCGTTTTGTCCGTATATCGTCGAGCTCCAGCCGCATTCGGGATTGGAGATGCCCGTCCGGCCCTGCTTACCGTCCTGAGCCGCCAGCGTCAGCCGCATCGATTTCAGGGCAAGGGCGGCGAATGCCTCGTCCCCGGTTTTCCGAAACAGCGTGGAAAGCGAACGCAGCCGATAGCTCTGGTTCCAGCTTTGAAGGCCTTCTGCGTCGGAGGCACAGGCGCGCACTTCGCCCGATTGGGAAAGCAGGAGACCTGTTGCAGCGTAATAAAGCTGAAGTGCGGCGGGTGTGCCTGAAACCACGGCGACGGTCTGCCCATTCGCCGTTGCTGCCGACCCAGGTATTGTCGCGAACTCGGCGGTCGGCGAAATCAAAAGCGGTGCGCCGATTTCACCTTTCTCCATGTCAATCCGGAAGATACTACCGTCGGTTCCCTCACCGCAGTCCATTTGCGCCCACAGAATTCCATTATCAATGCGCATGCGCCCGGGCCGGCAGCTGCCAAAGTCTACGAGTGTTCTTGCGCGAGGCTCTATCCGGCCTTGGAGATTTCTCGGATAGAGATTGAGATGCCAGGATTGAGCATCACCGCTTTCCAGAATTATTGCCTCATTTTCCGTGAACCGCAGTATTTTGGGGGAACCCGAACGCTCCCATTTCCGGACGATCTGCCCGTCCTGCAGCAATTCTGTTTGTTTATCTCCAGTTTTCCAGCTTCGAAGCAAAGCGAGCGACCCATCCCTGGCGAGCCGGACGGAACCAAGTCTTGCAGCACCCGCCGCGTCTGAGACCCAACTTTGAATTGTCCCGTTCACCGTCACGTTTGGGACGTCGTCACCCGGGTTGCGGCTTACCACCAACCTGGACCCACCGGCTTGCGACACGGTTTCCAGACATTGCCCGGTGACGCCCTTGCGGCTCACGGCGCCCGTTTGCAGGTCAACTTCGGTTCCCTGCGCGGGCAGGATCAGGTGACCGGACTTCAACCCAGGCTCCTCTGCCAAGGCGCAGGACGCAACCAGGACAGAGAAGAGAGCAAGCACGTGCGAAAGATAGTTCATCCTGGTCTGCTTCCTAGAAGTTGAAGTAGATGAATTCGGTCAATTCAGCCAGACGGTATGTCTGGATGAGAGCGACCCCGAAGAGGACAGAAACAGCAGCAGCCCAACCGGCGCTCGGCTTCCAACGAACCGGCAGGAACCCATCGGAGCGCCTCTGGGCAACGAACTTCTTCAGGCCGAGCACCGGGTTGTAGTTTTCCGTGAATTCGATGGAGTTCGGCAACAGGAAGACGATGGCGGCAAGACAGATCATGGCTGCCCAGATCGCTGCCGTACCGGTGACCATGGTCTCCCAGAGTTTGGGCTCATAGACCGTCGACAGTCCGGTCATGCCCGCCAGGATGTTGTTGGCACCGTCGAAACTTTCCGCACGGAAGTAGACCCAGGCGACCACAACCGCCAGCAAGGTAATGCCGCGGCTAAGCAGGTTTCCGACTGACTTCGGCAGGATGGAAGGAACATAACCGGCAGCGACCAGTGCGGACCAGCCGTGGTTGATTGCCAGGTAGGCCCCATGGAGACCGCCCCAGAAAACAAAAGTCCAGCTGGCACCGTGCCACAGACCACCCAGCAACATGGTGACCATCAGATTTCCGTAGCGCCGCACCGGACCACTCCGGTTTCCGCCGAGCGGGATATAGAGGTAATCACGCAGGAAATGGGACAGGGTGATGTGCCAGCGGCGCCAGAAATCGGAAATGCTGGTTGCCTTGTAAGGTGAATTGAAGTTGACCGGCAGGCGAATTCCGAAGAGACGCGCAAGACCCAGGGCCATGTCGCAATATCCGGAAAAGTCGAAATACAGCTGGAACGTATAGGCAAGAGCACCGATCCAGGCCGCTTCGAACGGCACGCCGGATGTGGTTTCGGCCAGGTTGAAGACTGAATTGGCGTACGGCGCAATACCGTCCGCGAGTACGATCTTCTTGAAGAGGCCAATTGCAAACAGGGTGCTGCCAACAGCCAGATTGAGGACCAGCTTGTTCCTGAACACCGGCAGCTTGAACTGCGGAATGGTTTCCTTCTGCATCACAATCGGTCCGGCGATCAACTGCGGAAAGAAAACGACAAACAGCATGTAGCGCGGAAAGTCGCACTCCGTGACGTCCCCCTTGTAGGTGTCGATCAGGAACGAGATCTGCTGGAACGTGAAGAAGGAAATTGCCAGCGGCAACACAAGGTGGAGCAGCGGAATATCCGACCCGGCGAAAAAGTTCGCATTGCCAATGAAGAAATCCGCATATTTGAAGACCGCGATCAGTCCGAGATTGAACACAATTCCGCAGATCAGGATAAACCTGTCCCGAACGGTGCGAAGGATGCGATGGAACCCAAAGTTGATGACGACCGAACCCAACAGCAATGGGAGATAAATCGGCGTCCACCAGCCATAAAACGCAAGAGAAGCCAGGATGAGCCACCAGATGATTCCGTTTTCCCATCGGTAGTGGCGAAGAACCAGATAACCGAGCAGAACCGGTGGCAGGAACAGGTAGATGAATTCAAGGGAACTGAAAACCATGGTTCAACCCTCCTTCTTGGCAGATTTTTGCGAAGTGGACTTTTCGATAACGGTCAGGTTTGCCTCGTCTTCCTGCAGCAGATCCTGCAGCAGGCTCGCGCTGCCCCGGTGACCGCGGTCGGTCCCCTTCCGGGCCAACTCAAGGGCCTTTGTGCGGTCTTGAGGCACGTATTTGCCACGGGCGAACAGTCGTCCCAGTTCTTCCATGGCCCCGGGGTGACCGACGGCCACACCACGCTCGAGCAGTTCGACCGCACTTTCCGGTTCGAGGTCGAAGCTCTGCTTGAGATGAAGGCGCGCGAGAGCGGTCAACGCGCCGCCATGCTCAGCGGTCGCTGCGAGCCTCAGCCATTTCAACGCTTCTTCCGCGGATTTTTCGTCCAATGATGCGCTGATCAGCATCTGTGCAAGATCGTGCATCGCCCCGGCATCGCCGAGGTTTGCGGAGCGCAGGAACCAATCCCTTGCGCGCGAGCGATCCATGGCCATGAATTCGCCATCGCGGAAAATCCGGCCCAGCGTTTTCGCCGAACTCGCGGATCCGTCCCTGGCTTTTTGTTCCAGACCCGCGATCGCACGTTCCGCCCAGAACCGAGCACGTTCGGGATCAGGCGTCACACCGTAACGGCCTGTCAGCAATATCCGGGCATAGTTGATGGTGGACGAGGGATACCCGGCAATTGCGGCCTGTTCATAGTGGTAGAACGCTGCCGTGAGATCACGCTCCGTCCCTATCCCGCGTTCATGATGCTTGGCCAGTTGCACATGCGCCTTCGGATAATCCCAGTCGAGTGCCTTCATGAACCACTGCAACGCGATTTCGGCGCATTTTTCGCCTGACGAGCGTTGAAACAGTCGGCCGAGTTCATAAGCGGTTTCACCGCGATAGGCGAAAGAGTACCTGACCGCTTCCATGAAAATCAGACGCGACTGTTCCAGGTCCGTATTGACCCCCCAGCCGTTCTTGTAGGCCCTTCCGAGATGGAACAGGGCAACGGGGTGGCCGTCATTGGCGAGCTGGGTGAGAATATCGGCGGCGGCTTCCCAACGCCCAACCTTCTGCAAACCGCGAGCCTGCTTGATCATCTCCTCGATCGTCGGATCAATCCGCTCGGATTTGATCTTTACCGGCATGGTTTCCGAAGTAAGGGCTACCACACCTGCCACACCAAACACGGCGCCGAGCAGCAAACCCTTCCACAGGAATGATTTCTTGTCTGTCCGGGTCATTGCAACACCTCCAGGGCGAGTTGTTCGTATTGCCGGCCGATTGCCATATCCTGCTGGTGCAGGCCGTCTTTGTGGCAATGGCTCTCAAGTTGAACGGGTTTTTGCGAAGTCCGGTCAGGCGTTTGCGTGAAGCCGGTTGCCGCGATGGCCCCGACAATCAAGCCGGTTGCACAAATGAGAATTTCCCCGAGTGAAAAGCGCAGATTAGCCATCGGTCTTCCTCCAGATCCTGCACGACGAACCTTCAAGGAGCTCCAGCGTGCCTTCAACGTGAGACCGCGATGTCTCGGCTGGCGTTACGGGGCAGACCAGGTCCTTGCGACGGCTTGATGCGGTGGCAACACGCTTCGGGTCGCGATCGATCAACATCAACAATTCGCCGACGATCCTTCGCGCCGGGTCCGAGCCGAAATGATAGGCGTCGGTGAAATTGCCGAGTTCCCGCGTAAAGGGCGTGTCGAAGTCCAGATCGACCACGGGAGCCAATGTCGAAAGACGTTCACGGAACTTGTGGTTCGCAGCCGTCAGTCCGAAATCGGAGATCCGGCGCTGCATTTCGGAAATGGTCGGCGGGATCAGAAACACGAGTTTCACGTCATTTTCGGCAGACCAGGACGCGATTTCCTCGATCATATTCCAGAGGTCTTCGGACTGCTTGAACCGACGCCAATCCGCGGCACCATTGGTACCGACCTGTTTTGCAAAGAGCTGCGGCAGGTCGCGGTCGATCGAGATTTCGGGCCAGTAGCCCGCCCAGCGCCCAAGGCCGAACCCGTGGCCATGATAAACCGCCGGAAGCCTCAAGGACGAGACCGACGCGCTCAGTGCACACTCGTCGCAAAGTGACGGGTCAAGAAGAGCTTCGACCGACAAGGTGCTGACGGCTGTAAAGTCCGCGGCACGGGCCTCTTGAACCGGCCAGAGCGAGACATCTTCAAAAAGAGCGGTCAAACCAGGATACCGGTCCTGAAGCAGACGCCAGCCGGTCTTTGTCACAAACCAGTTGGTGTAGTAGGCAAAGGGATTGTCCGCGAGCGCAATGGCCTCGGGGACCCGGTTCATGCTGCCCTTGAAACGGGCATCCATGCTACGGAGAGGCAGACTGACGATAAGCGTGTCAAGCTCGACCGTTTCCCTCAGATATCTGAAGGTGTCGTAGATCTCGTAGACCGTCGCTCCACCGTAAGCGAAATTATAGACATCGTCCCGGCCAAGCTCCTGCCAGTACCTGTCCTGCAACGCGCGCGCTCGGCTATCCCCAAGGATCACCGTCGGTGCCTTGATCCGAGGATATTCCATCATCTTGTAGAGCGGGTAATGCGCCTTGACGCTGATCTCCTTCTTGTCGAGATCGAGTTCGACAAGACGATTGTGGTCGAATGCGTCGACGACGGCATTGAAGGCAATCGGTGCCAGCGCGATCATTGCCGTGACGGCCATCGCAGCGGTATACAGTTTCGGGATAGGTCTCATGGCATAGCCCCTGGATTTGTTTCCTGTCTCTTGAGAACAAGAACCGGGCCAATCGATATTCTTTAATAAAACGCATATAAATCAAAAGCTTAATTTTGAATTCTCAATTTGAGAACGTGAACCCATTTCGATTTTGGAAAAACCGGTTTGCAAAATCGGAAGCTGCCCGACCGCCTCAGGTCGATGCAGTCAAACCAAGCAGATACGAGATCATCCGGGTGCTCGGTGGATCGATGAGGCCCGCCATCAGGCAAACGGCAAGGAACAGGATCGTGACGTATAAAAGCGTCAGATAGCTTGCCATCCAGTTCTGCAACGTGGCGACAAATCCGTCACCGTCGCCCGCGCGTTGATCGCCCCGGTTCGACCAGCGTTGCTTGGACAGCCTGAAGATACAGTAGACCTTCACCGATGCGTTGATGAGCTGGTTAAAGTAGAGAATGAAGGGATAGCTGAGATCAACCTTGCGCGCATACTGGAACAGAAACAGGGACAGCAGCATCCGCGTGATACATATGAAAACGACGTAACCGAAAACATAGTGTGGGTCATAGAGGACAGAGGTGCTCACGGCCAAAACCGGGCTTACAAGCATGGTCCACATGGACATTCTCTGATCGAGCAGGCACCACCATATAAAAAACGGCATGCGGTGCGGTCCGAGCGCAAGTGCTCTTGTGCCATTCCGCAGCATGTTGCCCGACCAACGGCGGAAGTTCTGCACCATCCGGTCCATGCCGGATCCCTCGATCACCTCGACGGTATAGCCCATCGCGTCCGGTACGTAGAGCATGCGGCACCCTGACTGCAGCATGTAGTACCAGGTACTCTTGTCGTCACCGGACAGAAACCGGAATTTGCCCCAGAGCCAGTGCTCGAGGTGGTCGGCCTCAAGCAGACGTATGAATTTCAGTTTCACCAGATGATTGGCCCGAAAGACCGACATGCGGCCTGTCAAGGTCAGGACCCTGCCGGACAGGGAATGGGATTGCATGGCAAGACGACGCTGGGCGAAACGCATTGTCAGCCAGTTGGCGATCCATCGGGGACCGATGCACAGAACTTCCTCGTCCGTGGTACAGGCCTGCAGATCTGGATAAAGCTTGAACAGCGGCAGACAGGCTCCGACGGCGTTTGGCGCGAGAATGAAATCGCCATCCATGAAGATGATGAGATCGTCCTTTTCGACATTGCCGCGACTCATGGCACGCAGAACCAAACCGATCGCGAGCCGTTTGCCCGGCTGGTTTTGCCGCACAACGTGAAGGGTGACATCCAGGTCAGACCATTCGCGAAGAAGAAGGCTGGAAATCAGCTCCTCATCGGAGCGGTCGCCGGAACCAAGCCAGATCGTGCCCGGAACGCCGGCGTCCTTGATCTCACGGCAAATCGAACGGATCACCTTTTCGGTTATATCGCGGTGTTCCTTGTAGGTGGTCATCATGAAATGAAGGTGCCTGGGACGCCAGCCGTCTTCCCAGACCTTTTTCCCGGCGTCGCGCATGGACGGGTAGACAAAACGGCCGTAGATCCAGGCGCGGACCGCGTGGGTGAACCACCATCCGTAGCGCCAGATACCAAGCAGACCGATCACAAGGGTGATTTCCCTGGTCGACGGACTGAAGAAGACGTTTTCGAAAACGGTGAGCCCAATGAAGCAGAGACCGAAATAGAGCGTGATCTGAAAGAGCGCCCAAGGGGTCCATTTCGCCCACCCCTTTGGCTGGTGCATGATCTCGTCGACCTTGTAGGGGAGCGATGATTTTTCCTGTCCCATCACAATCCCCTTGTCAGCTGCTGCAGTGTCCTGAACACCAGATTGTTTCGATGGCGTTCGAAATAGACCGTGACAGGGGTGCCGCTCGACGGCAGGTCCCCTTCCGCCGGTCGCAGTGTGACCTGCGCTGAGCGACCATCCGGCGACCGGAAGCGATGTGTTTCCGTCACCTCGTCGACAAAACCCGCGGTTCTGTCGATCTCCATCACTTCGGCTGACATCCAACGGTTTTCCGTCGGCACATAAAGAGATGCCTTACTTCCCCTGCGCACCTGAAGCACTTCCTCCTGGGTCAGGAAGGCCCTGATTTCTTCCGCACCGGTTTCTTCGAAAACCAACAACGGAGCACCCTGTTTGACTGCGTTCCCCCGGGCAACCTCAACCGAGATCAACCTACCGTCGGTCGGTGCAAGTACTTCTTGTTCCGTCTCTAGCGCGCCAAGATCCTCGACAAGGCGTTGCTGATAGTCCTCTTCGGTCTTGAGGCGGGCAACCCTTGCTTCCATTTCGGCGAGCCGTCCTGCGAAGGCATTGCCGGTGAAAAGACGGATGCTGTTGCCGCCGTCGATGAGTTCTTTCAGTTCCTGAATATGGATTTGCTTCCGGGCGAGATCGGAATCAACCGATTTCAGGGACAATTCCGCTGTCTCAACTTCGTCTGTGAGAATGAGGCCCTTCGCAGCCAGTGCGCGCACGCGATCAAGCTTGAGGCTTGCATTTTCCTTGGCAAGTGCAAGCCCGGCAAGCTGTGATTCCGCCTGGCGAACATTGTTCTTCGCAACAAGTGCATATCCTTCCGCGCGCCTTCTTTCCTCTTCGACGAGAGCCTGTCTTTCCGCCAGTTCGGCACGCGTGGAAGCAAGCTCGGATTTTGCCCGGCGGAGCGTGTCCTGCCGATCAGTGTTCTCCAGCACGGCCAGCAAGCTTCCTGCTGTCACGAGGGCGCCCGTTCGCTGCGGCAGATCCACAATGCGGCCGGCGACAGGCGCCGTGACCGTCGATCGGTCCGCCGTCACGACGGCAGATTCAACCTCAAGCCGGAAAAGGGTCGCAAAAGCATAGACGCCCACATAGCCGAAGACCGCAGCTCCCAGGGCAACATAGAAAAGTGTCATGACGATCTGCCTGAGCGGCCATCTGCGAACCGGCAAAGCCTCGACTGGATTGGGATCCGGTTTTGTCGGAACCGGTGTGACCGGAGTGTCGATCCGCACAATCGTGTCTGCAACATCGGTCATCTTGCCGCGGACGAGGTCTTCCACAAAATGCTGCATCAGGGCAGCTTCACGCTCACCAAGCTGCACGAACCTGAAGGCAACCTCACCGCCGGCCTCATCCAGGCGAACAACTTCCGCTTCGGCCTGGAGTGTTATGTTGAACCCCTGAAAAGGAAGTGTGCACAAAAGCGTGTGGCAGGATCCCATTTCCGGAAGATCACGAAACGCACCTGCGATCCGGCACCCGCCAAGACCCCAGTCGACAGCATCGAAAGACTGCGCCCCCATGGCAACGCGCATGGGCGCCGTTACCCTGTAGTGCAGCCTCTGGCTGGGTCTTTCGTGAATGATTTCCACGTTGCGGTTCCTGCTGTTGCGTCGACAGCAGACCCTTTGCAACACGAATGCCAAGTGCTCAGCACAGTTAACGGCGAGAATTCAGATTCAGGAAATCGCTCTAACTTACTGATTTTCATTATTTTTCAAAAACAAGCTAATTGAAACTCACACCAGGTTTGCAAAATGGGAAAACCTTCGAGACTTTCCGAGACCGGAGATCTTCCCATTTTGCAAAGGTTACGGTTTTCGCTCAGGCGTAAACCGGGCGGCGGTTTTTCCATCCGCAACCCGGTTTGCCAGTTCAGTTTTCAGTTTTCAGAAGATGAAGCAGTCACTGTCGTAAAGAAACTGGACAGACTGATCTCCTACCCCCTGCAAGGTGCAGATGTCCTGATAGGTTCCGTCACCTCCCAGATCGACCGATAGATGCGTATCGCCGTTCGACGCCGTTGTCTGAAGCTTGTCCAGAAACGTCTCATCACTATCGCTGCCTGCAAGGTGGCTGAAGTCCAAGAGATCGGTGCCGACAATGAAATCGGTGATGATATCGAGACCACTCAGATCGTAGCTGCGGAAAATGAAGGTATCCACGCCAGTTCCGCCAGTCAGGGTGTCACTGCCACCCAGGCTTCGGATTGCGTCATTGCCTGCACCGCCATCAATGACATTGACGCCCGACGTACCTTTCAAAATATCATTGCCGGATCCGGACCTGATATTGTCGATGAAATGCAATGTGTCTGTCCCGATCTCCAGGCCATGCGCCTTCTTGTTGTGGAGAAGGATAGACAGATCGACGTCATAGGCTGTGTAGTCGACGGTGTCGTTGCCACGGCCACCATGCATATAGTCGTTTCCGGCGTCTCCGAAGAACGTGTCATCGTCATGACCGCCATAGAGCCTGTCGTTGTTGTGGCCGCCGCGAAGTTCGTCATTTCCGGCACCACCCTTGAGGGTGTCTTCGCCGTAACCACCCAGCATCACGTCGTCTCCGGAACCGCCGATGATCACGTCATCGTCGTTCCCGCCATCCAGCGTGTCGTTTCCGGTTCCACCATTCAGAGTGTCATTGCCGCTTTCTCCGTAAAGCGTGTCGTCTCCATTGTTGCCGTTCAGTTCGTCACTCTGCTGGCCCCCAAAGAGCGTGTCATTACCGGAATTGCCGTAAAGCGTATCCTCGCCCGAGTCTCCGTACAGGTGGTCGTTGCCACTGCCGCCATGCAACTCGTCATTGCCGTTGTTCCCATAGAGCCAGTCATCGCCGGATCGACCGTGAAGCTCGTCGGCACCGGCACCACCATGCAGAAAGTCATTGTCGGTGCGTTCGATAACCGGCGTGTCTCCTCCGTTGCCGGGGTCAGGATCGGTGCCACCGGAAGCCGTGTTGTAGTGGGCGTTCAGGACAAGGGCATTGGCAAGGCCGATGTCGACGGTGAAAACACTGTCGTCGAAGTCGCGGTCTCCCCCGTTGAAAAGATCCTCAAAACCCAGGGTCAAGGTTCCTGCATCGGTTTTCAGAACGCCGGTCGTGTGCAGGAGATTGTCCGGATTCAGGTTGACCGTGTCGCCGTGGGCGGACGTGTGATAGGGGTCATATTGAACGAGCGTCTTCGTGCCGTCCGACGCAATATGGTAGAGCCGCGGGCTGTCACTGGTGAGCGATGCTTGCGAGCCATCGGCATTCTGGAACTCGAGAGTTCCGTTTTCCAGGTCGAGATGCGAGTAGCCGCCATTTCGGCTATAGCCGTTGGAAACGATAAAAAATGCGATTCGATCGCCGGCGCCGACATCGAGAAATTCGCGCGATTCCCCCTGGATCAGATTGCCGCCGCTGCCTTGCAGCGATGCATTCGGCCAGATGAATTCAACGTCCGTGATCGTGCCATCTTCCGTGATCTTGTAGTATCCGAAGGTATTGCGGTAACCCGCTGTTTCGCCTTCAAAAACCACGGAAACCGGATGGTCGTCAGTAATTTCGACAGAGGTCACCTGGACCAGGCTCGGACCACCCGATCCAAAGAGGATGTCGTTGCCATTGTTGCCGTAGAGCGTGTCGTCTCCCGTTCCGCCCCAGATTTCGTCGTTGCCGTTCCGGCCGGTCAGGAGATCGTCACCGAAACGTCCTGACATGACGTCAGAATGTTTCGATCCGTTCAGTACATCATCTTCATTGGTCCCGATGACAGGACGTGTTGCGGGTAAGCTTGGCATTGTCTTGCACTCCTAATACTGATGCGCGACTGCGCAAATCAGCGGAGGCATTGCAGTAAACGGGCCATTAACCCTGGAGCGAAACAACGAATTTTACTTATATTTTTCAGATAGTTGCTGATTTCCGAAAAATTGAATTCGCCAGATCTTTCGAAAAAGCGACGAAGTTTTTTTATTTTGCAATGTCTATTTTGATAGTTGCAGAGCTCAGGCAGTTGTTGGTTCAGTCGAACCAGTTCCAACTCAAAAACACGATTTCAAGAGTGACCGGCCCAGCGTTCCCTGCCCATCGAACCAACCGGCTTTGACGCAACCACACAGACCGGTGTCAAATCTTAGCCAGGTCGAAATGCCGTTCCATGGCGTCTCTCTTTCTTGGTCACGAACTGTGACTGCGACTTGATCGCGGCCCGATCTCAAACTGATCGTCATTCACTGTCAAACCCGATCTCCCGGGCCGCATGTTGCGGGAAGCCAGGACCTCCCGCAACTCAGGATCATTCAATGGCACCTGCTTCGCGGTAGTAGCGTTCCGCACCCGGATGCAGCTCCATCAGGCCGCGCTTGGAAGCCGCAAACTTGACGTCCAGCGCCTTTGCCCAGGGAGCTTGCGACGTGACCTGCTCCAGGTTGTCCCAGAAGGTTTTCGTGATCTGGTAGACAGTTTCCTCGTCAACATCGGCGCGGACACCGATACCGACTGCGGTGTCAAAGGACATCACAGCTTCCTCGTTGGTCTGACCGTCATACATTCCCGAAGGGACTTCAGCGCGATAGCGCCATTTGCCAAGCCACTTGTCGACTTCTTCGCCCTCGTCGCTCTCCGGTCCGATGAAACGCAGGTTCTCCGTTTCGGTGAACTGGATGAACTGCCCGCACGGATCGAGGCAGCCATTCACATAGACGTCGATCTTGCCATCTAGAAACGCCTGAAATCCGGTCTGCCAGTTGGCCTTGATGGCGTCATAGTCCTCGCCGACCACAAGACCGGTGGTTGCCTCCACCCATCCGCGCGCCGCGTTGTAGGCACCACCGCCCTGGGGCCCAAGAAACACGGATGCACCCTCGATGTCGTCGAGTACCTGAATGTCGCTGTCGCCGCGAACCGTGAAGTGATACTGGCCGTACGGGAACCACATCAGCAGCTTGTAGTTCTTGGCAAGCTCAGGTGCTTCCGGCTCATTGGCATACATGGCCTTGCCTGCAGACATCAGGTTGTAGATGACGGGGCTGGTCATCGACAAATCGAGATTGCCGCGCGCGACTTCCATCATGTGCAGCGTCGCGGCGCCACCACCCGAGACCTCGATTTCGACATTGTCCAGATTGTCCGTCACGATATTGGCAAAGGTCGCCATGGTGATTGCCTGACCGAGACTTGGCGCGATCGTCGCCATCTTCAGTGTTTCCTGTGCCTGGACCGGCGTTGCCCAGATCATGGCTGCACTTGCAGCAATTGCCAGTTTCCGCATACGATTTCCTCCCTGAAAAAATGCGTTTTGATTGTGTTCAGGCCGATTTTGCATCGACCGGTGACGGGTCTCCTCCCAGAAACCTGTGTCCAATGACGAGGCCAATTCCCGCAAAGAGTGCCGTTCCGGCGATCGCCATGTTCGGGATCAGCAGGGCGATACCGGCAGCGCTCCTCAAGATCCGTTCCAAGATGTTGAGTCGGTTCTTTTCAAATCCCGTGACAGCCGAGGTCAACAGCCACATGGCAAGCGTGAAGGCAAAGAGGATCCAGCCAAGATCCAGCCAGGTCACGCTGGAAATATCGATCATCGCCTTCGATGTCGGCACCTCGCCGCCGAACCAGCCAAACAGGACCTGGAGCTTGTAGAGAACGGCCGGGTGATAGACAAAAACGAAGGGAATGATGAACCCGGCCAAGGCAAGCCGGGCGGCCTGAAAGCCTGTGCGCACCGGATCGGCACCGGCAATCGGTGCGGCTGCGAAGGCAGCAAGTGCGACGGGTGGTGTCACGGTCGAGATAACCGCGAAGAAAACCACGAAGAGGTGCAATGTCAGCGGAGCTATGCCGACCGCATCGATGCCGGAGCTGAGCGCGATGACGATGATGAAATAGGTTGCACCCGGCGGCAGTCCCATTCCCAGGACAATGGCGCCAAGGGCAACAACCACCAGCGTTCCGAAGAGTGGCCCGTCTGCAAGCTGTGCGAGCAGCAGAGACAGACGGCCGCTGAAACCCGACACCTGGATGAGGCCGACGATCAGGCCGATGGCCGTGACAATGACGATGATCGAGGCGGACATGCGACCGGCACTGACAAACGCCCTGTACAGCCTTTCCCGCGAGCGGAAGCCGCGGAACAGGACCAGCGCGGACGCAAGCGCAACGATGAAGCCGTAGAAACCCGCCTTGGGAACCGAAGGCTGGGCGAACAGGAAATAGCTCAGCACACCGAGTGGCAGGACAAAGACGAGACATTGGACACGTTCTGCACCCGTGAGTTTCGGACGTTCATCTGCCGGCAACGGGCCAACCCCCTGGCGACGCGCTTCAAAATAGACCGTCAGGAATGTGCCAAGGTAGAAGAAAATTGCCGGAATGATTGCCGCGATCACGATGTACCGGTACTCAAGTCCGATCTGACCGGCGACGAAGAACGCCACAACGCCCATCACGGGTGGCATCACCTGCCCGCCGGTTGACGCCGCCGCTTCCACTGCCGCGGCAAATGCAGGCTTGAAGCCAGAGCGCTTGATGACAGGGATAGTCATCACTCCGGTCGAAACAACATTGGAAATCGCAGCCCCGCTCAAGGTGCCGAAGAGCGCGGAACTTGCAACTGCTGCATGTGCGGCACCGCCAGTGAGCCCGCCTGTCAGCCGATTGGCGATCTTCATGAGGAGATCCCCTGCTCCGCTTGCCATCAAAACTGCGCCAAAGACGATAAATATCAGGACGTTGCCGGAAACAACCTGCAGGGGTTGCCCGAACATACCACCCGTCTGCGACCAGAAATTCAGCACCATGGAGCGCATGCTTTGTGCCAGCGTCGCCTCCGATCCGGCAAGAATACCGGTCCATTCCGGCAGCCAGCCACGCACGAAAAAGTAAATGATCCAGAAGAGGCAGAACCCGACAATGAACGTGCCGAAATTGCGCCAGGTCAGATAAAGCACCAGCGCGGTTGCAATCGGAAACAGAACAAAATCAAGCGGCCGTGCGGCGGGCAAGGCCCCACCGTCCACGGCAAACAGGTTCGCGACCCAAATACAGAACACAAGGCTCGACAGGGTGGCCAGGACCCAATTCACCCATGGCCGGATTCCGGTCAGGCTGAGAAAGGAAATTGCAAACGCAAACAGGATCGGCAACCCAAGGATCAGGCCGGTCGGCAGCAGAAACGTGCGCTCAAAAGACCGGAATCCGCCACCGAGCCAGTGTTCGCGCGCAAGTAACCGCTGTTGACGACGCGACAGCTCATCGAACCCGGGAGTGGTGACCTCGATCACCCAGCGTACGAATTCCGACAAGGGACCCGAGGCAGCATAAACCAGTATCACCAGCGCGAAGACAAAGGCCAGAAGATCGGCAACGCGTTGTTCAACACGGACCGGTGTCATCTGTTCGTCTCCCCGCCGCGAAGTCTGCGCGCGTGCCAGAGATAGGTGTTTCGGGCCGTCGCGTTGATCTCGTCCTCTGCGATGGTTTCCATTGTCTCCGCCTTGAGCAGCTCTACCGGTTCGCCAAGGGCAATCAGGTGGTCACATAGTTCCAGGCGCCACTGCGGGTCGATTGTTGAACGTGCCGCTGCCGTCAAGGCTTCGACACCGCCGGCGAGATCCGCCATGTGCCTCGCTCGTTCAGCTGATGAGAGCGTCCCGAGTGTTGTCGGATTGCCGTTATACCAGCCGAGCGTTCCGCTAGCGAAGGCGCGGGCTGACCAGCTCGCCCTGCCGTAGAATTCACCAAGCCAGGGCTTTGAAGCGATGTCATCGGGAAGGCGAAGTTCCGATACGATGTCATCCATGGACTGACCCTTGTCCATGCCCTCGGCGGTATGACGCATCACGTGCAGGATCGCCCGACGTGTTGTACTCAGTACCTCCCGCACCTTGTCCTTGCCGAATACCGGCATCGTGTGCCCCGGTGCCAGAACAGCCGCACCGAGCTGTTCAAGCAGCTCCAGGCTGTCCGCCCAGGCGGCAAAGTCGCGGTACGGCGTGCCTCGAATGGCATAGAGATTTGGAAAGGCATGATACCAGTTGTCTCCGGGGATCAGAACGCCGGCCTCTTCCAGCCAGACGGCCATGTGATCCTCCGTCTCGCCAGGTGCCATGATGAGCCTCGCCCTGACCCCGTCGAGATCGATATCCTGATCGTCTTCTATCAACTGTGTTGGCGGCAAAAACCCGCCCCCCAGCCCCTCCATCGGACGATCACCTGGACCGCACCCGAGAGAAATACGTTCTTCAGGAGAAAGCCCGATGCCGAACTGTGCTGCTGTTCTGCGGTTCAGGGCTTTGTGGGGTGCGATCTTGTTACCGTCCTGCCCGACCAGGTCCGATTGGAATTTTGCATTCGCGATCACCGGACACACGCGACCTTCTGCGAAAATGGCAGCGCCGGATATATGATCCCGATGACTGTGGGTGTAGATGATCCGGCCGACAGGCTTGCCGGTCCTTTTGCGAATTTCATCGAGCACGTTCTTCGCAGCGCCGGTGCTCTCCGACGTGTCGACCACAGTCAGAGATGAAGCCCCCTCGATGACGTGTTGCGTCGATGCCGCATAACCGACGGCGGTCCACATGCCGGGTGCCAACTCGACAATCGACTTGCGGAACTGGATCTCATTGTGATGGAGCAGATCAGCATTGGGCATGGTTCAGCCTCCCGTATGCTTCTGCGGCGCCGGTCCGCGATAGTGTTCTGTCAATTCATCGGGAACTTCCGAACCATCCACCAGAAACGGCAGAATACCTTTCCTGATGGACCTTCCCCGCATTCCCTTTATGTCATCGTCTGAGCGCGTTACCCTTTGAGCACACCGCCGCCCCCATTCGGCCAGCATTGCATAAAGCCTGTCGATTTCTGCCTGATGACCTGTTTCCTTTGCCAGGTCGTGGAACTCATCGGGGTCGTGTTTCAGGTCGAAAAGCATCGGCCGGAAGCCGCCTTCGGCATGCATGAGCTTGTAGCGACCATCGAACACCATGAAGAGACGGCAATCCCTGGGTTCCAGCCCCAGTTTCACCGCTTGAGGGGTCGGTGAAAAGTCAAACTCGGAAACGGCGAATTCACGCCATTCCGGTTTTTCGCCGTGAAGCCACGGCAGAAGCGAACGACCCTCAAGAATATGATCCGGCACCTTGCCTCCGGCGGCCTCCACGAAGGTTGGCGCGAGATCTATGGATTCAACGAGAGCATCGCATGTCGTTCCACGCGTTCCGTCCGCTTCCGGGCGCGGATCATAGACGATCATCGGGATCTTGACCGAAGGATCGTGGAACAGATCCTTTTCGCCTAGCCAGTGGTCACCGAGATAGTCACCGTGATCAGATGTCAGGACGATCATCGTGTCTTTCAGGCGGCCGGTTTTCTCAAGGTGATCCAGCAGGACACCAAGCTGATCATCGCACTGTTTTATCAGGCCCATATAGGCGGGGATGACCTTTTGCCTGACGTCGTCCCTTTGAAAGGCACTGGAGATCCGATTTTCCATGTAGGCGGCATAAACCGGATGCGGATCGTCCCGTTCGACCTCGTGCCGGCTGGCGGCCGGAACATGGTTCAGACCGTACATATCGTGATAGGGAGCGGGAACGATATAGGGCCAGTGTGGCTTGATATAGCTGACATGGGCGCACCACGGTCCGCTCTGCGCTTCGATGAAATCGACGGTGCGCGCAGTCAACCAGGGTGTCTCGCTGTCTTTCTCGCGGATATTCGCCGGCTTGTCGGCATTGGCGAACATCCAGCCGGAGGCAATGTTCCCGTCTTCATTTATTCCGGCGTTGGCGAAATCCGCCCAGGGATTCTCACCTTCATACCCTTTTGATTTCAGGTATTCGTTATAGGGCGAACGTTTCTCGTCATAGAAGCCGTCCGGGCCACTGCCCCACAGGCCGTCGTCACGGATCCAGACATCAAATCCGCATTCGACCTGACGCGCCCCGATCACGCTGTCCGGTGCCAGCCCAAGACGCTTCATGCCTTCCTTGTCGGCTTTCATGTGGGTTTTGCCGATCAGCCAGCAATCCATCCCGGTATCACGCAGGTGGTCGCCAAGTGTGTGCTCGCCCACACGCAAGGGAAAGCCGTTCCAGGCAGCACCATGGGAAGAAACATATCTGCCGGTGTAAAAGCTCATCCGGCTGGCGCCACAGATTGGCGACTGAACATAGGCATTGGTGAAGCGCACGCCCATCGCTGCGACACGATCGAAATTCGGCGTGTGCAGATGCGGATGTCCGGCGCAGCTTAGATAGTCAAACCGCAGCTGGTCATACATGATGAAAAGAATATTCAAGCGCGGATTTCTCCACTTTTTGCCGACCAGATTGACCGGCTCCCTCCCGCGGGCAATGCCCGTTTGTCAGAGAAGTATTGCCCTTCCTTTTCGAGTTGTCTAATCTTCAGTCCGCTAGGCGGACCGATGTAACGATGACCGAAAATCCTCGAAACGAGCGTGTCAGATCCCTTGAACGGGGGCTGGAAATCATCGAATTCCTGTCACGCCGCACACGGTCGTCCCTGGCTGATCTGCGCCAGGCAACCGGCTATTCCAATGCTACACTGTTGAGGCTGCTCGCCAGCCTGCAGCACCGGGGCTGGGTCCGGCGCAACATCGTGGAGGGCCAGTACGAACTCTCGCATTCTATCGGCAAGGTGTTGGGCGAAAATGCTCGCGCGCATCCGCTCGCGGAACTTGCCGGCCCCATTCTTCTGGATCTCAAGGGACGGCGGACGGGTCTGCCGTCCGACCTGAATGCCGTGACAGGTCCGGGACGCATTGAAATCATTGAAAGTACGCGCTTGCGCGGTCCCATGGCCCCGACCCGCACCGCGCTCGGCATTCGTCCGTCGATGGTATTGTCTGCACACGGCCGCGCCATCCTCGCCTTTTCGCCCGAACCTGTCGCGGAAAAACACCTTGAGAGCCTCAAGAACTTCGCCGGCAAGGAAGAACTTCGCATGATTGAAGGCGGCTTTCTGGCAACTGAAATCGCCGAAACACGCAAGCGCGGCTTCGGATTGCGCGAAGCCGCCTACTGGCAGGCGCCATTTGACCCCGGTCCCGAACTAGGTGCCATGGCGGTGCCGATCATTTCCAGTTCGGGCGTTCACGGGTCCATCAGCATCTTGTGGATGGTCGACGACATGAACATCGACGAAGTGCTGGCCTTCGGATGCCTGGACGACCTTCAAAAGGCAGCACGAAGGGTGGCGGAGGTGCTGGATCGGGAGCGGATCAAGGCACCGGATATTTTGTCGATGTAACTTTGCTTCTTGTGTCGTTGTTTTGCGCAGAAATTCACCTAGTTTTTAACGCCCTCAGCTTTTCCAATATCTTAAATGCCGAACGTTTAACCCTGAACAAAACGCACGAAAGAAATCCAAAAAAAAGAAAGAAATATAGAATATTGTATATATACCAAACTAGTGGCTTTGGAATAGTTAGCACTACCATAATCATTAGTGAAAACGCCGGCACAATAACGAAATAAAAATATTTTCTTTTCGGATCCGAGTATTTAAGCGCAACTTCCTCAATACTCGTAAAGTATGTTTTTATGGAGCTCATCGCGCGTTTCCCTGCCACCACCGCACCAATTTAATATTAGCGCTTGCAAGGGCAACACCCAAGCCACAAACGACCTCAACTAGTGGATCTCCAGTAGAAGGTTGAAACACTTTCCGTTCGCTCAAAAGTCCAGCTTGTCGCTCACCGACATCGCGCTCATGCCGCCATCGATGGTTACGTCCTGGCCCTTGATCCAACCGCTTTCCGGCGAGGCCAGAAAGACGATCACCTCGGCGACTTCCTCCGGCAGGCCGGGCCGGCCGGCGCGCGCCACGTTTTTCACCATCCTATCTCCGAAGGCTGCGGCGAAGTCCTGCAAGATGCCGGTGCTGACGGCGGCCGGGCTGACGGAGTTCATTCTGAGGCCCCTTGCAATCATGTTTTCGGTTTCGGCCATGGTCATGACGATCACCGCCTCTTTGGAAAGATTGTAGGCCCGCGTCGCGTCAATGTCTCTTTCGCTGATGAACGCCGGAAGTCCATCCGGCTGGAGAGACATCAATGCCTTGACCTCCTCAAGGTTATCCCGCCACATTGCCCCTGCCCGCGACGCCGTATTGACGATCGCAGCACCTGTTTCCAGCTTGTCCAGCATGCCGTCCATCAAACTGCGCAACCCGAACCAGTTCACCTGAATGATTTCCTCTTCCAGCCCGTCGCGCGGCGGCAGTCCGGCATTGTTGATGAGCGCATCAAAAGATCCGGAAGCAGCTTCGACCGCCGACCGGATCGAAACCGGATTGCCCAGATCCGTCTTGATCCACTCCGCCACAGAAACCTGTGGCTCGGTGATGTCGAACGCTGTTACCTCGTGCCCGAGCTCCGCCAGCTTCCTGGCAACTTCGGCCCCGATCCCCGACGAGCCTCCGGTCAAAGCCACGCGCATCTCAATCCTCCCCTATCCTGTCTCGACCTAGACCTTCCTGCCAATCGCCGCTCGCGTCAAACGCGAACAACTTTCAGCCTGGTCTTCAAGTCCGTCCGGCAGAAGGCATGCAGGAAACAGGTTTGCTCGGAGATATCGAGCATTTCCTGGGCCGTCTCATCGCTTTCCGATGTTTCCAGATAGACATGGGTTTCGATCGGATCGGCTTCGCCGGCCCGACCCGTGCCGCCAGAGGCGCCACCAAGGGAGAAATGCGTGTCCTGAACGATACGATAGTCCGGCAGGTCCAGCTTGAGCATCGAAACGAAGCGTCCGAACTGGGTCATGAAGCAAAAGCCTATTCCCGCGCTGATCAGCGTGTTGGCATCCGGTGCCCGGCCGTCTTCGGCGCTCAGGAAACGAAAGCTCGTTCCATGGGGCGAATAAAGCATCTGCTGGATGTCCTTGATGCCGTCAGGCCTGAGTTCGGCAATCGCGCCCGGGTTCAAACGCCGGTTCTGTTCATCGGCAAGACTGGATGCCGCCGCAGCCGTTCCAAGCGCCACGTCCTTTTTCGGCGTCATCCCAACCGGCTCCACCAGCATGAATGAAGACGCCTCTGCCCGGCTTTTGGCGAAATGGTTACCCGGATCGGGAAAGAGGTCTCCCTCCAGTTCCGCAACCTTCGCAGTTGGCAGTTCGACACCGTTCCTGCCGAGCTTAAACAGGCTTTCCAGTTTGCCTCGCATCAGGCCGTTGAGAGGCGAGGCATGGATCGCGTTCATCAGGAAGGTGTTGAGCGCACCATTCTCCAGGTCGCAATCGATCTCCACGCGCAATTCCACCGGTTCGGCGCCGCCCACCATGGTGCGCTTCGGCATGGACCCTTTCATGGTGTAGAAATTGTCCTGGATCAGCTTGAGTTTCCTGATCTCGACCTCTTGCATGTCGGCAAGCGCACAAATCTCGTTCATGTAGCTGGCAATCATGCCTGTGGTCAGAAAGGCCAGCGGGCAAGGTGCTTCATCGTGACCGCTCAGATAAGGGCCCTCATCGGAAACCAGACGCCAGGTGTCACCGGTTTTAGCGGATCTGACGAGCGCCTCCTTCTGAAACCCGGACAGTGAGCGTACCCAGGTGCGAAGCGCATCGCCCTTACGGTTCTCCGGCGCATTGATGCCAACTTCGACCGCATTCGACACCTTGAAAAACGGCGCCAGGCTGCTTTCACCTATGACGTTCTCGCCAAGTTTTGCCATGTCATTCATCTCCCGAATATCTGTCTTTTTCCGATCCCGCCAGGGTCGACGGGATCATTGCGGTCGCTCGGGCAGGAACCCGGCAGGAGCCGATATGGAATGTGGTTCGGCGAAAGCCAGCGCACCGTCATATCCGAGGTTCCGGCCAATGCCAGACTGTTTGAAACCGCCGAACGGTCCGCGCCCGTCCTGTGCCATCGGCCCGTGGCCGTTCAGATAGGTGTAACCGGCCTCCAGCCGCCGGGCGATGCGCACCGCGCGATCCGCATCGGAGGTCCAGACGGACGAGCACAGGCCGAACTCACTGTCATTTGCCGCAGCGACGGCTTCGTCTTCTGTGCGGAACTTCATGATCGGCAGACAGGGGCCGAACTGTTCCTCGCAGACCATCTTGAGCGAAGGATCAGCGTCGTAGACAAGTGCCGGCTTCTGGAAATAGCCACCACCATTGTAAAGATCCTCGTCCGGCACCTGGCCGCATTCCTTCAGATCTGCGCCCCTTGCCCGTGCCTCCGCGATCATGTCCCTGACGATCTTCAGCTGGCGCGGATTGTTGACAGGTCCCATGGTGGTCTCGGGCTCAAGACCGTCGCCAACAATGGCCCGCTCACAGGCCGCGGTAAAACCGTCGACGACTTCATCGTAACGACTTGCGTGAACATACATCCGTTTCAGGGCCATGCAGATCTGGCCGGAGGACCCGAACGCACCCCAGTACATCTTGTTGAATGCTTCTTCATTCAACTCCGCATCCTCCAGGATCAGGGCCGCATCGTTGCCCCCCAGTTCAAGCGTGACGGGCGTGATGTTTTCGGCGGCCACTTTCATAACGTGTCGTCCAATGCCGACGGACCCCGTGAAGTTGACCAGTCGCACCAGCGGGTGGCCGGTCAGCGTGTCACCAATCTGTCCGGCATCACCGGTGATGATGTTCAGGACGCCCGGCGGCAGCAGTCTGGCGATGATCTGCAGAGTAAGTACCGGTGCCATTGCGCTGTCTTCCGAGGGTTTCACCACCACGGTGTTGCCGGTTACCAGCGCTTGCGGAAGTTTGGCGCCAAGGATCGACAACGGCCAGTTCCAGGGAACGATCAACGCGGCAACACCGCGCGGCTGCCGGGTGATGATGGTATCGAATTTCGGGCCGACATCCGCCGGTCCGAGTTCCTCGTCGACCGCCATGCGTTCACCATAGGCAGCCGCCTGGAGGAAACGGTCGCCAAGGCGGCTCATTTCCAACAGTGTCTCGCGCGCGATCTTTCCGTGTTCACGGGTAAAAAGGCGAGAGCGATACTTGACGTCTTCCTGATCCGCCACCAGAGCCGAGGCAATATCGCGCAACCTTCGTGCCCGTTCCTCAAATCCAAGGGCTGCCCAGGCCGGAAACGCTGCATGCGCCGCCTCGACGGCTTCATTCATATCCTCTCGAGTTGCCGCTGCTGCATGACCGACAAGCTCCGAGGGTCTGGCAGGGTTGAACAGATCATAGACAGCGCCGCCCGAAGCCGGGCGCACCTTCCCGTTTATGAAGATGCCCGTGGTTATCTCCTGGTCCATGTTGTTCATGATCTTGTCCTCAGAACTTTCCCTGGTTGTTCCATTCCTCGGGTGCGAGGATCTTTTCGGTGACGTCCCAATGCTCGACGATCCGGCCTTCTTGCAGCCGGAAGATGTCGAAGACGCAATAGTGGCTCCTGCCCATCTGCATGTGGCTGAGGGTCACGACGAAATTGCCCTGGCCAATCAGCTTGTGAACTTTCCAGTAGCGCATGGTTTCGCCGCGCGCCGCCAGATCCGACACCAGCCCTGCAAGCCCATCGAGTCCGTCGGCCGCATCGGGATTGTGTTGCAGATACTCGTTCGCGGAAATGAAGTCGGCAGCGCGCGCAAAATCACCATTGATCAGACACGCGTCGCAAAAGGATCGTACGAGGGCCTTGTTGGCTTCGGTCCTGTGCAGATCCTCGATCCTTGTGGTGCCATCCGTCATCGTGCGGCCCGACTTCGTCCTTGTTTCGAACGTCTGGATGACGTCCCAGTGCTCAACAACCCTGTCGGTCTCGTCGGTGTCGAACAAATCGCCTGTCACCCATTTGCTCTCACCATTGTTGAGGCTCTGAAAAACGTGAAGGAAGACAAAGGATCCGTCCTCAATGGCGCGGATCACTTCGATCTGGCGTACCGGGTTGCGCTCGAGGAACGGACCGAAGAATTCAGCAAAACCCTTCTGTCCATCGCCAACTCCTGTCGAATGCTGCGTATAGCGGGCACCGGTGTGCGCGTTGAGCGCCTCCCAGACCTTCCCATCCCGGATGCCGTCGAGATACAGTCCCTTTGCGTGATGAACCTTGTTGGTGCCTGACAGCGAATGCATGATGGAAGCCTCAAAACTGGTGAATATTGCTCAGGATATGGCCGGACATGCCACCGTCGACCGTCAGGTTTGCACCGCAGAACCATTTTGCATGTTCGCTCAGTGCAAAGGCGACGACAGGTGCCACATCCTGTGGTCTCCCCGGCCGGTCCATGTGCTTGCGATCTTCCTTCGCCCGCTCGCCCAACGTTTGAAGAAAGTCCCCCAGGATCGGCGTGTCGACCGGGCCCGGGCTGATGCAGTTCATCGTTATGTTTCGGTCGCGCCAGGTCCATCGGTTCTGCATTGTCCAGACAATCAGAGCTTCCTTTGACAGAAAATAGGAACGGCCACCCTCGGCATTATCGAGACCTTCGGCCCGGCAAAAGCCGGCGACATCGTCATCAAGCGACACTTTCATCGCCCGTTTGACCTGATCGACCGCATTGGGCCAACCGAACCCTGCCAGGGATGCCAGGTTTGCGATCGATGCTCCGTCCGCGAGCTTGGGTACGATCGCGAGCGTCAAGCGCTGCAATCCGTAGAAATTGACTTTCAGAACTGCTTCGGCTGCCCGGGTTGGCGGTACACCGGCAATATTGGCCAGTCCATCCGCCCCCTCGGGCAGCTCTGCGACAAGGGTGTCAATTGACGCAGGATCTCCCAGGTCTGCCTCGAAAAACCGATCGGCGTTGCCTGTTGGATCGCGATCGACGCCGATGACGGTTGCGCCCTGCTCCTTCAGCAATCGGCAAGTCTCTGCTCCGATACCTGACGCTGCCCCTGTTACGATAAACGTCTTGCCGTTGTTCATGAAAATTCTCCCAAGGTCAGCCCACCATCGTCTGCGGCAGGAAAATTGCGATTTGAGGAAACAGTGCGAGCAGCAGCAGCATGAAGGCCATGGCGAACCAAAACGGCCAGATGCCCCTGAAAATCTGCCCCATGGGAACGCCAGGGGCGATGGACTTTACGACGAAGACATTGAGGCCGACCGGCGGTGAGATCATGCCCATCTCCAGCACGATCACCACGACAATCCCGAACCAGATCATCTTCATATCCGCCATGGAAGGGTCAAAACCAAATTCCAGGGCGGCGATGATCGGAAGCACGACCGGGATCGTCAGCACCAGCATGGCAATGCCTTCCAGAAACATGCCGAGAAACATGTAGATGAGGATGATGATCAGGAGGATACCGTAGTCGCCAATGGGGAGCGACGTCATCAGGCTCACCAGTTGTCCGGGCAGTTCGGTGATCGACATGAAGGGGATGAAGATGAATGCACCGATAATGATCAGAAATACGGTCGCGGATGCCTTCACGGTCTGAAGTGTCACTTCACGCAGCGCTGCAACAGTGAGAGACCGCCGCCACAAAGCGACCAACAGCGTGAGAAATGCGCCCACCGATGAGGCTTCGACGGGCGTGAAGAAACCCGTGTACATGCCTCCGATCGTGAGCCCGACAACGGCGACGAACGGCAAGGCGGCAATCGTTGCTGACCGTCGCTCGGACCAGCTGGAGCGTGGTCCCGGTGGCCCGGCTTCGGGGCGACGCAGGACGGTTGCGTAAATAGCGCCGATGAACAGAAGCGTCATCAGAATGCCCGGTATGACGCCCGCCATGAACAGGCGGCCAATGCTCTGTTCCGTCAGCACCGCATAGATGATCATGCCGCCAGAGGGCGGGATCAGAAACCCGAGCGTTCCACCTGCCGCGACCGAACCGGTCGCAAGACTATCCGAATAGTTGAATTTCTTCATTTCCGGGAGCGCAACCCGCCCCATGGTGATGGCGGCTGCAAGGGACGATCCGGAAAGTGCAGCGAATCCTGCACAAGCCGCAATTGTCGCGGACGCCAGACCGCCCTTCATGTGTCCCATCCATCGATAGGCCGCCTTGAACAGATCGGCGGACATACCCGACACCCCGGCAAGGTTTCCCATCAGGACGAACATGGGAATGACCAGAAGGTTGTAATTGGAAGCCGCTTCAAAGGTTTCGCCGGACAGATTGGACATGGCCGTCTTGAAACCCCGTGCCCACGCCTGGTCCGGGCCCATGCCAAGCAGGAGGAAACGATTTGCAGTTGCGACAATCGTGCCGACGACACCAACCAGGATCATTGCAAGCGCCACGGGAAACCGGAGCGCCAGAAGGACAAACAGGAACAGGAGGCCGAACACTCCGAGCATGGTCATGCTGATCACAGGTCTGCCCCCAAAGCGATTTGCCGGATCTTGCCGCACAGCACGAGTTGAATTGCGTCGCTGGCCAGAACGAGCGCATAAACGGCAACGCAGATGGCCAGAAGGTAGTAAAAGGGTTCGTAGGAGATCAGCAGCTGCTGGGTCGTCTCTCCGAATTTCGTCGCCTTCCCGCCTGCTTTGACAAGCTCATAGGACATGAGGAGCATCAGAGCGCCGGCGACAAGACGCAGACCCAACATCGACCAACGGGCAAAGCCGGGAGACATCCGACTTTCCATAACCTCGATTTCAATATGAGCGCCGCAGCGGCCACCAAAAGGAATGGCAATTGCGACGAGGATCACCAGCGACAGGATCATAAGGTCTTCAGCACCCCGGACCGGTGCATTCATGACCTTGCGCATGACCAGCACGTTCCAGGTTCCGAACAGCGTCATGAAGGCGAGCATGACACCCCCCATGATGAGCGCGAGCCAAACCAGCAGCTTGTCCAAAGCCTTGATCCACATCAGATCGGGCACGATGCATCTCCATCCTGGAACGGCGGCCAAAGGCCGCCCGTGCCATCACTTGTTGATCGCGTTGTAGATATCTTCGGCATTGTCGATGCCGCGATCGGCATAATCGGCGAAAATTGCCTTCATGCCTTCGGCCACGGCCGCATCCATCTTTTCCCGTTCTTCGTCGGCAACCGAGACCCAGCTGACTTTTTCCATTTGCGGTGCGGACTTCATGATCTCGAGCGAACGCTCGTCTGCACCATGAAAGCTCCGGGCACCCATCATCGAGAAAGTCTCGCCGGCGAGGTCGTCGATGATGGCCCTGTGCTCATCGGAGAGTTCCAGATAGCGTTCCTTGTTCATCGCGACAAAAAACACGGCAAACTGAACCGGTACATTCTCGATGAAGTGGCTTGAAACGTCCCAGAAGTTCCACGGCGGTGTCATGTTGTTGTAAGTGGCCGTCGTGCTGTCGATGGTTCCGGTGCTCAGTCCGGTATACATCTCCGTGACGGGCATCTGCACCGGCACTGCTCCCAAGGCTTCGACAAGTGGTGTCGTCATCGCCGCATAGGGCACCATTTTCGTTCCTGCCAGGGATGCGAGCGTCGAATAGTCCCCCGTTGCGGCCCACGCATTTCCAGCCACAGTGAACACACCAAGAAGTTTCACGTCCTCGTATTCGTCAGCCAGATGCTCGTCGTATACCGACAGGAGACGTTCCGTGGCCTCCAGTGCAGTTGTTGCCTTGCCCGGCGGAATGATCAACATCGTCTTCGGGAAGATGGCGGGCGTGTAGGCCTGCAGCCCAAAGGTAATATCCGCAACGCCTTCGACGGCGCGCTTGTATTGTTGCACCGGCCCTGCGCCAAGCTGGCCTGCCGGGTAGACCTTGATCGTGAGCGTCCCGCCCGAACGCTTGTCGACTTCCTCCCCGAACCATTTGAACAGGACTGAATTCGTGTGATGTTGCGGCGGTACAAAATTCGCGACGGAAAGCTCCTCCGCAGAAACGGCAAGCGGCATCATCGACACGAGCGCAATTGCGGCCGCGCCAAGCAGCGATTTCGATTTCATGGCTTCCTCCCAGAATGTTCCGCGGAAGATATGCGAAATTGGACATCGAAACCATTCATGACTATTCATAATAGATATGAGCAAAATCGATTTTCATAATCTGGACGGCCAGATCCTGCGCACTTTCCTCGCGATCCTGGAAGAGTCATCCGTCTCTCGCGCAGCGGAACGCCTGGAGGTAACGCAGTCAGCGGTGAGCCACACGCTGTCAAAACTTCGACTGATCCTGGGTGACCCGCTTTTTGTCAGATCTGGGCAGGGTCTGACCCCGACGGAGACAGCGCTTTCGCTGAAGGGACCCGTGCGCCAGGTTCTGGACAGTCTCAAATCCTTGACGGAACAACGACCGTTCGATCCCAGATCGGAGGACATGCACTTCGTCGTGGCGGCGAATGATATGCAAAGAGACCTGCTGTTTCCGCAACTGGTGAGAGACGCGCTGCGGGACGGGGTGAATTTGTCGCTCGAGTTCAAACCTTCAGGTGTTCCGAGCGTCTCCCTGTTACGGGACGCCCGCTGCGACCTCCTGCTGACACCAATTCCGCCCGATGCGCCGGACATGATCCAGTTCAAGCTGTTTTCGGGCGAGATGATGTGCTTTTTCGATGGCAGCTGCACCCGCCCGCCAACCTCCGTCGAGGATTACCTGGCTGCCCGACACGTGACGGTCCAGTTCGTCCTGGGTGGCGGTTCGAACGATGTTCTGAGGGCTCCGGATCTGCCTTACATCCCCAAACCGACTGTAACGGTTTCGAATTTTTCCGGAATTACACCATTTGTCCGTGGTACATCGATGCTCGCTACCGAATTGGAGTTCATGCACAGGACGTCCCTTCGTAATCTTGATATGGCGCCCCTGCCATTCGTGACCGAATCCTTGAACGTCTTCATGGTCTGGCACGAGCGGTCCACCAACGACCCCGCTCACAGATGGTTGCGGGAAGCGGTTACCGCGTGTTCGCGCGCTCTTGTTTTCTGAGGCTACGGATGTTTCCCGGATCTTGCCAAAACGTATGGTCGCATTCTTCCGATTTTCGGGGAAAACCGGATACGACAACTCCCCTGCAATCAAAATATGGACACAGTGATCAGAGTCTATTGCCAGCCTGAGTTGAATTCGAGCCAACGGACGCTGCGCCATGAGCGATGTCGGACACGCAGGCATACACCGGTTCGTGGCGGAGCGAATTTCCTGGGTTATAGCCGTTTGGGTGCATGTGCTGGTATTTGCGATGCTGACAAACATGGAAATGTTGGATCTGTCTGACACGAAGGTTTCCGCACCTCTCGTCGTTGACATCCTGTCTCTCCGGGAATTCCTGCAGGAAGCCTCGCCCAACCCTGCCCTGCAACCAAAATCCGTCCCGAAAGTTGCTATTGAACGCGCTGCACCATCGGGAACAGGAACACCGCTTCAAAAAACTCATGTTCCCCCGCCGAACGCTGCCTGGAACTACGCAACGTCATTTTACGCGCATGGTGTTCTCAGTGACCCCCGATCTGCCCAGGCCCGAGCGGCACTGGCAACACTCGTTGGCGGCGACCGCCTTGAGCAACTTTGTGCATTGGAAGCCATGGAACAGGTTAGACGCGCACAACCGGGCTTCCGTCCGACACGATTGGCGCCGCACGCCTTTCGAAATTCCGTGAAAAGAGCAGATGAGATTTTTGCCTCGGCAGCCGCCCTCAGAAGCAACCGCACCTGGTATGAAATTGCCTACAGGTGCCAGCTTTCAGCGAATGGTGCCGAAATCATCGGTTTCGAATTCGCGCTTGGCGAACCGATAGACCGCTCGCTGTGGGATGAGCACGGTCTTGCACCTGTGCACTGACGCCTCAAAGGGAAGAGAACCGCCGAAATACAAAACGCGGCAGGAGTACAATCTCCGCCGCGTCAGATAAAATCTACAGGTTCAGGTGCCGTTTGGCCGGCAGCCTCGTACCTTGTCAATGCATCGACAGCCATTCACGTGCTGTGCGCTGCGCCTCGGCAATCTGAGACGGGCTCATTTCACCGGAAATCTCCTTGCGGTACTGAGCAGCATTCTTGTTGCCCTTCAAAGCGGCGATGTTGAACCACTTGTGTGCCGTGATCAGATCAGTTTCGCCGTTGCGGCCGCAGGCGCTGTCCAGCCCCATCTGAAACAGGATGTCGGCGGTGACGGGCTTTTCACCCATGGCGGCCATATCAGCCGAGTGTATTTCAAAACGAGCCATTTCGCTCCCCTTTCGTCCTCTGTTAGACTTCCCCAGAAACGTAAGCTTTCGTGCAGCTTTCCCGTTCGTTTCTTGATGTCTACTTGATCAGGACCAGTTAAATAGCTCGTAAAAAAACAGGTTTAACGCATCGAGAACAAAACTTTAAGCAAATCTGAAATTTACAGGATGGTAATCATGAGCGTACGAATTCGGCTGATATTTCAATGATATTACCCGAGAATTTGACAAGGCACATAAACACTCTATTCACCAAGCTGAGCGTTTCAGTCTTTTTCTCAGATACATCCAACCGCAGATCTTCCAACAATCCGGGGCCGCAAACATGTCAGCGCAGACGATTGTCTTTCTTCACGGCACCAACGCTTCATCGTGGACCATGTCCCCGTTCCACAAATTTTTCGAGGATCATGGATATGACTGCCACAATCCGACTTATCGCTTTCACGATCTGCCGGATGGCGCGGAAAGAACAGATGCGCTGCGCGGGGCCAGCATTGCCGACTATGTTGACGATATTGCCGGGTTCATCGGAACGCTTGGGACAGAACCCATTGTTGTTGGCCATTCACTTGGTGGACTGATTGCACAATTGCTTGCATCGCGCGGCTTGATCAAGGCAGGTGTGCTGATCAACAGCAGCATCATCAACGGTACGGTGCCGACAACGGAAATGGAACGCGCACTTGGCAAGATGTTCATGTCCGCCGGGACTTTCTGGGAAGAAGTACCCGGTCAGGATTTCGATCTCCTGGCAGCTTACGGGCTGAATACAATGCCGGTCACGCAGCAACATGAAATCTGCGACCGGCTCAGCACGGAATCCGGACAGGTTCTCTTCGAGCTGTTTTTCTGGATGTATGACATGCAACAGACCACGAAGGTCACCTTCGAAAACGCTGATACCCCACTTCTGTTTTTGTCAGGCTCAGAAGACAAGGTCGTTCCTCCCTCGACGGCGAAAACGATGGCTGACAGATATGGCGATCTGGCAACCTTTGTCGAAGTCGCGGGCCGGTGTCACTACATGCAGCTTGAAAAGGGATGGGAGGAACTCGCTCAACACAGTCTGGACTGGGTTCGCCTGCTTCAGCACAAGACATGACAGGCTCACGCTTGAGGGTTACGTCATCGGCGGGCTTGCCTGCAAAGGAGAAGCCTGGATCCGTGCAGACTGAACCAGAACGATCGCCGGGCCACCGCGATTTGGCAAGACCCCGCCGCGTCCGGAAATCGCACACTGTCGCAAAATGTTTCGCCAATGCAGCGGCGTAAACACTGCTTCAATCGACCTGCTTTCACCTTCCAATGACGGAAGTTGTCAGACCAGCATCTTCTTGTAGCCAAAGTGGCTCTGATCATATCCGAGACGCAGATAGTAGTGGTGCGAGCCTTCCCGTTCCTTGTTCGATGTGAGCTGCAGCATGCAGGCATTCGCGCTTCGGGCAAGATTTTCGGCGTGATCCATCATCTGCCGACCGATGCCGTTTCCCCTCTGGTCCGGCCTTACGTGCACACTTTCGATTGTGGCGCGCGGGCGCCCCTTGAACGCAATGCCTTTGAGGAAGTGGATCTGATAAGTGCCGACCACTTCGTCTGCATCGTTGATTGCCACGTAAATATCCGCTTCGGGAGCAGTCACCAGGGCTTCAAAAGCAGGCTGATAGTCCTGCCATTCTGCAAATTCCCGTCCCTGGCGCACACTTGTAGCGCCAACATTGATGATGGCGACGATTTCGCGAAGGTGACCCGGTTCTGCCCTCACAATCCGTATCTTTGAAGTCACTTGACGTTCCCTGAATCTCCACGGCGGCCAATTGGCCTCGCCGACATTGGACCGACCATCAGGATCACCTGATCTGAACCGATAAAAATTGAATCAACTCATCTTCAATTCATGTATCAAGATTTAAGCCGCGATCCATACCCTTTCCCAAGATTTCGGCAACTCGGTGGGGTTCATGGACATGTTTGACTGGGGCGGTTGGGCAGTGGCTATCGGCAGCGGGCTGATCGGTGCGGCCCTGGTCTGGGGCCTGTCCGCATCAGCCCGGCCGACCGCGGTTCGAAAGGGACATGTCTGCTACCTGACCTATGGCTGGCCGGTCAAGTGCCTTGCCATTTCACTGGTGCCGTTCGCCATCTTGTTTGTCTATGCGATGGCGCATGCGCCTGCCAGACAGATCGCGATGGCGTTCGTCGTGACGGTCGCGTTTCTCGCGATCACCATCTTCGTCAACTATCAGATCTTCTTCGTCAAATTCGGATATGACCGGAACAAGATCTATTTCAGCAGCCCGTTTTTGAGAAACGCGAGCGTTCCCTGGGACCATCTTGAATTCGTCGGCCATTCGCATCTGGTTCAGGCCGACTACATGGAAGTCTCGGGCATCGGCCGCATCTGGTGTTCCAGCTTCCTCAACGGTTATGATGAACTTGGCCTGTTTCTGGAACGCAAGGCAGATGCACTCCTGACACCAGGCAGTTAGGCAACCGCCAAGATCTCACGGCTGAAACAGCGTTTGCCTTCGATCAGCGACACAGTTCGTCGCTCGCGTCGAGTTCCGCAACGCCCCACCAGGTCGTCCGCCATCCATGGTCTTTCCAAATGTGCGGCCAGTTGCCTGCCAGATAGGTCGCTGACAGCGGCATGACGGGACTGCCGAAAGTCACTTGCGTGTACCGGTCCACCGCGGGACTTTCGGGTTGTTTCTCGCCATCCTCCCAGACAAAGAAGCATTTTTCCCGTGGCGGCGTTCGCGCCGGGATCGCGTTGGTCACAACCCTTGCACCCGGAAACAGAACTCTCAGGTTGCCGCCCGTGTAACCGTTTTCCGCAATCAGCGTCGCCTTCTCCGCTCCCAAGGCGGCAAGCGGGCTCTTGATGTCGGCATAGGGTTTCATGTGGCGGCACTTGCCGCCGCACCAGAACCTGTCCGGCGCGACAATTCCGGGAATGCGGGCAACAAAGACCACCGCAACAACGGCAAGGATGATCGCCCCCAGCCAGCGCCATTGCTTGAGAAACCCGAAGCGCTCAAGATCCGCAAACAGATAGATCGGCAAGAGCAGCATCAGGGGATGCATGTGCCGTTCCTTGACATAGGTTGCGCCGGTGACGGCAATCATCAGCGCCGTCAGCACGATCATCGCCAGGACGGTTCGGCCACACAGGCGGGCAACATCGCCAACTTCCGGAACCACAGGCGCTTTCCTGCGAAGATATCGCGGCCAGAAAACAATGAGAAGCAGCGGCACCAGGAGAACGGAGAAACCAAGCAAACCAAATGCGAGCTTGCCCAGGCCCTGTCCGGCCCTGGCGAGGTGGGACGTCTCTGCGGCCACGCCCATCGTCTTTGACACCGAGGCAAACAGCTGAAGACCTTCCGTCATGATCCACCAGGCGTAAGGGCCATAGACGATTGCAGCAGCAACCGGAACAACCGCCAGCCCCAATATCCTGATCCGGTTCCGCCAGACGCCGTCGCTCAGCGCAGCCAGAACCAGAGCCAAAACGAAGATCGGATAGGAGTGTTTTCCCAATAGCCCGGCGCCGGCAACGGCGCCAAACAGCAGATAAAATGACAAGCGTCCTGTTTCGAGCGCCTTGATGAACAAGAACGCACTTGCGGCGCATGCCGTTGTCAGAACAACGGTATGGGTCACACCCTCGTGCAGGTTCCAGCCGAACTGGTAGTAGAGCGAATAGGAAAAGGCGCAGAGAGCTGCCAGCCGCGGATCGGACATTGCCTTGCGTGCAATCAGGAACAGAAACAGCGCCGCAATCGAGATCAGCGTGTATTTGACGAACAATGCAGCCCAGATCGTAGGACCGAATGCCTGCTGTGCGGTCCACAACACCCATTCATAAAGCGGTGGCTGACGCAGCATGTAACCGGGTTCGAGCGTTTGAACGAGAACGTTCTCGAACATGTCGTCCGTCCCCAGAACGGGCGTTGACAGAGCTCGGAGCAGGAGGTGTGACAATCCCCATAATGCGACGAGGCCCCAGACCCCAAAAGGGGTGGCGTAGAAAGGTGCGGTCTGTCGGGCAGAATTGGCGGTTGCTGTCATTCGGTCAATTGAACGCTTTCAGGTTGCCAAGCCCTTTAGCTTATTTGGCGGCACCTGCCTAGCACAGTGCTGCTGGTTTCAAGTTCGGGTAGCGTCTTGCGGGTGCATTCGGCCAAAGCCCGAATACACTCCCTCAAGCCACCTGGTCTGCGTAGCGCATGCCAGGCCGGCAAACGATCAGCCGCGATAGGTCGCCAGTTTGTACGCAGCCAGGGAAAAGAAAACACCCAGCCCTGCTTCAATCCAGCGCCTGCTCCTCCGGTAGAAGTCGACAACCGGTTGCGTCGAGAAAGTGATCGCATAGCCGAGGTGCCCGAGGACCGACATGAGCGTGCAACAAGAAATCAGCGACAGGCCAACCCAAAGCGGCGCGTTTGGTCCAAGACCCACGCCCACGATCGCGATCCAGTGGAGAGCTGCCTTCGGATTTGTCATCTGAATGGCAAGCCCCTGAAGAAACAACCTGTTTCCTTTCGCTGACCGTACCGCGACATTTCCTTCCGGTGTCGCTGCCGACCGGAAAGCCCTGTAGGCAAGCCAAAGCAGATAGATGGCGCCCAGAATCTTCAGGACGGTAATCGCATGCGCATAGGCTGCGATCAGCGCGGTCAGTCCAGCCACGGTGAGCGCCGCCCAGATGCCGGAGCCGATCCCGACGCCAAGCGCCAGCTTCACACCCGATGCCCGCCCCCGCTCCATGGACGTTCCGATGATCGCCAGGATGTTGGGTCCGATGCTGATGAAGCCGACGGAAAAAATTCCGAGCGCCAGGAGAAGGCTTGCAAGATCCGCGTTCATGACTGAGTCCAATAGTCGGCGCCTTCGCCCCGCCCTTATTGAGCGGGTCAAACACTGAAAGGATTGAAGATATCAGGCAACGATCTCGGAACTCAATCTGATTTTCACTTGATCTGACACGAAACCGTTGATGATCTGCCTGATTACTTCAACTCTCCCAAACTTCTCATCGGTTCGTTGCGCTTTCAGGCGAGACTAACTGACATCGATATTCTTTGGTCGAAGGCGGCCCAAATTGTCCAGGACTTTGACACGCTTGCCAGAGAACCCCTCATATTCCCTGGAACTCGATTTCCCGAAACGGTCTTTGACAAAGATAGTGTATCTCGGCGCAGTCGGAAGTTGGAAATATCGAGCGCGAAAAACACTGAAATCAGTTCTATGAACGCGACTTCTTACGCAAAACGCTTCGAAGCCTGTTTTGTACAGTCTCAAGGCAGCGGCGAGCGTTTTGGAGCAGTTTCCTGTCACCACTCTTCCTGCGAGAAAATCAACTTCAATGCATAGATCAGTGTTTTTGGCCGCTTCGCCGAAAATATCAGTAGAACAATGGCCGACAACGAATCCAACACCACAAGCCAGTGAATCCGCATAGTTGTGTGCCACTGCCAGGATCCGCCGATGTTTCATCTCAACTCAGAGCGGCTCTCAATCCAAAAACGACCAGGTGTCCGCCCCGTCGAAGTGGCGGTGGCCAATGGCTTCAATGGTGCCGGGACGGGCAAGACGCAGGTTGACTGCCATGCGCCCTTTTGCATCACCGGCAACGGCTTCCCAATGAGTGGTTGAACCGCAGGTTTTGCAAGTATGAAAGGCAAGCTGCCTGTCGCCCCAAACATAGCTGGTTGTTGCCCCGGGTTTCGCCGTCACCGCAATGTCCCCGACTTCACCATGGCCCCATACGGTCCCCAGACTGCGGCAGATCGAGCAGTTGCATTCCACGGCGAAGCGAGGCCGTACCTTCATCTGGTAAGTCACGGCACCGCAATGACAGGAACCGGTAATGGGCAGTTCTACGGCCGAGACTTCATTCTCACCCGCCATAACTCACTCCAGGCCGATCTTCTGTTTCAAAAGATCGTTCACTGCCTGCGGGTTGGCCTTGCCTTTGGACGCCTTCATCACCTGACCGACGAACCAGCCGACAAGGTTCGGCTTTTCCTTGGCCTGTTCAGCCTTGTCCGGATTGGCGGCGAGGATCTCGTCGACAATCGCCTCGATCGCGCCCAGGTCAGTCACCTGTTTCATACCGCGATCTTCAACGATCCGTGCCGGGTCACCGCCTTCCGTCCAGACAATTTCGAACAGATCCTTGGCGATCTTGCCTGAAATCGTTCCGGCCTTGATAAGGTCGATGATGGACCCGAGTTGACCCGCGGAAACCGGGCTGTCCGCCAGATCCGTGCCTTCCTTGTTCAAGCGGCCGAAAAGTTCGTTGATTACCCAGTTTGCGGACAGTTTGGCGTCACGCCCCTTGGCAACATCCTCAAAGAAGTCGGCAGATGCCTTTTCGACAACCAGGATATCGGCATCATACGCGGTCAGGCCGTAGTCACCGATGAAACGAGCCTTCTTGTCGTCCGGCAGCTCCGGCAGGTGGCCAGAGAGTTCATCGACAAATTCCTGGCTGAATTCGAGCGGCAGCAGGTCGGGATCCGGAAAGTAGCGGTAGTCATGCGCTTCTTCCTTGGAGCGCATGGACCGGGTTTCACCTTTCACGGAATCGAAGAGACGCGTTTCCTGATCTATTTCGCCGCCATCCTCCAGAATCGCGACCTGACGCCGGGCTTCGTATTCGATGGACTGTCCCACAAAGCGGATCGAGTTGACGTTCTTGATCTCGCAACGGGTGCCGAATTCGCCGCCGGGACGCCTGACTGAAACGTTGACGTCCGCGCGCATGGAGCCCTGGTCCATGTTGCCGTCACATGTTCCCAGGTAGCGCAGGATCGTGCGCAGCTTCGTCAGGTAGGCCTTTGCCTCGTCGGACGAACGAAGGTCCGGCTTGGACACGATTTCCATCAGCGCAACGCCAGAGCGGTTCAGATCCACGAAGGACATTGTCGGATGCTGGTCATGCAATGACTTTCCGGCGTCCTGTTCCAGGTGGAGGCGTTCAACACCGATCTCGACCTGTTCGTCCGGCATGTCGAGCAGGATCTTGCCTTCGCCGACGATCGGCTGTTTGAACTGCGAAATCTGATAACCCTGCGGCAAATCCGGGTAGAAATAGTTCTTGCGGTCGAACACGGATTTCAGATTGATAGCCGCCTTCAGCCCGAGACCGGTCCGGATCGCCTGCCTGACGCATTCCTCGTTGATCACCGGCAGCATACCTGGCATGGCGGCGTCGACGAGACTGACGTTGTTATTCGGGTCCTTGCCGAATTCGGTCGAGGCGCCGGAAAAGAGCTTGGCTTCGGAAGTCACCTGGGCATGGACTTCCATGCCGATCACGATTTCCCAATCGCCGGTCGCTCCCTTGATGAATTTCTTCGGATCGGGTGTGCGTACGTCGACAATCGTCATCTTCGTCAAAAATCCTGTTCTGTTCGATTTCGCGCGCAAAGGAGCGGTGTCAAAACGAACTCCAAGGCGCAACTACTTTGCAGACTGTTGACCTATTCGGGAATTGATTGGGCTGCAAGGTTTTCCTTGCCAAGAACTGTTTCTTTCGCACAGAGAGCTGACCCTATTGGTCAGGACCGGGGTTCTGCGCCTCGCCCGTGCGCATGATGAAGCCAATCAGAACCGCGACTGCCTGATAAAGTTCTATTGGAATTTCCTGATCGATTTCGATCTGGGACAGGGCTTCGGCCATCATCGGGTTCTGTTCGATCGGCACACCGGCTTCCTTGGCCAGCCTTTCAATCTGCTCGGCAATCGAACCAGCCCCTTTAGCCGTGACCACCGGTGCGCCTTCGTTTTCGTATTGAAGCGCGACGGCCAGCTTCTTTTCCGGCGGTTTGTTCGAACTCATTGCCTTTTCCTATGATTGCCGATCGATCAGCGCGCCGTATTTCGCCGCCGTTCTGGGCGGCAAGCCCCGGACGAGCCGAAACTCCTGCAGATCGAGTCCAGCATCGGCAAATGACGCTTCGACTGATTCACGAACGGAATTCAGGTTGTCGAAAGTTTCCTTGCGATCCACCCAAAGGCTGACAAACGTTCCGCCGCCGCGCAAACTGACGGCTGCCTCCAGAGGGCCTGTTGCCGTGAGGTCGAGTGCGAAACGAAGCCGCCAGGCCTGTTCGTCCTCATCACCTTCCTCCTGCCCACTGCCATCCCTGCCAACCTGCATTTGCATAACGGCGGTTTCCTGACCAAGCGAAAGAGGCAGTTCCAGCACGATATCCATCGGACGCGTACCCAGCTTTTGCCGTTCGTCGCCCGCAAGACCCGAGTTGACCAGTTGCGTCATCCGCATTCGGGCAAGCGCAGCGTCGGTTTCCTTCAGCAATGACTGCAGGTTCTGCGGAGCCGCACCTGTCCAGAATCCGCTTGCGGCTTGTTGCGCCTGCGCTTGGGGTGGGCCTTGCAATGTCGGTACAGAGGGCTGGCTGGCAGGCCGGGTCACCTGGCCCTTGCTACCAAATTGCTGCAGGATCGATCTGAAGGAGAGCAGAACGGACTTGAGATCCCCCTGGCCAGCCGAACTCCCCTGACCGGGAAGTACAAGATTTGCCTCCCTGAACTGCCCCGAGTGGCGAACTGCTTGTTGAAGGCCGGCAGCCGTCGGTTTCTGTACAGTGTTCAGCCTCAATCCGAGGATCTGCTGCATTGCCTTGACCACAGGATCAGGCAGCGACACCTGCCCGCTTGCCTGTGCGGACATCAGACTTCCAACCTGTGCGAACAGATTTCCAAGACCCGATTGTTGCTCGCCGAGTGGCTGCATCAGCTGACGCGCAATTTCCCTAACCGGTGCCTGAGTGCTCGACGCTGCAACGTTGGTCGGAGCACTTTCCCGACTATTGCTCGTCAAACCGGCGGGTTGATAAGGCTGGTTTTGAGCAACACGCAAACCTTCCCCTGCCTGCAACTGTCCCTGCAGCTTGGCTCCCGTCGCCCCGGATGTAATTGCGGCAGCGGAAACCGGTCCTATAGGCGCCTGAGCAATGCCGCTGACAGTTGGGCCTGCAATGTTCGGGGAAGCCGCGCTTTGGGTCGTCACGCCGGGTTGCGCCGTCAACGGTCCGGGTGGAGCCGCCAGTCGACCGGGCAATTGTCCGGGTAACGATGGCAAGGGGCCAGTTGCTGACTGGCCTGCAACAGTGCCGGTCGCAATCGTCCCGCCCCCCAGCGCAATACTCCCCCGCGCAACACTCCCTTGCGCAACATTCCCTTGCGCAATACTCCCTTGCGTAACGCTTCCGGGCGTAATGCTTCCTGGAGAAGCAGGTTGCGCTGTCGTCGTGCCTGTGGAAACCGGCGCCGTGGGGGGCACAGGACCGCGTGAAGCGGCAGGGCTTACTTGCCCTTTGGCTATGACTGTATCAGTGCCTGCTGAAGGTTGCGCAAGCAGTGGCTTGATTACCTGGCTCGAAGGGCCTGAAATCGATACAGCTGATGCGGTAACAGGTCCGGACGAAATGGGTATCGCCGGAGACGCGGGTGCCGTTGAGGTTGCCGGCGCGGTCGGCGCCGGTGCCGGCCCTGTGTTTCCGGTTTGCGGCAGCGCTGTAGAATTTCCTGGCAACGGTGCTGGAACAGAACCCGAGACCCGGGGGAGATTGCCGGCAGCGGGCAGATCAATTGGCGATCCACCCGCATTGACAGTGACCTGTGCAGGTTGCAGCGGTGCAGTGCTTTTTGCAGGAGTTCCGGCCAGACCTGGTGGAATGAAAGATCCGCCCGGTCTGAAACCTTCGGTGCGAGGAGCGACTTGCGTTTGTGCCGGCTGAACAGGCGTTGTTTGCGTGGATCCGGAGTGGACCGGTGCCTGACCAGTCGGCAATTGCAAGGCCCGCCCCCCGGTTTGCTCGGCAGTGGCCTGAAATACAGGTCCTGCCGCTCGCGGGGCCTGCGCATTGGCCTGTGGCACCTGTGAGGCTTGTGGGGCTTGTGGGGCTTGTGGGGCTTGTGGGGCTTGTGGGGCTTGTGGGGCTTGAGTGGAATTTGAAGCAACTGGAGCGGTTCGAGCCCGTGCCACGTTCGGCTGCGTTTGAAGGATACCCGCGGCTTCACTTTTTAGCTGCCCTGCAACGATTCCGGGTTGCGGAACCTTCTGGGGCTGGGGTTGAGGTTGGGGCCGGATCTGAGGTTGCGGCTGTTGCGGCAGTTGACCTTGAAGCTGCGGCGGATTTTGAGGCTGCGGCTGAAAACCAGGCTGCGGAACGGGTTGAGGTTGGGCCTGAGGTTTCACCTGAGCGCCGCTGCCGTCAAGACCTTGAGGGGGAACAGTCGTGATCTGAATGGCAGGGTTCTGTCTGCTACCTGTCACGGTAACAACCACTTCCGTACCCGGCGGCAGCGGTGTCCGGACCCGCAAGTCGATCTTGGCATCGGCAGTCGCCAGGCGCACGACACCACCCGGCAGATTGGTTTCCACCTTTGCTTTCAATTCAAGACCAGGCTCAAGCCTCTGTGATCCCACGGCAATTCCGGGACCCAGCGTCAGCGGTTGAGCGCTTACTGTTTCGACCATCGCACTGCCTCACGCAATCGCGGAACTGCAGAATCATAGACTTACAGTATGGCCGGTTTCTTAAGCTGTGCCCAGACTTGACCCTGATCAATGCCAACTTGAATTCAACAGCCCATCCTTGAGGTGAATCTGACAGGAGATGGCAGCCCGGCAAAGCAATGCCCTGACGACCGACCGGAGCCAATTTCAACGTCAGTCCTGAAGAAGGAGAAACAGCTTGAACTGGATGGATCGCCTCAATGAGCGTGCGGAACTGATGGGTCGAATGCTCGATGCGATCGGTGCCATGAAGAACATGCCGACCGGAATTCACTCGAATGCAGCCATACGATCGGCAGCCGTGCGCTGTATCAATTGCCGGAATACCGAGGCCTGCAAACAGTGGCTTTCCGATCACCCGGATGGTGCAACTCACCCGATGAAGAACTGTCCCAACGCAGAACTCTTCAACAGTTGGCTGGAAGACTGATCTTCTTCATGGATTGGCAGTCAGGTTTTGTTGCGTTGCCTGTTCAGCCAGAATGCCAGGCTGCCGGCCAGAACACCACCAACGAAGCGAAACGGAAACATCGCCAGGGCACCCGCGTCCTGTGAGATCAGCTGCGGCAATTGCAACATGCCAACTGCAGCTTCCAGGATCAGCGAAAGTGCCGCGGCGGCAAACCCGGCAATCCAGAGTTTTTGAGCTCCATCGGCCCGCCATCCCAGATAACCGCCGATGACAAGCGCGAACGGGTTTAGGAGTCCGGACATCCCGAAGAGATCAAACCAGGTATCAGATAGCATTTCCATACCCCCTCTTATCGCTGGCTCCACTGAAATGCGAGACAAAATCTGCCTTGCATCACGCCGATTGCGCCAGAGAGATTATTCTAGTTGGTCAAAATAAACTTTTCTAAACGGTCAAATATCATTGCCATGATGCTGATTGCCGTGAATAAATCGTCGAACAATCGACCGACACTGCAGTGAGATAAATCTCGGTTCACCTACATATTCTCTGTTTTACTCTTCCGGTCCTTGTGTTATCTTTCCTACTGAACCTTATTTTATGTCCGATGAACTTCGGACACTATTGTTTGTAAGTTTTTATCATGACCGTTGCCTCACCCGCACCATCCGACGATCCCACTATCGAAGCCTTGGGTAAAACCGACCGCAGGCTTGCGATCTTATGTGGTCACTGTGGCCGTTTCCGTTACATGAACGGTGCCCGGTTCTCGCAAAACCAGAAAGTTTCCGCCCTGAGCGAAACTCTTTCCTGCGGATTGTGCGGATCAGAAGATGTCACTGCAATAGCAGTTTCAAGACATCCCGAAAATGGCTACTGGCCAGCTGAACGCAGCTGAATGACCTCATCACCACGGGTGAAACCAATCCGCAACACCTTGGCCTGAACCGTCTCGATTCGGCTAGGCCACGTTTCTGCAGGTATTGTCAGTTCTTCAACTCCATGATACCCGGCGCCACAGAATTTGAGAGGATTTATGTCCGGATCACAAGAGTCCCGGTAATCCCCGGCTGAAAACAGTCGGGTCATGCAACACGGCGCGGCATGCGATCTGCTGCAGCGACTGGATTCTTGCATTCAGATTCAGGTTCTCAAAGACATCGATGGACATATCAAAAGCCGAGCAGCGGGTCTTGCACCTGCTCGCACAAGGTGGCTGTATTCTCGTGGAAAAGAACGAGGCAGGCCGCATCACCAAACAGGAAACGATCACACGGGATGGCTGGTACTGGGGAGGCTGCTCTCTACGGCTGTTTCGTAAACTCAAATACAAACGCCTGATTGCGTCACGAAACAGTGGTCCCTACAGGATTACACCGCTGGGACTGCGAAGGGTCCGGTCCCAGCTTGACAATCGTTGACGTTTTTCAAACCAGACCAAGAAAAGAAGGCGCGCCGAAAATCGGCGCGTTTTCTGTTCATGTGGTGTGACGGAATCCGCCTGTTGCAGCCGTCTAGGCTTCAACAATATCCGGTTTGTCGCCAAGCAGATAGCGCGGTCCTCGCCCATGGCGGGATGCGGCGTCGCCAGCGTTATAGAGCCTGCAGGATTTCATCGAAAGACAGCCGCAGCCTATACAGGCATCCAGCTTGTCCCTGAGCGCGGTCATCCGTTCGATGCGTTCATCGAGATGTTTCCGAAACTCTCTGCTTATCCGGGTCCAGTCCGCCTTGTTCGGAGCCCTTCCTTCCGGAAGTCCGGCCAGCTGCCGTGATATTTCCGAAATCGTGAAGCCGAATTCCTGAGCCACAAGCACAAAGGACAAACGCCGGATGTCGGCCCTGAGGAAGCGCCTTTGCCCACCGCTGTTTCGGACGGGATGAACCAGACCCTTTTCCTCGTAGAAGCGGATCGCTGATACGGACAGCCCTGTCCTTTCCGACAACTCTCCGATCGAGAGGAGGTCACTACCCTTCATAACCCTGTTCAAAATATTCTCATTTTTGCTCTTGACCTCAAGTTTACTTGAGGAATTATGTCAGGTGTCCAGAAGGATTGAAACCTTGAAAGGACACTGCGATGAGCACCCCGTTTCTGGAACATGTAAATGTGACCGTTCGCGATCCGGAAGCAATGGCAAAACGCCTGGAAGACTGGTTCGGCTGGAAAGTGCGCTGGAAAGGCGCGGCGCTCAACGGTGGGACGACCTATCACATCGGCAACGAGACAAGTTACATAGCCGCGTACAGCCCGTCTCACAACACGACACCGGTCAACGGCACGAGCTATAGCCATCATGGCGGCCTCAACCATATTGCGGTCGTCGTCGATGACCTTGATGCCACCGAAGAGCGCATCAAGGCCGGCGGTTACAAGACCCACAATCATCAGGACTACGAACCCGGTCGCCGCTTTTACTTCGATGATGACGACGGCATCGAATTCGAAATCGTCAGTTACGCCGACTAACAAGCACCAAAACGCAGGACCGTGACTGGCAGTCACGATCCTGCGTTGAAAATTATCGAGGGCTGACAGAGGCGACGGCCAGATTTTGGCGTTTTCTTCTGAAACACTCCGGACAATTGCAACGCCACCTTGTGTGGCAGCGCTACCGGAACGAGCATTTTACGTTCCGGTCAGCAGTCGGGAGGGACGGATGAGGCTCGTGAGAAACGAAGAGGTCGCCTGGACCAATGGTTCAGGCTACAGGAAGAAAATACTCCTTCGGGACAAGGAGGTTAACCTGGAAGGCGGGCTTGTGCAGCTGGTTGAAATACCACCCCACACACAGGTGAATGATCATTTCCACAAGTCCTGCACCGAAGTGTTTCATGTCATATCCGGGAAAGGCGTTTTCTGGATCGATGACAACCGGATAGACCTGGAACCGGGGCAAACACTGACCTGTGAACCATTGGAAGTTCACAGGACGGAGAACCCTTTCGATTATCCCTTTACCTATATTGTCTTTAAAACGAACGCTGTCGAAAATGACCTGTTCTGGTGCGATCAGTAAAAACTGCTTCACACTTACTCGTTTCGGCACCAACCCTGAAGAAACGCCAAAAATCACGCGAATGACAGAAGCCATCCGCGCTGCTTCGATTGTGCTCAGTGACCGGTGAGCACCAACGCGGTAATCGGGTATCTCAGTGCCTGGCCACGGATCATGATCGCATGGACAATGCCGACGGTGTCGACAACATGCAGGAAGACAAACTCACCCGTGCCCAGGTTCTCGTCCGACGACAACTTCTCGTGATTGCTTGTATAGGCGTTTACCGAACAGCTCGCACCGGGAGGCAACTTGTCCAGCCCGCCCTCGTAGAGCGGTTCGAGGATCGCCGTGACAGTGCCCTGCTTGCCTGAAGTCTGTGACGCATCGAAAAGCTGACTTCCTGCGGTCACCTGCCCGGAGGCGATTGCGTTCTGCACATCCGTTACGACCAGGGGTATGATCGTAAAAGGGACTGCAGGGCAAAGGCTTCCGCGACCATGCCGGTCTTCATGACCTGGGCTTCGATCTGGCTGAAACCGGCGACGATGCGCTCCTGCTGGGAGTCTGCCGGAATCAGGACGCCAGCCGGCCGCATCAGCGGGTTCACGATATCCCCTGGGCGCAGGACGAACTGACTGACGGTTCCGTCAACACCGGCATAAACGGTCATCTTGGACAGCTCGACTTCCGCTTCCTGTTCTCGTGCTCGCGCACTCTCCAGAGTTGCGGGCAAGGCCACATTGATCTTCGTTTCCACCAGATCCTTGTTGGCCTGTGCCGCAGCCAGGGCACCTTGACGTGCATCTACCGTGGTCTGAAGCTTTTCGATATCCCGCTCGCTGACCACATTCGCATTCCGCTGGAACAGTTCCTGTTTCGTATCGAGTTCGTCCTGGGCCTGCTTGAGCGAGGCTTCCGCTTGCTCGACTTCAGCATTTGCAACGGCAAGCTCGCTTTGAGCGAGCGCAATCTCGCCCTCGATTTCAACAATTTGCTGCTTTGCCGTGGTGACATCGGCTTCCTGGCGGCTGCTGTCCAGTTTGAAGAGTGGATCGCCTGCCTTGACCTCCGTATCAAGCGACAGCGGCATGAAGACCTCTGCAACCCGCCCCGAGCCCTCAGGCAGGATAGGAAGCACGCGGAACGTTGACACAGCGCTCGTCGAGGAAGGATGGAAATAGAATATCAGCGTAATCAGCGAAATCGTGAGCATCAGGCAGGAGACGATGCCGTAACGCAGTTCGTACCAGACCGAATAAAGCGTTATCTCATGGCCTATGCGCTTGCCCTGGACGTAACGTCGGAACAGATAGTCGGGAAGGAGCGTGACCATGGAACAGAAAAGGGTCTCAAACATCTATCCTGCCTCCCCTCACGCTTTTTCTGTGTTCTGCGAGGGCGACCCCGGCTCGGCGATCTGAATTTCTTCCGCTCCGCTTTCAGGAAACTGCCCGTTATCGTCCGGATCCGCCGGGAACTCGGGCTCATCATCAATCGGATCCACCGACTCTACATTTTTTCCGTCATATTTCCGCGCAATTCTGCTTGCCGAGTTCGCGATCGTCTCAAGTGGCGACATGAAATCGGGCAGCTGGACAAACGCCAGCACAAGAGCAGCAACCCAGAATATCTGATTGTGGGTGAAGAGAGCCAGCAATCCCAGGACCGCAACAAGCTCGAACTGAATTCTGCCATGCTTGTGCGCCAGCCGCTCGGGCAGTGAATGAAGGTACAGATAGAACGTCCCCAAGAGCAAAACAATCACAATGAGGAAGATCAGAACCGTCAACATCATCTGGTCGCTGCCGTCTGCCTTTGGAAGAAAAAAAGGCAGGTGATGAGGCGCAAGCTCGTGCATTTTCTCAGTCATCTTCAAATCCGTAAAATATCCGCGTCGAAGACAACCTGTGCCAGGATCAAGTTGGCGTCAAACAAAAAGGAATTTGGTTGCACTGTTAGCTGAATTGCAGGCGCGGGAAAACACCTGGACCGGATTTCACCGGTTCGAAAATTTCTTGGCAATCGTGAACAACGAGAGCCGGCCCGCTCACGCTAGCGCGGCGCCATTCGGATAGCACCGTCCAGACGAATGGTTTCCCCGTTCAGCATGTCGTTCTCGCAAATCGATCGGACGAGTTGGGCAAACTCATTTGCTTTCCCGAGACGGGACGGAAACGGCACTTGCTGGCCCAACGAGTCCTGCACTTCCTGCGACAAGCCGAGCAGCATCGGCGTTTCAAAAATGCCGGGAGCGATCGTCATCACCCGGATGCCGGATTTCGAAAGATCCCGGGCTACGGGGAGCGTCATGCCGGCAACACCGGCCTTCGACGCAGCATAGGCAACCTGTCCAATCTGACCGTCGAAAGCTGCAACGGACGCCGTTGAGACAATCACACCGCGGCCGCCATCCGGCGTCACCGGATCAAGAGTGGCCATGCCGGTGGATGCAATGGAAAGGCAGCGGAACGAGCCGACCAGATTGACCGCCACGACCTTTTCAAACATATCCATCGGGTGCGGTTCACCCCGGGATGTCGTCTTGGCTACCGGGGCAATGCCGGCACAATTGACGAGGATCCGTTCCTGTCCATGGGCGCTGCGCGCCCGTTCAAATCCAGCTTGGACACTGGCCTGGCTGGTAACGTCCACATCCGCGAAGACGCCGCCGATATCAAAGGCAGTTTCCTGGCCCCGTTCAGGGTTTCGGTCGAATATTGTTACTCTGACGCCCGCCCCGGCCAGCATCCTTGCTGTAGCCGCGCCCAATCCCGACGCACCGCCGGTCACGATCGCCGATAAGGCTGAGTCCAGATTCAAGGGAACCTCCTTTGGAGTCCAATTCCATGATTCTATTATGTTAATTCACTCAAATTGACGATAACGTCAATTTTTCGACAAAGTGGCGAAGAATTGGCTGTCGGTCAAGCGTATTCATGTCGTCAGCGGCATCTTTTTAACGCAGTGACGAATTTCCCTGTCCTTGCGATGCGGTTCTCACTGGTCGACCAAAACCACAAGATCAACTGGCCTAAGCATGCCGGCCACCTCCACATGCGGCCGGGTTTCAACGGGTTTGGCAACATAGCCTTGCGCAATGGCGAGATCCCAGGTGGCCTGATCTGTCAGCGACGCGGATTTTTGCGCCTTGTTCGCGTCTTCCAGCTTGGCGGCGCGATTGACGGCATCGCCGATCACCGTAAACTCGAGCCTGTTTTTAGAACCGATAACACCTACCGTTACTGTTCCGGCCGAAACGGCTGTGCCGATCCGCAGCCGTCCTGGCCACCCGACATCACGAAAGCGTTGCTGCTCGTTGGCAACACAATCCACGAGCTTTTCGGCGGCTCTCAGCGCATCGGCTGCATAGGAATCCGACGGGTGAACGGCGCCGAAGGTGGCAAGTATGCCGTCGCCCAGAAACTTGTCCACGCGACCACCTTCCTGATTGATGACCTCAACAGCAAGATTCTGGTACTCGGCCAGAACGGACAGAACACTTTCGGGTGGCAAGGCAGCAGAGGTTGATGTGAACGAACGTATGTCGGCATAAAGGATCGCCGCCTCCCGCAGGCTCCCCTCGCCGGCCTCAAGCGAGGTATCTGCATCCGTTATTGACGCAGCAACCTCGGGAGCAAAAAAACGGCGCAGGTCCTTTGCTGCAGCCTGATCGCGGGTTGCCTCGAACAACATTGACCGCCCCCTGTAAAGCGCAACGGACAATATGATGGTCACGGCAAAGATGACCATGGTCTTGTCGAGCTCCGCGCCTATCAGGATCGAGTTTCCGGTCAGATACTCGACATAGTTTCGCGTCACCCGCATGGAATCCATGTCCGCAAAGGCGGCGTAGAACACCAGCCCAAGCCAGCCGGCAACGGCAACTATTCCTGTTGTCAGAACAAAACGCGGATCAAACCTGAGCGCTCTCAGCCCAATAAAGATGAACACATACATCAGCGTTGGTGTTTTCAGGTAAAAGGCCGGGTGCTGATCATACTGGATATGGAAAGAGAAGATCAGGCCAACGAGGAGAGCCATATCGACACCGATCGATATGAGCAAATACCACTGGGGCAACTCGAACCGATACGAAAGCGCAAGACGCAAGACCGTGAACAGAAAGTAGGCGCCCAGTGCAATCGGCACAAAATTGAAGCCCGCCGTGCCTTCCGCCCTGGGGGCGATCGCGTAAAGCGAGGAAAAGAACAGAACAAGCCCCAGCTGCACCCAACTGATCAGGCGCTCGGAGGAATCTTCGCGTGCACGGATTTCCGCACGGACCCGGTCAGGCAAACCTGTTTCCGGTGGTCCGCCCTGGAGTATGTAGCGAAGGGATTGGGTAATTGAGCTCATAACGGTCCAATATCAAATTGTGACCGGAGTTTCTCCCTTCGGCAGGTAATACGCAACAAGGTGCGCGTGAAAGTGACCGTTCGTGAAGGTGGAGGGTCTACCGGCCTGACAGGAGCCCGAGCTGTTCGATCCTGTGAACGAGTTCACGCTGCCTGTGACATCCGGTTTTTGACAGGGCCGCTTTGATCTGGTTGCGCACGGTGTGGATGCTGACATCCCGTTCCGCCGCGATTTCGCCTGGTGTCAGTCCTTCTGAAAGCAGGAGCGCGGACTCTGCTTCCGCCTTGCTCAAGGACAGGGATTTCTGTAATCTTTTCAGAGTTGTCGGCCGGTTACAAACCGGCTTGAAAGCCAGAACCGTCGCCAAGCCGGAACCTGTTACAAAGGTTCCGAAAGGTGACTTGTCCAGATCTCCCAGACGCATCCCCATTGTTCGGCAGATCCATTCCTGCCCGTCCCTGTCGTAAAGTCTGACATTCTTGAACATATTCGGATTGTCGCTTGCCTGGACACGAACATGAGAAAGAAATTGCGTTTGAGCCTTTCCGGAGCGGAATTTCAGGCGGCGTACCAGGTCACTGCCAATCAATTTCCCGCATGCAATCAGATTTTCAGCTCCCTGACACGCGTAGTGGATCATCATCGCCGAATCCACGACAACGATGGCCGTCCCCGCTCCGAGCAGATGTCGTTCTGCCGCCCATTTCTCAAACTTCAACCCCGTGATCATGCGATTGATTTCAAGTGACTGGCGAATGATCGGCGCCAGACTTGCACAAAGCCGCAGCCAGTCGCCTTCATGCTTTTCCTTGTCCTTCGCGCGCATGTTGCCGCCTAGCAGGAACATGCGATCGGAATCGAAGGCAAGCATGGAGCCACCACCTGCATAGAGATCCTCAAGCGGGAGCAGGATATCCGCATAAAACTGGGTTCGTTTCAAAGTATCCGGTGCACAAAGTTCAGCACTCGAGATCACATCACCGATCCCGCACTTGGGAAAATTCACCGCAAACGGATTCCTGTCGGCGAAATACGTCTCGTAGAGTTTCAGGATTTCCGGATCATATCCGGAAGAATAGGCCAACGGAGCCGCATTGGTGGCCTTGTCGTATCCGATGAGCTGAGTACACACATGGGACGGCATCGCACCGGCAACGGCCTCAATAAACACCTGCCACTCGTCTGGATCCATTGCGGCTGCCACAGCCATATTGGACAATTGAATGTACTTTTCCGCGGTTAGGACCACACCACCCCCCAAGTGTCAGCGGCTGTTTCTTTGGTGCAGCGACGCGGCACAACCGGCCTGCAACTCATAATTTATAGCCTGATATAGTCCATTTGGATCATGCATGCGGCGCATAGTTCCAGTAAACAAGTGTTGATCGTGCAGTGCAGTTCGCTGCAGCGGCTATTTAGGTTGCTCGAACTGTTTTCCGGATGCAGCATGGGAATTCCCGCATTCCCGCATTCGGCAAGCGATAAATTTTTTATGCTATGTTATTTTTTGGGCGGCCATTTGGGCCGCCGTTTTTTCATCTAAATACACGATTGACCGGGAGCGTCCTGCGCATCAACCGGTTCGCTCTGGCGCATTTGGCCCAGTTCGATCAAATCGTTTCATTCTGCCGAAACAATTCTTCAGAGATACAAGGGTGAATGAAGATGCTCGCTGCCGGGTACCAGGCAGTCCGGCCTGCTTGACCCTAAGGCTTCAGGATCATGCCTTCGCTGGCGACGAGCGTCCCTGGATAGGCATCTTGCGCAGCCAGTCCGATCTCGTCCAGTTCGTCGTCGGAACGGCGGGGGTCGTGATGGAAGAGGACCGGTGTCTTGACGTTCGCGGCACGGGCGAGCTGCACGGCCTTTTGCCAGGTCGAGTGACCCCATCCCTTGAAGGTCTCATATTCATCGTCGGTGAACATGGCGTCATATATCATCACGTCCGCATCCTTCACGAATGCCGGCAGGGCCGCATCGACCTCCGGGTCTCCATGTTCGTGGTCTGTGATGATGCAAATGGACTTGCCCTGATAATCAAATCGGTATCCACAGGCTCCGCCTGGATGATGCAGCCGTATGCTGCGTATCTCAAGGTCGTCTGAGCGGGGAATTTCATCCCCTGCGGTAAATGATTTGAATTCGACGGCCTTTAGCGTTTTGGCGGCGACCGGGAAAATCGGCGGCGACATGATCCTGCTGACGATATCAACCAGGTTCGTCTCATCCTGAAAATGGCCCGCCCAGGCAGTGACCTCAAAATTCGGATCATAGGCCGGTTTGAAGAACGGCAGCCCGCAAATATGGTCGAGATGCGTATGCGTGAACAACAGATCGAACTTGCGCACCTTGCCCTGGCAAAGTTCCATCCCGAAATTTCGTGCTCCGGATCCGCAATCGACAAGCACCAGGGCGTCTCCCGCCCGGATTTCAAAACAGGAGGTCTCTCCCCCGTATCGCAGCGTGCTCGACCCCGGTGTCGGAGTAGACCCTCTTACACCCCAGCAGCGAAGGAAGAATTCATCTGCCACGTTTTACTCCCTAACCACCGGAGGTTCCCCGGCGGGCGTCGGCCAGATCGCGGGTTGTCCGCTCGAGGCGCAATGCCAAAGTCCGCATGACTTCCAGCGAAATATCCGGAAACTCTTTCAGTAGTTTCAGGAAATCATCTTTGGATACCGTTAATACATCCATGTCGCTTGCAGCAACCAATGTCGCCGTTCGCGGGACATCGCACAGAATTGCGATTTCACCGACGATCGAGTTTTCAGCGACCTGTGCGACTTTTTTTCTCCTTCAGGAGTATCCACGAGCACATCCGCGGCCCCGGACAGAATAATGAAGGCACAATCGCCATCTTCTCCTTGCGAACAAAGACGCTCACGTGCGGGATACTCCGTCCGCTCACTGATAAATGCCAGCAGACGCAGCTTGGTCTCGTCGATGCCATGGAACAGCGGCACCTTCCGAAGGGCTTCGACTTCCGTTTCTAGCGTCATAGTTTGCTCCCGACTTCATTGTTCTTCTTGCATATTTACATCTGTGTATGCAATTGGATGCCGAAGGTTCTCCGCCTACGTACCTGCACCAATATGTCTTTATGCTTTATCTGATATCCGTCCCTGATCCAAAACAAAGCGTTGATCGAATTCGGACGCGATTTCGGTATTCGAGGTGCCATACAGGAACGTCTTGCCGGACAGGAACTGTCTCAAGCCCTCGCGCAGGGCCTTGTCATCTTCGGTCAGGCCGGTAGCAATATCATCCAATATGGTGATTTTTGCGTTTTTCAAAAGACCGCGAACCAGCGCGATGCGCCGGCGCTGACCCGCAGACAGGCGCGACCCGGATACGCCAACATGATAGCCGAAGCCTGCGTAGATAATCGGATATCGCAGCCCGGTTTCCTCAACGATTGTACGAATTACATCGTCAATACGCCGGCGGGCATCCCGCCGGTCAACGCGCGCGCGGCCGAACAGAAGATTGTCCTCGATCGTCAGCGGCGGCAAATAGACCTCCGGATCAAAGGCAACGAAACTGTCGCTGGTTTTGACGACACTTTCCAGGAAACGTTTCCGGGCCTCGATCACTTCATCCCTTAGCTCGTCGGTCATCACACCGAGACGATGGCGCGCCGGGACAAGTTTGAATGCCAACCCGGTCAATCGGGATCGGTCCGAATCTGTCAAACCGGGCCGCTGCTGCCCGGATTTCGCAATCCGAACAATCCTTTCAAATTCCGGCAAATCGTCCTGGTTGATGAAGGAGTAAGACCCCAGAAGGCCGCTGTCGCCGGAGACATTGGCGAAGAGCTCAAGCATGGTCTCTGCAATCTTGAGCCCAATCTCCTGCAGTTTCTGGTCGAACCCGGTGTCGGCGAGGAAGGTTTTGACCTCCTCCAGATCCGGCACCTGGTCCATTGTTATCTCTGGATCGGACGGAACCGCAAAGAACAGGTTTTCCGCAAGGCTTGCGCTCGCGTTGAAGCTGTCGGGATTCCAGAGTTCGACAAGGCCGCTGAGCTTGGGTTCATTGGCTATCCGACCCGCTAGGCTCTTGCGGACATTCAGGATCTTTTCCGCAAATGCATCATTCATCGACGGATCGAACCTGGATTGCAGTCCGAGCCTGTAGATATCGTTGTCCAGACTGACCGTTTCGAGCAGTTCCAGCGCCTTTGCGTCCAGCTCCTCGTCTGATTTGACACCCGCCGCAGTCAGATCATTCCAGTCCGCGGCCAGATCGTAAACCGGGTTCCTGGTCTGATTTGCCTCGTTCACCCGGCGTTTATACTGCTTCAGTTCATCGCCTTCCCGCTCAGGCAGCACCAGCGGCCGGTGGCGAAGACCGTAATAGAGATTGTCGCGGATGGTTCCGGTCCAGACATGCACCGCACCGCCGACATAGGCGATTTCCCGGCCAAGGGTCGAATCCGTCAGCTTGTCCAGATCATAGTCACCGATCAGGACCTTGCCGGAAGACGCGGAGACGAGCCCCGCGGCCAATTGCAGAACTTCCGAACGCCCGGAACCGTCTGGTCCGACGATCGCGCATTCTGTTCGTGCCGGTACGGTCAGAGAAATATCCATGACCTCCTGCCCCGCGGCACCTCCGGAGAAGCTGACGCTGTCGAATTTGACATCGCCGTCAAGTTTGATGTCCTCGTCGGCGGTCAGCCGTTCAGTGTCGTAAATGTCTGACGGATCGAAATTCTCAACAACCGTCTGGTATTTCACGCTGACATCCGCGGTCATCTGATAGAAGGACAGCAGGAGTTTCCATGGGCCTGCCAGATCCTTGTATGCGGCGATCACCGCAAGCAGCGCACCGATACTGAGGTTGCCCTGAATCACCAGATACCCACCGATCAGGTAGAAGAAGAACGGTGTCAGCTGGTTCATGAAGTTGTTCAGGAACTTGATCAGGAATTTCCGGTTGAAAATCTCATACCGGATCTTGAAGTTCTCATAGAGGCGGTCGGAAATATCCGCCGAATGCCAGGCTGCGGCGTCGTTTGCGTGAATTTCGGCAACCCCGGTAATGCTCTCGCCGACCTTGTCGGCAATGATGCGAACATTCTTGACCCGTTTGCGTGACAGCAGGATGACCCTCTTCTGCAGCAACGGGATGACGTAGCCCTGGATCGGATAGGAGCTTATGGCGGCGAGACCCAGCAACGGATCCTGCATGAAAATGAAGCCGATCTGAACGACCAGCATTCCGCCCTGGTAGGCCGGCAACGCAAATGCTTCGCCGATATATCCGCCGACATCCTCGACTTCGGACGTGATCATCGGAATGATTTCGCCCGAGCTTACTTTACGGAAGTGCGGAAGTCGAAATCGCAGGACGCGCTGAAAGAGCTCGAAGCGCAGCCGGCGCAGCATGCGCTCACCGAGCCGGCCCTTGTAGATATTCAGATAGAACTTCAAGCCGTTCGAAACGACGACCAACCCGAGAAAGGTGAAACAAAGCAACACCAAATAGGGAATCTGATCAAAATCAAAACCCAGAATGTCGCGCGGAAAATTGTCCCCCTGAACCGCGTCGTTGACGATCAGCTTCGGTAATTCAAGCAGGAAATAGACCACCGGGTATGTGAACACGGTGACCAAGATAATAAAGATCTGCTGTCGGGCACTATACTTCCAGATAAAGCGAAAAAGGCTTTTTTCCATTAGCTCATCCAAACACTTATGGATCTATTCTGTTCAAGCAGACCATTTTGGTATATTAGCGATCCATCTTCGATGTGCTAGCCGGGATTAGCATTTGCCACAACCAGTTTAATACCGCTTGTTGCCAAAAAACACGCATCCGTGCACTTCCGGACGTGACAACGACCAATCACTTGAGACATAAGCTTCCAAGGGCAGCATTACAAATCAGGGGCAGTATGAGTTCCAAAACGCCGAAAATTCTGATCTACAGCCATGATTCATTCGGTCTGGGTCATCTGCGGCGGTGTCGCGCTATCGCTCAAGCCCTTGTTGGTGATTTCGATACACTGTCCGTACTTATTCTTTCCGGTTCCCCCATCATTGGCAGTTTCGAATTCCGTTCGCGTGTCGACTTCGTGCGCATCCCCGGCGTGATAAAACTGCGCAACGGTGAATACACGCCTTTGTCGCTTCATATCAATATTGACCAAACGCTCGCGATTCGCTCGTCCATAATCGAACACACCGCAAAAGTTTTCGAGCCGGATATCTTCATTGTGGACAAGGAGCCGCTTGGTCTGCGCGGCGAAGTTCTCGGAACTCTGGAAGCCCTGAAGAACACAGACACACGACTTGTGCTCGGTCTTCGCGACGTCATGGACGATCCGCAGGTCCTCAAGGAAGAGTGGGACCGCAAAAACGTCTACCCTGCGCTGAACGACCTTTACGATGAAATCTGGGTCTATGGACCACAGGACATCTGCAACCCGCTTGACGGGATCGACATACCGGACGGCGTTATGGAGAAGCTGCGCTACACCGGCTATCTGCGACGCGAACTCCCGGAATCATCGCTGGAGCATCCGGATGCAACACCATTTGGTGAAGAACCGTACATTCTGGTGACGCCGGGCGGCGGAGGTGACGGTGTCGAAATGGTCGACTGGGTCATGCGTGCGTATGAAACCCGCCAGCGACCGCTCTTTCCGGCCCTGATCGTCCTTGGTCCGTTCATGCCTGCAGCTGCTGCGGCGCAATTCAGCGAACGCGCAGAACATCTGCGGGATGTGGAGATCATTCGCTTCACACCGCAAATTGAGCCCTATCTGGCCAATGCGACGGCGATTGTCGGCATGGGTGGCTATAACACGTTTTGTGAGATCCTCTCCTTCGACAAACCGACCCTGCTTGTCCCGCGTGTCATTCCCCGGCGCGAACAAGCCATTCGCGCGGAACGTGCGGAAAAGAGCGGATTGTTGAAAGTTCTGCCGATCGACAATTATCCGGATTCCGATCTGATGGCCACCGCGCTGTCCGACCTCCCTGCCCTGAAGCCGCCCTCGTCGGCCGGCGTCGACAAGCTCCTTGACGGACTGAACGTCATTTCGACGCGCGTCGGCGAAATCTTCAACGCACATCAGTCGGAAGACGGTGAGCGCAAACTGGTCAATTTCAAATAGACCACACTTCTAATCAATTCCTGGAACAGTGACACCAATGTCTCGAATTGCCGTCGTGGTCAAAGGCTATCCGCGCCTGTCCGAAACCTTCATTGCCCAGGAAATGCTCGGCCTTGAACGGCGTGGTGTCGAGATCCTGATTGTCGCCCTGCGCAAACCCTATGATCCCTATATTCACGACCTGCACCGGCAGATATCCGCCGAGATCATGTATCTTCCCGAATATGTCAGGGACGATCCGGCAAGGGTTGCCAGAGCGAAGCAATGGGCCAGAAGGCAACCGTCATTCGAGGCGGCAAAGGCGCTGTTCGATGCAGATTTCAGCCGCCAACCCAATGCCGATCGTCGTAGAAGATGGGCACAGGGCTGCGTATTCGCCCATGAACTGCCGCAGGACGTTTCGTGGATATATACCCACTACCTGCATACGCCCTGTTCTGCTGCACGTTACGCGGCGCACCTGAGCGGACGAAAGTGGTCGTTTTCTGCGCATGCCAAAGACATCTGGACCAGCCCGGAATGGGATTTGAGAACCAAGATCAACGACGCGGACTGGGGCGTGACCTGCACACGTGTCAATGCCGACTATCTCAAGAATTTGTCCGTCGATCCGGAAAAGGTGGAGCTGCTCTATCACGGACTTGATTTTTCCGGTTTCCCTGAACCTGAAAACATTGTTCCGACACGAGACGGCAGCGGCGAACCGGTGTGTCTCGTTTCCGTCGGCCGCGCTGTTGAAAAAAGGGTTATGACGATCTTCTCGCCGCGCTCGCCATGCTTCCCGACGCACTCAACTGGCAGTTCACGCATATCGGCGGCGGCGAACTTTCGAACGAGCTGAAGGCAAAAGCGGACGAACTGGGCCTGTCTGCCAGGATCAACTGGCGCGGTGCCCAACCCAGGGAAGAAGTGATCGCGGCCTGCCGGCAGGCGGATCTGTTCGTGCTGCCGTCCAAACTTGCCCGGTCGGGAGACCGCGACGGACTTCCCAATGTCCTGATGGAAGCCCAGTCCATGGGGTTATGCTGTCTATCCACCAGGGTTTCGGCAATTCCGGAGCTGATCGTGCAGGACGAAACAGGGGTTCTCGTCGATCCCGGCAGCCCGGACCAGCTCAGTATCGCGCTCGAGACCCTTGTCAAGGATCCCGCGCAGCGCAAGAAACTCGGACTCGCTGCGGCCAAGAGGGTGAGGACGCACTTCTCGACAGATCCGGGACTTGACCGCCTCGCCGAAAAATTTCGTAAGGTGCTCTGAGATCAAAACAGAGACCGGCACATGAAAATCGCCTTCACCGCTCCGATGAAACCATTGGACCATCCGGTCCCCTCCGGTGACAGAACCATGGGGCGGTTGATCGTCAAGGCGCTCCAGTCGGCTGGACATGACGTGCGAACCGCGAGCACTTTCCGATCCTGGCGGCGGGAAGGCAGCAATAAGATTCAGGGAATGGTTCGCGCTGAAGCACTAGCTGAAGCAGATCAGATCGCGCAGGAATGGCGGCAAGACGGATACCGTCCCGATCTGTTTCTGACCTACCACCTCTATCACAAGGCGCCGGACTGGATCGGACCATTCTTGTCAGGCCAGTTCGACCTGCCTTATGCGATCGTCGAGGCAAGTCGCGCTCCCAAGCGCGAGAAGGGGGATTGGGCGTTCGGCTTCGCGGCGGCCGATGTTGCCCTGAAACAAGCTGATGCGGTGGCGGCGCTGCATCATGCGGACGCTGAATGCCTGCGAGCGGTGGTGCCAGGCGACAGGCTGACAGTGCTTTTGCCTTTTCTGGATGCAGCAGCCTTTCAAGAGGTACCGGAGGCTGCCCGGATTGAGGCAATGCCGCCGCTGAAACTCCTTGCGGTGGGAATGATGCGCGACGGCGACAAGACACGGTCCTATGAGGTTCTGGCAAAGGCGCTGGAGCGGATCGATGACCTGCCATGGCACCTCACCGTCATCGGCGACGGCCCCAACAAGGACCACATCCTTTCGCTTTTTCGCGAGGCCAGAACAACCTGGCTCGGCGCCTTGCCTCCCGATCGGCTCCCCGAGCAATATGCGTGTCACGATCTTCTTGTCTGGCCGGCGATCCGCGAAGCTTTCGGGCTGGTTTTCCTGGAAGCACAGGCGAGCGGCACCGGTGTGATCGCAGGCGACACGTTTGGCGTTCCCGATATCGTTGTGAACGGAGAAACGGGTCTCCTGTCTCCTGAAGGTGATGCAGCCGCCTTCGCGGCCAACCTGCAGCGCGTATTCGATGATCCTGCTTTGGCTGACCGGATGGGCCGGGCAGCTCGGAAACACATTGCTGAAAATCACACACTGGCTGCCGGTGCAAAACGGCTTGATGATCTGGCACGATGCGCCATTCGCAACCATTCACACAGGCAAGAGGCGGAACTGACGTGAGGTTCACGGCCTTCATCCACGTCCAGCACCTTCTTGGGACCGGTCATGTCGTCCGTGCCGTGAACATCGGCAAGGCGCTGGCAAAAAAGGTGGCGACGTGACGCTGGCAAGCGGCAACACGATCCCGCCGACCCTCGACACGGGACCTCTCGAAATTGTCGAACTTCCGGCGTGCCGCAGCCCGGATGCTGCCTTCAAGCGGCTTGTGACGCTGGACGGTGAAGATATTGACGATGAATGGAAATCCGCACGTGTTAAAGCATCGATTCAAGCGTTTGGTTCGAAGAACTACGATCTCCTTCTGACTGAAACCTATCCCTTCGGGCGGCGGCAACTGGATTTCGAGCTGACCCCGCTCCTGAACCATGCGAAGTCGATGACGAAACCACCCGTCATTGCGACATCGATCCGGGATATCCTCGTGCGCAAGAAGGAACTCTGGAAAGAGGAATGGATGGCGGACCAGGCCTTGAATCACTATGACCGCGTCCTGATCCATGCCGATCCGGATTTCATCCAGCTTGAAGACAGCTTTCCCTTTGCCGAGCGGGTAAATCACCTTGTGCGGTATACCGGATACGCAAGTGGAGACGCACGTCCTCAGGCAGAAGGCAGCGACGGGGAGGACGAAATCGTTGTTTCCTGCGGCGGCGGTGCAGTGGCTGAAGGACTGCTCCTGGCGGCACTTGAAGCAAAACCTCTCTCCCGCCGGGCCGAAGATGCAACCTGGCGCGTGCTGATCGGCCATGACATATCGGAAGACGCCTTTTCGATCTATAAGTTGAGCGCTCCAAAAGGTGTCATTGTTGAGCGTGCCCGCCGAGATTTTCCTGATCTCCTGAAGCGTGCACGCCTGTCGGTCAGCCAGGCCGGCTACAATACCGTTCTCGACATTCTGATCGCGGGTGTTCCGGCGGTGTTTGTCCCCTTCGCGCAGGAAAACGAGACCGAACAAGGCCAGCGTGCGGAGGCTCTTGCGCACCATGGACGCGCTGTTGTTACACCGGAGGCCGGACTGACACCCGAACGTCTTGCGGCCGCCGTCGATGATGCCCTTGCCCTGCCGCGCAGTCATCACCAGGTGCAGCTCGGCGGTGCCGAGACAAGTGCCGACATCCTGGTGCGCGATCTGCAAATTCGGTCCGCGGAACACTCACCCTGAACAGAAACAGAGCGGGAAAGGCTGCAGTCAATGGAATTGCGTCATTTCAAGTCGATGAACCAGGTTCACGAGACGTCCGAATACATCAAGGCACTGGAAGCGTTCGACGGTATTCCGCAGTTGCAGGAGCTGAAGTCTCTGGCCATTGAGCGCACCAATATGGCACCGGGAAAGTCCGTGTTGGATGTCGGGTGCGGTTTCGGACTGGAAACACTGCGCCTGGCGAAAAAAGTGGCCCCTACAGGCCGTGTGGCGGGCGTCGACGTCAGTCCCGAATTTGTCGATGAGGCAATCAGAAGGGCAAGAACGGCTGAGCTTGAAGTCGACTACAAAGTTGGAGATGCGCGTCGCCTCCCCTTTGCCGACGATACATTTGACTGTGTCCGCGCCGAACGCATCCTTATCTATCTGAAGGACTTTTCCAATGCGCTCGCCGAAATGGAACGCGTTCTGAAACCAGGTGGCCGCATGGCGCTGATCGAGCCTGATTTTTCAACCAACACAATCAACACGGACAATCGCCTGCTCATGCGCCGGATTGTGGATCACGAGACTTCCCAGGCGGTCGAGCAGAGCTACCTTCCCGGTCCGCTGGCTGCGGCCCTGGAGGACCTCGGATTTGCAGATATCGAGATTGCAACGAGGGTCCTGATCTTTCCTCAGGACCTGGGAGCTTCCTATTTCAATAGCATCGGGTTGCATGCAAACGAAGCTGGCGTCGTCTCCGAGGGTGAATTGGAGGAATGGCGCGGTGCCATTGACTTGCTTCGCAAAAACAACCACGTCTTCGCCTCGATTGGATATTTCCTGTTCACCGCCTCCCGCAATTGAACCACCCGGACCGTTTCCTTGACTTCAATCTCATTGCCGACCGATCAACAGCGCTTCAAAGACGAACTTGTTCAGCACCTTGACTGGTTCGCGGAGAGAGGCCGAAAGGTGCGATTCTGGTGGCGGGACGACGATGCCATCGAGCCGACCCCAGCCCTTGAGCGCATGCTGAAGCTCGCCAATGAACACGGCGTTGACCTGGCTCTTGCAGTCATCCCCAAAGATGCAACGGAAGCGCTTGGTGAACGGCTTTCAAACGAACCGCACGCTTTCGTGTTGCAGCACGGCTGGCAGCACAGGAATTTCCAGCTCAAGGCAAAACGGGAAAAGGCAGCCGAACTCGGGTCCCGGCGTGATCCGGACGAGTTGATGGCGCAACTTGATGATGGCAAGGCAAGGCTTGAAGCTCTGTTCAGCGCCAGGTTCATCCATGCGATCGTACCGCCCTGGAACAGGATTGATCCCGAGATCGCACGACGTCTGCCCGGCATTGGCCTGCCCGGACTTTCCACTTTCACCTTTCACAATTTCCCGCATCCCCATCAGGTTCAATCGCATATCGACATTCTGAAGTGGAAAAAGCAGGTCCGTTTCATCGGCTGGGAAAGCGCCCGTCTGCGGTTCGACCTGCAACTCACCCGTCGGCGGAACACAAATAGTGAACCGGTCGGCCTGCTGACGCATCATCTCGCGCATGACGAGGCGAGTTTCGAGTTTCTGGAAACGTTCCTTGCGATTGCCACACATCATGAAGGAGCAATGTGGCCGGAGGTGCGGGAGTTGTTTGCAGTCTGAAGAGGGATGCGTCCTCTGGTTCTGTGCCGATGTTTTGGCAGGCAGCAGCAACGAGACATGTCTGATTGTTAGCGAAGACTGTCACGAGCTTTCAAATCGCCTCGCGTTGAGACCCGTTCCAGAAATTCCTTTTGGATTCAGTATCAACCGCGGCTTGACCGGGGATCCACTCATTGCCAGCGCGTTCTCGGAGTGCCATTGCGTTTGCCGGTTTCTCGTTAAAAACATAACACCGTCACTATTGCGCGGCCGATGGATCCCGATCTAGTCGGGGATGACGCACGTGGGCGCGGCACGGCTGATATTCCTGGCAGTCCTGACGTGAACAAGCGGCGGCTCATGATCCGGTACGCCACTGTTCCATTTTTTTAAAACAAGTCAGCCGGTCACTGGATCCCTGCATTCGCAGCGATGACAAGGGAGTGTTTGGTAGCGCCCCGGAGCCCCCCAACCAATGCTTTCGGAGGGAAATTCCTATTCGGCCGCAGCTGGGGTCTCCCTGAGCACGCCGCCATATCGTTTCCGCAGCAGTGCCAGTTTCGGGTCGATGTAGGTTTTACAGAATGGACGGTCCGGATCCGTCGCGTAGTAATTGCGGAAGCGTTCGTCCGATAACTTGAAGCCGGCGAGCGACAACACATGTGTCACCAGGGGCTCTTCAAACTCGCGCTGAAGGCCGCGCAGGATGCGGCCCACCTTCACACCTGTTCCGGCATCATAGACATAAACGGCGGAACGGTACTTGCCGCGCATCTTGTGATGCGAGGTGCTGGAATGGGTACGCAGGTGAATTTCGATCAGACTTTCCAGCGGCAGCGCGACCGGGTCGAATGTCACGACAACAGCTTCCGACCAGCTGTCCTCCGGCGGTTCGGAGCGGATGAAGCCCTGTTCCACGTCTGATATGCCGGCAAGTGCCTGGAAGACGGCCTCCGTGCACCAATGGCAGCCACCGCCAAGTCCGATCTTCACCTGCACCTCCGAAGTCATTTTGATTTCCAATCCCGATCTTGACAAATCTGCCGACAATCACAAATGCCTCGGCCGAGATCTCCCCAGACCAGTTCGAACCGCGAGCTGCGGACCCCGATGCAAGCTCAATGATACGCAATACTTGCCTATAATGCCGCACTGGCACTGCTGCTGTTCAACATGATCCATTCCGCAACCCTTCGAACAGGAGAATCCTCGGCCTCCGATTGTGAAAATGTCACGAAATAGCCGCGCCCCGATCCCGCGGACACGTCAGTCAGGCGGACAAGTGCACCGCTTTCCAGAAAAACATCAAGCAGTCCTGCCCAGCACAGGCAAATGCCCTGCCCCGCCAGCGCGGCATTGACCATCAACGCATAGCTGTCGAAATCAAGTGACCGCAGCTTCCTCGTCGCAGGCGTCCCGATCGCGTCGAACCAGGTTTCCCAGTTGTACCACGCACCGGCATCACGTTGCTGTCCCAGCAAACGATGCGACTTCAGCGCTTCAACCGTGAACGTTTTCCCGGTCCGTTCGATATAGGCCGGACTGGCCACTGGAAAGACCTCCTCCCCAAGGACTGCGCGAACTTCAAGTCCATGCCAGTCACCGTGCCCGAACCGGATCTGCACGTCGGCATTCGTAACGTCTTCTGCATACGCCTGACTTATGATCTGAATGGACGTTTCCGGCAATGCCTGTTCAAGTTCAGGCAACCGGGGGATCAGCCAGTAGGCGGCAAAACCGGAACCGCAACTGACACTGACCACATCATGCAAAGACTTTTCACGCAGACGGCTGACAACGGCTTCCAGTCTGGCGAGTCCGGACCGCAAAACATCGTAAAGCTCCTGACCGTCAACAGTTAATTGTAACGGCCGCGTTCCTCGATCCAGCAAGACGCAGCCGAGATCGTCTTCAAGAGCGGCAAGCCTGCGGCTGATTGCCGGTTGAGAAACATTCAATTCCACTGCGGCGCGGGTCAATGTCCCATGACGGGCAACGGCATCGAAGGCAAGCAGTGACGAGAAGGAAGGAAGCCTGCTCATAGTATAACCTCATCGTATGATGTCATGAGATTTTAGTGTATTGCGCAAAATCGTCTTTGCAACGAAATTCCCCTTGTCCAGACGCACTATTTCTCCTTCAAGCGGAGTGTATTTCATGCTTGCCAATCACGTTCCTGAAACCCCCAGTGATGTCGTTCACACCATCGTTCCGTCGGCCCGCGGATTTGCCGAGCATGTTGATCACCAGACAGTTGAAGGTGGAGAAGATCCTGTCTTTGGCAATGTAGAATGGCGCACACTGATCTGTGCCAACAAGACGCCCTCAAACGGCCTTGTCTTCGGCGTGGCCAGTTTCCCCTGTCATGGCCGTCTCAACCCTCATCGCCACGAGCCGGCTGAATTCTACTATGGCTTGACCGGTTCAGGCACCGTGACCATCGACAGCGAAGACCTCCCGATTGGACCGGGTATCGCGGTTTTCATTCCCGCCAACGCCGTGCATGGCGTTGTTGCCGGCGAAGAAGGTCTGTGCATGGCCTATGGGTTTCCCACCGACAAATTTGAAAATGTCGCCTATGAGTTCGGTTGACATCTGAATACCGTCAAGTTCCTCAAGTTTTTCAACATGAAAACGAGACTTGGCTTGGCATTGCGGACATGGTGCCTATTATCCTGACTCCCAGAACCGGATTCAGGAATCGTCATGTCGCACGACCACAATCACGATCATGATCACTCGGAGCTCCCGGAAATCGAACTTCGCGTTCGGGCGCTCGAAACACTTCTGACGGATAAGGGATACATCGACCCGCCCGCGCTCGATGAACTGATCGAGACATATGAGACCAGGATCGGGCCCAAGAACGGCGCAATGGTCGTGGCAAGGACCTGGACCGACGCGGACTATCATGCACGTTTGATGGCCGACGCCACCGCGGCAATTGCGGAACTCGGCTTCACCGGACGCCAGGGCGAGCACATGGTGGCCGTGGAAAACACCGCTTCGACCCACAACATGGTCGTCTGCACGTTGTGCTCCTGTTATCCGTGGACCGTCCTTGGCCTGCCACCTGTCTGGTACAAATCTGCGCCCTATCGCTCCCGCGCCGTTCGTGACCCGCGCGGCGTCCTTGCAGAGTTCAATGTGAGCCTGCCGGAAGACACCGAGATAAAGGTCTGGGATTCCACAGCTGAAGTCCGCTACCTGGTGATCCCGCAAAGACCGGAGGGAACCGAAGGCTGGAGCGAGGAAAAGCTCGCCGAACTCGTTACCCGTGACAGCATGATCGGAACCGGTCTTGCGCTTGCCCCTTCCGAACTGGAGGACGTGGCATGAACGGCGCTCAGGACCTTGGAGGCCAGATGGGGTTCGGTCCAATCGAGCTGGAAGACGACGAGCCGAACTTCCACGCCAAGTGGGAGGAACGCGCGTTTGCCGTTACACTTGCCATGGGCGCGACCGGCACCTGGAACATCGACACGTCCCGTTTTGCCCGCGAAACACTGCCTCCTGCCGTTTACCTGTCCTCCAGCTACTACAAGATCTGGACGCTTGGGCTCGAAAAGCTGCTGGTTGAAAGCGGTCTTGTGAGTGAGCAGGAACTTCAGGCAGGCAGGTCTCTCAATCCTGCCAAACCGTTGAAGCGCGTCGTAAAGGCCGAAGATGTTGCTGCCGTTCTGGCAAAGGGCGGTCCTGCCAATCGTCCGGAGCAACAGCCTAGCCGCTTCAAGGCAGGTGACCGGATCCGCACGAAACGCATGAATCCGGAACACCACACCCGCCTTCCCCGCTACGTCCGCGACGTTGAGGGCACAATCGAAACTGTCCACGGGGTCCATGTTTTTCCGGACGCGAATTCCCAAGGGCTCGGGGAGCAACCGACCTGGCTCTACGGGGTGGTTTTCAGGGGACCCGACGTCTGGGGACCGGACAGCGATCCAAAATTGACCATTCGACTCGATCTCTGGGAGCCATACCTTGACGCTGTCTGATGCCGTTCAGTCGACCCCTCGCCTGCCGCTCGCTCAGGATGGTGGACCTGTCTTCACCGCCCCCTGGGAAGCACGCGTATTTGCCATGACGCTGCAGGCCCACGAAGCCGGCCTCTTTGCATGGCACGAATGGGCGGAGCACCTCGGAGCGGAACTTGCCAAGGACGGTGACGGCGGTGGCGAGACCATTGGCTATTACGATCACTGGCTGACCGCGTTTGAAAAAATCCTGTGCGGGAAAGGTATCGCGGCGACAGACACGCTCGGCGACCTCAAAACCGCCTGGGATGCAGCTGCCAGGGCAACGCCACACGGACAACCGATCGAGTTGAATCGGTGATCGGTGCGCAATGAAGCTCAAGGTTCCTCCACCCCTGGTCCTGATCGTCGCCGTGATGTTGACCTACGCTGCCGGTTCTTGGTTTCCCGGACTGACATTCAGCTTTCCGGGTCAGGTCGTTCTGGCGGCGATCATGTTTTTTCTGGGCCTGATCCCTGACCTGTTGGCGCTTTTGACCTTCATTCGCCGCAAAACCACCGTCAATCCCATGAAGCCCGGCGAAACGACGTCGCTTGTCACGGATGGCATCTACAGGCTCAGCCGCAATCCGATGTATCTCGGTCTGCTGTTTCTTCTGGTGGCGGCATCCCTTTATTTCAGCAGCTACCTGTCTTTCATCATCATCCCGGGCTTTGTCTGGTATCTGACCGAGTTCCAGATCAAACCGGAAGAAAAAATCCTGCGAGAAACCTTCGGCGAGACTTATGAGAAGTATCTCACGAAGGTTCGCCGCTGGGTTTAGAGTGCTTCAAGTCCCGAGATAAAGCCCGCTCCTGGCCTTGAAGGCATCGGCCGCGAAGCGAAGGAAAGTCCGGATGCGGGCAACATTCTTCAGATCCGGATGGGTCAGTACCCAGATATCGAGATAACGGGATGGTTCCATGCCCGGAATGCGCACGAGATCAGGATCCGGATCACCGAGAAAACACGGCAACCTGCCAACACCGATGCCGGCCTTGACCGCAGCAAGGAGCGCAATCATGTCATCGGCGACAAGGCTGATGAAGGCCGACGTGTAGCGCGTCCGGATTTCCTTCGGCACACCTTGCCCCCACCACTTGAAGGTGACGCAAGGCAACGGAATGCTGGCGTGTCCTGTCTCCATCGTCTCGCGATATTTGCGGGCGAAATTCCGGGACATATAATAACAACGGTTCTGGCCCGTCGCGAGACGGCCAAACAGCGTTTCGCCGGGATTGTCCGTCACCCGGACGGCAATATCGGCCTCCCGGCGGTGCAGGCTCAGCTTCTCGTTGGCCGCAATCATCTGCAGTTCGATGCGCGGATGGCGTTCGGAGAACTGCTGCATGATCTCGGCAAGCTGCACCTGAAACAGCAGCTGTGCCGCCGTTATCCGCAACGGACCTTCAAGTTCGGTGTCCTGCGCCGTGATCCGGGTATCGAGCGTCAGGACCTCGGCCTCGACACGCCTGGCGGCCGCAACTGCCTGCTCTCCGGCTGCCGTCGGAACAAAGCCTTCCGGCAGACGTTCAAACAACCGGGTTGCCATGCTCTCCTCGAGCGCTGACAGCCGGCGCGACACGGTCGAATGTGTCACTCCCAGCCTCTTGGCCGCCCTTGTGACGTTGCCTGCGGTGGCAATCGCGAGCACGAATTTCAAGTCATCCCAGTTGTCCATAAGGCACCAAAGGCTGTTAACCCGTCATAATCAAACAAAAATTAATTTCTCGTGCATTTTTGCACATGCAGGTTCCGATTTTGAAGAATTTTTCGCATTCACATTACCGGCTACCGTGCAGACATCTTGAACAATGGAGACATCCGATGACCGTACAAGCCTTCGCCATGATCACCGTGACCGACAAGGAAACTCTCGGCGCTTACAGGGAAAAGGCGGCAGAAGCCCTTGCCAAACATGGCGGCAGCGTCGTGGCCGCGGACCCCGAACCGCTGGTTCTGGAAGCGGCAAACGACGCCCCGAACATCACCGCACTCCTGTCCTTTCCGACCACGGACGCAGCAAAGGCCTGGCGTGAAGATCCGGACCTTGCCGATATCCATGCGCTCCGCAACAAGGGCGGCAAATCGACGATTGTGGTGTTGCCGGAGTGATTGTTCAAACGCCGAGAAAAGCGGCACTACCCTGAACAGCGTCTCTCAATGGGACGTACTCTTATCTTCACTTGTCATCCCTGCCAAGGCGGGGATCCAGCAGCCACTGCCCTTGCTTGAACCAGAATCAAAATCAAGCCGAATACTGGATCCCGGCTCGCGCTGCGCTTGGCCGGGATGACAACTTGACGGTATTGAACTATGGGACTTATCTCGCTATCCCACCGGCTTCACCAGTCGCATGCGCCAGGTGACACCCTTTTTGTCCGACACGAGCCGGTAGTCGTCGAGCACGTCCCATTTCGCTCCTTCATCGGTTGCCGCCCACAGGCTGTTGATCAGCTTGTTGGCGCCTGATTCCGGCTTTTTCGGGGAATACATGGAGAGCGCGATAACGCCGTCCTTTTTCAAGAACGGCACGTAGCGGCTGACAACAGCAGCCGGGTCGTCGGCAAAATGCAGCACTTCGTTGAAGACGATGGCGGAGAATGTTTCGCCTTCCTTCGGCTCGAAGGAATGCATGTCGCCAGCGCGCAGCGAGGCGATCCCGGGGTCGACGTTAGCTATTTCAAGTGATGCCGGAGACAGGTCCATGCCAACATAACGCCTGATACCCATCGGCTGAAGACGCTCATAAAGCAGCCCCTCGCCGCAGCCGATGTCCAGGACCTCGTCCATGGATCCCGTCAGTGACAGCCACATGCCGATGATGCCGTATCGTCCGCTTTCGGGCAGCGAGCGCAGAAAGGCCCAGCGCCCGGCTTCATATTCTTCGTCCCAGCCCTCGGCAGTGGTTGCGTTTTTCGACATGGCGGCTTCCTAACAGCAAAGGCGGGCCAGGTCGGCCCGCCGGATCAGATCGGTTTTCAAAGGCATCACTTATAGGGATCTGCCGCGTCGCGCAAACCGTCGCCAAGGAAATTGAACGCCAGAACCACAATGATGATCGGAGCGACCGGTGCCATCAGCCAGGGATAGACTGTGACGACTGAAATGTTCTGGGCCTCATTCAACAAAACGCCCCAGGAAATCGCCGGGCGGCGCAAGCCGAGGTTAAGAAAGGAAAGCGCCGTTTCGCCCAGGATCATTGCCGGTATCGACAGTGTTGCGGACGCGATGATGTGGCTGGTGAACCCGGGGAGCAAATGCCGCGTGATGACACGCTTCGGCTTGGCCCCCATCAGCACGGCCGCCTTGGCATATTCCTCTTCGCGCAGGGAGAGCAGTTTGGACCGAACAGCGCGCGCAAGTCCCGGCCAGTCGAGTAGTCCGAGAATTATCGTGAGGCCGAAATAGATCCAGACAGGGCTCCAGGTTACCGGCAAGGCCGCAGAGAGCGCCATCCAGAGCGGAAGTTCCGGCATCGAGCGAATGATTTCGATCATCCGCTGGATGATGCTGTCCAGGAAACCGCCGAAATAGCCTGCAATGCCGCCGAAAAACAGACCAAGGACAATGGAAATGGTGACCCCGACAAGACCGACTGTGAGCGACAGGCGCGCACCGTAGACAAGCCCCGAAAACTGGTCACGCCCCAGACGGTCCGTACCGATCAGGAACAGTGTTCCCCCTTCAGCCGGGCAGAACAGATGGAAATCGGCGTCGAACAGGCCCCAGAATTCGTAAGATGCCCCCCGGCAGAAGAATCGGATCGGCTGGACGTTCTCCGTATCCTCCGTGAAGACCCACTGCAGGGTTTCCATGTCGATCTGGGATGTCATGCCGTAGACGAACGGACCGACGAATTCCCCTTCGTTGAACAAATGCACCGACTGTGGTGGAGCGAAAAGATGAAGGCTGTCCCGCGTGTTTGGTCCATAAGGTGCAATCACCTCGGCGAATGGCACGCAGAGATAAAAGAGGATCAGGACAACTCCGGACCAGACCGCAATCTTGTGGCGCTTGAACTTCCACCACATGATCTGCCACTGGGAGGCCTGGTAAAACTGTTCCTGCTCCTCCGTCATCTCCTCCGTGACAGCAGGATTGAACGGCGTTGGGTCGACGTAGTGTTCCACTTCACGCGCCGGACCTCCGTCCCTGGTGTCCATGCTCATGACGAGGCCCTCCCGCCAAGCCGGATGCGTGGATCAAGAACCGCGAGCAGCAGGTCTGAAATCAGCATCCCGATCAGGGTTAGGACGGCTACGAACAGCAGGATGAAACCGGACAGGAACTGATCCTGCGACTGAAGTGCGGACAGGAGAATCGGTCCGACCGTCGGCAGGCTCATGACAACGGAGACAATGACCGAGCCCGATACCATCGACGGGATCAGGTTGCCGATATCGGCGATGAAAGGGTTGATCGCCATGCGCAACGGATACTTGATCAGGAGCTGGTTTTCCTTTAGCCCCTTTGCCCGTCCGGTCGTGACGTACTGCTTGTGAAGCTCATCGAGCAGATTGGCACGCAATCGCCGGATCATGGCCGCGGTGCCCGACGTCCCGATTACGATCGTAGGAACGATCAGATGCGCCAGAACCGACATGGCCTTGTCGAAACTCCAGGGCTGATCGATGTATTCGGGCGCCATCAGACCGCCGACCGACAGGCCAAACCACTGATTGAACAGGTAGAGAAGGATCAGTGCGAGCAGGAAGTTCGGCGTTGCAAGGCCAATGTAGCCTATGAATGTGAACCCGTAGTCGCCCCAGGAATACTGGCGCGTTGCCGAATAGATTCCGATCGGAAACGAAACAACGTAGACAAACAGGATGGTCGCGAAATTGAGCACGATTGTCAGCGGCAGCGTCGGCCCGACGACCTGGTCAACAGGCTTGTCGAACTCGAAGGACCAGCCCCAATTCCCCTGGATGAGGCCATCAAAGCCATGCGGCCCTTGCCACAATCCGATCCAGATCAGGTAACGCTCGAAAAACGGCCGGTCGAGCGAAAACTCCTTGCGCAGAAATTCCAGCTTGGCAACCGAAGACTGTTCACCCGTGGATTTGAGGGCTGCGATCTGGTTGGAAATGTAGTCGCCTGCGGGAAGTTCGATGATGAAAAATGTAAGAAAACTGATCACCAACAGTGTCGGGACCATCATGAAAATCCGGCGAATTATGTAATAGAGCACCTATACTCCCCTCACCCCGACACGACCGCGGACACAACTGAAACCGCACCGCGCAAAACAACGGTATCCGTTTCACTGTTGCGACACCGCCAAAGCGTGTGTCTACCCAACGGCCCCATTCACATTCCCGTCCGGTGCACGCAAATCCGATGCACCAAAATGAACCTGTTCATCCTGCCATCCATGGCTGGACCCGTGCCCATTCCGGACAGGTCACCACGCCTCGGACCGCTTTGGCAAGTCAACAAATCCTAGCCCCAGTCATCATGAAACGGCAATCCGGTTTTCGTGCAATGCACCACCAGAGTTGCCGTTCCTGACCGAACTTTGACGTCAAACTCAATCTTCGTCCAAATAGAATTCGTCCATCCGATGGATACCGAAATGAGCGCCCGGATCCCAGCCGTAGATCCCTTCCAGTGGCACGTTCTCGACATCCTTTACAACCACCGGCTGGCGAACACCGGAAACCAGACCGATATGAATGGTTTCATCGGCATGTATCTGCAGCATTTCGTCCCAGATCTTCGTTCGTTCCTCGGGCGTTTTTGATGTCAGCCAGGCATTGTAAAGTTCCATCAGCCGCTTGGCGGGTGCCCAGTCCGGTTTTTCACCGCCTTCTCCCTGGGTTTCGTAATAATCGCCCCATGCGTGCCAGGAAAGAGCATCACCGCGGACTGGCGCATAGTCGGTTGGTGGCATTTCAGATGTCGGAATGCCGTTTTCAAACCCCCACCAGACGGACATGAGCAGATCGCCTGCAATAGCGCGCTCGCGCATGTTGTCGCGCTGACTGGGTTTGGCGAACAGCTTTATGCCGATCTCGCCCCACATCTCGCCAACCAGTTCGAGAGCATCTTCCTGCACCTGGGCTTCACCGGCTGTCTCGACGATTATCTCGAGCGGACGGCCGTCCGGCAGCAATCTGATGTCATCGTCATTCCGCTTCGTGAGACCGATCTCGTCCAAAAGAGCGTTGGCCTTCTTGGGATCATATTCAGCCCATTTGCTTGTGTAGTCAGCCTTGTAAAGCGGGCTTGCAGCGAGCACGGTATCGTTTCCGGGTGTTCCAAGACCAAAGAACAGCACCCTGTTCAGAAGATTGCGATCAATGCCCAGGGACAATGCGTGACGGAACCGCTTGTCGCGCAGAAGCTTCCGCCAGACAGGATCCTTCACGGTCATGTTCGGCAGAATGGATATCTCCGACCCTTTGGTGTTCGACCAGAGCGCGGTGACATAGTCGTTCTTCTTCTCGCCTTTTTCAGGACAGTGATATCGGAGAAACTCAGGTTCCGAGCCTGGAGTTCACTCTCGCCTGCCTGGGCTTTTGCCGGAATCAGCTTGCCATCGGCAACCGTCATGATGACCTTGTCGATATAGGGCAGTTGCTGACCGGAGCTGTCGACACGGTGATAGTAGGGGTTCCTCTCCAGAACAAAACGGAGGTCGCTGTCATCGCGCTTGCGAACCCAGGGCTGCAAAGTCGGCAACTCGACATTGCGCGCGTTGTACATGTCGTCTTTCTTGTTGTGCAACGGTGCCCAGCTGCGGGCCTTCACCTTTTCCGCTTCTTTGGAGATGAAGTCCGGATTGCCGTATTTGCCGTGAAAACGCCTCAGATAATGCGATGGACGGTAGATGAAAGGTGGCCTGGATTTTGCCAGTTCAGGAAGAAAGAGCGGGTTCGGCTCGTCCCAGGTAAAACGAACCGTCGTGTCGTCGACGACCTCGAATTTCGGGCCCTTTCCGTTGACGAGTAGAAACGGCGGCAGACCGGACGGGGTCAGATTTTCATCGCTGACGATATCTTCGAAATAATACCGGATATCTTCCGAGTCGAACGGATCTCCGTCGGACCACTTGTGACCTTCGCGGGTGTGAAGCGTAAAGATCCGCCCGTCCTCGACTTCCACGTCCGCCAGTATATCGGGAAGCAGCTCGAGCTTGTCATTGTAGCCGACAAGGCGGGCATAACCCCACACATTGATAAGGCGCACGTCCTTGGCACGGCCGATAAGCGTATCGAGGGAGCCGCCGGGCTTGCCGATCTTTCGTCCCTTCGCCTCGAGATCAACGATCAGGGGTTCTGTCGGCACGCGTTCGGCAATAGGTGGAAGCGATGGATCCAGACCTGGTGTTTCCTTCAATTCCAGCGCCACCAGCGGCGTGGTTATCAAGGCTGCGCTCAAAAACAGCCCCATCTTCGTCAAGTATTCAAACTTCATGCTGCAGTCCCCTCAAGTGCCCCGGAATTCTTAAGTCCAGGTGCGCAAACAAAATGATCCGGCTCCATTTCAACCAAAGACGGTTCCGTGCCTTCGGTAATCGTGAACGGTTCCGGCCAGAGCTGCGGTTCAGATGCCCTGTTGGCATCCAGCGCGGCAAAATCCAAAGGCGCCGACAGGTCCGGCTCCGGTACGGCGGACAAGAGCGCCTTGGTGTACGGGTGAAGCGGATTTCCAACGACCGTCCGCGTCTCGCCCATTTCGACCAGGCGTCCGCGGCACATGACTGCGATCCGATCGGCGACATAGTCTACCACGGCAAGGTTGTGGCTGACGAACAGATAGGTCAGGTTCAGATCCCGCTTCAGGTCCTGCAGAAGGTTCAGGATTTGTGCCTGGACGGAAACGTCGAGCGCCGAAGTCGGCTCGTCACACAATATGAACTCGGGATTGAGTGCCAACGCCCTTGCAATTCCGATGCGTTGGCGCTGACCTCCGGAGAACGAATGCGGGTATCGCCGCAGGAAGCGTGGATCAAGACCGACGAGACTCATGAGGTTCCTCACGCGTTCCGCCCGCTCCTGCTGTGTTCCAATGCCGTGCACCTCGAACGGTTCCAGCAGAGTATCATTGATCGTCATGCGCGGATTGAGCGAAGAGAACGGGTCCTGGAATATCAGCTGGACACGACGCCGGTAGTCCATCAGGTCGGCACCTGTCAGGTTCGCAATGTCCTCAAGGCCATTGCCACGATTGTAAAGAACCTGCCCACCTTCCAGAGATAGCGCGCGAAGAATCGCCTTTGCCGCGGTCGTCTTGCCTGAACCCGATTCTCCCACAAGACCCAGGCATTCCCCCCGCCTGATCGTCAGGCTGATATTGTCCAGGGCAGTCATCGTCTTGGACTTGGAGCCCAGCAGCGAGCCCTTGCGCAGCGAAAACTGCTTGGTGACATCCTTCATTTCAACAAGGGGTTCGCCCGGTGCGACGTCGCAATGCGGCCTGTTCTTCGTCAGGTCTTCCGATTTCAATTCAATTGGTCGGATCGGAACTAGCCGCTCGTCCCTGTCCATGTGGAAACTGGGAACCGCATTCAAAAGTGCTTTCAGATAATCATGCTGAGGATCGGAAAAAAGCTGCTTGGCCGTCCCCTTCTCCATGATCCGGCCATGATAAATGACCGCGATTTCGTCAGCCATATTCGCCACGACGCCGAAATCATGCGTGATCATCAGGACGGACATCCGCAATTCAGACTGAACCTCGCGGATAAGTTTCAGGATCTCAGCCTGAATTGTCACGTCGAGCGCCGTTGTCGGCTCGTCTGCAATCAACAGTGCCGGATGACAGATCATTGCCATTGCAATCATGGCACGTTGACGCAACCCGCCGGAAAGCTCGAATGGATAGGTATCCAGCGCCCGGCCCGGATCGGGAAACTGGACTAGACGCAGCATCTCCTGTGTGAGTTCGCGGGCTTCCGCACCCGAAACATCACGATGAAGAAGGGCCGCCTCACCGATCTGGTCGCCGATCGTGTGCAGCGGTGACAGCGATGTCATCGGTTCCTGAAAGATGATCGCAACCCGATTTCCGCGCAGGTGGCGCATCTGGGGGCCTTTGCGTTCCAGACCGGCAATATCGACAGGCGGTTCGGCCCCCGTCGGATCGGCCAGAATTACCTTGCCCGAAGTAATTGCCGCTGCCTGAGGCAACAAACCCATGATCGTTTGGGAAATAACCGTCTTGCCGGAACCGGATTCACCGACCAGTGCGACCGTGCGGTTCTCCGGGACGACGAAGGAAACGTCGTCGACAGCCCGCACCCGGCCTTCTGCCGTATTAAAATCAACTGTCAGTCCCTCGATCGAGAGAACATTCACTGCGCTTTTCCTCCCCGGCAAGGATTGTCTGCGTGAGGCTTACTAAGCCTTTTTTGCAATACAAAGACAACCAAATTCGCCGTTGGATAGCAATGCAGAATTCCAAAGAAGTACGCTGTGATTTGAATTGCAACAGGCAAATTCCTGTCTTTTTTTCAGAATCTTGCACCAAACAGGCATCTGCAATGCAGGAATTGCGAGATTACTCGGCTGCGGAAACCGGGACTGCCTGCGGTGACGTCTCCCTGGAAGGCGCCTGCGGATGGGGGTCGATCCAGTAAACCTCCATCAAGCCACTGCGACCTCTGAGGTGATGAGCACCGACAGGCCTCTTGTTGTGTTCACCCGGGAGCCTTGCAACGGTATCGGCACTGGCAAGTATGGTCACCTCCGGTTCACCGTCGACTTCCTTGCCGAGGGTTTGAAGTCGTTCAGCAGCATTCACCGTGTCGCCGACAACCGTATAGTTCCATCGATCCAGCGCGCCGACGTTTCCGACGACCGCCGGACCTGAATGTATGCCGATGCGTGTCAAGATCTGCGGTCCGCCCTGGGCCTCGGCCTGCACATTCGATTCATGAAGGGCGGATGCAATCCGCCGCGCCGTTCTCACCGCGGCCTCGGCATGGTCGGGGCGTTCATCCGGAGCTCCCCAGAAGGCAAGCATACCGTCGCCCAGGAACTTGTCGACCGTTCCCCCTTCTCCTTCAACGGCTTCGACCAGGATTGCAAAATGATCGTTCAGTATCCGCGCTGTTTCTTCGGCGCTCAGATGTTCGGAAAGCGCCGTGAATCCGACTATATCGGTGAACAGGATGGTGAGTTCGGCTTCTCTTGCTTCCGCTGCCTGGCTTCCTCCCAATCGCATCAACTTGATGAACAGCGACCGCGGCACGTAAGTGTTCATCGCCTTCAAGCCTTCGACCATCGAATTGAAGGCCAGGGCTACCTGATCAATTTCTGCAACGCGGCTGCGTGGCATCGGTTCGACTTCGTTCAGCGAAAGGGTCCCGACGCGCTCCGACTGGACCGCCAGATTGCGCAATGGACGAGCCACTCTGCGCCCGATCCAGAAAGCGATCAGAACCGATATGACAAGCGCGCCGAACCCAACAAACATGGAGCCGGCGAGCCTGCGGACCTCCCGGGAAACCGTTGCACTCTGATAATACTGTCCGATAATCCAGGGTTTGTCGCTGAAGCCGTCGAATTCAGCTTTCATGATGATGTATTCGTCATCGTTCGCTTCGACGAAAGACACTTCGATACCGAGATCGGCGGCCTTTTGAAACTCCTCGATCGGTTGCTCGTCTGCCATTCCTGCCAGTACCGGATCCCCGATCCTTTCCCAGGCTTCCGGCAAATTCGCCTTGATGCTCCCACCTGTCTGCAATCCGGTTTCATCGGAATGCATTATGACGCGCCCGGCCCCGTCAACTATGAAGATGGTGTTGTTGAGACCTTCGTCCCGGGCCTTGACGATATGGGAGAGATCTTTCATCGAGCTTGCAGCTGTCAAGGTGCCGATCAGTTCTCCATCTCTCACCAGGGGCACCGAGACATTGGCAAAAAGTCCGACCTCGTGTTCCACCAAGGGGCCCCAAGTGGGCAAACTTGCCTGATCAAGAGCCGGAAGATCGGCCATGTTCATGCCGGGCGGCGGCACATCGGTCTCTATCCGCCACAGTTTGCCTGAGGGTGCCCGGTAAATGCCAAGGCGTCGTCCATCCGTTGCAGTGACAGCCAGGGTCGTAACGTCGCTATTGGACTTCAGGGCGATCGAAAGGTCTTCGAGCGTGCGCTCGGGGTCCTCAAAACCGATCGTCCCGTCGTCAAAAAACGGTTTCAGACCCACGACGGCCTTTTCCACGGACGTGAAGTGAGTACGCAGCTGTGTTTCAAGCGCATCCGTGCTCAAAATCGTCTTGTCGTTGAGCAGGGAAAACGTGTTGCTGAAGTTCGCGCTCACCGAGAGACCCAAAACCAACCCGATGGCGAGCGCAACAAACGCACCGAACCCCAGACCGACAATTGATGTCAGCGGGAGTTTGATCCGTCGATCACCGCGCTTATTCCTTGGCATAAGGCGCAAGTCCTCTCATTGCCTTTGTAGCTTACCTGCCTGATCTTTTGCGTCAAATTAAGGCGGTCGACCACCTGAAACGCGACGACAGGAACCCGTGGACGCTATCCGTCATGCGACGCGTAATCGCGCAACGCAAGATTTTGCAGAAGCAGGATCGTTTTTGCATCACAGATTTCTCCGGTCCGGATCATCCCGAGCGCCTTCTGGAGCGGAACATGCATGACTTCAATGTCCTCACCTTCGTGTTCCACACCACCACCGTCGCCCACCTTGTTGTTCAGATGGTAGGTACCTGAATAAAATGAAAGGCACTCGGTCACCGACCCCGGACTCATGTGCACGTCAAAAAGATGCTCGAGTTCCGAGACTTCATATCCGGTTTCCTCGATAAGTTCTGCACGCATCCTGTCCTCAGGGTGAGCCCCTTCCAGCAATCCGGCAGGCGACTCGATCAGGAAAGGATCCTTGCCGTTCAAATGGACAGGTAGCCGGAACTGGCGGGTCAGCAGCACACACTTTGTTTCCGGATCAAACAGAAGGCATGTTACGGCATTGCCGTGATCATAGGATTCCCGGCTCAGCTCCTGCCACGATCCGTCCCGGCGCCGATACTCCAGCCGATACCTGGTGAGCCTGCCCCAGTTTTCAGAGAGAACTTCTTTGTCGATAAAGCGCAAATATTCGGTGTTTTTCATAGGACGGAGCATCTCATGGTGAAAAAGTCATGTTTCGGATCCGCCAGCATCCAAACCGAGTTCGGTCAACACTTCAGCGGTGTGTTCCCCCAGTAATGGTGCGGCCCGTTCGAGAACCAGATTGCCGTTCCTGAAGGCAATCGGCGTGCGCACTGAAGAAACCGCGCCACCTTCGACACCATGTGCCGGCAGATCAACTTTCAGGCCTCTGGACCGGACCTGACTGTCGGCAAAAACATCCTCGACCGAATTGATGGGACCGGCCGGCACACCTTCCATTTCCAGTGCAGTCAGGAGATCGTCCCTCGCGCGGCTCGAAGTTTCCGCACTGAGCAGAGGGACGAGTTCGGATCTTGAAGCGACGCGCGCGGCATTGGTTGCGAATTTTGGTTGATCTGAAAGTTCAGGCAGTCCGAGCACGCCGCACAGTCTTTGAAACTGACTATCGTTGCCGACAGCAATGATGAGGTGGCCATCCTTTGCGGAAAAAACCTGATAGGGAACTATGTTCGGATGGGCGTTCCCAAGTCGCTTTGGCGCTTTTCCGGATACAAAGTAATTCAGAGCCTGATTGGCCAGAACAGCAACCTGTGCATCGAGCAGCGCCATGTCGACCCATTCACCCTCCCCGGTGGCGTCCCTGCGACGAAGGGCACTCAGGACACCAATCACACCATAAAGGCCGGTGAAAATATCGGCGAAGGCCACGCCGGTCTTCTGCGGAGAGCCTTCCGGCTCGCCGGTCAGGTCCATGATGCCACCCATACCCTGAATCATGAAGTCATATCCTGCGCGATGGGCGTAGGGACCATTCTGGCCGAAGCCGGTAATGGAACAATAGATCAGCTTCGGATTGACCTCTTTCAGGCTCTCGTAATCCAGGCCGTATTTGGCAAGCCCGCCGACCTTGAAATTTTCAACCAGTACATCCGCCCGGGCAACAAGCCTGCGAACGATTTCCTGGCCTTCCTTTGTGCGAAAATCGGCAACCACCGACCGCTTTCCGCGGTTGCAGGAATGAAAATAGGCCGCATCGAAATCGTTGCCTTCTTCATCCTTGATGAATGGCGGGCCCCATCCCCTCGTGTCGTCGCCCTGCGGGCTCTCCACCTTGATCACGTCCGCACCCAGATCGGCCAGTGTCTGGCCGGTCCAGGGGCCGGCCAGAATGCGTGCGAGTTCGACAACCTTTATGCCTTCGAGGGGCGCGGACATGTACTTTTCCCGGTTTGAACGATTAAGGGTTAGGCTTCGGCGAACTTGCGGTAAATGTGATACCTGCCCGGATGGATGCCTTCCGGTTTTTCGAGAAGTTCGAAATTCGGCAGATCGAGTTCGAGTGCCGTCAAAACGAAGCCTCCAACCGCCATGCGTTCATCGATCAGCGGTGCGAGCCAGTTGACGATTGCAAGATCGTTTGTCGGGTCCGCCGATCCGATGTCGATATGGGCGAAAGAGGCCTGTGCCCGAACACGCGGAGCACAGAAGGCAAGCGTATCGCGTATGTCACCGAGTATCATGTGATCCGCGTCCGGCGCGCAGCTCGGATGGCAGTTCATCGCGAAATCGAAAACAAAGATTTCCTTGTCGGGATAGATCTCCCTCAGGTGATCATAGGTTCTGCCATTGCCAAGGCCGAGTTCCAGAACCGGCCCCTCCACAAGGTTGACCTTGTCGACCAGGTATTCCAGCAAGATTTTCTGCGAGGTCATTCGGCGGATAAAACTGTCCAGACGACTCATAAATTGTTTCCCTGTGACTCAAGACGTCTCTCACATAGTCAAAGGCTGTCCATAGGTCAAAATCTGCCCACTCTGCAGATCATTGCGCCGGACGCATGTTTGATGATGCCGGGACCAGAAACAGGACTTTGCCACAATGCACGATCATGCTAACGCGTTAGCCCCGGTTCAGGGTGCCGTCCCTGACCTGCACTTTCGTATGAACCAAATACCAGGAGACCTCGATGCGTTCCGAAACGGCGCCCGCCATTCGGCTGGAAGATTATCAACCACCCGTCTACCGTATCGAAAAGGTTCACCTGACAGTAAAGCTTGATCCTGCCGAAACCGAGGTCGTTGCAACACTATCGGTCGCAAGACAGGCAGATGTGCAGGCCGGAACACCTTTGGTGCTCGACGGCGACGAACTTTCGCTTCGCGAATTGAAACTGAACGGTGAGGTATTGCCGGAGGACGGTTACACGGTTTCGCCTGACAAGCTGGAAATTCATGCACCGCCAAGTAAACCATTCGATCTTAAAATCACAACGCAAATCAATCCGGAAGCCAACACCAAACTGATGGGGCTGTACAGGTCCTCAGGGACCTATTGCACCCAGTGCGAGGCCGAAGGTTTCCGGCGCATCACGTATTTCCTCGACCGCCCGGACGTTCTCGCGATCTACACAACACGGGTCGAAGCATCCAAAAACGATTGCCCTGTCCTGCTTGCAAACGGCAACCTGATGGAAAAGGGTGATATCGACGGGACAGACCGCCACTACGCGCTCTGGCATGATCCCCATCCCAAACCGGCCTATCTCTTCGCACTTGTAGCAGGCAATCTTGCTCAGGTTCCTGACCGGTTTACCACCGCATCAGACAAGAAGGTCGACCTCAATATTTACGTTGAGCACGGCAACGAAGGGCTGTGCAGCTGGGCAATGGATTCGCTCAAGCGCTCCATGAAGTGGGATGAAGACGTGTTCGGCCGGGAGTATGACCTGGATGTCTTCAACATCGTTGCCGTTTCGGATTTCAATATGGGCGCGATGGAAAACAAGGGCCTGAACATCTTCAACGACAAATATGTTCTGGCCGATCCGGAAACCGCGACCGATCAGGACTATGCCAATATCGAGGCGGTCATCGCGCACGAATATTTTCACAACTGGACGGGAAACCGCATTACCTGCCGCGACTGGTTTCAGCTGTGCCTCAAGGAAGGCCTGACTGTTTTCCGTGATCAGGAATTCACCTCCGACATGCGATCCAGGCCGGGCAAACGCATCACCGATGTCAGGCTACTGAAAACACATCAGTTTCCGGAAGATGCGGGCCCACTGGCACACCCTGTTCGACCGCGGGTCTATCACGAGATCAACAATTTCTACACGGCGACCGTTTATGAAAAAGGCGCCGAAGTCGTGCGCATGCTGAAGACGGTGCTTGGTGACGAGGGCTTCCACAAGGGACTGGATCTCTATTTCGACCGACACGATGGAGAGGCGACGACGATCGAAGCCTTTCTGACCTGTTTCGAAGACACGACCGGGACGGACCTCAGCCAATTCGCGCTCTGGTATGAGCAGGCAGGAACACCCGTTGTTTCTGTCGCATCGGCTTACGATGCGGATCGTCAGACCTATTCGCTCTCGCTTTCCCAGGAAATTCCACCCGTTCCGGGACAGAGGTCCAGCAAACCAGCTGTGATCCCGCTCCGCTTTGGTCTGCTTGGCCCGGATGGGAAAGACATGCATGCAACCTCCGCCAGCGGCATCAAGATATCGGGTGATGTCTTGCTGATGGAGAAATCCAGGCACGAAATCACCTTTTCAGGTGTCTCGTCTCAACCGGTCTTGTCGCTTCTGCGCGCGTTTTCCGCCCCGGTGCGAATTGACCAGAAGTTTGCAACTGCAGATCTCCAGTTTCTTGCCGCCCGGGACAATGATCCCTTCAATCGCTGGCAGGCTGTGCAATCTCTTGCCATGCAGGAGCTCGTGAGGCTGACGGGAACAATACGGCATGGCGAGCTAGGCGCGCCCGCTGATGGCGTGGTTTCGGTTTTTGGCGCAGTCCTGAATGATCAGAACCTTGATCCCGCCCTCAAGGCGCTGGCGCTGACGCTGCCGAGTGAAGCCGACATTGCCCAGGAAATCGGCAAGAACGTCGACCCGGATGCCATTCTGGCGGCTCGCAAGCAGTTGCGGCAGGCAATTGCTCGGCAATTCCATGGCGCATTGCGCACTGCAGCGCTGGAATTCGCACCTAGGGGAGACTATTCCCCTGACGCGGAAACCGCCGGCAAACGAGCATTGTCCAACCGGGCCGCCTACTACTATGCGGTTTCGAATACTGAAGATGCGGCGCAATTCACCTGGGACCGGTTTTCCTCAGCCGACAACATGACGGACCGCCTCGCCGGCCTGATGCTTCTGGTGCATGACCACATGCCCGGGGAAACCGCTGCGCTGGACCTTTATCTTTCACGGCATGAGAAGAGCTCCCTGGCCATGGACAAATGGTTCATGGTGCAGGCGACCGCACCAGGCGATGGAACCCTGGCGACTATCAAATCGCTCTTTTCTCATCCGCTTTACGACGCGACCAACCCGAACAGGGTTCGTGCCCTGCTGCAGTCCTTCGCGACCGGCAATGCAACGCAATTTGCCCGCCCTGACGGGGCCGGATTCGAATTGGTCGCCGAATCAGTACTTGAGATCGACAAACGCAATCCCCAGGTCGCATCGCGACTTTTGACCAGCTTCCGCTCTTGGCGGGCCCTTGATGCCAATCGTTGTGCCTTGGCTGAATCCGCTCTCATGAAGATTTCATCATGCGAAGATCTGTCAAGAGATAGCCGCGATATCATCGACAGAACATTGCAATAGTGTGATTTACTGGAAAAGGTTAACAAACATGCCGAGAGTCATGATGCGCGTTAACCATTTTCTTCTTGATCAGGACTAGACAAGAACCGAAGATTTGATTCAAATGGAAGTGATTCGGGGCAAGCTCCGATGCGGCGGATTTTGAGGCACACTTCCAATGGCGCGAGCAATGGCTGGCGACGCTACCACGCGGCGCAGCGACAAGGATTCGGATTCCGAAAAGAGCGCAGGCAAAGCCAGCCTGCTGTTCTGGCCGGTTCTCGTTTCCCTGCGTGACACCATCATAAGCTCAGACAGCGTCATGCGGCGCATCATTCCCGGACTGGCAATTGTCTTTATCGTCATTCTCGCCCTGTTTCGTGCTGGAGAACTGGCGACAGAGTACACCGAAACAGAGCAATCTGCGCAGACGACCCTGAGCCTGATGGCCACGGTGGTTGCCAACCGGCTCGTCGCCATTGAAGGCACTCTTCCGGAAGTCGGGTTTCGCACAACCTTGAAACGCTCTCTTGCGGACAGTCTGCCGGCAGGCGCCACAAGCAGATCCCGCATCTTTCTGGTCGCGGATACGAACGGCAAGATCGCGGCGACTGCCCCGGCACATCCGGGTCTGGAAGGCCGTCCGATCGCCGACCTGCTCAGCCCAAGCCAGCCGCTCACAGTGTTCGGCGCGCGCGCTGGTGTTCTTCCCGTTCCGGTCGACCTTGGACGTGGTGAAGGCAGCGAGCAGTTTCTTGCAACCGTGCATCATCTGAACGGCAATCTTGGCATGATTGCCGTGTTGCAGCCGGAAAGTGCCATCTTTGCGGACTGGCGTGACGATCTTTCGGCAAATGTCACCCTGTTTGCCGGGACTGCCCTGGTTCTGCTCGCCGTTATCTACGGCTTTTTCAGTCAGGCGAGCCGTGCCGAGCATGCCGATGACATGTATGCGGCCACCCGGGCACGCATCGACACAGCCCTCACCCACGGCCGATGCGGATTGTTCGATTGGGATCTTTCGCGTGGACGCATGTTCTGGTCTTCCTCGCTTTATGAGCTACTCGGGCGTGAACCGAAGGATGACATCCTGAGCTTCGCCGATGTTGCCGACATTACCCACCCTGACGACATTGATCTTCTCGGACTTGCGGAACACCTTCTGGAGACCGGTGAAACACTTGTCGACGAAACCTTCAGGATGCGTCATGCGGACGGCAGCTGGATCTGGTTGCGTGCACGTGGCGAGATCCAGTCCGAGGCCGGCCGCGCCGAACCCCATCTCATCGGGATCTGCATCGACATTACCGAGCAGCACAAGCTGGCGGAAAAAAGCCGGATGGCGGATTTGCGGCTGCGCGACGCAATCGAAACAATATCCGAAGCTTTCGTTCTGTGGAACGCCAACAACGAACTGGTGATCTGCAACTCAAATTATCAGTCCTTGCACAACTTGCCGAATGCAGCCGTCAACCCGGGCACCCCTTACCAGGACGTCATGGCCGCAGCATCGAATGCGGAAATCGCTCCGCAACCCGTGACTGTCACGCAGCGGGGCGGTGCGCCGGAAGGCTCTTACGAAGCACAACTGGAAGACCGCCGTTGGCTGCAGATCTCCGAACGCCGGACCAAGGACGGTGGATTCGTGTCGGTCGGCACCGACATCACGGCGCTGAAAAAACACGAAGAAAAACTGATGTTGTCCGAGAAGCGGTTGAAAGCGACTGTATCGGATCTTCAAAAGTCGCGACAGACACTGGAATACCAGGCACGCCAACTGGTGGAAATGGCCGACAAATATCAGGAAGAAAAAACCCGAGCGGAAGCCGCCAACAAGGCCAAATCCGAGTTTCTCGCCAATATTTCCCATGAACTCAGGACACCCCTGAACGCCATTATCGGCTTCTCCGACATCATGACGCAGGAAATGTTCGGCCCTATCGGCACGGAACGATACAACGATTATTGCAAGGACATCTATTCCTCCGGCACTTATCTCCTCAACGTGATCAACGACATCCTCGACATGTCCAAGATCGAGGCTGGCCGGATGTCTATCGATACGGAAGTCGTGAATGCCGCTTCTGTCACGGATGATGCAAGCCGGATCGTAACGGGCGCCGCGACAGAAAAGAATATTTCCGTCACAACGGACGTCGCCGAAAATCTTATGGTTCACGCAGACAAGCGGGCATTGAAGCAGATCCTGCTCAACCTGCTTGCCAATGCGGTCAAGTTTACCTCGGACAGCGGCGTGGTTGCACTCAAGGCGGAACCGCGCGGCGACAAGTTGCGCTTCGAAGTTACAGACACGGGAATCGGCATTTCCGAACGTGATATCGAACGGCTTGCGGAGCCCTTTGTCCAGGTGGAAAACCAGTTCACCAAGACCCATCAGGGATCCGGGCTCGGGCTTGCCATCGCACGGTCCCTCGTGGAGCTCCATGGCGGTAAGCTGTCGATCCGATCGGAAGTGAAAAAAGGCACGACCGTCAGCTTCACGTTGCCGCTTGCAGACAGCTGAGCCTAACGAACTGTCCCGGCCTGAATCCTCTGATCCGCACGTCCAATTTCCGGTAAGCCAGCGCCCGTTTGCAATACATTAAAAACAGATAGGGCCTGCTCCCATTGCGTATCGGAGCAACACAGTCTTGCGGCCGACATGCAATCCCGGTCGCGAAAACCCCTTCTCCGAACACAGTTGCGCGGTTACGGCCTCCTGCCGAAACAGATTTGGCTCTTCAGCGCGCGAAGACCTTGTCTTCGTAACGAAAAAAATTTGCTCCGCTTGCCTGAAATCAATGCATGGCGGCAATTCTTTGGTTTCCATTCCAGTTGATGTGCACTTCGCACAGGTCGAATTGCCCGGAAAGGCGCGAGCACAACTTGCCGCGTGTTTTCATACCAGCAACGAAAGGGAGGCCATGAAAGCGAGATCCAAAGAAGAACGTACGCCGGACGTATCAACCGCTGAGCGCGACACCAAAACATCCACCAAAAAGACCTCCAACCGGCGGGAAGCAGGGCCTCGGGCTGCATCACCTCCAGAGGCCGGCAACACAGTGACCATCAAGTCCGTTCACCATGCGGCGGTACACAAAAGTCCAGCGCTCCTGTTGCATGAGCGATCTATTTCGAAAGGCAACAGTGCGCGACTGCCGGAAAACTATCCCTACAAGAGACGCATGCGCAGAGAACAGTATGAGGCGCGTAAACAGGAGCTTCAGATTGAACTTCTGAAAGTCCAAAACTGGGTAAAAGACAGCGGCCAGCGCATAGTTGTCATTTTCGAAGGTCGGGATGCAGCAGGCAAAGGCGGCACGATCAAACGTTTCATGGAGCACCTGAACCCTCGCGGCGCCCGGGTTGTTGCGCTCGAGAAGCCAACGGAAGAGGAAAAGGGACAGTGGTATTTTCAGCGCTACGTTCAGCACCTGCCGACCAGGGGTGAAATCGTTCTGTTCGACCGTTCCTGGTACAATCGTGCCGGTGTCGAAAAGGTCATGGGGTTCTGTTCACCTGCGGAGTACATGGAATTCATGCGCCAGGTGCCCGAATTCGAGCGCATGCTTGTGCGAAGCGGCATACGTCTCTTCAAATTCTGGTTTTCCGTCAGCCGGGAAGAACAATTTCGCCGCTTTCAGGCGCGCAACAGCGATCCGTTGAAACACTGGAAGCTGAGTCCGGTCGACGTTCAATCGCTTGATATGTGGGACGACTATTCAGAAGCCAAGGAAAACATGTTTTTCTATACCCACACCGCCGACGCCCCCTGGACCGTCGTGCGTTCCGATGACAAGAAGCGAGCACGTCTGAATTGCATGCGCTATTTCGCCAGATCGCTGCCTTATCCCGGGGCAGATGCCCAGATCCAATTGGACCCCGACCCAAAGATTGCCGGACCGGCTGACACTTTCTACCAGACGCTGGAAGATTTTGATGCGCGTCGCCAGCTCAAGGTTGAATGAGTCCAACCTGGAAACGACTTGCTTCCGCCAACTGGGCGGGAGCCATTTCCGTGATCCGCCAGGTTCTTACAAAGAGGGCGCAATCTTCCCGGGGAATGATGTCTGGGCAATCAGGGAGAGACCTTTGTCTCGACGGCTTCGACCGGGCCAACCAACTTTACGAATGTCTGGCGGACCCTGTTCTGGAGCTCCGCCAGTTCTATCTCGAGCCGGGTGAATGTCGGGCAGTTCGAGGCCTGTACAAGCAAATCCAGAACACCCCCGGGGGCTTGTGTCGCCACGAACTTTCCCGAGAGCGACAGGCGCAACACCTGTGTCAGCCGCTGATACATTCGCAATGCCTCCAGGAGCAGCTCGGCATCACCGGGATCCAGGCAATCTGCCTCCCGGAGACCTTCCAGCGCTTCTTCCGTACCCTGTGCCAGCACACCGGGCGTTTCATGCGCATGCACAAGTTGAAGGTACTGTGCGATAAATTCGATATCCACGAGACCGCCGGCAACCTGCTTCATGTCCCAGACGTCTTTCGTGCCCTTTTCCTTTTCGATCCTCGCCCGCATGGAGCGAACATCATCCGCAAGCTTGGCCCTGTCCCGGGATTTCGTGAGTGTCTCCCGGATGTTATCCATGATCTTCTGCCTGAATTCCGGGTTCGAAGACGCGATCACCCTGGCTCTCGTCAAGGCCATGTGCTCCCAGGTCCAGGCATTTTTTTCCTGATAGGTGATAAAGCCTTCCAGATTGGTTGCCAGCGGCCCTGCGTTTCCAGACGGACGCAAACGGAAATCAACTTCGTAAAGCTGTCCTTCCGCGGTGGGTGCCGAAAGGGCCGTCACAAGCCGTTGCGTCAAACGCATGTAATACTGGGTAATGGCCAGCGGCCTTTTGCCATCGGACTCCTTGACACCGTCCGGGGCCTCGTAAAGCAGGATCAGATCAAGGTCTGACGATGCCGTCACTTCCCTGCCGCCCAGTTTGCCCATGGCCAACACCGCGACATTGCCACCCGGCACAACGCCATGCGTTTCGCCGACATGAAGCACGACCTGCCGGAGCAGCCTGTCCACGACGACTTCCGCCAGGCGCGCCAACGCAAAGCCGACACGATCGGCAGAAAGTGTATCGGAGATCAAACGCAGACCGATCAGGAATTGTTGCTCCTGGGCAAAGATGCGCGCCCTGTCGAGTGCCTCCTCGTAAAACCGGGCCTGGGACAGAGTGCGGTCGAGACCAACACGAAACTCTTCGACACTCGGCATGGCTCCGAAAAAGGCCGGATCAAGTACCGCGTCCAGCACATGAACGCGTTTGGAGACCGTTTCTGCAAGCCGCGGCGCCGCGCCCATGGTCGTGGCAAGCAGGCTCAATAATTGCGGATTGGATCGCAGAAGAGAAAAGAGCTGAACTCCCGCCGGCAGTTTCGACATAAAGCTGTCGAACGCGACCAGCGCCGCATCGGCATTGTCGGTCGCCGCAAGCGCTCCGATCAGGGTCGGATGCATCTCCGTCAGCCGTTCACGGGATTTGGTCGAACGAGTGCACGGATAGCGGCCGAAATGCCAGGACTTCACGATGCTCGCGGCCTCAGCCGGTTGTTTGAACCCCAGACGCGACAGGGTTTCCAACGTCTCCGGATCGTGGTCGTCTCCCGTGAATACCAGGCTGCCCAACTCAGAAGACAGTCCAGGCTCATCTTCAAAAAGCTCAGCGTAATGATGCTGAACCTTTTTCATGTGAGCCAGAAACTCGTCCTCGAACGACTGAAGGGTGACAAAACCCATCAAGGACGCGATGCGCGTCAGGCCTTCTGTGTCCTTTGGCAGCAGTTGCGTCTGCTCATCGTTCAACATCTGGATGCGATGTTCGACATTGCGCAGGAACACATAGGCCTCGCGCATCTCGTCGCGTGTCTTGAGGCGGATCCAGTCGGCTTCGCTGAGGGCATCCAGCATATCAACCGTACGCCGGCCCCGCAGCGCCGGATTGCGGCCACCTGCAATGAGTTGCTGAGTTTGAACAAAAAACTCGACTTCACGGATACCACCGCGCCCCAGCTTGACGTTGTGCCCTGCAACGGCAATTGCGCTGTGCCCCTTGTGCATATGGATCTGCCGTTTGATCGACTGCACGTCGGCAATTGCCGCAAAATCCAGATATTTGCGCCAGATGAACGGGACGATTTCGTGCAGAAACGCTTCACCGGCCGGCAAGTCGCCGGCACATGCGCGCGCCTTTATCAGGGCCGCGCGTTCCCAATTCTGGCCAAGGGATTCGTAATAAACCAGTGCAGCGGGAACTGACATTGCCAGCGGCGTGGCGCCCGGATCCGGCCGCAAACGCAGATCTGTGCGGAAGACGTAGCCATCTGCTGTTCTGTCCTGCATGATCTTGACCAGGCGCCGTGTCAGGCGGACGAACTCAACCGGTGCTTCCACTCCTGCCGCCATCGGCGCTTTGTCGGGGTCGTAGAGAACAATCAGGTCGATGTCGGATGAGTAATTCAGCTCGTTCGCGCCGTGCTTGCCCATGGCAAGAACGATCAAACCGCTGCCGACTTCGGGTTTTTCCTGATCTATCGGCTCGAACTTGTTCCGGCGTGACAGATCTCCCAGGCAAAAACGAATGGCCGCCGTAAGTGCCGCATCGGCAAACCCGGCAAGTGCACCTGTCACCTGTTCCAGGTCGATTGCACCACAGATGTCGGCAAGCCCCAAGGTCAGCGCAAGATCGTGCTTGAGCAACCTCAACGCCCGCATGATACCGGCTTCATCCTCCGCCGTTGTGTCATGTGCCAGTGACAGAAGCCGCCGGATCCGGAGTTCCGGTGCTTCCTTCAGGATGCTCAGGAGCCTCGGTGGGTCTGCCAACATGAGATCGCGCAGATAAGGCGAGTTGCCGACGATCCCCATCAGGAACGGTTCCAGGTTCCTGTGTGAACCGAATTGCGATCTCAGCGTGTCACCGGCTTCCGGATGATCAAGAAGATCCTTTAAGAACAGGGTGGCACGATCGGCATCAGGTGTTACAGGAACGATTGCAAGACGATCGACAAGGAGTTGGGGCTGCTTGTCAATTTCCTGCCGGCTGCCCTGCCTGTCCGGATTGTCCTTCGCCATGCCCGCTCCTGCTGTTTTCCGGCGCGACCGGCGCCAGATCTATTCGGGCTGAAAGGCCCACGTCCTCATTTTTGAAGCGCAAGTCTCCCCCATGCAAGCGGGCAACGGCTTTGACAAGGCTCAATCCCAAGCCCGTTCCAGGTTCCGACCTGCTTTCTTCCAGCCGGACAAAGCGATCCATGACCCGATCGAGGTCCTTGTCGGGAATTCCGGGGCCGTTGTCGGCGACTGTCAGGTCGACGCGGCCATCCTTTTCCTTTGCAGACAGCCGGATCACAATTTCCCCGTTGTCCGGACGACCATATTTCAAGGCATTTTCAATAAGATTGACGAGAACCTGGCTAATGAGATCCCGGTTGCAGACGGCAGTCAGGCCTTCAGGAATGTGGGTTTCCAGCCTGCCTCCTTCATCCTCGACCAAAGGCTCGTACAATTCGGCAATCTCGGCAACGAGGCGCTTCAGATCTGTCGGTTCCATAACCGAACCGGGCGCCATGGACTCCACACGAGCGATCCTCAGCAACGCGTTGAAGATCCGAAGGAGATGATCGGTCTCGTTCAACGTGCTTTCCAGCGCGCCGCGATAACCTTCTTCACTACTGGCTTCCCGCAGCGCCGTTTCTATCCGGGTCTGAAGCCGTGTCAGCGGTGTCTTGAGGTCATGGGCAATATTGTCTGTCACATCCTTCATCGACTGCATCAGAACTTCGATGCGGTCGAGCATGTCGTTCAGGTTTACGGCGAGGCGGTCAAACTCGTCATTTGTGCCGGCAAGCGACAAGCGCTCTGTCAGGTCGCCATTCATGATCATCCGACTGGAAGCAGATATGTCGTCAATACGCTTCATGACCCTTCGGCTGACAAAAAGCCAGGTGATGACTGCCATGACGACGACGACGACAAGCCATAGCCGCAGCGCGTTTGCCAGAAGATTGGAAAATCTCAGCTGGTCACCAAGGTCTCTGCCTACAAGAAGGCGGAAGCCGCCACGCAGCTCGAACGTCCGGACCATCGCCTGTCGCTCGATTTCCTGGGTTCCCTCTCCCAGGCGCGTATAGCGTACTCGTCGCAGACCGCCGTCGGCTTCCTCAAGAACGATTGTCGGAAGGCGGGAAATATTGCCGACCAGGGCATTTCCGGAGAAGTCCATCAGAAGATAAAGACTGGCATCGGGATGCCTTGTCCTGTCGTCGATGGTTTCGACGAGATCCCGAATTCCACCGCGAACATATACGTCCGACAGGCCCTTGAGTTCTGCATCGACAGACTGAACGACCTGTTCGGACATGAGATCTTCGGTGCTTTCGGAAACATAGACCAGAAGCACGCCAGACATGACCGTGAAGACGGCGACATACAGCAACGACAGCTTGAACGCTGTCGTTCGGACAAATCTAGTGAGCCGCGTCACGGATCGTGTACCCGGCACCCCGGATGGTATGAAGCAATGGTGTCTCGAAGCCCTTGTCTATCTTGCCGCGCAGCCGCGAAATATGGACGTCAATCACGTTGGTCTGTGGATCGAAATGATATTCCCAAACGTTTTCCAGCAGCATTGTGCGTGTCACCACCTGCCCCGCGTGCTGCATGAGGTATTCCAGGAGCCGGAATTCCCTTGGCTGCAGCGGAATCTCGGTTTCTCCGCGACGGCAGGAGTGAGCCATTCGATCAAGGGTCAGATCGCCGACGGAATAGGTGGTTTCGACCTGATTGGCCGATTTCGGCCTGCGCGCGAGCGCTTCGATGCGGGCCTGCAGTTCGGTAAAGGCATAAGGTTTGGGCAAATAATCGTCACCGCCTGCCTTCAGTCCCTTCACCCGATCGTCGACCTGGCCGAGAGCAGATAAAATGAGAACAGGAGTGTGATTGCCTTCGCGTCGCAATTCCTGAACTATCGAAAGGCCGTCGAGCTTCGGCAGCATACGGTCGACAATCAGTATGTCGTAACTGCTGAGCAGAGCCATTTGCAGGCCATTTTGGCCGTCCGCAGCGTGATCGGCCGTGTGGCCGAGTTCGCTCAATCCCTTGACGAGATAGCTCGCCGCTTCCGGATCGTCTTCGATAACTAGAATTCGCAACATGACATCCTTTTACCTCGAGTTGCTTTGAAATGAAATGGCTGGCGGCGGCGATGGATGTGAGGCGCCGCCGCCAGACTGGCTGGGTTTACGGGCGAAACCCATGGCGAAGACCGGCCCGTCGGGGTTGGGGGCAGAGGGCAAGCCGGTCTCGCCGGTCAGGCTCCGGTTCTTGTCGAACCGGTTCCTGATCAGGCCAGGTTCATGGGCAGAGCCACAAACCGGGTTGTGTCGTTGGTCTCGATCCGGAAGAGAACTGCCTTTCGGCCGTCACTTTCCGCCTTGTCGAGCGCCTTCAGTACGTCATCCGCATTGTTGACCTTCAAGCCGGCCACTTCGAGGATCACATCACCGGCCGACAGACGCTTGTCGGCAGCCGGTCCATCAGGATCGATTTCCGCGATAACCACGCCTTCACCATCAAGACCTGCTTCAGCCTTGGTCGTTACGACCAGGCCAAGATCGTCAAGGCTGGTTCCGGCCTTCTCGACCTGTGGTTCCGCTGCCTCGGCAACCTTTTCCCTTTCCTGGAGACGGCCCAGGGTCACAGAGACATCCTGTTCCTTGCCGTCGCGCCAGATCGTAACGTCGACCTTGGTGTCCGGTTCATAGGCCGCCACGATCTTGGAGAGATCGCGCGGGCCGTCCACCTTGGTGCCGTCAACCGCGAGAATGGTGTCGCCCGAGCGCAGGCCAGCCTTCTGAGCCGGGCTGTTTTCCTGCGCTTCCGCGACGATGGCGCCGCGGGCCTCTTCAAGGCCAAGGCTTTCCGCGATGTCATCGGTGACGTTCTGTATCTGAACGCCAAGCCAGCCACGGATAACGGTGCCGTCATCCCTCAGCTCCATGATGACATCTTGCGCGGTCGAGGCCGGAATTGCGAAGGCAATACCGACATTGCCACCGGACGGCGAGAAGATCGCCGCATTCACACCGATCACTTCACCGTTCATGTTGAAGGCCGGGCCACCTGAGTTGCCGCGGTTCACCGGCGCATCGATCTGGATAAAGTCGTCGTAAGGTCCCGCACCGATGTCACGCCCACGGGCGGACACGATCCCTGCGGTTACCGAACCGCCCAGTCCGAACGGATTACCGATCGCGACAGTCCATTCACCGACCTGAGGAGCTTCATCTGCAAAATCCACATACGTGAAATCTTTGCCGCCCTCGATCTTGAGCAGCGCAAGGTCTGTTCTCTTGTCGGCTCCGATCAGCTTGGCGTTGTATTCGTCACCTTTCTGATCAATCACGGTGAATTCCGTACCACCGTCGATCACATGATGATTGGTAACGACATAACCGTCCTTGGAGATAAAGAAACCGGACCCCTGGGATGTACCATACTGCCGCGGCGACCGGCGCTGCTTCTGGCCTTCTTCACCGCCTCGGCCACCGAAATCACGGAAGAACCGTTCAAACGGGTGGCCATTCGGCAGACCCTTGAAGAATTCATCAGTGCTGTTGCCACCGTTGAAATTCATCATGCGCGGCTCGGCTTCCTGCTTCACCTGAACACTTACAACAGCCGGGCTGACGGTGCGGACAACGTCTGAAAAGTCTGCTGGCGCGGTCGCGTCGACACGAACAGGCTCTGCTTGCGCGAGCTGGCTTGGGACGACGGTCTGAGCGGTCAAAAGCCCGGCAGTACCGAGTGCGACAACTCCTGCCAGCAATTTGGCGCGGCGGGACCGCAAAGGAGAGACTGACCCACGATTTTGCATATTTTTTTCCTCTGTCGACATAACAATTGGAGGCCACAAATGGAGCGCACGGGGACCTACGCTCCGGGCTCAGTGAGGAAAGTAGGTATTCCCGCCTTACCGTTGCCTGTCGGAGGAGTTACATTTTTGTTAGTTTGAGAATTCGACCTCTCCCGCATCAGACAAAAGCCTTGATACCTGTCGCGGAAGCTTATGTATTTGCGGAGAAATTTTCTGTTGCCCCTGCATTTTCCATTCCCGTGGAAATGACAAACCCAGGCATCTTTTCCACAAACATCAAGCTGGAAAACGGATCGGTCGGTCGTCAGCGGACCATCTCTGCCACTTCGGCATGACAGATTGAAGTCTCTCTGAGCACTCGAATGCCTCGAGCCACTTTTTCAGGGCAAGCCACTCTTCACCATCGAACCAGGCGCGGTCCGTATTGGCAAACTGACGGACGAAGGGAAGGATTGCATAGTCGGAGAGAGACGCGCTGTTGCCGAACAACCAGGCCCGATTTGCAAGTCGCTCATTCAGTTCAATGAGAAACTCTGACGCTGCCGTGCGTTCGTGTTCTCGTTGCGCATCTTCATAGCGCGTGTGGTACTTGTAACGATCAAGATGGATCTTGAATGGACCATCGCACCGGGTGATCAGTGCAAGCATCTGCTCCCTGTCGCCTTCAGCGGGTCGCAACCAGCTTTCCGGATCGTGGATCCCCAGCGCCCACAGCATGATATCCAGACTTTCATCAAGTACAAACGCATCCGTTTTCAGGCATGGCACCGTTGCAGAGGGAGAGGTCTGAAGAAACTCCGGAGCCTTGTCGCGCAGCACGATCTCGCGCAACTCGACCGACTGTCCACTCGCCGCAATCGCCAGGCGAGCACGTATTGCGAAAGGGCATCGTCGAAAAGAGTACAGGATTGGAAGAGTGTGCATGTCCACTCCATGGCGCATCATCGGCAAAAGGTCAATTTCGCCCACAGATTGCGATTTCACAAATTCAACCGCAGACTTTCACCGGATGTAAAGAATATTCCATGATACTCAATATCACGGGATATCAACATGACTGATTCACTGCTTCAACTTGCCAAGGACAGTTCTTCAGAGAAGAAACATGAGCTTGCAGAGCATGTCACCGGCTTACTTACCGTACGTTCCAAAGACGATAGCTCTGAAGCAATAAATCTTCTGAACAATATGCTTGAAGGTGTCTACGGGTCACTGGAACTCGAGGCAAGAAAGAAGATGTCAGAACGGCTGGCGGATGTTGGATCAACGTCCTCCAAGCTCGCAGAAGCAATGGCGAATGACGAACTGCCCGTTGCTCAGGCCGTCCTCGAGCGGTCGAAGTCCCTCTCAGAAGACGCCTTGCGTTCGATCGCACAGAAGAAAGATCAGGGCCACCTGCTGGCCATGGCCAAACGCGATCATATCAGTGAGGACGTGGCCAAGCTTCTGGTCAAGCGTGGCAGCAAGGATGTCAGGCACGCACTGGCGTCCAACCTGGGTGCCGAAATGCAGATGCCGGTCTTTGAAGAGCTGGTCAAGGACATGCCGAAACAAATGGGGGAGCGGATACGGCACCTGCGAAAGTCAAACGAGGAACTGATCGAGGATCTGTTCCGGGAAGACGGTGAAATCGCTTCGGGGCAGAAACTGGAAAAGCGGGCCTCCAAGATCAGCCCGAAAGCCTGGCTCATGGGTATCAAGCTCGGCAAGACGACGCTGAACAAGGCTGTCTACCAACTGGCTCATGAACACAATCTTCTGGACGTTGCCGGGCTCCTGTCGGTCTTTTCCGGCCTTGAGATGAAATATGTCCACAACCTGATGGTGCGGTTCGATGCGACAGGCATCGCCACGGTCTGCCGTGCAAGCGGCATCGGCGCGATGGAATTCCAGGCGGTATGCAAGGAACGCTGCAAGCACCTGAAGTTCCCGGAAAGCACCGGGAGCAAATGGCTAACCAACTATCATATGCTGGACGACAACGATGCGCGCCGCCTGCTCGCACTCATGAAGATGAAGTTGGGATCCGCAGAAACTCATCAGGCAGCCTAGACGACTTCGGCAGTATGTTATGAAGCGCTTCACAGTACATTGCTGCGGAACGCTTGTTCATTGCCCCAAAATCGCTAATTTTCACATTTTTCAACTTCGCCTTATCCACTTGTAAACTGTCTCCGAGGTATTGTTGGCACCACAAGAATGGATGGATCCGACATGATCAATGATCTTCTCAATCAAGCTCAGGACAGTTCACCTGAAAAACGCCGCAAGCTGGTTGAACATGTCACAGACCTGTTTGCGACTGGTGCCGACAGCTATCAGACAGAAGAGATTTCGCTCTTCAATGCTGTTCTGGAACGCATGCTCCCGTCGATGGAAACCGAGCAGAAGAAGGAAGTGTCAGAGCGTCTTGCACCGATAGACACGACCTCCCAGAAAATTGCCTACGAGCTTGCAAGCGACGAAATCGATGTTGCTCAGCCGATGCTGACGTCCTCGAACGCGTTGAAAGAAGAAGATATTCTGCGTCTTGCAAAGACCATGGGACAAGGGCACCTGCTTGCCATTTCAAAACGCGATCACCTGGAGGCCAAGGTAACCGACGTTCTGCTGGAACGCGGCGAAAGCCCGGTGAAACAATCTGTTGCAGCCAACTCAGGTGCCGAGCTTTCCGATTGGGGGGGGCGCCTTTTGGTCAAGCTGGCCGAGCGCGACGAAAAGATCCGTGACGCGATGGTTGAGCGCTCGGACGTGTCCGAGGCCGACTATGAAAAGCTGATTTCACAGATGCCCGAGGCGCAGCAAGCCAAAATCCGCAAGATGCGCGAAGAAAACGAGCAGCTGGTCCTGTCGCTTTTCCACGAAGCCAGCAAGGTGGTCGCAAGCTCGAAACTGGAGCGGAAAGCTACACGTATCAATGCAAAGGTTATCCTGAAAGACGTCCGCGAAGGCCGAGGCGATCTTGGCAAGGCAATCACCCAGATGGCGTTGTCAAACAATCTCTTCGACATCAGCTTCATGCTTGCCGAAATGGCTGGACTGGATCAGAAATACGTCACAAACGTCATGGTTCGCTACGATGCGACCGGTATTGCCGTTCTTTGCAAGGCGATGGGCGTAGACCACAACGGCTACATAGCGTTGAGCCGGGCTCGGGCCACAAACAACAAACAACCCCAGACGACCGTCCAGAACTGGATCGGTGACTACCAGAACCTGACGGAAAAAGACGCGCGCCGTCTGCTTTCCTTCATGAAAATCCGCCTCAGCACACTTGAAGAACAAGCTGCCTGACCGGACGCACGCGCCTCGGGACTATTGCCCGGGTTCAACTTCACGGGTGATAACCGCCGCGCCCGCCTCAAGTGTGCGGTGAACCGGGCACTTGTCCGCGATCTCGAGCATGCGTTCGCGGGTCGCCGCATCAAGCTCGCCTTCAAGCGTGATCAGCCTCTCAAAGCGGTCAATCTTGCCCCCGCGCCCCTTCCGGTCATCCGAACAGTCTTCGCAATCTGCGGCGTGCACCTTGTTGTGCAGAACACGCGTGCCGATCCTGTCGACCTTCAATCCCTTTCGATCCGCATACATGCGCAGCGTCATGACTGTGCAGGCGCCAAGCGCCGTGGACAGATACTCATAAGGTGACGGGCCGCTGTCATAGCCGCCATAATCGGCAGGTTCGTCGGCGATCATGCGGTGATTTCCGACGGCGACCATGGACTGGAACTTGCCCTGCCCCGTTTCCACAACGTCGACACCGTCTCTTGCAGCTGAAGCCGTCGGCGCGGTTTCCGCATCAAGATACCTGCTGACCCAACCTGCGATCACTCTTGCCGCATAGGCCGCGTCTTCGCTGCGCGTCAAAAGGTGATCGGCCTTGTCGAGCGACACGAAACTTTTCGGGTGCTTGGCAGCAACGAAGATGTTTGTGGCATTTTCAATGCCGACGGTGTCATCGAGCGGCGCGTGCATGACCAGCAGCGCCTTGCCGAGATTTGCTGCCTTTGCCTTGACCGTCTGGGCCTCCAGATCCTCCAGAAACTCCCGGCGGATGGTAAAGGTACGGCCTGCAAGATCAACGTCGCCCGCGCCCTTGGCGCGGATCTCGTCAACAGATCCCTTGAAGTTGTGAACGACATGATCGGCATCGGACGGGGCTCCGATCGTCACGACGGCACGCGCTTCAGGGATCTCGCCAGCCACGGAAAGAATGGCTGCGCCTCCCAGCGAATGTCCGATCAGAAGCCGGGGTGCCTCGTAGTTCTGCCTCAGAAAATCGGCTGCCAGCTTCAGGTCCTCGACATTGGAGGAAAAGCCGGTCGAGGAAAAGTCCCCACCGCTGCCGCCGAGGCCGGTGAAATCAAAGCGCAGCACGGCGATGCCTTCCGCACTGAGCGCACCTGCGATATGCCGTGCAGCCGGAATGTCCTTGGAACAGGTGAAACAATGCGCAAACAAGGCAAATGCGCGGATCTTACCGGCAGGAAGATCCAGCCGTGCCGCAAGCCTGGCACCATGCGCACCATCAAATTCGAGTTTCAGCGGTCGGTTTGCCATAATTCACCCTCCAGCATTTTGTCGTGTCAGACGTAGGCACGAACACATGGCATGCAAGTCACGGCTTGGTGTGATCGCTGTGAAGGAACCTGCCTCCGCAACTGCCGTCAAGAGGCTCGTTTTCAGGCAAACTCCTGGAACGTTTCAAGGGCAGCCCTGTCGTAACCTTGCGAAGCGGTCCACAGCTGCTTGGTATAGGCGTGTGTCACTTCGCCGGTTCGCATCTGATCCTCGGTAATTTCCTCGACGATCTCACCCCGGTTCATGACAGCAATCCTGCTGCAAAGGTGACCGACAACCGCCAGGTCGTGGCTGACCATGATGTAGGTCAGACCATGAGCCTTGCGCAACGCCGACAGGAGATTGAGTATCTCGGCCTGGACGGACACATCCAGCGCGCTTGTCGGTTCATCGAGCAGGATGACACGCGGTTCCAGGATCAGTGCCCGGGCGATCGCCACACGCTGACGTTGGCCTCCCGATAGCTGGTGCGGGTATCGGAAGCGGAATTCAGGGCCAAGGCCGACTTCCTTGAGGATTTTCAATATCCGTTCTTCGCGGTTGTCTAGTCCGTGAATGACCAGTGGTTCGCTCAAGGTATCGTCGAGCGTGCGTCTTGGATGCAGCGAACCGTAGGGATCCTGAAAAACCATCTGCATGTGTTTTCGCGATTCAACGGACCTTTTGTGCGTCAGCGCCTCGCCAGCAACCCTGATCGTGCCGTCCCAATGTGAATTGATACCGACCATGGCGCGCAGAACAGTGGATTTGCCCGAACCTGACTCCCCCACCAGACCGTAGCTTTCACCTTCTGCAACACTCAGGTTGAAATTCCTGACCGCGCGAATCTGGTTCTTGCCGGACCCGAAGGTGATGCTGAAATCCTCGATCTCGATCATGCCGCGCCTCCCTCCGGGACATCATCGCCTTCCGTCAACCAGGCCGGATCACGTCTGAGAACCGGGAGATCGTCATGATTGCCATCCAGGCGCGGAAGACAATTCAGCAATCCCCTTGTGTAAGGATGCTGCGCCTGGTCGAGATTTTTTGCATCAAGACTTTCCATTATCCGGCCACCATACATGACCAGGACACGGTCACAGAAGCTCGAGACCAGATTCAGGTCATGACTGATCAGCACAAGTCCCATGCCCCGTTCTCGTACCATGTCGTCCAGCAGGGAGAGAACCTGCATCTGAACCGTGACATCAAGCGCAGATGTCGGCTCGTCGGCTATCATGACCTGCGGATTTGTAATCAGCATCATCGCGATCATGATCCGTTGCCCCATTCCACCGGACACCTGGTGGGGATAAAGCGAATAGACTTTTTCAGGCTCGCGGATACGCACTGTCTCCAGCATGGCCATGGCACGTCTTTTCGCTTCGGTGCGGGAAACATTTTCGTGCCGGCGGCAGGATTCAGCTATTTGTTTTCCGACGGTCAATACCGGGTTCAGTGAATATTTCGGATCCTGCATGATCATGGAAATACGGGATCCTCGGATACTGCGCATGGTTTTCGCACTGGCCTGCATCAGATCCTTGCCATCAAACATCATCCGGCTTGCTTCGATCGACCCATTGCCGGCCGTCAGGCGCAGGAGTGCCCTCCCCGTCTGAGACTTCCCCGATCCCGATTCTCCGACAATCCCGAGTCGCTCCTTTCCCAGGTCGAAGCCGACGCCGCGAACAGCATGAACCTGGCCCTTGGGTGTCGCAAACCGGACATGAAGATCCCGGACGGAAATCAGCGGAGCCTCCCCCGGAGAGGATGTCTCAAAACCTGTCATTTTCATCTTGTTCATCGTCATTTCGCCCCGGAACTGCGGGGATCGAGCACGTCACGAAGACCGTCACCCAGAAGATTGAAGCCGAGAGAAACCACGAGAATCGCAATCCCGGGAATGGTCGGCACCCACCATTGGTCGAGAAGAAAATCCCTGCCCGAGGCAATCATGGCCCCCCATTCGGCAAGTGGTGGCTGCGCGCCGAGGCCAAGAAAACCCAGTCCAGCAGCTGTGAGGATAATGCCGGCCATATCCAGCGTCAGCCGGACGACGGTCGAAGACAGACACATCGGCATTATATGCGCAATCAGTATCCTGATCCTGGAGGCACCCAAAATCTGGGCGGCCATGATGTACTCGCTGTTGCGCAACGTCAGTGTTTCTGCACGTGCAAGCCGTGCATAGGGGGACCATGTTGTGAGTGCAATGGCCAGTACCGCGTTCTCAAGGCCAGGCCCGAGAACCGCGACAAAGGCAAGCGCCAGAATTAGACGCGGAAAGGCCAGGAAAATGTCGGTGATACGCATCAACGTTGAATCCACCGCACCGCCGAGCAGTCCGGCTGTCGTCCCGATCAGGAGACCGATCGGCATCACGATTATGGAGACAAGAAAGATGATATAGAGCGTGACCCGGGAGCCCCAGACGATCCTGGCGAAGATGTCACGGCCGAGTTCGTCCGTTCCGAACCAATGCTCCGCGCTCGGAGGTGCAAGGCGATTGGCCAGATTCTGGGTCGTTCCGTCGCCACCGGCAACAATGGGTGCAAACAGTGCCACCAGGCAGAGGAAGAGAACGATTGCCAGACCGAGCATCGCGATCGGATTGGACTTGAACGAAAGCCAACCGATGTAAAGACGCTGACACCTTGCCTGAAAGGCGTTGTTTGGCGAGTCCGCCAACAACCATGATGCAGATCCGGATTTTGTCCCAAGCGTGCCGTCCGACATTATTTTGCCCTCGGATCGACTATCCGGTAGAGCAAATCGGACAGCATATTGATGAATACGAATGAAATCCCGACTACCAGCGTGCCGCCGATAACCGCATTCATGTCGGCGTTGAACAGCGAATTGGTGATGTACTGGCCGATACCCGGCCAGGCGAACACGGTTTCTGTCAGGACGGATCCTTCCAGAAGACTGGCATAGGTCAGGCCAATGATCGTAATCAGCTGAACCAGGACGTTTCGAAAAGCGTGATACCAGATCACGGTTCCTTCGCGCAGGCCCTTGACCCGGGCGGTGAGCACATATTCCTGATTGAGCTGGTCCAGCATGAAGGAGCGCGTCATGCGCGCGATATATGCCAGCGAGTAGATCGCCAGCATCGACGCGGGCAGGATCGCGTGCGAGAGCGCATTCTTGAAGACGTCCCACTCTCCGGCCATTGCAGCATCGATCATGATAACGCCGGTCACCGGTTCCACGATACCATCGTAGAAGAAATCAATCCGGCCAGGACCCGCAACCCAATCGAGTTTGGCATAGAAAACCAGCAGCGCGACCATACCAAGCCAGAAAATCGGAATGGAATGGCCAAGCAATCCGACAATCCGGACGACGTGATCTATCAGTGTTCCCTGCCGCACAGCAGCCAGAACACCGGCTGGAACACCGATAACAATTCCGGCGATCGTCGCGATGGTGGCCAGCTCGAGCGTTGCCGGGAAAAAGCGCTTGATGTCTTCAAGAACCGGTTGTCCGGTCATGACCGAACTTCCGAAATCCCCACGCAGAATGTCGCCAATAAATATGAGGTACTGTTGCCAGATCGGCTTGTCGAGACCGAGCTGGAGGTACATAGCCTCGTAGACTTCTTTCGAGGCGCGGTCGCCAACAATGGCAACAACGGGATCATTGGGCATGATCCGGCCAATGATGAAGGTGATTGCGGTCAAGCCGATGAACGTGAGGATCAGCATGACTATGCCGCCGCCGATCTTCCTTGCCACATCCAGATACGGCCTGAAATCCACCCCTGAGCGTTGTAGTGTGGAACTGTCGCTCATTCCCAACGCATCCCCCGATTTCGCTGCATATTAACAGAAAGCCGCGCTTCCCCACTCAATTTGAGGAAGCGCGGTCCAGCATGAGACCGGCCATTCGCGACACAAGGTTGACGTGTCGCGAACAGCCGAACGTGCTTACTTGGTGACAGTCTTGTAGTAGGCCTGATCGGAGGTCACGCCGTTGACGAAGCCTTCAACGTTCGCGCGCTGGCCGAAGGTACCAATCGCCTGGAACATGATGGTGAAGGGCGAGTCTTCCTGCACCATCTTCTGCAATTTGGCATAGATTTCCTCACGGACTTCCGGATCAGATTCTGCGGCTGCCTGGTCGGTCAGCTCAGTCAGTCCGTCAGCAGGCCAGGCATTGCGCCAAGTCAGCTTGCCCGTCAGTTTTGCTTCGAAGTCATTGTTCGGGTTGTGCGCAAACGCATCAGCGTTGGAATGCGGATCGGAATAATCCGGGCCCCAGCGCGCAACGATCAGCTCATGCTTGCGTGCACGATACTTCGGCCAGAGCGTGGCGCCGTCGGACAGGATGATTTCAGAATCGATCCCCAATTCCTTCAAGCTGGCCTGAACGCTCTGGGCCACTTCCGTGAACGGAGACTTGTTCAGCGTGTCGATCGTGATCTTGGTGTCGGCGTCAAGTCCGGCATCTGCGATCAGCGCCTTGGCCTTTTCCATGTTGTGGCTATACGGCGTATCGGTTGCCGCTGCCCACATACCTGATGGCCAGAAATTCTGGTGGATCTTGTATTGGCCGTCGAGGAAGGACCCCACCATGCCGTCATAGTCGACCATGTATTTCAGCGCTTCACGAACCTCAGGCTTCGACAGAACCGGATGGTCCATGTTGCTCGCCAGATACATCAGGTATCCCTTGGGATAGCTCTCCGCGGAGACGTCCGAATTGCCGGAAAGACCCTTGAGCTGGTCGGCCGTCAATTCCATTGCGGCATCAACGTCGCCTTTTTCCAGCAGCAGGCGCTGTGCGGATGGTTCAGCCACATGGCGGATGACGACGCGGTTCATGGCCGGCTTGCCCTGGCGGTAATCGTCAAATGCATCCAGCATGACAACTTCGTTGGCTTTCCAGGTTTTCAGCTTGTAGGGACCTGAACCAGCGGAATGATCTTTCAGCCAGGCGTAACCCATGTCGCCGTCGACTTCGTGTTTTTGAACTTCCTTCATGTCCACGATGGATGCCACGCCTGCCGACAGGAGGTTCAGCACGAGCGCCGGTGACATGTCCGCCAGAATGTTGATCTCGACCGTGGTGTCATCGACAGCAACCACTGCCTCGTCGACATTCTCGGGCGTCCAGCCGATCTGCTTGATGATGAAAGCCGGCGTCTTGTCGAGCTTCACAGCGCGGCCAAGCGAGTAGGCAACGTCTGCAGCGGTGATCGGGTTACCGGAATGGAAGGTCAGCCCGGGGCGCAGCTTGACGGTGATTTTCTTGCCGTCGTCGGAGAACTCGTAGGATTCGGCAATACCACCGACAAGTTTTGTCAGGTTGTCAGGCTCGAACAGGAACAGCCGCTCATAAAGATTTGCGACGATCCTGCCACCGGTGAACTCAAAGCACTCAGCAGGATCAAGCGTAATTGCATCCGCTGTGTTGCGGGCGATCACGAATGTGTCCGCGGGTGTTTCGGCAATCGCGGGAAAGGCAGCGGTTGTTGCCAGCATTGCTGCCAATGAAAGACTTTTCAGAGGTGTTGTAAATTTCACGATCATTCCCCCTCAGGAACTTGGCTTATGGGATGGTGCCGGAAAAACACCGGCGGAATTGCATGCGGACACGCTTCGTTGACTGAGCATGATTTCCGCACCTGGGGCAAAAGCTTATATCGATTGCTTGAATTCGACCAACAGCCTTGTTATGCAAATTTTGCATATAGTTTGTTTTGCTCGTTTTTTCAGCAAGACCAAAGGGAGAAACTGGTGGACACAAACTGGCTGGCCGACTTTCTTGTCCTGAGCAAAAGAGGAAACTTTTCGCAGGCAGCGGACGAGCGGAACATTACCCAGTCCGCATTCAGCCGTCGGATCAAGGCGCTGGAAACCTGGCTGGGAACGGAACTCTTCGACAGAAGCAGCTATCCGGTTTCCCTGACACCTGACGGTGAGGTTTTTCACGCAACAGCCCAGAACGTGCTTAGGGAACTGGAACTGAATCGGGTTGAGTTCCAACGGCGCAATTCAGATGCTACTCCGGATATCCGGCTGGCCGCCTCGACGTCTCTCGCATTGAGTTTCGTCCCTGAGTGGCTGCACCAGATCAAGCAGGCCTGCGGGACCTTTTCGGTGTCCATCGACACCTATGATTTTTATGAAATGATCGAGCTGCTCGGCGACGGAAAGATGGATCTTGTGTTGCTGTATTCGAAGCCAGAGGTGCCGTCATTTTTCGAGCATCAGGAATTCGAAGCGATCAAACTCGGCGAAGATACTATGCATCTTTGTACTGCCCTCGACGCAGAAGGCCGTCCGGCGTTTGATGTCGACGACCCGCCGGCGCGCGGACTTGAGTATATCGGATACGGTCAGACCGGATATTTTTCGAAAGTCGAGGACCTGCTTTTTTCCGCGATGACCCCCCAGGATCCGACATTCGTCTGCACGTCGCAAAGCGGTACCTGCGAATTCATGAAGCGGCTCGCGCACATGGATCAGAAAATGCTCTGGCTGCCGGCCTGCAGTGCCCATGACAGCATTCGTTCCGGGCAATTTGCACTTGCCGGAAACGGACGCTTCGACACCGAACTCGAGATCTGGCTCTACAAGAAACGGGAGACCACTTCTCCACTGGTCGAGAAGGTCTGGACCCACCTGAAAAGCAATCCCTGCACAAGTCACCTCGAAGCGTTCAGGCTCACCTGAGCCAGAGCGCCAGGAGAAGACATCATTCGTTTTCAGGCACGTCCCTTTTTTCCAGGAGTGCCTTCAAACGTTCTTCTTCTTCCGCAGAAAGGTTTGCAGAGGCTGCCGTTGCGACTTGCGAACCGCGCCGCGAACGACTGCGCAGCGCCAGAACAATCGCAATCAGTCCGGCAAGCAGGGCGACAGGCCCTGCCGCCCAAAGGACAAGCGTATGCCAGGCAAAACGCGGCTTCAACAGCACGAATTCGCCGTAACGGGAAACGAGATAGTCAATCACTTGTCCGTCGCTGTCTCCGGCGACGAGACGCTCACGCACAAGAACACGCAAGTCCTTGGCCAGGGGTGCGTCACTATCATCAATGGACTGGTTCTGGCACACCATGCACCGAAGCTCCGCTGAAAGCGCCCTTGCCCGGGCTTCCAGGGCCGGATCGTCAAGCACCTCTTCAGGGGCAACTGCCAGCGCAGGTGCGGTGAGGATGGCAAATGCCAGAATAAGGCTTGTCAGAATTGTCCGGATCATCAACGGGTTACTCCGCCGCGGCCGTCTGAACGGCCTTGCGGCGCGCTGCCGGTTTCGGCGCCCCGACCCGGAGCCGACGGTCAGCCATTGAAAACACCGCCCCGAGGGACATGATCACGCAACCGATCCAGATCAGCGTGATCAGCGGTTTGTAGTAGACGCGAACATCGACGGCACCATCACCACGGCTTTCCCCGAGCGACAGGTAAAGTTGCGAGAAGCCCGTCGTATGGATTCCGGCTTCGGTGGTCGGCATCTGGCGCGCGGTGTAGACGCGCTTGGAAGGATCGAGCTCGGCCACGTAGGCGCCTGCCTTGCGAATGGTGAAATGGCCGACTTCCTCGGTATAGTTCGGACCGCGGCGCGGCGCCGCACCGTCGAATGTCACTTCGTATCCGGACAGTTCGACACTATCGCCCGGCCGCATTGTCTCGATGCGTTCCTCCTGAAAAGCGGACGCCGTCACAATACCAAGCACCGTGACACCAACGCCGAAATGCGCGACGACCGTGCCCCAGGCGGACCCGGGCAATCCGACAAGGCGAGCGAAACCTCGTTTCGGGCCGATTTCAAAAAACTTCACACGGGTCACGATCTCCGATACCGCACCAGCCATGACCCAGACAGCGAGGCCCACACCCATTGGTGCCAGTACCTTTTCCATACCCCACAGCCAGAACGTCACGAGCGCGAACAAGAGCGCAAGACCAAAAGCCGCATAAAGCCGTTGGCTGGCCGCGTGAAGGTCGCCCCGCTTCCAGGACAGGACCGGACCGAACGGGATCGCCATCAGCAGAGGCACCATCAGCGGACCGAAAGTCAGGTTAAAGAATGGGGCTCCAACCGAAATCTTCTCTCCCGTGATTGCATCAAGTGCAAGCGGATACAGCGTGCCGACAAACACCGCGGCGCAAGCCGCCGTCAGGAAAAGGTTGTTCAGTACCAGCCCGCCCTCGCGGCTGATGGGCGCGAAAAGCCCGCCCTGTTTCAGCATTGGAGCCCGCCACGCATAAAGCGACAGGGACCCGCCGATGAAAATGCAAAGGAGGACCAGTATGAACACACCGCGCGCCGGGTCTGTCGCGAAGGCGTGGACTGATGTCAGAACACCAGAACGCACGAGAAAGGTGCCGAGCAGGGAGAGCGAGAACGTGAAAATGGCCAGAAGAACCGTCCAGATCTTCAGTGCCTCCCGCTTTTCCATGACAATCGCTGAATGAAGCAAAGCCGTCCCGGCAATCCAGGGCATGAAACTGGCGTTTTCGACCGGGTCCCAGAACCACCAGCCACCCCAGCCGAGTTCGTAATAGGCCCAGTAAGACCCCATGGCGATGCCAAGTGTCAGGAAACACCAGGCCAGGAGCGTCCAGGGACGGACCCAGCGCGCCCAGGCAGCATCCGTGCGACCGAGAAGGAGAGCTGCGACCGCAAATGAAAATGTGATGGAGAAGCCGACATAGCCGACATAGAGAAGCGGCGGATGAATTGCGAGACCGATATCCTGCAGGATCGGATTGAGATCCGCTCCTTCCAGAGGCGGATTGACCACACGCTCGAAAGGGTTGGACGTGGCAAGCAGGAACAGAATGAAACCGGCCGAAACCCAGGCCTGAACCGAAAGCGTTGCTGCCTTTAGATCTTTCGGCAGGTTACCGCCGAAAAATCCGACAAGCGCCCCGAAAAACACGAGAATGAGGACCCAAAGGAGCATGGACCCCTCGTGATTGCCCCAGACGCCGGTGAATTTATAGATCAGCGGCTTGGCGGAATGGGAATTCTGCAGCACGTTCAGGACCGAGAAATCCGAATTCAGATAAGCAACAGTCAATGCGACAAACGATATGAGCACCAATACGAACAACATGACGGATACAGGCGGTGCAACAGCCATCAGCCTGTCATCTCCCGACAGCGCCCCCCAAAGCGGCAGAACGCACTGGACGAGTGTCAGCGCAAAGGCCAGCACGAGTGCGTAGTGTCCCAGTTCAACGATCATTTTCGCGTCCTGTCTCTCCCGTGGCAGCTTCTAGTTGGCTTCGCCTTCGCCGCCCTGCCAATGGCCTTGATCCTTCAGCGCTTCTGCCACTTCCTTGGGCATGTAATTCTCGTCATGCTTGGCAAGAACGCTATCGGCAACGAAAACACCGTCCGGTCCAATGACCCCCTCTGTCACGACCCCCTGCCCCTCACGAAACAGGTCCGGTAGTATTCCTTTATAGGTAACGGCAACGGCATTCGCCATGTCCGTCACACGAAAACTCACCTGAGCATTGTCCGACTTCTCGACCGATCCTTCCTCGACCAGTCCGCCAAGTCGAATGCGCTGTCCGGCGGGCATTGTATTTTGGGTGATGTCGGTCGGACTTTGAAAAAAGACAATCTGATCGTTCAGGGCAAAAAGAATCAGCCCGAGTGCAATTGCCAGCACGGCTCCCGCCGATCCGATCAGGGTCAACCTTCTCTGCTTGCGCGTCATGTGTTCCGTCCAGTCTGTGCCAGCTGAGCCTCTGATCCAGCCGGCAAATCCGTTTTGTCAGGACCCGCTTAACCCAAGCGAACTGGCAGTGTCTTTGATCAGAGACAAGTCCGCAGGTTTATCTGAATGGGCGGCTTCAGCAGCAGCGAGCGCCTCCTCGGCCTTTTGCTTTTCACCAAGAACCATGTATGCCCGGATCAATCGGCTCCATTCATCCGCGCTGCCACCGTCCGAGGCAAGACGTCCTGCGAGGCCGTTGACCATTCCCCTGATCATTTCCTGCCGGTCTTCAGCGGACAAATCCTGCGAAGCAGCGATATCCGCCTGCGAGGGACCGTTCGGTGCGCTTTCGTCAGAAGGCACGCCCTTCAACTGTGCAAGTTGCTGTCGTGCAACGCCAACCCACGCAGCCGTCTCGTCAGCTCCGTCCAACAGGTCTTCCCAGGCCTTTACGGCGGCCTCGATATTGCCATCCTGGCCCAGGGCAATAGCAAGAAAGAACCTGGGTTTGGCGGCGGACGGCTGCAAGGCTACCGCCTGCTCAAAGGCTTTCCTCGCCTCTTCCGTAACGAGCCCCTGATTGGCCATCGTAAGAGCTTCGCCCATGTCGGTCAGCCATTCCGGATTCGGTCCCAAGATACGGATTGCATTGGCATAGGCACGCGCGGATGCCTGCGGTTGACCCATCGACAAATAGACCGGTGCAATCACCGACCATCCCTGCCCGTCTTCGGGGTTTTCTGACAAATGGCGCTCGACACGCGCCAAAAGCACATCGACCGACTGCCCTTCAGCAGGTGCGCTCAATCGCGTAATCAGCGGCTGGTCGGGTTCTTCGGGAGAGCCAAGAGCGAAGTAGGTGCCAAGCGCAAAGAGCGGCAGGGCTGCCAGGGCGAAAACCTGGGCAGCCTTCAACCGCCCTCCGGAGGCGGTGGTCTGGTGTTGCTGCTCATTCTTGTCGTGCGCAGCAAGCAACCGTCGGGCAATTTCGGTTCGCGCGGCTTCAGCAGCTTCAGGCTCTATCAGCCCGCGGTCCAGCTCGCTATCGATGGCAGAGAGCTGTTCCCTGTAGACCGCCTCATCCGCACTCCCGTCCGCTCTTGCCTGCGCCTTGCCAGCCCGCGCGAGCGGAACAAGAACAGACAACGCGGCGACACCCGTCATGACAGCGAGTAGGATCCAGAATATCATGGGCGCACTATAGACAGCGCAAACTCGGCAAATGCAAGACGATTGGGCTGTGACCAGCCGTCGCGCCGCTCAAATCCCGTTGACCCATCGTCAGCAACGGCGTTCTTTGAGCCGGACCCTACCAGCGCTCGAGTGCGTTTGAAACAAGTTTGCGTTCCGGCGCAGGTTCGTTCTTCTTTTCCTTGCCGGTTGCCTTTGCCACCGCGGACTGACGGCTGCGGCGAAGCTGACCGGCATATTCTGCGCCAAAATAGATTTCAGAAAGCATGATCGCGACATCCACTGCCGCAAGCTGCGCCTCCGCCTCCTGGCCATGCAGTCTTCCAAGGTCGGTGATCAGTGAACGAGTGACAATTTCAAGAGTCTGTTCAACCGTTTGACGCGTTTGCTTGCCTATTTCGTTTACCGCAAACGTCTCGGATGCATTCCGTGCCATCGTGACGACGCGCAAGGTCCGAATGGCTTCGTCGATTGCCGGCTGTTCTATCCTGAGCTGACCGTCCCCGTCGAATTTGGGTACCTGCAGTGCCCTGCGAATGGCCCCATGAGCGTTTTTGAGTTCGCGCGTGACCTCACCGGAGATGTTTCGCTTGGTGTCCGCCAACCGCTGATGCCATCGTCCGGAAATGGAAAGGTCCATGTCCCGTTCAACACCGCGCACAAGCGTATGATATTCTGACAGTGCCTGCGAAAACGCGACCGGGTCCGGATTGTTGTTCCTGTGCTCAAGCGCGAGTATCTGCAGACGTTCCGCCTCGCTCATCACAACGTCGACCATGGAGGCGAACTGCGATCCGGCAATAACCTTGGGATCCTGGTCTCCAGCCAGACGGCCCGCGAATGTGCAAAGCGCGGACGGCGCCTCGGAACGTTCAACCAGCGCCGCGGCGAGCAGGGGAACGTGATCCGGAAAGCGCGCTGAACATTTGTCCACGAGGCGCAACACATCATGGTCCTGCTTGAGACGATGCTCGTTGATCCGCTCGGGAATGCTTTGCAGAAACGGTACCAGCCAGCGTTCGGCGGCGAAGATCTTGTGAATGTCCCTGAGTTCGGAAATGCCACGCTCGCCGCCAAGTTCCACGCCGATCTGGCGCCGCACCTTGTCCGATATCTCGCTGCGTTCCAACGTCTCCTCGACCGCTTCCACGGACCGGGTTCTGAGCGCCTGCACAAGAGCAACGACCCGCTCGTCGCTGACGGTCGCATCGCCGGCCTGATCGAGCACGGTCTTGACGTCGTTCGGGATCACATCCCTGCCGAGCCAGTTCCAGACCCGGTCCAGCATGATCCGATTGATCCGGCCTTCCTGCCGGTTGGGCAGGGTTTCACCGATCAGGAAATCATTGAGAGGTGCGAAGAACATCCTTTGAACCTGCGCGCGCCGGAACTTGCCGTTCGGTATACCGCCGGCAAAAGTCTGCGGCTTGCGCATGAGTGTAACGGCGGCTGTCAGGATCAAGCTGAGATGCGGATCAGAATTGTTCTTGCCTTTGGCCTGCTCCAAATTGCTGACCAGTGCCTCGACCGCTTGCGGGCTCAAGCTGCTCAGGTAGTCCTTAATTTTACTCTCAAGCTCGTTCGAGTAGGTCATTCAAAGGGTCAACGCCGCAATCCGAATCCGGTCGATAATACCGGTGCAAGGATTAAGCAATTGTTGAGAATAAACCTGTCTTGTCCGGTGATTTTAACCTTTGCGGCCTATCCGATAACGGTCCAGTCGCCCCGTCCGGATTCGCAAGCGGTTCCGCGTGCCTGAAGTGTGCGGCCCTGAAGAACCATTTCGTGGGTAAATTCTCGGCACTTTGTGTCGTTGACGGTGTAGACCGGACCAGGCCTGACCTGCCCACTTCGACCCGTACGGTCGTTCTGCCAGGCTACGGCGGCGCCAAGGCCCCTTGATCTCAAGGCACGGGTCTGGGCGTCCTCGGCAGCACGGCGGTCAGACGGATCCAATGCATTGCCAAACTCGTTGTTCACGAGCACGGAAATGGCGGTGTTCGCCTCGCTGCCTGAAACATTCGCCCCGGGATCACCGAAAGACGATCCCCAACCGCCCGAGCCATTGCTTCCAGACGTCGCAGAGCATCCTGCCAGAACGACAGCAAGGGCAACAAATGTGGCACTGCGCAAACGCATGCTTGAAAGCTCCCCCAAAGAGCAACAGACAGGATCAAACCCGAAGACAAGTCAGTGGTATTTTGAATTTGTGGCCGAACTTGGCCAGACAATGGTCTTTTCGTCCCAGTGCCGGATCACATCCTAACACAGCACTCCGACGCCGGTCTCTTCGCCGTCATCGTAATCCCCTATTCCCTTGTCAGTGCCGGCAGCACAAGGCTGGCCTTCAAACCTCCCAGGGAAGACATATCGAGGTTGAGAGTACCACCGTAAAGCGCTGCAAGGTCTGCCACAATTGACAAGCCAAGGCCTGTCCCGGGCACGGTTTCATCGAGCCTCCTGCCACGTTTGACAGCCTCGGCCCGTTGTTCAGGAGACAGGCCCGGTCCGTCGTCCTCGACCGTGAGCACGAACATCTCGCGGTTCGTGGCCGGATCGTCCTGAGACACAATGTCGACAGAAACCCTTGAAGATGCCCACTTGCAGGCATTGTCGATCAGGTTGCCCCCCATTTCCTCAAGATCCTGGCTCTCACCCCGAAAGCGGATGTCCCCGGTCTGGTTGAACGCAACCTCGATACCCTTGTCCTGATAGATTTTCCCCATTGCCCGGATCAGCCTGCCAAGAACCGGTTCGGTTTCGCAGGATACACCGATCACCCGCCGCTGTGCTGCCATCCTTGCGCGTTCGAGGTGGTGTTGAATCTGGGTCGACATGATCGCCGCCTGCTCGCTCACCTTGTCGGCAAACGGACCTTGAGAAGCCCGCGCTTCGTTGGAGATCACTGAAAGCGGTGTCTTCAGGCCATGTGCGAGATTTCCGACATGGGTTCGAGCTCGTTCGACAATTTCCTTGTTGGAGACGATGAGCGCATTCAACTCGACTGCCAAAGGCGAGATTTCGCGTGGCAAGGCTTCATCAATGCGTTCCGTTTCTCCCAGCCGAACCGCCGAGAGCGAGGAGCGCAGCCTTGCCAGAGGCCTGAGGCCAACCCGGACTTGAAGGAAAATTGCGAGAATGAGGCCAATACCGACGATGCAGAGCGTCAAGGTGACAGTCCGCGAGAATTCTGCAATGTCCGCCCAGAACCCGGCCGTTGCAGCCCCCACCGCGATAACGTAGGAGGCCTCTCCGATCGTGATGCGCTGCTGCAGGACCCGCACTTCATCTCCCGTCGGACCGCTGACAAAACCCGCACTGCTGTCCATGTCGCCAATCGGAGGTGTATTCAACGGATCACCGAGCAGCGATTCGGACGCAAACATTATCGACGGGTTGTCTGCGCGCCGCACGGTCCAGTACCACCCGGACAAGGGCAGGGAAAATCTCGGATCGCCCCGGTAGACCGGCGCCGCCACCGACTGGATCAACGTTTCCGGTCCGCCGTTCTGACCTGTTTCCAGCATTCCGGCGATGAGGCCCTTGATATGAACTTCCAGCTGGGCATCAAAGGCTCGCTCACTTGCGCTCTGATAAAGACTGACGAGGAAAACGCCTGCCAATGCAAGTGTTATGGTGGACCAGACGGCCGCAACAAAGACCAGCCGGGACGCGAGAGACCACTGACGACTACCTGTCTGTTGCGCCTTGGCGACAGCATCACGGTCAGTCGTCACTGGGCTCTCCAAGACGGTACCCGAGGCCCCTGATCGTTTCGATCATGTCCGAACCGATTTTCTTGCGCAATCTGCCGACGAACACTTCGACCGTGTTGGAGTCCCTGTCAAAGTCCTGATCGTAGAGATGCTCGGTCAGTTCGGTCCTGGAAATCACCTTACCTCTGTGATGCAGCAGATAAGACAGCAATCGATATTCGTGGGATGTGAGCTTGATCGGATTGCCGTCGACGGTTACCCGCCCCGCTCTCAGATCCAGGCGCACGGGACCGCAGATCAGCTCGTTGGAGGCATGGCCGGCTGCCCTGCGAACGAGTGCACGCACCCGTGCCAGCACTTCTTCCATGTGAAACGGCTTGGCAACATAGTCATCTGCACCGGCATCGATGCCGGCCACCTTGTCCGACCAGCGGTCACGGGCAGTCAGAATCAGGACAGGCATGGTTCGGCCGTCCCTGCGCCAGTTTTCCAGCACAGACAAGCCATCGAGTGTCGGCAGGCCAAGATCCAGAACCACCGCATCATAGGGTTCCGTTTCACCCAGAAAGTGGCCCTCTTCCCCATCGGCGGCGCTGTCAACAACGTAACCTGCCTCCTCAAGAGCAGTGACAAGCTGACGGTTTAGGTCGGTATCATCTTCGACGACGAGAATTCGCATTGGAACCAACTTCTTGATTAATCGATCGGAACGGTGGGTGGCGGCTGCAAATCCGTGCAATCACCGCCGGTGTACCAGTCACCGGCTGGCGTTGACTGTGACATTCGTCACCTTGCCACCCTTGAGAACAGATAAAACGTAGACATAACCGCCGCCCTGCTGACAAAGCTGCGCCTTCACGATTTCCCCACCGGCGCGGCCCGCGACCGAACCAAGAGGTGCGGCCTTGCCGCTCGCCACGGCTTCCCGCGCCTGAGCCTGGGACAGGCAGGCTGCTTCAGCTGGCAGGACCGCAGCGAAGGTCACTAGCAAAAAGGCAAAGATCTTTTTCACGAATCCCGTTCCGGTTCTGTGTCTCCAAGTCATGGGCAAGGTGTAATCAATTTTACCTGAACGCAAGCTGAACCCGGCATTCAGGGCGTTTGCGAAGAAACGGAGACGCTCGACTCGAATTCAGGAATTGCCAATCGGGCGCGGTCTGTACAGCAGCCTGGTTGATCAAAAGCGGAGTACAATGACGTCCAGCTGGCCTCAAATCAGGCCGAAGGGCGCATTTCAAACCATCACCATCATTCCGGTGACCGCTCTGTTGCCGCAGAACACAGTGTTCAACGCCCTGGAAGGGGACTCAATCATATAACTCGAGGGGAGCAGCAATGTTAAAAAGAGCTTCCAGTTCACGTTCACAGTAAAACTACTTACATCACATCTATGCCTGTTCACGACGAACTGCTAAGCTTCGCCCATGTTCAGGCAATTCGTTCGATCACTCACGGATACCGCACATAATCCCGCCCGCAGCCTGCGCGTTTGCATTGGCGCTCTTGGCCTTGCCGTTTCCGCAATGGTTCCTGTTCCCGCAACTGCATGCTCGCTCGCGCTCGTTCTGGCAATGGACGGATCGTCCAGTGTTGATCATCTGGAACATGACCTGCAGCTGAACGGCATGGCGCAAGCGCTCAGCGACCCGGATGTCGTTCAGGCGATTGAAGCTGTTGGCGGTATCTGGATCATGAGCTTTGAATGGAGCGGCCAGCGGCAACACTTCCTTCAGCTGGGATGGCAGCACCTGACCGATGCTGAAAGTGCCGAAAGGGCAGCAAGCACGCTCAGAGAATCGCGGCGCGGTTTTATCGGTTTCCCCACAGCGATCGGTTATGCGTTAGGCTATGCCTCCGTCCAGATGAGCCGTGCGCCCGCCAAATGTGCGCGAAAGGTGATCGATGTGGCAGGCGACGGGATCAACAACGACGGATTTCCGCCGTCGAGCGCCTACAAGGCATTTGATTTCGAAGGCATTACCGTCAACGGTCTGGTTATTGAAGGAGCCGAAGACTCCCCGCTTCAATACTATCAAAGCCACGTCATCAGCGGTCCTGGAGCATTTATCGAGGTTGCCGACGACTATCAGGACTACGCGCGCGCCATGAAGCGCAAGCTCATCCGCGAAATCATCGGCAACGGTTATGCCCTCGTGAACTGACCCTACGCCTTGCGCCGGCTGGTCTGCTCGGCAAGCGCTTTCGAAAACGCTTCCAAGGGTAATCCTTCGCCCAGCGCTCTCAGAAACAGTTGCTTTTGCGTTTCGGGAGCAAGGCCGCCGACCGGCGGGTCGTTGTCCAGGTTGGTCGGGAAGGAATATCCTTCTGCACACGCGGAAACTGCCGCATCAACTTTCGCCTTGTCCCAACTGCCGGATCGGGTCTTTTCCAGAAGTATCGGATAGAGCGTCTTGCACATTCTTTCGCGGTCAAAAGTTTCCATGGCGCGACAGAAGGCCGACGATATCTGAAGAAGGTTGGCCAGCCTTTGAATGTCTGTGCTCCTATTTTCCCCGGCCGCGTGGAAAAGCGCAGGATTGAAAAAGAGAGCGTCTCCTTTTTTCAACGGCAGCTGAACATACGCACTTTCAAAGAACTCCTTGAAGACATCCTGCCTGTAGGCCATGTAGCCCGGCCGGTACAGCTGGGAAAACGGCAGCAGTTTGGTCGGACCGCTTTCAACGGGCATGTCGGTGTGCGCGATGGCACCCTGCAGCGTCATGACCGGCGACAGATCGTGCACATGTGCGGGATAGTCTGCACAGACTTCCTCAGTCTGGAAACCCAGATGATAGTCGCGATGCGCCTGTTGCGCACCACCGCCAGGCCGCACGAGATTGACCTGAGAGGTCATTTGATAATTCGGACCGAGCCAGGCCTCGCAAACGGCATCGATCGCCGGATTGGAAAAACAGCCGGCAAAAGCCTCCGGATCGCGGAGACACAGTTTCTGAAGCGAATTCCAGATCCGGTCATTCGCGCCCGCAGCTGCAAAATGGTCCGCACCACCACCCGAGGCTGCTTTCTCGTCCCGGATAATGTCCTGGAAGACGCTCGTTGCCGCGTCGAGTGGGGTTGTATCGGAAAAAGCGCCCTCCAGCACGAGAACGCCGGACCGGTGCATCAGGATATGCGCCCACTCGGCCAGTAGGCCACGCCTGCCCTCAGTTCCTGAGAGCAACCTGTTGATCTCGGACACGTTGTAAACCGGAATGTTCGACACAACGCGCTCTGCGCGGGGCGCGTCGCTTTCGCTCAACTGCTGGTCTACCAGAACCTTGAAGTCATCAATGCTGCAACTTCCGGCATCGAAATAGCCATTGGGGATCACCTGACGATCCATATTATCCTCCCATCGTCATGTTGTGCCTGCAATTCTAGCGGATCCGGACTTGAAGTGTTTCAGATATTCCATCAAGAATCCATCAATGACCCATCGTTTCCCTGTCAAGGAAATCGCGCTGCAGTCGGGATTGAGCACCGCGACCGTCGATCGCGTCCTGAACAACCGGGCGCATGTCAGCCCGCAAACCCGCAGGCGTGTGGAAGACGCAATCGAGGAACTGGCGCGACAGGAAACCCAGCTGTCCGCCAAGGGCCGTCGCTTCTTTATCGATATTGTCGTTGAAGCACCTTCACGGTTCAGCCGCGAAATTCAGCGCGCGAGCGAAGCCGTCCTGCCGCTGTTCAGGCCCGCGGCGCTCAGGCCGCGTTTCACTTTTGCTGAAACCATGACGGAAAATGACTGCGTCGCCGTGCTGGATCGAATCCGGAAACGTGGCAGCCAGGGTGTTTGCCTGAAGGCCCGCGACACGGAACGGGTGCGCGCGGCAATTGACCGGCTGACGGCAAAGAACATTCCTGTTGTCACAGTTTTTACCGACATCCCGGATGCCCGAAGGCTGGCCTATGCCGGCCTCGACAACATCAAGGCCGGTCAAACCGCGGCATATCTGATGCTCAAGCTTCTCAAGCCAACGGACACGTGCGTCCTGACAACACTCAGTCAGCATGCGTTCCAGGGCGAGGAAGATCGTTTCCACGCATTTCGCCTCGAGCTTCACAGGTTGCGCCCCGACATCGAGCTGATCGATGCGAGCGGTGGAGGCGGCCTCAACCCATCGACCGCCCAGGAAGTTTCCGCGAAGTTGAGCTGGCCTGCCAAGATTGCAGGTGTCTATTCCATGGGAGGCGGCAATTTCGCGATCCTCAATGCTCTGAAAGCCTCCGGCCACACGCCAGATTTCTTCATCGCCCACGATCTGGATGAGGACAATCTGGAGCTCCTGCGCAAGGACGTGCTTACGCTGGTGCTGCACCATGACCTGCGTGACGACATGCGAATGGCCTTCCGACACATCCTCGCGTTTCATGGCGTCGGCGAACCATTGAACCAAACGGAAAGCGATATCCAGATCGTCACGCCGATGAATATTCCAGCCGGATTCTAGGCAACGTCCGGTTCAGTCAATCTCAAGCATCGGAGCGTCCGTAGCCCTGTTGTTCCATGGATCGATAAAAATCCTTGAGCGTCTTGCCCGGCTCCGGCCTGAAAGTCTCTCCGGTCTCTTCAACGTCCGACATGCGGTCCAGGCGGAACATGCGGAAATCCCGTCGCAGTTCACACCAGGCGACAAGCGTCCAGACCTTTCCCCAGAACCAGAGACCGAGGGGACGTATGACCCGCCTGGACGCGTCACCCTTGCCGTCCATGTAGGCGACCGACAGGCTCTTGCGTGTATCTGCCGCGGCCTCGAGACGGTCAATCAGGTCACGTACCTGCGCTGTCATTTCAGGGGCAAAGGCGTGGATTTCGACTTCGTTCTGCCGGACACGCATCTTTTCCGGAATAACGGCATCGATCTTGATCATGGCCTCTTCGGCCGCACGCGCCATGGCCGCCCCTCCCCAGGCGCGGATCAGACGCGCACCAGCCAGAAGAGCTACGATTTCGTCTCGGGTGAACATGAGAGGTGGCAGATCATATCCGTCGCGCATAATGTATCCGACGCCCGCCGCTCCCTCGATCGGAACACCGGATGCCTGAAGGTCGGCAACGTCGCGATAGATGGTTCGTTCAGAAACTTCCAGCCATTCAGACAATTGCCGTGCCCGGACGAGCCGGCCGCCACGCAGATATTGCACAATCTGAAACAGGCGGTCGGCACGTCTCATGCGAGTGGCTCCTTAAGCGGCGAACATTCCGATCGAATTGCCATCCGGGTCGATCCCATAGGCGAATCGCCCGGCGGGGATCGGAATCGGATCCGATACTACCTCTCCGCCGGCCTTTGCGAAGCGTTCCATCGTCTCTTCCAGGTTGTCCGGACATGCAATGTGAACCGTCGGTCCCGTTCCCTTCTCGGCGGGCTTGCCGGGATAGAGGTGGCCTGCGATGCCCATCTTGTCCTTGGTCGGAAACATTGCGATGTGATTTGGTCCCATGTCGGTGATGCGATTCAATTCGGTTTGGAACACCTCGTTGTAGAAGCTGATCGCCTTGTCGAGATCCGAGACAGGGATCTCCATCCAAACGGTGAAATTGTCAGGTGCGAATGTCATGGGAAGTCTCCTTGAATGCTGTGATGGAACGCAATCTAGCAGAGGTCTCCTGACACCCTTCTGTCAGGAGTATTTCCTCTCTTTCCCTGTTTTTTTCCAGCGTTTCAGCCGTTTTCTGACTTTGCATCAACTGCGGATCAGAGCGAACATGACAGTTTGCCGACTTTGTGACATCGCGTGTGCACCGATTGAAACAAAACTTTAACGTGATAGACAATCTAACGTCATTGAAGCCGGGGAGAGTTACCGGCGGCTGAACCAACAGCCCTACCCTCGGAGGTTCTCATGAGAAAATTGACCTTGGCCCTGCTCCTTGCAGGCACAGGCGCATTTGCATCCGGCGTTGTCGCCAAGGATGCAGGCTATGTCGGAAACGTCGACACCGTTCACGGCGAACAGGCCGCAAAAAGGGCGAGCGGCAAGGTGTTTGTCGACACCAACCGGAATTCAAGGCTGGATGCAGGCGAAAGCGGTCTGCCAGGCGTCCTTGTTTCGAATGGTCGGGAAGTCGTTGTCACCGGACCGGATGGCTCCTATGAGTTGCCGGCCTATGACGACATGAACCTGTTCGTCACGAAACCCGCCGAGTTTTCTCCGCCGGTCAATGCGGATCTGGTTCCGCAGTTCAACTACGTTCACAAGGTGGCCGGTTCCCCGGACCTGCGCTTTGGCGGAATAAAGCCCACGGGTCCGCTGCCGCAGGCTGTGAATTTTCCACTGATCGAGGACAAAGTCGGCGACGATTTCCAGTGCCTCGTATTCGGCGACACGCAGCCTTACACAAATGCGGAGATCAGCTATGTGCGCAAAACCGTAGGCAACATGCTGACCAACCGCGACAACTCCAAAACCCAATGCCTTCTTTTCGAAGGCGACGTGATGGGTGATGATCTGTCGCTTTATCCGCGCTTCAAGAAGATCATCGCAACCGGCGGCGTGCCGCAATATTACGTTGCCGGCAATCACGACCTGGATTTTGATGCCACAAGCGATGCTGACAGCTTCGATACCTTCCGCCGCGAATTCGGTCCGGAATACTACTCCTTCGACATCGGTCAGGTGCATTTCATCGTTCTCGATGACGTGCGCTACCCGTGTAACGGTGTCGATTCCCACGCGTTTTGCGATCTGTCCGCCAAACCGTCCTACAACGGCGTTATCTCCGAGCGCCAGCTGGAATGGCTAAAGAACGATCTGGCCCATGTACCGGACGACAAACTGATTGTTCTCAGTGCCCATATTCCATTCGTCACCTACACGGATGCCTCCGCGCAGAAACATCAGGTGGACAATCTGGACAAACTCTACGAGTTGATCGGCGACCGGCCGGCACTCGGCCTTTCCGGCCACACTCACACCACCGAACAGATCCTGCCGGGTGAGTATTTCAAGGGTTGGAAGGAAGCAACCAATACCGGACCGGCGAAATTCCACCAGATCGTTACGGGAGCCGTTTCCGGCTCCTGGTGGGCTGGCGATCTCAACAATTCGGGTGTGCCGCATGGGACGCAGCGCCTCGGCTCCCCACGTGGCTACTATGTTCTGGATTTCTCCGGCCCGGACTATGTCGATACCTACATGACCTTCGAAGGCACCAGGGACGATCAGTTGCACGTCTCGTTCAATACGCCTCGGTTCCGCGACTGGGCGGAAAAACTGGTCAGCTACACGGATCTTTACGATGTCCCGAGCGACATCACGCCGCCGGTCACGGTCAACGATCTCGGCGACATGGACATGCTGACGAAGAAGGATCTCGCCGACACCACCTATGTTGCCGTCAATGTCTGGAACGGTTCAAAGGACACCGAGGTTTCATTCAGGATTAACGGCGGTTCTGCATCCGTGGCGATGCGCACGCAAAAAGGTGACGGCGAAGAAGTCCTCGACGGTCCGACCTATGCTGACCCACTCGCGCTTGCCAGGCAATCAACAAACGGCAGAATTGCTGTGAGGAGCACCGAAGGCGGCGAGGTAAACTCCGGGTTCTATACCTGGCAAGGCACTCATTGGACCGGTGCTGCGGGGCCGTTCCAGAACTGGATGCTGTCCACGAAGTCCAGCCACCTATGGCGTGCGGAGCTCCCCAAGGACCTGCCGGTCGGTATCCATACGCTGGAGGTAACAACAACGGACCGCTACGGACGCTCCTTCCGGCAGACCAAAACCTTCGAAGTTGTTGAAGACCTGCCGCAAATGACATGGCAGGATAAATTCTGGCAGTAACCTGAATGCATTCGTGACAACACTCTGAAAGCACCGTCCCGGACACACAGCGTGCCCGGGACGCATAACGGAAGAGATGCAGATGATCCGCGCTTACATTGCCGATATTGTAAAACACCTGGTGCTGAGCCTGTTTGTCATTGTGCTCTCCGGAATTCCCGCCGCCGCACATTTTTCAGTAGGTACCAAGGTCCGTACGATCCTGGTTGCAGAAACAGACGGCGTCCTGATCGCGTATGTTCGCGTACCGGCGCCGCTTGTTTTTTCTGATCTGGTCGGCAAGGCACAGGTCGATCAGGCTCCTCTCCTCTCTCCATTCCTGCGGGTTGAAACAACCGGTAGCGGTGTCCGTTACCGGCTCGACACGGAAGCCATTTTCCAGGATCGTTCCAGCTTCGAAGACCGTCTTCAAAAAACACTGATATTCTCTCAGGCCGGACTGGATCTGCCATCATCAATCACTGGTTTCACGATCCGGAACAACCGACCGATACAGGCTCTGGACAGTGTCGCCGCGGCAAGAGCTGCGCTCATTGCAGAAAGCTCCTCACTGGATCCGGTGTTCGGGCAAGCCTTCATCGACTATGCTGTCAGGTTCGACAGCCCGGACCCGGGCGGCGTGCTCCAAATCCAGTCGGGCTATGCACCCCTTTTGCCGGGCCCCGGGGTTTCGATCGAGAACCATCTTGTCGATGCCAGAGTTGATCCTCCGGTATCGACAACGGCTTCAGGACAGCTTGAAGCGCCCACGGTCATGGACGGATCACGACTCTCCACATTTCTCCATTTCGTTTTTCAAGGCATGTTGCATATTCTGGAAGGACTGGACCATGTCCTGCTGGTAATAGCGCTTGCGCTTGGCGTTGGTGCGACACGCAAGCTTATCTACCTGGTCACCGCGTTCACGCTCGGCCACTCGGTGACCCTGATAGCAACCTTTCTCGGCGCAACACCCTCGTGGCCGTGGTTCATTCCGGCGGTCGAGGCAGCCATCGCTGCATCCGTGCTTTATGCGGCCATCGCGGCCATGGTCAACAAGTCGGGATCAGTTCTCGTTTTCACTGGAATTGGGCTGCTTCACGGTCTCGGCTTTTCTTTTGTTCTCAGTGACATTCTAGGACGCAACGCGCCCGATCTGGTTCCAGCTCTGCTGGCGTTCAATGTTGGTATCGAGTTCGGTCAATTGATCATCCTGGCCTTAACCCTTTCCTTTGTCCTGGCGCTTGAACGCCTGGCGACCCCAGCCCTCAGGCCAGCCCGGCTTGGCACCTTGACCGCGATCGCAATCCTCTCTGCATGGTGGGTCACAGAAAGGCTCGGCGGCATGGTTTCGTCCGTCTGAAAACGGATTTTCGATTCTGAAACCGCAATGCTCCGGAGAATACCCGGTCGAAGCGTATCCGGTCCCCCTGCAAATCATGTTCGATTGATCTGGCTCAAGGTGTCGCCGTCGAACTGGCGGCAATTTGTGTGTCTCAAAAGGAGGCACGAATGAGTCACGTTCCACACGAACTGCACGAAGAATTTCCCGAATCTGCGGACGAATTGCATACGCTCAAGACCAAAGACACTCATTTTGCGCGACTGGCAGACGAGTATCACACCGTGAACCGGGAAGTGCATCGCATTGAAACCAATGTGGAACCTGCCGCCGACGACGTGCTTGAAGACCTGAAGAAGAAGCGACTTCACCTGAAAGACCAGATTGCCGCCATGTTGGCGGCTGCGGCAAACACCGCGACCTGAGCCCCTCCTTTTCAGGCCGGTGTTAGTGCCCGCGTCGTCCCCGTCCGACGGCGCGGGCCGCCCCTCCCGGGCCCGAAAAATAAAAAACGGCGCCAGGACTTGTGTCAAGTCCGGCGCCAGTCTGGGGAGGAACGACCCTCATCGTTCGATTGAAATGTGGGTTTTTCAGCCTGGAGTTACAAGGCAATAAAGTGTGAGAATACTGTGAGTATATTTCACGCCAGATCAAATTTGCCCTGACAGCACAGAGACTTGTTTGAGACCTTGACGAAATGCCAGTTGTGAGATTTGCTGCCGCAAACGATAATGTTCGGGGCAAATCATGGTTAAACTTATTTCTACACTATGCTCCTTTATCTTCTTGATTCCAAACCTTGTTCACGCTGCTGATTTTTGTATCGACGTGAACTCCAAAAAGGGCTGGCAGGGCATGACGCTTCCGGACGGCAATATTCGCCGCGTCAGTTACGCCGGCAGCTGGAGTGTTATCTCCGGCATGTACAAACCGGTCGGACCGAGAGGCTATTCAGGCTCGGATGCCAAGAAACTCGGTCCGCTTTACGGTTACAAGTTCGATCAGTCGTACTCATTCGGCGAAATGCTGGTAAGGGATCAGACAGGCCGGATTGTACCTTTTGCCGAGTTTGCCGCGCTGGCGGTCAATACACCGGATCCGGCTGGAAATTACGCCTTTCGTATCAATGACGTGGACCTGGCGCTTTGGGATAATGCAGGGGCAATCAGGGTTTGCATTTCCATGTAGTGAAATATCATTTTCGCTGACACACATCTGATTTTTTCAGACACGGTGCTGGAAGCGTCGCGGCCTTAGAACACTTCATCCAAACGAGGGAAGAGATGCAGAAAACTGCACTTGTCACCGGCGCGGCGAGAGGCATTGGCCTTGCCACGACAAAATTGATGCTCGATCGCGGCTGGCATGTGGCCATGCTCGACCGGGACAGCGACGAACTGGAAATTGCATCGGCAGGACTTCACGGTGCAACGCCGTTTTCGTGCGACGTTTCAATCCAGAGCCAGGTCGAGGAGACAATTCCAGCCATTCTGGATAAATTCGGAAGGCTGGATGCGGTCGTCAACAACGCGGGTGTCGCCCATTTCGGTCCAATGGAAGATACGGATTTCCAAGCCTGGCGCACAGTGATGGAAACCAATCTGGATGGCGTCTTCCTGGTTTCCCAGGCAACGGCACCCGCGCTCAAGCAGACCCGGGGCTCCATTGTCAATATTGCCTCCATTTCGGGTCTGAGGGCGTCGACCCTCAGGGTCGCCTACGGCACGTCGAAGGCAGCGGTGATTCACCTGACCAAGCAACAGGCAGCGGAACTCGGAGAATTCGGAGTTCGTGCGAACTGCGTGTGTCCCGGACCGGTGCGTACAAAGCTGGCCATGGCCGTGCACAGCCAGGACATCATTGATGCCTATCACGATGCCATTCCTCTCAACCGCTACGGAAGCGAACAGGAAATCGCCGAAGTCATAGCCTTCCTGTGTTCGGAACAGGCCAGTTATGTCACGGGCCAGATCATTGCCTCCGACGGCGGGTTCGAAAGCACGGGAATCGGATTGCCGTCCTTGAGAAACTGAACCGTCTTACACGGGTGTTGCCAGAAAGTGTGCCGCCACCTGGCGCTGGTGCGGGTTGACGCGATGTTCAAACAGATAGATCCCCTGCCAGGTGCCCAGGACCATACGACCTGCGGAGACCGGAACGGATAGCGAAACGGGTAGTATCGACGCCTTGATATGTGCCGGCATGTCGTCCGGACCTTCGTAGGTATGGACAAGATAGCTCATGCTCGGGTGATCGGACCCTGGCACCAGGCGCTCGAAAAAGGCTTTCAGGTCCACCTGAACATCGGGATCGGCGTTCTCCTGAATCAGCAACGAGCAGGATGTGTGGCGTACGAACAAGGTCAGCAATCCATCCGCTGCTCCTTCATCCCGGAGCCAGGACGAGACGGAATGTGTGAACTCATAAAGGCCCTGCCCGCCTGTGCGCACTGAAAAAACGGTCTGCATGATGATCGCCGGTTCCTGTGTCCTTCTTGTTATAAAGGCATAGGCGAACAAATCCCCGGTTGCAATTTCGCCGGCCGACCGCCATGTGAAGCGATGTGACTTTCTCGTCCGCCCTGTCAGGACACCTGCCCCGGATCAAGCATGCCAGATGTCAGACCGAAAATCATGATTGCCTCGCTCGGCACGCGTGGCGATGTGCAGCCCTATGTCTCTCTGGCGGGAGAACTCAACCGGATCGGTGTCGACGTGGTGGTCAGTACCGGTGAAGGTTTTGAAGACATGATCGAACAGGCCGGTGCCCGAGCCCGTCCGGTTCCGGTCAATTACCAGGCCCTGCTGCAAAAACCGGAAATCAGGGAGGCCCTTCATTCCCTGAAAGGCATGATCAAGGCAGCGCGCCAGAGCATCGCGCTTCAACGGGATGTCGCCAGGGTCCTTTGGGAAACCGGTTTGGACGAAAAGCCGTCTCTCATCCTGTTCAATCTGAAAGCAACGGTCATGACCCTTGTCGGGCGCAGATTGGCAGTCCCGACGCTCCCCACCGCGCTCCAGCCTGCGACAACGCCAACCGGTGACTTTCCGCTTCCTCTCTTCGGATTGCCTGCCATGGGCTCATTTCTCAATCGCAAGAGCTTCGGTGTGGGCCGGATGCTCATGAAGGCCGGCCTTCGTCCACTGCTCAATCCATTGAAGCTGGAAGCAGGACACGAGCTTGCCATGTCGGGTTCGTCGATCGACGGCTTTATGCCGAACAATCAAAAAGCTCTGACGCTCCAGGCGTTTTCGCGTGCACTGGTCCCGACACCGGAAGACTGGAGCGCAGAGAACTGGCAATGCGGCTACTGGTTCACCGAACCGGACGCCGAATATCAGGCTCCCGAGGATCTGGCCCGGTTTCTCGAAGCGGGCGAACCACCTGTCTATCTCGGTTTCGGCTCCATGCCGAGCCGGGATCCCGGAGATCTGACAAGGACGGTGATTGGAGCACTGGAAAAAACCGGCCAGCGCGCAGTGCTCGCCACCGGTTGGGGAGGACTGCTGAAAGAGGAATTGCCGGCGGAGCTTTCCGAACGTGTCTTTCTGATCGACAAGGCACCGCACAGCTGGCTGTTCCCGAAATGTGCGGGCATTGTACACCACGGCGGTGCGGGAACGACCCATGAAGCAGTCCGTTGGGGGAAACCGTCGCTTGTCTGCCCCGTGTTCGGCGATCAGCCTTTCTGGGGCGAGCGAATATTCCGGATCGGCGCCGGCCCTGAACCAATCCGCCAGAAAAAGCTGACGCCGGATAACCTTGCAAAGGCGCTTAAGGATCTCGAGAACCCCACCTACGGACAGGGTGCCGAGGCCGCGCGGCAAATCATAGAGCAGGAACCGGGCGCCAGAGGTACTGCATCAAGGGTGTTGTCCCTTGTCTCGAGAGACGTGACCTGAACTCCTGCAAATTCTGTCCGTGCCCCGGGAACAGGTAACACGGTTGTATACCCTTTCCTTTTCCTTCACAGCCTGACACAACTAGGGAAGCAAGCTTTCAAGAGGGGTGCCCAGTCTTGTTTCCTGCCCGCTATACTGTTTTCTTCCTTTGCCTCGCATTAGCCTTCGTCGCCTTCGTACTGATGTTCGCCGTCAACGTACATTTCATCTGGCCGTTTGCCGTATTCGGCGTCTTGTCGCTCATTGGCGTCTTCGACCTGCAGCAGACCCGGCACGCCGTTCTGCGAAATTATCCGGTATCAGGGCACTTCCGCTATCTCTTCGAAGCGATCCGGCCGGAACTGAGGCAGTACTTTTTTGAAAGCAACCAGGATGGCCGCCCTTTTTCAAGGGAGCGGCGATCCATGGTCTATGACAGGGCCAAGAACATCGAGGACGTCCTGCCGTTCGGCACCGAACTCGACGTCTATAACGACCAGTACGGCTGGGTGAATCACTCCGTTACACCGAAACCTGAGAATCACGAAGAATTGCGGGTGACGATCGGTGGACCGGATTGCAAGCAGCCCTATTCCGCATCGCTCTACAACATCTCGGCCATGAGTTTCGGCTCGCTGTCCGGCAATGCCATCCTTGCGCTGAACAAGGGTGCGAAAGCAGGGCATTTCTACCATGACACCGGGGAAGGCAGCGTCTCCCGCTATCATCGGGAAGGCGGTGGGGATCTTGTCTGGGAACTCGGCAGCGGCTACTTCGGCTGTCGCGCGGCGGACGGAAAATTCGATCCGGAGAAATTCAAGGCGCAGGCGGCCAATCCCCAGATCAAGATGATCGAAATAAAAATGAGCCAGGGTGCAAAACCCGGTCATGGCGGCGTGTTGCCGGGTGCGAAAGTGACGGAAGAAATTGCCGAGGCTCGTGGCGTGCCACTGGGTCAGGATTGCATTTCGCCCGCTTCGCATTCAGCCTTTTCAACCCCTATCGAGCTGCTGGAATTCATCCAGACGCTTCGGAACCTTTCCGATGGCAAGCCTGTCGGGTTCAAACTCTGCATCGGCCACCGCTGGGAATTCATGGCGATCGTAAAGGCCATGCTGAAAACCGGGATAAAACCGGATTTCATCGTCGTCGACGGAGCGGAAGGCGGCACAGGCGCAGCCCCGATCGAATTCGCCAACCGGCTTGGCACCCCGCTGCTGCAGGGCCTGCTCTTCGTTCACAACAGCCTGGTCGCCACCGGATTGCGCGATGACATCAAGCTGGGTGCCAGCGGCAAGCTGATCAGCGCCTTTGATATTTCCGGCACCATGTGTCTCGGAGCCGATTGGGTAAACTCGGCACGTGGCTTCATGTTCGCAGTCGGCTGCATCCAGTCGCAAAGCTGTCACACCAACCGGTGCCCGACCGGCGTTGCGACCCAGGATCCGAAGCGTCAGCAGGCGCTTGTGGTTCCCGACAAGGCCGAGAGGGTCACGAATTTTCATCGCAACACGCTGAAATCTCTAATGGCCTTTACAGCAGCTGCCGGGCTCAATCATCCCAGCGAATTCAGGCCGGAGCACTTTTATCTTCGTGGCGGCGCGCGCGAAATCATGTCTGCAAATGCGGCCTTCTCCTGGCTCAAGAAAGGCGCGCTCCTGGACGAAGCACATGACCTACCGGGCTATTCAGCCTTTTGGGCCATGGCCGATGCGGAGAGCTTCAAACCGGCCAAGTCACTCGACGCGGCCAAAACACTGGGCCATCACAGGGCGCATCATTGAGGTCGAGCGGAGCCACTCTTTCCAACGGCTCCGTTTGCCACAGCTACTAAACTTCCATGTAAAAGACTATTGCTGTGCTCCACGAGAGTTTTTCGTCGCAACCTTGAACAAGTCGGAAGGTCCTATCACGGCAAGTGATAGAACCAAACCCGGTCTGGTTCCTGCTCAAAGAAGCAAAGGATCATGTTGTCGGAAGTTCTCCGGACACATGGTGAACTGTCGATAAAGGCATACTCGGCCGAAGTGTTGTTCCAACTCACGGGTCCCCCTTCATTGTACTGGACCTGAATGCGCTCCGTGGACCAGCTGTAGTTTATCGTGCAACGCGACGATTGGGGTTCACACGAACGCTCGAAACGGCACTCGACATGCTGAATGGTCTCAAGATCATCAGACAGTTGACACCATCCGTGCATTACCTTGTCCGGACTTCCTGCCACAGGCGTCTGCACGCCAACCCGTACGGTCAAATCGGGGAATTGTTTACTTCCATATCCAAGCCGCTGTTCGATAGCCCTACCGCTAGCCCGATAAAGTCGCGAAATATGGTGTGCCCTTTTGTTAACTGTTTCCTTGAGCTCATTACAGTCTTCAAATATTTCAGTTCGCAAATAAAGCTGTTCTATTTCCTGGGCGGCCTTCAAGCCGTTCGACTTCGATTGACGCAAATACAGGTCAATCGCGGCTGTTGTTCGTCGCAATCTTGCCCTCAATTCAGGCGTTGCATCCGTTTTGTTCAACCAGCGAGGCAACCAGTTCTCAACGATGACGGATGCCTCGACACGTGATAGTCCACATCCGGTTTCCAGTTCCCGCCACCAGTATCTCCACTCAGTCGTCCATTCGCTTTTCGCCCAGAAAAATTCGCCCCAGTTTGTTTGCGTTTCAGTGTAACGCTTCAGGTTTTCCTTGATTTCCACTGCAGTCGTTCCAAACACGCTGAAGTAGTTTTTCCTGGTTTCGACTGCAGGAGTAGCGGAGACAGATTGGATACAAAAAAGCATGCAGGCCGCAGCCAAACTGAATACCAGAGCGTTCGAAAGAGTTGCTCGGTACACGGTTTTCAAACCCTCTTCTGCTGGCGCCCGTCAACTGCGTGCCAGAAATTTCCAAATCACAGCTCAATAGTTCCGGAGACTACCTATCGGTCCACCGTGACCTGCTCGAACGGAACGGAGGCACCGTCCACATTGAACTGCACAACAGCAAAGGAAGAGACCCTGGAATGTGGCAAGTAAAAACGGAAGCGTAGATTTACGGGCCGCGCCTTGCTGACAAAGACGTTGGCCTTGTAGCGGACCTTTTTTCAGAAGCCGTTCCAAGCGTAAAGGAAGAGATCCGGTAAGCATTACCGTTGTTGTCTGCGACGAGAGTACCGGCGTTGGAAACTTCAACCTTGCGTCCGGTGCGTCCCAGGTTATTCAGGCTGACATCACAATAAACATACATCATCTTCTCAGCACATCCGACAAGATCGACCTGAATATCGTTTATCACCTTGGTTCGAGCGTCTTTTTCAACTGCAAATGCCTGTTCCTGCGGCCTAGCCGATGTCACCGTTTGGACGCGTTGCTCAAGTTCTTCGATACGTTTTTGCGTTTCCTCCAGACGACGCTCAAAATCAGCTGCCATCGTCGCCTCGATCTGCTTGACAAGATCTGACACCTGATCGCGAAGATTATTCTGCTCAGCTAACAACCGGGATAAATCGCTTTCATTCCTGTCCTCGCCTAGTCGGCTCTCAAACGACTCGATACGTGCCAGAAGCTCCGCCTTGTCATCGTAGAGGCGACTTACTTCCGTATGGAAGTGGAAGACCACGCCAGCGAAAAGGATCAGGATCACGAATATCAGTATGGCCGATATCTCGAGAAACAGATTCCCACGAGGCTTGAAGTGGTTTTCCTTGTTTTCGTAATCCATCCCGTTCCACCAAACTCGTGCCCTTTCGGGTCGTCGCTTTTCTCGCGGACAAGACTGCAGGCCGCGTGATCCGCCGGCTGCTTTCCCGGTCGATATCCCGGAGCCAGCTGGCTCCGGAATATGTGTCGTGCAAGGCGATCAGGTAGTCGGATCAGCACTTTCTTGTTTGGAAACCAACGGAGCTGCCTCCCCGGAGGTGTCCGCGACTGTCTCCGCCGTCAAGCTTCCAGTCGACGGATGGGCTGCAATGTCTGCAGCGCCGTTTTCGCCTGCGGTCGTTCCATTGGCGGGCGCATCGCCAAGACCTGCAGTCAGCCCCGAAAGTCCCGACCCGTCCAGGCCGACTTCCTTCATCATCGCGTCCAGAAGCGGGGCCTGAGAGCGGTATTTAAGCGCGGAGGAAACCATCTGGTCGGCGAGGTTTCCGCCTCCGGCCCCATTGCCGGTCGTGCCATTCGCAACGCCACCGGCACCTCCGGTCATGCCATCCACCTGGATGATCTTGATGCCATCGATCTGCTCCATCGGCTTGACGCTTTCGGCAATGATCTCAGGCAACTGCTCCAGAAGCTTGACACGGATCTGCATCGCGATCTGGTCCGGAGACAAGAGGTTGGCAGCCTCGTTGATCGCACGCTGACCGTCGGCCTCCACTTCATAAAGTGCTTTTTCAGCTTCCGCGCGAAGCTTGTCAGCCTCTGCAGAGCCCTGCGCTTCGATACGAAGTTTCGCAGCCTCGGCTTCCGCGGCGATCCGGACCGCTTCCGCATGGTCGGCGGCGGCCTGTTTTTGCGCCTCGGCACCGACGGTGATCGCGACAGCATCCATTTCGGCCGCCTTGCGGGCTTCAATCAGTTCGATCTGCTTGTCTCGCTCGGCAACTTCGGTTTCCCGAGCCGTCGAAACCTGTTCGGCTGCACGTGCGGCGATTGCCCTTGCCTCATCGGCCTCGGCTTCCGCCTCGGACTTTTCGCGGGATTTGGCGGCTACCGCGATATCGCGGTCCTGCTCGGCAAGTTCAATCAGTTTCTGTTTTTCGACATTGGCCGCCTCGACCGAGCGTTCCTTGGAGATTTCCCGTTCACGCACCTGCTGATCCATCGCGATCTGACGTTCGGTGACAGCCTGGTTGGACTCAATGTCCTTCTCCTTGACCTTCTGGCTCGCCAGGATCTTGGCTTCTTCGGCTTCACGCTCGCGCTCCGCCTGCTGCTTGGCAATCAGAGAGGATTGCTCAGCCAGGCGGATCTGGATCTCGCGCTGCTGTTCAAGCTTGGCGAATTCCTCTTCGCGATTGATCTGCAGACGCTCCTGTTCGGCCTCCAGGTTCTTGCGCTTGATCTGGATTTCGGTTTCCTGCTCGATGTCGTTCCGCTTCTTCCGGCGTTCCTCGATCTCCTGGGTAAGTTTCGTGAGACCTTCGGCATCGAAGGCATTCTCAGGATTGAAATATTCGCGGTTGGTCTGGTCCAAACCGGTAAGTGATACCGATTCCAGCTCAAGACCGTTTTTCAGAATGTCTTCCGAAACCGCAGCCTGCACTTTCTGCACAAAGTTCACGCGCTGCTCGTGCAGCTCTTCCATTGCCATTTCCGCGGCAACCGCGCGCAAGGCATCAACGAACTTGCCCTCAACAAGTTCACGCAGAGCCTCCGGCTTCATGGTCCGCTGACCAAGCGTCTGCGCTGCATTGGCAATGGATTCGATGGTCGGCTGAACCCGGACATAAAATTCTGCCAGGACGTCGACACGCATGCGGTCCCTGGTGATCAGCGCCTGATCGTTGGAACGGCGGACTTCCAGACGCAACGTATTCATGTTGACCGGAATGACGTCATGCAGCACAGGCAACACAAGCGTGCCGCCGTTCATGATGACACGCTGGCCACCGAAACCGGTACGCACAAACGACACTTCTTTCGAAGACCGGCGATAGAGCCTGGAAATGATCAAGCCAACGGCCAGCAGCGCCACAAAGCCGATGCCGACCAGGATCAAAATACTTATGAGTTGGTCCATAACTTACAACTCCCTTTGTTTTTTTTGATGGAAATTTTCAGCCCGGCACCAGCGTCAATCGCCAGCGCCGGTCAATGTCGCGTTGGTATTCCTTATCGCCGTGAAATGCGGTCCCTGCTGGCGTACGATGATGATGTTCGTACCCTGCTCGAGCACTTCGCCTTCAACGTCCGGCTCCACAAGCACATAGTGGGACTGACCGGTCGGGTCGCTAAGACGCGCCTGCGCAGGAAGGCCTTCCTTGGCATGTCCCTGCACGATCACCGCGGGTTTTCCCACGAAAGTCTGCCGAGAGACGGCGTCGCTTTCGTCCTTTGGCATCACCTTGGACAATCCGAGTGCGGTCACCCTGGTAAAGGGCAACGCTCCCGCGAAAGCTCCGGCGGAGGCCACGATACCCGGCAACAGATATCCGGAGACGGATTGCACCAGACTCTGGAGGACATACCCGACGAGGCCGAACCCCGTGAGGAAGATCACCAGGATGATCAGCGCCGGCACCCTGCCGAAGCACAACCATCCGAGTATCTGGCTGAAGATACCTTGTCCGGGCCCGGTCAACTCGGTCCCGGCCGCAACCGTATCAAGATCTCCCGGCAGGGCACCGGCCTGGATATCGGCGTCGAAATCCGGCGCATCAACATCAGGCAGATCCACGTCGGGCAGATCCACTTCCGGAAGCAGGCTGTCGATCATGCTCGACAGGCCAAGTCCCATGAGCGTGCCGACACCTTCGGCGAGCGCGATCGCAATCATCAGTCCGAGAGCGACCGCAAAAGGTGTGTTCTGGTCGGCTAGGATGAACTCGACCATGTTCAACCGTCTTTCGCCGACGCCTTCAATGCGGCAAGGCGTTCAGAAACCCTGTTCTTGCGGGCAAGATCTTCCAGCTCGGCAAGTTTGGTTGCGTCGGCCTTGTCGGTCGAAAGTCCGCCGGGCAGACCGGTCGCATTCTGCATGACACGGTCAAATGCCTGTTCCGCCTTGCGGGTCTTGCCTTCGACACTGTCCTTTGGAGCCGCAACTCCCGATGCTGCACTGTCCGTCGCGCTTTGTTGCTGGGAACGGCGGAAATTGACCAGTTCCGCCTCCATCTCACGCTTGCGCGCCTGGAGAGCGCTCACATAACCTTCCAGTTCCTTTTCCTCCCGGCTGGCATCTGCGACTGCAGACTCCAGAACCGGAATTTGAACTTCGAGGTCAAGCTGGCGCGCAATGGCTGCTTCCGCGAGATCGTCCCGCCCTTCTTTCACCGCCACGGCAATCTGACCCTGCAGCTCTTCGTGACGTGTTGTCGTTTCCCCAAGCCGGGTGTTTGCAAGGTGCTTGTTCGCCAAGACACCGGCCAATTCATCACGGACCTGATCGACGGCCCGGTCCACTTCCCGGATTGCCTCTTCCATGACGGTTGCGGGGGAAGTGTTTTCAATGGAGTCCACCAACTGGTTCACACCGCCGGAGACCAGACGCTTGACGCGTGTTACGAGACCTTCTGCCATCTTTCCTTCCTTTCCGTTCCACTTCTCAAAAAATTCAAAAAATCCGGTATCCAACCGATACCCGAAACGACGGGTTGGTGCGCATGTTACTGCTACACTTATTCCGTATTTACCGTGGCCCGTTCAGCAGTCATTTGCCGATACAGGCCCCCTAGTCCCTGGTTTGACGCCTTTGATCCAGCAGCCGCGCAACTTCGAGAATGGGCTCGAGACGCCTGTCCATGAGTACCGGATCGTAGGTTCGGCTCGGGGTGGTCAGTCCGAGGTCAAATATCTCCTCGATCAATGAAAACAGCTCTGCGGACAACGCTGCCTCGAACTTTACCAGATCCTGTTCTCCCTGTTCCGGTCCCGGCGCCGATGCGATGAGTTCCGCCAGCATTTCCGGCAATCGCTCATACAGTTTCATGACAAGATCGGATCTGTTTCCGATTTCCCTTTGTAATTGCCGAAGCCCCTTCTCGGCCGGCCGCGCCATAGTGCGGAGCAGATCCTCACAGGCCTCGACATCCTGAACGCCCTCTTCGCGTTCCCGCGCTGCCTTCAGAATTTCCCGCATCTTGTCGCTTGGGGTTCTGGCGCCCTGAACCTCGTAACCCGCCAGGAACGAGACATCGTCATCGCTGAGCCTGACACTTATCGGAATACTCTTTGGCATACGCGTCACCAATTGTCTTCGTTTGCATCAATTCGTTTACATTTGTATTCAAAAGTTTTCATTTGTCAAGAAAAATCGACTGATGAGTGTGTCATGCGCCCCATGCACCTGACCACTCAACGCAGTGTATTCAAGGAAAAAGCAAACTATTTTTTCAAAAAACAGCCCCCTACGGTTTCCAACGGCACAGGTGCAATCGTGCGCGCAATTGCTTTGCACGACCACGTTGCAGCCCTGCAAAATGCCAAGGTTCGTGAGGAAAATGGCGGGGAGATTCAGATGTCGCTTGCAAGCCGCGACACGAAATCCCCGGCTTCATGCGAGCGGACTACCGCGTGGCGTACAAGATCGTCGAAATGGCCCGCGAAAAGTTGCACGTGGCGGGTATTTGAAAAAGCGAGGTATCTCTGTCCGAGATAAAGCGCTGCCCATTTCTGACCGAATACCGTGAAGGGTGAGGAATAGCGATCTGTTGCCCCAAACAGATGAAGCCGCAATGAAGGGTAAAGATCCGACAGGCTTTTGCCCATGACTTCAAGCTGTTCGCGCCGCTCATCGGGTGAAAGTCCGGACCAGAGCCCCTCTCCTCGTGCGAAGCCTTCCAGAGCTTCGCGGGAAAGGGCAATTTCCATGTCCGATTCTGCCCGGTGCAACAACGCTCGCTGATCCCGTGTTCCGGTGATCGCCTGATCCGCCGTGCGCAAAGTTTCCCCCGCGTATTCATAAGCCAGGACTGCCTCGGTCTTCAAAACGTCAGGCAGGTTGGCTGGAACATGACGGATCTTGGCGCCAACCGCATCGCGGTACCAGGCCAGAAGGTGCTCATCGACCGGGTGCCGGTCGGTTTCTGCTATCTGAACAGCCTGATCCAGAATTTCCGCAGCGGCTCCACGGTGCGTGGACAATCCCAAAAGCCAGTCCGCAGACACGCCGAGCGCAGTTGCGATCGCCGCAAGCGCCTGACCGTTTGGCAAGCGCGGCGCGTCTTCCGACAAGAGTTGCGACACCGTCGACCGGTCCAGCCGCGCGCCCCGCGCCAGATCGCTGCGGTTCATGTCCCGGCTGCGGATCGCGTCGGAAAGGCGTTCACGAAAGAGTTCTGCGCGTTCTCGTTTGTCCATGCGGGAGTATTGTGACCCTTCTTTCGAAAAATCAACAAGTTGCAGATCAAAATCAACGAAACATCCAAATTTGCCGCGCGAGCAATGGTTCAAACCCTTGTTGGGCTACGGGAAGGGCACCAGGCGGGTGGGAAATGAACTCCGTCACCGTTTCGAGGCACTCCATCGCCACATGACGACGGAGTGTGCATTCGAACAGTGGCACTTCAAGGTCGTCTTGCAGCGCTGCTAGTGCCGCTCGGTTGCGCCGATCAACAGGGCCTCTCCGAGTTACTCAGCCGCATTGAGCGCCAGAAAACCGCCGGATTGCCGTTCCCAAAGCACTGCATAAAGTCCACCGAGAGCCAGGAGATCACGATGATTTCCTTCCTCGACAACCCTGCCTTTGTCCATGACCACAAGACGATCCATCGCAGCGATTGTCGACAGGCGGTGCGCGACGGCCAGGGTGGTCCGCCCCTCCATCATCCGGGCAAGATTTTGCTGAATGGCAAGCTCTGCCTCGCTGTCTAGTGCAGACGTTGCCTCGTCCAGAATCAGGATCGGTGCATTTTTCAACAATACCCTGGCGATCGTGATGCGCTGACGCTGACCGCCGGAAAGCTTGACGCCCCTGTCGCCGACATGTGCATCGAGCCCTGTTCGACCCTTGCTGTCTTTTTGCTCATCAATGAACTCCAGCGCCTCCGAAGCCTTTGCGACCGCCCGGATTTCGTCATCACCCGCATCCGGCTTGCCATAACGGATGTTGTCCCGGATCGACCTGTTGAGCAGCGAGATGTCCTGTGTGACGACGCCGATCTGACTGCGCAGCGAGGCCTGGGTCACGCTCCGTATGTCCTGTTCGTCAATCGAGATACTGCCGCTCGTTACATCCCGCAAACGCATGAGCAGGGAAATGACCGTCGACTTGCCTGCCCCCGACAGTCCCACCAGTCCGACACGTTCCCCTGGTTCAATGGTCAGATTGAAAGCCTCAAGAATCGGCTTTCGGTCCTTGTGATAGGCAAAGGAAACATCCTCGAAGCTGATCCGCCCCTTTGTCACGTCCAGCGCCGAGGCACCCGACCGATCGGTGATCTCCGGCCGGCTGGTCATGATGGGCATCGCATCCTTGATGGTTCCCAGCGTGCTGGTGATGGACTGGCCGACGCCGATGAATCTCGAAGAAGCTGCCGACAGGGATCTGGTGACCGTCAGTCCTGCAACGAAATCGCCAATCGACACCCACCCGCCGGTCATGCCCCAGAAGCCGATGGCCACGACCGCCAGGATCATCAGCACGTTGAGGAAATAGACACAGCTGTCGGTCAGGATATAGGACCGGTTTTCGCTATGCCTGGTATCGATCGTTTCGCCAATGACCTTGCGGATCGCTCCCGCCTCGGAGTCTTCGGCCGCGAAAAGCTTTACCATCGCGATATTGGAATAGACGTCCGTCATGGCGCCGGTTGCGCGCGAGTTGGCAGCGGCCACCTTGGCAGATCGTTGCATATAGGTCGGGATTGCCAGCCAGGCGACAAGTGAATTGGCCGCTATCCAGACCAGAACGGGTATCGCCAATGGCCATGACAATGCCAACAGCAACAGGAACGAACCGCCGAACTGGATGACAAGATAAGGGATCGTCTCGATCGCAAGCATCATCTGCCGGTGAACCGACATTGTCACCTGGGCAATACGCGAGGCCACCTGCCCGGCAAACGTGTCTTCAAAAAAGGCAAGATCCTGGGCCTCGACGGCCTTGTGCGCCTGCCAGCGCATCGCTGCCGGCAACAGAATGCGCACGGTTTGAAATGCAAATGTCTGGCGCAAAAGAAACGCCAGGGGGTCCACGATCACAAAGAGAACGAAAAAGCCTGCGAGCACCCAGCCATGGCCGCGCAGAAACACCGCTGCTCCTCCCGCGGTAACGCCATCGACCACGTAGGCTATCGCCCAGATGCCGGCGAGCCCAAGCGCGGCGGAAATCATCGCCAGCACCGACACGATCACGAGTTGCCGGCGGAACATCTTGGCAAAATGCCAAACGAGCCGAAGTGGCCCCTGGTCGGGCAGAGGATTCACCGGCAGGTCAAGAGGTTTCAGGTGTTTTTCGAAGGGCCGGAAATACCTGTTAATCAACCCGGCCAACATCGGTCTGGCAATCGCCACGCCTTACACTCCCGAATTCAGCAAACGGAAAACTGCGTCCCCGTGGTCAGGAACAATCCTGCGGTTTGATCCTGTACATGCAACGCCGGTCTCCGGACAAAAGATGTTCGACACGCTCAACGGCGACATCTGGTCCCAGAACATCCCTGAACAGTCTCAGTTCCGAGCGACAAAATCCCTGGCAGGCCGTTGCCGCGGCGCAAATCGAGCAGTGGTTTTCCACCAGAAGAAAACCGTCATCATCCCGGATTACTTCTGCCATATAGCCTTCGCGGCTGCGCAAATCCGCAAGCACCTCGACCCTCTCGGGCAGATCGGCCAGATCGCTCAGGGCCTCTGTATAGGACTGTCGGGTTTTCTCTTCGCGATGCGTGATGAGCTTTTCCAGGCCGTCATCTCCGTAGAGATCGCTAAGGCCGCTCAAAAGACCCACAATCAACGTCGAGTGACTGTCCGGGAATTGCTGATGTCCTGCGGATGTCAGATCCCAGACCCTTTTGGGGCGGCCGACTGACCCCTTCACGTCCTCAAAATCCACCAGGCCGTCCTGGTGCAATCCATCAAGATGCTGCCTCACGGCGACGGACGTGACGCTGAGGTCCTGGGCCAGGTCCGCAGCCGTCTGCGGACCGGCGGACTTCAAGGCATTTAACAGTCGTGTTCGGGTGCGATCAGCCATGAATTCAATATAGGGTCAAACGAACATAAAAAAATAGATCTCTTATCTTATTGTGAACGCTGTCGAAGCGAGATGGTTTGGCAAGACTGACGAGCGAAAGTCCAGCCGCGCCCCCCAAGTTAAAAAGCCTTAAATTGTTAACTGCTTGGCCGATCCATTCGACTGTCTGGATCGCAACGCTCAACCGCTTGAACTCGCATAGCAAGATTCGACCTTAACGAAGCGGACCTTCGAATTCTATCTCGGAGTTCTGTTCGTTTTATCAGCTGTTTTGAAACAACATCATATGCTTGATAATATTGTTGTGCCGATCCACCAATTTCCCGCCCTAACTGTTCTTTTAGTTTCTTCAATATAAAAACAAATAAAGTGGAGGGAATGATGGACAAGATCAGGGCTTTCCTGAGATGGATGATGATCGATCCCCGTCATCCCGAAATCGCTCAGGCTCAATACAACGAGCTGAAAACCCAGATTCCATCGCTCTATGCGCTCCTGATGGTCAATGCGATTGCCGTTGCCTATACGCATTACGATGTTGCGCCGGTTTATCTGACCGTCGGTGTCCTCGTGCCGATGCTTGTGCTGACATCGTTTCGGATGATCGCCTGGTTGCGTGCCAGCCGGATTACGCCGGGGCCGGATGAAGCCATCCGGAAAATGCGCCAGACCGTCGTGCTCGGCAGTCTCATGGCCGTGATCTACATATCGTGGTCACTCAGCCTTGACGGATATGGTGGACCTGAAGAAAGAGGACACGTAGCCCTTTTCATCGCCATTACGGTGATCGGATGCATATTCTGCCTGATGAACCTGCCTCAGGCTGCGCTGGCCGTCATGTTCATCGTAACGGTTCCTTACCTCATCTATTACATGCGGCAGGATCAGGATGTCTATTTTGCCATTGCGATGAATATTTTCCTGGTCTGCCTTGTCGTCCTCCAGGTGCTGATCAGCGGTTACAACGGGTTTTGCAAACTTGTCAGGTCGCAGGCGGATCTCGCCGTCAAACAAAGGGAAACAGAGCAGCTCAACGCGGAAAATGAACGGCTTGCCCAGACCGACGCCCTAACGGATCTGCCAAACCGGCGATATTTCTTCAACCGCGTCGAAGCCCTCATCAAATGCGCGACAGAGTCCAAGCGGGAATTTGCAGTTGGCGTGATCGATCTCGACCGGTTCAAACCTGTGAACGACACCTATGGCCACAAGGCGGGCGACCATCTGTTGATGGCCGTTGGTCATCGATTGAAATCGTTGCAGCTTGAAAATGTTGAAATCTGCCGCCTCGGCGGTGACGAGTTCGGCTTTCTCTTCCTGGGGAACCTGGAGGACGCAGCGAGAACAGGTCAGGAAATCTGCGATCGCGTCAGCGCTCCTTATCGCATCGGAGACATGAATCTGACGGTTGGCGCCTCCTGCGGCATCGCTTCCTACCCGGAAGCAGGCAAGACGGCTCATGCGCTCTTTGATCGCTCGGACTATGCTCTCTACAATTCCAAAACCACATCACGTGGCCACACAACGGTTTATTCGGAAGAGCATGAAGCTCGCATCCGATCCGAACGTGCCATCGAAGGAGCCTTGCAGAACGCGGATTTCGATGCCGAATTTCAGGTCTACTTCCAGCCGGTTGTTTCACTCCCCGCTCGGATCATTGTCGGCTTTGAAGCACTTGCCAGATGGCACAGTCCCGTGCTGGACAAGGTCCCTCCCGACAGGTTCATCGCGGTGGCCGAAAGAACTGGCCAGATCAACAGGCTTACGCTTTCCCTTTTCGACAAGGCACTTCGACAAATCTGCGAACTTCCTGGGGATCTGTGCCTTTCATTCAATCTTTCGGCGCAAGATATCACGTCACCTGAGACTGCACGGACGCTTCTTGAAACGATTGAGCGTCACGGCATCAATCCGAAACTGATCACCTTTGAAATTACCGAAACGTCTGTAATAGGCAGCTACGAGACTGCCAAAACTTGCCTTCAGACGCTCCGCGGCGCCGGCGTAAAGCTTGCGCTCGATGACTTCGGAACCGGCTATTCAAGCCTTGGATACCTGCATCGCTTGCCGATCGACTGCGTCAAGGTGGATCGAAGTTTCGTCGCAGACATACACGACCCGGTCGCAAGCGGCGTCATCACGTCGATCATCAACTTGTGCCGCACAATGGATTTGCTTTGTATCGTGGAAGGCGTGGAGGACAGAAACCAACTCGATCTGTTGTCAGCTCTTCGCTGTAACCTTGTACAGGGATTTCATTTCGCGCAGCCCTTGCCGTTTGACGAGATTGTCGGCAGCGTGCGCGCGAATGGCACTGTCGCCGGTCTCCCGCTGTCCAACACGGACGGGCTGGAAGAACTGAGGCTTACCGGCGCCTGAACTTCGTCAGGCATTAAGCCGGGCCTGAACTCAAGAGCAAAAATTATGACTGGCGGCACAAAACGACAAAAGGAAATGCGCAAGGCATTGCGGGCGTTGCTCCCTCGGGTACCGATGCGCGACGCCGAGGCGATCCTGTCCGTTGCGCTCACCGGCCATTTGCGCCACCTGCCGCCGACAATTGCGCTCTGGCAGGCGACGACAAGTCATATCCGACATGAACTCACCGAGTATGATGCCCTTCTGGAGGAAGGGTATGACAGGGACTCGGCCCGGTTCTTCATTCTCGAACCGATGAACGAGACCCTGCGCGAATGGGGCTGCAACAGGGAAGTTGCCGAGACTTCAGACGAATTCAATTCCTAAGGCCGCTTTGCTACCAGGTCGATCTCGACAAGCGCATCCAACGCCAGCCCGGTAACGCCGATACAGGTACGACCAGGGAGCTTGTCCGGAGGGAAGAACGACAGATAAGTCTGGTTCATTTCCTGATAGTCCCGCTTGAATTCGGTCAGGTAAACTCTTGCGAACACTATATGTTCAAATCCAAGACCAACTCCGGCAAGGACCAGTTTCAGGTTCTCCATCACCCTTGTTGTCTGCGCGGCAATACCTTCCGGCAAAGGCGCTTGCGGTTCGTTCGGAAAGGTAGGCATCTGGCCGGTGACGCAGAGCCAGCCATCGGCCTCTACGGCATGCGAAAACGGGGCAACGGGCTGTGGGGCATTGCCGATCATGTGATGGATAGGTAGCACGATAGTCTCCACGAGATTCAGTCTGGTCATTCGCCAGACTACTCGCTCAACCGCGCGGGTAAATCCATTGTTCGGAAATATGTGCGGTGACAGCTTCTCCCGGCGCGATCACGCCGGGCTTTTCAATGTATCCGACCAGACCGCGCAGTCCTCTTGCCTTTTGCGGAAACAGCAGGTCCAACCCTTCCCTGTCCGGATAATTGGATGCGATCGCTTCTCCCGCAAACCGGCAAGGCAGGTTGTCACCATCGATGCGGATCACTGTACCACTTTCAAAAACCAGCCGGGTACGTGGCGGCAGTCTGGTCAGGTTGGCAATCCCGGACAGCATGATATTGCCGCCAATCCACTCCGGGCGGATTTCATCAAGCTCCATCAGTTCAGCTATCCTGGAGAGTTCAACGCCTGACAGGATTGAAACCTGCCGTTCGTTGCACATCTCAGTGCCGCGCGGATACCAGGGCTCACGGCCTCCGGACTTTCTCGTCATGCCGGCATGCCTGTCACCGGGGATCCCTTCAAAGGTGAGTTCCAGGCTTTCGACAGCAACGGTTTGAAAATCTTCCGGAGCCTCTGTGCTGAAGAGGCCTTCTACCCGTCCGGCCACCCTGAATTTGGGAGTTATCCGGATCTCTTCCTGCAGCAACGATGCTTGATCAGTCATTTCGTCGGTCGACCTTGTCAGAACTTGTACCAATAGCGATCAGGTATCGCCCGCTCCCGGTTCGTCTTCAAGTCATTTTCAATCCCGACGATCAGTCGATCTCCGGGACCTGCCTCTTCAATCGCAGCACGAAATACCGGGTCAACCGGAATGATTTGCACCTTCAAAGAAAATGAAAATTGAAATAAAGCCGTGCATGTTTTGCCTCGCCCTGGAATTCCCGCATAGACAACACCACCACTTTCAAATTGGTATCGGGAGCGAAGCGATAGTGAAATTACCCTGAAGCTGAAATACCTGGCGTACGTTGTCGACGAGAATTCCCGGCACATCACCTGAAAAAAGAAGCCCCGCAGATTGCGGGGCTGTTTGTTGAGTGAAAATCACTGAAGCGGGACGGTGCAAACCATCTGCGTATGTTGTGAATTGATCCAGCAATTTGGCGGAAGTGCCCCGGTCGGGATCGGATAATAATAGTAGGTTGGCTGCTTCGACGCATTGGCGATCGCAGCTCCGGTTGCAACACCGGCCGCATAGGCTCCCGAGTGATAGTAGGGACCATAAGGCGGGTAATAGGGATGGTACGGCGGATAATAAGGATGATAGGGATGATACGGGTGATGCCAGGCCCGGCAACGCGGATCCTGCGGTGCGTGGTAGCAATAGGGACCGTAGGGTTCAAACCCCACTGAACCCGGTGCCGTTGCAGTTGTGTGGCCATGACGATGGTGCGGTTGACGGGCACTGCGGTCAATAAAGAGGGCAACTCCTTTTGCACTCTCAGGCAAGTCACCGCGCAACACCTTGACGCCATAAACAACCGATGATCCCTCCATCTTTGCGGAGGTCAGCTCCACCAAAGCCGGCGCTTTGTCCGTCTTGCTCAGGACGGAGACAACTGCATTGGGCGGGTCACCCTTGAAGCCAGTGTCAGCATCCCAGTATCCCGCAAAATCCGAGTTGGAGATCTGTCCGCCGACCCGGTACGGCCGATCGCTGAAAAACAGCACACCGGTATTGGCATCCGAGAGCGTAAGAGAACTGCCGTCGTAGGACATTTCTCCGGCTTGCTGCACAAAGTCGTATGTTGGCGGCGGTGTCGGGTCGGCGGCGGCCGGTTGTGCGTCCTGCGCCTGAGCCACTCCAATCCCCATCCCGGCCAACAGGCCGGCACCGACAACCATTCGGCGAGTTTTCTTCAAACAGATCATTCTTAAAAATCCTCCTCCCGGGCAAGAGGGAGGCCCGGTCGCTGACAAGTCACTTTCACGCGAGCATCCCGTTCTGATTGTTACACTGAAGACAGTCTGCCTTCCAGATTGCAGCCGGACAATGGCGGTCAGATTAATTAAGTGAAAGGTATGGCTCCAATTTCAGCTGCAGAACATTCTGCAATTCGGATTTCAGGCGACATCCTGCCGGAACCCGTCAAGGCAGCGGATGACCTTTCTGGCGTGGTAGAGCATCGCAACCCAGTCCGTCATGAAACGATCATCGTCCTCGGCGGTTGCCGGTATCGCGGCCTTCCACTCTTCAGCCAGACCCGGCATGGCCTGCTTGCCTTTTCCGTCCAGAACGGCGCCGATTTCATCGTGAATACGCTTGTCCATTGTGGCGACGAGCGTTTTGACGCTAGCGTATTTGTCAGAGTCGGCCAGGACGTTGGCTCTCGCCTGGCGATACAGCGCGATATAGTCCGCCAACAAGACAACAAGCGTATCCAGTTTGCTTGAGGACCTGGTGAAGGACGACCAGGGAGCGCGTTCCGTTCGATAGGTTCTGGCAGTTGCGAGCACTTGGTGGGCAGTGGCCTTCAACCTGGTGTAGTCGGGATCATTCGGCCCGCTATCCGTCTTGAGGTATTCCGAGCAGGCGTTCAGATAAGAGGCCTCCAACCGCTCGACACTATCACCGCTTCTGTTCGGGAAGAGCAGCCAGGCCGCGGCCAGCCCTACAGCCGCACCAATCAGTGTGTCGTAAAGACGGGACCAGAATTCCGCAGTGGGCAACCCGGTCAGCGTCTGGAGCCCGATCAGCACGAGGAAGCTGATGATCCCTGCAGCGATCCCATAGTTGCGTTCAAACAGAACTATTACCGGAGGCAACAGCAGGACGATCAGGGCAACCCGAAGTTCGGGATAGCCTGCCAGCTCCGGCTCCAGAAGAATTGCACACACGAATCCGACCGCGGTGCCCAGCGTGCGCTGCACGGTCTTTTTCATTGTTGCGCCAAGGCTGCCGCAAAGAACAACGATAACCGTGATGGTGACCCAGTAGGCGTGACTCAGGTTGAAATAGATACCGATGCCGTATCCGACACTGGCAGCGACACTTGCCTGAACCGCAAGTCGCCAGGAAATCAGCTGCCACCAGCTTCCCGACTTGACGTCCAGCCCGGTGTCGTCGTCTGCTCTCAGTTGCGCTGTCCCTTCTGCCAGTTTCCAGATCCGCTCGAAAGCCTGCGCAATTCTCAACAGCTGAAACTTGTCGCCCTTTTGAAATCCGACTGCAAGTTCCGCCCAGGCCACGTCAAAGGGTGTTTCGCCGGACGGACTGTCGGACCTCACTACCTTCTCCTGAACCTGACCAACCACTTGCTGATAAGTGGCGTTCGTGATCAATTCCGCCCGGCACTCAGGCGAGAGCGCAGCCGTCGCATCGCGCACGACTTCCAGTGCAAGCTGCATCATCGCCGCCGATTCTAGCGACAGTCCTCGGATAGCCGATCCGGGTTCTGCCAGGTCGATGCTCGTTTCCAGCTCCGAACGCAGACTTGCGATGTCGGAGAGGTTCAGCCGGCGGCGCCTGTCGATCGAAAGCTGTCCGTTTGCTGCAAGCTTCAGGTAATCAGCCATTGCCTGCCGATTTGCCCTTTCGACCCTGCGATACGTCTTTTCGGGTGACGGCCTCCAGAAGCCGATGCGGATCACGAAGGCCAGCACGGCGCCAAAAACCGTCATGGCCGGCAACCAGAATCCCGGCGACCCCGAACCGCTCGACATGATCACGAACAGCCAGTAAATCGACACCATGCGCCCCGTCCGCAACCAGAACGGCCCAAAGCCTTCAAGACCGAATCCGATGGCAATGAAGCCAATCCACATGGCCTGAAGCACGACCTGCGTGTTCTCGCCCGCGATCAGTTCGGACACCATTCCCACGACTGCCAGGCCTGTCATGATCAGCCCAAGCCAAAAAAGGTTGCTGGCCTCCTGCCTGCGGGTCGAAATCGGCGTGAACAAAAGACAATGCGCGCCGGCGGCAGCCGCCAGAACAGAAAGCGTAAAACCCGGAACACCATTGGCGAAAGGCCCTAGCTGGTTGGCCAGCAAACCTGCCGTGACAACCGTGATCATCAGATGCGCCCCGCGCACCAGGCGCAATGCGCCGGGGTCATACCGGACAAAACGGTTCATCGTTCGAAAGATCGGCTGAAGCATCGGTAGAACTTGAATCCCGGAAGCCAATATCCTGACCCTATTGGAGAATTTGATTTGTACCAAGGTTGGCCCGGGCCGATTTCACCGGTCCAGCGCCAGGGCTGCGGCCCACTTGGGATCCCGCCTCAAGCCATCCAGGCAGGTAGTGAGCTTCCGCACGTAATAGAGCATCGCAACCCAGTCGGTCATGAGTTGTTCTCCTCTCCCGCCGGCTACTGGTATCATGGACTTCCATTCTTCAACCAGACCGGGAACGGTCTGTTTCTCCCTGCCGTCCAGAACTGCCTCGAATTCATCATGCATCCGCTTGTCCATTTTGGCGATGATCGGCGAGAGCGGTGGCTCGAAGTCGTATTTTGCGGTCTCTGCCACGACGGTCATCCGCGACTGGCGATAGAGAACAACATAATCGGCAAGAACCAGAACCATGATATCAAGCTCATCGTAGGAATTCGCGAAGGAAGCCCAGGGCGATTGTTCCACGCGATAGTCCTGCGCGGCAGATACCAGGTTGTTCGCCGCTGACTTCAGTTTGGCATATTCCTTCTTTTGCTCCGCTTCGGTCCGATTCTCCACTTTCAGGTATTTGTAACAGGCGGTGATATAGTCGACTGCCAGTGCGTGAACGTTTTCAGCGCTTTTCCGCGGCAACAGCAGCCTGGCCGCGGCCAGGCCTGCGGCGGCTCCGATCAGCGTGTCGTAAAGGCGTGGCCAGAACTGAGCGACCGGCATTCCCGTGAGCGCCTGAAGTCCAATCAACACGACAAAGCTTATGATTCCGGATGCAATGCCGTAATTCCGTTCCAGAAAGACAACAATCGGTGGCAGCAACAGGATGATCAGCACCAGCCGGATTTCCGGAAACTGCGCGAGAACGGGCTCCACGGCCAAGGCAATTGACACACCAATTGCGGTCCCCACAGTCCGAGAAACCGTTTTTTTGACGGTCGCCCCAAGACTGGCACACATGACGACGACGACCGTGACCGTGATCCAATAGACGTGACTCAGGTTGAAATAGACACCCAATCCATAACAGGTCGCGGCGGCGGCACTGGCTTGAAGCGCCAATTCCCACGAAATTTTTCGCCACCATCGCGACTGCACCGAACTGCCGGCAGCATTCGGTCCAGGCCGTATGTTTTCGGTCGACCGGGACAACTGCCACAGTCTTTGAAACGCTTGCACGATGCGAAGAAGATGGAACTGATCATCGGTTGAAACATCCGCAAGCGAACGGGACCAAACGTTGTCCAGGCCCGGTTTTGCCGTGACCTGTTCCCCTGTCTCAAGGGTGCCTATCAAGTCCCGAACGGTGTCCCGGTAGGATGTCCCTTCAGTCAACTGGGCACGGCATTGATCCGAAAGGGCCGAGACTGCTTCCCTGACAACTTCCAGTGCGAGCTGCATCATGGCAGCGGCTTCCGGCGACAACGCCCTCAAATCGTTTTTGGGACCGATCAACTGGATGCAGGTTTCCAGCTCGGTCCGAAGAACGGCAAGCCGCGCGAGGTTCTTCTTGCGCAAACCGGCACTGTTCAGGCTGCCCAGAGCAGCAAGTTGAAGATACTCTGCAATGACTTTCCGATTGGTCTTTTCCACACGCATCAAGGTTTTCGTCGGCGACGGCCGCCACAGGCAGATGCGGAAGAAAAATGCGACTGCAGTTCCCAATGCGCCCATGGCTGGTAGCCAGATACCGGGTGCGACGGGTTGGCTGGCAACGACGACAAAGATCCAGAAAATTGCCAGCATCCGCCCTGCCCTGAGCCAGAACGGCCCAAGCCCATCCATGCCGAAGCCGACCGCGATCACGCCAATCCAAAGAACCTGAAGAACCGGGATGGCCGTTTCCTGAAACAACGTGATGATCACGGCACCGATTGCAAAACTTACCGTCAATATGACGCCGAGCCAGAAAATGTCGGATGTTTCCTGCCTTCTGGTCGATACAGGTGTGAACACGAGTATGCCGGCTCCCGCTCCGGCCGCGAGCACGGCAAGATCAAAACCGGAGACGGGAGACTGAAAAAGACGAGCCAGTTGCATCGCCAACAGCGAAGCGGCAACGATCGTCAAGGTCATGTCTATGCCGCGCATCAGTCGCAACGCGCCGGGGTCGTAGCGACCGAGGCCGGTTAGCGAACGCGCTATCAGCTGAAGCGTCGGCATAACTTGAAGCAATCCCTGAACTCTTCGATCAATCGCCAATGGGCCCGGATGCAGAACAAGAACGCATTGCCCGGGGAAACCGGTACAGAATGCAACCGGAAGGCATCCTTCGTAAAGAGACGGCAGGCAAACAAAAAAGGCGGCCCGCATGGCCGCCTTTCGTCACTTCGTCTATTTGCCGCTCAGCGTGTCAGCGGCTTGTACTTGATCCTGCGCGGGTCGGCAGCATGGGCGCCAAGGCGGCGGACCTTGTCTTTTTCATAATCTTCGAAGTTGCCTTCGAACCACTCCACATGGCTGTCACCTTCGAAGGCAAGCATGTGCGTGGCCAGACGGTCGAGGAACATACGATCGTGCGAAATCACCACGGCGCAGCCGGCGTAGTTCTCCAGTGCGTCTTCGAGCGCGGCCAGCGTTTCGGTGTCGAGGTCGTTGGTCGGCTCATCGAGCAGCAGCACGTTGGCGCCCTTCTTCAGGACTTTCGCCAGATGCACGCGGTTGCGCTGACCTCCGGAGAGGTCGCCGACTTTTGCCTGCTGAGCAGGGCCCTTGAAGTTGAAGGACGAGCAATAGGCGCGGGAGTTGATTTCCTTGTCATCAAGGTAGATCACCTCAGCACCACCGGAAATTTCTTCCCAGACAGTGTTGGTCGGGTTGAGCGCATCGCGCGACTGATCAACATAACCCAGTTGCACGCTGTCACCGATATTGACGGCACCTTTGTCCGGCTTGTCCTGACCGGTCAGCATCTTGAAAAGCGTCGATTTGCCTGCCCCGTTCGGGCCGATCACACCGACAATGCCGCCGCGCGGCAGTTTGAAGGACAGGTCATCGATCAGCAGACGGTCTTCAAAGCCCTTCGAAACACCGTCAACCTCGATGACATTCGCGCCAAGGCGCTCACCAACGGGGATGAGGATCTGTTCAATCGACGGCTGCCGCTCTTCCTGAGCGGAAAGAAGGTCATCAAAGGCCCGGATACGGGCTTTCGACTTGGTCTGGCGGCCTTTCGGGCTCATGCCCATCCACTCGCGCTCACGAGCAATCGCCCTGGAGCGGGCCATGTTCTCGCGGCCTTCCTGCGTCATACGCTTGGTCTTCTTTTCCAGATAGACCGAGTAGTTGCCTTCGTAGGGTATGCCCTGCCCGCGGTCGAGTTCCAGGATCCAGCCGGTGACGTTGTCGAGGAAGTAGCGATCGTGGGTGATGATCAGGACGGAACCCTTGAATTCCCGCAGATGACGTTCCAGCCAATGGACGGTTTCGGCGTCCAGATGGTTGGTCGGTTCATCAAGCAGCAACAGGTCCGGTTCGGACAGCAGCAACTGGCAGAGCGCAACTCGGCGACGCTCACCGCCAGACAGGTTTTCAACGGAAGCGTCGGACGGCGGGCAGCGCAAGGCTTCCATCGCCATTTCCACCTGGCTTTCCAGGTTCCACAGGTCCTTGGCGTCGATCTCGTCCTGAAGATGGGAAGCTTCATCGGCGGTCTCGTCCGAGTAGTTCATCATCAGTTCGTTGTAGCGGTCGATCTTCGCCTGTTTGTGGGCGACACCATCCATGACGTTTTCCATCACGGTCTTGGTTTCGTCCAGCTTTGGCTCCTGCGGCAGATAGCCGACCTTGGCGCCTTCGGCAGCCCAGGCCTCACCGGAATACTCCTTGTCGAGACCGGCCATGATCTTCAGAAGCGTCGACTTGCCCGCCCCGTTCGGACCCAGGATACCGATCTTGGCATCCGGGTAGAAAGAGAGGTGGATATTGTCGAGGACTTTCTTGTCGTTATAGGCCTTTGAGAGGCCGTGCATATGATAGATGAACTGGCGCGCCATGGGGCTCCGCTTCTCCACTTTCGAAAACTGACGGGAATCTCTGGAATTCTGCCGCGTCTTTTAGGGGAAATGAGCGCCGGGGGCAATGGGGAGAATGCAGCTGGAAACCAGCCGGCCCCATGCGCGCACTCCATGACGAACAACATTCGTCTCTCAGGTGTTCAATGAGGCAGCCCAGCGAATGCTTGCGACATCCGTATCAAGACACGGCGGCGCAGTGCGTCCGGGTCGACTTCTTCCGCAAATCTAAATCGCGCTCCGGACATCCAAAGCGCCGTCTGCACCGGACAACCTCGCTTCGACTAAAAACAACACCCAGTAAATATACGCACTGGTTGTGGTAACAATCATAAATGTGAACAATTTTATACTGTCAATACAACCTAACTTCAACTTAATTAAGTCGTTTTAAAATATACAAAATTCAATTTCCTTACGCATCAAAAACTGCGCTGGTGATTTTCGGAAAAACCGTAATTTTTTATTTACGCATACATTCAACACTACCCAGAGTTTAAATCTCGTGGAGCGTTGAAATGGTTGTACGCAACGGCATTCGATTTTCAGTTGCCGCAAAGGTACTTACGATAGTTCTCGTTCTCAGTCTGGTAATCGTTGCGCAATCCGTATTCAGTGTCACGCAGCTCAACAAGATCGGCAAGGAACTTGAGACCATCGCGGAATCCGACATTCCGTTGACCGAAGTGCTGAGCCGGATCACCTCACACCAGCTTGAACAATCTGTCCTCTTTGAACGGATCCTGCGTCTCAACGGGCTCGCTGCCGGTGACCTGGAACTGCAACGCAAAGCGGCGCAAAAAAAGTTCAAGGAATACGCTGCGCTTGTCGACGAAGAAATTCTGGAAGGCGAACGAATTGCCGAAGAAGCCCTGAAACACGCCTACGATCAAAAAACGCTCGACGAAATTCAACGTGTCCTGGACGCATTGAAAACGATCGAACTCGATCACAAAAGCTACGATCTTCATGCCGAACAGATTATCGCATATGTCGACAGCAACGAAACCGAAAAGGCGCTTGATCTCCTGCACGAGGTCGAGCAGGAAGAGGCAAATCTCAACAATGAACTGGTCGCCCTGCTGCATGAAATCGAGACCTTCACCCTCGAGGCGACGTTGGCGGCCGAACAACACGAGAAAGAAACCGTTCGCATCCTGATCGTTGTTGCGATTGTTTCCACGTTGCTTGGAATTCTCATATCCGCGGCACTCGCCCGGCTGACCGTCACGCGCCCGTTGCGCCGTGTCTCAGGTGCGCTCCATCAGCTTGCCGACAATGATCTTTCAGCCACGGTTGCAGTCAAGGGCAATGACGAGATCGCCGACCTCGCGGAGGCCTTCGAAACATTCAAGGCCAAGCTGATCCTGATGCGAAAGCTCGAGACCGACCGCAAGGAATCGGAACGCGAGAACATCCGCCAGCGGCGGGAAACGCTATCGCTCATGGCGACCGAAGTTCGCGACAAGACCGACCAGGGCATCTCGACAATCGCAAACAGCGCCGATGAGGTCGAGGTCCAGTCCAACGGCATGCGGTCGGCGCTGGAACGGGCAAGCAGCAGGATTGACGGTCTGCTTTCGCAGGCGAAGGAAACCCATCAGCGCTCGATCGAGGCCGGCGAGCTTTCCGAAGGCTTGCTTTCGGCGATCAGCGAAGTTGCCGAAAAGACGGAAAAAACCAACGAACTGACAACGGAAGCTGTCACGCTGTCGTCGTCTTCACACGAAACGATCGGCGAACTCGCGGCGGCTGCGGAGAATATTGGGCAATTCGTGTCGGTCATCAGCGACATTGCCGAAAAGACGAACCTTCTCGCGCTGAATGCCACGATCGAGGCAGCCCGTGCGGGCGATGCAGGCCGGGGATTTGCCGTTGTCGCCGCGGAAGTCAAGGAACTGGCCGAACAGACCAACCGGTCCACAGAACAGATTTCCGAACAGGTCGTCACCATTCAGAGCAAGACAGGCGCGGCCGTTTCCTCAATCGACCAGATCATCGAGAGCATCGGCCGCCTGAGCGAAATGGCGGCGTCCGTTGCCTCCGCCACCGAAGAGCAACGTGTGACCACCGAGAATTTCGGCCAGATCGTCAACGAATCCGGCCAGGCGGTCGGTGGCATCACAGAGGGCATGTCGGAGGTCTCCCGGATCGCGCAGGAAACCCTGTCAATCGCCAACACCATGAGCGAGAAAACAAGTTCCATGGCCCTGGCTGCGCAGGACATGCGCGAGGAGATCCCTGCCATCATCCAGTCGTCGCTCGACGAAACGGAGCGCCGCTCGGCACCGCGCACCGATGTCAACGAAACCATCGAGGCAACAGACGAAACTGGTGACTTTGACGCAGTGCTTCTGGATCTTTCCGACAAGGGATGCCGCATCAGCGATCCGGGAAGAGAGCTGAAAGGAAATGTCGAGATCAATGTCCCGGGTGAAGGCTGGGTCTCGCACATGGTCGTGTGGACCGAAATGGACAAGGTCGGACTGACAAGGATATGAGGCAATCTGTTATCAGGTGCAACCGGCCGGAATGCGTGAGACTGCTACCGCCGCCGACCGCAACATCCTGATGATTGAGTAAAGATCTGGCGACCGGTTGCCCTTCCCTGCCACACCCAGACTCCAAACGGGCACACCGCGGCTGCAATCCATTTCATGTGAAATAGCTGAAACCTCTTGCTACCGATACGTGTTGACATGCGAAATCACCCGGAAACAATGGCAGCCTCGCCAGTTCTATATTCGATCAAAGGATGTGGTTACGAATGATCGGCACAATTCCCAGAAGACTTTTTCTGATCGTTTCCGTCTTCGCTTTTCTGGCGACCGGTGCAAGGGCGTTCGAGATTGAAAAGACGGAGTTCGTTGTCGGTCTCTCCGATGGCAACTATGACCCGGTCTACCTGCCTTCGGACGTGGTTCCTCTCTGGCCTGACAGGGCCTGCTTCGGCTGGCGCATCAAGATCTCGGGCGACGAAAAACTCGTCTTTACCAGGGAAATACTCAAGCTCCCGGAGCAGCCTGAATATTGGTCCGGCGAAGATGACAAGTACAGTACCTCGCAAATCTCCGAAGACCGTACCACGGCAATCACCGATGAATATCTGCCGGTCGTCGACGGATGGGTCGAGAACTACTGGTGCGTTTCCGAAGGTGACCCGATTGGTGATTGTCTCCTTGAGGTCTATTTCGGTGATGTGCCGGCCGGCAGATTTGAGTTCGAGATCGTTTCCGCGGATTGATCAACTGACCCGTCAGAAGACAAAACAAGACAACATCCAGTTATCCTTCCGGCAGTGAATGCAGCCAGCCAGGCTCCCTCACAAAGTTGCCACGGTTTTCTCGATTGACGGTCAATCCAGTTCGCGCTTCAAGTGTCTCCGGCGTATTCACGTCCCACGCGAGCCCGAGTCTCTCCAGACCAGTAACCAGCCACCAGCCTATGTCGGTTTGGCCCGGCAGGAAACCGAGTTTGGCTGACGCCGGAAAGGCATGATGATTTTCGTGAAAGGCTTCACCGAATGTCACGAAACCAAAGTGTGGCAGATTGTAGCCCTGAACGCAGGCGCCTTTGACAAAAAGCAGATGATCCTTCGGCTGATGCGCATAGTAGCCGACGAGCCAGTGACCGATCAGCGACACGGAAACCCTGCAGCAAATGCCCCAGACAACAAACGGCAGACCGCCCAAGAGATAAAGCGGTACGGCGATAACAAGTTGCTGTGCCATCCAGAACTTTTCAACCTGCCGATAAAACGGATCTTCGGCAATTTCCGACTCAATCTCAAAACGCGGCTCCTGCTTCAGATCAATACCGCAGCACAGCTGCCAGTAAGCGTCTTTCCAGAAGCCTGCACGGTGCGCGAAGAAGTCATGGCAGTCGACCTGACGCTGCCCCCAGTCACGGAAGTCATGCAGGCGGATCATTCCGAAGGGGCCGGCCATGCCGACCAGAACGCCTAGATAAACAAGAAACTTTTCAATCCACGGCAACGTTTTGAAGGACCGGTGGATCAACAGCCGGTGCATACCCACCGAATGCCCGCCACAAATAGTGAGAGCGGTCAGCGCGACAAAGACACCAAATGCAGCCCAGGAGAATGTCAGCGGCCCGCCGATCAGAGCGACGGCTGTCATACTGACGATCCAGGCCATCTTCGCGGGTTTCAGAACGACTGTCCCGTGAACCGGATTGGCACCGCCATCGGATGACACGCGCTCCGTTGAAACAGGCTTCGGACTTTCCTCACAGTTTCCAGACATGGTTTTCCTCTCCTTCACCCGCCTGTAGGCAGGTGTGGTCGTGTTCCGGGGATCTGCCCGGAAGCATCAATTCTTTGTAAATCGGCCTGCTGCAACCAGTAGGCACTTGCCTCGGGAAAGGACGTCCACTATTTAGGCAGTAAGCTAATTACCACTTATTATATAATTAGGCAATTACCTAATTAAAATATGATGAACGCGTTCGAACGGGAGTTCCAGACCGAAATGAATGACCAATCCGACACGCTGAATGCTGCAGAAACCGGTGGCATTCAGAAGGTTTTCGAAGCTCTTTCGTCTGCTCCCCGACGCAAGATCCTCGCCTACCTGGCACATAGCTCTCTGACCGCCGGTGAAATCGCGGACCGTTTCGACATGTCGAAACCGTCTATTTCCCAACACCTCAATGTGCTTGAAGGTGCCGGTCTGGTGCAGAAAGAAAAACGCGGGCAATACGTTCACTACTCGATTGTGCAGGAAAGTCTGGCCAACACGCTTAATAGCTATGTGCAGGAAGTCTGTCCCGTGTCGCGTCCGCTCAAGAAGGAAAGCGCAACAATCGCAAAAACGCAGGATGAGAACCGAGATTGAACCCTTGACTTTGATGGTTCGCGCTTCGTGTGGGGGATGACCATCGATCAGGTGCTTTTCCTCTTCCCCTTGACGCCAATTCTTGTAATCTGCCGGCATTGCCGTTCGCGCTATCGACATCTCCCCTTCCCGGATCGCCTTCATGCCAAAACCAGACATTCTCGTAACCAAACCGATGCTGCCTATCGTCGAGCAACAGCTGGATGCGGAGTTCACCGTTCACCGGCTTTACGACGCCGAGGACGAACAGGCGATGCTGGCGGAGGTTGGCGATCGGATCCGGGGCGTTGCACTGTCGTGGTGGCAGGTGAACGAGGCTTTCCTGAAACAGCTCCCGAATGCCGAGATCGTTGCCAGTTTCGGTGTCGGCTACGACCACGTGGATACCGACGCCTGCCTGGCAGCGAATGTGATGGTGACCCACACGCCGGATGTCCTGTCAGAAGAAGTCGCGGACACGGCAATCGGCCTGCTGCTCATGACCGTGCGCGAGCTTGGACAGGCGGAACGGTGGCTGAGAGACGGCAACTGGGCAGAAAACGGCGCCTACCCGCTCACCCAGGCAACCATGCAAGGCCGCACACTCGGCATTTTCGGTCTCGGGCGTATCGGCAAGTCGATCGCGCGGCGCGCGGAAAGTTTCGGCCTCAAGGTCGCGTATCATGGCCGCTCCCGCCAGGACGGTGTCGATTATCCCTTTCACGCCAGCCTCGTGGCGCTTGCAGCGGCCTGTGACACCATGATGGTGGTGGCACCGGGAACTCCTGAAACGAGGCACGCCGTCAACGCAGAGGTCCTGAAGGCCCTCGGACCGACAGGTATCGTCATCAATATCGGCAGAGGTTCGGTAATCGACGAGACAGCCCTTACAGAAGCGCTCGAGAAGGGCACGATATATGGCGCAGGTCTCGATGTCTTCGAAGAAGAGCCCTGCCGGCCTGAACGCCTCATGAAACTGCCGCGTGTTACCCTGCTGCCCCATGTCGGATCAGCCTCGCAGGCAACCCGCAATGCCATGGGACAACTCGTCGTCGACAATCTGAAAAGCTGGTTTTCCACCGGACGTCCGCTCACTGCGGTGCCCGAGTTGAAACAAAAATGACGCCCCCTTGTCTCTCAAGATGATCGGCGCACGCAAGCGCGCCGATTTTGCTTCATTCTTCCACCGGTATCCACCTGCGCATTTCGCTCCAGGCTATTGACTGACCCGGGCAGGACAACCAAACGGCAAAAACGTACTTCCCATGTTTGCGCTGATCGTCATCATCGTGAGAAGATTGACGAATTCAAAGTCCGGTCCGGATACCGGACATGCCCTGAGATTGGGCAGACATCCGGCCTTCACGAACTCAAGGTTTTTTTCCATCAGATCCGATGTCAGTCCCTTTGTTCCGACCCGGACTTCGGCCTCGGCAACCATCTCCTGATAGCGGGCGCAATTCTCCTTGCGCCTGTCTTCTCTCTCATTTGCCCGTGCATGTTCAACCGCAACGGCATTGAACAGGACAAGCGCAACAAAGATTGCCGGCAGGCACGCAAGGCAGTTCTGTTGACTTGTCATTGTCTTCCGCTTTTCGAAACGGCCGGCCCGGGTCTCTGCTGGATACCCGATCATGGCTGAAGAGCAGCCGGGAGCGCTTGCGCGATGCCGGCGATGGCTTTGTTGCGGGCCTCGAATGCCGCAGTTGTCTGAGTGATATAGATTGCGATCACCAGCGGTTTGCGACCTTCGGGCCAGATAACGGCAATGTTGTTGCGCGACCCGTTGGCGCCTGCGCCTGTCTTGTCGGCGATGCGCCAGCCTTCGGGCAACCCGGCGCGTAGCGTGCTATTTCCAACCTTGTTGCCTTCGAGCCAGCCCGTGAGCTTGGCTCTGGCATCTGCCGCCAGGGTCTCGTCAAGAACAAGCTTCCTCAGCGTTTCAGCCGCCGCATCTGGTGTCGTTGTGTCCCTGTCATCGCCGGGGATACCGGTGTTCGACTCCGGTTCCCAGCGATCCACGCGGGAGATGTCGTCTCCGATGCCTCTGAGGAAGGCTGTCACGCCCTCGGGCCCGCCGACCTCTTTCATGACGATGTTTGCCGCAGCATTGTCGCTTATGGTGACCGTGACCCTGCAAAGGTCCTCAATCGTGAAGCCTGCACCGCCGACCCGTTTTGCGGTGACGGGTGAATAAGAAACGATATCGCTTTCCTCCACCACTACCTCGCGGCCCGCGTCAACAGTCCCGTTTGAGGCTGCATCCAGCAAGGCGGCACACAGAAAAGCCTTGAAAGTGCTGTTCATCGGAAACCGTTCGTCACCTTTATGCGACCAGGTTTTTCCCGATTCAGTATCAATGATCGAAACACCAACCCTTGCCGACAGGCGAGTCTCGATGTCCTCGATCGCCTTGGCAACGGGACGAGGATTGAATTCGGCCGCCTGAGCTGACCCCAGTGTCAAAAATGGAAGGAGAATGCCTACGAAGGCACTCTTGTGGATGCTCAATGTCATCATGGTCTCCAGGAAATTAGATATATTGCCCGCTACATCCCGCCCCCGTGAGGACTGCAACTGGTCCAACAGACATTGCGCTTGCCATTTGCATAAGACAAATGATGAATGGTGGTATCAGACATGAGAAAAACTAGGCCATAAGCCCGTGGACATATCCAGGATACCACTCAACGCCCTTCGCGCTTTCGAGGCTTCTGCAAGGCTGCAGAGTTTCACGAGGGCCGGGCTGGAACTACGCGTTTCCCAGACGGCCGTAAGCCACCAGGTGAAGGCACTTGAAGAAACACTGCAGGTGTCGCTGTTCAAGCGGCAACCCCGCGGTGTCACGCTGACAGATGAAGGCCAGGCACTGCTTCCCGTGCTTTCCGATGCCTTTCGCCGCATGAGCGAAGCGCTCAGCCGGTTCGAGGATGGCAACTTTCGGGACGTTCTGACCGTCGGCGTGGTGAGCAGCTTTGCCACCGGCTGGCTTCTGCCGCGACTGCAGGATTTTTCCAAGTCGCATCCGCAGGTCGATATCCGCCTCAAGACAAACAACAACCGTGCCGACCTGCTAACGGATGGGCTGGACTGCTTCATCCGTTTCGGTGATGGCGCCTGGCACGGAACGGAAGCCGTAAGCCTGTTTGCTGCCAAGCTGTATCCGGTCTGCTCACCGGGAGTTGCGGACCGTATTGGAGAACCTGCTGATCTTCTGCGCGAAAACTTGCTTCGGTCCTACAGGTTGAATGAATGGACACTGTGGTTTCAGGCAGCAGCCCTTGCTCCACCAAGGAGCCGCGGCTGGATCTTCGATTCATCGCTTTCCATCGTTGAGGCGGTATCGCAGGGAGCCGGGATAGGTCTTGTTCCCGCCCGCCTTTTTGAACGGGACCTCGGGGCCGGACGGATCGTGCAACCATTCAAAACCGGCGTTGAGACCGGGAGCTATTGGCTAACCTGGTTGAAGTCACGCGAGGAAACCGGTGCAATGCGTATCTTCCGCGAATGGATCACCGGGATTGCAGCTTCCGAAAAATAGACCGGATCAACTCTTGCGTCCGACGACCATCTCGCGTTTCCCCGCAAAACCCGCTTTCTTTTCGATGGCAAATCCGGCCGAATGCAGATTGCGGCGAACCCAGCCTGCAGCCGTGTAGGATGCGAGTGTACCGTCCCACGCGGTCAGTGTCGCGGCACTCGCCAGAAGGTCCGCATCCCAGAGTTCAGGATTTTTCGCGGGACTGAAACCATCCAGATACCAGGCATCGACGGGTGCGATGACCGTTCCATCCACCGGCACTTGTCCGCTTTCAACGACAAGATCTGCAATCAAATCTCTTGCATCGCCAATCCCGAGCAGAAGATCTGCCTTTGAGACCGTCATCCGGTTCCAGCCCGGTTTCGGTGCCCATTTCGAGATCAATTCCGCCGAAGTTTCAGCAAGCACCGGAAACGCGGCAAGGGCCCGTTCCAACTGACCGGCCGTCATCGGAAAGAGTTCAAACGAGATGAAATGAAGTCCGGGGGGCCTGCTCATGCCGGCGAGCGTTGCAAGCGTTGTCAGGAAGTTGAGACCGGTTCCGAAGCCGAATTCTGCGATGGTGAAAGCCTGACGCCCCTCAAACCGCTCCGGCAAGCCGTTGCCGTTCAAGAAGACGTGGCGGGTCTCTTCCATGCCCCCGGCCCTGGAAAAATAGGTGTCGTCAAAACCCCGGGCCAGCGGCACCTCGCCCTCCAGCCATTTCAGGTCCGGTGCACCTGAAAGCTCCCTGGACGTGTCTTTCTGTTTGGGGTCTTGCGCCGTCATCTTTCCAAGTGCCTTATTTCCTTTGCCAAGCGTGCCGTGTTCTCATATGAGAGCCGGTCTAGGCAATCAATCCCAGGAAGCCCTCCGACATGGCGTCACCGTCTGCCGCCCCATTCGATATTGCCATTGCCGGCGCCGGAATTTTTGGCCTTGCCGTTGCCTGTCAGGCGATCAGGGCAGGCCTGCGCACCGTCGTGCTGGAAACCGAGCGTGTCGGCGCCGGATCGAGTGGCGGATTTCTCGGCGCCCTGATGCCGCATATGCCGGCGCGGTGGAACCCTAAAAAGGAATTTCAGTTTCAGGCACTTCTCTCGCTGGAAAACCATATTCAAGCGCTGGAAGCAGACACCGGTCTCAATTGTGGTTACAAGCGCTGCGGTCGCATTCTGCCGCTGACGACAACGGACAAGCTTGAGCATCATCTGGAACGTGCCGAAGAAAGCAAATTGCGCTGGCACCCGGACGAAACCGGCTTTTCGTATGCGGTTGAGCCTGCGGGGAGCCGGTCCGACTGGCTGAACGGTGCAGCGGCACCCTATGGCATCGTTTATGAGACGCTGGCAGCACGTGTCTCCCCGCGAAGATATCTATCGGCTCTTGCAGCATATGCCAAACAGCGCGGAGAATTGCGCGAAGGCGCAAGGGTCGTCGGTTTCGAAGACAAGTCAGGCGAAGTGCTTGTTGAGGGGCAAGCTTCTCTATCCGCCAAACGTCTCGTTATCTGCGGAGGTTTTGCGGCATTCGACCTGATTGAACAGTTTACCGGTGAAAAAATCGGACGCGGGGAAAAGGGTCAGGCGCTGCTGCTCGACGGCGGGGGCCTTGAGGACAAACCCGCGATCTACTGCGACGGGCTCTATGTTGTTCCGCATGGCGACGGAACTGTCGCCATCGGCAGCACGTCCGACCGGACATATGAAGATGCGTTCCCCTCACCGGCGCGTACGTCCGAGCTGATCGAACGAGCAACAAGTTTTTGTCCTTCACTGAAAGGTCGGGAGGTTCTGACCGATTGGGCCGGCATCAGGCCACGGTGCAACAAGCGCGATCCGATGGTGGGAAGACTTCCCGGCTTTGACGCAGTTTACGCTGCTACAGGCGGCTACAAGATCTCGTTCGGCATCGCGCATCTTGTCGCCGATTGCCTGGTCTCCGAATTTGCGCAAGGCAAACCTCAGCACGAACTGCCGCAGACATTTCGGCCAACACACCACTTCGGTGCAAATCATCTAAAGGACGACAACTGGAGAAAAGGCTAACCCATCAGTGTTGATGCGATCCGGGTTAGAACCCGCATTTTCGATTTTGATCTCAGGGGATGACGAACGCTGAATTACGGTCAGAGGAAAGTGGTGACCGCATAGAGCCAGTAGAGGCTGAGCGAAACGGAGCCCCAGAACAGAAGATTTTTCGCCACAAGAAACGAGAGGGTTGCAACCGTACCGCGATGTTTCGACAGCGCAGCAGGTTCGCTTCTTCCCAAATCCGGGTTACGAACTTCCCTGACGGCTGTCATGGCTCTGGCCATACTGGCGATCCTCGAAACTTTTGCGCGGTCTAGCGCAGGAACATTATTCTCCGGTACCTTATTAATAAACATTACGGAGCAAGTGTTTAACTCACGTTTAAATTCAGTATGAATGCATTCTTAATTTTCGATAGGATAAAATTAAAAATATACACAACTTGTTTGCGTATCTGTTGATTGTTTTAATAAACATTCAGTGTCAAAATTTACGATCTCTTCAACAACATTGGAAATCTACTCTCTCATGAGCCTAGAAAGTGTACGCGACCATTTTGCCAATGCGGCACCCGAGCTCGAAATCATCCTGACGGACGAGAGCAGCGCAACAGTGATCCTCGCCGCAGCGGCGCATGGCGTGTCTCCCGGCCAGATTGCAAAGACATTGTCATTTCAGTTGAAGGACAGGGTCATTCTGGTTGTTGCCCGTGGCGATGCTCGCCTGGACAACAAGAAGGCCAAGGCGGCTTTCGGCGGAAAGGTGAAAATGCTTGGTCTCGAAGAAGTCGAAAAACTCACGGGACATCCGGTGGGCGGGGTCTGCCCGTTCGGACTTGCCCAACCGCTGCAAGTCTATTGCGATATCTCGCTGAAGGATTTCGAAATAGTAATCCCGGCAGCTGGAGCCACGAATGCCGCGGTCAGAATTGCACCGGACCGCATGGCCGAAATTACCGACGCGGAATGGGTCGACGTGTGCCAGCCTCCGGCAAACGGAAGCTGATGATCAGACCTGATAGTAGTCACGATACCAGGCGACAAATTTGGCGATGCCGTCCCTGACGGACGTTCTGGGCGTATAGCCTGTGAGCTTGCGCAACAGATCAGCATTCGCCCAGGTTGCCACGACATCACCGGGCTGCATCGGCATCAGATTGCGTTCCGCCTTCTTCCCGATCGCCGCCTCGATTGCGTCGATGAACTCCGTCAGTTGCACGCTTGTGGAGTTGCCTATGTTGACGACCCGCCAGGGCGCAACCGGTGACAGGCTGTCGCCCTCGGGAACCTCTTCACCGTCAGCGGGACGCACAGGGACGGCATCCATCAACAGCCGGATCCCCTCGACAAGGTCCTCGACATAGGTGAAGTCCCGTTTCATGTCGCCAAAGTTATAGACGTCGATCGGCCGCCCTTCGAGGATGGCCTTTGCGAACTTGTGGTGCGCCATGTCCGGTCGCGCCCAGGGGCCATAAACGGTAAAGAAGCGGAACATCGTGATCGGCAGATCGTAGAGATGGGCATAGGAATGCGCCATCGACTCGGTCGCCTTCTTGGTCGCGGCGTAGAACGACACCTGATGGTCGGCCTTGTCCGTCTCCGTATATGGCATGTTCTCATTCGCACCATAAGCGGACGATGTTGACGCCAGCAGCATATGTTCAGGTGGAAAGGCCCGCGCGGCCTCGAGAAGCTCGAACGTGCCGCCGATGTTGCTTTCAAGGTATGAACGCGGATTTTCAATCGAGTAACGGACACCTGCCTGTGCCGCAAGGTGGATGACAAAATCCGGCTTTTCCGTCCGGAACAGGGTCATCAGGAGGTCCGATGCCTCGATCCTGTCGTTGATCGCCTGAAAGTGCTCGTGCTGCAGGAGCATCTGCTGCCTGCGTTCCTTCAGCCGGACATCATAGTAATCCGTCATCGCGTCAAGGCCGATGACCCTGAACCCGTCCTTCAAAAGACGCGTGCACAGGAAATAGCCGATAAACCCCGAGGAGCCGGTCACCAGTACGGTTTTCATTTGCGCCCGTCGTCCCTTCGCCGAAACGGAATAGTCGATGGCGTCTTAAAGTGCTTCTTGTTCCCGGGCAACGGCAAAGTCCGTTTGGGGCTGCTTCCGCCGGGGCCCAAAGACCCGTCCGGCCGCGTGTTGTGCCCCAAGCAAACGGCGCGGCCCCCATTTTGCGGAGGCCGCGCCGTTCAATTTTCAGCCCGCGGGACAGACATTCCCTTTGCTCAGCTTCCCAGGAAACCCCGCTCGCGCAGATAGGCGATCACTTCCTCGGCAATGTCCTCCGGTTCCCGGTCAACATTTTTCAGGTGAACTTCAGGGGTTTGCGGCGCTTCATAAGGACTGTCGATCCCGGTGAAATTCTTGATCTCACCACGATCCGCCTTCGCATAAAGGCCCTTGGGGTCACGCTGGCGACAGATTTCGATCGGCGTATCGACAAAGACTTCGATGAATTCGCCCTCTCCCATCAGGTCCCTGGCCAGTTGCCGTTCGGACTGGAAGGGAGAAATGAAGGATACCAGGGTGATCAGACCGGCATCGGTGAACAACCTGGCAACCTCGCCAACGCGCCTGATGTTCTCCACGCGATCAGCGTCTGTGAAACCGAGGTCCTTGTTGAGACCGTGGCGCACGTTGTCGCCATCCAGCGTGTATGTGTGCCTGCCGTCAATGTGCAGCTTCTTTTCGACGATCGAGGCTATGGTCGACTTTCCCGAACCGGAGAGGCCGGTGAACCAGAGAACCGCCGGTTTCTGGCCCAGCTTTTCGGATCGGGCACCTTTGTCGACGTCGAGCGCCTGCCAGTGAATGTTGCTTGCCCGACGCAGCGCAAACCAGATCATGCCGGCGCCAACCGTTGCGTTGGACATGCGGTCGATCAGGATAAAGGATCCGGTGGACCGGTTGGCCTCATACGGATCGAACGGAACTGCCGAAGACAGCGCGAAATTGCAGAAGGCAATCTCGTTCAGCTCCAGCGTCTTGCCTGCGACATGCTCGAAGGTGTTGACGTTGATCTTGTGCTTGATCTCGGAGACCGTCGCTGTCACCGTCCGGGTACCGATTTTCAGAAGATATGGGCGGCCCGGCAGCAGCGGCTCGTCGCTCATCCAGATCACGTGTGCAGCAAACTGATCGGCTACATCAGGCCGATGAGCGGTCGTGGACAGAAGATCACCGCGCGAAATGTCGATCTCGTCTTCCAGCGTGATCGTGACCGCTTCGCCTGCGGCAGCCTCCGGAACCTCACCTCCTGCTCCGATTATGTTCTTGACCCTGGACATCTTTGCCGGCCCGGCAACGACAAGTTCATCGCCGACTGATACACGCCCGCTGGCTATCGTGCCGGAATATCCACGGAAGTCGAGATTGGGCCGGTTGACCCACTGCACCGGAAAGCGGAATGGCGCCTCAAGCGCATGCTCGCCGACTTCGACGGTTTCCAGATGCTCCAGCAGCGTTGGGCCGGAATACCAGTCCATATGCTGCCCTCTGGCCGTAACGTTGTCGCCAAACCGGGCGGACATCGGGATCGCCTGCAGCGTTTCAAAATCGAAACCATTGGCGAAAACCTCGAACTCCTTGCGGATTTCATCGAAACGGCTTTGAGAATATTCGACGAGGTCGATCTTGTTGATCGCCAGCACAACGTGCCGAATGCCGAGCAGCGAAGCGATGAAAGCGTGCCTGCGGGTCTGCACAAGCAGCCCGTTGCGGGCATCGACCAGCAGAACGGCAAGATCCGCCGTTGAAGCCCCTGTCGCCATGTTACGGGTATATTGTTCGTGCCCCGGGGTATCGGCGACGATGAACTTGCGCTTGTCCGTTGCAAAGAAACGGTAAGCAACGTCGATGGTGATGCCCTGCTCGCGCTCGGCTTCAAGACCGTCGACCAGAAGCGCAAGATCGATGTCTTCCCCGACCGTGCCATGTTTCCTGGAATCGCGCTCAAGCGCAGCCAGCTGGTCTTCGAAGATCAGCTTGGTGTCGAACAGCAGGCGTCCGATAAGCGTCGACTTGCCGTCATCCACAGACCCGCATGTGAGAAAACGCAGCTGGTCCTTGGTTTCCTGCGCCAGGATATAGTCCGTGACCGCCGTTTCCGCGGCTTCTTTTACATCTGCAGTCATCTCAGAAATATCCTTCCCGCTTTTTCTTTTCCATGGACGCGCTTTCGTCCTTGTCGATCAGGCGGCCCTGCCGCTCCGATGTGCGGGCGATCAACATTTCACGAACGATGGCGGGGAGCGTGTCGGCATCGGATTCAATGGCACCGGTCAGCGGGTAACAGCCGAGCGTGCGGAAACGAACTTTCTTTTCCTGGATGATCTCGCCCGGATTCAGCTTCATCCGGTCATCGTCGACCATGATGAGCATACCGTCTCGTTCCACCACCGGTCGCATGGCCGCAAGGTAGAGCGGGACCATCGGAATGTTCTCGGTCAGGATGTACTGCCAGATATCGAGCTCGGTCCAGTTGGACAACGGGAAGGCCCGGATGCTCTCACCTTTGGCAACGCGGGCATTGTAGAGGTTCCAGAGTTCGGGACGCTGGTTTTTCGGGTCCCAGCCATGGCTGGCATTGCGGAATGAAAACATGCGTTCCTTCGCGCGCGACTTTTCTTCATCCCGGCGAGCGCCACCAAATGCGGCATCGAAACCGTATTTGTCGAGTGCCTGTTTCAAGGCTTCCGTTTTCATGATGTGGGTGTGAACAGATGAGCCGTGATCGAACGGATTGATGTTTTTCTGAAGACCTTCAGGGTTGGTGTAGATCAGAAGATCCAGTCCCAGACGCTTGGCGGTATCGTCCCGAAACTGGATCATCTCCCGGAATTTCCAGGTCGTGTCGACATGCAGCAGCGGGAAAGGTGGTTTGGAGGGGTAAAACGCCTTCATTGCAAGGTGCAGCATGACGCCGGAATCCTTGCCGATGGAGTAAAGCATCACCGGATTGGAGAATTCGGCCGCCACTTCCCTGATGATGTGGATGCTTTCCGCTTCCAGACGCTTCAGGTTGCTGAGGCGCTCGGGCGTGATCCCGTGAGATTGCATATTCATGTTCACTTTTCCGTTGTGTCCGGCGAACCGGCCTTATCTGGACCTGTCCTGTCAATATTGTGGCAGCCCGCTAAAGAACGGGAGCAAACCCGGGCAAAAGCTCCCTCGCACTGACGGCAATGAAGTGAGAGTTGCGGAGATCGTCCTTGGTGGCATTTTCCGGCATCGCATAAACGAAATCAGAACCAGTGTCCGCAAGAACGACGGCGCCGCCCGCTGCGCGCACGACGGCATCTCCCGCCGCTATGTCCCATTGCATGGTCGGAGCCAACCGCGGGTAGAGATCCGCCTTCCCGGCAGCCACCCAGCACAGTTTCAGCGAAGATCCGACCGAAACAATTTCACTGACTTGCAGCTTGTGCATGAATGCAGCTGTTTCGTCGGACATGTGGGACCGGCTTGCGACAACCGTCAGGTCTTGCCGGGGTGCATTCACCGCGATCGCCTGAACGTCTTCGATGTTATTGGTGTCCTGGACACGACCGGCAAACGCGCCTTGCGCACTTCCCCAGTAGATCTCCCCAAGAACCGGGGCATAAACCACGCCGAACACCGGCACGCCGGCATCTACCAGGGCGATGTTGACGGTGAATTCACCGTTCTTCTTGAGAAATTCTTTGGTGCCGTCCAGCGGGTCCACCAGGAAATAGACATCGCCGACGGCGGGAAGATTGCCTGCTTCGACAGCTTCCTCGGCAACCACCGGAATGTCGGGGAACGCGTCTGCAAGCCCGGCCAGTATGATCTTCTCGGCCGCGGCATCTGCCTTGGTTACAGGAGAACCGTCAGTCTTGCTTTCGACTTCGAACGGCTCGGCATAGATTTTTAAGATCTCCTCGCCAGCACGAATTGCCAACTGGCTCAATAAGGATATCTGGTCTTCAGTCATGAACGCCTCTAGTTCGCCAAAATCTGCCGATCTTGAGCGAGTTGTACCGGATTTGTAAGTCCGTAAGTAAATGGAACGCATGCATCAATTCAAGAAATGGCGTTCCACGATTGTGCCTGAAAAGAAAAAGCTTCGAACAATCGGCCCTCTGACGAAGGCTATTGTTCCGCACTCCGGGTCACAAACCTGCGAAGCGGGGAATACGACTGTTCTTGAATTCGAATGCCTCCTGCAGTTCGCAAAACACGGGACCTGGATCATTTATTCTTCTGCATTGCGAAAGCACGTTTTCGCGCCAGTCTAAAATCCGGAAAGGCAATCTGCAACAAATCTCTTCATTAAATTGCAATGAAACATCGAATTTCAACCGTAAATTACTTCAAATTTAGTTACATTTTTACGTTTTTACGTTAATTTCAGAATTTCATTAGTTAATTTTCCGGAAAAAATCAATATAACTCGTTATCTACACATGAAAAATCTAAAATTCGGAAACAGTTAAACGTTTGATGGGATAGATTCATTTATTGGAAACCGCTTTCAACTACGCTTTAATGACAATAGGTGCCGACAGATTTCCGAGCCTACGCGAGATGACCATGTCGAACGTCAATCCTGCACCGCAGCAGAATGCGGAAGATGAAGAGCTTGAGGATTTCAAGCCACGCGCCCGGCGCGCCCGCGTCTACAAGAAAGGCAAGATGGTCTTTCAGAACGGGTTGAGATCCATACCCTGCGTTGTCCGGAATATTTCCGATGGCGGCGCGATGCTGGAATTCGACCAGCCTTATATCCTGCCCAAGGATTTTGAACTTTATATCGATCTGGAAGACTACGAAGTCACCTGCGAGCGCCGCTGGGAAGCCGGCCTGAATTGCGGCGTCATGTTCACAAGTGAAAGACGCAATGTTCCGCAGCAACGCTACCAGACGCTGAAGCCGTCCGACAACACCTTGCAGGAAGATCACGAAGATGATCTTGAAGAAGATGACGCGCTGGACGCGGAAACTTCCGGCGAGGCGTCACAACGCCAGCATCCACCGATGAGTGGAAAACCGGCCTTTGGAAAACGGCGCTGACGCGCACGATTATTCATAAGAGGGTGCAAACCTGAGCCGGATTCCGATTCACGGAATGACAAGGTCTTCTTGTTAAAAGAGTCATGTTCCCGGGCACTAAGTGCCCCTGAATGACCGTGAGATGTGAAACGAACATGCCCGACGCAAAACAAGAACCGCTGACTTCAAGCGAAGAGACCGAGAGCGACATCAACGAACGTGCACGTCGTGCCCGTGCCTTGAAACGGGGCAAGTTGCTGTTCAATCGAGGCCTGCGTTCCGTGCCCTGCATCATTCGCAACCTGTCCGATACCGGTGCAAAGCTGGAATTCGAACAGGCCTATCTGCTGCCGCAGGAATTCGACCTGCAGATCGATCTTGAAGATTTCGAGGTGACCTGCGAGCGCCGCTGGGAAGAAGGCCTCAGATGTGGCGTGGAATTCATCAGCGAAAAGCGGCCGGTCGGAAAACTGCGTGCCCAGATCCTGAAATCATCAGACGACGCACTCACCGAGGAAATCGACGAGTTGAGAGATTCGCCGGACAACTATTTCTCGCGCAAGCGCGTTATGGACGAGAAGAACAAGCCCGCATCCGAGCAACCCGTCAGAACCGCGCGCCCAGCAGGCGGCAAACCCGGGTTCGGTAAACGGCGCTGAGCCGAAACGCTTGTCACGGATGCAGGATCAGGAGACCCGTGGCCCTGCGCTTCCTCCGTCACGCCCGCGGTTCACCGCTCAGCCTGCACACTTCCTGTAGCGCTCGTCCCGGTCAAACGCCGTGGCCAGCGGAACGGTGCTGCCTGCCGATCCGATGCCGAAAACCATCGGCGTCCCCACATCGATCGGCATCAGCCAGCCTCCCGCAATTGAAAGCAGCCCGGCTTCAGGTGAAAGAAGCCCACGGTCAATCCAGGCAAGAAACAGATTCCCGACCGGGACACCGTAGCAGACGTCGCAGGCGCCCTTGCCTGATTCGCCTGCAAGAAACGGGCTTGAAGGGTCGAATGTCTGCATGATGACCATCGTCTGCACCAGCCAGCTCCCCAAACGTCAATGAATACGGCACCCAACGGCGAGATACATGCAGCCTTCAGGGGTTTCCTCCTCCCAGGCTGTCCGTCGCGCCGTCAAACGTGTCCGACACCGGCGCCACCCGGCATGAAGCAACAATGTGAAATACACAGACACCGGAGCCACAATCCCCGGTTACCTTGCAAAGAGCGTGGTCCCGATTTGCCAGCCGGGCCGCATTCTGACATGATCGCGGCGCCGGACCGTATTTTGGTTCGGTTATACCGCATTAAGCAAGAAGCACCCCGGCAACACTGCTGGGGTGTTTCGCGTTTGGGTCGAAGAAGCCCAACTCCGTAGCCTTCTCCCCCACACGCCCTGCTGTTTGCATCACCGACACAAACACGAGTTCCATCGTTCTGTAACGCGCAAGAACACTTGGCCTAAAGGGCTTTTCCGGGATTAAGTGGGATTAGGTGATTTTTGGCGATTTTCTGCCGATTACCGTGAAATCTATCGCAACCAGGCGCACCACTTCATTTGGCCAAAATGACGAAACATTGCACAGCGAACTTCGGGGTCATCTGAAGAAGTGTAATTGAATCAAGCGCCGCGCAAGTTCAAGGTGGGACCTTTGGCTGGCGTTAGTTCTATATAGAGGCGGTTATCATCAGTGTCTTAAAGGCGCATTTCGCTCATATGTAACCGAATACATGAAAAGTGTTTCATACGAAGACGAAAACCTACCTGATTGGCTTCCCGGAAATTATGCTTCCAGACGTTTCCTTTTGATAGCTGTCCCGCCACTTTGCCTTAATTGCAGTCAGAATAAGTTTAAAACAAACATCTGGGCGATGACCGTTGTGCCAATCCAAGCAAAACGGCCACGCCGTGTCACTTGCAGAAATATACATAGAAACTGCTTGATTGAATTTTTCATCTTTTGGACTGCTAATCTTGAGGTTTTTTACACCCTTTGCAATCGAAGATACTTCACCAACATATTCATTGCATTTAGCTGGATTTCGTTTTTCTAACCATTCCGTAGCGCATTTATAGAATTTATCCGAATTCAAAAATCTATAGGCAAGAAGAACTGCCACTGTTCTGGAACGAGTATCTTCTAATTCTAATGCGACTGTGGCACTTGCGGAAGAAAGGCTGTACACAAAATACGAATGCGCAAAAAACCCAATAAAAACAAGACGATAAATCTTCATCTCCGTGAAACACATTTGATACTACCGACTACTAAAGACTTACTGAACTTCCACTATCGAGCGTGAATATAATAGCCGATCCTTGACAATAAGACCAAGTGCATCTCAACAAAAACGAAACAATATTACTAATAGTGTTGCATATGACAGTAAATTGCAGAGTTGAGATCCGTTTCTTGATCAAGAACGTAGGATCTCAACATCACCGGAAAATATCGCAAAAAAGGAAGCCCACCAAAAATAGCGGGCCAACTTAGTATTTTGTATCTGACAGGTCAGACTTGCGATGCCCCGCGCTTACGACGCGCGACAAAACCCAATAGGCCAAGCCCGCCAACAAGAAGTGGAAGTGCAGCAGGAACAGGAACCGGTGTGACGCTATACTCAACAAGATACCCGCGAATTCCCGGATTGTCCGGAACGTCGTTCCAGCGACCGGTGGCGCTGTCTTCCCACCAGGCGACGACATAGTCCTCACCACCTTCGTTGTTCGGTTCTCCCGGCTTCCAGTTGGTATACGCCAAGGGATTTCCGCCTTCAGGCCCGTCCAGCCATTCGAACGAACCTTCTGTGTTGCGGTCCGTCGCTCCAATCAGGAAGAAGCTGTAGTCCATGAACTGACCCGTCACGCTGCCTGCACCAGGCCAGTGCGAATTGAGAAATGTTTGTTCGGCAGCAGACGTTATCGTCGCAAGATAGCCACCCAGCCCCATGAAGGAAGATGACCCGGCAAGCGCTTCTGCCTGTGTTGCCATCAATGACGGGTCTCCGGACCCGAGCACGACAAATTCATACCAGTGATCGTTGCCTCCGGATCCGGCAGACCATTGGAATGGTGCAGCTGCAGCCGAGGAAATCATTGCTAGGCTTGCAGCTGACGTTAATAGAAATTTTTTCATGAGATGCCCCCAAACTATATTTGAAAAAGCTTCAAATTTCCTAAGGTTTAAAGCTAATTTTCGATTAACTATTTCATTGAGTAAGAACTTGGTGAATATGTCAATATTACACCTTTCATTTTTTCAATATGAAAATCGATATTCTTTCTAATTTACTTGATCGTGCAATTATTTTGGTTATTTCTCTATATTTTTCATATAGTTACTTCTCACGTTTTTGATACGGTATTCGAATTTTTTCCAATTTGAAAATTGTGCTTCGCCCAGATTTTAGTCTTTTGCGGATCTGGTGAGGGTGACTCGATATAAGACTTGATCAAGCGATCGATGGCGCGACGCGTTACCATATTGTGATCTTCGGAGTACCCAAGAGAAGCGACCATTTTCCAATGTCCGTACATCATGCTGACGAACAAAAAAGACAGCTCAGATGCAGATTGCTGGCTTAGCTCTGGATATTGGACCACAAACTCGTGGCTAAGCACCTGGCCCAAAAGACCGTACTGATCGGCAAGCGCGGTTCGGATGGGAGCTGACCTGGCTGCCAAAGCCATCATTGCATCATAGACCTGATCGTCACGCGGCTTGGGGTTATCCGCCAGCAAGTCGAAATAGAAATCGAGGAAAACCGAAATTCTCTCGGGACCATCAAGCGCGCTTGCTGCTGCAATCAAAGTTTCGCTGTAAAGACGCGCGAGATGGTCACATACCGCGATCATTAACGCTTCATGATCGGGAAAATAGTGGCGCACCAGTTGTCGGGACATTCCGGACTTGCTGGCGACGAGATCGAATGACAGCTCCCCGAGCCCGTGAGACTTGAGAGCATCAAACGCACCCTGAACTGCTTGCGCACGCCTGTCCTGCGTTTCGTTTTCCGATGATGCCATATTATAATTCCTGGATTATTGAAAATGTAATGTATTCGCAGAAGTTCGTTCAGCACATTCCCTGCACGTTCAGAAATTTTCAAGCATCAATCGGGATTGAAGCGATTGGCAGACAAGCCAGAAGACCGAAAAAAAGCACCTGGCTGGAAATTTGCCGGTGCGACTGGATCAATTTCTCCAACTAGTTTTCCGACTATTACAAGCGAAAGCGCGAGGGCTGTTCCATTTGCGACAGTCGAGTACTTAACCAATGACGACCATAATTGGTCTATTTGTTCAGAAGCTTGTGACATCAAAAAACCAACCTTCCATCTATGATTGCAGTTACGCGTGCATCACACCAAGTATGTTTGAATTTTTCATACTTTAAATTCATGTCGGGGACTGAGGTGCGTGGAATAACTCGGCTGGTCTTTCTCTCCCTTTTGCTGTCCTTCGGGTCCATTTCTGGATCATTCTCACAAGATCCCGTTCAAGTAGACAAAACCGATCAGCTTGTCGCCGAAGTGGTCCAGGCGGCGCGGACCAATCAGCTCAGTGCGGAACGTGTCCTCTATGCGGCCGATCAGGCGATCGACGCAGCAGCCGTGATCGTCTCTTCGATTCAGAATAGCCGGCTCATTCATTCGGAACTGAAACGCCTTGCCACCGGTGCACCAGGCTCGCGCGCAATCATCGTCATCGGGCCCGACGGCAAGCTCATCCATGTATATGTAACGCGCAAGAACACTTGGCACTAAGGGCTTTTCCGGGATTAAGTGGGATTAGGTGATTTTCAGCGGTTTTCCGCCATTTTGGCAGGTATCAGGCGATACTCAGCGCGCAACTTCACTTGGCACCACCTAATGAAATCTCACGGTGCGCAAATGATGTCATCTAAAAAATGTAATAAAATCAATAATTGCGCAACTTCAAGGTGGGAACTAATCTGTAAGTTTCGATGTGAGTTCGCACCTTGGCAAGAATGCCAGAAATCCGAGACTAACGTCGAATTTCTTTCGACACCGGATCAAGCGAGGTGCGAACTTTCACGTATGTGTCTTCACCTTAATTTTCGGACTAGGTTTCGATTTTGGCCGCAGTTGAATTGCTTACAAGTCGGCATCAAAAAAGTTGGTGAGAGATTAGGACCCGTTTCGTAAGGGTCCTTCTCAGTTTTATGAACCTAATTTCACATCAGTGACCTTGAAGCTTCGCGAACGTTGTTCGTCGCCCCGTCGAGCTGGCTTGCCGCAGACGAAATTGTCTGAAGGTTTTTGGTGATGACATCGACACCCTGAGCCGCGGCTTGCATGTTCGATGAAATGTCGTTTGTCACCGCCGTCTGTTCCTCGACAGCGCTGGAGATACTGGTTGCGATTTCCGCGATGTTCTTGATCACACCCATGATCGACGTGATCGCTTCCACGGCTCTATCGGTGGTTTCCTGGACGGAACTAATTTGGCTCGAAATCTCTTCCGTTGCCTTGCTGGTCTGCGACGCGAGGTTTTTCACTTCCGAGGCGACGACTGCAAAACCCTTGCCGGCTTCGCCGGCACGTGCTGCTTCGATTGTTGCATTGAGTGCAAGAAGGTTAGTCTGGTCAGCAATTCCGTCGATCAGTTCGATGACTGAGCCGATGGTCTTGGCATCTTCGGAAAGGCCGGACATGATCTCGCTTGATCGCTCCGCCTCGCCTTGAGCGTTGTTGGAGACTTCCATTGCCACCTGAACCTGCCGGCTGATCTCCTGAATGGAGGCGACAAGCTCTTCCGATGCGGCGGCGACTGTCTGTACACTTGAGGAGGTTTGCTCGGACGCGGACGCCGATTCGCTGGCCTGGTGTGCGGCTTCGGTTATTGACTGCGCCATTTCATTTAAGTCCGCATCGATCGTTTCCTGAACTTGCCTGCGGCGCTGGCGTTCTGCGACCTGATCTGTGATGTCGGTTGCGAATTTCACCACCTTGAATGGACGCCCTGCCGCGTCCATGATCGGATTATACGTCGCCTGGATCCAGATCTCGCGTCCACCCTTGGCGATGCGTTTGAATTCATCCGCCTTGAATTCACCGCGCGCGAGCTCCTCCCAGAACCGACGGTATTCGGCACTTTCCCGGTACTCCGGATCGACAAACATGCTGTGATGCTGTGCCTTGATCTCGTCGATCGAGTATCCCAGGGCACCGAGGAAATTTTCGTTGGCATCAAGGATAGTGCCATCGAGCTCGAAATGAATCACGGCCTGCGACCGGTTGAGCGCATCGACCTGACCTTCAAAATCGGCGCTGCGCATTTTCCGCTCGGTAATGTCCGTGGCGATCTTGACGACCTTGACGACTTTTCCGGCGGAATTGACGACCGGGTTATAGGACGCCTGGATCCAAACTTCATTCCCTTGCTTGTCGAACCGCAGGAATTCCTCCGCCTTGAACTCGCCACGTGCCAGATCCTGCCAAAATCCAGCATATTCTTGGCTGGCGCCGTAGTCCGGATCGACGAACATGCGGTGGTGCTGGCCCATGACTTCGTCCAGCGTGTAGCCCATCGCACCCAGGAAATTTGGGTTCGCGTCGAGAATGTGCCCGTCCGGGGTAAACTGGATCATGGCCTGGGAGCGGCTGAACGCCTCAACCGTGGCCTTCCACGAATTTCCGAAAAATACGGTCATATACTTCCCCTTGAAAACAAAATTGGTAGCCGCCCGCATATTACGTATGGTAAGGTAAATAAATATTTGAAGCGAAGAGCATTTTACATGAAAGCGAAGAAATTCACGGATACAATCAAGGGTTATTTCCATAAAACCCGCGCAGATATCAATATAGTTAAAAATGTCACTTTTAATTTACTCAAGGCCAACACTGGGTTGAAAATTCTATCAAGTATATCAATCTTTGATTGCGGGCCGCGAAACTCAGCGGGGCATGCAGTAACCACATTATTCAGGCTTGAGCGAACGCAGTTCGACTAAAGTGCAAACGGTTCTATTGGTTGCGGCGAATCGTTTTAGAAAGTGAGGAGTTGAAGGCGATAGAACCGTAGTGGTTTAGCCGAACTGGTTTCAGTCCGAGATAGCTTCCCTAATTATACCCATAGTTGCAGTCACGCGTGTATCACACCCGATATGTTATGAATTTAGTTGTATTTTAAATTCATATCGGGGGCTGTGGTGCGCGGAATAACTCGGCTGGTCTTTCTCTCATTTCTGCTGTCCTTCGGGTCCATTTCTGGATCCATCTCTCAAACTCCCCCTCACGTTGACAAAACCGAGCAGCTTGTCGCCGAAGTGGTCCAGGCGGCGCGAACCAATCAGCTCAGTGCGGAACGTGTCCTATATGCGGCCGATCAGGCGATCGACGCAGCGGCCGTGATCGTCTCTTCGATTCAAAACAGCCGGCTCATTCATTCGGAACTGAGACGCCTTGCCACCGGTGTACCAGGAGCGCGCGCAATTATTGTCATCGGACCTGACGGCAAGCTAAATCACGACAGTTACAAGTACCCTGCCCTTGCTGTTGATCTATCAGACCGCGCTTACTTCAAAGAGGCTTTGACACGGTCTGGACTGGTGATCGGACAAAGAGCGATCGGTAGGACATCAGGGGCGGCATTCATCCCGCTGGCGAAGCGGCTTGGCACACTCACTTATGTAATCGTGACCACGCCATACGCTCTTGTCGATGTCCAAAGCGAGTGCGGAGACTGCTGGTCATTGGCTGTTCAGCAAGGTGGAAAAATCGTGACGATGTTCCCGCCTGAGGCCGAAGTCTCTCCGAACCTGCTTGATGTTGCTTTGAAATCAAACGCAACGACAGGAGTACGGGTCGCCCGCTACCTGAATTCAGTTGTAGCGATCGCGTGGAGGAAAAGCGCCGACTTTCAGATGACCAGTGTGAGCGTTCGCGGTCTTCCGGATACTGCAGCGGTCGATATCGATATCCACTAGGAACTGCCGGGCAACTTCAGTCCTGTAATTCAGAAACCACCGCTCATCAGCTTGAGCTCTCAGCCAGAGCGCCGAAGCCGGCTGCCCTGTTGAACAGGCAGCCAGCTCGGCAAGCTTGGCAAGTTCGTCGTCTGTGAAATTCGCAGACGAAAATGCGAAGAACCCGACTGCGGTGACAAAGCCAACCGCAAACGCCAGCAGAAGTGCGGCACCAACCTTCACCGTTCCCGGTTTGACTAGCACCCTCTCCTGAATAATCTGGCGCAGAAATTCATCGCGCATTGATTGCCCCTTGCACCCGACAACTGCAACCTAATGGGGAATATGCGCCATGTCTATCGTTACGGGTATCCGGAGCGCGGTTTTATCTGACGTTGTATCGATCGCGAAAATTCACGTGGCTTGCTGGCGAGAGGTCTACTCGTTCATGCCGAAGGAAGTACAAGCCAAGCGAGACTACAAATTCCGTCTGGATCAATGGCTTAGATGGTTTGATGCTCTACCCAATGACGAAGCTCTCTTTGTCCTTTTGGACATTGATGAGGTCGTCGGTTTTGCCATCGCAAAGGCAAACAAAGACCCAGATATCGACGTTTTGGGCGAGTTCCATGCTTGCTATATATTGCCGCACTACCGGGGAGGACAAGCTGGACCGGTTGCAATGATGGCACTGGCCGAATTCTTGAGGGACAATGGACTGTGGCCTGCCTGTGTGTGGGCGTTCAAACACAACCCCTATCGTCGCATTTATCCTGCGATCGGCTGCAAGCCGGAAGTGTTCCGAGACCGGCATATTGCAGGCTTTGCCCTTCCTGAGATTGGGTATCGAGCGCCGGACTATCCCGTGCTTATGAAACGCCTCAACCGGATGTGCGTTTCAGCCGCTCAGCGCCAAACTGAATCACTTCAGACGCCGCATCCTCGTTTACTTGTTCACGGCTGAGCAGATAATCGAGCGTTTCAACGAATTGGTCTGCGACCTCGTCTGGCTTCGTCTTTCGAGGCAAAGTTTCCCAGAACGTCGCAGCGATGTTCCAAGTGAACTTACGAACGATATCGATCGAGGTTCCCTTGACCTCAATCTCAATCTTCTTGCTGGTCTCTCCTTCTCCGGTGGCAAGCCATTGAACCGAAACACCGGTCGCCTTGGCAATCTCGACCATTGTTGAGACCTTCGGCTCTGTGCTGTCAGCCGCATAGTTAAAAACAGTTGCGCGCTTGATACCAGTCGAACTGGCGAGCGCTTCAAGCCCCCCAATTTTCTCAGCCGCAATCTTTATTCGCTGCCCAAGTGTAGCCATGACGAAACAAAAAATTAGACTATCCAGTTTTTTGGATTGACGAATCTAATTTTTTAGACCACCTTCCGTTTTGTCGGCGCGACACGTCGCACCGAGTTGTCACAATCAAAATCCAAAGAAAACGGCTTGCTGCAACAAGCCGTTTTCCAGCGAGGCTCCAAATGGCTAAACCACAACACGTGCCGCCAAATGGATGGGACCGGTTTTCAATCACCGCCGAAATTCATCGACAGGGAATGACATTCGGGGAACTGGCAAAACGCGCGGGCATCACCCTCAAAACGTTTTCCCAGGTCTGGACCAGGACAAACAGACGGGTCGAGAAGGCAATCGCCAGCTTCCTTGAAGTGAAACCCGATGACCTCTGGCCTGACCGGTATCCCATCCGATCCGCTCGAATCCTTTCTAGCAAACATGCCGACCGCAGCGCTAGCCAGAAAGCAGGGTCGCACGCGGACAGGAAGGCTGCCTGATGGCTGGTATCCGTCAGCAGGCAACGGGTGGCCAGACATGAGTTTGTCTCTTGGGCTCGCCCTCATAGCCTTTGCCGTCTCCTGCGCAATTGCGTGGCTCCTGCACCGCTTCTCCAATCCCAACCATTCGGTCCGAACTAGACCCAAATACTTCTGGCCTTTCCGTCATCCTCTTCCCTAGCTCCCGGATGATGGAAACGCGTCACCTGCGTGAGTGGTGAGACGCGGCGCTGCCGTACTTGCCACGCCCTTGGTGGGCGTTCCTCCCCACTAACTTGCCGGGCGGCATAGGATCGCTCCGAACGCCGGCCGGTCCTTTTGTTCAAACATTTGAGGTTCCATGAGCGCGTATCAGTCCATTGATATTTCAAAGATCAAAGTCCCTGAAGGCCGCCTTCGGGATATTGATCAGGATTGGGCCGAATGCCTTGCCGGCATGTTTCACGAAGTCGGCCACAAAACCCCTATCGATATTGTCGCGAAGGGTGAGATTTTCGAATTGAACGCAGGCGGACACCGTCTCGCCGCAGCCAAAATTTGCAAGTGGAAGAAAATCGACGCTCGCATTCTCGAGCCCAAATCAGATCAGCCCGCAGAAGAACTGCGACTGAATGAAATCCTTGAAAACCTCGCCCGCAAGGATTTCAAAGCGCTGGAACGGTGCGAAGCGCTGACAGAGATGAAGCGCATTTACGAGGACATGCACCCAGAAACGAAGCATGGCGGAAAACGAGGAAACCAGCACACGGGCGGCGAAAAGAGGCAAGTGGCAATTTTTGCCTTTTGCCAAAACGCTGCTGAATCAACCGGTCTTTCCGCTCGGTCGGTCAGACTGGCGGTCCAGATCTTCGAAAGCCTTTCTCCCCAAACCCGTGAACGCCTTCGCGGCACTGAAATTGCCAACAAGCAATCCGATCTGAAAGCCCTAGCGGGACTGACAGCCGAGAACCAGACAAAGGTCCTCGACATGCTGTTCGGCGAACCGAGCACGGCTGCGACAGTCGGCGAAGCTATTCAGTTGGTCGAAGGTCAAAAGCCAAAGTCTGAGACCGAGAAGCTGTTCAAACGCGTCTCCGACATCATGACCGGCCTGCCGAAGGCCAGCCGCACCAACGTCTTCCGCCAGCACAAGAAAGAAATCATAGCGCTGGTGAAAAAAGAGGGGTGGCTAAATGGCTAAAACCCCCCGCGACCCATTCACTCCCGACATGTTCGTTGACTGGAGACCGCCCCGCGTTTCGGTCGGTTTCGAGCCGGGAACGATCTCCGGAAACCGGTTGTCATCGCGTATCAGCCGCGCCATCGCAAAGGCTCTGAAGGACTGCGGTAAAGACCGTACGACCATCGCCGGACTGATGAGTGAACGGCTTGGCCACAAGATCACGGTTGCCACGCTCGAAGCCTATGCCAGCGAAGCCAAGACCGGCAACAACATCACCGTTGAACGGTTCATTGCCCTCGTCGAGGCGACAGGAAAGATCGAACTGCTCGGGTTCCTTGCCGAAGACTTCGACATGGCGGTGGTCCCACGCAAGTTCGAGAACGTGATCGAGCTGGCTCTGATCGAAGACCATGAACGCATGATCGGGTCCCGCAAACAAACCCTTCGAATGAAAATCCGGGGCACCAAATGAAACTCTGGCTCACCGCACAGGAAATCGCCGATCTCGCCCTGGATGGATTTCCGTCCACCAAGCGAGGCGTCCAGAAGCTGGCAGACCGCGAAGAATGGGCTAACTGTGGTCTTGCCCGCAAGCGTGAAGGTCGCGAGGGCGGCGGTGGGCTGGAATACCATATAGATCTCCTGCCCCTGCCCCAGCGCCTTCAGTATGCCGGGACATTCGTCCGGGTTGAGCGCGAAGACTATCAGACGGAAACGACCAACGAACTGACCAGACGCGAATGCAGCGTTCGCGATGCCAAGCTGATTGTCCTGAAAGTCGCTGAACGGTTCCGCAAGACCTGCGGCATGGGTGGAACCGCGTCCGACCATCTGTTCAAGCAGCTGTTTGAAGACGACAAGGTGCCATTGCCCGAGTGGGTTCTGGAGAACGTCAAGACGGTCTCCAGACGCTCACTTGCCCGTTGGCGCAAGGACATGCGGGAAGACATTAATCGTCTTGCGCATGACCCGTCCAAAGCCCGGAAGGGAACCGGTGTTCTCGATCGCGCCGAAGGTGGTGAAGTGCGGGCCTTTTGCCTTGCGGTTTACGTGTCGAACCAGTTTCTCAGTGCCAAGCACATTCGAAAAGCTGCGATCGACAAGTACGGCCCGACGATACTTGTTGAAACAAGTCAGGGACAAAAACGGGTCTCCATGCCGCCTTTAAGGACGTTTCAAAACGCTCTTAAAGGATGGAAGAATGAGGACAGGAATGCCCTCCTGAGACTCACTGACCCGGATGCCCACAAATCCAAGGTCCGGTTTGCGGCATCCGGTGCGAAGCGGGTCGATCGGTTGAACGAACGGTGGGAAATCGATGCTTCCCCGTCCGATGTCATGACCACGGATGGCCGCATGAACATCTATGCGGCGATCGACCTCTATTCCCGCCGCGTGATCATCCTTGTCACCGCGACACCTCGCGCTGCAGCTGTCGGTCTGTTGATCAGAAAATGTCTGATCGCTTGGGGTGTTCCGGAAGTCATCAAAACCGACAACGGCTCGGATTTCACAGCACGTGCCACCGTACGTCTGCTTGATGCATTAGCCATTGAACAGCAGCTTTCTGCGCCCTATTCGCCTGAGCAAAAAGGCACTGTTGAACGTGTCATCGGCACGTTCCAGCGCGACTTTGCCGCAACCCTTCCCGGCTTCATTGGCCATTCGGTTGCCGACCGGAAAGTGATCGAAGCGCGCAAGTCCTTTTCGTCGCGGCTCGGCACCGACGATGCCAAACTGTTCAACGTCGAAATGTCCGCCGCCGAGCTGCAGGAGCAAGCCGACCAGTGGGCCGATGAAAGCTACGGCAACACTGCCCATTCGGGCCTGAAAGGCAAAACTCCGAACGACGTTGCCCGTGCCTGGATGGAACCGGTCAAGGCAATCTCGGATCCCGCCGCCCTTGATGTCTTGCTTGCGCCCGTCGCGGGTCAGGACGGGCTTCGGCGGGTCACGAACCAGGGCATTCGCGTTGCTGGAGAATTTTACTACACCGGCGATGTCATGCCCGGTACCGACATCCTTGCCCGCCACGACCCGGAAGATCTTGGGCGGTTGTGGCTCTTCGACCCTGACGGCGAAACCTACCTTGGCGAAGCAGTTAATCCAGACCTTGCGGGCCTTGACCCGGCAGCGACCATTCAGAAGGTCCGCGCCATGCAGAAGAAGGTCGAGGAGGACCAGCTCGCAGCCATCCGCAAGCAAAAACGGGCGATTACACCGCGTACAGTCGCGGATGCGCAGCGCGCTGCCTACCAATCCAATGCGGACGTCCTGCAGTTCCCCAAACCAACCGAGAAACACGAAACGGCAAAGACCAGGGCAGCTGCGACCGTAAGGGCGAAACGCGCGCCCAAACCGCTGAGCGATGCCGAACAACAGACAATGCAAAAGCTTGCACGCTCAGTGCCAACACCGGCGCCCGTGCGATCCATCAAACAACGCGAAACCCCGGAAGACCGCTTTGAACGCGCCAAGCGATTTGAAGCCCGGATCAGAGCCGGGGAACCCCTCACACAGGACGATGCTTTCTGGCTGACCAACTATCAGGCCGGAGCTGAATACCGGGCGCGAAACCTTCTCTGGAACGAGAGGGAAGCGCGTCAGGCGAGCGTACCGCCCGCGTCTTAGGGCAAAAAAACAGGCCCCGAAAGCTGCAACTTCCGAGGCCCGAAACATCAACATGTCGGGAATGAAAATGACGAACAGCAATCAACATGTCAATGGTGGACTGGCGGCGGTGAAAAATGTCGCTCGCTTCCTGACGCTGGTCCAAACCCTGATCGACAGACCTGAGGGCCTGCCGGGTATCGGTTGTTTCTATGGCTTTTCCGGGCTCGGGAAAACCATGGCTTCCGTCTACGCGCAGAACATGACCAATGCCATGCGCATTGAGGTCGGCGAAAGCTGGACCCGCAAAACCCTGCTGCAAAAGATCCTTGTCGAAGCCCGTATCGAACCACGCAGGGCAACGATTGCCGATCTCACCGAAATGGCGATCAACGCCCTCTCCGATAATTGGCCGCGCCCGCTCTTTATCGACGAAGCCGACAAGCTCGCTGACAAGGGCATGCTGGAGCTTGTGCGGGAAATCTATGAGCACAGCCAGACGCCCCTTCTCCTGATCGGCGAAGAGCGGTTGCCTGAAAAGCTCGAGACTGTCGAGCGCGTTCACAACCGCATTCTTGAATGGGTGCCGGCAGACTATTGCGACCATGACGATGCGCGCATGCTCGCGGATCTGATCTGCCCCAACCTTGACCTGTCAAACGAGCTGATCGACCACTTGCTCGAGACTGGTAAAGGCCGTGCGCGGTCGCTGTGCATCAACTTCAACCGCATCAAGGAACGCGCCCGCAACCATCGGGAAAACGCCTTCACGATGGGGTCCTTCGATGAAGACTTCTTCTTCACCGGCAAGCGGCGTGGCCGTCAGGCTCGGAGGGCTGCGTGATGTCCATCCAGCTTGAACTCAAAATCGCCAGCGGCACACCGATCTATCGCGGTCACGATCACTACTGGAGTGTGATCCGCGACCTTGGCAAGAACGCTGATTTCTCACTCGCTGAAATCGCCGCCCGTTCCAACGACCGGACGAACAAGAGTATCAGCGAGTTCGTAAATCGCTTGGTGAGAGCCGGTTTCCTTGAGGTTGTCCGAACTGAAAGAGGACCGACCGCGCGTGGTGGTCTTGTCGGTCGCCACGTCTACCGCCTTGCGAGGAACCAAGTGCGCACGCCGATCCTCGATCGAATGGGCAACACCGGAACGCAGGGGCTTGGCAATTCCTTCATGTGGAATGCCATGCGCAGCCTGACCTTCTTCGACAAGCACGAATTGTCGCTCACCGCGTCAACACCAGACGTCCAAATTTCCGTCAGTACCGCCTTCACCTATGCCATGCATCTGGAACGCGCCGGATATCTGAACATCGTTCGGAAAGGCAAATCCACCACGCCTACAAAATGGCGCTTGAAGCCGTCCATGAACACCGGCCCGGACGCTCCGAAGATCCTGCGTTCCAAGATGGTCTATGACGTCAATCGTGGTCAAATCATGGGCTCGCCCGTTGCTGAGGAGTGCGCCGCATGACCAGCAACCCCACAATGATGGAGAAGGCAAACTTTGCCTGGAACGGCACGCCGCCCGATTGGGTCAGCGAGTTGGCGCAAATGGCCAACTCCAAAGGCTTGAACAGCGTTGCGCAACGTCTTGGATATTCCGCAGCGGTCATAAGCCAAACCATCGGGAACAAGTATCCCGGTGATCTGTCGAAAGTGGAAGACAAGGTGCGTGGCGCTCTGATGGGCGAGAAGGTCGCCTGCCCGGTTCTTGGAGCGATCGGCCGGGACAAATGCCTCGACGTTCAGGCATTGCCACGGGCTGTCACCAATTCAATCCGCACTCGCCTTTACCGCGCCTGCAGAAGCGGCTGTCCACACTCCCGTCTGAAGGGAGGCAACGATGCTTAGCAGTGATCTGAGAATGTTCCGCCAGCAGTTTCATGAAAATAAAAATGAACGCGGCGAACTTCTGATCCCGGCCCATACCGTCGAGCTGATGGACATGGTGTTGAGCGACTGCATCGATGTCGCCCGGCACCTGGAGGCATCGCGTGTTCAGCGCCCGGTGACCTTGTTCGATCTCAAGGATCCGAAGATCAGGATCTTCCCTGTCCTGCGCCGATCAAACACCGTCGAAATTCCAATCCAAACGCCCGACGACGACGGCGCGGCTTGAAGCTTTGTACCTGCGTTTAACCAGCACTCAATAGGAGCTTAAACACATGGAAGATGCGGCAATTGAAACTCACGAGATCACGGCCACCGATACCGGTGTCGAGATGATCAACGGCACTCCCTACATGCAGGATGCCAAAGGCAATCTGGTCCCGCTCGATAATGTGAAACCCCAGCACAAGCTTGAAGACGAGACGGTTCGCAAGGTCATTGATTTTGCGGAAAGCCTGTCAGCGGAAATCGGTCGGTTCCGCAATCACACTTTTGCGGACCTGTTCAGCTTGACTGCGGTGTTGGCGCAGGAATACGGCTCCAGCAAGGGTGGTGCGAAAGGCAACACCACGTATCAGACCTTCGACGGCTGCATGAAAGTGCAGGTACAAGTCTCTGATCTGGTTGACTTCGGTCCGGAAATCCAGGTCGCCAAAACTTTGATCGACGAATGCCTGAATGAATGGGCTGCAGACAGCAGGCCCGAGATCCGCTCGATCGTCACGCGCGCCTTCAACACCGACAAGGAAGGCCAGATCAACAAGTCCGAAATCTTCATGCTGATGCGCATGGAAAGCGAAGACGAGCGCTGGCAGAAGGCAATGAAGGCCCTGAAAGATGCCATCCGCGTCACAGGCTCCAAGAGCTATCTGCGTTTTTATAAGCGAGACGCTCCAGACGCAGACTGGACCACCATCACCATCGACATTGCCAAGGCGGCTTAAGCCTCCGCGAAAGGAGACCGGACATGTCTCCCCTCACCGACCCCGACGTGCATGTGTTGAGTGAGACCAAGGCTGAGCGCGATCGGCGTGATCGTCTTTTGCGCGAAGCCAACCGACACCGGTACCGCCTGCACCGGATGCGAGATCTGCAAGAAGAATTAAAGCAGGCGACCAACGAGCTTTTGAAACGTGAACTTGAGGCCCGTGCGAGGCCCGACACCACTCCGGAGCCTTTAGACGATGCAGGCGCGGTTGGCGGGAATACGCAAGGCCGATTGCCATACAAGGATTGAACCATGGACACACGCGAAAGAATTGCGTTTGCGATGTTCAAGACGGACTACCCGTCGCAGATGCGCAAAGACATCCAGATTGATCAGCTTGACGTGATCGAAGCGGATGTCGGCAAAGGTGTCACGGTGCTCGCCGATCTCACGATCGACTGGAACGCGAACCGTCAAGATTACTTGCGCAAGGCGGATGCCGCCCTTCGGGAGTTTGATTGCATTGTCGCGGAAAGGATATCCCGATGAGCGCACTTGCCAAAATACACGTCCTGAAAAAACAGGCGATGCTTGATGAAGATACCTATCGTGACATCCTTGAACGCGAGACCGGCAAGCGCTCATCAAAAGGCATGTCGCACATTGAGCACCTGAAGGTGATCGATGCGCTGACTGCGATCGCTCCGAAACAGGATAGTCAGCGCGCCACGGGTAAGTTCGCACGAAAGATGCAAGCTCTCTGGATCGCCGGTTACAATGTCGGTGTTGTCAGCAACAAGTCCGATCAGGCCATGATGGCCTTCCTGAAGCGGCAGACTGGCCTTGAGCACCACCGGTTTCTGCAGGACGGCAAGGACGCCAACAAGGCGATCGACGCGCTCAAGCTCTGGATCCGGCGCGGAACTCAGAACTACGAGCTGTTCACCCAGGATCAAAACCTGCCACCACTTCAGAACGATTTCCGGTTTCAGGTGTGCATTCACATATGGTCGCAGCTTGTTGTCCTGGACAAGGTTCCAGCAGGGACACTGACAGCGTATCTCTATTCAATAGGTGGGCAAGAAGATCTTCGCCTGTTTGCCTCGAATGACTGGATCCAGGCGATGAACCGGCTGGGCAAGCTTTATCGGTCGGTGAAAAAATGACCAGCGCGGTTCCAGCCCATATCGAAACCTACTTCGAGGTCCTAGGACGGGACCTCGCCATTGATTTCTTTTTGCAATTCGGCGGGTCTGAAATTTACCTTTCCAATTCGCCGAGAGCCTCCATGGTTTTGAAATTGACGGGACCGGATAAGTTGGCCATGTTGTCTGAGCGCTTGGGGCCCGGTCACGTCCGTGTGCCAATCCCCAAGAGCTGGATCGCACAGCAGCTGCTCGATCGGGGTTCTTCAAAGGCCGATATTGCAAGGCTTCTTCACGTAGACCAACGCACCGTTGGCAGATGGTTCGCAAAGGAGGTCGATCGGGATCAGCTCGGATTGTTTCAATTCGAACTTTGAGGATCAGGGTGTTGAAACCGATTGTCATGAGACTGGATCTGTCCCAACGAGACCAATACCAAGTCAAGCTTTACGAGTCATCGCAAACTGCCGAGCAGCTCCGTATCAGTGGAAGCCGCAATCTTGACCCAAACAACATCGACGGCAATCTCATCAAAACCCTGGATTATCCGGAGGTGCACGACCTCTATGAAGATGCGGCTGCATATCACGCTACGCGCGAAGCGCTGCTGGAAGTGGGTATCCGAGTTGGCTTCTTCAGACATAGCAGTCCCGAAACCAACGGGATTGCGGTCATGGGCTTGTACTCATCCCCAATTCGAAAACCCCATGATATGGCGCAGGCAGACTTTTTTGACCTGCTACGTGAACTGGACGACGCGATTGTTAATCTAGCGGACTATTTGAGAGCAGAGGAGGCATCTGTTCGCGACGTACGTTTGAAGATGGCAAGAGCCGCAGCAGATGCAATGCATGGTTACCTAAAAATCGACTTCGAAGGCGCGACCAGCGAAATTCCGAGAGGTCCTACTATTGAACTCCGAAATCGACTTGGTAGCGTGGACTGGCTCAACTATTCGGAAAAAGCATACAAATGGGTAGTTACTATTCAGAAATGGCTGAAATTCTTCGACGACACCTCCCCACCGTCAGGGATGGTTTGACAGCACTCAGCAAATCTTAAACACTTCGACTGCAATTGCGTAAGTTGCCCTTGGACCTCGCCCCGACACGCGCCGGGGTGAGAAGAAATCCCATAATTCGCCATCCTGCACCGGACCCTTTGGAACGACTGTCCAAAATCCGGAGACAGAGATGTGACCGCCCAATATTCCCAACCTCCCTATGACCTGCGCCTGCTGCCCTGGACGGGTGGCAATGAAGGTTTTGTTGCCCGCTGGTACAAGGACCCAACCGGCACCCCGACCATTGGCTACGGCTTCACGTGGGCCTCTCCGGTCTTCCGCAGCTGGTGGATGACAAAGCACGACAGCAAGATGAAGCCGGGCGACACCATCTCCAAGACTGATGCGCTCAAGGTCTTGCGCATTCTGATCGACGAAGACTATGCGCCACCTGTCCTGAAAAAACTGAAGGCGTCATCCGCCGATGTCACCCGGCACGCGATCGCTGCCAGCATCGACATGGCCTATAATTGCGGGCCCGGCTCCCTGTCTTGGAAGTGGTTCAAAAGTCTCTTGGCTGGCAAGATCCACGATGCTGCAACACGCTATCGGGTCACTGCCACTACGTCCAAAGGCCGCCGCCTGCCCGGCCTGGTTCGCCGCCGCAAGGAAGGCGCGAATATCCTTGAACACAACATCTGGCCCACTTGGGTGAAGACACCCAAGACGGGCAATATTGCCCATGTCGCAGAAGTTTTGCCCAACTGGCAACTTCAAACGGATGACTTCTGGAAAGGTATCAGCTGGCTTGAGCAGCTGAAGTTCTTGAAGCCGTCCGCACGGGAAGATGTCGCGCAACTGCGTGCCGGGATCCTTGCGTTTCAGAAACAGCATCCGCAACTCGCCAATGACGGGATCCTTGGCCGTGCCACGCTCGACCAAATCCAACGCGTCATCGACTTGAAGACGAAGGCCAGCCATTCGACAGCTGCCGGTGCGGCCGGATCAGGAGCCGGAATGGTTGAGACAGGCACTGTGTCGACCGGGTACGGCGACATTGTAATTGTCGGCAGTCTCCTAATCTCAGCGATCGTTCTTGGCTATTTCGCCTGGACATATCGCGATGAAGTCAAACTCGCCCTCAAAACCATCGGAAGAAAACTATGACCCCGCTTGCAGCAATCGCAATTCAGGTCGGAGCGACCGCTTTGACCGGCCTCCTACGCCGGCGCGGTGGCAACGCCGGCCAGATTGCTGCCGATGTTGCCGACACGGCGATCGGGCAGATCACCGGCACCCTTGGCATCGAACCGACCGAACAAGCAATCTCCGACCTTTGGGACAAGGATCCGAGTGCGGTCACTGAAGCCATCCATCAAGTCGATGCCGAGCTTGGTGAAATGGCCAAGGCCGCCAGCGAAGCAACGCAGTCCTATCATGATCTGATCAAGGAAGACCGGGAAAGCGCTTCCCTGCTGACCCGGATCTGGCGTCCGCTCAACGGAGTTCTGTTCGCATGGTCCTGTCTCGCCCTGATCATGTCCTTCTGCTACCTCATGATGACGGGCGACGTGCAGACCATTGCCAACGCTTCTGTTGCATATGGCTTTCTTGGCACTGTTCTGGGGACGTGGGCCGGCGTTGTCGGTGTCTATGTCTGGCGGCGGACGGACGAAAAGAAAGCCGGTTCGACCTGATGATGGGTGATCTGCGAAACTGGTTTGGTGTCGCTGCACTCGCCGTCTCGCTGGCGACAACGATCTATGCATTCCTTACGTCCAAGGCCAAGGCTAACTCCGAACACCTGAAAAGCGTCGACAAGACCCTGACGGATCTAGACCGGCGTGTGCAGTCGATCGAAGCCGAACAAAAGCACATGCCGTCCAAGGACGATGTCAATCAGCTGAAACTGGACATCGCCGAGATGAAGGGCGCAATGCAAGCCCTTGACGGTGAAGTCAAGGGCGTCTCCCGGACGATACGCCGGGTCGAGGACCATCTCATTAAAGAGGGTAAATAGGTGAGTTACTCCGACATCGTGGATGAAGACTGCCGCCTTATCATCCTGAAAGAACTGGCGAGGCAAAATGATCACCGGCTGAACGAGACCATTCTCATGAGGGTCCTGGAGCGGTTCGGTCATCTAAAGACGCGCAACTATGTCCGTACGCAAATCCGCAAGCTTGAAGACCTGAGTGCAGTCAAGGTGAGTGAAGTCGGCTCAGTCCTTGTCGCGCAAATCCTTCAGTCAGGCATCGATCACATTGAGCGCCGGTGTTTCCTTGAAGGCGTCGGCCGCCCGTCCGCGGAGGGCTGAATGTCCAAGCGTCGTTCCGGCCGTGGCCGACTATCAGCAATCGAGCAGCTCCCTCCTGAGTCTGAAGACATTATTGTCTGGGCCGCGAAGGAACTGGCGAAGCGAGAACGCACCCAAAGAGAAATCTATGAGGAATTCTATCTGAAGCTCGAGGAGCTGCAGCGAGACTTTCGCGGCGAGCTTGAATTCAAGATCCCGTCCATGTCTGCCTTCAATCGTTATTCGATCAAGCAGGCTCACCTCACCCGCCGCCTTGAGGACACCAGGGCGATCGCCAGTTCGATCGCCACCAACTTCGACGCTGAAGCGTCCGACGATCTCACCCTGATCGCGGCAGAGGCCATCAAGACACTCACTTTCGAGATCCTGACCGATGCCGGTGAAAGCGGTATTGCGCCCAAGGATGCCATGAGCCTTGCCAACGCGCTGCGCGCTGCCTGCCAGGCGCAAGGTGTTTCAACTCAGCGCCGGCAGAAGGTCGAGAAGGAATTTGCCGCCAAGACCAGGGAAGCCGTCGACAAGGTTGCCAAGGTCAAAGGCCTCACTGCTGAAACCGCAGAATCCATCAAGTCGCAAATTCTGGGCGTTGCTACATGAACGCACCGATCTCACGGGAAGAATGGCAGAAGCTCCGGGCTGAAACTGTCACGGCGATTGATGGTCTGGCTGCCGATCTCGGCATGCCGAAAGTGCTCTTGCCCTACCAGTCCAAGGCAGTCGGGCTGCTTGAAAGCACAGGGGTAGAAGTCCTCTTTGTCGAGAAGTCGCGCCGGATTGGTATGACATGGGGGCTTTCCTCCTATGCGGTCTTGAAGGCCTCCAAGTCGAAGAAGGCGGGCGGCATGGACGCCATGTACATCTCCTATTCGCAGGAGATGACGCGCGAGTTTATCGACGCCTGCGCCATGTGGTCCCGCGCCTATGCCGAAGCTGCAATCTCACTGGACGAATTCCTGTTTGAAGATACCGACCCGAACAATCCCGATGAAACCCGGCACATCAAAGCCTTCCGGATCCAGTTCGCTTCCGGCTTCGAGATCCTTGCCCTGTCTTCAGCACCGCGATCGCTGCGCGGTAAGCAGGGCCTTGTCATCATCGACGAAGCCGCCTTCGTTGAGAACTTGAAAGAGTTGTTGAAGGCCGCTATGGCCTTCCTCATGTGGGGCGGTCAGGTTGTCGTCTGCTCGACACATGACGGCACCGAAAACGAATTCAACGTCCAAGTCCAGGACATCCTTTCGGAGCGAAGTCCATACGCGCACATGCGGGTCGATTTCGACGATGCGCTGAAGGACGGTCTCTATGAGCGGATCTGTTTCGTCCAGGGCAAGGAATGGTCGCCAGAGGGTGAAGCCGAGTGGCGGCAGAAGATCATCGACTTTTATGGTGACGGTGCCGACGAAGAGCTGTTTTGCGTTCCAAGCCAAGGATCAGGTGCCTGGTTGCCGGCACCGCTGATCGAAGCGCGGATGAAAGAAGAGGGCGAAGTCCTTCGTCTGGAGCTGCCGGCCAGCTATCTGCATCTCAATCAACTTCAGCAGGCCATGCTAGTTGCCCCCTTTTTGGCGAGGCTGTCAGCTGCCTTGGGAAGATTGCCTGACGACGTTCTGTTTTCCTTCGGCTTCGACTTCGGCCGTGTGGCTGATCTCACCACCGGTACCCTGCTTGCCATCGAAAGGAACCTGAAGCGCCGGGAAGCCCTTTCGTTCGAACTGCGTAACGTTCCGGGCAAAGAGCAAAAGCTCATTACCAAGATGGTTCTGAACGCTGTCCGATCGCGCCTGGTCGGTGCCGCCTTCGATGCGACCGGGATGGGCTGGACGGTTGCTGAGGATATGGGCCGGATCTTCGGCCTGCGTGAGGACCCGGAAGGTGCCGGCCTTGTCATGGCCATCCACTTTTCGGAAAGCTGGTACCGGACGGAAATGCCGCCGCTTAAAGCGGCCTTTGAAGACGACATGCTTTCCCTGATCGCCGATCGGGACCATGTGACAGATCTTCGCTCTGTGAAACTGATCAGGGGCATTCCGCGCGTGCCGCCAGTACGCGAGGGCGAAAAGGGTAAGAAACGCCACGGCGACTATGCGATCGCCCTCGCCCTCGCCCACTATGCCAGCCGCATGCAGTGGCGCGAGTTCGATTATATGCCCGTCCCTGCCCCTCCTGGCCGCTACGACGAAACCTCCGACTATGGCGACGATGACGGCCCCTATCGCATGGGCTCGATGCGTCGATCGAAAGGGACCTACTGATGGCAAAGCCGCCGCTTGTCGACCAATACGGCCGTCCGATTTCCTCCCGCAGCCTGAAGAAAGAACAGGCTGATGTGAATGTTCAGGCCGTCCACCGGTCCAGTTCCCTGCATCCGGCAACCGGCCTGACACCGCCGCGCCTTGCCCGGATCCTGCGTGACAGCATTGACGGGGATCCGGAACTGTATCTTGCGCTCGCCGAAGATATGGAAGAACGGAACGAACACTATGCCGGTGTGCTCGGAACGCGAAAGCGGCAGGTGTCCAGTCTCGAAATCACCGTCGAAGCAGTGAGCGATGATGCTGCGGACGTCCGCGATGCAGATCTGGTGCGCGAGATTGTTGAACGCGATGTCTTCCGCGATGAGCTGTTCGATATTCTTGACGCGATAGGCAAAGGATTTTCCGCAACCGAGATCCTGTGGGATACGTCCGAAGGAGATTGGCGGCCGAAGGCATTCAAGTGGCGGGATCCGCGCTGGTTCCGGTTCGATCCCGACAATCCGGAAATGCTGCTGTTGCGCGCACCTGGAGGTGATGAGCCACTTAATGCGTTCGGTTGGATCACGCATTTTGGCAAGGCGAAATCCGGTTTGCCCATCCGGGGCGGTCTGGCTCGAGGTGCCGCTTGGGCGTTCCTGTTCAAATCCTTCACCATGAAGGATTGGGCGATCTTCTGCGAAGCCTATGGCCAGCCGTTGCGTCTCGGCAAATACGGTGCCGGTGCGACTGACGAAGACAAGAAGAAGCTCCTGCAGGCGGTTGCCAATATCGGCAGCGACTATGCTGCCATAGTGCCGGACAGCATGTTGATCGATTTTGTCACCGCCAACTTGAGCGGATCCCACGAGCTTTATGAAAAGCGGGCGAACTGGCTCGACCAGCAAACCTCGAAACTCGTTCTCGGCCAGACACAAACCACCGACGCAACGGCTGGCGGATATGCAACATCCAAGGTTCATGACGGTGTGCGCGAGGATATCGAGCAGGCAGACTGCCGGCAGGTCAGTGCAACGCTCAACCGCGACCTGGTCAAGCCGCTGATCTGGCTGAACCACGGTCCGCGCAAGAAGTACCCGATAATCAAGATTGGCCGGCCTGACGAAGTTGACGTCAAGCAGCTGGTTGAGAATGTCGCCAAACTGGTTCCGCTTGGTCTGAAGGTCGGCATGTCGACCATGCGTGACACGATTGGTCTGCCGGATCCGGACGAAGATGAAGAGCTGCTCGTTCCACCTACTGCCACCAAGCAGGAACCGGTCGAAGACGAAGAGGACCAGGACGAAGGGCAAGACAACCCCAGCAAGGCAAAGGCATTCCGGTCGATGCCGGCACAGCGTCAACCCGATGCTTATGACCGGGCTATTGACGGGATCCTCGCCGATGAAGGCTGGGTGCCGCTTGTCGGGCCCATCATTGAAGGGCTGGAAGACGAGTTGGCGGGTGCCACCACGATCGACGAAGCCCGCGCCATTTTCCAGAGGCGACTTGAAGCTCTGGGCGTTACGGCCCTTGCTGACAAGCTTGCTCAGGCAAGTTTCGCAGCCCGGATCTCCGGTGAAGCCGGCGAGGACGCTGACTGATCATGCCTGCCGAATTCAAACCTTTGCCACCGCGTGCTGCGATCGTTGCCCTTCAGACACGTGGCTATACCCTTCGCCCAACCTTTGCCTGGCAAGATGTATATGCTGAGGATCATGCGGCCATGTTCACGGTTGCGAAGTCTGCGGGGCATGACATCTTGAGCGAAATCTGGAATGCACTCTTAAAAGCGCTTGAAGACGGCGAAACCTTCGAGACGTTCGCGAGCCGGATCAAACCCGAACTGGTCCGCAAGGGCTGGTGGGGTGAAGCGATCGAGGAAGATCCACAGACCGGCGAACCGGTGAAGGTCCGGCTCGGATCGATGCGCCGGCTGCGCACGATCTTCGACGTCAACATGAATGTGTCCTATGCGGCAGGTCATTGGTCGATGTTCGAGGACCTGAGATCGAGCCGTCCCTTCCTTCGCTATGTGGCGGTCCAGGACGGCTTGACCAGACCGGAGCACCAACGGCTGCACAATGTCGTCTTGCCGGTCGATCATGAGTTCTGGAACCTCTACGCGCCACCCAACGGCTGGAATTGCCGCTGCACGTTTCAAAGCCTGTCACAGCGCGATATCGATCGGCTGATAGCTGAAGGCGAAGAGTTGAAATTCGATCCGCCCCCTATCTCTTTCCGGGAATGGACGAACAAGCGGACAGGCGAAGTCAGACAGGTTCCAGACGGGATTGATCCGGGCTGGGACTACAATCCCGGCCGGGACGGTCATCAGGCAACGATGGAGCGGCTTCTGCAGCGTGTTCCGCCTGAGTTTTCGGGATGACAGGTCTTGTGATCATCGGCAATGGGTAGCGAATGTCTGCATTGCGAAACTTTCGGACTTTGATCGAGTGGTATTCACGGCTCTGTGCGGATAATCGTGACGATTGCGGCGAATGCCTGGATTGAGCCCAAAATAGACGAGCCATGTCATTCATCGCGAGGAAAGTCGCGCACTTTCTAGCTGGCTGTAACTGGGCAAATCGACTTCAAGAACTTATACTTCAGCGAACACTTGTGTTTCTGTTGCAGTCGCATCTCTTGCGGTAGCAAATGGCGACCCCACATTGTAATTATTGATCAGGAGGGCGCATGCGACAACAGGACTACCCAGCACTTTTTTTAGACGCGGACAAAGCTTCCAACAGGTTCCAGCGAAACTTCCTTCTTCTTGTATTTGGGGAATACCTCGCTCTTTTTGCCGCCGCCGTTTTCTCCATGAGCTTTCTCGATGGTGTCGCCTATCATGTTCTGTTTGCTGGAGTGTTTTTTGTTGGTCTTATCTTTCTAATCTCGCGAGCTCTGAGCAAACCTGATCAATGGTGGTATCGGTGCCGTGCTCTCGCTGAAAGCGTAAAGACACTGACTTGGCGCTACATGATGCATGCTACGCCTTTTGATAGGGTTGACGCTGAGGCCAGAATAGAATTTCGAACGCAGCTTGGCCTTATTCTTCACGAGAACCTGGAGACTGTTGATTTGCGCTGAGAACTGACCCGGTAGCCCCATAAATTTTCACTGAGAACTGACCCATGTAACGACGCTACCCTGACGCTTTTGTTTGGGGGAGATATGGAGTGATCGACATGGGATTTTTAAGTGTCATTCGACGTTGGGCATTACGTGAAGGGATGCCCATTCGCGAGATAGCCCGCCGTACTGGTTTGTCTCGCAATACCATCAAGAAGTACCTGCGAGAGGGCGCTGTTGAGCCGAAGTTCAAGGTGCCCAAACGACCGAGTAATCTTGATCCGTATGCGGATCGTTTGTCTGCATGGTTGTTGGCTCAGACACGCAAATCGCGCAAAGAGCGGCGTACTGTGAAGCAGATGCACGCCGATTTGGTGAAGTTGGGCTATGCAGGATCCTATGCGCGCGTGGCCGCTTTTGCCCGTGCCTGGCGTGACGACCGGCATCGTGCCGAGCAAACAACTGGGCGCGGCACGTTTGTACCGCTGGTGTTCCAACCCGGCGAAGCGTTCCAGTTTGATTGGAGCGAAGACTGGGCCACTATCGGCGGTGAACGGGTCAAGCTGCAGGCGGCCCATACGAAGCTCTCGCACAGCCGAGCTTTCTTAGTGCGCGCCTACCCATTGCAAACGCATGAGATGCTGTTCGATGCCCATTGGCATGCGTTCCGCGTTTTTGGCGGTGTGCCTGGACGCGGGATCTATGATAACATGAAAACTGCTGTTGATCGCGTTGGCCGTGGCAAGCAGCGTGACATCAACGCCCGGTTTAAGGCGATGGCCAGTCACTATGTTTTTGAACCCGAGTTCTGCAATCCAGCGGCAGGTTGGGAGAAGGGCCAAGTCGAGAAGAACGTCCAAGATGCGCGCAATCGCATGTGGCAGGTCATGCCTGTCTTCAAGGATCTTGATGAGCTGAACCAGTGGCTGGAAGACCGCTGCATCGCCCTTTGGATTGAGACACCGCACCGGGATCTGCCCGGCACTATTGCTGACATCTGGGAAGCAGAGAAGCCCATGTTGATGGCACTACCACCCGCCTTCGACGGTTTTGTGGAGCACAGTAAGCGTGTGTCGCCAACATGTCTGATCACCTTTGAGCGTAATCGCTACAGCGTGCCCGCGAGCTTTGCCAACCGGCGCATCAGCTTGCATGTCTATCCAGAACGGCTGGTCATAGTGGCCGAGGGGAAGACCGTTTGCACACATGAGCGCATCATAGATCGATCACACCGCAAACCTGGTCGTGTTATCTACGACTGGTGCCACTATCTCGCTGTAATCCAACGTAAACCCGGTGCCTTGCGCAACGGAGCACCGTTCATTGAGATGCCAGAGGCCTTCCGCAACTTGCAAGGTCACATGCACCGCAGAGAAGGTGGTGACCGCGAGATGGTCGATATCCTGTCATTGGTTTTGCACCATGATGAGAATGCCGTTCTGTGTGCCGTAGAATTGGCGTTGGAGGCTGGCGTGCCAACCAAAACCCACATTCTGAACTTGTTGCACCGGCTGATAGACGGAACGCACACTGATCTCCCAGAGGTCGATCCACCTGATGCACTCGCATTGGAAACAGCGCCAAAGGCAAACGTGGACCGCTATGATGATCTGAGACAGGCTGGGGGCAAGTACCATGCGTCATGACCCAGCAGGAGCCTCAATCGTGATCATGCTGCGCAGTCTCAAGCTCTATGGCATGGCAAACGCCGTAGAAGATTTGGTCGCCCAAGGCGGGCCTTCTTTTGAGGCCGCAACACCTATGTTGTCCCAACTGCTCAAAGCGGAGATTGCCGAAAGGGAAGTGCGCTCAATCACATACCAGACAAAGGTGGCCCGCTTTCCGTCATACAAGGACCTCGCAGGCTTTGAGTTCAAATCTAGTGACATCAATGAAGCGACCGTCAAGCAACTGCATCGGTGCGAGTTCATGGAGAACGCTGAGAACGTCGTGCTCATCGGCGGGCCTGGAACGGGCAAAAGCCATGTCGCGACCGCCATCGGTGTTCAGGCCATTGAACATCACAGGTGCAAGGTCCGCTTCTACTCAACCGTCGAACTGGTCAACGCGCTAGAACAGGAAAAGGCGCTCGGCAAGACCGGAAAGATGGCAGAGATGATGACCAAAATTGACCTCGTGATTTTGGATGAACTTGGCTACTTGCCGTTCAGTCCATCCGGCGGCGCACTACTGTTCTATCTACTGAGCAAACTCTACGAGCGGACCAGCGTCATCATAACCACCAACCTCAGCTTCTCAGAATGGGCCCAGGTCTTTGGAGATGCAAAGATGACAACCGCGCTTCTGGATCGCCTCACACACCGCTGCCACATCCTGGAAACTGGAAACGACAGCTACCGCTTCAAAGCCAGCTCAGAGGCTGCAAAGAAAAAACGAAAGGACAAGCCAACATTGACCAACACGTAACCGCTGATACATAAACAAAGGTGGGTCAAATCTCGGTGAAAATACCGGGTCAGTTCTCAGCGCAAATCAACAGAATGGCGACACGCGAACCACTGTCGCCTCGTTCGATGAAGCGACGGACACGATCTACATCGATGCGACCGGGATGCTCCCGACCAATCGCACCATCGAGACCAACCCGAACAAGAACAGGTTTATCCTTGTAAACCTGCTACCTGCCATGCGCCGGGGCGAATGGGGATATGTCGACAACGGAACAACAGTCGATCTCTATTTCTGGCCGATCGATCCACTCAACGTCGATGTCAACATCGAGTATTCAAGGCGCGGAAGCTGCGTTGAAGCAAAAAGCAGAAGCTTCCTCGAATTCCGCTCGATCATCCTTGAGCGGTCCAGCTCAGCCGGTGCAAAGAATGACGGGCACTATGCCTTCAATGCCGGCAACAGCGTCGGCGCGTCTCCATACGCAACCGACATCACACTGGAAAATTGCTGGATCCGGGACACCTACCGCTCTGAAAGCAGTTACGCGCCGGTCTGGGCGCGCCATGTCAACAATTTCAGGCTGATCCAGTGCACCATTTCCGATGCTGTCAACCAGTTCGGCATGCAGATCACCGGACCGTTCTGGAACGAGTATGACGGGCCTGTTACCGGTGTTTGGATCGACCGCAACATTATCCTGCGTTCAGATCAAACACCGGAGCGGTGTTACGGCCTGGAACTCTTTATGGTCACCCGTAACCGGGCGATTGATTGCGGACAGGCAGCGCACGCCAACAAGGGCAACATCTACAACGGCGGGCACAACGGCCTTTGGTGGCACAATTACTGGTGGGCGTGTCCCGGCTACTGGACGTTCCAGCGCTCGTCCGCTCAGTTCTTCGGCTTCAATTTCTGCCCTGGCAACACGCTGGATACAGATGGCCGTGCGATTGAGGATCAGAACTACGAGAGCACGGTTATCATCTCGCAGTTGTCACCGGCCACCGGGCGCACGATCGGCGGCTCACCCACCAACGGCGATAGCTATTTCCTCAACAATATATTGCCGCCTTGGAGAAACGCGGCAAGCTACGCCAACGCCATGTTGGTTGGACGCGGGGCGGAAACAGCCATTCGCATGGTTGTGATGAACAACATCGCGAACGGGATCACGCTTCGAATGGGAATGGTTGTTGCAGACGGCATCCGGCGCAATGTCATCACCAACGGCACCACAAACGATGCAACGGACGTTATCACTCCGTTCGGGGACATCTTTGAGGACATTCTATTGGGCGATCTTGCGATCAAGCCTGACAGCCCGCACCTGACCGGCACGTCCCATCCGATCAATGTGCTGCCGGGACATGACGGCACGCGCATTCTCTCTGACGTGTTCCCTGACTACGATGGCTTCGGGGTGGATATCGCAGGCAAGCCGATCGACCTTGCAAACCCGCCAGTCGGCTGTGTGGGAGATCCCGCAGATCTTCACCGGTTCGATCCGGTATGGATCGACAGACCAGAACCAACAGGGGCGCCTATTGTCGGTGGTTCAGTGTCTGCGGATGACGGTTACATCATGGCGTTCGGTCATTCCTCACGGACCTACCAGTGGTATCTGGTCGATGATGTCTATGATCCACGCATTGACTGGACGCCGATTTCGGGTGCCAACTCTGCATCCTATTCACCGGTTGCGGGGGACATCGGCAAGTATCTGGCACGGCGCACAACGATGGACGGCGTTCCGATCTATTCCCTCATGGATGCGCCTGTGGCGGCCGCCTTCCCGCTCGGTGATCCAATATCGCTGCTCAATCCGCGTTCGTCTTCTGATGTCTCTGTCGGTGCCAACACATGGTTCGAAACTGCGCAGATCACGACCTCGAACAAGCCACTTTTGGTTGTCGTCAATTCAAACAACGTCACGTTTGCTCGCGTCGCTGCCTTCTCTGCCACTATCGGTGCGGCCGGTCGAAATGGAGGGGAAGGCACTCCGCTCACGGTCGATCCGGGGACGGCTCTGCGGACACGCAATCAGATATCGTTTGCCACGATCCTTGCGCCGGGAACCGGAGCACAGACCATTCAGGTGAGCAATGACGACGGTTGGTCCAATATTCACGTGTCGGTTTTTGAGATCGACGGAATGGACAGCATTGTCGTCGGTGGCGAGATCGAGGCATCCAACCCGCTGAGCCTGTCTCCAGCGATCACAACGGGACAGATCAACACGCTCGTCTTCTATGCGGCCAACCGTTACGACGGCACCGAAGACCCGTTGTCATGGGAGGGTGGCACAGCGCTCTTGAGCGAGCCGACCGGTGCGGGAGGCGCGTCTACTTCCTTGTGGGCCGCCATGGCCTTCGAACAGGCTGCGTCGACTGGAAACTACTCGCAGACTGTGTCCTGGCTGTCTCAACAGGGCGCGGCAACGTCCTGTGCGGTTGAGATCCGGGCTACGGCTTGATGGGAGGGAATGAATTCGAAAAATAGCTGACGGACGGTCCGGACCAGAAGGTCCGGACGGCGGGCCTAGTCGCCAAACCATGAACCCGCCCGTTAGCCTAGGCAACCACCGCGCCCGCTGCGTCGCGCGACGCAAGGGTGAACAACTAAGAATTTGACACAACCTTGCGTCACCTGCTTTGGTTGACTTTGATTAAACCTACAATCAATTCTACCTCCAATGGAGGCTATACATGTCAATGATTCTTGATCCTGCGTTACGAGCGATTGATGATGATCATCAAATTTTCATTCTACGTCCTGGCGACGGAAAACGATTTTACATCGACTTTAAGCATACAAGCACAGTTTTCCTAGACATCCCAGGGGCGACCTTTGACGAGATACCTGATGTAAGTAAGGAAGATACGCGACGCGTCTTGCGAATGGCGAGATCCATAGCCGGTTGGCACAGAAAAGGTCGTCCAGTTGATCAAAAGCCGTCGCGAAAACCAGATGACTATAAGGTCCAACACGAAGGGCGCGAAGCTCCCAAATTCATGCGGGAGTTTAATACCTTGTATGTCGAAGCGAAACCTGGCGACTTGGTTGTGGTTCCTGGGCCGGGTTACAATTCCGAGGTGCTACTTGCGGAGCTGATTGAGGAATTTGATCCAAAAATAAGGATTGATGTTCGAAAGTACGGTGCTGATACGATCCCCGCACGCAGAGTAAGGCTTCTGGGAACCAATCAGAATCAATCGAAGTATGAGTTTGGCCTGAGGGCAATTCGATTGATGCAAAACAGACAAGCCATTATCCGGGTCGGTAAGGATGTCGACAGACACGAGTTTTATGAGCACGCCTACGGCGACTATTCTTGGGGAGATGTCTCTGGAAGCTACATGGAAATCAGCGAGGCGGTAGTCGATCAGAAGGATTTAACCGACGTCCTGTTCCTCACAAATGTCTATGGCGCGATGTATGTCGCACTTAAGGCTGGTGAACTCGAAAAATTCATGCAGCTGCCTTTACACAGAGCGGTAAATGAATACTACAATAGGGAGCTCTTCGGCGACATCTCCATCGAGGTTCACTCTCCAGGGTTTTTCGGTCGCCCAATAAGAAACAATGCTATTGCCGGTTTCGTAGCAGCACTTACGACTATTGCTTCGGTTGGGATTGACGCAGGCGACGCCAGAAGCTTAGAAGTGCAAAATTCTGCGAACGGTCGAGTATCAGCCTGTGATATGCAGTTGGAGGCTGATATTCGGTCTACCATGGAGATCGTTACAAACGCCCCTCTTTGGTGGGAAGAACTTTGTAGAATGCAGAAGGTCGCTACGGAGCATACTGGACTTAAAGCTAAGTCAAGAATTTTGAGCGATTCTGCTTCTGTGCAAGCCGATGAGGCTACCTCCACGAATTAGCGTAGCATGCTACTTTGGAGTCCGAAGGAATAGCAGGCGATGGCAAGATTGGTCGATTACGTCAAACAGCATGTTCTTGGGGCAATGCTGACAGCAATGATAGGCAGCGGTTCTATTGGAGCCGCCGCCGGCAGCGCTGTAACGTATTATTTTGCCGTTCAGGAAGCACGCGTTGCGCGGTTCGAAACAAGCATGCTCTCGGAGTACCAAGCGGTAGCGGCGGCCAAAAGAGAACTTTATTCTTCAATTGACAAAATGACGCTGGCGCTTGCGGATGGCACCCGCCCTGATGCGCAGCTGATATCCAATTTGAATCAGCAGCTTTTGGAACTGCATCAACGTGTCGACGTTTTTAGCATCGGCCTCAATGATAAAGACCGGGCGAAGATTACCAACGTCAAGATTGCACTCGCCGAAATGAAGGCGGAAATTGCTCGAGCAAAGACCAAAAAGATCTCCCCTACCTTGCAGGCAAAGTGGCCTTGTTTGAAGAAGCCTACAAATCGGTTACGCCAATCGTAGAGCGGAAAATCGGCTTACCGAATGATATGCTGAGCGGCTGAGTTCAAATTAGCTGCCACCGCGCCGCAGGGCCATATCAGTCACAAACTAGGTGCCAAGTGAAGTTGCGCAAAGTGCCAAACGAAGTTGCGCGCTACAGCGCTACATTTCGGCAGGCACGGCATATCCGCACATGTCACTGGAGGCATGCGAATTCATCGTTGAATATACTGGGAAAAACTGGCTGGGGTGGCTGGATTCGAACCAGCGCATGCCGGTACCAAAAACCGGTGCCTTACCGCTTGGCTACACCCCAAGGCCGTGGAGACGCTATATAGCGAGGTCATTTCAGAAGCGCAAGCCTTCCCTAACCCAATCTTTCCGGCAGCCACAGGAGTTTTCCCCAGGTCCGGCAAGCGGGTCCGACAAAGTAATCCGTCAGCTCATTTTTGCGCCGTGCTCCGGCCGGAGTTCAAACAGGTCGCGGAGCGAGCGCCGGACCTATCCTTCTGGTATTGCAGGCGGTTTTAAAAAAGTGAGGTGCGGACTGGCAAATCTCTTGCGGGATCAGATGAGCTTTGCTAAATGACCCTCCACGCAGCGAGGGCTTGCCCCGCTGTTCCCGATGGGTTTAGCTGAAGCCCTGCAAATGTCGGAGTGTAGCGCAGCCTGGTAGCGCACCTCGTTCGGGACGAGGGGGTCGGAGGTTCGAATCCTCTCACTCCGACCATTTTTCTTTTCTTGCATTGAATTGATTCCAGGGCGTTTTTCGCACCGGTGAGCTTAGTGCTGAGTTTTCGATGTTTTCAGGCCCATGATTGGATCATCGGTTCAGCTTCAAGGCAGCTGATTTGCTCTTCTTAAATCAAAGCCGGAGCCAATGAGTTCTGCGGAAGAACCAGAGAAATCATGGACAGGGGCTACTTTTGGTTGTTCAATTTGGCCTGCACCTTCGTAACGGTGTTCAACATCCAGAGAAACCCGGGAATGGCGCATGTATCGATTTGTTGAGGCAGTGTTTTTCCGAAACGCGAAGCGCATTGTCTTCCTGACACCGATCTTGTTTGTCGTGCCTTCTCCGGGAACCGCAAACGAAAAACCTCCCAGTCTTCCCCCTTTTACCAAGGCTGATGTCCCCCCCGCTCCTGACTATTCCAAGAAGGCGAGCTGGCTCGCAAAACCCAAGGATCCGGATCAGTTCGACATAGATATTTTGTGGCTATATCCCACGGTTCTGACGGGTGACAGCGCCTGGTTGATGAACATTTCCCGCAAAGACCTTGTCGCGAGCGCGGAATTGAGCATCAAAACCGAAGCCCGGGTTTTCTCCGGGCAGGCCAACCTCTATGCCCCCCTCTACCGACAGATGAATCTGGCCGGGTTCTACCTGCCCGAGCCCGAGAGGGACGCTATTGTCGAGTATGGTGTCCATGATGTCCGGCAAGCTTTTGAACACTACATGCAACACTACAACAAGGGCCGACCGTTTATTCTGGCCGCCCACAGCCAGGGATCCTACCTGCTGACCCAGTTGCTGGTGAAGTATTGGGGTGAAATCGGCATAGAGGACCAGTTGATAGCCGGTTACGTGGTGGGCTGGTCCATCACCGATGAAGATCTTCGCGACAATCCGAGTATCGAAATATGCGATGCTGCCCACCAGACCGGCTGCTTCGTCAGCTATAATTCGGTCGCGCCCGGCAAACAGAAAGACTCACCAGTCATTTTTCCCGGCGCCATCGTCGTCAATCCTCTCACCTGGACGCGGGAGGATACGCTGGCACCTGCTTCACGCAACCGAGGCTCTGTGTTCATTGAAAAGAACGGGACCTACCAGATCCTGCCTGGATTTGCCTCCGCCCGAATTGCCAATGGCGGCCTTGAAGTTGTCGCCGAAGATCCGGACAGGCTCAATTCCAAGTTTTTCCCGGAAGGGGTCTATCACAGCTACGACTATCCCCTATTTGCCGAAAACATTTCCATGAACGCAGCGCAGCGGATCCAAGCCTATCTTTTGTCTGGAAAGTAAGGCTGACAAGGCCCAAGCAGACGGTTGCTCCCTGGACTCTACAAAGACCGTGGTTTTCCGGTCAGTTTTTGCTAGAATTTCCGGTAAATCAGTTAGAATCAGCGGGGCCAGAGGCATATGAGCGGGTCAGTTGTCACCATTGCCTCGTTGAAAGGCGGCAGCGGCAAAACTACTCTGGCCACTTGTCTCGCCGTCCATTGGCATCTGAAGGGCCTGAACCCGCTTCTTGTCGATGCAGATCCCCAACGGTCCACCAGCCGCCTTGTGGAACGCGATCAGGCGCTTGGCGGGGTCAACGTACTTGAACAGGCCGACAAGGATGTCTGGAACACGATCAAGCAGCAACGTTCATCCCACAGTATCACGATCGTCGACACGCCCGGTTTCGACAGCGACATCACCATCGCGGCACTTGCAATCGCTGACATCGTTCTGATCCCGGTCAAAGCCTCACCTTTGGATGTGGATCGTATGATGGATACAGTTCGAACCCTGATGAGCGGGGTCAAGGGCTGGGCACCGACTTTCCGCTGCGTATTGACACAGACCGTTAAAGGCAGCGTCATTTCACGCCATGTCCGCAGTGAGCTTGAGGACGGCGGATTTCCCTTGCTGACAAGCGAAATGCACAATCGCGTCGCCTACGCAGAGGCAGGTCTTTTCGGCGCAACGCCCAGTCTGATCGCGCCGGAAGGTCCCGCAGCGCGGGATATTGCGCACATCGCGGATGAAGCTGACGCGCTCATATCGACAAAAAAGGCGCTCAGCGCATGAGCAAGAAACTGCCCAGAACCTCGCAAAGGACGCTCGACGATTTGCGCAAAGCTGCAAATTCCGCGCTCCATGCCGAGGAAACGGTCCAGCGGCGGATCACACCTGAAAGTTTCCTTGAACCGGAGGAAGCAGCGCCGGCCCAAGATCCGGAGCCGCGCAGCGGAAAACCGGAAAAGACAGGACCTGACCAGAAGGCTGTTCGTTCCCAAGACAGGGACGCCCGCGCCGTTGCTGTTCATGCTCGACAGGAAAGTCGCGGCAACCGCCCTGACAGAGAGAGTTTCCGGAGGTCGTCGGCCAACCTGATTGTTGAGCGGCACGCCAATTTCGCGGCCATCGCAAGTCTTGTGCCCATGCCATGGGTAGACCTTGCAGCAATTGCTTTGGTGGTCGATCGCATGCTGCGTAAACTGGCCCGCCTCTATGGCGCTCCCCTCGAGCGTTACAGGAGCAAACGGCTCGCCACCGCAATGTTAACCGGAATGGCTGCGCCAGGAATCGCCAGCCTCACGACAGTCGGATTGTTGCGTATGGCACCAGGACCCAATATTTTGGGAATGGCAATCACGTCAGTTTCAGCAACGATTTTGATCCGGATCGTAGGGGAAGTTTACATCTCGCACTTGTCGTCACCGGACGCACAGGTTGGAGCTGTAGAACCCGACCCGGTTCCTTGTTGAAACCGATCAACCAGGGAATTCACCCTGGGTTTTTCCGATGTTTACTTGAGCAACCCACATATAAAGGTCGATTTGCTGCGGTAACCCTTTCCATTTATCATCATAAAGAGTACCGTTTCATCCGAGCGATATGCCGTTCAGAAATACAGGCCACCTTCATTCCAGCCGGACGATGGGGAAACTCTTCGGCCAAAGCTGATTTCAGGAGATTTCTATGGCGAGCAAGAGTACCGCAAGCGAATCGGAAGAACCCGAAGTCGCGGAGACTGACGTTGAAGACCTTCAGGAAGATCAGGAGTTTGATGTCACCCGGGATTTGACGGCTGACAATCTCATAAAGGACTACGTGATCGCCTCTGTCGCGGCGAGTATTGTTCCAGTCGCCTTCTTTGACATCGCTGCTGTTGTCGCCATTCAGCTTCGCATGATCCAGAAGCTCTCCCGTCTCTATGAAAAGCCGTTTTCTGAAAAGCTGGGCCGCAAGGTGGTTTACGCTTTGGCCGGTGGTGTACTCGGGTATGGGGCCGGATACGTTGTTGCGGCAAGCGCGACCAAAATTATCCCCGGCATTGGCTGGATGGTTGGCATGGTTTCCCTGCCTGTCGTTGCCGGCGGCGCGACATATGCAGTTGGCCGGTCCATCGTCAAGCATTATGAAGAGGGCGGCACCCTCATGGACTTCGACGCCAGCAAGATGCGGGATTTCTACAAGGAGCAGTTCGAAAGAGGCAAGGATCTGGCCCGTAGGGCGAAAGACAAAGTCAAGCCGGAATCTGAAGCTTCCGAGGAAGCAGCGTCCTGACCACGAACTGACGACTTACAAGTTTGCGACAAGCCGCCTTGATAATTCAGGGCGGCTTGTTTGTTTGGCGTGTTCAACCGGTCAAAGCCTGAAGATCAGATAATACGGCGGCCCTTTCGCTTCCGGACAGCCAAGGGACTCTTTGCACGCTCTGCGGCAAGCAGCACGAGAATGCCGACGACCGGACTGAAGACGAATGCGATCAGGAAGTTTCCCACAAAACCAAAACGCGTATCACGGCCCAATATCCCGATTATCCAAGCAGCAACCACCCAAATCAGAAAAATCCATGGATTGATGAATATGGTCATTGGCGTTTCGTCTCCTTGGCGGATGAAGCCGGTTTTCCATCGTCCTCGCCGGACTGAGTGTCTGTTGCGTCACCGGTTCCGGTATCTGAATTCCGAATGTTAAGCGGCACCTGGAACTTTGCCACCGTGTGGAACTCTTCGCCATTGTGCCGAACGACAAATACCTGAGTATCGGTGATGGCGCCCTTGCGATCAAATACCAATGGTCCGGTCACGCCCACAAACTGCTCTTTGTAGCGTGCGACCTTCAGTGTATCCGAGATCTTCTGTGCATCCAACGTATCGGCGCGTTTGACCGCGTTCCGAAGGAGAGTGACGGCGTCATAACCCAGCGCAGCGTTCAAATCCGGCAGGTGCCCATATCGCGTCTGATATTCCTCGATGAATGTCTGCCCCGTCTTCGAAAGACTGTCCCGGTCGTAAAGGGACACGCCAATGGTGTCCTTCATGTCTTCCTTGCCAACTTTACGCTCAATTGTTGCGGAAAAGATGTACTCCATTCCCAGAATCGGCAAATCCAGCCCAAGGAAGCGCGCCCGCTTGATGAAGTTTGCAGTTTCGTCGACAGATGATGAAACGATGAAAATTGCATCGAAATCAGTGCGTTTGAAAAGTTCATTGTCGAGGACGAACATCAGAAGTTCGTCGGTCGACCGCTGTGTTCCCGACAAAAACCCCCGGTAGACAATATTGGCTCCAGCGTTTGTCATTGCCTCGGTGAAGAAGTTTGCACATTCTTTGCCATAGTCGCTCTTGTCAGAAAAAACGAGGATTCGCTCCAGGCCATTGGACAGGGCGTAACTGGCAATCACATCGGCGTTGGTTGCATTGTTCGGCTGAAGTGCAAAGACCGTTTCAAAGCCATGATTGGTCAGCGATGTCGCGGTCGCGTGGGTCGCCAGATAAAGAATTTCATTGCGTGAGTAGATCGAGCTTGCGGTTATAGCTGTATCTGACCATTCGTGGCCGATGACACCAATCAGGTCTTTTTTCCGGGCAATCCTATCGGACAGGCTCATTGTTGTCTGAACGACTGTTTCCAACGCGGTCTTGGTTGTAACGCCTCTTTCCATGGCAAGCTGCAGTACCAATTCTTCTCCCAGAACCTGCTCCTTGCTCGCATTGATTTTATCGACCCCCATCCGTGCGCCATTGATGAAGCTCTGTTCCTCGCGGTCTTCGGCATAAACGGCAACGACGCGGTACCCTTTGAAGTCGTCCTGCCAAAGACCGGCAATTCCGGGGAACCACTCCTTTAGAATGCGGGGCTGCGGGGTCATCATGCCGATGCCTGCAACGAGTACGGTGATAAACGCAACAACACCGGTGACAATCAGAAAGCCTTTGAACCAAGGCCGCCCCGCCGGTTCATTTGTATCCGTTTCGTCGCCGCGCTCCACCATCGGATCTATCGGTCACTGCCCAGAATCAGCGGTAAACCATCCTTGCCGGAACCGATGACAACTGTCTTGGAATTCGGAGACGAGGCCAGATCCTTGGTTGCCTGAACCCCTTGCCAGCGCAGCAGATCCTCCGTCAGGCTTTGTTTGACAATGTTCTGGTATTTCTTGATGCCTTCTGCCTCGATAACCTTGCGTTCCGCTTCCTTCTGCTCGATCTGAAGGCGATAGGTGTAAGCCTTTTCCTGTTCAGACAGGGTCAGTTTGTTTTCGATGGCCAACCGCACAGCCGCCGGCAGTTCGACGTTCCGAACGAGAACATCATCGACGATAACATAACGGTCTTCGACACTCGTCAGACTTCGAATTACGACTGTTTCAAGAAATCCGCGTTTGGATGTGTAGACCTGTTCAGGCGTGTACTGGCCGACTGATCGGCGCAGGACGGCTTCGGTTTCCGGGAATACGATTTTTTCCAGATAGTCCGGGCCAACCGTTACGTGCAACAAAGGCAAAAGACGTACATCAGGCTGATAGCGCACTGCGATTTGCAGATCGACCGGAAGACCGTCTCTGGTCAACATCGTGTAATTGCGCTCTTTGGTCTGCAGCCGGACATTGTAGATGTTCATCTTGTTCCACGGCCAGATGATATGAAGCCCCTCACCGTAGATCCGCGACAATTCCGTTCCGGAAAGCCAGCGATACAGAACGCCAGCCTCACCGGACTGCACCGTGATGACAATCCTGTTCCATAAAACCCCGAGACCAATGCCGCAAGCCAGCAACATAATCAGAAGGTAAAGCTGAAGACGCCGCCGACGGTCACTTCTTAGCTCTTCTTCGTAGTCATCATATTCATCTTCGTAAGCCATACGGCTTGCTCACCCCACGCGAGACTGCGAGAAACTGGACTATACGAACAAGCTGCCCGGCTTTCCAGTGAAGAAGCATCTTGTCCAGCGGCGATTGTAAAGCCTTACGTCCGTTTCGATTTTCTCTCCTCTGTCGAGCCTGTACGCAGATAAAACAAGGCAATCGGAACTGGGCGGTCCATCAGGGCTTCTGCCGCGTGCCAAGCCGGCTTGAAAGCCATTCCTTCAACTCAGGTCTGTGGATGACCGAGAAGTGGTTGGCATCAACGCGATGCAACTGAACCTTTGCGCTCGTCAGTGCAGACCAGCCGTCCAGGTAATCGCCGTCGGCTCCCTCTGTCGCCCGAACCAGATGGATCGATACATCCGTCCGCTCGGGGACGTATTCGAGAGCTGCCTTGTAGTTCGCCGAATAGACGGCAAACAACCGGTGCAGATCCTCCGCCGTGCCCCCCGGGAACATCAATTCAAACTGAGGGAACCCGAGTGCCTGTTCGACAACATCCTGATCCGGCTCAATCTCCACATCCGCTGCGAACAAGTCTCTCAGAAACGCTCTTTCACACGCTATTTCAAAACCGGCTTCCTCAAGCCCTTCAGTCTGTTCGAAAGCCCGCAAATCATCGGGCGCATAACTGTCGACCAGCCCCAGAAAGCTGACTTCCTGCCCGTTTTCGGAAAGCTGCCGCGCCATTTCGAAAGCGACGATACCGCCAAACGACCAGCCGCACAGGCGGTATGGCCCATCAGGTTGCACCTTGCGAATTTCCTCGCAACAACCTGATGCCAGTGCCTCTACGCTTTGCGGCTTGCAATCCTCGCCGGGCCTCAGTCCATTGGCACGCAGTCCATAAAGGGGCGTATCCATGGTCCAGGCATCCACAAGTGGCTGATAAAAGCCCAAGGTTCCGGCCGCTGCATGCAATAGGAAAAGCGGTTTTTCTTGCTTTGCATTGTCGCTCGGGGCGGCATTTTTCAGTTTTACAAGCAAAGTCCCTTGTCCTGAGGGCACCACAATCGGACCCGGGTTTTCAATCGCTCCTTCTTCATTCTTGTCCTGAAGCAACCTGGCCTGGCCCGATATCGTATTGGCCCTTGCCAGATCGGTAACCGACAGCTCCGTTCCAAAAACCTCTTGAATACGGCTCAAGAGCCGAATGGTCAGCAGACTGTTACCGCCTGCCTCTCCGAAATCGTCATCAGCACCAAGCTGGCTCGTGGCAAGGTCTTTGCCGAGCACCTCATTCCAGATTTCAACCAGCCGGCTTTCATGCCAACCGTGCGTGCGCCCCCCTGGTTCGCCCATGTTCCGGCGGCGTGTCTTCTTCAATTCTGCCAATGATGTGCGATCAATCTTGCCGCTCACTGTCTTGGGCAATCCCTCAACAATGACCCACTCGACCGGCACCATGTAGGCCGGGAGCATTTCTGTAACATTCTTTTTCAACTCAGCTGATTGAACCCGATCATCAACCGAACCGACATAAGCTGTCAGAACCCGGTCGCCCGCCGAATTGCTTTCCAGGACAACCGCCACTTCGGCAATTCCGTTTGCCGAAATTGCAGCTTCCACTTCTCCAAGCTCGATCCGGTGCCCCCGCACCTTCACCTGATCATCAACACGGCCGTGAAACTCGACAAGTCCTCCACTGTGGGGTCGGAAAGATGCGAGGTCCCCGGTGCTGTACAACCTGATCGTTCTCTTGTTGAGGCTGTACATGCAAAACTTTTCGGCGGTCAGGTCCGGTTGGTTGTGATATCCGTCCGCCAGCCGGTCTCCGCCAATGTGCAATTCTCCAATGATGCCGTCGGGCACCGGATTGCCGTCTTGGTCAAGGATATAGATTTCTGTGCCAGGCAGAGGCCGTCCGATCGGAACGCTTCCCTCAAAACCATCGGCCTTCACGTTATAGACAAGCGCAGTGATCGTCGCCTCGGTTGGCCCATAGGCGTTGATCAGACGCCGGTCGGGCAGATCGCAGGCCTTCCAACGGCTCAGCAGATCAGGTGTAAATGCTTCGCCGCCAACGACAAGCAGCCTCAATGGCAGTGCCGTCAGGTCCTCATCGTTCATTGTCCAGGATCTCAGGAGTTCACTGAGATAAACAGGAGGCAGGTCCGCCACCGTTACGCCTGCCTTTTTCAGAAATGTCAAAAATGCCCCGGGTGACTGAAGATCCTTGGGGTGCAGTTCCAGACGCCCGCCCACGGTCAGGATCGGCAGTATTTGCTCCAGTGCAGTGTCGACGGAGGTGGAAGCGAACTGCAGCACCACATCTCGTGGAGACAAGCCGTATTCTTCGCCAATGATCTGGCAGTGCGCGGACAATGCCTTGTGTGAAACAATTACACCCTTTGGCCGGCCCGTGGAACCTGAGGTGTAGATGATATAGGCGGGATCGTCCGGCTTGACGTTTCGGACAGACAACCGGGTGAAACGGCTTTTTAGGCTGCTCCGTCGATTCTCAAGATCCAGAACGTGCCTGGGCGGGTTTGGAAGATCTCTCAGCTTCTTGACCCAGTCGCCTTTAGAAACCACTGCCAAGGCACCCGCGTCCTTCAAAATGAAGGCAACGCGTTCCTTAGGCAGGTCCGGGTCGATCGGCACCCAAACAGCACCGACGCTCATGGCAGCCATCAACGTTGCAATTCCGTCGCTCTCGCGTCCCAGCAGGACAGCGATGCGGTCGCCGCGTTTGAGCGAGAAACTTTCAAGCGATCTTGCAATCTCGTGGCTTCTGGCAACCAACTTCTTGTAGGACAGGTTAGTGCCATTCCCTGAAATCGCGACGGCGCCAGGTGTCCTTTTGGCCTGGTTCAGGATCAATTCATGGATGGGTGTTTCGGCAACTGCCGCCCTGCCCGACCGGTTCCAGTGATGCAGCGCCCTGTCTTCTTCGGCAGCGGTCAGAACCGACATTTTCGAAAGGGAAAGCCCGCTGCCCCCCGCCATAAATTCCAACATCTCCTGATAGTGCTGCAGCATCAGCGCCACTGTGTCGGACCGGAAAAGGTTGCTATCAAAGTTGGCAACCAGGCGAACATTGCCGCCAGTCTTTTGAACTTCTATTCCGAACACCGAACCACCCGTCTGCCGTATCTCAGGCATCAGCTCAACTTCGCCGCGGGCAAATACAGGGTGTTCGCGCAAACGATCGCCGAACCCCTGGTAGGCGAAGGTCACCTCATAGGGTGCTTCACCGGTCTCGGTACCGCCAGTCTCACGGGCGACTTCAGCAAATGGGTACTCGCTCTTGGCAAGTCCGGCTGCGAGTTCCCTGTCGACAAAGTCCGCGAATTCAGCGTCCGTTTGACCAGGATCGATAGCCAACCGCAGGGCGACGATGTTGGCACAGTAACCGACTGTTTCCGCAAATCGCCGCATTGGGCGGCGAAGCGCCGGGATACCGATCACAAGGTCCTGTTGGCCGGTATATTTGTAAAGAATTGACGCGAATGCGGACAGATAGACAGAACTCGCGCTAACACGCCGCTCTCTGGCGCGTTGGTCCAGTCTGCCGGCGAGATCGTCAGACAATCTCACCACCAGGCTCTCGCTGGCACCGGTTTCTTGATGTCTGACTTTGTCGGCAATGGGCCATTGCAACCGTGGTAGCGGCCCCTTGAGCATGTCCAGCCAATATGATTTCTGTTCCTGGCCTTTTTGTGAGCGAATGAAACCGGCCTCCCACTCGGCAAAGTCGGCATAATCGGCTGACAAATCGCTTTTTGCCTCAGGCGCTGATTCACCGTAAGCGAAATGGGCATAGGCACTCCAAAAGTCCCGCGCCAAAATCTCAGATGTGAGCCCATCGGTTATGATGTGGTGCGCCGTGATCAGAAAAATACTTTCTTGACGGTCCAGCTTTCCGCCTGCCGCATGCTCAACGCGGAAAACACCTTTGTCGAGGTCAAACGGAATGGCAGCTTGCTGTTTCAGACAAGCCTCTGTTTCGATCTCTTTCGAAAGCGTGATCGGCTGGACCTCGATGCTGCCTGACATTGCGGTCAGGGCTGCTGTCTCGCCGTCAAGAACAACCCTGGTTGCCAGGATTGGATAGCGCAAGACCAGCCAATCGACCGCCTGCTGCAGGGCCCGCCTGTCCGCCGAGGTGCATTTGAAGGCCATTGGAACGTTGTAGTCTGAGCTTCCGGGATATAGTGACTGGTAAACCCAGAGCCCCTTTTGCGCCTCGCCCAGAGGTACATAATACGGTCCTGCCCTGCCTGACAGGTGATCGATCGAGGGTGTGTGTGCTTCACTAGGTGGAAATGTCTCGACAATTGCGGCCAACTGAGACGGTGTCTGCTCCCAGTCCAAATCATCATTTTGAAGAACCACACCAAGTTCTTTCTCCAGCTCGTAACCAAGCCGCATGCGGGCCATTGAATCCACGCCAAGAGCTGCAAAACTCGTATCACTTTCAATATCGGCGGCAGCCACCCCCAGCTCGCGTGCCAGAGTGCTGCAGATGACCTGTAAAGCTCCCGGCCGTTTGCCTGCAGTTGTTTTTTGCGCTGTCCTGGAAGGAGGGGATGCGTTGATTGTCCCTGTTTCGGGTTCCTGCGCCTCGGACTTCAGCCAGTGGCGTTCACGAGCGAACGGATAACCTGGCAGGACCAGCATGGGTCCGGATCTTGAAACAGCGACAGCGTCGTCGGAGACGGGTTCTCCATGTAGCTGTGACGGCAACGGGCTTTCGAGTTTTTCGATAAGTTCCTCGATGTTTGACGCTGAATAAGTGATGCCAGCGTCAAGGGCTTCCCGGCCAAAAGACAGTGTTCGTGAAAGAGCGTCTAGCGAGAGACTATTTGCAGAACGAAGGTAGCCGGCGAGTTCTTTCCGAACCTCCTCCAGTTGGCCTCTGGTTCGGGCAAAAACCGGGAAAGGACGGCGGATGCGGGGCTCTGGAACCGGATGATGCTGAACAGTGGCCGGAGCCTCTTCCAGTATTACATGAACGTTCGAACCGCCGGCACCAAAGGAGCTGATTGCAGCTCTGAGAGGCGTTTCCCGGGTGGTTTCCCAGACTTGTCCCTTTAACTGCGGCTTGAACGGCAATCCGTCAAAAACGCCCTCAACTCCTCCTTTGACGAATGACGGAAACAACTCGCGGTGCTGAAACTGCAGCAGCACCTTTGTCAACTGGGCCAAACCCGAAGCGGCTTCTGCATGGCCCATGTTGGTCTTCACAGACCCGAGGGCAACGGCATTTTCGTGCCCCGGACGTCCGGCGAAAACATTGGATAGAGCCCTCAGCTCAATCCTGTCGCCCATGTTGGACCCGGTTGCCGCAACTTCGATGTAGTCAATCGTATCCGGATCAATACCGGCGCTCTCGTATGCCCCCTGAAGCAGTTTGACTTGTGCGTCGGCATTTGGGACGGCGTATCCGGCGGAATGGCCGGAATGATTTGCAAAACCTCCCTTGATCACACCCAGCACCTGGTCCTGGTCTGCCAAGGCACGATCCAGCGGTTTCAGCAGCACGGCTCCCACACCTTCGGCAGGTAGATATCCATCTCCTGCACCAAGGGACCGCTTCTGCGGATCAGAGCTAACCAGTCCGGCACGGCTCAAGGCCTCGAATTTCAAAGGGTGAATGGTGAGATTGACACCACCGGCAAGCGCCAACTGGCATTCGCCGGCGTTGAGGCTTTGGCAGGCCTGATGGACGGCCTGAAGACCTGACGAGCACATGCTGTCCAGCGCGATACTCGGCCCCTGGAGGTCAAAAAAGAAAGAGACCCTATTTGCGATCGCCGAATACGAGTTCAAAGCCAGCAAGGCCTTGGCATCTTCCTCGACGGCCAGGCCCGGATACTGGTTGTACATGGCTCCGACAAAAACGCCGACGCGCTTGTCATAGTGTTCGGCCAGATACGGCCGGGTATGGCCAGCGCGCTCAAAAAGATGCCAGGCTGTTTCCAGAAACAGCCGTTCCTGCGGATCCGCAAGATCCGCCGCGCGGGGTGAATAACCGAAGAAATCGGCATCGAAACAGTCGACACCTTCCAGGAAGGCTCCCCATTTGCAATAGCTGGTGCCCGGTTCTCCTTTGGACGAAGAGTATCGTTTCAAAAGATGTGCGCGGTCCTCCGGGATCTCTGTCACACAATCACGGCCTTCGCGCAAAAGGTCTGCGAAACCCTCAATCGTCTCCGCACCCGGAAAACGCCCGGCGACCGCGATGATCGCGATCTCCCGATCCCTGGGTGAACCATCCCGTTCAGAAGCGCTTTCTCTCAACGGCGGTGCCAACAGCTCAGCGCTGTCCGACGTTCCGTCAAATGCGGTTCCCCCTCGCCCGAGAAGTTCGTCTGCCAGACGGCCGATGGTTTGAAACTCAAACAGAATGGTCTGCGACAGCGGGCCAAAATCGCGCTCCATGGCCTCAACGATCTCCAGCGCGGACACGGAGTCTACACCGAACCGGTCGATTGTGCTCTCCTCGTCCAACCGATCTTCCGGGATACCGAGACACTTGGAAAAAGCTGTCTTGATCGCAGCAACAATTGCCATGCGTCGGGAAGCTCCCGCTTCGTTTGCGGAAGTTCCGGTCATTGTTACTTTTGAGATGGTGCTTTCCGGTTTCTCGGAGGATGACCCGTCTCCGGGTCTCATCATCTCGCGCAACCGGGCATGATCGCCTTCAAGAACCAGAACCTGTTCCCGTTCAACAGAGGCCACGATCACATCGAGCGCCGCTATTGCCGGTCCCGTTTCCAATGGCCGGACTCCGGCGCTGCGATCCATGAGCCGGATTGTATTGGCGTCCATCTGCATACCGCCATCGCGCCAGTAAGGCCAATCTATGGAAACTGACCAACCCCGGCGCAAGCCCGCCTCCGCTTGTACATTGCGCCAGGCTGCAAAGCGATCAAGGAAGGCGTTGGCCGTGCCATAATCGGTCTGGCCGGGATTTCCAAGAGCACCGGTCGCGGAGGCCAGCAACACAAAAAACTCGATTGGCATGGAACCGATAGCTTCGTCGAGCACTGTTGCTCCGGCAACTTTTGGAGCAAGAACGCTTTTGAATGTGGTCTCTGTCTTCCGACTCAGCAAGCCGTCCTTCGTAACCCCCGCTCCGTGGAAGACACCGGTCAGATCACCATCGGATTTCCGAATTTCGTCCAGCAGAGCCGAAACCGCTGCCTTGTCAGTGATATCGACCGGACGGTAACGGACCGTCGCTCCCGTCATTTCCAGATCGCGCACCTGCTGTTCGATCACCTGGTCAGGGGCGGAGCGCCCCGTCAGCCACAGGATCGGTTCTTTGGTCCCATCTGCAATTGCGCGGGCAATGTGAAGACCCACACCACCTGCGCCTCCGGTCAGCAGATACACGCCCCGGTCTTTCCATGGTCTGGTCTCATCAGTCCTATCAGGCTGAATTTCATTCCAGGAGCGGACGAAACGCAAACCAGACAAATACCGAATTTCACACTGTGTTCCGGCGGTATGCGCATCAGCTTCCAAGCAGTCCGCAAAATTGCCCGCACACGTATCTGTGCCGACAAGTTGACAGGACCATTCCTTGTTTTCCAGAGCGGCGGAGCGCAGTAAACCGGACAAGCCTTCCAACAAACTGCCATGCCTGTCCGTCGGCACCACGACTTGAAGCGTGGCCTTTAGCGGCCCTCCCGACAGTGTCTTTAAAAACGTGAATAGCTGCAGCGCGCAGGATTCAAATACCGCATGCGGCTCAGTCTCCTCGGTTGCGAGGCTAAGAACCGTGACACCACGCCGCTCCAGCTCATCAGCCAACAACGGGTGGGAAGTTCTCACCCCGCACAGCACACAGTAGCGGTTTTGAACGGAGGCATTCCTTCCGGCTGGACGCGGGGTCTCTGCCCAAACCGGTTCAAATAACAACGGCAGCATTTCCCGGTGTTTCGATGGTCCGGACGGGGTCAAGGTTTGAGGCGCCGTATCGGGCAGCCAGCAATAGTCTTCCGCAAACGGGTAGGTCGGAAGACTGATTGGCAACGGGTCCCGGTCCACCCTCAACGCAGCCCAATCGACATCACCAAAACGCACCCACCGGTCAGCTGTCTCGGAATACCGATTTGGGGGAACACCCTCGCGCGTTTGGCGCTTTGCGCCGTTATGAAAAATTCCCTCAATCGCAGGAGCGTCCGCCAGATAGCAATCCAGCTTGTTCACCAGATCAGCCCTATCATCGGCGACAATCGCCAAACGCTGCTCAAAAGTTTCCCGCCCCTCCTGCAGCGTATAGGCCACAGACGGCATGTCTTTGTCTTCGAGCTGTTTCAGGTGGTTTCGAAATCTGGAGAGAAGGACAGACAGACGTTCCGCGTCCCGGGCCGAAAACGGATAGACCGCAGAACCAATTGGCGAAACGGGCTGCGTTTCCTTCTCATACTCCGCTACCACGAAATGGGCGTTCGAACCTCCGGCCCCAAAGGAGGAAAGACTGGCGATCCTGGCTTGGGCAGTTCCTTCATTCCAGTCTGTTTCCCAGGCTGCAAGCTTTTGCTGGACTTGAAAGGGCGAGGCATCAAAATCGATATGAGGATTGAGACGGTCCGAGTGCAACGACGGCACGATCTGCTTGTGTTCAAACTGCAGCAGCACTTTGGTTAGACCCGCAATTCCCGCCGCGCTTTCCGCATGTCCGATATTGGATTTCACGGAACCGATAGCACATCGGCGGGAGCGGTCCGAAACCCCGCCAAAAACGCGGGTCAGAGCTTCTATTTCTATCGGATCGCCGAGACTGGTGCCAGTGCCGTGGGCCTCGACGAAGCTGACTTCTTGCGCGGTTATGCCGGCATTCGACAGCGCCTTTTGAATGACGGCCGACTGAGCGGACAGATTGGGCACGGTATAGCCGTTGGTCTTGCCGCCATGGTTGAGCGCTGACCCTAAGATAACACCGTAGATCCGATCACCATCGGCTTCCGCCCGGCTCAGCGGTTTGAGCAAGACAGCTCCAACGCCTTCTGCGGGGACATAGCCGTCACCGCCCTCACCGAAGCTTTCGCATCGACCTTCGCTGGACAGAAAACGTCCCTGTGCCAGTGCGAGGTACTTGTTGGGATGGGTTGTCAGATTGACCCCGCCCGCAAGAGCCACGGAGCATCCGCCACCCCGCAAGCTTTCGCAGGCCAGGTGGATAGCCGTCAGGGACGACGAGCACATGGTGTCGAGCGCAAGGCTTGGCCCGTTGAAATTCAGAAAATAGGAGACACGGTTTGCGATGGAAGCCGGGTTGCCTGACAGTGCAACCGGATGCCCGGCAGCAGCCATGTCGCGGCCATAGAGCTGATACTCCTCCCACATGACCCCGACAAAAACGCCGGCATCGGCGCCTGTCAGACCGTTTGCATGGCCGTTTGCATGGCCGGTGAGAGACGCCCGCGTATAGCCCGCATCCTCAAGTGTTTCCCAGGCACATTGAAGAAACAGCCGCTCCTGGGGATCCATAAATTGCGCTTCGCGCGGAGCGATGTTGAAAAACATCGGATCGAAACGATCATGTCCCTCGATGAAACCGCCCCACCTGCTTGTGGTTTTCCCTGGTTTTCGCTCGGGGTCATAGTGGTCGGAGTGATCCCACCGGTTTTCGGGAATCTCGGTGATACAATCACGCCCCGCCGCAAGGTTTTGCCAGAATTCCTGTAGTGTTCGGGCACCCGGATACCGACCGGAGAGCCCAATTATCGCGATCGCGTCGTTGGAGCGCTCACCCGTGGGCGCCACGTTCTGGAGCGCAGGTGTCGAAGCGACGAAATCCCGCTGGTTCCCTTCTCCGCCAAACATCTCCGCAAGCCGTTGCCCGTGATGTTCACGAAAGTATCCGATCAACTCTTCCAGAGACTGGTGCTCAAAGAACAATGTTTTGGGCAGTTTCCCGAAATCGCGCTCCAGAAGGTCCGTCAGGCGCATAATCAGCACCGAGTCGATACCGTAATCCTCAAGAGGTGCTGACAATGAGATCAGCGAGATTTCAACTTCTGTTTCCCGTGCGATCAATTCGGCAAAATACTGCCCGGCAGCAATCCCTGCCGGTGCGCCAGACCCGGTCGCTTGAGCAACAGCAGATGGCCGTTCCGTGACTGGAGCCTTCAGCTCCTTCAGCGAAAAACCCTCAAGTCGGACACAGATTTTGCCCGTCTCGCCGAGCAGATCAATGTTCAGTTTTCGAATGCCGCTTGCTGCCGGCAAAACTGACAGATGCGCCCACATGTCCGGAACCGTCGGGCCGTAAACCGTCAATCTATCGATCGCGAAGGGCAGAGCGAGCCCCGCGTCACCATCACTGGCAAAGGCAACAAGAACAGCCTGAAAAGCGGCATCGAGGATGCTGGGGTGCAGCAGGAAATCACCTTCCTGATCCGCGATCACACGCGGCACACGCAACCGGACAAGGACGCCGTTGCCTCCCGTACTCAACTCCGTAATCGCGCGGAGCGAGGGGCCATAATCGATACCAAGAGCCGAGTAACAGGCATAAAGCCAATCCGGGTCATGCGCTGTCCGGCAAATCTCGTGAAGACTGTTCAGGTCAACTGTTGAGGGCTGGATGGCAGCCGGCAGAGCGGAGACCTTACCCGTGACATATGGGACCGGCTCTCCGGTTTCCGGCACAAGCTTGAATGGCACTGACGCGGTTTCCTGATCTCCAAACAGGACCTTGAGCGCTTTCAGACCCGCGTTGAGTTCAACCGGCCGACGCCACGTCACGTCCGTCAGAGCGAACGGTATTTGGGCAATACCCGGTGATGCCAGCGCGGCCTGACAGGCAATCTCGAGACTCATCGCTCCAGGCAAGATGCGGTTGCCTCGCACGACATGATCCTTGAGGTAAAACGCATCTGCCTCGACAATATTGGCGGCAGATGCAGCAGCATTCCCGGTCTGTCCATCACCGTCCGCGCTGTCCGTCTCGATCCGGAATATGTCCCGGGCGAAGGAATAAGTCGGCAATCTCAACCGTCGGTGTGAACCGGGATTGACGATCTTCCAGTTTATTTCTCCACCATCTATCCAGTGCCGGGCAATTTCGTCCGGGTGGGCACCAGGCCTAAGCAAAACGCCTTGAGGCGGGCTCCAGTTATCAGGACCGGCGAACACTGTTTCCGCTGCCTCACCCCGCAGATACCGCAACAGGTCCGTCTGGAGATCATCCAAATGCCTGCAGACAATTGCCAGACGCACTGCCATATCAGCCCGGCCGACCTGCAAGGTATAGGCGAGATCCGCAAGGCAATCATCAGGGACTTGCCCGGTATCGAGGTGCCTCAACAGAGCTTGCGCACTTTCGTTCAACCGGGTTTTATCTCTTGCCGACAGCACAATGATTTGCGACGGGACATTTTCTGGATGAAGAGGCTGCCGATTTTCCTCAGGACGGTACTCCTCCAGAATCGCATGGGCATTGACGCCGCCAAAGCCAAAACTGCTGACGCCTGCACGCAGCGGCTGTTCGATACCGCGCTCGTCGGGAAGTGGTGTCCATTCTTCCAGTGCTCGAACGACACGGAACGGAGCGCCATCGAGATCGATGTAGGGATTGATTTCCTTGCAGTTCAGGCTTGGAGCCAGCGTCCTGTGCTCCATCTGCTTGAGCACCTTGATCACGCCGGCAACCCCGGCCGCAAGCTCAAGATGGCCGATATTCGTCTTGACCGACCCCAACCCACAGAGGCCGGTATTCCGCATTTCCGTTTGTCCCGATGGTGACCGGAATGCGGATTTCAGAGCGTTGACTTCTACCGGGTCACCAAGCGCGGTTCCGGTTCCATGTGCTTCGACATAGCCAACAGTTCGCGGATCCACCCCAGCGTTTTCATAGGCGGCCATCAGAAGGTCGGCCTGAGCACTCGTGTTCGGCGCTGTCAGAGAATTGGCATGGCCGCCATGATTGATCGCTGTTCCCCGGATAATGGCCAAGATCGGATCACGATCGCGTTCAGCATCCGACAAGCGGCGGACAAACAGCATGCCGACGCCTTCGCCGCGGACATAGCCATCTGCGTCCGCAGAAAAAGTCTTGCAACGGCCGTTCTCGGACAACATACCAGCCCGGGCAAAGTTGATATGAGCTTCCGGTGTGAGGATGGTATTCACCCCGCCGACAAGCGCCATATCACAATCACCAACCTTGATAGCCTGAACCGCGCGGTGCAGTGCGACGAGCGAACTGGAACACGCTGTCTCGACAGGTTCACTCGGCCCGTGCAAATCCAGAAAATAGCTGATCCGGTTTGGACCGACGGACGGCACAGAGCCGGTCGCGACGTATCCCTCGCCTCCCGCGTCGCTACCGATCTGACCACGGTAGCCACTGGACGAAGTGCCGACAAAAACCCCGACTTTCTTCCCGGCTAGGCCGCGCGGCGAATGGCCTGCATCCTCAATCGCCTTCCAGGCATGCGTCATCATCAGACGCTGCTGTGGATCCATCAATTTGGCTTCGCGCGGCGAAATACCGAAAAAGAGCGGATCGAATTCGTAAACACCATCGATGAAACCGCCCCAATGAATATTGGTTTTTCCCGGCTCTTCTCTCGGATTCCCATCGACTGCCTGCCACGACCAGCGATCGGCTGGAATTCTCGATATGCAGTCGCGTCCGGCAACAAGATTGGACCAGAATGCATCACCATCCTCAGCCATCGGGAAGCAACAGCTTTGGCCAACGACCACGATCGGGTCATCACCGGCCTGAAGGGATGAAACTTGCGCCGCCTTGGATGCGTCGTCACCGGACTTCTTTGCCTTGCCGGGTACTGATGCAACGGCCCCTTCTTGCTGACCTGGCCGCGACATACCAAGCTGCTCATCGGTGAGGCCGTCACAGATATGATCGGCCAATCTGGCAAGGGTTGCGAATTCGAAGAAGTCCGCCGGAGTGAGTTCAAGGCCGAGATCAGCGTTAATTTGCGTTGCAAAACCAGTCATGCTGACGGAATCGAAACCAAAGTCGCCAAGCTCCGTATCGACATCCAGCGATGACGGTTCCACCTCCAACGTTCTTGCGGCAATGTTTGTAACGATTTCCAGCGTCTGCTTCTGACGGCCGGCCTCTTGTGCGGGTTCGCCGAACGCGGTGTCAGCACCTTCTCTGGTACCAGCGGAAGCCGGACTACGCGTCACAAAACCTTCGAAAATGACTTTGATATTGCCCAGATCATCGCAGAGGCTGATATCGAAAGAAGCATCTCGTTTCCGAACAACGGCCCACATCTCCGGGTGTGTCGTACCGTAGACTTTCGTGCTCCGGACGGAATAGGGCAGCGCAAGCTCATTGCTGCCTGAAGCATCTGCTTGCAGCGCAAGAACGGTCTGCAGAGCCCCGTCAAGCATGGAAGGATGCAAGGCAAAGCCGGTATCCGCTTCCCTGGGCAGTTCCAGGCGCGCGACTGCCGTGTCTTCACCGCGCCAAATCCGGTTGAGCCCGCGGTGTGCGGGACCATAGTTCAGACCAAGGTCTTCAAACTGCCGGTATAGTTCAGCAACATCAACCGGCTCCGCCGCGATGCTTCGTGCTGCAGGCAGGTCCAGAGCCGGACTGGAAACGGACAGCAGCTTGCGAAGAACTCCTTCAGCATGCCGCTGCACCCCGTCGGCGGATTTCGCCGATATGACATAACGCGCGTTCTCAACCGCGCCATCCGGCAGCGACACTTCAAGCTCCACCTCGCCCGTGGTCACCGGAACACTCCCGACCCAGGTATGGCCTGTCAGCTCAAAGGCTGTTGCATCTCGTGTTGAGCTTGCCAAACACCGGCTCAAAAGCTCGAGCGAAAAAACACCGGGCAAAATCTTGGACCCATGGACCTGATGATCGCGCAGGTAGCTTTCCGAGCCGTCCATGGCATGAGTGAAGGCAGTGTGCGGCAGGAAGGCCTTTTGACGGCCCGGCGTTTCACCAATCCAATAGCGGGTCCTGGAAAAAGGGTACCCCGGCAGTGCCACCCGGGCACCTGGGCGTCCTCTGCGAACAGTAGCCCAATCGACACCAAATCCATCGACCCAAAGCGCCAGGAGATCATCCGCGCGACCCCTCGTGGCAAGCCCGGCCGCCGCCTCCCGCAGCGGGCCGTCGTTTTCCAGAACCGAAGTTCTCTTGCGGCCGGACTTCAGGTTCCCGGCATGAAGCTTTCCGGTATTGCGCCCGTCGACGAAAGCCTGCAACCGCTCCAGAAGGACTGAATGACTGCCCGCCAGGAAACCGAGGCGGAAATCCATGGCTTCCCGGGCCTGCTGAAGCGTGAAGGCAATATCGGAAAGCTCAGGTATGTTTTTGCCAGAAGACAGGAACTGGATGAACCGTTCTGCGGTTTCCTTCAACTGGGCTTCTGTCCTGGCCGACAGGATGATCAGCTCAGGTTCGTCAACTCTATAGTCTGATGGTGGCGAGATGGCAGGTTGGTATTCTTCAAGAACGACATGCGCATTCGTTCCGCCGAACCCGAAACTGCTGACACCCGCCCGCCGCGGGAGATTTTCGCCCTTGTCCGTGAAACCGGGCTTCCAGATTTCGGCGCGATCTGCCAGATGAAACGGACCCCCTTCAAGTTTCAAATACGGGTTGGGATCACCGCAATTCAAAGACTTGACGATTTCGCCGTGACGAAGTTGCAGCAGTACCTTGATCAAACCGGCAATGCCGGCGGCAAGTTCCAGATGGCCAATGTTTGATTTGACGGAACCTATTGCGCAATGTTGGCTTGGGGCAGCCTCGTAGTCAGCTTCGGCCTCTCTGGAAAGGTCGGAAAAAGCTGCCGTCAGGGCTTCTATTTCAATGGGATCTCCAAGCGGCGTTCCCGTGCCATGTGCCTCGACATAGCCGACGGTTCTCGGATCAATTCCTGAGCGTCTATATGCGGTCCGGATGAGATCTGCCTGCGCTTTGGGATTGGGTGCCGTCAGGGAGGCAGCATGGCCACCATGGTTTTCCGCGCTCGCCCGGACAACCGCCAGAATACGGTCACCATCCCGCTCGGCAGCCGCCAGGGATTTCAGCATTACAAGCCCGATCCCCTCTCCCCTGGCGTATCCGTCTGCCCGGGAGGAAAACGGCTTGCATCGCCCCTCGGGCGACAACATGCCTGCCTTGGCAAATCCGACGAAGGCTTCGGGAAGAAGCAACGTGTTCACACCACCGGCGATCGCGTGCAGGCAATGACCCGAGCGTATGGCCTCAACGCCCCGGTGCACTGCGATCAGGGCGCTTGAGCACGCGGTTTCAACCGCAATGCTTGGTCCATGAAAATCGTAGAAGTAACTGATCCGGTTCGGTCCGAGAGACGGGGCCAATCCGGTCATGGAATAACCTTCGACCTGAATGCCCGCCTCCGCGACCAGCCGACTGTAGCCTGTGTCTGCAGTCCCGACGAATACTCCCGTATCGGAACCAGCGAGAGACGAGGGAGCATATCCTGCATCTTCCATGACCCGCCACGCCTGCGTGAGCAGCAGGCGATGTTGTGGATCCATCATCCGCGCTTCCGGTGGTGTGACACCGAAAAAAGCGGCATCGAACTCTCCGATGCCCTCGAGAAAGCCGCCCCACTTGACGTTCCCCTTGCCAGATTCCGTCAGCGGATCCCCCCAATAGTCCCGCCAGTCCCAACGGTCTTGCGGAACCTCCGAAATTGCATCCCTTCCCTCTTTCAGAAGTTGCCAGAAAGCCTCCACATCCGGGGCGCCCGGGAACTGACCACTCATGCCGATGATGGCTACCGCGTCATCCTGACGGTCCGGGCGCTCATTGATCACCGCGGCAGCGGGGACTGAGGGTGCCAGATACTTCGCAGGCTCTGTCGGATCACCGGGAATTTCGAAGCCCGAGTTTCGTGCATCATCTTCTGACCCCGACATGCCCATGCCAAGAGCCACAGCGATGCGACTGCGTTTCTCATCACACAGGTGCGCTGCAAGTCCCGCCAACGTCGGAAACTCGAAAAACAGTGTTGGCGTCAGCTCGAGGTCGAAGTGTTCGTTCAGGCGATTGGCAAACTGGGTGAACCCGATGGAATCGAAACCGTATTCCGTCAATTCTTCGTCCGGATCGAGATCTTCCGGCTGGACCTTCAACTGCTCGCTGGCAATTTCGGTCAAGCTTTCCAGAAGCCGCCGGTGCAAAATTGCGGGGTCAGCCGATTTCTTGGACAATTCGGTGTCGACAGGTAGAACCGGCGGTTGCTGAATTTCTGTTTCCGGTTTGAAAACCTCTTCGACAAAACGGCGGATGCGATCAGCCTTGCCAGTCGCAAACATGACGCGGGATGCAGTGCCAGCGAGCGCTTCGTAGAGCGCCTTCACCCCATTTTGGGTCTCAAGCGGGGCAAGACCCGTCGTTCGGCGCATAAGATCTTCTTGCACCTTCGACAAAGTCATGCCGCCATCGCGCCAAAGCGGCCAGGCAATCGACACCGTGCGACCCTGGCATTCTCCTCTCAAGCGGCGGCTTTCGCGTTCGTGCGCAAAACCGTCGATAAATCCATTGGCCGCGCCGTAGTCCACTTGCCCGGGATTTCCAACAACTCCTGATAACGAAGAATAGAGCGCAAAAAAATCAAGCGGCTCGGTTCCAAGGGCGCGGTCCAGGGCGATTGCTCCGGACACCTTCGGCGCTAGAACACAGTCCAGCTGTTCTGGTGTTTTTTGTGAAAACACTCCATCGGCGATGACACCGGCCATATGTATGACGCCGTTCAACTGTCCGTATTTGCGGCGTAAGTCTGCCAAAGAGCGCATGACCGCGTCTTGATCCGACATATCAACCGTCAGGTGATGAAGGCCGGAGGTCTTTCTGATCCAGTCGGCGAGCGCTGCATCGGGATCGCTCCGGCTTGCCAGCACGACAGTGCAATCGGTGACGTGCGTGAAAATCTCCCGGGCAAGCCCTTGTCCCAGCGCACCGGTTCCACCGGTAATGAAATAGACACCGCCCGTCCGCCAAGGAACGTCTTCAGGCGTGGGCGATGCCGGCACTTCTTCCCAAATTTCTTCGGTAAGCGCACCACTTTGAAGCCTGAGGACAGCACCTGCCGGGGCAGCAGCATTCCTGGTCAGCACAGCCTGGAGGTTCGCAGCAGAAGGCCTTTCAGACAGCAAGAGAACCTGACCGCCTATCGAACGGTGTTCGCGGCGAATGCTGCGGAACATGGAAGCCAGCCCTGCCAACGCGGTTTGGTCTTCCGCGGCTTCCAGGATCAACTGGATCAGAACTTCACCGCTGGAAAGCTCTCCCTTTGCAATTTCGAGAATTTGGCGTGCGAGCATGCGATACCGCTCATCCGGACGCGCAGCCAGGTCGTCGTCGAGCAAACGCACGTCCCATTCCGGCGATATGTCAGCCAACATGCCTGATATCTTCGATGACCCGACGATAAGAACGACCCTGCGCCGGCGTTCCTCAACGCCGGTGGTTGTCGGGAGCGGACGCTGCCGGGGCTCAAAACGGAGACATTCATTCTTCTTCGGAACATTGAGAGCCCTGGTCGCAAATCCCTTCAGGGCAACGCGCACGCTGCCGTCACCGGCGACAAGATCGACATCCATCTTCGGGCGAACAGCTTCCCGACCCCCGATTGTCCGGACACTGACCCACATCTTCGGCTCGCAAGGACCGAACGTTTCCGCACTGTCCAGTGAGAAGGGTAAAGCGGTTTCCAGCCCCTCATCATTCCAGCCAACTCCGATCGCCGACTGAAGCGCCCCGTCCACAAGACTTGGATGAAAAACAAAATCACCAAGTGAAACATTCATGTGTTGAGGCAGTTCGATTTCGGCAAAAACCGATGAGTCTGCCTGGGTCCGGTCGTTTATCGTCAAGCAGTTGATCACACGGTGGCCGGCCCCATAGGCCAGACCAATCCCATCGAAAGCGGCATAGACCTCGTCGTGGGTCAGATATTGACCGCTGGATTGCCTCAAAGCCTCGAGGTTTATGGATCTTCCGACACAAGAACCTGCTTCACTTACGTGCAGTTGGGCATGCAGTTGGCGTTCACCAGTATCTGCCAAACTGGAAACTTCGACCCTGAAGCCGCCATTTTCTGCCGCAGCGAAATTGCAAAACAGTTCGGCATGTCCTTCTACCCGAAGCGGTGCCAGCCAGACGATCTGCCGGAGAAGCGGGTTTTTCAGACCGTTTTGAACGGCAGCCGAGCGCACTAGTTCCAGGTATGCAACACCGGGCAAAACCGGTGAACCGGCGACCTTGTGGTCGGCGAGGAACACTTCCTGGCCGGTCAGAACCAGAGCAAACTGCCCCGCCTCCCCCGGCTGTGGCGAGAGCGGGCCATTTGCATGCCGCGGGTTTGCCTCTTCAAGTGGCAACCAATACCGTTTGCGTTGGAACGCATAGGCCGGAAGCGATACGCGGCGCGGTCGCTCTTTCCCATAAAGACGCGCCCATTCGACGTCGCCGCCCTCAGCCCAATGCCGGGCGATGATTTCCGCGCTTCTTTCTGAAGGATTCAAAGGATCGGCTTTGCCGCGCCGCCCGCCCGGAACCCTTCCGGTGATAGCGGCCGTTGCATCGCCGCCAAGATACACTTCCAGTTTCCGCGCAAGGTCCTCGCTGCTTGTTGCAAGGAATACCGCGCGGCACCGCATTGCGTCCCGGCCGGCCTGCAGGGTGTAGGCAAGCTCACGCAGATCCGCCTGTCTTGCGACCGCACACAATCTTGCGATCCCTGCTTCAAGCGCTGCTTCGGTTTTCGCGGAAAGCGGAACAACAAGAGGTGTTTCAACCTCGTGCCATGCATTTCCGGCAGGGCGGCGGTACTCCTCAACGACCAGATGGACATTGGCCCCGCCTGCGCCAAACGAGCTGACACCCGCTCGCAAGGGCTGTGTCTTGCCATCAAGATCAAGACGTTTCCAGTCAGAGGCTTCCTGCAGCAGGTAGAACGGGCTGCCATCAAGGTCCATCAAGGGATTGGGAGTACCGGCGTGGATCGTCTTGAAAAGCGTCCCGCCTTTCATCGCAAGCAGCACCTTGATCAGACCTGCGACACCAGCCGCTGTTTCCGTGTGCCCGATATTCGATTTGACCGACCCAAGTCCAATGAACGCCTGCGCCGGAGGGTCAAGGCCCCAGTTTTCATAAAGTTCCTTGAAGGCAAGTTTCAGCCCCTCGGTTTCAACAGGATCTCCGAGAGGCGTTCCGGTGCCGTGACATTCGATCAGGCCAATTGTGCGTGGATCGACACCGGCCTGTTTGTGCGCCTCGACGATCAAACGGGCCTGCGCTTTCGGATTCGGTGCGGTCAAGGACGTTGCGCTGCCACCATGGTGTTCAGCAGATCCCCGAATGACACCCAGGATCGGATCGCCGTCTCGTTCGGCTAGGTCGAGCCGTTTCAGTAGCACGGCCCCAACACCATCGGACCGGGCATACCCATCCGCGTCCCGGGAAAAGGCTTTGCAGCGGCCGTCCTGCGTGATCATTCCCACCTTGGAAAACATGATGTGCTGCATTGGTGACAACAGCAGGTTCGACCCTCCGGCAATCGCCATTTCGCAGCCTTCAAAGCGAATGCAGCTTACGGCCCGGTGTACCGCGACGAGAGAGCTTGAACAGGCCGTATCCACCACTTCGCTCGGCCCATGGATATCCAACAGGAAGGACAGCCGGTTCGGGCAAAACGCATGACCGAGCCCCGTAAGCTGCTGGGCGTCCATTATTCCAGCGCGATTGACCATGTTGGTGTAGTCGAGCAGGTTGATGCCCAAAAAGAGGCCTATCTTTCGGCCTGCAAGCGACCCTGGAGCATATCCGCCCCTCTCTATCAGGCTCCACACACATTCCATGAACAGCCGGTGTTGCGGGTCCATCAACTCTGCTTCGCGCGGTGAGATGCTGAAAAAACCCGCGTCGAAGTGATCGGCCTGGGGAATGAAGCCACCGAATTTTACATCGGTGAAGGCACCCTTCTTGGGATCCCCGAATACACTCCTCCAGTCCCAGCGTTCTGCCGGCACCTCCTCCATACAGTCATCGCCAGCTGCCAGATGACTTTCGAATGCCTGCAAATCCGGGCTTTGCGGAAACATGCCTTCCATCGACAGAATGGCAATCGGGACAGCGCCCGCTTCTTGCTCCGATGGTTTCACGTGAGGGATGCTTTGCTCCGCATGAGTTGTTGCCGTCCCCCTGGGTTTGGCATCATTCGGTTTTGCCGGTTTGAACACCGCGCGATATCTACGCATCCATCGGCTTTCGGCTCCGGTTTCGCCCTCGTGAGTGTCAGCTGTGTCCGCCTGGCCGCCAGGTTCACTGCCGCGCTCGTGCCGTCGATTGGCAGAATTCGCGATCGGAGTGTTTTCCATGATCGATGCGGCGTAGTGTTTCTCGATCGGTGAACCATACCGGTCCATCAGGATCGCGCCGAGGTCATCGAGGTTTTTGGCCTCAAAGAATGTGGTTGGAGCTACGGAAATTGCGAAGTGTTTCGAGATCTGCGCCATGATTTCGGTGATCGCAATGGAATCGACACCGAAATTGGCCAGGTTTTCCTGAGGATCGAGTTTGTTTTCCGGAATGCGCAAGGCTGCGGCTGCGATCTTGCAGACATCGGCAGAGAGGAGGTCGGATGCGGCAACCACCTCCCGGGGTGTTGCGACAGCATGTGCCAACCGGGTGGCATCCTGTGCAGCCAGGCGCACATGTGCCCGCTCGACCAGCTCCTTGTCCAGAAGCTGAGCCATTCGGGTCCGCGTGTCGCTGGGGCCAGGGCTCATTCTGCAGCCGCCTCCCGAGACCTGTCTGCATCATCACCCAGCATATCGCGGTAGTGGCGCATATGGCCGAGAAGTTTCCAAAGATCGGCCTCCCACTGATGCCGGTAGGAATCGATGAAGTAATTCTGTCCGAGATCCGGCGTGTCGGTTTTCTTGGCTTTCAGGAACTGCTCCAAGCCGGGCGTCCTGCCGAACAGGGCGCGGGCATAGTTCAAAACGAACAGACCCTGGGTTTTCAGCCCGTCTCCCAGTCCACCCGCAGCATTTATGAAACCCATGAACAGGATGTTGTCCAGATCGCGCGGCGTGGAATGCAAGAATAGATCAGGGATATCTCCCTTCCACTCCAGCAAACCTTTGTCGAGAAAAGGAAAATCGCGGTTGTAGCCAGTTGCGTAAAGCACCAGATCAACGTCTTGCCTGGTTCCGTCCCTGAAGATGGCAGTCTTGCCCTCAAAGCATTCGATATCGCCTTTTGGTGTGATATCACCATGGCCAATGTAGTAGAGCAACAGCGAGTTCATCACCGGATGGGCCGCATCCAGCGGATAATCAGGCTTCGGAAGACCGTAGTCTGTGCCATCGTATCCGGCGAGCTTGAAGACTTCCTCGATGTAAGCAAGCGTTTCTTCTTTGGTCGGAAACTTGTTCCCCAGCTCCATCATCCATTGAGGGGTGGGTTTTCCATAGATGAATTTCGGCTGGTAGTAATATCCGCGCCGCGTACTGTGCGCGACGCTTTGCGCCGTTCGCGCGGCGTCAACGGCAATATCACACCCCGAGTTTCCGCCACCGACCACAAGAACCCGTTTTCCGGCAACCTGTCTCGCCGACTTGTAGTCTCTGACATGGAGGATTTCGCCTCGAAAATCGCCAGAGTAAGCAGGATCCGGATATCGAGGGACGCGCTGCAGGCCATTGCAGACAATCACCAGCGGATAAAGTTCATCATGCCCGGCTCGTGTCTGAAGCCGCCAGTTTTCGCCTTCCTGCGTGAGTTTTCTAACCGGAGCATTGAAGTGTGCCCGGTCATAAACACCAAACTCCCTTGCATAGGAGCGGATATAGGCCAGCATCTGCATGTGGTTCGGATAGTGCGGATAGCTTTCCGGCATTGGAAAGTCGGCGACCTGAGTGTTGAACTTCGGCGAAATCAGATGAAGGGACTCATACGTCCGGCCACATTCGGCCTCCGCATTCCAGACACCGCCGAAATCAGCTTCAGCCTCATAAAGATCCACCTCTATGCCGCCTTCAATCAGCTCACGCGCTACCCCGATGCCCGTTGGTCCACCCCCGACAATCGCAACCTTGTTTGGCACAGTGCTCATGAGGGAAGGTTCTCCTCGATCGCAAAGCCCTGGACCTTATCCAATGTCGTCAATTTGACACCAACCAGCCGCAGGCTTTCATTTCCGTCCGTATTGTAGGCCTCCACCGTGACACCATTGGAAGATCCGCTTGCAGCAGACAGTTTCACGGTGATCTGATCGCTGGCAGGTTTAAAGCCATACATGGCCTGAACACTCATGGGGAACGGCAACGCCTTCGGGCCATCATGTTCAAACGAGGTGTCCGACACTGTGAACGCCAGCAAGCGCCAGACCGCATCCAGAATGAAGGGATCGAAAACCATGCCCGCCGCTTCGGCAGCGTCATTCGACGGGCGCGTGAGCCTCGCCCAGAACACAGCGTCGTCACGGCATACATGATCCACCCGTGCCATCTCAGGTGACGGCGGACCGGAGTGAATAGAACAAACTTCGGCAAAACTTCGGAACGCGTCGGTGATTTCTGTTCCCGGCAGCGGTTGATTGCCAGCCAGGGTCTTCCCGGCGGGCGCTGCCAAAGCCCCGGAAACGCTGGATCCAAGATGGCATGGATGTCCGTCCTCTCCGTCAGCTTCGACCCTGAAAAGCAACCCTTCGGCATCGGACATCACCGAAATATTCAGTTCGCGCGGCTTACCGTTTATGGCAACCGGCGCTCCCCACAACAGGTGCTGCAATCCGTTGACCCGCGTGCCGGTCAACCGCTCCAAAACGCTGCGAGACATTTCAGGCAGCAATAGCCCTGTCATCAGTCTTTGCTCGCCGCTTGTATGCGTCGTCAGGTAGGGCTCGGCGCCGCTCAATCGAATAGTCATCTGGCCGACTTCGCTCGCTATCGCCTGTTCGCCAAACCAGGACGGACCACCCGTCAAAGGCTCGGACACTGCCGGGCTTTCGTGGTTGGCGGCTTCCGGTTTTGGCCAATATGCAGTTTTCCTGAACGGGTAGCCGGGCAAGTTGATCCGCGCAGTTTCGGATTTGGGCCATCTCAAGTCAACGCCGGCGGCCCATAGCGCCAAAGCCTTGTCCACTTGACGCGCATCACCAGACCGGAGCCACTTCTCTCCCAGCGCCCGCACTTCCCCATCCTGTTCGAAGCCCGACGAACTGGTGTTGCCGTTTGACGTGAAGTGCATGCCCTCAAGCGGAACCCCGTTTGCTGCTGCTGCCAGTTTGCGCAGAAGATCCGTCCGGTCGTTGAAGACGAAGGCCAGTCGGTCGCAAAATCCGGACCGGCTCGCCTGCAGGGCCGCGGCAAGACCGTCCAGATCGATGTTCTGCCGCGCGGTGACAAAGCGCTCAACCTCTGCCGCGTAGTCGATCAGACGATCTTTGTCTTTGGCAGACAGCACGAAGGCACGGGGCTTCATCCCTCCAAAATCCTTGGTTCGCGCAACGTGTTCTTCAAGAACCAGATGCGCATTGGTGCCGCTGAAACCGAACGAACTGACGGCGACACGCCGCGGTGCACCAGTCTTGTCTTGCTGCCACTCCTCCAGTGACTTGCTGACTGAAAAAGGTGTGTTGGAAAACGGGATATGGGGATTTGGTGTGTCGATATTGATTGAAGGCGGGATCTGCCTGTGTTCCAGCGCCAGCATAGATTTCAAGGTCCCTGCAACCCCCGCAGAAGCAAGCAAATGACCGATGTTGGATTTTACCGAGCCGATCGGACAACTGTATCCTGCCGGAACATTTTCAAACGCGTCGGTCAATCCTTCCACTTCGATGGGATCGCCCAAGGGCGTGCCCGTGCCGTGGCACTCCAAAAGTCCAATGCTCGCCGGATCGATGTCGAACCTTTCGTAGACCGATTTGACAAGGGCGGTCTGGGCTTTCGGATTTGGTGCCGTAATTCCGTTGGTGCGCCCGTCCTGATTGGTCCCCCAGCCGCGCACAATAGCTCTAATCGGATCGCCGTCCCGTTGCGCTTCCTCCAGACGCTTCAGCATGACGACACCCACCCCCTCTCCGGGGACAAAGCCGTTTGCGCGTTCGTCGAAGGAAAAACACCGTCCATCCGCCGACAGCATGCTCACCTTGGCCGTATCTATGAACATTTTCGGACCAATAAGAACGCACGCCCCGCCTGCAATCGCCAGGTCGGAAGTGCCCGACAGCAAACTTTCGCATGCCTGGGCGATGGCGACCAGAGAACTGGAACATGCCGTGTCCACCGAGATCGAAGCTCCGCGCAGATCGAGCAGATAGGAAATCCGTGCGGCCAGGATCGACCCGGAATTTCCGAGAAGACTGTAGGTATTCTCCTCCTCGATCAGGCCCTGGTATCCGCTCGGACCGGACGCCGCATAAACGCCGCACCGGCTGCCGGAAAGTTGTGCCGGATCTATCGCGGCGTCCTCAATCGCGTGCCAAGCCGTCTCCAGGAAAAGCCGTTGCTGCGGGTCCGTAAACACTGCTTCCAATGGCGTGACATTGAAGAACTCCGCGTCGAAACGGTCAATTCCTTCGAGGGAACCCATCCACTTGCAATAGGTTTTTCCCGGAGCCTGAGGATCAGGGTCATAGTACCGGTCGATATCCCATCGTGTGGACGGAACTGCATCGATACAGTCCCGGCCAGACGCAATATTCTGCCAGAATGTCTCGAGGCTTTCCGCCTTTGGAAACTTGCCGGATGCGCCGATGATGGCGATTGCTCCGCTGCCGGTAACTGGTCCTGTCTTTGCTGCATGCAACGTGGCCGGTGCCGGGCCGGATCTACCTGGTGGCGGCTCAACAGGCTCTTCCGAATGATGCTCTTCGCGTTCCCCGACCGGATTTTCCGCCGCCGCGATCAGCCCGGCGATATGCGAGACGAGCGCACCTGCGGTTGGATGCGCATAAACAGCCGTCGCGGGGAGATTGATTTCATATTGCTCGTTGAGTTTTCGGATCCACGTCACGGCAAGGATCGAGTCCAGCCCGAGATCCAGGAAGGCGGATCGATCGGAAATCTCTCCCGGATCAATCATCAGGTCCTGTGCGAGAGAGATAATGATGTCTGACCGCAGATCTTGATCGACGGCACTTGCATCCTCCGTGCCTTCGACGGATGCGGCAGCAGCCGGTTGCTGCCCGGCTTCGGCCTCCTCGCGCGGTTCATCTGCGTTACCGGCACCAATCACCTCTGCAACATGACCGGTCAGAGCCTGAACCGTCGGATATGCATAAACGGCCGTCGCCGGTAAGGCGATGTCGAACTGCCTGTTGAGATTGCGGATCCAGGTAACGGCCAGAATTGAATCCAGTCCAAGTTCCAGGAAAGTGTCCTGTGGCCGGATGTCAGATGCGTCAATCATCAGGTCACTCGCCAATGACATGATCAGATCCGCTTTCAGTGCCAACCGGTCAAGATCAGGCTCTCTTTCAGGTTCCCTCTCTTTGGACCCTAAAGTTTCGGAAGAAAACTTGGCTGCGATCCGCTGTTTGACGTCCTGATTGCCGATGAAAGTCTTCTCGTGCATGGCAAGTTCGCACTCAAGAACCTTTTCCAGCGCAAAGCGGACACCCTCGGCATGCCCTGTTTTCACGGCAATCAGCCGTTCAACCGGTTCCCTGGCCAGCGCATGGGCTTCGTCCAAGGCAAAACCAAGCACATCGCGCGCCGGATAACTTGTTGCACGCTCTGTTCTGTCTGTCAGGTCTTTGCCCCGGTACTGCCGCGCCGAAAACAGGATTTCCCTTCCAAGTTCATCACCTAGTCTATTGGGGAAGATCAGTGTTGCCCCGGCTCCAGGCGTAAAACCCAGCAGCAGATAGTTGCTTTGGTAGATCGCCTCGTCGGCCATGATCGTGCGATCGCAATACATGCCGAGAGACCAGCCGGCTCCGATCGCATGCCCTTGCATAGCCGCAATGACAGGAAGGCGACACTCCAATGGCAGGGAATAGATCTTCCGGTCTGTAAACCGGCTACCACCTTGCTGAAGATCGTCGAGCCCTTCCCGGGTACCACCACATGCGAAATAGGTGTCGTGCCCAGTCAGCACCACCACCTTGGCCTCCGGCAGCAAAGCGACGGTTCCGAAGGCCTCTTCTAGTCCGTCCATGAAATCGGGCGTGAACATGTTGCGGCCGGACCGCTCCAGCATGGTTATGAGAGCCACCCCATCCTCAAAGAGCTCAAGGCGCATCACATCCGTCTTCAAGGTGATCGGTCTTGAAGACGGATGTGGCTTCCTGTCCTCGGGGGCAGGCACCGCATTCAAGGGGAACAGCGCAGCTGTGTTGTCACCAAGAAGCTGCGGCAAATCGCGACGCATGTGCTGCTTCAAGAGAACCAGCGACTTCCGCGGTCCCTGTGCAATATCTTTCGCCAGCGCCAGGGCCGCGTCATACTCCTGCCCGGCGTCCACCCGAAGTGCACCACGCCGTTCTTCCCTACCGAGTGCGACAGACCGTCTTGCGACAATGAAATCGGCTGCAGCAAGAAGTGCGCTCGCCCGGTCAGGCGTATCGCCACCGGCACACACCACAACCGGAACAGCGCACTCAAGCAAGACTGCCGATTCCAACTCTGCTGGCCAATCCCCTGACGTGTCCCAATCATCCGCCAGGACGACTACAATCGCGCGTATGGTTTCGTCCACGCCCGATTTTTCAAGCGCCTGGGCGAACAAATCAGCTTGTTGAGGCCCCCAGATGCCCAAAAGAGTCAGAACATGAATGCCCTCTGTAGTCGCATCTGAAAGGACTTCGCCAGCCATCACTTCCTTTTCGGAAGTGGCCGCAAGGGGTGCGAGAACGACTTTTCCGGATCGGGCGACGGCGGAACCGCGCGAGACCGCAACTTCGGCAGCCGGCTCCGCCAAGGTTATCTTTGGTTTGGAAACCGCCGCCCGGACAGGCTCGCCGCGCTTTGCAGACGGCGCCGACCGGGTTGCAGGATCGTCACCGGGCGTGCTGCGGTCCGCCGCTGCTCGCTTGCCAGCCACCCAGTAGCTCTTGTCGGCAAACGGATAGGTTGGCAGCGGCACCCGAAGCCGTGGACGCTGGAAAACTGATCCGGTGTCAATGGAAGCGCCTGCCAGGAATTTCCGTCCAAGGGCCCTCAAGCTGGCGCACCTTGTGTTGCCGACCGCTTCCGTCAGCCTTGCAGGCAACTGCGGCCCGCCATTGACGATGACAGGGCACTCTCCGGATTCCACTCCGCTGTCCGCGCGCCCCCGCAGCCATGTTCTCAAGGCCTGGCAGACGTCGTCCAGGCCACTTGCGACAAGTGTCAGCCGGTGCGCCATTGACCGTCTGCCAACCATCAACGTGAATGACACATCTTCGGCGAGGAGCTCATGAGGCTTTTCGAGATGGATGACCAGGTTTTCAGCCTGTGCCTTCAGTTGATCTTGGGTACGGGCAGAAAGCACAAACAGCAGATCACCGGCGGGTTCCGGTTCTTCCTTCCTGTCCGGCGCGTCCTCAATGACCGCGTGGGCATTGGTGCCGCTGAAACCAAACGAACTGATCGCCGCCCTGCGTTTCTTGCCCCCACCCTTTGGCCACGCCACCGGTTGCGTATTGACCGCAAATTGGCTGGAAGGGAAATCGATGGCCGGGTTACCTTTGCCGAAATGGATGCTCGGGGGAATAGTTTGCTCGCGCAAGCTCAAGAGCACCTTGGCAAGGCCTGCAATTCCCGCCGCTGTGGTCGCATGCCCAATGTTCGACTTCACCGCTCCAAGATAGACTTTACGCCGATTGTTTTTGCCAAATGCCCGGGTGAGAGCTGCATGCTCTATCGGGTCTCCCAGAACGGTTCCCGTGCCATGAGTCTCGACATAGTCGATGGTGCCCGGATCAATGGCATTTTCCTCGTAGACCTGACGGATCAAACGCTCCTGAGACGATGCGCTCGGCGCAGTGATGCCATTGGTGGTGCCATCCTGATTGGTCCCTGACGCGGCCACTACACCGAGGATCGTATCACCATCTTTCAGCGCATCCTTGAGTGGCCGCAGGAGAACAGCTCCGACGGCTTCTCCCGGAACGATACCGTCGGCGCTGGCACCGAAGGCGGCGCAGCGGCCGGTCGATGACAACATCCGTGCCGCATTCGCATAGCGGAAAAAGCGCGGTGAACACTGAACGAAAACGCCGCCTGCCAGCGCCAGGTCGCATTCCCCGTTTCGAAGGCTCTGACAAGCCAAATGCAGTGCAACGAGGGAACTTGAGCAAGCTGTATCAATGGCGACTGCCGGTCCTTTCAGATCAAGCCAATAGGAAATACGCGCCGGGATAAGCGACGTCGTGTTCCCCCAGAACGCCTGGCCCGGCGGCTGCTCATCAAAAAGTTCCTGATAATCCCCATGCGCGCAGCCCACGAACACGCCACAGCGACGACCGATGATATCCTCGCCTGCATGTCCGGCGCTCTCCAGCGTCTTCCACGCCTCTTCCAGGAAGAGCCGTTGCTGTGGATCCATATAGGTCGCTTCAACGCCGGAAATTCCGAAGAATACCGGATCAAAGCCATCGATACGATCCAGGAAGCTGCCATGCCGGCCATAGTTCCCCGCTTCGGCATCCCGGTGAAACGGCGACAGATCGAAGCGCCTCACCGGCTCAACCAGGTCTTCACCTGCAATCAGATGGTGCCAAAGATCGTCCATCGTCGGTGATTTTGCGAACCGGCCGCTTGCGCCAACGATCACTATCGACTCATCGGTCTCACTCGGTGCAGCGGCCGTGATCTGGGGATCCGCTGACGGTTGCGCGGCAGAGGCGGCAAGTGTGTCGCGGGATTCGAAGGCTGCCTTTTCACTTTGTTCTGAAATCCCGGGATAGCCGCTGAGCAAATGCGCCAGCAATCTGGAAGCATTTGTAAAATCGAAGAGAACGGTCTGATCGATCTCAATTCCAAATGTCGTGCGCAAACGGTGAACGAACTCGGCACCCAATATCGAGTCCAGACCGTAATCGGCAAAACTGCGCTCAATTTCAATGGCCGCAGGCACGATGTTGAGCGTTTCACCCAACGCCGCCAACAGGCGGTCGCGAACGGTCACATCCGTTTCACCAGACGCTTCGGAAGGGAGTGCAAGGCCAGAAACCTCAAGCGGCCTTTGATCTGCTTTGGCAACGATAATCTGTTGCCCTAACTCCTGTTCCTGGGCAGAAGAACAACAGACCCACTCAAAGCTGTTTGCCTCAAGCGCCTCTCGCCAACCTTCGGACGTCAGCGAGGGCGACCCCGGGATACGCCGGTCTCCATCGACAAAACGCCACCAACCGTCCAGCAAACCAAAAGTCACATGCGTGAAGACGGTGGGTCTGCTGGTTTCGTTTAAGAGCAGGAGACCGCCCGGCCTTAACGTTTCACGCACCCTTGCCATCATGCTGGAAATATCCGCTGTTGCATGTAGAGCGTTCGCAGCAATCACAATGTCATAGCACCCGGATTCGATACCCTGTTCCGAGAGCGGTTTTTCAATGTTCAGCAGCATCGGACGCAAACCGGCAACCCGGTCGGCATAATTCCGTTCGGCGTGAATCAAAAATGCCCGTGACACGTCCGAATATCCATATTCGGCAATCCTGTCCCGATGGGAGGCCAAAGCTTCAAACACGGGTTCGCTCGTACCACCCGTCCCTGCTCCGATTTCCAGAATTCGGAATTTGCGCCCTGGAGTGTTGTCTGCCGCCACAATTTTTCCGGCGGTTTCCGCGACCGTTTGACTGAAGCGCGCAGCCACCTGGTTCTCCTTGTAGACCGCTTCTACAAGAGATTGACGCCCATCTGGGAATAGAACGTCGGTGGCTTTTTTTCTACCGGTCAGGATGTCCGGCAACGACCGCAGGGCCGTTTCTGCCAATTCAAATTGTGCCCGCGACTTGCCTGCCTGTCTGGCCTTTTCCCAAGCGGTCCACGCTTGAGGTTCATCGCATTCGCCAGGCCCGTTTGATATCAGGGATCGCGCCGCGCCAAGCCATTTCTTGAACGGCAGCGTCACCTCGTCGTCTCGAACTTCGTTCAGAACCGCCGCCAAAACGCGGGAGGCCGCAGCTTCCAGATGCTGTTGGTGTTGAAGCAGCCCAACGTCGCCTCGCTTTTCCTCAACGCTCTGACGAATGTCCGCGACTTCGATTGGGGCGGTGTGGGGCACCGCGTTTTCCAGTCCAGTTACACTTCCGGGGAGCCAGTATCTGTTTTTTGCAAAAGGATAGGTTGGCAAAGAAACGATGAGCCCGGAACGATGCCCTGGCAAGTGTTCCCAATCCACATTCACGCCTTCGACCCAAAGGCGGGCAACTGTTTCCAGATGGCCGGTTTCCCAGGCTCTTTCGACAACATCCCCGATTACCTGATCAGCCGCCAGCGCACCAAGCGCGCCTTTCCTCGAATTCTGAATACTCTGCGCGTGCGGGACGCACGGCTCTTCATCTTTCAGCCAGGCATCAAGCGCGTTCCGCAGCTCATCCGCACTAGCCGTCACAAGGGCAAGCCTGCAGTCCATCGCTTCACGGCCGATCTGCAGCGTATAGGCGATATCGGCAAGGTTGGGAGCAGTCCGGGGAAATCCCTGGTCAACAGAATTCGACGCAATTAGCTCAAGCAGACCATTGATCGAGCGGGACATATCCAAATCCGCAGGCGTTGGGCGGCACCCAAAGGTCTTTTCGCACCAGTTTTGCAAAGCAGGAATATGTGATGTTTCCAGTCCAAGAGCATCGAAATCTTCCTCGGGGTCAATCTGTGCCGGATCAATTGCCAGGATACGGCCGAGTTCAGCCTGAACTTCTTCAGGTGACACGCTTTCACTAAAAGACTTCCGGTTCGGCAAAGGAGAATTCTTCAAAAATCCGAGCAGCCGCTTCACATACTCTTTCAGCCTGCCGGGGTCTTGTGCTGACATCAAAATCAGTTGCGGTGTTTCAGCGACATCCCCACTCGAAGAAGGGCCATTCTGGTCTACCCATTCTTCCAAAATCACATGAGCATTCGCGCCGCCCGCGCCAAAGGAAGATACCCCGGCCCTTCTCGGTGACCGGGACGACCAAGTTGCTGCCTCCCTTTGAATTACAAATGGTGTTTCCTCCAGAGCGATATTCGGGTTGATCCGCTCCGCATGCAGACTGGGAACGAGCACCCGGTTCTTCATTTGCAGAACCACCTTGGTCAAGCCGGCGATCCCAGCAGCAGCTTCCAGGTGACCTATCGAGGATTTCACCGATCCCAGTGCACACGAACCGGCATGTTCCGTTACAACGCCAAATGCCTGAGTCAATCCATCGATTTCAATTGGATCGCCAAGTTCCGTTCCGGTCCCGTGCGCCTCGATGTAACTGATGTCGCCCGCCTTGAGCCCGGATCGGTCAAGGGCGGCGTCTATCACATCCCGCTGCGCGTCTGGGTTGGGAACAGTGTATCCGTTTGTGCGGCCGCCATGGTTTACGGCACTGCCCCGAACGACCGCGTGAATTCTGTCTCCATCGGTTATGGCCCGGGACAATGGTTTCAACAGAACGCATCCGGCTCCCTCACCGGGAACAAACCCGTCGCCGCCTGCGCCAAAACTCCGGCACCGGCCTGTCGGGCTCAACATTCGAGCCGCGCTTAGCTCAGCATAATTCGATGGATGCAGATAAAGATTGACGCCACCGGCCAGTGCCAGGGCGCAACTCCCGCTTCTCAGTTGCCCGCAAGCCTCATGGATTGCAGAGAGCGAAGACGAGCACATCGTGTCGACAGGCAGACTTGGGCCGGAGAGATCCAGGATGTGCGATACCCGGTTGGCGAGGCTGGCAAAGGATGTCGATGGCCGCACCATCGCCCCGTGCTCGGACCGGAATGGCCCATAAAGCGCGAACCCGGTCTTGGTCACGCCTGCAAAAACACCAACGCGTGCACCACCGTGCTCCGTACCGGCTATTTCCTTCAATCGATCTCTCGTATAGCCACCATCTTCGATAGCCTGCCAGGCGGTCAACAGAAACAGCCGTTCCTGCGGATCCATGCCTGCGGCCTCCCGCGGAGACAGACCGAAGAACAACGGGTCGAAATCGGCGAAACCGTCCAGAAACGCACCCCACTTGCAGTAGCTTTTGCCCTGCGCCACGGCCTTGTCGGGATCGGGGTCGAAGACCTCCTCCAACGCCCAGCGGTCATCGGGGACAGCACCGACTGCGTCATGGCCGGCAAGCAAGTTGTCCCAGAATTCTTCCAGATTGGCTGCATCGGGATAGGTTCCGCTCATGCCGATGATGGCAATCGGTTCATCATCGGCGAGGCTTGACGACGGTATCCCGGAGGTGGGCACAACGCGGGCGCGTCGGCTTAAAGGCTGTTCAGACCCGGCCGTTTCCCCCGTCCATACTCCACATGCTACGGGTTGGGTTTCAACGAGGAACGTACTGACCTCATGCAGCGTCCGGTAGCGGAAGAACAGGGTTTTGGGCAGTTTTTCAAAGACGTCATCCAACCGGCTGTTGAGCCTGGTAATCATCAGCGAGTCGATGCCGTAGTCTTCCAAAGGCGTTTGCGGATTGATCGCGCTTGCCGCAAGACCGCTGATCTCGGCGAACAAAGCGCCGAGATTCCGGACCACTTTGTCTTTAAACTGACCTGAAGCGTTCGCGAGACCTGCATCATCGTGTACAGGCGCGGACCTATCCCGCGCCGTCGCTCTTTCTCCGGCGGCAAAAAACGCCCGAATTCGTGACTCGTTTCCACCAACGACGGCTACTTGGGCGGCGTCAGACACAATGGCTTTTTCCAGCGCGGCCAAACCGGCTTGTGTCTCCAGGGGACGCTGCCCCATCCGGCGGTAAAGAGCGTCTTTCACCGTGTCATCAGCAGACATGCCGCCATCCGCCCAAAGGGGCCAGTCGACAGCAGTGATCCTGTTTCCGGATCGTGTTGCGAGAACGTCCAGAAAGCCGTTTGCTGCAGCGTAACAAGCTTGCCCGGCATTTCCGAACGGCCCGGCAAGCGATGAAAACAATACGAACGCGTCGAGTGATGTATCTGAACAAGCGTCCGCAAGCGCCAGCGCACCCTGCACCTTCGGAGACAAGACACTTTTCAAGTATCTGCTGGACTTTGTGGCAATGTATCCGTCATGCAAAACCCCGGCACAATGGAAGACCCCGTTGAGTTTACCGTGCACCTCAATGATATGGGCAGCAAGGTCACGGACAGCCTTCGGGTCACAGACATCAACCTGACGGTAGGCTGCGACAGCACCCTTTTCGCGCAACCTGGACAAGACTTTTTTCCGGTCTGCATCAATCGGACTGCTGCCAGTCAGAACAATTACGGCGTTCTTGACGGTCACGGCAATATGTCCGGCCAACAACCGCCCCAGACCACCCATCCCGCCCGTGATCACATAAACACCCCCGGTGCGCCATGGGGTTTCGACGGTTCGCTCTGCCAGCTCCTGCCAACACCAAACCTGACGTTGTCCTTCAACGTAGCGCGTGCGCACGCTGTGCAAATCGCCAGCAGCCTCCTTCAGCCAGACCAGGGTCTGCTCGGACGAACCGGCAACCGGGACCTCAACGACCTGACCGCGAATACGAGGGTCTTCTTCGTGAGCCGTTTGCAGCATGCCGGTCAGCCCGCTGAAAAGAGCATTTTCTCCCTCAAGTGGAACGGCAAGTTGGACAAGAACATCTTCCTTGCCACCGGAGGCCATTTCCTGCCGCAGGATTTCCAGAAGCTGTTCGGCCGCATCGGTATATCTGTCGAAGATAGTCCCGCCGGCAAGAAGCAGGTTGTGGCTGGTTACGGCCCGGTCGGCCTGAACATGGACCCCACAACCGACGACGACATGGCGGCCCGAGAAAGGAGTGGAGGCTGTCGCCTCTGCTGTTGTCCACTTCGCCGAAAAGAGCATCTTTTCGCGATTGTTTTCAGCACGCCTTGCAGCGGGCAGCCAATAGCGGGTCTCGTCGAACCTGTGCGCAACCAACGGGGACCGTGTCAGGCGCTGCTCAGTATCGACGCTTTCCAGCACAACATGTGCGTTCGCACCACCGAACCCGAAACTGCTTACCCCGGCCCGTCTTGGGTGGCGATCATTGCCTCGTTTCCAGGGTTCCCGCCGGGTCAAAATCCTGAATGGACTGCCCTCCAGATCGATGTGCGGACTGCGTGGCTCGCTGTGTAATGTGGGTGGGAGTTCGTTCCGGCGCATGGCCATCAGCACCTTGATGACACCGGCGATACCGGCTGCGGCCTCCAGGTGACCGATCGCCGATTTCACGGTTCCAAGGCCAATCCAGGGAGCGGCAATTGGCTCAGCGCCCAGCAATTCGGAATAGGCGCGGCGCAAACCGTTGATTTCAACGGGATCTCCCAGTTCGGTCCCTGTGCCATGCACCTCAATGTGGCTGACGGACTTCGGATCAATATCTTGCATTGCCTCGATGATCAGCCGCGCCTGTGCTTTGGCGTTCGGAGCTGTCAAAGCTCCCGACCGGCCGCCGTGGTTTTCAGCGCCCCCGGCGATCACACCGTGGATGCGATCACCGTCGCGTTCTGCGTCGGCCAACCTTTTCAGCAAAAGGGCTGCCACACCCTCGCCTCTCGCATAGCCGTCTGCGGCCTGCCCAAAGGTGTGGCAACGACCGGTGGGTGACAGCATTCCTGCCTGATACGGACCTTCAAAGCCGTCCAGCGCCAGACACAAATTGACGCCACCGACAATGGCAGCCGAACATTTGCCACTTAACAGAGTGTCTCGAGCCCGCAACATTGCAACGAGTGAGCTGGAACATGCCGTATCAATCGCCTGGCTCGGTCCGTGAATATCGAACTGATGTGAAATACGGTTTGCGGCCATCGCGAGGGAATTGCCAGTGGCAACATAGCCATCGGACGGGAGGTCCTCCGAACGCCACAGTTCGGCGTAATCCAGCGAGGTTATGCCGATGAATACACCGGTATCGCGTGGCAGGTCCTGCGGCTTGTATCCGGCGTCTTCCAGAGTACGCCAGGAGGTTTCCAACAAGAGTCGCTGCTGAGGATCAAGCCGTTCGGCCTCGACCGGCGAGACATTGAAGAAAGCCACATCGAAGCGGTCAATATCCTTCAAAAACCCGCCATGCTTTGCAAAACCCGCTTTTGCAAACCTGTCGGCATAGACTTGGGAATATCGGGCAAGGGGCAGATCGCCCGTTAAATCGTGTCCCTCCAGCAGATGATCGAAGAACGTTTCAACATCTGGGCTCTGCGGAAACCGGCCAGCCATGCCAATAATTGCGATCCGGTTCTCCGGTGCTGGCTCCTCAGGTGTACCCGACCAACGCGAAAACCGGGCGCTTCTTTCACGCATGCCCCCGTCTTCCAGACCATCAGAAGACGCCACGCGCAGAGTGTCTGCAACCTCGGGCATTTCCGGAGGTTTCAGATCATGCCGGCCGATCAGATGGTACGTAAGCGCTTCTACATGTTCACATTCGAAGAATACCGCCGGTGAAACCTCGATGCCGTAGGCCTGGCTGATGTCGTTTGCGAAACGCGCGAGGGAAATGGAATCGAAACCCAGGTCATGGAAGGTCTCGCGCGCTCCAATATCGGCGGCTGAAAACTTCAGGATTGCGGCGGCCTTTTCCCGTAAATCCCGTTGAAGCGTATCTGCGTGAGTTTCCGAAGGTCCCGCGTCAACGTCAACATATGTTTGACCTGCCGCAGCCTGCTTTCGCGCGCCCAGGCGGATATCGGAGATGATCCCGACGATTGATCCGTCCGCGCTCAGAAAGTGAATATTTGGGAGGCCTGTGCGCCCGAGGCGGCAAAGTATGTATGCTATTTCACCAGCCGCGAGAGAAACATGTCCAAGGCCTCGCAGTAGTGATCCAGCTTCAGCGGGAACCACAATGCGGAGCAACTCAAAAGCGGCGGCAAGCGCTGGAGCTGGACAGCAAATGTTTTTCTTGAAGAAATCCTGTTGCAGCGGCTCGTCCTTCAGGCGGCACAAGGCCCCGCCACCGGATAGTTCCCAAAGACCCTCCACACTCTCCAGATAGGGTGCAAAAGAGAGGCGCTGCTCTTTCAAGCGACCATAGAAATCTTTGACGTCGAGAAGGCGGGTGGAAGCATTTTTCAAGGCCTCCAGGTCGAACCTGCTGTCACCTGTCGTGCCTCCACGCGCAGCGCTCGCTTCGGCCCACTTGACGCGTTTGCCATCCACCGTCGCCACGGTGATCTCGATAATGCAGCCGTCCGCTGATTGAGGCTTCACTTCAATCTGGAGTTCCTCTACTTCCGGCCACACCGGAGTGAACAGGAATTCGAGATTTGACAGTGTCGGCTCTTCGGCAACGCCAGAGATTTTTGCCACCGAGCAGGCGATCTCCGCGGCGGCGATTGGCAGGACCGTCTCCCGGCCCGCGTCGAGATAAACATAGTCCCGCAATTCTTTGAGGTGAAGCACTGTGCGGTAACGCAATCCGGTCACATCCGACTGGTTTTCGCCAATAAAAGGGTGCAGTTTGAAGCGTGACCCGAGCGGATTGACGACCGACGGAGCATCGGCGTCCTGCTGATACCAGCACCGGACCTTTTCGAACGGATATGCAGGCAGGGATATTCGGCGCACGTCTCTGCCGAGATTGAAGAGGTCCCAATCCATGGGTGCGCCATGGCACCAGGCTTTTGCGACCGTCTGCAAATGCCGCTCCGCGCAAGCTGTAGCCACATCCTCAAGATCATCCGGCGGATCGGTTTCAAGAATATTCGGGACATACATCATGCCCGATACGGGCGTATCCGATGCCAGAAAACTCTCAATGAGGGTGCGCGCATCCGAAATGCTTGTGGCGGCCACTGCCATCCGGCAGGAAAGTTCGTTTTTGCCGGTCTGCAGCGTATAGGCCACATCGGAAAGGCGGCAATCCGGCGTGCGTTCCAGAAAGGCGGCAAAGCGCTTCAAAACTTCTTTCAGTCTCTCCGGTGCCAGCGCCGAGAACACCAGAAGGTCAGGTTCACCCTGGTCTGCCGCGCGGACCGCCGCGCGGTGTTCTTCCAAAACAATATGGGAGTTCATCCCCCCGGCACCGATGGAGGTAACACCCGCCCGGCGCGGCAGTTCGACGCCGTTTTCATCAATCAGCCGGCGCCAGGGGGTCAATGCACGCTGGACAAAAAACGGGGAAGTCTGAAAGGGAATGTCCGGGTTCAGCGTCTCGGCGTGAAGCGAAGGCGCAAGCTGACCATGTCTGAACTGGGCCAGCACTTTGACCAGGCCGGCAAGTCCGGATGCGCCGAGAAGGTGAGCCACATTGCTCTTGACCGTTCCGATGGGGCAGGTTTGCACCGCATCGGTGTGTTTGCGGAACACATGCGTCAGGGCCTTTACCTCAATCGGATCCCCGAGAGCGGTTCCCGACCCGTGCCCTTCGATATAGCCAATCGTCTGCGGTCCGATACCGGCGTCCTCAAGCGCCCGCTCTATTGCTACCGCCTGCTGGTTGGGATTGGGTACGGTGAAACCGTTGCGGACACCTGCATTGCTTATGCCTGTGCCGGTGACGACGCCATAGACATGATCTCCATCGCGTACGGCATCTGCAAGCGGCTTCAGAACCAGCGCACCGACGCCTTCGCCAAGGATCGTGCCCTCCGCGCCGAGACCGTAGCCCCGAATGACATCGGCGGACTTGGTAGTGAAGTGCTCCTGCGACGTCGCGATCAGCTTTTGCGGATGAAGAAGCAGGCTGACGCCACCAGCCAGCGCCATTTTACACCGCCCTGCCCGCAGCATGTGAACGGCTTCATGGACACAGGAGGACGAGGCCGAGCACATTGTGTCCAGGAAATAAGAGGGACCGGTGAAACCGTAAAAATAGGACACCATATTTGGAACGGTCCCGGTGTAGCTGCCACTGGCGAGGGAGCCACGCATCAGCATGTTCTGAAAACCGTAGAGGTCGTATTCATTGGTCATCGAACCAACGATCACGGCAACGTCGCCATCATAGCGCCTGGCCATGGTTTCGCGCGAATAACCGGCATCTTCGAAGGCTTCGACGCTGGCCTGAAGGAAGAGCCGAACCTCTGGCGACATCAACTCCGCCTCCGCCTTTGAGATGCGGAAGTAACGCGGATCAAACTTGTCGATATCCTTGAGAAACGCACCGGTCTTGACGACGGTCTTGCCCAGAACATCCCGCTCTGCGTGATGAAGGGCGCCATTGTTCCAACGGTCCTTTGGAACCGGTTCAAACCCGTCGATGCCTTCCGAAAGCAATTTCCAGAAAGCGTCCTGATCGTCGGCTTTCGAAACATGCAGCGACAGGCCGACAATGGCAATGTCATGGCTGCCGGCCCGGGCGGGTTGCGGCCCGGCAGGATCGGTTTTGACCGGGATCGGCTGCGAACCAATCTGGTCACCGACACTGCTCCGTGCGGCAGCGGATTGTCTCGCCGGTGTCTCCTCTCCAAGAGCCTGTTGAAGCGCCGCGGCATGTTCTTCGATGAGATGGCTTGCAACGCCATCCACGTCTACAAATTCAAAGAAGAGCGTTTTCGACAAAGGGCCGATCGCCTCTTCCAAACGACTGGTGCTTTCAACAATCGCAATCGAATCCAGACCGTATTCTTCCAGCTTGCGGTTGGCTTTGATCCGGGAAACATCCATTTCCAGAACATCAGCGAGAATTCCGCACACGAACTCGATGGTTTTTCGTTTGAGGGCCTCCGTGTCGGTGACTGGTTCTGCAATTGTCGGCGCGCGCGCATTCTTGGCTATGCTTGCGTCAACATCCTCCGGTGTCTGGCCAAACTCGGCCAGAACATCGTCGATCCGCTCCAGATCGCCGTGTAGAACGGTGCAACGTGGTGTGCCCTGCCCCGAGAGGATCGTTTCAAGCGCTTTTAGCCCGGCTTCGCGAGGCAATGGCGTCAGGCCAAGGCGTTTTTTCACAGCGCCCAGCGTTGCCTTGTCGACGGACATGCCACCATCGGCCCAAAGGGGCCAGGCGATTGCGACCACCTTGCCTTTCCGCCCGCCTGCCAGAACATCATTTGCGCGACGTTCTGCAAAGGCATCCAGAAAGGCATTCGCTGCACCATAGGCGGCTTGACCGGCATTTCCGAAAACCGACGCAATGGAGGAGCACAAGACAAAGAAGTCCAGGTCGATGTCTTTTGTGACCTTGTCTATGTTGACGGTCCCGGTGACCTTGGGTGCAAAGACGTCCTCAGCCGCCTTCGGATCCTGAAGCCGGATAAACCCGTCATTCAGGACACCGGCCGCTTGAATGATCCCTTTCAAAGGACCTATTTCCCGGTCAGCGCGTATGGAGATACGTTCCACATCCGACAAATCGGAAATGTCACAAGGCCAGTAATGTACTTGTGCGCCTTTCTTGCGAAGACCTGACATCCACAGTTCTGCATCACCGGGCGGCGTGTCGCTGCGACCGGTCAGGAGCAGCTTCCGCGCTCCCTTGGAAAACAGCCAGTCGGCAAAAATGCGCCCCAAACCACCCAATCCGCCCGTGATCCAGTAAACGCCGTTCGAATTGGCGTGAAAGGGTTCAGATTCTCCAAGGACGGCGTTTGATACCGGAAGCCAGGCGCTTCGGTTCCCGCTCGCGTCGTACCGTATTTCAGCCAATTCGTCGCTAGCGGCGTGTTCTGCTCCCGCAATGGCGCGCAACCGGCCAATGGAGATGTCTCCAGCTATTGAAACAAGACGTCCCCGGACCCTGGGGCTTTCGATCATCGCGGTTTTCAAAAGACCAACGAACGGCGCAGTTACAACCGCCGGAACGTCTTCCGCCGCCAGCACGAGAATGTCGACAAGTTTTTCGGCTCGATTTTCAAGGCACTGCCGAACAGCCGAAAAGCCTGCGGCATAAAGGACTTGAACTGCTTCCGCATCTTCAAGTCCCCCCACATCCGGCAGTCTCTCAACGCTCCAACCCGTCGCATTGACAAGCTCGGCTGCAACGACCTCATCAATCCCGATCAAGAGGAGCCGAAGCCGCCGGTCACCGACATCGCTAGCGCGGACTTCTAACGGAAGACTTTGCCATCCACCGTCAGTCACGATCAGCGGCAGGTCCTCATCTGCGCCGGAAACCGGCTCCAGCAGATGGTCGTGATCGATGACCCGCAACACCAGACCCTTGAATTTGACTTTGCGCGCGCCACTGCGATCCAGCAAATCGATATCCAGTTGCCGAACCGGTGCGTCCTGCGCGCCATCACGCATCCGGACATGCGCCCACATCACCATCTCGCAGGCACCATGGACTTCAATCTGCTGACATGAAAACGGGACACCGGCTCCCGTTGGCGGCGCGTTTCCGGAAGCAACCCACGCCTGTATTGCAGCATCCAGCAATACCGGGTGCAGCGGCATCGTCTCAAGAGAAGCCATCAGACGACGGGGCAACTTTATCTGAGCGAGAACTTCCTGACCACTTCGGTTTACCCTGGACAACGCCCGGAATGCAGGTCCGTGATCAACGCCGCTCTGGCGAAGCCAGTCGTAACAGACGTCCGTCTCAACAGGATCCGCAATGCGGCGTATCAATTCTTCGAGGTCCTCGACCTCCTGATCTGCAAAGTCACGAATGCAGAGGGTGCCGGTTACATTGGCCTCGTTCTTTGCGCTCCCCGGTGCGGCTATCTGAAAATTGATTTTCTCCTGATCTTGCCGTTCCAGACGTGTTTCAATGGTTAGTGCCTGCCTGTTCTCAAGTTGGACTGGACGGCGCCAAATCACATCTTGAATTAGACACCCCCCGGAATTCAACACGCCAGCCAGATCCGAAGCCCCTCTGGCCATTTCGAGAGCCGCGACGCCGGGCAGAATCTGCTTGCCGCCGACATGATGGTCCTCAAGAACAAATTCACTGCCGGTCAAACAGGTTTCATAGCTGCATCTGTCAAAGCCGGATGTGTTGGTGTGCAGCAGCGGATGAAGCGGTCCCTGTTGGCTTTTCGCTCCCAGGGACAGATCCATCCAGTGCCGCTTTCTGTCGAAGGGATAACCTGGCGCGTGCGTTCGCCGCCCTTTGCCGATCCTCCTCGTCGACGCCCAATCGACAGATTGGCCTTGCAACCACTCGTTCGCAAGGCGCCTGATTTTGGATGATTTTGCGGAAGTCTTGCCGGAACTGTCTTTCGGCAGGACAATTTGCCCGTCAGCACCCAAGACCAGAAACTCCCGCAAGGCACAGGCAAGTTCAGTTAAATCCGAAACAAGAAAGACACAGCGGACATCCATTGGTTCGCGGGCCATCTGATAGGTGCGCGCGATGTCGGCGAGCGGAACGGTGTCTGGATTGATCTCTTCAGCAAACTCTAGCAGCCGTGCCGCGTATTCTGCCAAACGCTCGGTACTTGTTGCAGACAAGGGAACAGCGGCGATCGATCTTCGCATCTGCCTGACGCTTTGACCCGGGGCCTCTTCCAGCAAGACATGCCCGTTGCTGCCGCCAAATCCGAACGAACTGACACACGCCCTGCGTGGACGGTCTCCACCTTCCGGCCACTCGGTTTGCTCCTTTTGAATCCGGAAGGAGGATCCGCCAAGATCAATCAGGCGGTTTTCCTCCCTGAAACCGGAATTTGCCGGTAACCGACCATGTTTGAGCGCGGCCAGCACCTTGACGACACCGGCCACACCGGCAGCTCCCTCCAGATGACCGATGTTTGTCTTGACGGATCCTATGCCGCATGCCCCAGCCGTCAGGCTCACCTTGTTTTCGGCAGCCAACTCGGAAAAAGCTGCTTTCAGCCCGGCAATTTCAATCGGGTCACCAAGTGGCGTGCCTGGGCCGTGAGCTTCGACAAAATCGACGGCATCAGGTGAAACACCCGCCTCGCGATGAACCTGCTTGATCAGCTCTGCTTGCGCGTCCGGACTGGTGACGGTCAGCGAGTTTGTCCGACCGCCATGGTTTATTCCAATGCCCTTGATGACGCCATGAATTGGATCTGCATCTGCAAGCGCATGTGACAAGGGTTTGAGCAGCAGAACGGCACCGCCTTCCCCGCGCACATAGCCATTCGCGGCATCATCAAACGCCTTGCTCTTGCCGTCTTTGGACAACATGCCCGCTTTGGAAAAGGCCACGAAATGATTGGGGGACCAAATCAAATTGACCCCGCCGGCGAGAGCCAGATCACATGTTCCGTCCTGGAGCGCCCGCACGGCCTCATATATGGATGTCATGGAGGCCGCGCACGCCGTATCGTTGGTGATGCTGGGGCCATGAAAATCGAAAAAATGAGAAACCCGGTTGGCTATGATCGAAAATGCAATGCCTGTCGGTAGATAGGCATCGACAACCGTCAGGTGTTTTTCCAGAAGTTCCGCGTAGTCCCAGTGGCACACGCCCATGAACACGCCCGTACGGCTGCCTGCCAGGTCAGACGCCCGGTATCCGCCGTCTTCGATGGCCTGCCACGACATTTCCAAGGCAAAACGCTGCTGCGGATCCATCCACGCCGCTTCACGAGGCGAAATTCCGAAAAATTCCGCATCGAAACAATCCGCGCCTTCGACAAAACCACCCCAGATGCTATTGGTCTTGTTGCCCTTTGCCGGATTTCCATAGACCGCCTTTGCATCCCAGCGTTCCGCAGGCACTTCCGTGATCAAAGAGCGCTCAGCAGCCAAATGCTCCCAGAAGCCGTCCAAGGTCTCAGCACCGGGCAAACGCAAACCCAGCCCAATGATCGCGACCGGTTCTTTCTGACTGTTTCCCCCCATAACAGCCCCTATCCAGTAAATACCGACAAGCGGCGGTTCAACAGATCCGCTGTCTGCTCCAGCAAATGAAGCCCGATGGCATCTGCATGCCGGTTTTGCCAAGCCTCGAGGGATGACCCTGCCACCCATTGATTGAAGGCCCCTTGCGCAGGTCCGCAATGAACCTGGAAGTCAACCTTGCGCTCGGTCATCCCCTTCAGAGCCCAATCTGTCGTATCGCGGTAATAACGTTTGAAAACCAGCGCCATCTTGTGCTTGGGCATACGTTGCGCCCGCTCGATTTCTTCTGCCGGATAGGCTTTTGCAATCTGTTCAAAAACCTCACCGAAACTGCGGCCCAAATACCTGTCCTCGATCTGACTGCGCAGTTTTGGCTCGATGGTTTCGAGACTGTCATGCTGGCGGTAGGTCGCAACCAGCTTTTCTGCGCGCGAGGGAAAAAAGACCCCTTTCTTCAGCACCTGTATCTTTGAACCCAATTCAAACATTTCTCCGGACGGTGCATAGGCGGTGTCATAGACATTCACATCTGCAAGCATATCCTTCACGGCAGCGCTGGTACCGGCCTCGACAGTGCATTGATTGATCGATCCGGTGATGATGAAATCGGCGCCCAGGATCAGGACTGCCGCGGCCGCCTCCGGAGTTCCAATTCCTCCGGCTGCTCCGACAAAAATTCTCCCCGAAAGATCAAACGCCTCTTCCGCAACCTCTCTCAGTTTCAGCACAGGCGGGATCAGGGCAAACGGCATACCCTGATCAGTATGTCCGCCGGAGTCGGCCTCTACACAAATCGCATCAGCCATGGGCACGCGCCGAAGCAGGTCCGCTTCTTCTTCAGTGATCGCTTTTTCGTGCAAGAGTTTTTTGATTATTGGTTCGGGAGCCGAGCGGAGAAACTGGCTGGCAACGTCGGGACGCGAGACTTTGGCTATTACCCTGTTATCAGCCTGAACTCTGCCACTTTCTGATCGCAGGCCCTTGGCCCGGTACCGGACAAGCGCTTGCGTTACGTCCATAAAGGCGGACGCTTCGATCACGGAAATGCCTTCGGCAAGAAGCAGGTCCGTCAACTCGTCTTCAAGGTGAGGTCGATTGAGATGGGCAATGAAGTTGACGCCAAACGGCCGGCCCGCAGGAATGTTCGACCTGATCCTGGCAATCGCAGCCTTGATCTGCGGGATCGGCAGTCCTGCAGCCCCGAATATCCCGAGCAAACCGGCCTTTGCCATTCGAATGACGAGGTCAGCGGACGCGATGCCCTGATACATGGCGCCGCTGCCATAAGGATACCGAACCCCAAAGGCCTCACAGAACGCTCGAGAACCGATGTTTTCCATCGAAACATGACTGAATTTGACGGCCGAGCCGTTCATTTCAACCGGCTTGCCCAAGCCTCGGGTGTGGCTGTCGTCCTGTTTTTCAGTCTTGGGACGCTCCATCAGCGGAGGAAGTTCCGCCGCCAGTTCCGCACTATCCAAAGGGCCGGCCTCAAGTTCGGTTCGTTTGAACATTGGCCGGACGATTGGTGGGCCTTCCGGACCGACTTCCTGAATATCAGAAAATGAAACTCCCTTTGCGAGCAAGTAGCGAAGACTATCGCTCCAGCGGACCGGCGATGTCACCTGCTCGATCATGCGCGCGGCAATATCAGCATCCACATGCGGCCTGGCGGTAACATTCGAGATGACCGGGATGTTCTGACTTTCGAATTCGAAACAGGATATGAACTCAGCAAACCTCCGGCACGCCTTCTCCATGAAAGGTGTGTGAAATGCACCGCTGACCTGCAGGACCTTGTAGTGCGACGCGCCCGCATCAACGAACTGCCGTTCAGCACCGATCACCGACTGTTTTATGCCCGACAAAACGATCTGTTTGGGCGTGTTGTAATTCGCGGCAAAAACGTCATGGATACCCTCGGATCTGAGGATCGCTTCAATCTCATTTGCTTTCAGGCCAAGGACCGCAGCCATCCCGCCGCCTTGCGCCTCCGACATGAGTTCACCGCGCTTCACAACGATTTTCAAACCCGTTGCGAAATCCAGTACGCCAGCTGCAAACAGGGCGGCATATTCCGACACGCTATGCCCGAGCAAATATTCCGGCGTGCGACCGCCGTCTTCCAGATATTTCAGATATTGCAGGCTGTTAACGGCGTATAGCGCCGGTTGAGTATATTCGGTCTGGCTGAGTTTTTCGATCGGCCCATCTTTGCAAAGTCTGGCCAGATCATAACCAAGAATATCGTCCGCCTGTTCTTTCAAGTCCTTGAAACGGACGAAGATGTCTTGCCCCATTCCCAGGCGCTGAGCGCCTTGTCCGGGAAACATGCAGACGCTCATTCTGCCTCCAACTCGGCCTTACTCTTTACCCACTCGATTTTGCCTAGATCCAGTTTGACCACTCGGTCTGCGACTTTCCAGTACTTTTCATCATGGGTTGTAACTATGACAGTTTTCCCCTGCCTGCGAAGCTCGGGAAGAATGCCATTGTAAAAATGGTCGCGGAACTGGACATCCTGTTCAGCCGACCATTCGTCGAACACATAAACCGGCCTGTTTTCGAGAATGGCCGCGATCAACGCCAGGCGCTTTCTCTGTCCCGTCGACAACTGAAGCCGATTGAAACGCCCATCTTCAAATGTAACCTTCCCGGAAAGCTCCATCTCGGCAAGCAATTGATTGACCTGTCCCGGATCGATGCCTTCCAGACCATACAGCCGGTCGAAAAGATGAAAGTCGACAAAGACCGAAGAGAAAAGTTCGCGATATCCGGCGACCGCCTTGCCCGTGACTGTCTTGTCGTCAACACCGATCCAACCCGACTGCAAGGGAAGGAGACCGGTCATCATTCGCAATGCGGTCGACTTGCCGCTCCCATTGCCGCCAACCAGAAAGATGATTTCTGCCCGTGACACTGTGAGGTTCAACGGACCAACGACATATGCCTCCTCATCCATGGGATCGTAGCTGAAACGGATGCCGTTGAACGTTATCTTTGAAAAATCGAGATATTCCTTGCCGAGCGAGCGGGCCTGCTCCGGCGAAATGCTGGAACCGGACGAAAGTTCCCGGTCAATGGACAGGATCGACTGCAAACCGACTTCCGCGCGGATAAACATAGGCGACTGAGTAACGGTCTTTGCCAAGGTTCCCATGCAGAAAAGCAGGACCGGAACCAATTGAAAGATCGTCGCGTTGTGCCCTGCTATGTATTTTGGAAATGCAAAAGCGACGACGCCCAGCATCGTGAACATGGTCACGCTACCGAGCATGATCAAGGATACCCAATGCTCGACTGAACGGACCAGCAGGCGCTCCAGAAGCGTGGAGCGTTTGCGGTAGGCCTTGCCAAGCGCATCGCTCCGATCAGCGCTGAGCCGCAGCTCCTTGCTGCCGCTGATGGTGTCGAGGATGGCATCAAGCATTTCTGCCTGCATCCGCTCCACCAACTTCAAGATCTGACGGTACCGGCTGTCGATCACCTTGAAACCGATAACGCCGGCCCCGACGGTCGCCCCAAAGACAAAAAAGGCGGCGGGTGAGAGATAAAGAAGATAAAGCACTGCCACGAACAGCAGGACGACCTGCTGGACCGCATCAACGATAAGCGGGAACGTTACCGAAAGATGGTTGGTTTCCTTCGCTACCAGATTGTAAAGCCGCCCCCGATCAAGCCGGTCGACGACGGGCAGCTCTGACTTCCGCAATTTGTCGGCAACCTTCAGCCTCAACTGGTTCAGCAGATCTTCAATGATCGCCATGGACCGAACAAGCGCGAACTGATTGGCCAGGTAGTAGAGCCCGAAAGCACCCAGAAAGGACATCCATGCGACCAGATCGGGACGCTCCGCGTTGGCAACAGATTTTGCAACATTTGTTATGACCACGATGAGGGCGGCGTTGGCGCAGCCGGCGATGACGGTCAGCAGGATCATCCATCTGAGCTGATTGCGGTTCGCCCCTTTTACAAAATCAATCAGGACCATGACCTAACGCTCTCCATCCGGAAGGATCATGCCGAGATCCAGAACAATGCGTCGGTCGCAAAGGTGCCAATAGTGGTCGTCGTGGGTAACGGCCAGAACCGTCTTTCCGCGCGCTTTGAAATCGGGAAGAATTTCGGAATAGAACTTTTCCCGGAAATGGGCGTCCTGATCAGCAGCCCATTCATCAAAGATGTAGACTTCCCGATCTTCCAGCATGCCGACGATCATGGCCAGACGCTTGCGCTGACCGGTCGACAGGTCCCGCGTCGTAAAGCGGTCATTTTCAAATCCGACCTTGCCGCCAAGCTGCATGCGCTCGATCAAGCGCTCCACTTCTTCCGGTTCGACATCTCCGATCCCGTAAAGACGGTCGAACAGGTGGAAGTCCGTGAAGACGCATGAGAAGATCTCCCGATATTCCTGCCGGTTGGTATCTTCGACAGGGATGCCGTCGCACAGGATTTGGCCGGCATCCGGCGTGTACAGCCCCGTCAGCAATTTCAGCGCCGTGGACTTTCCGGATCCGTTCCCGCCCGTCAGAAAAACGACTTCTCCGCGATTTAGAGTCAAATCGAGAGGTCCCGCCTTGAAGGAGACGCTTCCATCCAGATCTGCATATTTGAACTCGACGCCTGCCAGTTCAATCTTGGAAAAGCCACGGAAGGCGGACCGTTGCCTCGGCCTGGGCTCGATTGGCAGCGATGCCCCATGATCAAGCTTCTTTTCCAGCGCGTAGACATGCCCCAAACCTGCCTCCGCACGACCTATGAGACGGACAACCGAAAAGATTGCCGCTATGGGGCCCAATGCAAACACGGAGGCTGCCGTGATCTTGTAGATGCTATCGTCGTAGCCGTCGAAAAAAACAGGGAGGACAAAGACGACGATGCCGACCAGCAGGAAGATAAAGGCGTTGCTGAATTGCAGGAGCGTTACCCAACGGCCCCCGAGCTCGGTGACCACATCTTTGAGCCGGTCCGTAACGCCGGAGAAATGATTGAAAAGCGCTTCATTCTTGTCTGCGTTCAGCCGGATTTCCTGAAACCCAAGCGTAAAATGCATCAGGCTGTCGAGCATTTCAGCTTCCCGATGATGGACTTCCGCCAGGGACGCTGTCAAAGCCCGTTGCCGCGCCATAAAGACTCGCGCGCCAAAGAACGAAAAGGCTGCAATGACAAAGAAAGAAATCAGCGAAATCGAGGCAATATAGAAAAACAGGAACAGGACCAGCAGAGCACTTTGAGCCGCGCCAATCAACAAAGGCAGCGTTTGCGAAAGATGGTCGGTTTCCTGAGCGACCGTGACGTAGATGTCGCCTTTTCCAAGCCGCTCCAGTGTCCGGAGATCCGCCATCCGGATTTTGCGAACGATTCGACGCCGGGTGGCTTCCAGACGCGATTGCACGAACCGGTTCGCCTGTTTCAGCGCGGAACGATTGGAGATAAGGAAAAACAGCAGTGTCAGGACATAAACGACAAGCAGGCGTGGTTCGACATCGAGGCCGAACAGCGACTGCTCGGCCGCCTCGTTGACGAGACCGACCAGACCGGCATTTCCAAGCCCGGTCAAACCGGCAAAAACAAAGATCATTCGGCGGCTGGCTGGTGGGCCATCCCTGAGCAGGCGGAAGATATTCATACCAAACCTGCCATGATGGTTTGCCCCTCTCGCACCCGGGCTCGCCGGACATTTTGATTCGGCTCGCTGCCATTGAAACCGGCAAGATCGCCGTACCCCTGCAAAAGTCAGTATTCACAACTAGCGTTGCGTTGCCTAGAGGGCAAAAGCACAATTTTTTCAATCTCTAATGCTCTTTTCCCCAAGGAGAAGCGTCGTAGCTGCAGCACCGATTGAGGGCGACCCGGCGAAAGACACAGCGAACTCCACCCGCAATTGGGCACATAACATCCGGTTTCCTGACATTGGGCGTGGATGAAGTACGCTTCTGCAAGTTTTTCCGGCTTTATTTCTTGTCGGTTTTCAATTTACTGTAGCTGATGATTGCTGTTGTTATCTGGTCGCTCTGCCGATCCATTTCGAACAGAATCCACTGTGCAACAAAGCCGAAACGGCCCAAGACTGCTGTTTGCGACCCTCTTTGAAGGCGTACACTCAACATGCAACAAATTCGCGACTTTATTGAAGATCAATTTTTGATTGAGTTCGACGAATCTTTCCCTGAAACCTCGGATCTTTTTAAAGAAGGTGTGATGGACTCGTTTGGATACATCCAGCTCATCCGCTTTTTGGAAAAGGAATTCGACATCAAGTTCTCCGAGCAGGAGATGACAGCGAATGTTATGGTCAGTTTGAGCCTGATCGAGAAAACTGTCAGTCGAAAATTGTCAGAATCAATCACTGATTGACCTTGGACAGGCGGAAGTTTCATGTGCGGTATTGCCGGTATTATCGACCCCTCTCGCGTCGCCGACACGCTTGTCAATGATGTCCAGAATATGCTCGCCCAGATCGGGCACCGGGGACCGGACGGAGCAGGCTGTGTGGTCGATAATGGTTTTGCCCTGGGCAGCGTCCGGCTGGCCATTTTGGATCCCGCTGCCGGACAGCAACCGTTTTCAGATCCTTCGAACCGCTATTGGCTCAGTTACAACGGTGAAATCTACAATTACCTGGAGCTGAAATCCGAGCTGGAAGCCATGGGCTGCCGATTTCAGACCAACTGCGATACCGAAGTCGTTCTGAACGCCTGGATAACCTGGGGGCCTGATTGCCTGCGCCGCTTCAATGGCTGTTTCTCATTTGCTGTTTACGACTGCAAGACAGAAAGCCTGTATCTCGCACGTGATCGCTTCGGCAAACGGCCGCTTTTCTATGTCCGCCAAGGAAATGCTTTCTATTTTGCCTCCGAAATGAAGGCGTTCCTGGCTATTCCGTCTATCTCCTTTGAACAGGACGCCGGCCAGCTTGCGTCGATCCTGTGTGTCTGGACGCCCCTTCCCGACCAAACGGGCTTTAGGGAGATCAAGAGCCTTCCGATGGGCCAATGGCTCACATTGAAAAACGGTGATTTGACAACTGAAAGCTATGCCGAACTTCGTTTCGACGAAGAGCCTCAGCCCGATGACGAACATGCGGCTCAAGAACTCATTCGGGAGCGAATGAACCGCAGCGTTGAGCTGCGTCTGCGCAGCGATGTTGAAGTCGGGGTATATCTCAGCGGCGGCATCGACTCCTCGATCGTCGCGCTGCTTGCGAAAGACTTCTCGGCAAAACCCCTGTCAACGTTTTCCGTCGAATTTGATGACGCGGAATTCGATGAATCATCTGATCAGCAGCTGATCTCTGAATATCTCGGAACTCGGCACTGTGCTGAACGAATCTCTTATCAGGACATTTGCGATCAAACCCCTGCAGCCGTGTATCACGCTGAAGTTCCGGCATTTCGAAGCGCATTTGTTCCAATGTATATTCTCTCCGACCGGACCCGCCGCGAGGGTGTCAAGGTTGTGCTGAGCGGTGAAGGAGCCGACGAAGCGTTCCTTGGCTACGACCTTTTCAAGGAAACACTGTTACGCACCTCCTGGGACCAGCTTTCCGGGGAGGTGCGCCGGTCCCGGATCCAGAAACTTTACCCGCATCTCGCGCATTATGGCCCCGAAGACACAGCTGCAATGACAGGCCTTTATCAGCAATTTTCCAAGGAACGCATGCCGGGCCTGTTTTCGCACGAGCTGCGATTTCAGAACGGACAGTTTTCAACGCGGCTTTTGAAGGACAAGAACACTCCGCTTGCAGCGATAACTGACCTGATATCGTCCACTCCGGACTACGATGCACTCTCTCCGGTCGAGAAAGCCCAGTGGCTGGAATACAAAACGTTGCTACCCGGCTACCTGCTTTCGACACAGGGCGAAAGGATGAGCCTTGCGCATGGTGTGGAGAACCGCTGTCCGTTTCTGGATCCGGGCGTTTTTTCCCTGGCAACGGCCATCAATCTGAAGTTCGACGATGGTTTACGGGAAAAACGGCTTTTGCGGGAAGCTTTCCGCAACCGCCTTCCAGACAGGATCATCGACAAGCGCAAGTTCCCCTATCGGGCTCCGGACGCGGCCGCCTTTGCAAAGCACCAACCCGACTACCTGGATCTTGTCTTGAGTGATGCGGAGCTTGCCAAACTGCCATTCCTGAATGCCGCATTTGCCAAACGTCTTGCCAACAAGGTGCTGACCAAACCAGCCAGCGACATCAGCACAAAGGAAAACCAGACGTTTCTTTATCTGCTTTCAATCAGTCTGTTGCATCGCTCATTTGTGCGCCGGGAAACCCTGCCGCACGCAACATTGCCTCCGCTGGAAAAGGTTATCAATCTCCAGCGGGAAACTGCCGCTTAGGAACGGCCTTACCTTTCCCACGGGAATTTAAGTTCGCTGACATAGCGCCGAATTCCAGCCAGCACGCCCGGATCTGAAAACATATCCCGGTTTGCAACCAAGGCGGCCGCCTTGTCCTCCTCCGGGTTTCCGCTGCAGGCAGCCAAATAGGCTTTGTAGCGAGCGATCGCAGGCTTCTGAAGGTGGGCCAATCGCACGAGATGTTGCCTGAGCGCGGCCTCGGTATTTTCGGTCAGGGCATCCACAAGTCCAACCTCACGGGCTTTTTGCGCATCGACCGGCTTTGTCATCAACGTCATGTAATGTGCAGCTTGACGACCAACGCGCCTGATCAGGAACGGAAGAACACACGCCGGAAACAGTCCAAACAACAACTCAGAAAGCGCGAAACTCGCACTCTTGTCGGCAATGACGACATCCGATGCAGCCACGAAACCAACACCTCCGGCGTTAACCCTCCCCCGCACCAGGCAGATAGACACATAAGGACCGCGGGACAGTTTCGACCACACATCATAGAGAGGTTCCGGATCGCCGGCAGACCCTGTGTTCGAAATTGCCTCGAAATCGCCCCCGGCGCAAAACACATCACCCTGGCCCTCTAGCACCACCACGGTTACCGGCTCTGAGGCGGGCCCCTGTTCTTCCGTGCACCTGGTCAAGACCTCAGACATCTCTTCGACCATGCGGGCATTAATCGCATTTCCGGCCTCCGGCCGATTCAAGCAAATGCGGCATATGTTTTGTTGAAAGGTAACGTTCAACGTGTCGTAAGCCATGCGGGCCTCCAGAAGGTTACGGCGCCGCGATTACCAATGCCGTATTGATGCCGCCAAAACCGAAAGAGAACTTCAGGGCGTGACGGATTTCGTGCGAAACCGGTTCTGCCTTGACCCAATCAAAGCTTTCATCAATTGGATTTTCCAGGTTCCGTGTGGGGTGAAGCCGACCTTCCTTTATCTGCAACAGGACGGCCGCCAATTCCAGTGCTCCGGCAGCGCTCATGCCGTGACCAACGATGGATTTGGTTGCGTTGATCCGTGCATGGTGCAGTTCGAGAGAGTGATAGGTCCTGCACTCTTCAAAGTCTCCCTGCGGAGTTCCCGTTGCGTGCCCGTTTACGAAATCAATTTGTTTGGCGGTCAAGCCGGCTTGCGCCAGAGCATTCAAAGCCGCGCGCACTTGTCCCTCGGAATTCGGTTCCGGGCCTCGGCTTCCATCGGCAATATGTCCGGCACCGATGAGATCACCATAGGAATTGTGAGACATGGACAGGTCCTTGCGCATCAAAACCAGCGCAGCACTAGCTTCGCCATAGATAAAGCCGTTGTGCGCAAGGTCCATCGGGCGGCAGGCTTCTCCGGGCCGTGCCGCATGATCTGCACCACCCATGACACCCAGTGACCGCATGGCATGCAGATCATAGCCTGAAAGATCCTGAAGCGCTCCAAGTGCGATACAGACATCCACCCTGCCGGAACGCACAGCGTCCATCGCCTGAATCACGGCCACCGATCCGCTGGCTGATGCCGCATCCACGCTCTGGGAAAAACCGCGGATTGGGAGGACGGAGGTGCAAAGACCGGAAATATCAGAGCTCAGAAACATGTGGCCGTGGCGTGGCGGTACAAATTCCAGCTTGTCTTCATATCTTTGTGCGGCCAGCGCCTGTTCGCGCGACATGGGGCTGCTGCTTCCGACCACAAGTCCGATCCGCTCGGGATCGACCTGATCAAGTCCCGCATCTTGCCAGGCTTCCTGTAACACGGCCATGGCAACACGGTTGCTCAGCGTGGCGGTACGGGCCAAACGTGCAGGTAGTACATTTGGCGGCTCGTCCAACTCGACACCAACAAAGGGCGGTTCTCCGCCGGCCGGTTCACGCCCGTGCCGGGTCAATTCGGAAAATACACCGCGAGCTTCAAACAGTCCTTGCAGAAATGCGGCCTTACCGTATCCAAGGCCGCTGGCAACACCTATCCCCGTTACCGCAATCCTCACCCTGTCATCCGGCGCTTTTGACAAGGAGCAAATCCGCCAGTTCCTGAATGTCTTTGGGCCCATGTAACTGAACCATCGGAATTTTCAGGTCCAACCGTTCCATTGCCGCCAAAATGACTTCGCTGCGCTCGATGGAGTTTACGCCCAGGTCCACCATGGAATCGCTTGCGGAAATCGGTTGACCTTCCAACTCGGGAACAGTCTCCCGAATTTCTTCAATCAGGATATTGATGATTTCGGTGTTATCCAATGGGCTCCCCATCCTCCGGTCAGATCCATTTGTAGTTCCGCTGGTAGTTCACCAGATTATCGAGAACAAGCAAATCCCCGTTGCCGGACACAGGCCAGGCAGACGGGATGATCTGATGATCCAATTCGGCATCTTTCGTACCAAACCTGACAACTGACTTTCCCGAAAGCAACATTTCATATTCTTCGATCGAAAGCCGGTATCGTCTGTCCAGTTTTTCCGCGATCCGCATTTCCTTTAGCAAACTCTGGCTCTTTGATGTCGCCACACCGCTGAAAAATTCCGAGCAACAACCTGAGCCATAGGAAAACAGGCCAATGCGGATGGGCTCATTGACCTCACCGGCATCCAGCGTTCCGGCAAGGGCAACAAATACAGAGCCGCCCGCCGTGTTTCCAACCCTTTGTCCAAATGTCAGGCTCGGGCTCAGCCTCTGTTCAAAATCCTCCTGAATTTCCTCAGGATTCGCCTTATGGAGTTTTCGCATCAACTGCCTGTGCGCCCCCTTGACCATGCCGCCAAAAGGTGTGTGAAAGCAAAGCTGCGAAAAGGTCGATTTGAAATCAGCGCCCTGAACCCGATCGGAATAGTCCTTGAATGCTCCTGCACAGCAATCGAGATAAGCCATCAGAGAGAGATCTGCATCCCCTGCTTCCGTATCCGGACCAGGCCGGCAGGTATCCATGACCTCGAAGGCGTAATTGCCATAAGCGCCGACATCGAGTTGCAGGATTTCCGGCATGTCCGAGACCAGCATCGCAACAGCACCGGCGCCTGAACTGGGCTCAGAGTAAGCCCATTCCTGCACGGCGTTGGCATCGGCCAGCGCGAAGCGGGAAATGTCGGTGGTTATCACCAGTGCCAGCGCGCCGGGAGACGTCTGCGACAATATGAAATTCACCGCCATCTGCAGGCCAGCAGCACCTGAGTAACAGGCTTGTTTTATCTCAAACAGGCGACAATTTGGCTGCAAATCCAGAAGTTTGTGAACATGAGTACTGAGCGATTTTCCGAAATCCAGACCGGATTCGGTGCAGGTAATAACCATCTCAATGCGCGAGCGTTCCTGCTCACTGAGTTGATCGACTATCGGTTTGGCCGCATTTACAGCGAATGTGACCGGGTCCTCATAGGGTAGCGCTACGGTCTTCTCCTGCATGAGCAGATTCTCGAACCGGGGAGTATCGAGACCCCGGTGAATGCAAAGCTCACGAACATCCAGACACGCCATGCCGCCGAAGACGTTGATGGCTTGAATTCCGGCAAGTCCGCTCATGCCGCGGCTTTTACTTTGACCGGCAAGCGGCCCAGGCCGCGCGCATTCATCCGGTCCAGCCGCCACTCCGGTTCTCCGGCCAGCTCAATCTGTGGATATTTTTCCAAGAACCTGGAAAAGGCGATCTGTGCTTCCAGCCGGGCCAATGGTGCGCCGATGCAGAAATGCGCCCCTCCGCCAAAAGTGAACTGTGCATTCGCCGGGCGGGCAATATCAAGCGCGTCCGCGTTTTCAAAGCGGCCCGGATCCCTGTTGATTGCACCGATCAACCCGATGACCGGCGCGCCCTTCGGGATGGTCACTCCTTCGACGTCGAAATCCTCGCGCGCGACCCGCAAGATCATGTTCCCCCCCGGTTCCATGCGCAAAAACTCCTCGATCGCGGTTCTTGTCAATCCGGGATCTGATCGCAATCTGGCCAATTCGTCCGGATTGGACAAGAGGAGCAGCATGCCATTGCCGATCAAAGTCACTGTGGTTTCGTGCCCAGCCACCAGCATAGACACCAGATTGGTCAGAGTTTCCTCCTCATCAAGCGTACCGTTCTTTTGTGCCTGAATGGCAAGGCCCATAAGATTGTCTTCGTTGTTGTTTTCCCGCTCCTTGATCTGCTGACGCAGAAAATCCTTGAACTCCGCCAGAGCTTCCATCGCCTCCGATTTCTGTTCCGGTGTCATCAGGATATCTCCGATCCGGATAAGAGACGCGCTCCAGCGGCTGATCGTGTCATCAAGGCTTTCCGGAATATCAAAAAGCTCGCACAGCACACGAAGCGGCAGAGGGGCCGCAAATGCCTCGATGAAATCAATTTCTCCCTTGTCAGGCATTGCTGCCAACAGCCTGGATGCCTGATCAGCAATCAACGGTTCCAGCCGGGACATGGCCTGCGCTCGAAACGCCGGTTCATAGACCTTGCGCATGCGCTTGTGTTCTTCCCCGTCGGAATTGATCATCTGGGGCTGAAATTCACTGAACAGCATGTAGCCGACCGGGTCATGTTGCCGGTAATCCTCGGAGTTCCAACCTCCGGTCCAGTTCCGCGTGTCGCGCCCCATAGCCGAGGATTTCGAAACACGCGCGAACGCCTTGTGACCGAGTACGAAATATATGCCGTTCTTCCGATCAAAATGCACTGGACCTTTGGCCTGCAAGCGGCGAAGTTCCGAATATGGATTTTCCAAGAACGTCTTGTCCGAGAGGATCGACCACCAATCAATGGCATCATCGCAATTGCTGTCGCTTTCCGTCTCCGGAAGGATCCCATCCAACGGGCTATCTTCAGCCATTCCTGCTCTCTGCTGGGAGTAATAAGAAGACGGGTTTTTGTGTCTTATGCGGGAAGTGTTTCGTATTTGCACCTTATCGTCAAGGAAGTAAGAGACTATCTCAGACAACATGAAACTCAGAGCAATAAGCGACCTCCATCTGGCAAGTCCGTCCAATCGCGAGGCGCTCGATGAACTGCAGACGGCGCCCGACGACTGGCTTATCGTTGCGGGCGACATCGCGGAACGGTTTGAACACATCAAATTCGCATTTGAGGTTTTTGAACGGAAATTCGCCAAGGTATTCTGGGTTCCCGGCAATCACGATCTTTGGGCGATCCCGGAAGAGAGAGATCAGCCTGCGCTTGCAGGAGAAGCAAGATATCTGGCGCTGGTCGAGCTCGCGCGCCAATATGGCATCCATACACCTGAAGACCCTTATGAGACTTGGAATGGCCCGGGAGGTGCGCATGTGGTCGCGCCGCTGTTTCTTCTGTACGACTACAGTTTCCGGCCACAGGATATCAAGCGGGACGATGTTGTCGCCTGGGCGCGCGCGCAAAACTCGGTGTGTGCGGACGAAACCTTTCTCGATCCGGCCCCCTGGGACAGCCGGGAGGATTGGTGCGCCAGCCGGTGTAGGGAAACCGAATTGCGCCTTCAGGAAGTCCCCGACGGGATGCCGACAATTCTGATCAACCACTATCCGCTCCGCCGGGACCTGATCCATATTCCCCGGATACCGCGGTTTACACCCTGGTGCGGGACTGTCAGAACGGAAGACTGGCATCAGCGGTTTAATGCCAAAGTGGTCGTTTCGGGCCATTTGCATACACGTCGGACAGATTGGCGTGACGACACCCGCTTTGAAGAGGTTTCGCTCGGCTATCCGAAACAATGGGACAGACGGCTCGGTATCGAAGCCTATTTGCGTGATATTCTGCCTGGTGAATAGTCAGGCTTGAGCGAGGTTCCGAAGAAACTCCATCGGAGCCGGTCCTGCTTCTACCCTGAGATTTGCCTTTGCAGGGTGGCGGACCGCCAGAGCCATCAAATGATCCGGACCGGGCTGGTAGCGCTCAAAGTGCCAATGGTCCGGATCGTCTGCCGACCGGTCCAAAAAGGTGATATTGAGGCCATTCAGATCAAACTCAAACGCATCAAGCGGTTGAGAAAGGCCTTTTCCGATCGCTTTCACGTAGGCTTCTTTCAGCGTCCAGTAGGCCAAAAAAATGTCGAGCTTTTTCTCCTTGCACGCGCGCTGAACGTCCCGGCGTTCGCTTTCTGCAAACATGCGTTGCGCAAGTTCATCAACCATGGCATCGCGATGGCGCCATTCAACGTCGACGCCGATATCGTGTTCGCTGGTCAATGCGACTGCTGCCAGCCCTCTCGTGTGAGATATGTTAACGCGGATCCTCGGGCCACCTGCCGGGGATATCAGCTCCGGCTTGCCGTGATCTTCAATGGAGAAGCGCCAGTTCTTGGCAGGTTGACCCAGATGGTAGCTCAGGAGACCGCGGCAAATCCCGTGAGCGGCGATGTAGATTTGCCGATCCCGTTCGAAATGAAACCGTCCGGCCCTGGCCAATTCTTCATCGACCAGCAATGCCTCCAGCATTTCCAGATCGCCCTCGGTGAGGTGTTCCAGCAGCAACCACCATGCGGCGACCCCGTCTTTGCTCACCAGTGCATTGCCATCTCTCACAGCACCATGCGACAAGAAGCCTTCGCTAGGTTGTCTGCCTCCCAGGGTCTTCCGCATGCTCTCAAGTTCCTCTTCCTTGCCCGTCGCATTCTGTTTTGCCGGGCAAGGTTCTCAATACTTCCATATGGCGGCGGCCTTCCTGAAGACCTATCCGGTCTTCAGGCAGTGGATGGATATCGGTGACCGGATCGTCCAAAATGCGCAAGGGTTTTCTGTTCTGGATATCATCTATTCCGACGAACACGGCATCAGCGATCCCTTTGACCGTCTGGAACATTCCCATCCCGCGCTCTTTATCACCCAGTTTGCAGTGGCAAAACTTTTGCAGAACCAGGGCGTCAGGCCCGATCTTCTGCTTGGGGCCAGCCTGGGTGAATTTGTTGCCATGAGCGTTTCCGGCATGTTGCCGTTTGAAACGGCCTTGAGAGCTGTGGCATGCCAACCTGCGCTCTTTGAAAAGTCCGCTCCCAAAGGCGCCCTGATCGGGACCCTGGCATCGGCAAGTGTACGATCGCAGTCAAAGATATTGGCAGAAAGCACAGAGATTGCCGGCAAAAACGGCGCCAGCCACTGTGTTCTGGCGTGCCGGAAAGCTGATCTGGAAACGGTTCTTGGAGAGCTGCGGAGGTTGGACATCTCCTTTCAGACACTTCCCGTCCCTTTTGCCTTTCATTCGCGCTGGATCGAACCAGCCAAACAGGACTTCCTGAATACGGTCTCCGGCTTGCACTTTGAAACGCCCTTTTGGCCGGTCTGGTCTTCCTGTCTTTGCCGCGACGTGCAACAGGCCGACGGCAGGCAGCTCTGGAATATTGTCAGGCAGCCCATGCAGTTGCAGGCAACGCTGCATGCCATCGAGGCCAGGGGCGGTGCCCGATACATCGACCTCAGTCCCACAGGAACGCTGGCGGCCGTATTCCGACAAGAGTTGTCTGAAAAAAGTGCGTCAGAGGTGGTGCCCCTCATGTCGCCCTATGGGGGAGATCTGAAACGGATCGAGGCCCTCTTTCCCGCCAGTCCGTAGCGGCCGGAACGTTGCCTACCTGCGACTGAACCGCAGCGGCAGGGTCTGCAATCCGCGCTGATTGGTCCGGTCCGTCCACCAGACCGGTTCTCCTGCCAATTCGATTTTTGAGAAATTTCGTATCAATTCGCTGAATGCCACTTCGACCTCGAGCCGCGCCAATGCTGCACCGATGCAAACATGCGGCCCGCCGCCAAAAATGGATTGCGCATTTGGCCGCCGCGCAACGTCAAATGTTTCAGCCTTGGCAAAGCGGGCTGGATCCCTGTTAATCGCACCAACCAGGCCAAGCACCAGGGATCCTGACGGTATTGACACACCGTGACTTTCGAAATCCTCGATTGCCACGCGCAGGATGAAATTTATAGCCGGTTCAAAGCGGAGGATTTCCTCAATCGCCGTTCGCATCAGATCCGGTTGTGTGCGCAGGCGGTCGAATTGATCCGGGTGGTTCAAGAGCGTCAATAGACCGTTGCCGAGAACGTTGACCGTTGTCTCATTGCCAGACACGAGCCCCTTGAGATTGTTCAGGGTTTCGTCCTGATCCATGACTCCGGCATCCCATGCTTCGATCGCCAGGCTGATCAACCGATTGTCCGGGTTGCCACGCTGTTCCTCCAAATGAGACTTCAGGAACCGCTTGTAGCCCTTAAGCGCTTTCAAGGCGTCTTGCTTTTGATCCTGTGACATCATGATGTCACCGATCTTGATCAGCGAGGCATTCCACTCCGCGAGCTGGGGGTCCATTTCCGGTGAGATATGAAACAGATTGCGGACCACCCGAAGCGGAAAAAGGTTCGCAAAGACCGTCATGAAATCGACCGGAGTTTCCTCGGGGATGTCCTCGAGCAGCAAACACGCTTCCCTTTCGATCATGGGCCGAAGCGGCGGAATGTCAGCAGGGCGGAACGCTTTTTCATATACATCGCGCATCCGCCGATGATCCGGCTGGTCCGAATTCACCATCTGGCGCTGAAATTCACTGAAGAGTTCGTAGCTCAGCGGATCGCGCTGCTTGCTTTCCGGTCTGCTCCAACCGTTTTTCCAAAGCCTGGTATCGCGGCCCATTTTTGATGAGCGGACCATGGAATTGAATTCTTCATGGCCGAGAACGAAATAGATATCCGACGGCGCATCATAGTGAATCGGCCCGAGTTCCCGAATGCGCCGCAAATGCGGATGCGGATCAACGAGATATCCCGGATCGGTTAGCATGCCCCACCAGTCAATCTGCTGGCCCGCGTCCTGATCCATCAAGCGTTTCCCAAGGTTATCGGCAAGGCATCCAGCCCATGCTGGTCGGCCCTGTGCTTCCACCACTCGGGCTCCCCGGCCAGCTCGATCCTGCCGAAGCGATCCATCAAGGCGTTGAACAGCACCCGGGCAGTCAAACGGACAAGTGCCTTGCCGATGCAAATATGTGCTCCGACTCCAAAAACGACGTGCGGGTTCGGGTATCGCGTCACATCGAAACGATCAGGATCCCTGTAGGTTCTGGGGTCCCGTCCGATTGCTGTGACCAGGCCGATCGCCAACGCTCCTTGCGGTATCAAAACATCACCACACTGGTAGTCGTCAATGGCCACGCGCAGGATGAAACTGCACCCGGGTTCAAAGCGCAGCATTTCCTCGATGGCCGTTTCCAACAGCTCGGGATTGCGACGCAGCAGTTCGAATTGGTCCGGGTGACGCAAAAGGGTCAAAAGCCCGTTTCCAAGCAGTGTGGCCGTTGCGATACCGCCTGAAATCAGTGTCATGAGGTTGTTGAGGCACTCATCTTCATCCATGACGCCGTCGGAGTACGCTTTGATCGTTGCACCAAAAAATCCGTCATTCGGGTCGTCAATTCCGGAAGCCATTCGCTCCCTGACGTAATTCCTGAACTCGGTAAGTGCTTTCAGGGCATCCTGTTTTTGCTGCGGAGTGATGATTACGTTGCCGATCACGCTCAGAGCATCGACCCAGCGCGCAAGATCCGCATCCATGGATTTTGGAATATTGAAGATACGTTTTGAGATGTTCCGTGACAACGGATCTGCAACCGTCTGCATGAAGTTGAATGATTGCTCAAACGGCAAGGTGTCCAGGATTTTGCGGCATTCATCCTCGATCATCGGGATCAAGGCCTGAATATCTGTCCTTCGAAAGGCTTTTTCGTAAACATCCCGCATTCGGCGATGGTGCGGTGCATTCGCATTGGTCATCTGGGGCTGGATTGTGTTGTACAATTCGTAACCGACCGGATCGGCTTTCTTGTTTTCCGGATTGTACCAGCCGCCTGACCACAAACGCGTGTCACGGCCCATATCCGTAGACAGGGCCATTTTCTTGTATTCCGGGTAGCCTAAAACAAAATAGATCCCTGAAACGGGATCAAATTGCACCGGCGCTCTTTCACGAATTACACTCAGTTTTTCATAAGGACTGGCCAGAAATGCATCGTCTGCAAACATTTCCCACCAGTCGATATCGGGGCTATTCAGAGCAGCGATGCCATCAGCACTGATTTCCAGATTAGAACCGTCGGACACACACCCCACCCCCAATGATTGATAGAATTCTCACTACACCATAGAAGTGAATTCTTTTCCAACGAATATGCTTGTCAGGCCGGCGTCAATTTCAGGGGCAGTGAACTCAATCCGCGTTGATCACTCCGGTCAGTCCACCATGTTGCATCGCCCGCCAGCTCAATCCTACTGTAGCGGTCCATCAGAGCATTAAATGCCACTTCCGTCGTCATGCGCGCCAACGCCTTGCCGATGCAGATATGAGGGCCACCGCCAAAAGCGGAGTGATGGTTCGGCTTGCGCGTGATGTTGAACGTGTCCGGATCGTCAAAGCGCGCCGGATCGCGATTGATAGCTCCAACAAGGCCAATCGCCAGCGCCCCGGCAGGAATGCACACATCTCCACACTGGAAATCTTCCACCCCGGCCCTCGGAATGATGCTGCTTCCCGATTCATAACGCAGCATTTCCTCGATTGCCCTTGGCATCAAGCTCCGGTCCGCCCGTAATTTCTCCATCTGGTCAGGGTGCTTCAAAAGCGTCAGCAAACCATTTCCCAGGAGCGTGAGCGAGGTTTTGCTACCGGCAATCAACATCACCACGTTGTTGAGGGTTTCCTCCTCATCCATGGTACCGTCGTCCGCAGCTGCCAGGGCCATTCCGACGAAACCATCGCCGGGATTCTTCCTCAGGCCTTCCAAGTGCTCCTTGACGAACTGCTTGAATTCCTGATTTGACTTCTTGACGTTCCGCTTCTGCTCCGGTGTCATCACGATGTTGCCCAGCCAGCTCAGGTCGGAAATCCACTTACCGATCTGAGCTTCCATTTCCTCTGGAATATCGAACAGTTTCAAAGAGATCCGGTTCGGCAGCGGGTTGCCGAACAGATCCATGTATTCGAACGCCTCGCTTTCCGGCAATCGGTCCAGAAGCTTGCGGCACTCGTCCTTGATCATCGGCAGATAGCGCATCATGTCGCGCGGACGGAACGCCTTGTCGAACACACCCCGCATCCTGCGGTGATCGGGCTGGTTCGCATTGATCATCTGCGGCTGAAAATCAACAAACAGCTCATACGTTTCCGGGTCATTCTGCCGGTTTTCAGGACTGCTCCAGCCATTTCTCCAGTAGGTCGTGTCCCGGCCCATACTGGACGTCTTGGCCATCAGGCCAAATTCCTTGTGCCCGAGAACGAAATATATCCCCGACTGGGGGTCGAACTGGACAGGCGCCAGCTCGCGTATCCGCTTCAACTCCGGATAGGGATTTTTCAAAAACTCCGGGTCGGTCAACATCGTCCACCAGTCGATGTCGAAACATGGAGCCGTCGAAGCCCCGGCCCCTTTGTCGTCACCGGCATCGGGTGAAGGACTGTTTTCCACGTGGACTTCAGACATTTAATTGGCTCCGGCACTCACTCGAACGAAGGGTGTTAAGGCGTGCAATCACTCACAGACCGGGCCACTAACGTTCGGCTCGATACTGCCTGCGGTCCCGACAGGGCGCAAGACTGAACCGGATGGTCCGGCAGCCCGTTCACTAAAGAAATCCGGTTGAGAACCGCTCTGGGAACAGAAGACCGATTTTGGATCCAGGTCATGAACGACGCGCATAAATGTGGAACACCGGCGCTCCGCCCTGGGCCATCGGGTGATCCTCGACTGTTGTTTTGTAACCGCGTTCTTCAAGCTCGCCCCTGATCGTCGTCAGTTCGTCCGCGCCCCGGTGCACTTCGACGAGAAGCTGGCGTATCCTCGGCCACAGATCTTCACCGATTCCGTCAAGCACAGGGCGTTCCTGCCCCTCCGTGTCGATCTTGAGCAAGTCAATCCGGTCCAGCCCGAACCGGGTGGCGACGCTGTCCAGCGTGTCGACTTCCACGGTCACTGTTTCCTTCTTGAACAGTCTTTCGATGAAGGTGTCGTCATCCAGGCGCTCATGCGCTCCCGTGCTGTCGATGATCGCTCGAATATCTTCGCTCGCGCCTTGGCCGAACAACAGCTTCTTCAGTCCATCAGCCAGCTTTTCACCGACGGAGGAATCGCCCGTGGAAAGTGCGGAAAGCGCGGGGTAATGATCGAATTGAGCGGTTCCGGTCTTGTCCCCTAAAGCCAGGCATGACGCCTGGATGGCGCCACCGATTTTTTCGGTGTTGCTCCTCAGTGCGCCAAAGGCGGCGGGCATTGGTTCGAAGGCAAATATCCTGGCATCGGGACACAGGTCCCTGAGGCGCAAGCAGAACAATCCGATATTGGCGCCAACATCCAGATAGGTTCCGTCGGCCGGCAGATCCAACCCGCGTTCGATCAGATCGTCCGAGACAATTTCATGCCAACCGAAACCAACTTCATAATCGTTCACGCAATGAATTTCACGGCCATCCGGAAGCTCTGCCATTGAAAGGCTCATGATACTCTTCCCGCCACTTTTGCACTTCATCCACTTCACAAGCATGAAGCGGTAACAGCCGCACTTCAACAACTTTAACGTACTCTGGCAGCTCGCCACGCAGCCGTAAACCCCGCTCACGAAAATCGTCCTGGACAGTGCGTTCCCGCTCAAAAAACCGCCACGATCGGCTTTCCCTCGTTCCAGACGAGGGGGGCGGAGCTTCGAATCATCTCACTCCGGCCAATTACCTTCTCTTTGACCAAATTGATTTCAAAGCGTTTTTCGCGTTGGCGAGGATCATGCTGTGCATCTGGAATGATTGGGCCAATGCTTCAGGTTGGTTTTTTCGGCAAAGGCCGTTCCGATTGCCAATACGACGGTTCAGGCATCTGAGTGTCAGATGTCCGCGTGTGCCCTCAAACTGGTCGTTCGACTGGTCTCCGCTTGCACCCGAACGCCGACATTCGTTGCAGGTGCAGTGAGCTTGCAGGTTGGGCGGAAAGCGGGCTTTTGTTGCGGCCAAAACGAACGGAAGCAACGCGGACTTTTCAGCCGTTGGGGCGTTTGAATACAATGACCGCTCCCAGCCTAAAGCGGTCTTTAGTTTTCAAGTGCCTTGGGTATATCGCAGACTCCCTCTATAGCACTAAAGTTGCTTAGGCGCGAACTCGAAACCTGCTGTCCATCAGCGCTTTTTCATACTGGCAAGTCATGGTACTTTACACACATGGTAGTCATAAAATCCGAAGAGTTTCCGCCGCATGCCAAAAGTCTTGGGGTGAAGCTTCTGGGATATGTACTCAATGTTGATGAAGAAGAAATTGCTAGCATCATTGAAAATGGCGGCGAATTAAAACCTGAACAGTGTTCTGTTTTGGAATTAGTCGAAATATTGGTGCTGCAAGCAAAAGAAGATCGACTGAAAGAGCATACGCTTAGTTACTCTGAGGTGAGCAACCTTTCCCACTTAATCACCAATGACGGTTCGGTTGCGTTCAATTCGCTTCGAGCACAATCTGGCGGTGATTGTTCACCAATGACATCCGATGATCTGGTGAAACAAACGCTCTCCTCTATGTGTGTCGCCTACTTTCCTTTGCTTTTGTTGCCAACAGTACCGAGGGATCGGTCGCGTGGTGGTCGTTTGATTAAATCGCCTCGTCATTCAGGAATGAAGTTCTTCAAGCAATTCTGCGATGCGGTGATAAAAGACGAAATTCTAGGGAGGTTGTATGATGGGGCAGATGGAGATCCTGCCGTTTTGAAAAAAATGTACTTTACGAGCAGTGGCGGTAGCCGAGCAAATTTGAGTACGCTTAGTGAATCTCTGCTGACGTCAGGTTCCGCTTTGATGCACGCTCAGGGTCAGCAAACTATCGAAGATTTCCAAAAGGCAGTTTGGCACATGATTGATATATTGCGAGCTGCCATTGACGAAAAACCGGTCAAAGCACCTGCGTTCATAGTTTACGATATTGTAGGAGTTCCTTCAGGTACGGATATTCCTTTCGATGTTGGGCGTCTGAAAGCAGTTCCTCCAGAGTTACTTCAGCATTTTAGAGACGACGTTAGTCTGTCCGTCGATGATCAAAACCAAGTCTATGGATTTATGGTCCAAACAGAATATGACTACGGTGTGCAAATCGGCCCAGCAGTTAAGCGTCCCAAGCCTCCCAAGAAGGCCGTCGAATCAAACTTGTACCAAGTGAATTGGAATGCGGTCTCTCTTGCAACGTCCTTCGTGATTGCTAATGACAAAAGATGCGCTGCCCGGCTGAGAGCGCATCTCACAATTTGTCCTCTAAAGGGGCCGACATACTCATGGCGACAGGGTGTTGATACCGGCGTCAAAAAACACTTTGCCACGCTCGACGAGGCTGAAGAGATAGCAAGAAGACTAAACCCTCTACTGGAGCTAAATTACGACAACATTGAACTCTCAGTCACTAGGTTTCTCTCTGCGGTAAACAATCCCAATCTTGTTGACGGATTGATTGATGCAGCAATCGCCTTCGAGAACCTAACTGGTAACCGAAATGAAATTTCATTTTCAATTGCTGTATCCGCTGCAAACTTTCTCTTTGAAAAACAAGATGACCGTCGAAAGTGCTTCAAGGAGGTTAAGTCTGCGTATAATGCCCGAAGTTCTTTCGTCCACGGCAACAAGAAAAATCAGCAAAAACTAGATGTTGAAAGGGAGAACTACAGTTTAATAAAACATCTGAATCTAGTTTTGGAAAAAATTTGCCTACAAGAACCTCAGTTGATTGAAATGGATAATTCAAAGCGTTCTGACGAGTTGGCGATTTGGCACCATTCGTAAACTGAAACTAGCCCAGAATGCTCTGTGACAACCGAACGACCGTTAGGTGAAAGCGGCACCGCGCCACAGACCGATGCTGCGAAGATTTTGATGGACAGCCTAAAGGCTTTACAAAGTCGGCTTTCTGCGCATAGCAGCCGTTAGAACAAGACGCAGCATCAAGTAGTTTGGGCTCGTTCCAGTCATTCGCTGCAATCGACACGAACGACAGTTCAGGGCCGGGAGTGCCAAGTGGGCCGTTGTTCACAACGCGTAATCCGGGCGGAATGCAGACTTTCACGGCGGACAGGAGGCAGTTGCGGAAATTCGGCAAAAGCGGACCTTGATCGTCTGCATGGCGTCAAACTCGCGAGTTCCGGTCCAATAGCGGGAATCGGAAGTTCGCAGCAAGTGTCGGGTTACAACCAATGCCGTTGACCGTCCTGCATAGTCTTGCCCTTTCGCTTCGATATGCACAGGTCATTGTGAGTTTGTACCTTGATCGCCGAATATCAGAATCGCGCATAGGGTGACAGGCGACACCGGACGGATTGCAATCCGGTTTCAGCAACATCCGCGCACGGAAATTTTGCTCTATGGAAGCGTCGTTGTCAGGGTTGCGCAGTCCACCAATGTAGTGCCTGCGCCCAGGATATCCGCCATCAGGTTTCGACCAGGATTTATGACAAACCCGGTATCCGCTGAAAGACCACGAGCCAAATACAGGTCTGTCGCCTTATCTGCGGAATTGGATGTGACGCGCACCCTGTCGCTGACCAGATCACGCCCTGCCAGCAGGTCGCGCATGACCTTCGGGGCGGTGATGACAATTCGGATCGAGCCTGTTCGCCCCACATCAATGCGTTGGCCGGAAAAGTCGCCCGCGACAAAACGGACAGGCATGGTGTGACATGTCCTGTTGACCCGAAACGTGGCGGTGCCATTCCCTGCAAGGCCACGCAGCATCAGAAGGTTTCCTTCCCGTGGATGCGGAATATCGATAACAGCGACATCCTGTTTTGTGTCCGTATTCGATTCAGCCTGCGCGGCGTCGACAGAAGAAACTGCGATCAACGTCGTAAAGAGGGCCAAACCAATGACCGCCAGCTGATCTCCAAGTTCTTCGATGTTCACGACATTTCCTTTCTCGGTTGCTTTCCCGTGCATGCGGGTTCTGCAAGCATGAAAGGCGAGAAGCGCTTGAGCCGCGCCCAGATCTACGTATCCGAACGTTTGAGATCGCGATTGCGGACGTTCTTGTTGCCGGAACCTTGCCGTCTTTGACAGGACGGCGTTTGACCGGTGAGGCGGCGAAACTCGGTGTTAAAGCTGGATTTGCTTTGGAATCCAGCCTCCAACATGATGTCCGTCACAGGCAAATCGGTGGTTTTCAGAAGCATCGCGGCATGGCGCACGCGAAACCCATTGATGTAGCGCGAGATATTCTCGCCATGGATGCGATTGACCGCTTTCGACACACTTCGTGCGGGGCAGTGCAGCCTCCGACCCAACCGCGCGAGCGTCAGGTCCGGGTCAGTGAACATCTTGTGTTCGATCATCAGCCTGTCAAGCTTGCGCAACAGGTCCTGATCCTCTTCAAGCGTTTCCTGCCTCGCCGATTCGCGGGAAACGTCTCGCGTCCGGGGTCCAAGAACAAGTGGCAGGCCAACAAGCGCGCAGAGCAGGACCACCGCAACAACCACGCCGGATGCGCCGGTCAGGAGGCGCATTACCCCTGCATTGCCCGCAGAGAGCATCGCAGCAAGGATCGTGGCATCGGCTGCAACGATCAGGGCGATAAAGAGGATTGCGAAAAGCAATGCAATTCTGACCAAGCGAAATTTGTTTGGTGCGACCTGAACAAAAGCGTCCGGCGGCTGGCGCAGCATCGCCGTCAACAAAATGGCATAGACGGCATTTGTTCCGATCACGATCACATCAGCGGACCAGGCCGTCGGTACGAGAAGCGCGAGTTCCGCCAAGGCCAGTCCCGTGGCTGCGATCTGAAGCGCCTGACGTGTCGGGGACCCGGTCGTTGTCGCAAGTGATTGAAAACCAAGCCAGAGCGTCGGGGCAATCAGTATCGCGATATGAGGCTGTACCCTGCCAAGCACCTCAAAACCATATTCCACTCTTAGCCCCACAAACGCGGTGACCACCGCAATGAGGCCAAGTCCAAGGCCAAACAGAACGCGCGCTGCAATCGGTAGAAGCGGTCTGCTTACAACCGCCGCTGCAATGAACACAGCGAGAATCGAAATGATCCAGGACGTTGGAACCGTGTTCACAGTCGTATTCCTCAAGCCAGGTTCCCAAGCGCGCAACCACATAGATGTCCCGCAACGATCCAGGAGCCGCGCAAATGCGATGCCCGACATGCAAGACTATGATGGCACGAAACTGGATGCCACACGGATCAGCACTCTGGTTGCGGTCTGCAGTTCCAGATCGCGTTTCAGAACTATTTTCAGCCTGAAAAGTGTTCTGTGTCCTGCGCCGTGTGAATTCGCAGAGTGGCATGTCCGGTCCATGCATGCATCTGACCAGGCGCTTGCTGACAGACCCCAATATTGTTGGCGATGTCATCGGTAGACCACGCAAGACTTCACGAAACCGCTTAAGGTTCGCTATTTTTAAAAGCAGGGAGTTACTGACAGAGCACAGATGACATATATTGGTTTGGCAAAGTGAGTGACCTAAACAGATACCGGAGACTGATGTGTCACCAAGTAAGGGCCGCGTCGAAAGACTTATTGATACGATTGCCTCAGAGTTCCAGTCTCATCTCATCGACTTGTGGAACACCTCCACAGTCCTCGATATCCAGGACGGTGCCGTTCAAAAAATGATCTCAAGCGAAGCACCTTTTGGTGTCATCGGGATCAAGATCCTGATGCGCAATCCGGGAGACGCAGATCGTCTTTTTGAGCATCAGTGGAATTTCAGCATCGGGATCACCGGATGTGAATTCACGCTTTTGGATGTCGATTACCAGAACGACGTTTGGATCGGTGATGCGAATTCCGCCGCATTCGCTGGGCACGAACACATTGCCTACAAATCGGTTGAACACATGATTGCCTTTCATGGCGACGATTTCGGCGTCGGAAAAGTCTTCATCGAAAAAATTGGTGCTCTCTGCCCCAGCCTGCTTGAAAAGCCACCATTGTTCTTTCGACTGCCGCGCAGGGCGCCACCAGCCTACAGATTTACGGCAGCCCCCCAGGCCATTCGCGAGGAGATAGGCCTTTCATCTGATGACCGCGTGGTTCTGATTGAGACGATGATCAAAGAACACGGGATTGACCCATACAAGATCCTTCTGTCCTTCCATTCTGATGAAAACTTCTGGCTGGTTGATCTCCCTGAAGCGCTTGTCGACCGTTACCAGCATGGCCTGATTGATCCAAGCCTTGGTGAACATCATTCAAATCTTGAGGTCGGGGTATCCATTACGGCAGAGGCTCTGAGGAACAGGACCCGGCAGAAGTCAAACAGCGCTGAGCGCGATAACGACGTCTTTTTCTCCATGTCTGGAAGCGGTTCCGCGTCAGGTTATTTGAACCGATTGAATTGATTTCACGTTGGCTGGTGTCATTCTTTTGCTGCGAGAAAGCGCGCAATTCCTGACCGTCTCCTCCCGGATTCAAAACCGACCTTCGCTGCGAGCGTATTGAGTTACAACAATGCGCCTCCAGTTCGGACGTTTGCGGGTTTTCGGCTGGATTTGAAAAGTTGCCATTCACAAGAAGACAACCGAAGGTGTTTGAGGTGCGGAAAGCGGCCATTTGCTGCGGATGCATCAAGGTCGGCAATGCTGACGAAGCGTTCATTTGCTTCCGGCAGTTAGAAATGATTTACCTTCTCGCGAGGTCCGCGACACGCGTGATCCTTAGAAACCAGCGTGAGCAGGTGTCTGGAGCCCAGTGGATGGGTGGCATGACGGCCAGGATCAACCTGCAAAACTGGGGAGAAAAACGATGTTCAAGCGTATCATGGCGCCGGTTGATCTGGCACATGTTGAAAAACTGAGGGCCGCACTCGAATGCGCCGCAGATCTTGCCAAACACTACAGCGCACCCGTTGTGTATGTGGGCGTCACCTCATCCCAACCCAGCGAATTGGCACATAATCCAGAAGAATTCGCACAAAAACTTGGCATATTTGCAGCGGCAGAAGCTGCCAGGTACGGCATAGAAACTGTGGCATATGCCACTATCGCGCACGATCCGACGATCGAGGTTGACGATGCACTGATGCGCGCAATCAAAGAAACTGGCGCCGATCTCGTCGTCATGGCAAGCCATGTGCCGAATGTCATGGACCATATCTGGCCGTCTAACGGGGGAAAACTTGCCGCGTACGCGAAATGCTCAGTGATGGTTGTGCGCACTTAGACCCCACAAGACAACGCACGAGTAGTCCACAGATGGCCGACGAAACTACAGTTGAGCCCAAGGGTGAAAGGTCTTGAGGCCCATAGTTGGCAAACGCTCGACAGGGCCGGGGCAAGTTGAGAGCCGGCATTGCCTTTCCACGTGTAAAAACCGGCAGTCCTCAAACGATCCCAATTCAGTTGCTACTCGACCAACACCAACCTTATTGCCTCATCCGCAACAACTCCGCATTCGCCCCGAAGACAAATTCCATCACAGCCCCTGCCCTCCAGCTTTTGTCGTTTCATTCTCGAAAAATGGTTCACATCCGTTGCCGAAGAGATTGTTGATGATTTCTGGCGCTCGATTGACTTTATGCCTAAGCATCCCGCCGGTGCCGTGAGGCCCAGACTTTCAGATCTGCGAAGGCTTTCAGGAATGCCGCAAGCACCAGCCCGCAGAGCGCCACCTTTGTCATTGTTTCCATCGTGCCTTCGATCAGAAGGGCATGAATCACGCTGCCTGCGACAATCACGAGGGCAAGCGAAGTGTGTGCCAGACGCCATGTGCGCGGTCTCAGTTGCAGGCGGCGGCGAATCGCGGCCAGCAGCGCTGCGGCAAAGACGGCCCACATGGCAATCACGCCCCATACGGAAAACGGTGTCGGCGAGCGGAACAGAAGCGCATCAATCACATCCGGCGGACTGGTGATCCAGAGCCCCGCGACGTGAACGATCACGGCCAGAACGAGAACACCGCCAACCCATCGATGAAGCCTGCGTCCGCGTTGCCTCGCCAGTCCGGGCAGATAACCACCGGCCAGCAATGGCTGAACGAGAAGGAGTGCCATTGCGATGATCCCCGCAAAGCCGGCCGCGATGTAAACCGGTTGGCGCCATTGCAACAAGGGACTGGCCGCGGCAGCTGCAACCGGAATCAGGAGGACAGCCGCAAGGACACCCCAGATCAGGATCGCTCTTGTTCTGCCCATTTAATTACGAACCGACCCGGTCAAGCAGGCTGAAGAACGAAATGCACCTCCAGGGTGGTGTCCCTGGCGCTGCTCATGACCGGACGCAGGAACACGGTTTCGAATTCTCCGCTGTCATAGGCAAGGTGGCCATGCGGCTGTCCGAAGGCCGGTACAATTTGCGGCATCTCCAGCCGGAACACTCCGTTAGCGTCGGTGAGCGTTGCACCGTGACTGCGCTCGTCGCGCTCGTGTCCTTCGGTCGTATGTGCCCAGACCTGGATGCGCTGACCTTCAAGGGGAGCGCCGTCGCCTGCGCGGCGGACGGTTCCCGTCATCCAGAAGCCGCCACCGCCGATACGGTCGACGATCGGGGCGCCGGGACGGTAATTGTTGGATCCACCGCGCATCGAACGCGTCGGTGCCAGATCCTGTGCACGGGCAGGAACAAGCAGCCCGGACATCCCGGCTACCGCAACGGCGCCACCGGCAGCCAGAAGATTTCGGCGGGTGAACAGGTCGGTCGTCATTCAAAATTCTCCTATCGGACAAGGCGCATCCGGCCTTCTGTCTGGCCAATGTAACTGCCGATCTGAAATTATAGGGCGATTGTGTCGATTTCCGAGTTTTCGAGGGCGGTACAATCGCCGATTTTGCTCACGGTTTCGTGAACTCGCCTGGCCCGGGTTTGTCGGCGACGGTCTTTCCCGTTGTTTCGGCTCTCGTGACAGACCAGCTTCATCCAGTTTGCGATCACGACGTCAGATCCAGGTCGCTGATGACTGTTTGAACGGCAAGCAGGAAGATCTGGACCTCGGCACTTTGCTGTGTGTCCGGCCGCGTCATGAGGCCGACCGGCCCCTTGGTGATGTCGCTGTCAAATGGCAGCCGGACCAGGGTGCCGTCCTCGGTCTCGGTCTGAACAACGCCCGATGATATGATCCAGACTGCGTCGGTCTGGCGGGTATAGAGCCGTCCGAACGCACCTGAAACGCTTTCAATGCGGTGGGGGATCTCGCCGACGCCATTGGCAATCATGAAACGCTCGACCAGCGGCCTGATCGCCGACCCTTCCGGCGGATAAATGACGGGCCAGTCGACGATGCGTTTGACATCCGGGTCCTTCAGCAACGGATGTCCCCTTCGTACGACCAGGTCGACGCGCTCTGAGTAAAGCTGCGTGAAGGAAACACCTTCCATGGAATCCGGGCGTCCGAGCCGACCGATCACAAGATCGAGCTCTCCCAGTTTCAGGCGCTCGATCAGATAGCCATGCGGTCCATCCATGATCTTGACAAGGACACTGGGTGACAGTTCGGCAAACTCCCTCACCACCGGCGGAATGAAGCTTGCCGCGACGCTCGGAAGCGCGCCGACCTTGAGTGTCGCCCGGGCATGGTCGCCTTCCTTTTCAACGCCGTCCAGGCCCTGCTGCAGGCTGGCAAGCGAAATCTGGGCGAAGTGCAGGAAGACCTTGCCCTGTTTCGTCAGGGCGATCCCTGCCCTGTTGCGGGTCATCAGGGTCGCACCGATGATGTCCTCGAGCTCCTTCAACGTCTTGGAAATCGCCGGTTGGGTGAGTGACAGCTTATCGGCGGCAAGTTTGAGGCTGCGCTCGTGCGCAATCTCGACAAAACACTGGATGTGGCGGAATTTGATACGGCGGTCGATCATTTAGTTTCCCATTCCAGCAACAAAAAAGCTCATTATCTCATTTTACTTCTCATTTTTGGACATTCAATATAGTGCCAACAGAGGAGGAAAACATGCGTACTCAGGTTGTCATTGTGGGCGGCGGGCCTTCGGGACTGTTGCTGGGGCAACTGCTTCACCGCAAGGGCATCGAGACGATCATTCTCGAACGCAAGACGCGTGACTATGTACTCGGACGGATCCGCGCCGGCATTCTGGAAACAGGTCTTGTCGACATGATGCGCGAAGCCGGTGTCTCGGACCGGATGGATAAGGAATGCTTCATCCACCACGGCACCTGTATCTCCTATGAAAACGAGATGTTCGACATCAATTTTCAGGAGCTGATCGGTCAGAACGTGATCGTCTACGGCCAGACGGAAGTCACCCGCGATCTCTACGACGCAAGGGACGCTTGCGGTGGCAGGACACTCTTCGAAGTCGAAGACGTCGAAATCCGCGATGCGGAAACAGACAGCCCCCATGTCACCTTCACAATCGATGGCAGTGCAAAGCGCATAGACTGCGATTTTGTCGCTGGATGCGACGGTTTTCACGGCGTCAGCCGCAAGACGATCCCCGACACGGTGCGCAAGGATTACGAAAAGGTCTTCCCGTTCGGCTGGCTCGGGGTCCTATCCGAAACACCCCCTGTGCATGACGAGCTTGTCTATGCCAATTCAGCGCGTGGATTTGCGTTGTGTTCCATGCGCAATGAACATCTTTCGCGGTACTATGTGCAGTGTGATCTCGACGACGATGTCTTCGAATGGAGCGACGACAGGTTCTGGGACGAGCTGAAACGCCGGCTGCCCGAGTCCGTCGCCGACAAACTCGTCACCGGTCCTTCCATCGAAAAATCAATTGCCCCACTTCGGTCTTTCGTCTGTGAGCCGATGCGTTGGGGCAGGTTGTTCCTGTGCGGTGACGCGGCCCATATCGTTCCGCCGACCGGCGCCAAGGGCCTGAACACCGCCGCATCCGACGTCCATTACCTGTTCGAAGGCCTGGTTCAATATTACCAGGACAACGAAACAAACGGCATCGACCGTTACTCGGAGCGCGCGCTGGCGCGGATCTGGAAAGCGGAACGCTTCAGTTGGGCCACCACGAACATGCTGCATCGTTTCCCCGACCAATCGGAGTTCGACCTGAAGATGCAGCGCGCTGAAATCGAGTCCCTTCACTACAATGAAACCGCGCAGAAGTGGTTTGCCCAGAATTATGTGGGGTTGCCGTACTGATGCAGATCGCACGCCTCAAAACCGTCGACCTTCACTGGAGCGAGGATGGTGACCCGGACGGCATCGCGGTCGTCTTTGCCAATTCCCTTGGCACTGATCTCCGTCTCTGGGACAAGGTCATTCCACTCCTGCCGCAAAAGGGATTACGCCTGATCCGTTTCGACAAGAGGGGCCACGGCCTATCATCGTGTCCCTCCTCGCCTTACACGATCGACGCACTGACGGATGACACAGAACAGCTTTTGGACCGGCTCCGGGTCAAGACCTGTATATTTGTCGGACTTTCGATCGGCGGCATTATCGCTCAACTTCTGGCCAGTCGCCGGCCGGAACTGGTCAAGGGTCTGGTTCTTTCGAACACGGCTGCCAAACTCGGCACAGCCGACATGTGGCAGGAAAGAATTGACCGCATCCGGAAAAACGGCATCGAGGCGATGGCCGATGCCATCCTGGAGCGCTGGTTCGGTGAAGAATTCCGCCGAAGCGACGAGGCCGTGGCCTGGCGCAACATGCTGACGCGGACACCGGTAGAGGGATATATCGGCTGCAGCGAAGCCATAGCGGCAAACGACCTGACAGCTTCGACATCGAAACTGAAGCTGCCGGTGCTCGGAATTGGCGGCGAACACGACCTGGCCAGCCCTCCGGATCTTGTCCGGGCGACGACGGATCTGATTGACGGCAGCCGGTATGTCGAAATCGGGAATGCAGGCCACCTGCCCTGTATCGAGCAGCCGGACATCTATGCCGGCCATCTCGTTAGATTTTTCAAGGAGGACCTCAATGTCGGAGCGATATGAGCGCGGCATGGCCGTTCGCCGGGCAGTGCTCGGCGACGATCACGTAGACCGGGCGGAGAATGGCAAGACGGATCTCGACGGACCGTTCCAGACCCTGATCACCGAGGGCGCCTGGGGAACGGTCTGGTCGTCGGAGGGCATCAGCGCGCGCGAGCGGTCAATGCTGACACTTGCGCTGCTGGCAGCACTCGGTAACTTCGAGGAAATCGCGATGCACATCCGGGCAACGGCCCGCACCGGCGCCAGCAAGCAGGACGTGCTGGAAGCGTTCCAGCATGTCGCGGTTTATGCCGGCGTTCCGCGCGCCAACCAGGCCTTGAAGATCGCCAGGGAAACCTACGCCGAGATGGAACAGGGTAATCAGCAGGCATGAGCTGACCGGGCTGCCAGAGGGAGAAAACAACGATGAAACCAGGTCCGTATTATCAACGCGACCGGCAGTGGCAACCAGCGGCGCTGACGCCGGACTACAAGACCAGCGTGTCCCGCTCGCCGCAATATTCGATGATCAGTCTGGAAACGACGGTCAGCGAGGTCACGGGCCCCGTTTTCGGTCACAATGACATTGATCCGCTCGACAGGGATCTCTTGAACAACTTTGCCAAGCCGGGTGAAAGCCCGATCGGAGAACGCATCATCTTGCATGGGCGCGTGCTCGATGAAAATGCGAAACCGGTTCCCAACACGCTGGTCGAGATCTGGCAGGCCAACGCAGGCGGCCGCTACCGGCACAGGAAAGACACTTACCTCGCCCCGATCGACCCCAATTTCGGCGGTTGCGGCCGAACACTCACGGACGAGGACGGCCACTACCACTTCAGGACGGTCAAACCCGGTGCGTATCCCTGGCGCAACTGGGTCAACAGCTGGCGTCCGGCCCATGTTCACATATCGGTTTTCGGTTCAGCATTTGCACAGCGCCTGATTACACAATGCTACTTCGAGGGTGATCCGCTTATCGCAAAATGTCCCATCGTCAATACGATCCCCGACAAAGACGCGATCGAACAGTTGATTGCCCGGCTCGATCTCAACGCAACCCTTCCGCTGGACACGATCGCATACAAACTCGACATCGTGCTGCGGGGGCGCCGGTCGACCCTTTTCGAAAACCGGCCGGAGGGCAACTGACATGCGCCAGCATCTTGACTACCTGAAGGAAACCCCGTCACAGACAGCAGGTCCCTACGTTCATATCGGCCTTGCGCCCGGTGCGGCGGGATTTGAAATCTATAATCAGGAACTCGGCTGGGACATTGCCGGACCCAATGCAGCCGGTGAGCGCATCCGCGTCGAAGGCCGGGTCATCGACGGGATGGGTTCTCCGATCAAGGACGTGCTTCTGGAAGCATGGCAGGCCAATGCAAACGGCATTTACACGCATCCGGAGAGCGAAGGTGATGTTGAAGACGGTTTCCGCGGCTGGGGGCGTGTGATCACGAATTTCGAGACCGGCGAATGGGGGTTCGACACGGTCAAGCCCGGCAGCGTGACAGACGGCAACTCACGCGTGATGGCACCCCATATCAGCCTCTGGATCGTGGCGCGCGGTATCAATATCGGCTTGCACACGAGACTATACTTCGAAGACGAAAGGGATGCGAATGCCGGGGATCCGGTGCTGAATCTGATCGAATGGGAGCACCGCCGGGCAACATTGTACGCGAAAAGAGGTGAACGGGACGGCAAAACCGTCTACCGGTTTGACATAAAGTTACAAGGGGAAGATGAGACCGTCTTTTTCGACATCTGAGTGAAACACATGACAAAACCCTGCATCATCTGCGTCGCAATCACAGGTTCGGTGGCGACCAAGCAAAACAATCCGGCGGTGCCGATCACGGTCGCCGAACAGCTTGAAAGCACCCACGAAGCCTTCGAAGCAGGCGCTGCCATCGTGCATGCCCACGTGAGAAACGACGACCAGTCGCCGACGTCGGATCCGGAAAAGTTCGCGCGTCTTAAGGAAGGCCTTGAGAAACACTGCCCGGGAATGATCATCCAGTTTTCAACCGGTGGGCGTTCCGGAGCCGGTGAAGCGCGCGGCGGCATGTTGCCGCTGAAGCCGGACATGGCCTCGCTTTCCGTCGGCTCCAACAACTTCCCGACACGGGTCTATGAAAACCCGCCCGACCTGGTCGACTGGCTGGCCGGTGAGATGCGGACCTATGCCGTCAAACCCGAAATCGAAGCCTTCGACCTGAGCCATATCCACCAGGCCGCCGCGATGAACAAGGACGGGCGCATCCCGGGCAGGCTCTACGTTCAATTCGTCATGGGTGTCAAAAACGCCATGCCGGTCGATCGGGATGTATTCGACTATTACATCAAGACCGTTCAGAGGCTTGTGCCGGATGCGGAATGGTGTGCAGCCGGTATCGGCAGGTATCAGCTGATCGTCAACGAGTGGTGCATTGCCGCCGGCGGGCACACAAGGACCGGCCTTGAAGACAATGTACGCTTTGACAGGGAAACGCTTGCGCCTTCCAATGCTGCACTGGTGAGGCGAGCCGCGGAGCTTTGTGAAAAACACGAGCGCCCGGTTGCGACCTGGCAGCAAGCCCGCGATATCCTGGAGCTTCCACTCGAAGCGGCTTGATGTTGATGAATGCCTGGCTCTCAATTGAGGGCGAAACCCGATAGTTGAGAACCATGCCCGTTTCCCTGTTTTCCAGCCAAGTCCACGCCGGGCTCTTCGCCGACGACAGCCTTCTGCCGATACTTGACGATGCAGGAGACGTTCGGCACATGGTTCGTTTCGAACAGGCGCTGGCTGTTGTTCAGGGGCGTCTCGGCATTATCCCCGCGGAAGCCGCCAGGACGATTGAGCAAGGCCTTGAAGACACCTTGCCGGATCCGGCGAGCCTGAGCGGGGGAACGGCATCGGCAGGTGTTCCTGTACCGGCACTTGTCGCCGCCTTGCGAAAAATGGCCGGTGAAGAAGCGGGCAAGTGGCTGCATTGGGGGGCAACCAGTCAGGATGTGATGGATACGGCGCAAATGCTGCAATCCAAAGCCTGCCTGGAAATCCTGGAACCCCGCCTGTTCCGGCTGATCGATACCCTTGAAACACGAAGCAACGAGACTGCCGAACAGCTTCTGGCCGGGCGGACACGCAGTCAGGTTTCGACGCCGGTCACGCTCGGGTACCGGATCGCCCAATGGGCGCATCCCCTGATCGATGCCGGAAACGATCTGGCGGCACTGAGAGCCTCGGCACTCAGGGTGCAGTTCGGCGGCGCTTCCGGTGTCAACAGCGCGATTGCGCCGGACGGAACGGGGGTCGCTGATGCTCTTGCAGTCGAACTAGATCTGCAGAACGCTCCCTCCTGGCACGTGAACAGGACACCTTTGCTGGCGTTGTCTGCCTGGCTGCAACGGATCTGTGCGGCCCTTGCCAAGATGGCCGGTGATCTCATCGTGATGGGCAGGACGGATATCGCAGAACTCGCCAGTGGAACGGGTGGCGGCTCATCGACAATGCCGCAGAAATCAAACCCGGTTCAGGCGGAGACGATCCAGGTTCTTTTCCAGATCGCCAATCACTCCCATGGAGTACTGGCGAGCGCCGCAGATCCTCTGGAAGAGCGGGACGGTGCGAAGTGGCCCCTTGAGTGGATGATGCTGCCGCAGATGTTTCTGGCGGCAGGATCTGCGCTACGTCATGCGCAGGCTCTTGCAGACAGTCTGAGACCCGACGCTGCTCGCCTGGATGCGGTGCTTGCTTCCAATCCGGAAGTCATGGCCGAAACCGCCAGCTTCGTGCTTGCGAAAGCCGGGGTTCCGCGAGCTGACGCAAAGGACCTCGTCGCTCGTGCAGTCTCCGACAAGGCGCCCTTTACCGACGCTCTGGCAAATCTCAGTCCAGTACAGATCAACTGGCAGACGGCGCTTGATCCCCAACTTGTCATCGAACCCTGCCGGCAAATGTCCGGGAGGATCTTTGCGCGCCGGGTTAGCAAATAGGCCTTTTCATCGGAGGATTTCCGGCAGCCAGAGCGCAATCGCCGGGAAGCTTACCAGCAGGATTACGCGGATGACCTCGGCCCCGAAGAAGGGCGCAACACCCTTGAATGTCTCAATCATCGGCGTGTCGCGGGCAAGCGAGGAAATCACGAAGACATTCATCCCGACCGGCGGCGTGATCAGGCCGAGTTCCACGACAATCAGCGCCAGGATCCCGAACCAGATCTTGAGGTCCTCTGTGCTCATGCCGAAACCGGCCCCGTCAGCCCCCTGATAAATGCCGCCATTGATGTCGACCAGCACCGGCCAGAAAAACGGAATGACAAGGAGGATCATGGAGAGACTGTCCATCAGGCAGCCGAGAATGATGAGGGCGACAAGCAGGATGATCAGGACTGTCATCGGCTCCAGGCCGGAATTCGAAATCCAGGCAGCGGTTTCCTGAGGCAACCCAACGCGGGACATGAAGATCTTCAGGAGTTCCGCACCGAGGATAATCAGGTAGATCATCCCGGACGTCGCGGCTGTTTCCTTGAGTGCAGAGACAAAGTCGGAGCGCGACAGGTTCTTCTGGACGACACCGAAAAACAGCACCAGGAACACGCCGACGGCCGCGGCTGGTGTCGGATTGTAAAGGCCGCCATAAATTCCGCCGATAACCAGTCCGAAGATGACGAGAACCGGGATCATGCCGATCGTCGCCTCGACAAACTCGCCTCGATCCGCCACGCCGCCCTTCGGGCCCGAGGAAGGATTGATGGCGACATAGATCGCGATCGTCAGAAGAAACAGGATAACCGCCAGGAGACCGGGCAGAAACGCGGCCATGAACATGGTGACGATATTCGCCTCGACGATGACGGCGTAGATGATCAGGACCACAGAAGGTGGAATGAGAATGCCCAGAACACCCCCGGCCGCGAGTGTCCCGGTGGCGAGCGCTCCCGAGTAGTTGTAGCGGCGCAGTTCGGGAAGCGCGACCTTGCCCATCGTTGAAGCTGTTGCAAGCGATGATCCGCAAACGGCTCCAAACCCGGCGCATCCGGCAATCGCGGCCATGGCCGTGCCGCCGCGCATCCAACCGAGCCAGGCATTGGCGCCCCGGAACAAGGCCTGACTGAGGCCTGTTTTGGAGGCAATTGCGCCCATCAGGACGAACATGGGAACGACCGAGAGATCGTAGATCGAAAACTGCCCATAGGCCAGGGTCTTGAGCTGGCTGAGAACCAGCGCGGGACCGTTCAGCATCATTGTGCCGACGCCGCCCACAAGGATCATGGCATAGGCGATCGGTATGCGGATTGCGATCAGGAAGACCAGCACGGCGAGCGCGCCCAGGCCGAGCACGAGTGCATCTGTCATGTGCAGGTTATCCTTTCGACAGAATGCTTGCGTCGCGCAGCAGCGTAAGCAACGCGGCAACTGCCAGCAGCGCCAACGAAATCAGAATCGGGATGAACGCGATCCAATGCGGTATCTGAAGGATCGTCGTCGTGTAGTCGTATTCTTTCTGATCGAGCATGCCGAAATACATGCGCCAGATCAGAAGAATCGCGAAGCCGAGAGCGACCAGAGACCCAAGCAGCGTGAAAAACGCGATCATCCTCCTGGAGGCGCCTGAAGTAAAAATATCGGCAGACACATTCGCACCTACCAGCTGGCAATAGGGCAGGAACGAAAAGACAGCGACCGCCACACCCATTTCGGTCAGCTCGAAATCTCCAGGAAAGGGCTCACCGAAGAAGTTCGACCCGATGATGGAGACCATGTTCACGGTGACGACAAGAAGCAGCAGCAAGCCGCCCAACAGTGCCCAGCCCGTTATCAGCCGGCCGGCAGTTCCGGCGAAACCGGAACTGCCTGCTTGCATTTCAGTGGTCATCAGTTGGACGCGTTCCTGGCAACTGCGGCCCTGGCTTTTTCAACCAGTGCGTTGCCATCAATTCCTTTTTCTGAAACTTCGTCCACCCAGCGACCGACGACAGGTGCCAGCGCCTCGTTGAAAGCTGCTGTTTCTTCAGTTGTCAACGTGATGTGCGTATTGCCGGCCTTGGTGGCCAGACCAATACCGAAATCATCGGCACCGGCCCAGATATTGCCGACTTCCTCTGACCAGGTTGCATCGGAGGCGTCCCGGAATGCCTTTTTCACATCGTCCGGCAATGCGTCCCAGCGTGCCTTGTTCATCGAAACCTGGAACACCGTCGTTCCGAAGCGCTCCTTGTCGGCACCTTCGATCTGATATTCGGTCTGTTCCTGGATCTTGAGCGGCGGAATGATCTCCCAGGGGATCATGGCGCCGTCAATGACGCCCTTTTGCAGCGCCGTCGGCAATTCGGGAACCGGCATTGCAACAGGCGAAGCGCCGAGCGCTTCGATCACCCAGGCTCCGGTGCGCGTCGGGATGCGAATTTTCTTGCCTTCAAGATCGGCAGGAGAGCGGACTTCCGTGTCTGTCATGTGAATGCCCTGCCCTGCATGTACATGCAGGAACATGACTTCCACACCCTTGTAGTCGTCTTTCAGATCGCTTTCGAACAGTTCCTTGAGCGCGAGGTTCGTTGCCGCGGTATCATTTTTATGGACACCGGGAAGCTCGAAAACCTCGGAGCGCGGGAACAGGCCAGGCGTGTAACCGTTCACGGTCCATACAAGATCGACAACACCGTCGCGGACCTGGTTGATCAGCTCCGGCGGGCGTCCGCCAAGCGTCATCGCCGGATAGATTTCAATCGAGACCTTGCCGCCGGAATTCTCTTCAACGCGCTTTGCCCAAGGCACCAGCATCTGCGCATGCGCCGGAGCCTTTTCTCCAATGAAGTGATGCAGCTTGAACTCATGGTCCGCTGCCACCACCGGTGTTGCACCAAATGCAAACAGGGCGGCCCCCAGAACCGCATTCTTGAAATTGCTCATGTTTCCTCCTCCAGTCGGCTTCCGTGTCCGGTTGTCTTGATTGCGTCTTCCAAAACGGACTTTTTCGACCTTTGCCAACACCTTATCGGTTCAATCGGCAATCGTCGCGCCTTTCCGCCTATTTGAATCCGTTCGACCGGGCACGGCAGCCTCCGGAAAATCAAAGGCCGCTCTCCGGTCACCAGATCATATTCATTAATTAGTTTGGGAATGTAAATTGAGATATCCGGCCATATACTTTCCGTTTTCGGAAACAATAACCGCCATACAGTCGCCTGAACTAGGTACCGGCGCATGCCGTTTCTGGCGCTTCGGCCTTCGCAAAGCTGGACTTGACGGATCTCGCAGGTGAAGCGAACAACACGCGACTCGCACAGCGGTCTCTTCTCTACTTCGGCCTTACAACGCCACGATCCACCCAATCGTCGAAGATCGTCAATACGGCTTCATCGAATTCAGGATCGTTTATGTGGGCATCGATCTCGGTCATCGGAATTCGTCCTGGCAGCACGATGCGAGCCTCTTCCACAAAGGCGGACAGTCCTTCCGGATCATGTGTTTCCTGTCCGGGCCGATCCCATTCTTCTATTCCGCCCGTCGGAAGCAGGAAGTGCACTTCACCCTCAGCACCTTCGAGCCGGTCGCCAAGTTCGTGAACCCAGCGGCGGCGCTCGTCTGAATTGAAAACCGAACTTTTGATAAGCCTGTTATGTTCATGGAAGGGCCGGTCGGCATATTGTTCCGGGATCTCCTGCCAGCCCGCAAAGTCGACGAGATCGAGCGCTCCGGGCGCAACAATCTGCGGAATTCCGCTCTTGCCTGCGCTGGTCAGCCGGTCACTGCCGCTACTGACCAGGGACCCGGCCAACAGATTGCCGAATTCCTGCAGGCAGAAATCCATGACGCAACAGAAAGCGCCGCTTTTTGCCAGGCTTTCAAATGCCATGCCACCCATCCCTGTCGAGTGAAATACCGCGACCTCAAAGCCGCGTTCTTCCAACTCCGGTTTCAGGGATTTCATGTATTTCAGGCAGCTTGATCCGAGTGACGTCATGCCGATCAGTGGCTTTGCGTTGTCTGGCGGCTGTGCCGCCCTAGCGGCTCCAAGAACGGCTCCGGCAGCCTGGGCAAGCGAGGATTTGCAGATCGAGTTCAGACCGTAAAGGCCGCCCGCCCACAAGATCATCTGTATGTCCGGAGCGAGCCGCTCCGGCGGGATGAGTGGAGAAAAGCTCACTGTAGATACGATATATTTGGGAACACCAAGCGGCAGGGCCTGTGCACAGTCGAGGGCCAGGTCAGTTCCCATGGTGCCTCCAAGCGCGATCATGCCGTCGACACGTCCCTGGCGCCAGGTCTCTGCCGCAAGTTTGGCTGCGCCGTCGGACATGACCCTGAAGGCCTGGTTTTCGTCGCCGAGCGCAATCACCTCGTCAATGGTCATATCCCCGGCGCGGGCAACGTCGTGTTTTGAAATCGCAGTTGGTTGCGCAGGGTCACCAAGAACGCTCACATCCATCGTCAGCACCTTGCCACCCTGCTCCTCAATGCAGGCCTGAATGAATTCCAGTTCCGCATTCTTGGTGTCATAGGTGCCGATGGAGAGGATTGTCTTGGTCATGGCGATACCTCAAGATTCGGGAGGGGTGAGACCCGGGAAGTGGACAGAAAAGCTTCGGCAAGCGTCGTTGCCTCCGAAATCATGCGCTTGTTGCGGACCAGGCCACCATCTTCTTCCAGTCTGGGTATGATCCAGCCGACATAGGTCACGGCTCGCAAAGCCAAAAACAGATCAAGCGCCGAGGTGTCTATCGGACGTTCCTCGCGATACGCCCGCAGCATCGCTTCTCGAAGTTCGGGATAGTCCGGCTCGTGCCTGTTCTTGATCAGCGCTGTTGCGATATCGAACAGACGAAAACCAAATCCGCCATCATCAAAATCAATCAGATGAAGAGTTTCGCCTTCAACCATGACGTTTTCGCGGACAAGATCAGCGTGGATCAGGCCGGTGTCCAAACCTGTTTCAAGTTCTATCAAAGCCAGGTCGGCTCGGGTCCGAAATTGCAGCAGCAATTCCCTTTCCGCATTGTCCAGGTCCGGGTTTTCCCAGAATCTTCCCCAGAGCGGATCGGGACCAACCAGTGCTTTCCGGCCCCAGGTGGCGCGTGTGAATCCTGCTGGCAGGCTCCAGCGATCTGAAACCGCATGGACCCTGGCCATCAATTGCCCCAGTTTGCGAAAGACGCCTTTTCGGTCCGGGTGCTCGAGGGGTTTTCCGGTCCTGCCAAGCGGACTGCCGGACATCCACGACAGCATGCTCACCTGCTGCCCGTTCGTTTCCCGCAGATATTCGCCGTTGTCGGACGTAACGGGAGACGGAACACTAATCCCGGCCCGGCTGAGTTCCGCCATCCATGCGAGCTCTGATTGGAGTTCTTCGCTCGATCTCAGTCCCCTGCGATGCAATCGCAAAGCGGTCGTGCGCGCGCCATCAAACACCTTGAAGACTTGATTTTCACGGGCGGCAACCAGTGACACCTGTGCGTTTTCCATTCCCCAGGGCGCCAACAGATCTGCAAGGTCTTTATGCATGGCGGAGTGGCGTCGATGTCAGAACATCGTCCAGAGTTTCAAACAAGAGGTCAACATGTTCGGCCGCAAACGGCATAGGCGGCCTGATCTTGAGCGTGTTCTTGTGACGGCCGAGCTTGCTCAGGATGATGCCACGCTGTCGCATCTCATTCACGATGCGGTCTGCATAGTCGCCGGCCGGTTCCTTCGTGCCACGATCAACCACGAATTCAGCGCCGAAAACCATGCCGCTCTGGCGCACGGTACCAATTACCGGGTGCTTTTCCGCCAGGTTTGAAAGCCGTTCGGCCGCCAGCGCTCCCATGCGGGCGGCATTCGACCGCAAGTCCTTTTCTTCAAGTTCCTCCAGCACCGCCATGGCAGCAGCGCATGAAACGGGATTTCCGCCGAACGTGTTGAAATAGCGGAAAGCATGGCGAAAGCGGGCCATGATTTCGGATGTAGTAACCAGGCCCGCGACCGGGTGACCATTGCCCATGGGCTTGCCCATGGTCACGATATCAGGGACGACACCCTGCTTCTGATGCGCCCAGAAGTGACTGCCGCATCGGCCGAAACCCGACTGCACCTCATCGCAGATCAGCAGGCCGCCCGCCTTGCGGACCGCCTCGGCGGCTGGCCTGAGCCACCCTTCAGCCTGCGTGGGGAAACCTTCATTGAGGAAGAGCGGGCACACAATCAGTGCTGCAAAGCCGGTCCCGTGGTCTTCAAGTTCGTCGATGGATGCCTGTACATGCGCTGCAAAGCGCTCACCGTCCGGATCGTCGATCCGGTAACTGTCCGGCGCTTCCACGTGACGGATATAGTCTGCGAGACCGAAACCAACTTCCGGCACGTTGCTTTTGGAAAGGTGGCTTACCAGTGTCGTATTGCCGTGATAAGTCGCGTCTGTTGCGATAATCCCGCGCTTGCCGGTCATCGCCTCGGCCATCCTGAGCGCGATGTCGTTCGCCTCGGACCCTGCACAGGTCAGGATCGCCGTTGACAACGCGTCGTCAAAAGTACCCGTAAGCCTCTCAACGTAATCAAGAATACCTTCGTGCAGGTATCTGGTATGCGTGTTCAGCCGAGAAGCCTGACGAGAGACAGCCTCGACGACGCGGGGATTGCAATGTCCGACATGCGGCACATTGTTGTAGCAGTCCAGATATCTGCGCCCATCCGCATCCCAGAGCCAGACGTCTTCACCCCTCACGAAATGAATCGGCTCATCATAGAAGGTTGACACATTGGGCCCCAGCAGGCGCCTGCGGCGTTCAAGCAGTTCTGCTGTCTTTGGTGGCATTGGAGCGGTCATGACATGAGATTCCGTCACAGCTGGATCCAGGCGGTCTTGAGGTCATGATACTTGTCCAGGGCATGAAGGGACTTGTCATGGCCGTTGCCGGATTGCTTTACTCCGCCCAGCGGCACGGTCAGATCGGCACCACCATAGGTGTTGACGTGGATGACACCGGAGCGAATAGCGGCGATCATGCGGTGCGCACGGCCGAGATTTTCCGTCCAGACACCGGACGCCAGACCGAATTCCGTGCTGTTGGCAATCCGGATCGCATCATCTTCGTCCTTGAAGGGCGTCACCGCCAGAACCGGGCCGAAAACTTCCCTTTGCGCAATCGTATCGGTCGGCTTCACATTGGTCATGACGGTCGGCTGCATGTAATACCCGCCCGTTTCTTCCAGGATCCGTTGCCCCCCCGTACGCAGGTCAGCACCTTCAGCCTCAGCCGTCTCGACAAAGCCAAGATCCGCTTCCAATTGCGTCAGGCTGTGCACTGCGCCGATCTGTGATTTCAGATCCAGTGGATCGCCGACCCGGAATGCCCGGGCATGGGCACAAAGGGCGCTCACGAAGTCGTCGTGAATGTCCTCCTGGACGAGTAATCGTGACCCGGCGACACAGACCTGGCCGGAGTTTCTGAATATGCCTGCGGCGGACACCCTGGCTGCTTCTTCCAGGTCCGGTGCGTCATTGAAGACGATGTTCGGTGATTTGCCACCCAGTTCCAGATAGCAACGCTTGAGGTTGGACGCCGCAGAGTAGTTCAGGAGCCGGCGGCCTGTCGCGCCTGAGCCGGTAAACACGAGCACATCGACATCCATAGACAGCGCAAGCGCTTCGCCGACGACGGCGCCGGGGCCGGTGACGACATTGAACACACCGTCTGGAACTCCTGCTTCGGCAGCCAGCGCGGCAATCCTGAGAAGGGACAGCGATGCAGATTCAGCAGGCTTCAGAACCAGTGAATTTCCCGCTGCAAGTGCCGGGGCGATTTTCCAGGAACCGATCATCAACGGAAAGTTCCAGGGTACAATGGCTCCGACCACACCGACCGGCGCATGATGCACAAGCGCGAGAATGTTCTGTGCCGTGGGTGCAATTTCGCCATACACCTTGTCGATCACTTCAGCGTAGTACCGGAAGGTCCCGGCGGCAGACAGGGCCTCGGCCTTGTAGGCCATGTTGATTTCCGTGCCGTTGTCCCGGACACCGAGCACGGTCAGCTCCAGGGCGTCACGCTCGATCAGGTCGGCAAGCCTGTGCAGGACTTTCTTGCGATGCGCGGGAGCCGTCTTCGACCAGCGGCCATCCTCGAATGCTGCTCGCGCGGAACGGACTGCCCGGTTCATGTCAGCAGCACTGCCGGATGCCAGACCGCAAAGGCGGGCCCCGTCAATCGGGGAAACAACATCAAGCACTTCACCGGTTTCCGCGGGCGACTGCCGGCCATCGATGTGATGACCCTGATCGGGAACCGGGATTGCGCGAAGAGCATCTATTGCGCCCTGTTCCAACATTGGTTTTTACCCTTGTTGTGTTGAGGTATCTGAATTGCTTGACGTTTCCTGCAAGCGTTTGGACTTGTGCTCCCGAATGACCGTCCGCACGTGCAGGATCAAAATGAGCAGGATCATGACGAACAAGACTGCCGCAATCGGCCGGTCGACAAAATCGAGTGGCGATTTCACCCGCGCCATGGCGCTGCGCAGCTTCACTTCCATGATACCGCCCAGAACCATCCCGAGAATTATGGGAACGATCGGCAGGTTGAGCCGTTTCAGGATAAGGCCGAAGACACCGAACGCGGACGCGATGGCGCAGTCGGTGATCGAGTTGCGCAGCGAATAGACGCCGACAAACGACAAGGTCAGGATCATCACTCCCAGGAACCGTGTGGGGATCTGGATGATTTTCAGAAGCAGGTTCGTGGACGAGAGCAGGAAAGCCAGCACGATGACATTGAGCAGGATCAGCGCGATGTAGATCGCGATCACGAAGTCCAGCTGCCCCTGAAACAACTGCGGACCGGGAATGACATTGTGAACATAGAAGACCGACAACATCATGGCCGTCAGTGCTTCACCTGGTATGCCGAGCGCCAGGAGCGGTATCATCGCGGCGCCCGGAACAGCATTGTTCGCCGCCTCCGACGCGATCAGACCTTCGGGAGCCCCATTGCCGAATTCATCGGGTGTCTTCGAGGTTTTCTGTGCGTAGGTATAGGACAGGAACTGGGCCGTGAATTCGCCGACACCCGGGATCATTCCCATCAGAACTCCGAGGCTGGAAGACACCGAAGCGACGCGCTTGAAGCGGAACAATTCGCTCAAGCCGGAAAAGAGATTGCCTTCCACCCGGGCCTCACCGGGCTTGTGATCCTTGTCGACCAGAAGCAGAAGCGCTTGCGAAATTGCAAACAGCCCAAGCACGACGACGATCAGGTTTATGCCCGACGTCAGCCAGGTCATGTCGAATGTGAAACGCTTGGTGTATTTGACCGGCTCCAGCCCGATCGTGCTCAGAAATATGCCGAATGAGGCCAGCATACCAGCGGCAAAGACCTGACCGCGATGGGCGAGCACGACGAGGATGATGCCGAGCAACGCTGCAAGGAAAATCTCCCGGCTGCCAAAATGCGGGGCGACCATGGCAAGCAGAGGCGAGAGCAGGATCAGGCAGACAACGGAGAAGATGCCGCCAAAAAAGGATGCGGAATAGGCGAGCGAGAGCGCGCGATGGCCCTCGCCGCGCTTGGTCATCGGGTAACCGTCATAGGTTGTCAGTGCATTGACGGCCGTTCCGGGCGTATTGATCAGAATCGCCGGAATCGCACCGCCATACATGGACGAGCCGTAGACGCCGAGCATCAGGGTCAGACCGACGATCGGTTCAAATGCGAAGGTTGCCGGCAGGAGAATGGCAATGGCGACCGCCGCGCCCACTCCCGGCAATGCGCCAATAATCACACCGCCGATCGACCCGAGCAGAAGAGCGACCAGAACCTGCCACTGGGACAGAATGGCAATGCTTGAAAGAAGTGTTTCCATTACCGCCTCACAAATAGGTCAAGGCAAAAGCCCGGAGTGGTTCAGGAAATGCTTCATAGATCTGTCCTGCGGGAATTTTCACTTGCAGGATCGACCTGAAGATCACCGCGACACAGACCGCGAACAAAGAAGCAAATCCAATGAAACGAGGGGTGGCCAGACCGACGCGAACCGTCAGAAGACAAGTGAACAGCACTGTCGTTGGCAGATAGCCAAGCAGGGGTACGACCGCGACATAGAGCAGAAAATAGAGAACGAACTCCAGCGACCGAAGCCAGAAAACGACCTCGAGCCACCTGCCAAGAATACGCGGCGAGCACAGGGAACCGACGAAGTGGAAAATCGCGAACAGCGTCATCGCGATCAGCGAGGCGGCCGGCCAGAACCGGGGCTGTGCGAACCACTTCGTTCGCTTGACCCATGATGTTTCCCCATAGATCTGCGTGAGCAGGAAAACGGAGATAGCCAGGAAAAGGATCGCAAAAACAATATCGCCGGGACGCCTGTGCCGCCGGAACAATTCCTGAAGTGTCTTGATATGTGCCATCAGCCCGACCTTTTGCACTGCACAGGCCGGACGGTTGCGTCACGCAGACCGTCCGGCCGAACGAGAGGCTTATTCGCCGAGCAGTTCGGAGATCTTGCCGTTGACCGCCTTGTCGGAAGCGATCTGGGCGTTGGATGCATCCGCATCCTGCCAATAGATCAACACTCCTGTTTCGCCGATCAGATTCCGGGCCTCGGGCTTTTCAAGGGCGGCCTTGGCGGCAGCTTCGATCTTTTCGCGCGCATCCGCAGGAACATCTTTGTGCACGAAGAGACCATTCCAGAGCGCAACATCGAGATCCGGGTTGATTTCAGACACCCTAGGCACGTCCGGAATGATGGAAATCCGCTCGGTACCGATGCTTGCGAGGATCTTCAGATCGTCCTTGCACGGAAAAATCTGCTGCAGGGTGGTGTTGATCACGTCCACGTCGCCAGATGCAAGCGTGTTGCAGTTGAGTTCGTCAAACGCTGCTTCGCTGGCGAAATCGAAATCGGACGAAGCTGCCAGCGCGAACGTAATCCGGGTTGGCGGCAGCACGGAGCCGAAATGGCCAAGTGCCACGTCATTTTCCTTCGCATATGCCACCAACTCCTCCCAAGTGGAGTATGGCGCATCGGCGCCGGCAGCGATCACAAAGGGGTAAGTCATGAAAATGCCAACCGGCTCGAACGGGTTGGGTGTCAATTCGGGAATTCCGATGAGTTCACCGGCTATCGGCACGGCGGGAACGAAGGACCCGATTGTGTAACCGTCCGCCGGCGCGGTCGCGACCTCCACGGCACCAGGGAACGGACCACCGCCACCGCCCGGCTTGTTCACGACCGCAGCCGGAACGCCATACATGTTTTGAAATTCATCCGCGATCATCCGCGTCAGAACATCTTCCAAATCGCCCGGAGGCCAGGGAACGATGAAGGAAACGGGCTTTTCCGGATAGTCCGCCAAAGCAGCCGTTACACTCATCAAGCTTGCCGCAGTTATGGCAATTGCATGCTTCCTCATAATCACGTCCCTCATCTGGTGGTTATCTGCCTGCCTTGTTCGGCCGGTCTGGGTAATTTTTTATTTGCGTTGTTAAAGGTTGTCATATTAAATAACTAACTGTCAACCTCCAATCAAACGGCGGATTGCACAATGTCATTCTCGAAGGCGGTTCAAATAATGAACCTCCGGTCGCAAATAAATATTGTTTCAAATGCAACTATCTGTCAAGATCAATGTGAAGCGACGCTCTCGGCCATGTTGCCGGGAGACACAAAACGGCAATTGACACGGACCGGATATTCGATGGGTACGATCACCAAGGCGCTCAATCTGCTGAACCACTTTTCTCCGAACCATCCGGAAATCGGTCTGACGGAATTCCGTAAACTGTCCGGTCAGGACAAGGCGACGGTTCACCGGCATCTGATCGAACTCACTTCAAACGGCTTCCTGGAGCAAAATCCCGTAACCCGCGGTTATCGGCTCGGGCCCGCGATCCTTCGGCTCGCTGCCGTCCGCGAACGCCTGTTTCCGGCAAGAACGATCGTTGCCCCTCTGGTGGAAGCCCTGGCATCCGAACTTGGCGAACTGGTGCATGTCTCGCTTCGTGAAGGCAATCACATGTCACCGTTGTTTCATCATGACGCCCTGATCCACGGTACGCGGGTCTATTTCGATGAGGCGGAACTGCTTCCCCTGCATGCAACGGCATCGGGTCTGGCAATGCTGGCCTTCGGTCCGGAAAACCTGCTGCCCGACCTGCTCAAAACGCCCCTGCCAGCTGCCACCGAACACACCATAACCGATCACAATCTCCTGAGATCGACGGTCGAAAAGGTGCGCGAGGCGGGGATCGCCTTCGTCGACCAGGGATTCGAAGCACACGTTTCCTCATTTGCGGCCCCCTGTTCGGCGACCAGCCGGAAGCTATCGGAACAATCGCGGTGGCCCTTCCAACCGTCCGGGTGACCGATGACATGAGGCTCAGAATAAAGGCCGCCCTTCCCCGGACCGCCAATGAAGTCACCGAAAAGCTCGGCGGCACGGTCCCGGTCGATCTCAGAAGGATCTGGACCAATGCCGCTTGAAGCTGACGCTCTTGTCCTGGACTTCGGCGGGGTCGTCACCCGCACCCTCTTCGAGACCCATGATCTCACCGAACGCGCACTTGGCCTGGAACCGGGAACCTTGACGTGGCAGGGGCCGTTCGAGCCCGGTTCGGATCCCCTTTGGCGATCCATGCAGGCAGACGAAATTTCCGAACGTGACTACTGGCGCCGGAGAACCGAGGATGTCGCTGCCCTGACCGGCAGGCCGTGGTCGGAGATGGCCGACTTCGTGAAAGCGGCGCGTGGCGCGGATCCGGAGGCCGTCATACGCCCGGAGGCGCTGCAGGCTATCGAGACCACACACAAGGCCGGAAAGAAACTCGCAATCCTCTCCAATGAACTCGACCTCTTTTACGGGTCGGACTTCAAAATGAAACTGCCGTTCCTGCAAGACTTCGACACCATTGTCGACGCCACCTACACAAAAATCCTGAAACCCGACCCAAGGGCTTACGAACTCTGCCTGAGCAAACTCGACCTGCCTGCGGAGGCCTGTGTTTTCGTCGATGACCAGCTCCGCAACATCAGGGGCGCGGAAGCAGTCGGCATGCACTCTGTCCACTTCGACGTTCTCGACCCGGCAGCTTCCTATTCGGAAGCCCTTGGCCTGCTCGGCCTGTCATCCAGTTAAAGGAGATCCGAAATGAAGGAAGCAAACTTCCTTAAGGAAAACAATGCCCGGCACGTGTGGCATCCCATGGCGCATACAGCTGACAGCCTGGCAAATCCACCCGACATCATCGTCGGTGGTGACGGGGTCGAGATCACCGACGTCGACGGCAACAGGGTTGTCGACGCCGTTGGCGGTCTCTGGAACGTCAATCTCGGATATTCCTGCGAACCGGTGAAGCGGGCCATTTCGGATCAGCTCGACAAGCTGCCCTACTACTCGATCTTTCGCGGCACGACCAACGATGCGGTGATAGAGCTGAGCACGATGCTCCGGGATTTCTTTGAACCGGACGGTCTGAGCCGCGCCTTCTTCACCTCGGGCGGTTCCGACAGTGTCGAGGTTGCCCTCCGCCTTGCCCGTCAGTATCACAAGATTCGTGGCGAATCTGGCCGGATCAAGTTTCTCAGCCTGAAGAAGGGCTACCACGGAACCCATACCTTGGGCGCGTCTGTAAACGGCAATGCTAATTTCAGAACAGCCTATGAACCGCTCATGCCGGGCTGTTACCATATTCCCGCGCCTTACACCTACCGCAATCCATTCAACGAAACGGATCCGCAGAAACTGGCTCAGCTCTGCCTGTCGGCCCTGGAAGACGAAATCAGGTTCCAGGATCCGAGCACCATTGCCGCTTTCATCATGGAGCCCGTACTGGGCGCCGGGGGTGTCATTCCGCCACATGAAAGCTTCATGCCGGGTGTCCGGGAGATCTGCTCCAAACACGGCATTCTGCTTGTTTCCGACGAAGTCATAACCGCCTTCGGCCGCACGGGCAGCTGGACAGGTGCCCGGCACTGGGGCGTTCAACCTGATCTTTTGTGTTGTGCCAAGGCGATCACCAACGGCTATTTTCCGTTCGGGGCCGTCATGGTCGCGGAAGGCGTTGCAGAAGTGTTCGAGAAGGATGAAACCGGCAAGGGATCGATCGGTTCCGGCTATACCTATTCAGGCCACCCGGTCGGCGCAGCGGCAGCCATCGCCTGTCTTCACGAAACCGAACGGCTGAACGTGAAGGACAATGCCGCGGCAAGGGGCAAGCAACTGCACGAAGGCCTTCGCAAGCTTTTCATGAAACATGAACTGATCGGAGACGTTCGCGGCGGCCACGGCCTGATGTGCGCACTGGAACTTGTTGCCGACCGCGCAACAAAAGCGCCGATCGACAAGGCAACCATCGGCAAGGTGCACCGGACAGCCTACGACAACGGCACGATGGTACGGGTCTCCGGCAACAACATCATCCTGTCGCCACCACTGGTGCTGACCGAGGGACATGTGGACACCATCCTGAACGCCCTTGATGCAGGCCTGGCGGCGGCAGGCTGACCAGCGCAAAATGTGACGCTCGATAAGTGGTCAACGTTTTTCGAGTCGGCAGGTTTTCAGAGCTTCTGGAAATCCTCCAGAATATCCAGCAGCTCTGCCAGCCGGTCCTTGCCGATGACTTCCTCGATGCGTGTGGCGATGGCCTGTGCCTGGTCCAGCTTGTCGTGGATGATCGCCTGACCGGCCTCGGTGATGGCGACCGTCTGCTTGCGCCGGTCCGTCTCGTCTGCCTGACGGGTCACAAGGCCCTTTTCCAGGAGCGTCTGCACGATCCGTGTCTGGCTCGGCAAGAGCAGGCAGGCCCGCTCGGCCAGCGATGACGCGTCCTGCGGTCCGAACTCTTCCAGAACCCTGAGGATCCGCCACTGCTGCTCGGTGATGCCGCAATCCGACAGCATCTCGCGTATGGGGCCCATGACCTTTTCCCGCGCCCGGATCAGGGCGATCGGAACGGAGCGTTTCGTTGAAGGCAGCGCAAGGGCGCCAGTGGCATTCAGATCGTCGGTCATGGTCGGCTCATAGCGAATTGTGGTGCGGTTGGACACAAAAAGTTTGACATCGTCATCTCAATATATTTAACATAGCAAATATTGTGCTGTTAAGGAAAATGTCATGCCGCACATTACCCTCGAATATTCCGCGAACCTCGAACAGCGCATCACTGTTCAGGATCTGTGTGAGCACCTGCGCGTGGAAGCCGCCAGGATCGACGCCTTCCCGATGCCGGGTATCCGCGTGCGTGCCCTGAAGGCGGAGCATTACAGCATTGCCGACGGCAATCCGGAACACGCCTTCATCGATATTTCCGTGCGCCTGCGTGCCGGACGACCGATGGATGTCAAGAAGGACGCCGCCAGCCGCCTGTTCAACGCCGCCAAGGCGTTCCTGGAACCGGTCCTGGCCAACAGTTCGCTCGCGCTTTCCCTGGAAATGCGCGACATCGATCCGGACCTTTCGCCCAAGACGGGCACCATACGCGACCATTTGGGGACTGCTTGAACCATGTCTGACCTTCAGGACAACATTCAAAAGCTTGACGGCTACCTTGCCCGGTTCAAAAACACCGGCGTCTTGAACCAGATCGGCGGCGAGGCGCTGCCGGCCCAGTCCGGCGAGGCCTTCGAAACCCGCTCTCCGGTGGACGAGAGCCTGATTTGCAGTGTCGCCAAAGGCGGTGCCGCCGATATCGATGGAGCTGCCAGGGCCGCGAAGGCGGCCTTTCCCGCCTGGCGGGACATGGCCGGGGCCGAGCGCAAGAAGATCCTGCACAGGATTGCCGACGCCATCGTGGAGCGTGCGGAGGAAATCGCACTGTGCGAATGCTGGGACACCGGCCAGGCCCTGCGCTTCATGTCAAAGGCGGCGCTGCGCGGTGCGGAGAATTTCCGCTTCTTTGCCGACAGGGCTCCTGCGGCCCGGGACGGCCAGTCCCTGCCCTCGCCGACCCTGATGAACGTGACCACCCGCATACCCATCGGCCCAGTCGGCGTGATCACGCCGTGGAACACGCCGTTCATGCTGTCGACCTGGAAAATCGCTCCGGCGCTGGCGGCAGGCTGCACAGTGGTACACAAGCCGGCGGAGTTCTCGCCGCTGACCGCGCGTATCCTGATGGAGATCACCGAAGAGGCCGGTCTGCCGAAGGGTGTCTGGAATCTCGTCAATGGCTTTGGCGAGGATGCCGGCAAGGCGCTGACCGAGCATCCCGACATCAAGGCGATTGCCTTTGTCGGCGAGAGCCGGACCGGCTCCATGATCATGAAACAGGGCGCCGATACGCTGAAGCGCGTGCATTTTGAGCTTGGCGGCAAGAACCCGGTCATCGTGTTCGACGATGCGGATCTCGACCGTGCGCTCGATGCGGCGATCTTCATGATCTATTCGCTCAACGGCGAACGCTGCACCTCCTCCTCGCGTCTTCTGGTTCAGGAGACAATTGCAGACGAATTCGAAGCCAGGCTGATTGAACGGGTCAACGCCATCAAGGTCGGCCATCCGCTCGATCCACTGACCGAGGTCGGCCCGCTGATCCACAGAACCCATTTCGACAAGGTGACCGGCTATTTCGACATTGCCCGGCAGAACGGCGCGACCATTGCCGCAGGCGGTCAACGTGTCGGCGACACCGGTTACTTCGTCCGCCCGACCCTCTTCACCGGCGCAACCAACACCATGGCCATTGCCCAGGAGGAAATCTTCGGGCCGGTGCTGACCTGCATCCGCTTCAACTCCGAGGACGACGCCCTCCGGATTGCCAACGATGTGCCCTATGGCCTCACCGGCTATGTCTGGACCAACGACCTGACCCGCGCACTGCGCTTCACGGATAGCCTGGAAGCGGGAATGATCTGGGTGAACTCGGAAAACGTCCGCCACCTGCCCACCCCCTTCGGCGGGGTCAAGGCCAGCGGTATAGGACGCGACGGCGGCGACTGGTCCTTTGAATTCTACATGGAACAGAAGAACATCGCCTTCGCGACAGGTAACCACAAAATTCCGAAACTCGGGGCGCTGTGAGCAAGTCTGACTACTGAAAGTTTCCGGACTTCAAGCGCAACAGACACCGCCGGCCTTCCGGCAACTCATGACCAACAGGACGAAGACATGCCGATTCCCGCACCCAATCTTTATCCGCCATTCAACATCGTCCGGCTCAGCCATGTGGAACTGGCAGTGACGGATCTTTCGAAAAGCCGGGCGTTTTATGTGGATACGCTCGGACTGCAGGTTACTGACGAGAGCCCGGAAGCGATTTATCTGCGTGCAATGGAAGAACGCGGGCACCACTGTATCGTCCTGCGGAAATCAGATGAACCCCGCGCCCGTGATCTTGGGTTCAAGGTGTTTGACGAAGATGATCTCGACAAGGCAGTGCATTTTTTTGAAGGCAAGGGACTTCCGGTCGAATGGGTGGACCGGCCTTACCAGTCGCGCACCTTCCGCACACGGGACCCACATGGCATTCCGCTTGAATTCTATTCCAGGATGGACCGCCTGCCGCCGATACACCAGCAATACGCACTTTATCGTGGCGTGAAGCCACTGCGGATCGATCACTTCAATTGCTTCTCGCCCAATGTCGATGCCTCGGTCGCCTTCTATAATGAACTCGGTTTCCGCGTGACAGAATATACCGCAGATGAGGAAACCGGACGGCTCTGGGCAGCCTGGACGCACCGCAAGGGCGGCGTCCACGATATTGCCTTCACCAACGGCAGTGGACCTCGCCTGCACCACACGGCATTCTGGGTGCCGACGCCGCTCAACATCATTGACCTGCTCGACCTGATGTCCACGACGGGATGGGTTTCGAACATCGAACGCGGGCCGGGTCGGCATGGCATCTCAAATGCGTTTTTCCTTTATGTCCGCGATCCAGACGGCCACCGGATCGAGATCTACTGCTCCGACTATCAGACCGTGGATCCGGACCTTGAGCCGATCAAATGGGACCTCAAGGATCCACAGCGCCAGACCCTTTGGGGAGCCCCTGCCCCCAAGAGCTGGTTCGAGGAAGGCTCGCTGTTCGAGGGCGTCGACATCCAGGCGTCCAGTCTCGCCGCCCAGCCGATTGTCGCGCCATGATTCTGGCGCATAATCGACGTGACCGAATCGCCAGGTTTTAAGGATTAGCGCATGGACTGGGACGAGTTCGCCGAGTGGAGCAAACAGATTGCCGATTGGGCAGCGGACTATCACAAGACGCTTGCGGACCGTCCCGTCCGTGCGCAAACGGCTCCCGGCGAGATCGCGGAGCAACTGCCAGTCGCGCCACCGGAAGACGCCGAAGCCATGGAAACGGTTCTTGCGGATTTCGAAACCATCGTCATGCCGGGCATGACCCATTGGCAGCATCCGCGTTTCTTTGCCTATTTTCCTGCCAATGCCGCCCCACCCTCCATGCTGGCGGAAATGCTGGTCACGACGATCGCCGCGCAGTGCATGCTCTGGCAAACCTCGCCTGCAGCGACGGAGATGGAAGGCGTCATGGTCGACTGGCTGCGCCAGGCGCTAGACCTTCCGGAGACATACACAGGGGTCATTCAAGACAGCGCGTCTTCTGCAACTCTTTCCGCCGTGCTGACCATGCGCGAACGCGCAACCGGCTTCACCGGCAACCGGCACGGATTGTCCGGCAAAGGTAATCTGCGCATCTACTGCTCGGACCAGGTGCACAGCTCCATTGACCGAGCCTGCTGGGTTGCGGGGATCGGTCAGGAAAACCTGGTCAAACTTCCGGCCACCGGGCCTCGATTTGCGCTTGATGCCAATGCATTGGATCAGGCCATTGCAAGAGATCTTGAAGACGGGCAGATCCCGGCGGGCATCATCGCGATTACCGGCGGCACCGGCGTGGGCGCTTCGGACCAACTCGAACCCGTCCTTGCCGTTGCCAGGAAACACGATCTCTATACGCACCTGGACGCTGCCTGGGCCGGGGCGGCGATGATCTGTCCCGAGCTGCGTGCCGATTTCTGGCACGGCGTGGAAGGCTTCGACAGTATTGTCTTCAATCCGCACAAATGGCTGGGGGCGCAATTCGACTGTTCCGTTCAGTTTCTGTCCGATCCGCTTCCCCAGCTCAACACGCTGAAGATCGAACCGGAATATCTCAAGACCACCGGAGAGGCGGTCACCAATTATTCGGAATGGACCATTCCGCTCGGCAGACGTTTCCGTGCATTGAAGATCTGGTTCCTGATCCGCTCATACGGGCTGGAAGGTCTCAGGGCCCGAATACGCAATCATATTGTCTGGTCCGGGGAAATTTGCGAGCAGATCCGCGCGTTCGAGGGTTTCGAAATCGTGACCGAACCGATCCTCAGCCTGTTTTCGTTTCGCTGCCCGGGCGATGACGCGACGCAGCAACGTCTCGTGGATGCGCTGAATGATGATGGACGTATCTACCTCACCCAGGGAGCCTTTCAGGGCCGCAAGGTCATCCGTTTCCAGGTCGGTCAGTTCGACACGACCCGGGAAGACGTCATGATGGCTGCCGGCGTCATCAAGGACGTCTGGAGGCGCATCGCGTGACAACGCGAATTCAATTGACGGACACGCACCCTTGAACCGCGGTTTCCGGCGCCGGACAGATCGTTTGAACGCACGGTCCCCGATCTCTTCAACACGGTCAACGGTATCTCACAGGAGTTTTAAATGCCTGCCCCACACAATCCTTTCAAGGCGGCCCTGAAAGAAGGAAATATCCAGATGGGCTGCTGGCTGGGCCTGGCAGATCCCTATCTTGCCGAGGTCAGCGCCCATGCCGGCTTCGACTGGCTCCTGATCGACGGCGAACATGCCCCGAACGATCTGCGCTCCATCATTGCCCAGATGCAGGTGATTGCGGCAGGCAAGAGCCATCCCGTCGTCAGGCCCGTGATCGGCGAAACCTGGATGATCAAGCAGCTTCTGGATGCCGGTGCACAGACGCTCCTTGTTCCCATGGTGGAAAGTGCCGAGCAGGCACGCGAACTTGTTGCCGCGGTCACCTATCCGCCGCATGGTGTTCGCGGCGTCGGCTCCGCCCTAGCGCGTGCGTCAGGCTTTGCAGGCATTCCCGATTATCTGACGACCGCGCGGGACGAGATCTGCCTGCTTGTTCAGGTCGAGAACCGAAAGGGCATCGCTGCCCTCGACGACATCCTCGACGTTGACGGTGTCGACGGCGTGTTCATCGGTCCATCCGACCTTGCCGCGGACATGGGGCACATCGGCAATCCCGGTCATCCGGATGTCGAAATTGCCGTTCTTGATGCCATGAACAAGATTGTTGCTTCCAACAAGGCCGGCGGGATCCTCACCTTACAGCCCGGGATGCAGAAAAAGTGCCTCGAGCTTGGAGCGACTTTCGTTGCATCGGCGGTTGATGTCACGCTCTTTGCAGCAGCGATACGCAAGAGCGCTCAAGAAGCGCGTGCGCTGCTTGTAAGCGACAACTGAGGCATAACTTCCCTTTTTGGCTAGCAATTCTTTGGTAAGGCGCGGTTTGGCCTGCAATGTTGCGCGGACACACACCTACCGCTGTCCAGGATGAGAATCCAAAAAAGAATCATTGGCCTCTATGCTTTCAGCCGTGAACCAACTCAAATTTTTCTGCAAACTGAGCTACTTTCGCCATCGGAACCCAGTTGTATCTAACTGTCGCAATTCCACCAGCCACCTTAATTACCATGTCACCTGTCGAATTTTTTATTTCACCACTTTGACGAAATTCAATTGCCTCAACTTCAGAAAATCTTTGTATTCATCGAGTTCTGAACCCCACTCAGGTTGTAACTCAATCGCAGGAAGGCCATCGACATACTCAAAGTTCTCAATTTCTATGCGACCGAGCTTGTAGCAACCAAATTCTTTTTGTCGAAGGGTTCGAAACAGCGATGCTGCTCAGTTAGCAAAAATTCGAAATATGAAACCACCTTTGTCTCCGCTTTTTCCCAGCCAAGCAAATAAGATCCTTGCGCCCAAATGTAGTCCAAGGTTTTGAGATTCGTCGACATGTCAGAGTGTGCACTGTTGGTTTTGATAGGACCGGCTGTTAAAGGCGTATATTTTCTTGACCCAATACTAGCCTGAATTATTGAGGTTGTTTTGGTCAGTTCTTTCGAGTTGAAATTTCGCTCCCTCTCTTATTATTCGATTATCTGATTGGCTCAGTGCTTCCAGTTTTTGTTTTGACTTTCGAGTATTGATGTCGCCCAAAGCCCACATACATTTCACGCCGAGCGCGAACGCGTCATCGTGAGCCAGATAGTCAAATTCCTTTTGCGTAGTTTCGAACAAAACTTCGACACTGCTTGGATCTCTAAATTCTTGCAATAGACTTGCAATGTCCTCATGAGAGATATGCCAAGTTTCATTGAGTAAATTGTTCAAAACTGGAACGATGTCCGCACCAAATCCAAAATGCGTGAAGCCAATCCCTAACGATTCCTCTACCAACTCACTGTCTTTTTCGCGCATCGCCTCGCCTAGCAATGCTTTTACTAAATCTTTATCACTAGAAAACTTCAAAGATAAATTAGCTATCAACAGATCTGGGCGGATCTTTCTAAAGAAAAGATCCTCTACAAGTTTCTTGTCTTCTTCTATCATTCACAATCACCACAACACAGAGGCACTTCTTAAAGAAACGGGTGTCGAACAAATTTCTTCCCGCCAGCGCCGCGACAACGCGCGCCATTTGATTTGCAATTCAGCAATTGCAGGGTTTGGCTGCAGCTTTAGCCCACAATTCCGGGATCAATCACAAGACGAGTTTAGATCACAGTTCAATCAATTTTGAAAATCCAAGTTGTCAAGGGAAGATACGACGCAACCGAACCCGTTCGAAGCGCCCAGCCGCATCGTAAGCGATTTCAAGTTACCCGCGGTGCTGTCACATCACTCGATGAAGGTTCGCGTCAGGCGTTCGCTCAATGGCTGCGCCAGATAGCTGAGAACGGTGCGTTCGCCTGTCGTGATGAAGAGGTCTGCCGGCATGCCGGGAACCAGCTCCAGGCGCTCGACACTCGCCGGCTGGTCCCGGTCCAGTCTGACTCTGGCCACATAGAAGGCATCGCCCGTCCTCTCATCTGTGATCGCATCGGCGGAGATATCGAAGATCTCTCCGTTTGCCTCCGGCACGTCCTCCAGATCGAAGGCGCTCAGCCTGATCCTTGATGCCTGGCCCACACGGAGCTTCTCGATGTCCGTGGTGTTGATGCGTGCTTCCACGATCAGCTCTTCACTGAGCGGGACCAGTTCCAGAATGTCTTCTCCCGGACGCACCACACCACCCAGCGTGTGAAGTGCCATGTTGACGACAGTCCCGTTGACCGGGGCGCTGACGACCACCCGCTTTTGCCGTTCCACGGCACCCTTGAACTGCGGTTCGACTGCCGCAAGCTGTGCCTCAACCGCCGCAAGGTTCTCAGAAGCTGATTCAAGACGTTGCTGCTTGGCACTGAAATCATTGAGTTCAAGCTCGCCGATCTCGTTTCGCGCACGGGCCTGATCGGTTCTGAAACCCGCATCAAATCCGACCAGACGTTCTATATCCAGGCGTATGGAGTTGATCCTTGCCGCGGTAACGAGCCCCTTTTCAAACAGCGTTTGAAGGGAGGCAAGTTCACTTCTGGAAATCTCGATCTGCCGCGCATTGGACTGGCGCTGTTCTTCAAGTCCCCCGATCTCGTCTTCGAGAGCCGTTAACCGGCGTTTCAGGACATCTTGTTCGCTCATGCGTGCCCTTGCTTCCGTGTCGAACACACGTTTCTGGGTCAGATACGCGCTTTCCCAGAGGACCTCGGGAATTTCCTCTTCGATCATGTTGGCAACGTCTTTCCTGCGGAACGTGGCTTCTCCGCCGATCTGGGCCAGCAGACGTGCGCGTCGCGCCGACAGTTCACCGACCTGGCTGCTCAGAACCGTCAGATCGACTTCCGCCTCGGTACTGTCGAAGACAACCAGCGGCTGCCCGGCCTCGACGACGTCTCCGTCTGACACGAGCAGATCGCGGACGATGCCGCCGTCGAGGTGTTGCACGGTCTTCCGATTTCCATCGACGACGAAGGAGGCCTCGGCAACCACCGCACCATCCAACTTAGCCTGTTGCGCCCAATACGCGGTTCCGCCAAAAAACAGGGCCACGACGAGAAAGCCGAACACGACAAGCTTGCCGATGCGCGGCTCCGGCAAAGGCTCACCCTGGCTTTTTCCGGGCTCAAGATGTGAAACATGGCGGTTTTGGGAAGAAAGTGTCAGATCTTTCACTGGACTGCCCTTTCCTGATTGGTCTTGGTGATTTCATTCGAGTTCTGGCTACGGGCCGGAAGGACGTTTCGCTTCATGTCGCGCAAGACCTCGTCGCGCCTGCCGAAGGCCGTCTGGACCCCCTGGTTAAGCACAAGCACCTTGTCAACAACCTGCAAGGTGCTGGGACGATGGGTCATCATCACAACGACACCGCCTTGCTCCTGCGTGGCGCGGACCGCTTTCTGGAGCGCGGCCTCGCCCGTTGAATCAAGATCGGAATTCGGTTCGTCGAGCACCAGCAGAAACGGATTGCCGTAAAGCGCCCGGGCAAGTGCGATCCGCTGACGCTGGCCACCCGACAGGAAGTACCCGTTGCCGATCTGTGTTTCATAACCGTCCGGCAAGTTCGAGACGAGGTCATGCACGTCGGCGGCTAGCGCAGCTTCCAGCACGAGAGCATCGTGGATTTCAGCAGCAAAACGGGCAATGTTCTCCCTGATCGTGCCGTCGAACAGCGCCACGTCCTGGGGCAGGTATCCGATATGACTGCCCAGGTCCTCGGCCTCCCATTTGGCCGTCGGGTTACCGTCAAGCCGGATCGAGCCGCGCTGCGGTGTCCAGACACCGGCAAGCATCTTTGCCAGCGTCGTCTTGCCGGAGGCGCTCGGCCCGATCACCGCAACCGCATCCCCGGCCTGCAGGTTCATGCGGATATCGGACAAGGTTGCATTTTGTGCCGTCGGCGGACCCGCCTTCTGGATCGCTACGCTGACCGACACCTGCGGCCGAGGCAACTGAAGCCGTCTTTGACCGGCCGGAAACTCGTGAACAAGTTTCTTCAGCTTTGCATAAGATCCCGTCGCGGCCAGAAAGCTGCGCCATTGCCCGATCAACTGGTCAATCGGAGCGAGGGCCCTGCCGAGCACGATGGTTGCCGCAATCATGATACCGGCTGAGCTTTCGCCTGTGATCGCAAGGGCTGCTCCGAGCCCCAGAATAGCCGACTGAAGCCCTGTCCGGAGGGTTTTGGAGACGACCGAAAATGTGGAAATGCGGTCGTTCACCCTGCCTTTCAGGCGATGTGCTTCAAATTGCAACTGGCGCCATCTTTGCGCAAGGTCGCCACGCATGCCCATGGCATGGACTATTTCGGCATTAGCCTCTCCTGCCCTGTAGAGCGTGTCGCTACGCCTGCGCGCTTCAGCAGCTTCCATCATCGTTTCGTGGCTGCGCGCATTGTTGATCAGCGCCAGAACAGTCAGGACGATCGCTCCGGCCAATCCAAGATGGCCGAGATAGGGATGCAGAACATAAAGGACGGCGATGTAGACCGGTATCCATGGCGCATCGAAAAACGCAAGCAAGGTACTTCCGGAAATGAAATCCCTGAAGCCGTTCACATCCTCGATCGAATTGTCGCTCGCCGACTGGCTGCCGTGAATTTTCCGCTGCATTGCAGCGTTCAGAACGGGCACGCCGACTTTCAGTTCGAATCTGGCCCCCAGACGGTTCAACATCCGCTGACGGACCCAGTCGAGCAAACCGACTACGACAAAAACACCGCCGAGCAGCAAGGTAAGGGCGATCAGCGTGTCCATATTCTGGCTGGTGAGCACCCGGTCATAGACCTGCAACATGTAGAGGGGTGCAGCAAGTGCAAGAATATTGAGAGCCATGCTGAACGCGGCAATGGCCCAAAAACCCGCACTCAGCGAAGACCAGGCATTGCGGACGGGAGAGATCTTACGGAACATTTCTTGCTCCAATTCCTAAGTTCGGGTCGAAGTACTTTTCGGGAAAGTTCCAGGGTGGCGGAGGCGAACACCGCCACCCCGGGCAACCGGCTCAGACGAGGAAGTCGTCTTCGCCCAGTTGCGACGCGTCGATGTTGACCAGGCGCAGTGAGCTGTCCGACCCGAAGGACAGAACTGCATCCGAGCCATCCTGGATCGCGCCGGAGAGAACTTCGGCAACATCGAAATCATCAGCGAAATCACCGCTTGATATCCGGTCGGTGCCGAGTTCGAAGTCAGTTACCGTGTCGGTACCCTGGCTTGCGGCGAAAATGTCCGCACCGTCGCCACCCTTGAGCAGATCGTCACCGCCGGCACCGTTCAGGAGGTTGTCGAAACCGCTGCCGGTAATGACATCGCCGTCGTTGGAACCGATAACGTTTTCGATTGAGCTGAGAACATCCGTTTCGACACTGTTTTCGATTACGTCCTCGCCGACAACACCTGTGCTGGAAATCGGCTCGACGGAATCGAGTGTCGCTCCGGCATCCACAAGCGTATCTTGAACAACAGGACCATTCTGGCCTGCAGGTGCATTGTGAAGGTGGATTGCGGAGACCACTCCCGGAATCGGTGTCTGCAAATCCGCTTCATTGAGGCCAGAGACATCCAGTACGCTGGAATAGGTGACTTCACCCGTTGTCAGGTTCTGGACGATGGTCACCGTTGCCTCGCCGGTTGCTTCACTGTCGGAAAGCGGTCCCGGTTCCTGGGCAGCATCCAGTCCTCCGGAGAGTTCGATGGTCCGGATGCCGTGTTCCGTCACGTCGCTGTCGACAAGCAGCTGCCCCCTGATCTCACCACCCGGGAAGTCCGAAGTGTGGATGTTGTAGTAGAGATTGCCCGCGGCTGCCTGGTTTGCGAATGCGGCTCCGTCCGCAATCGCTGATCCGAATTGCGCAGGCGCGGCAACCACTGCATTTTCCACTCGCACGGTGAAACCGGTATCCCGCGTTGCGGTTCCGTTGCCGCTGACGCCGAGGTTCACGTTGACAGCGACATCCAAGTCGGAAAAGTCCGCCGTGTCGACGCCCTCCCCACCATCAAGGAAATCGTTGCCAAGGCCACCGACAAGGACGTTGTCGCCGTCACCCGCGATCAGGGTGTCATTTCCGGCGCCGCCATTGATGACACCATCGACGAGACCGAGATCGACAAAGATGTCGTCCTCGTTGCCAAGCAAGACATTGCCGTTGATGACGCCGCCGTCGTTGACGATGGTGACGGAGCCGCCTTCGCGGGCATCGATCGCGTTGACGGTGCCCGAGATTTCCCCCTCGTTGATAATGGCCCCCAGAATGTCCAGACCGCCATCGATGCGGATGCCTGCAGCAACCTCGGACGCTTCGGACCCTGCAATGACACCTTCGTTTTCGACAAGACCGGCAAACCCTGCGTCTTCTACGTTGGAGAACAGACGCAGGCCATCACCGATTGTGTTGCCTTCGCTTGCATCGCCGCCACCGAAAATCGCTCCCTGGTTGATAATCGAGCCCGAGACAATATCGCCGTCGACATCACCGGTCTGCAACGAAACTCCGGACGCGTCGTTGCCGTTGGCGTCCACCGTCCCCTGGTTGGTGAAGGTGTAGTTGTCCGCTGTCCCGTCAGCATAAACGGTGCCGTTGCGCTGCGTGCCAGTTGCAAGGATTGCGCCCTGGTTGACAACATCCAGGCCTACGCCGTCGATGTTCAGGGCACGGCTGTCGGAGGAAACGGTCCCCTGGTTGACGAATGACCCGCCGGAATGGCTACCCGTTCCGAAATAGACACCATTTTGAGCGCCGGCAAAAACACCGCTGGCTTCATTTACAAGCGCTCCCTGGAAATCGATACCGTTGACCGCTCTGAAGGCACCGACTGTACCTTGCTGACTTTCAGCGGTCACAGTACCGGAGTTGATGATCGACCCGGTGAACAGCGCTGTGGCAAAACCACCCTCAGCCAATCTGGCGCCTTCCAGCCTGATGCCGTCTCCCGCGGTTCCGGCAGCCGCGGATGCCTGGCCACGACCAGCAATGGTTCCCGCGTTTTCAACTTCAACCTCACCGTTGCCGTTTGCGGACAGGGAGAGAGAAATACCGGCGCCATTGTTGTTTGCGCCAGCATCGATCACACCGGTCGGCAGGTTGCCGATGGAGTAGTCACTGGCTGTGTCATCGGCATAGACCGTGCCGTTACGTTGATCACCCGTTCCCAGGATGTTGCCGCCGTTGAGGAGGTTGACGCCGGAACCGTCGATATTGACCGCGCGGCTGCCTGACTGGATGGTTCCGAAGTTCTGAACATCCAGATCGTGCTCGGCATTGCCGATATAAAGACCATTGCGCGGTCCTTCGATCGTGCCAGTGCTGGAGTTGAAGATCCGGCCCTCGGCAGCAACACCATCCGCGATACGGATTCCAGCCGTCGTACCCTGATTGCTTTCGGTGCTGATGAGGCCACTGTTGAAGATGTCGGTCTCCAGCACAGCGCCATCTGCCCCGTCATCGATCCGGATTCCATCGCCTGCTAGCGGCGTGTTGGACGCAGCTTCATCACCCCGGCCCTGAATGACACCACCGAACCCGTTGAATATGCTGCCCTGGACAACGTCATTGAGTTCATCACCAACCTGAAGCGAAATGCCCGCTCCCTGGTTGCCTTCGCCCGCATCGATCGTTCCTCCGGTGAAGTTGCTGATCGAAAAGTCTTCCGCGGTACTGTTGGTGTAGATCGTGCCGTTCCGCTGATCGCCCGTGCCGACAATGTCTCCGAAGTTGCGGACGCTGACGCCCTGACCCTGAATATCGACCGCGCGGCTGTCTGACGAAATCACCGCACCACTGAAGTTATCCAGTCGCCCTGATGATTGTGCACCGGCAAACTGGACGCCGTTGAATTCGCCATCGACTGCTCCGAAATTCTGGATGTCGGCGCTGCCGCTTACCTGGATTCCGGTGGCAAGCGCATCCGGACCGCTGTTGGCTTCAATCCGTGCATTGCGAAAATTGAAAACCTGAGCGTCTTGTCCGCCAACGGATACCGCGGCGGCGGCATTGTTCGTGGTCACATGACCAAAATTCAAGAACCGTGTGAAATCATTGTCGAGGACAAACGCGGGCGTGTTGTCAACGACCACATTATTGAAAACACCGTTCGTAAGCGATTGACCGTCACGAGCGGTTTCCTGTGCCAGGGTGGACGTCGTCAACAAGCGCGCCCGCATACCGGCAAGCATCCCAGATACCATTTGGAAATCTCCATAAGAGTTGTCATCCGGATACGCCCTCTGAATGACGGCGCCCGGTACTCATGGATCTGTTGTGAGCACCTGAGTTCTTGAAATTCATAATGCCAATACACGCCATAACCTGACGAAATGATCACGGAGCGTGTTATCAGGTAGAATTATTTATCCTCTTGTTTACAGAGGCTTGCCGCTTTTCCTTTCGAGACTGAATCTATTCGTTCACCTATTTTGGCAAAAACGTGAAGCAAAATAAAAATGAAAGCATTCGCCGTTCGATCCGCGTCAGACGACTTCTGTCAGATGCAGATGCCGAAACGCGATACCTGAGGACGATCTGCACTGATTTCGATTGCCGGGTTTATCGCAGCACACGAGCACTTGAAAAATCATGGGACACCCAAAAGAGGTGATCAGATTACCGCTGCGGTACGCTCAGTCACTGAATGCACTACAGCTTGCCGTGCGCCATGGGTGCCCTTGGGAGGCGTTTCGCCAATATAGGAACTGATCGAAGCGACCACGCCGTAACGGGAATATTGCCGGCGGGTAATCGCTCCGAGTTCGCGAACGCTGCCCTCACCATCAAACGGAACAAAGGCAAGACCGAGATTGTCGCGCTTGAACTGTTCGGCAGCAATTGCGTTCACGATTGTGCATGCATCGCAATGCACCAGGTGGCGGCACAGGGTTTCAAAGCGAGCGGACCTGACATCGATCCCAAGCCGCTCGGCGGCATCTGAAGACGAGGCAGGAAGATCCTTTTCAAGGTCATAGCCGAATGGAATGTCGAAACGGATCAGATATTTTGCGGGAACGTCTGTTGCGCGAATGCCATTCCTGCCTGACAGAACATGCCCTTCCCGCATACCGAGATAAAGAGGCTCAAACCAGAGCGGTGTAAATGTCAGCGCATCATCAGAGCCTTCGCCATACAGCATGACATGGCTGTTGCGGGAGATCAGAGCTGCATCCAACTGCATCTGTTCGACCATCCTCGACAACTCGGTCGGTTTTTCCTCGACGATCACGAGCCTCAGATCCGGAAACAGCTCAGCGATCATGTCCAGAAAATAGCCTGACAGATAGGCGGCAAGTGTTGGTGTCATGCCCAGCCGAAACGGTGTTGCCTCAAGTTTTCTGAAGTGCTGCGCCGTTTCAGATATGCGGTCTACCAGTCCGTTTATTTCCGCCGCAACTTCAGCGACCTGCTCGCCAAATTCCGTCAAAAGAACATCGTTTCGCGTGCGCTCGAAAATCTGAACGCCGAGTTCGAGTTCCATTTTCTTGATCTGGTTGGACAACGCTGGTTGGCTGACATGGACGGCGCGGGCGGCGCGCGTGAAATTTCTGTGGTGCGCCACGGCAGCAACATATTGCAGATCCCGAAGGTTCATTCTGCTCTCGGACATGACTGGTTAAGTTCGCGCGCATACTGCAACAGGAAAATTCACAGATAAAATGACATTAAATTTATGGATTTTGACTGTTTACTAGAAGCATCTGCCCACATGGCCGCACCTCATTGAAGAAAATATTCAACAAGTCTCGTTTTTACTATTTTTTGTAGCCTAACCCTCTGCCTTGCAAATCATTCTGCCACCGGACCGGCCTTGATTGCCGGTGTTCTGCAATTCTGCCTCACAGAGGTTACGCTCGCGCAGAAAAGATCTTTCAAGTTGGGAAAGATTGCTCATGTCTCCCTGGCCTGCACTCATGTTCTTGTCGATTGCGCCGAGAATGTTCATCAACGAGATATGCGCGGAGACCCGTGCGGGATACGGACTTGGGGTCAGGACCCATTAATCCGGAAGGTCGCAATGACGGCTTCAAGGCAAACGAGATCAATGCAACTTGTGGAACGAATGGCGGCTTTCCGAGCCCTGCCTTAGGTGTCGAAACCCACGATCAGGCGTAAGAGCTCAATTTGGCTTCTGACGCCGACCTTCTCGTAGACTCGCCTCAGATGTGTGCGCGCCGTGTTCTTCGAGACACCCAAAGCGTCTGCTGCCTCGGCAATCTCAAGACCATTTGCGATCAACCTGACAATTTCTGCCTGCGACTTTGAGAGCGCGTAGATTACCTGCAATATTTCTATCTGTTTGGATAAATCACTGTTGTGCCCAAAAAGGATATAGACACGACCGTCGGCTACCTTGACCCAGCATAGTAAGAGAGCACCATCGGTGCTTTCGCCCAAAACAACCGGAAACTGGACTTCGCCTCCGCCAGAACTTTTTGCGCGATTGAACTCGCCAAAACCGGTCAGCCTATGCGCGCCCGAGATGGCATTTCGCAGTTCGGAATTCCATGAAGGCTTTGACGCGCGGAGCGTTCCATTGCTGACAGTGAGACCCTTGAAATTCTTCAACTCCGATTGAGCTGCACGATTCATCCAAAGAACACGACCATCTTCAGCAACTTCAATCGCAGCGCTTTCAATGTCACGCAAAGATTCAGCCCAACACCCGTGATAGAGGATGCGCCAAGCCCCATTCGCATGCTCTAATAGACGAAAGTTGTGTGAATGATTTGGTGCGGCCCGTGGATTGGACGTACTTGTTACAGTTTCTTCGTAAGTCGCCCACGCAACATTATTGGATATCTCAATTTCCAAGTTCTCAAACCGCACCTCGGCTTTGACCGGTTCAGGCTCTGTGTCCATTGCGTCGAACACATTCAGACGGAACTCTTCGAATGAGCGCGCAATCTGCATCGTTCCACATTCCATGATGCTTCGAAAACGCGAGTCATTCACCCAGCACTCCAGCCAGGCATCACGGTCACGCGCGAGGTAGCTTTTGATGTCCGCCTCGAGAACCTGACGAATGGCATCGCGTGCTGCGGGCAAATTTAGGTACTCAGACATATTCATTTTTTCATAGCTGGATCCGTATAAGCTACTCCGGCAATCGGCAAACGCAAACCGCGTATAATGTGCACTTGGATGACGCGTGCGAACACCATGAACAGCCTCAAGCCGACTGCCGGAAGCCGAGAGCTTTCCGGACCTGCGAAAAACTCAAAATATGCATCTTGCTCCGATTTCGTCCTACCTGCGAAGTCGCCATGTTTTTTTGCGCTGCGGGAAATGTCTGCCCAGTCTGCCATTGTGTCCCTCCAGGAATGTAACCCTGAAGATTGGCTATCATTGAAAGAACTCTTGGCTTGTCACCCGCGCGGACGACAAATCCCAAAAAAGCACGTCATAGACGTGAAGCCGGCCTTCGCGTAAAGCGCAGCAAAATAACTGCTCCGAGACCATTTAGGCGGACGCTGCGCCGTAGCCGAATGACCGCCTGTCGGGCTCAGCGCCGAGATCCGGTCTGATTGGTGGAAAGTATTTCGCAGCCGAGATGACCAAACAACTCCGCCGCTTTTCGGGAAGCTGCTTGGGCGACCACAAGACCGTCAATGTTTGTCCAACGCGCAACTTCGAAGGATGAAACTGCCCCGAACTTTTCTGACGATGCCAAAATCACGGCTGATCCCGATTTCTCGATAACCGCGCGTTTTACCTCTGCCTCTTCGCTTTCTCCCGTCGTAATCCCTTGATCCGGGTGCAGCCCGGTGGCCCCGACAAAGCAGATATCGGGGCGGTAGCGACCCAGCCAGGCGATAGTCGCGGCTCCACTTGTCACGATGGAATGACGCAATAGCCTGCCACCCACAATTTCGACTTCCAGTCCTTGATGGTTGAGAAGTTCCATCGCGATGTTGGGGCTGTGCGTGATGACCGTCGCATCGAGGTGTCGAGGCAGATGCCGCGCAAGTTGAATCGCTGTCGTACCGCCATCCAAAAAAACAACATGACCCGGCTCGATCATCGCAGCAGCACGTTTGCCAATCTCAACTTTTTCAGGGGTGGCAATCCCGATTCGACCCGGAAACGGAGCATTGGCCGGTGCGATCGGAACGGCACCGCCATGCACGCGTTTCAGGCGTCCGTCCCTGGCCAGCTCACGGAGGTCGCGCCTGATCGTATCTTCGGACAGGCCCAATTCACGGCTTACGTCCTTGGCGACAACGCTGCCTTGTTCATCAAGCAGGGATAGCAGGTGGGTCTTTCGTTCATGACTCAGCATTGCACGATCTTTCTTGACTCTGCACGTTTTTGCACGTTACTGCTTCCCAGAGCCAGGAGCAAGATTTTATGAATTCACGTGAATACTACCGTCCGATTTCGAAGGAAGTTCTGTCAGACGACTGGGGTCTTTTGACAAAGCACGAGTTTGAGCTTCTCAGGCGCAATGGTGAATGGCAGCGACAGACCCGCGAGACTTATGATCGTGGCAATGGAGCGACCTGCCTCCTTCATAATCCTCAGACAGATCACGTCTTGCTTACGCGTCAATTCCGACTTCCGGTATTTCTAAATGGTGGTCTGCATTCGATGATCGAGACGCCCGCCGGACTGTTGGACGGAGCGCGTGCCGATGAGCGGATGCGGAAAGAACTCATCGAAGAAACCGGCTTTGAGGTCGACACCCTGACGCATTTGTTTGACGTTTACATGAGCCCGGGCTCGGTGACGGAGTATCTCGCATTCTTCAAAGGCACCTATTCCGCATCCGATCAGACCGGTGATGGCGGTGGCACGTTCGAAGAGGGCGAGGACATTGAGGTGATGCAGGTTGCGCTGACGGAGGCGATGCGGATGATCGAGAACGGTGCGATCTGTGATGGCAAGACGATCATCCTGCTTCAACATCTTTTCATCAACACGCTTGTGAAAAGAGCCGAGACAAACTGATCCTGATTTCCGGACCCTAGCGTTCAGGGACCAACGACAATTCCGAAAAGATGGCGGCAAATCAAAACGCGCTTGAAGCGGCATCATGGCCGATTTTCCAGCCCGGATACATCCCGATGATTGGCGAGCGGGTTGCTCAACCTGTCTGGCAAGCAGCCGGAGGGAAACTGCCGGGCGATGATCTCCATGAAGAGATTTTCTGTCCCGCCGCGGAGCGGCTCATCTCGATCTGCGATGCAGTGTTGAGGTTGTCCGGCGAAGGTCAGCAAAGTTCCCATTGCTGTTGTCGGTGCCCGGTGCAACCAATTTCCGGAATGAGCCTCGTCTACCGAAATACCCCTCCGTAGCAAAAGTCTGCCCATGCCAATCAGCGGCCTGGACGATGAACACTCACCTTCGCCGACGTGCCAGCTCGCGATAGAGTGCGGGTGGCGATACACCTATCTGATCGGCAACCCTTATCCATTCACCTGACCGTGGTTCGCCGTTCAAATCCAACCAGGCGTCCAACCTGTCCGACACCCGGCGAAGGCGCAATATCTCGATGCGCGCCCGTTGGGACTGGATCTCCCTGGCATAAGTTTCGATAAGGCCTAGAGCATCGTCTGGCCGGTCACGCAGCGCAGATCGGAAGGTGGCACGAGGCATGAACGCTATCTTGGAATTCAGGCATGCGATCGCATCGCAGTGATAGGTCTTTGCTGACAACGACGCCTCGGCCAGAGCCATTCCAGACGTGGCAACGCTGAGCGTAAGCGCGGTTCCATCCGCGAGCGGGCGCTCAAGCGCGACCATGCCGGATCGAACAAGATACATCGACCGAACGCGATCTTCCCGACGAAAGAGAATAGCACCCTGCTCCAAGGTTCTTGTCGGCGCATCCTCAAATAACTGCTTCCAGTCTGACATGATAGAAATCATACGACGTGGGTACAACGTTGGATAGGGTGTTCTCGACAGTTGCGAGGCAAGAGAATGAAAACGAAGACAATTTTGGCCGTCGTAGTGCTGCTCGGTGGAGCGGCCTTTGCAGTTGCCCAAACGACCCACTCAGGCCATGACGACGGCATGGATCACGCGACCTACGTTCAAGACCAGTCACCCCGGGGCACGATCCTGAGCGAGCCGGGACAAGGGGCTTTCGCGGCGCTTTCTGAAGTTGTGCGCGTGCTCGAAGCCGATCCCGATACCGACTGGGGCCAAGTTGACCTGGCGGGCCTGCGGGCGCATCTGGTTGATATGGACCGCCTGATTTCGGACGCGATTGTGGAGGAGACAGCACTGCCGGACGGCCTTTCCGCGATTGCGACGGGGGATGTTGACACGGTCGCCACACTGCGACGCATGGTGCCCGCACATGCAGCCCAATTGGCGCAGGACGACCGCTGGACCGTCACGGCATTCGAAGTGGAAAACGCAGTGGAGCTGCGCGTCACAAGTAACAATCCCGTCGTGGCCGCGCGCATAAAGGGGCTGGGCTTTTTTGGACTTATGGCAAGTCAGGACCATCACCGGGAACATCATCTGATGATGGCGCGTGGAGCAGATGCCCACGCACATTGACGTGGCCTGACACGTTTCGCCCAAAGCCGGAGCTCATGTCTTGACACAAGGGATGCGAAGTCGATGGCAACCTGCCGTTCGACCGGCTGGATTGGAAGGCAGCAAAGTCCGCATTGTCCAGGTTCTCGCTGGCGCGCATTTCCATGAACTGGTCATGGCCTTTGTGATGATTTCAACGAGGGTGATCGCTCCTGCTTTCACTGTTTCAATGCTGACGGGTTCGCCGGCAACTCCGGGCAGCGGCATAAAGAACAAAAGAAACAACAACTTCTTCATTAGTCACGCCAAACAAGAAGTTAGCGAAAAGCGCAACTGCTCGTCGACGAAGTCAACTTATGGTGCTTGAAAAATGCAAAGACCGCCGGCTGCAAAAGCCGGCGGTCCATTCATCTCTTTAAGGTTTGAAGCAGGCCTCACCAGATTTTTTCAAGGCCCAGCTTTTCTTTCAGCTCTTTTGCTGCGCGTTATTGGATCACGCGGCAGCGACCTTGGCCAGGAAGTCATCGACCACGACCTTGATGTGGCGTGCCTGGTCCGCGACCTCGTTGGATGCCATTTCCACCTGGCCCGCAGATTGTGCGGCTTCGGCGACAGCGCTCATGACACTGGATATGTTGTCAGCCACGCCCTGGGTCCCTTCTGCCGCATCGCGAACGTTTCGGGAAATCATCGCCGTTGACGCGTCCTGCTCCTCAACTGCCGCCGCAATGGCCGACGTCGTCTCGTCAGCCTGTTCCATCGTGTCACGGATCTCCTGGATCGCAACGACAGACTGTCCGGTTGATGACTGGATTGCCTCGATCTGCGTGGCAATTTCCTCTGTCGCCTTCGAGGTCTGGGTCGCCAATTCCTTGACCTCCGCAGCAACCACCGCAAAGCCCTTCCCGGCCTCACCTGCTCGTGCTGCCTCGATCGTGGCATTCAGGGCCAGAAGATTGGTCTGTTCCGCAATGGCCCGGATCAAAGTGACGACTTCGCCGATCTTGTTTGCCGATTCAGCGAGCTCCGAGACCTTCTCGGTCGTCATCCGGGCACTTCCGGAAGCGTTTGTGACAATCTCGGTCGCGCGGGAGACCTGTTGCCCGATTTCCGCGATCGATCCGGCAAGCTGTTCTGCCGCTGAGGCAACCGATCCGACGTTTTCGGATGCGGCCGTGGAACTTGCTTCTGCTTCGGAGGCCTGAGAGGCGGTCTCGGTGGAGATCTGGCTCAAAACCTGTGCTGTGGATTGCATTTGATCCATGTTCGCGGTGACATTGGCAAGCACGGATTCCATCTCGTCGCGGAAGTCCGTGATCATGTCTTCGATACGGCTCTGCCGCTCCAGTTGCGCGTTTTGTTCTTCCCGGGACACGGCTTCCAGGTTGTTGCGTTCCACCGCGTTTTCCTTGAAGACTTCCATTGCCTTTGCCAGATCACCGATTTCATCGTTGCGGTTTGTTCCGGCGATATGTCCATCGAGCTCACCGTCGGCGAGCGCTCGGGTAATACTGACAAGACCCAGCAGCGGTTTCACCAGTCCACGGTCGACGACAAAGAAACCGATTGCACCTGCAATCACCAGGCTTGCTATCCCGATGGCGATCAGAGCAAGAGACCCGTTGTCGAACAGCCTGTTGATCTGTGTCGTTGCCTGATCTACCGCAGCCAGTTCCATTTCGATGAGCGAAGCGACGGACTGACCGATACGCTCAACCGCAGAGAACATCTCCGTCACCTGTTCGTTCGACTTTCTGGTGCTGGTGAGTTCTTCCAGGTGATCGCGCAAAAGACCGTTGTCGGGATTGCCATACGCCAGAAGCTGTTCGAGTTGCGCCTTGATGTCTTCAGATCCCAGGGTATCAAGGCCGTCACGCATGTGTTTCGCGTCGGCTGTAATTTTCTCCTGAAGCGGCACCAAGAGCGCTGGATCCTGCGTCAAGCCGCCTTGAACAAGGGTTGCGACAAACTTGTTGGCAAAGGCCTGTGCTTCCAGGGTGCTCTTCAACTGGCCCACTTGATTGTTCAGCAGATCGGTGATGATTGCCGAGTTTTCCGTTACAGCCTCTTCCGTGTCGATCGTCAGCGTGAACAACTGGTCGTCGATCTGCATGATGAGTGCATCATCAATTGCTTTTTGCAGGCCGATTGCTTTCTGTAACGTCTGCTTCTGCTCGCCGGCCGTGATGTTGTTCGCGCTGCTTTTTGCCAGCGTGCTTGCAACCAGTTCGTTCAGTTCGTCAAACTCGGCTTCAGCACCCGTAATCAGCTCGAGCGCGCTCAATTCTTGACGATAGTCGGCAATCTTCTTCTCTGTCGCGATAATCTTGTCTTCGAAGAGGGTCAGCAGCGCAGTATCATCCACAAACGCGACAGTTTCGGCCAATCCGACAAGCAGGTTGGTTTCCGCACGCAGCTCCAGATAAAGTCTGAGCTTTGCCATTTCAGTATTGGCAAGATTGTCGACGAGTTCCTTGCTCTGAGTTGCCGCGTCTTCGCCACCCAGCACAACGGTAAAGTAGGCATCGTCCACGATTGGCGTTATCGCACTGTTTACACCGTCATAAGCCTTGAAAAGAGCAGCCATGCGCGCATCTTTTGCATCTCGCGCAGCAATTTTTTCCTTGGTGGCCTGATCGAGGACGCCCAGGCGTTCCTTGAAAGTATGGCTTTGGGAAAAGAGCGCTTCAACAATCTCGCGGTTCGAGTCCGAAGCGATAAAAGTCGTTTCTATGCCTTCGATGACAGCGACAGATTTCTGAAGAGCCTGGAACGAAACTTCCTGGGACTGCAACGTCACGCTATTGGCTACAGCTGCGGCCGCAGTCGCAACTTCCGTACTTGAAAGCGCCAGCTGGGCTGCATTTTCAATTGAAGGCAGCCGTTTTTCAGAAAGTTCCGCAAAACCGCTTTCGACCCTCTGAAAGGAAAAAAGGCCTATGCCGATCGCCGTCGCGGTCAGCAAGACCAATCCCGCAAACGCGGTGAACAGTTTTCCCCGGGTCCTTAAATTGAATGATGATCTCATCCGAGAAGGCCCTGAAAAGAATTTTTTAAACCCAACCATGTTCCCGACAGTCCCCCAAAGAACACATGCTCTGCCATGTTATCCAACCCCAGATGGCAGAATGGAATTTCGCTGGCCCGTGTTCCGGGCCAGCGACAAGGAGCTCATTAGCTCGCAGGCTTGTCGATCGGCGAGAAGCCGCCGTCTTTTTGAATGGTCGTCAGGAAGACGTCGTTCATGCCCTGGTTGTCGTCCTGACCGAAGGACAGGGTCACGCCGCCCAGGTCGAAGTCACCAGTGGACCAGAAAGCGTTCAGGAAGTTTTCACGCGTGACGTCTTTTCCGGCTTTTTCCAGCCCCATGACAGCCAGTCGACCAACCACATAACCTTCCAGCGTGACAAAGCCCGGCTCAGCAGAAGGATCTTTTGCCTTCAGTGCAGCCTGATATTCCTTGACGAGCGGAACAGTCGTGTCCCACGGGAACGGAACAACCTGGGAGATGATCACACCTTCACCGGCATCACCGAGTTCAGCAGAAAGGGCTTTCGAGCCGACGAAGGAAATGTTGACGAATTCCGCATCCATCTTGACCTTCTTGGCAAGCTTGATGAATTCCGCGATCGGCTTGTAGGCACCGACCATGACAACTGCCTGCGGCTTTGCCTTGCGAATTTCAAGAAGCGCAGACTTAACGGCGGTGGTGTTGCGCTGATACGTACCTTCCGCGACGAGTTCCAGGCCACGCTTTTCCATGGCAGCCTGAACACCGGCAAGACCGACACGGCCAAATCCGTCGTCCTGATAAAGAATTGCGATCTTGTCGAGGCCTAGCGCGCCGTTCAGGTGATCGATCCAGGCTTCGGTCTCTGCAGCGTAGGTCGCCCGGACGTTGACAATGTTGCCGAGCGCCGGATCACGCAGGAAACCAGCTCCGGTGAACGGACCGACAAACGGAACTTTCGCAGCTGTTGCAATTGGTTGGGTCGCCTTGGAGGTCGGCGTGCCGACCGGGCCGATCAGACCGAAGACCTTGTCGTCATTGATAAGCTTGTTGACCGCTGCAATCGAACGATCCGGCTCGTAGCCATCGTCCATGCTGATCAGTTCGATCATGCGCCCGTTGACGCCGCCAGCAGCATTTGCTTCGGCAAAGGCTGCTTCGATCCCCAGCTTCATTCCCGTGCCGAGAGCGGCAGCCGGCCCTTCAAGAGCAGCAGCCTGACCGAATACGACTTTGGAATCCGTGATACCATTTTCCGCAAGCGCCGGACTGATCGACATCATAAGTGACGCAGCCAGCGTTGAAACTAAAGCATTTCTCAATGTTGTCATTATTTGAGCTCCCCCAAAGAGTGTGCGACGCACAACTGCACGTCTATTCCGCTAAGGTAGAGTCAAAGTATTAAAAACCAGTTTTCGTTGAATACACAGTTGTAACTTCAGGTTTTACATTCGCCACAAGATTTATATTTATGAACTTAAAATTCATGTTTTAAGGTGCTGAGTTTACACATGAAAACTCAAAATCCGATTGATTGAAATTTAGCAGCAAATCGCTGCAACTTTCGAGATTCCGGCCAATTTTTCAGCGCGCACATTCAAGAACACCCCAGGGTTTCATTGTAAAAACAACCCAATACTACGCCTTTTGCGCATGTCTCTCGATCAAAATTCATATGCTGCTCAATATTGTTGCTTCGAAACCCGGTCCACTTTCGCAGCCTCCAACAATTGACGCAGTTCGCCCAGATTCCCGATACGGTTTGCCATCAGCAGAATGAGCCGTGCGTTGAAGGCATCGCTCTCTTCCTTGCCGAGTTTCTCATGAGCGGAAAGCAAATCGGCGTAGAACGCGTCGGGAGCTTCCAGATTTGGTGTGGTGACGCTTTCGCTCATTGAACCTTCCCTCCAATTGCCTTGGCTAATGCCGCCCCGATCTCTGTTTGATCGTAATCCAGCCATCGCGCCGCGACATGCTGATCCGGGCGGATCAGGTAGATTGCGGCTGCGGCGTTTCCAAGATAGCGATCCCGGAGCTCCGGACTGATGTTTTCCCCGCCGATAGTGATGCCGGTGAGCGAAACACCGTTGATCTCGTTGTCTGACGGAATGTCGACGCCAAGCCCGAGAAGCACGAATTCCCCTGTCAGGTGATCAAGCAGCCAATCTTCACCGAGTGGTGCATCCACAACGGTACTGCCCGGGCGGGTTCTTTGCGGCAGAGAACTGACATCCGGACCGTTCAGCGGCGAGCCGTCATACGTGCAAGGCACGGACAGGCGCCCTGAATTCACAAGCGGCCGGGCGAATTCGTAGTGTTCCGAGAGATCGAGCACAGCATCGCGGAAAATCCGGCTCATTTCCGATTTCGGCGTTATGAAATCCGTCGAGCGGGAGCTTTGCAGTATATTTTCGTCGGCACCATGCTCGCGCTCGAATGAATAACTGTCGAGCAGCGTTTCAGGTGCCTTGCCGTCAAGAACCAGTTTCAGCTTCCAGCCAAGATTGTCGACGTCCTGGAAGCCGGAATTTGCACCGCGGGCTCCGAAGGGTGAAACCTGATGGGCCGCGTCACCGGCAAAGATCACCCTGCCGTGGCGAAACTCTTCCATCCGCCGGCACTGGAACGTGTAGATGGATACCCATTCCAGGTCGAACTCAACGTCGTCCCCGAGCATCTGCTTCAATCGGGGAATGACGTTTTCCGGCTTCTTTTCCTTTTCCTTGTCAATGTCCCAGCCGAGCTGAAGGTCGATCCGCCAGACACCGTCCGGTTGCTTGTGAAGCAGTGCCGACTGGTCCTTGTTGAAGGGCGGGTCGAACCAGAACCAGCGTTCGGTCGGAAAATCGGCCTTCATGATGACATCTGCAATCAGGAAATTGTCTTCAAAAACGCGCCCGACAAAGTCGAGGTCGAGCATCCGCCGCGTCGGCGACCCTGCCCCGTCACAGGCAACAAGCCAGTCGGCTTCCAGGTTGTAGGCTCCTTCGGGAGTCTCGATCGTCACAAGCGTATGGTCATCATAGCAATGCAGGTTTTCAACGCGGTTGCCGCCACGGATTTCCACCGGCTTGCCTTCCGTCTGCAGCGCCCTGATGCGTTCGACCAGATAGAGCTCGCAGTAGTATTGCTGCAGATTGATGAAGGCCGGACGCTTGTGACCGTCCTCGGGCAGCAGGTTGAAGTTATAGACCTGCCGGTCACCGAAATGGACCTTGCCGAGGTTCCAGACGACCCCCTTGTCGACCATTTCGTCACCGCAACCCAGCCGGTCGAATATCTCCAGGGAACGCTTCGAAAAACAGATCGCCCTGGAACCGACACTGACCTTGTCATTGTCGTCGAGCACAACGACTGGAACGTTCGCCTGGGCAAAATCGATTGCCATGGCAAGCCCGACGGGTCCTGCCCCGATAATGACGACCGGGTGGCGGACCGGTGCCGGCGCATCCTGGTCAGCGGTGCGCTTGTAGGGATAGAGCGGCACTTCAAATAATTTGGTCACAGGTTTGTCTCCCAGCTCCCGCGTCACATGTGTTTTTCAGCCGCCGAATGGCGGTCGAACTCAAGAAAGAACTCATCCAGCTGAGGCGGTGCGACACCGGTTCCGGCCAGCATGGCATGCACCTGTCCACGGTGATGGATCTGGTGCTGGAAGAGATGCAACAGCGTGTTGCCAATGGTCTCTCGCATGACACCATTGTTGCCCCGGTCCTGCGCAACGCTCCTGTCCAGATCCGCTTCGCTCAAGCCGTCACAGAACAGAACAAGTTGTTGATCCTGCCAGGTTTGCGCCGATCTCAACTCCTCCGCAGTCTGAAGATGCGGCGTCTCGTAGACAGCCAGGCCCTTCCCATCTTCGCGCAGTGCATCCAGGTAGTAGCGATCGACTTCCCAGTTGTGATTAAGCGTTTCCCGGATCGACGGGAAAAAGCCGGTCCGCTCGGCCTCGAACTCTGCCTGACTGAGGCGGCAGCACGCCTGATAAAGCCGTTCGTTGGCATAGGCATTGTTGCGCGCCATCAGTCCGAGGTGTTGAAGTGCTGTAGACATGAGGACCTTTAGTACAAGCCAAATCGAGCGTGAGAACTTACAAGTTCCTCGAGCTCTGGTTCCAGATCTCCAACGCCGTCAAATACCCGCTTTGCGTGATCTATCATATCGTCTGAAGCAGCAAACAGCGTTCCACTGCCACAAAGGTCCGATTGCGATACCGCCAGCCGGTCTCCAGTATCCAGTATTGGAGGGCTAGGAAACACACCGTTTGCAAGATCCTGAGGTTCGCGATGAAACTTCCACATGCTACCGGTGTTCACATTCAATACTGCAAGGCCAAACAAGAACTTTCTGCCTTTCCATGTTGCGTGTTGGCAAGCCAAAGACGCTTCATAACCTCCTGCAGGTAAAAGGACTATCAGGTCGCTACCTTGCATTAACGGTGCCGCATTCCCGCGGATCTGATCGGTAACTTCGATGACAAACTCCAAAGGTTTGCCTTGAGTTTCAAGAGGCCTCATTTGCTGTATTGTGCAATCCGCGAAGCGCCCGGCCACTACGATTTCTGAACGTATGAGGCGTTTTATACTTCCTGCACCCGAGCGAGTGCATGCCGTAGCAGCAGAGGTCAGCAAAACCAGCATTACGGCTATTGCGACCAGAAATTTCACCCCTGAAGATCCGTCCACATTTTCGCATCCCGTTCGGCCGTCCAGATACGCGGCGTGTCGATGCCGAGTGCCTCGTCATAGGCCCGAGCAACATTGAACGGCAGGCAATGCTCGTAGATCGCGTAGTCCTTGAACTTCGGATCGCATTCGGCCCGGCAGGCGTCCCAGGCCTCTTTCAGCGATCCGCCACCCTGGGCGATCCGGGCGACCGGCCGGTAGGTCGAGGACACGAAGTCGGCCGTGTTGGTCAGCGCCTTGCCCACCATCTCCTTGCCAACCAGCGCGTCGCCGCGACCCGGCGCGATGGCTTCCACATCGAAAGTACGGATTGCTTCAAGCGTTGCCGGCCAGTCGTTGAAATGGCCGTCGCCGCAATAGCAGGCGGAGTGGTATTCGACGATATCGCCAGTGAACATGACGTTCTGGTCCGGCACATGGATGACGATGTCCCCCGCCGTATGGGCGCGACCAAGGAAGCGCAGATCAACCCGGCGCTTTCCCAGATAAACGGTCATACGGTCGTTGAAGGTGGTGGTCGGCCAGGTCAGGGGCGGAATGTCGTTGACATTGTCATAGCCCATGAACAGACGCGGGAAACGCATGAATTCAGATTCCCGGTCTTCAGCGCCACGCTCCACAACCATGGAACGAGCCTTCTGGCTCATGATCACGGTCGGTGCCTGATAGGCGGCAGCGCCCAAAACGCGCACGGCGTGATAATGGGTCAGCACAAGATGGCTGATCGGCTTGTCCGTGACGGAGCGCACCTTTTCGATCACCTTGTTGGCAAGTTCAGGTGTCGCCTGCGCCTCGATGATCATGACGCTGTCATCACCGACGATGACGCCGGTATTCGGGTCCCCCTCGGCGGTGAAGGCCCAGAGGTCCTTGCCGATCTCGGTGAAGGAGATCTTCTTTTCCGCCATGTCCCCGGCGGATGCGAATTGTTTGCTCATGCGTACTCCCCAGACACTGCGCCTGCTTGTTGTTTGATCCGGACCGGGTCCGGGACCGTGTCAGCTTCGATTTGACCGGCAAGGTCTGCCTAGACCTTCTCCACCGTCTGCTCGATCGCTCCGAAGATCGAATGACCTTCTCCGTCCATCATTTCGATACGCACCGTGTCACCGAATTTCATGAAAGGAGTCTTGGCCTGACCGTCATTGATCGTCTCAATCATGCGGATTTCGGCAATGCAGGAATACCCGACGCCGCCGTCTGACACCGGTTTGCCCGGGCCTCCGTCAAGCTTGTTCGAAACGGTACCTGAGCCGATGATTGCTCCTGCGCCAAGATCACGCGACTTGGCTGCATGGGCGATCAGCTGGCCGAAATCGAAGGTCATGTCGACACCGGCTTGTGCTCGGCCGAACGGCGCGCCGTTCAGATCCACATGAAGCGGCAGGCTCAGCTTGCCGTCTTTCCAGGCATCGCCCAGCTCATCCGGTGTGACAGCAACAGGTGAGAACGCGGAAGAAGGCTTGGACTGGAAGAAGCCGAATCCCTTGCCGAGCTCCGCAGGAATAAGACCGCGCAGAGACACATCGTTGACAAGCATCACCAGCTGAATGGATTTCAAAGCGTCCTCGGAGCTGACACCCATTGGCACGTCGCCAGTGATGACGGCGATTTCGCCCTCCATGTCGATGCCCCAGGCTTCCTCGCGCATTCTGATCGGATCGCGCGGTGCGAGGAAAGTGTCGGAGCCGCCCTGATACATCAGCGGATCGGTCCAAAAACTGTCCGGCATCTGGGCGCCTCTTGCCTTGCGCACCAGTTCCACGTGGTTGACATAGGCCGAGCCGTCCGCCCACTGAAATGCGCGCGGCAACGGTGACAGGGCATCATGTTCGTGAAACCGGATCGTCGGCACGGCATCGTGCGACAGGCTTTCGGCCAGCAGCTTCAGCTTGGGCGAAATGACATCCCAGTCGTCCAGCGCGGCCTGCAGCGTCGGCGCGATGTGGCTTGCATCGGTGCAAAAGGTCAGCCGTTCGTTGACCAACACCAGCTTGCCGTCCCGGCTGCCATCCTTGAGCGTTGCCAGTTTCATTAATTTCAGCTCCTTGTGATTGTCAGCCCGTCATGGCCGACAATGGTTTTACCGGAAAAGGCTTTCGTGGCATCCAGCCATTCTTCTGTTTCAAACCCGGGCAGATCCGCCGGGATCAGGTGGTTGAGCACGAGCGTCCCGGCCTTAGCAGCCTCGGCAATCTTCGCGACATCGGGCGCCTTTGTATGGCTCGCCAGAAGGTGTTCCCTTAGCCGCGCACCATTGCCCGTGATTTGCACGATCGTGTCAACACCGCGTTCCAGCATCGCCTCGTGAACAAGCACTGCACACCCTTGAGCAAACTTCGCCAACGGCGGAAAACAGGTTGTATCGGCTGAAAAGACGACAGACCAGTCAGCCGTTTCGAACCTCAGTGCAAAGCAATCGGCAACCGGCGGATGATCAACCTTCAGCGCTCTCACGGATAGCTTTTCGTCTTCCAGCGACAGGTCGCCTTCCCGAATCAGATGGATCTCCACCAGATCACGCAAATCGGGCCGGCCTTCATCGTCGATCCTCAGATCGATGTCGTAGCGCATGGAATTCAGGAAACCGTCCCAGTATTCCATCAGGTCTGCCGGTCCGTAGACCCTCACCTTACGCGCAAGTCCCGTTGTCCATGCTGTGTGAAGAAGCGGCCCGAGTTCCAGCACATGGTCTGAATGCATGTGCGTGATGAAGACAAGGTCGAGGTCCTTCAACTGAACCCCTGCCTCCACAAGGCCTCGGGTTACACCCAGCCCGCAATCGACAACGCATCTTCGGCCGCCGATCTCGATCAGCGAACTGGTCGGCGACGGGCCACCCGGACGTATGGCCGGGCCACCTTTCGACCCGAGAATGACCAGGCGGTCCTTGAGATCCGTTGACGCCATCTGTCCAATCAACCCTTGTTCCACGTTCCTTCCGGGGTCCCGTCAAACTTTTTCTCAAGTGTCTCCCAGCAGTCAATATAGTCGTCCTGAAGCGGTGCTTCCCGGGCAGCAAATTCGGTAAGGTGCTGCGGAAAGCGGGTCTCGAACATGAACGACATGGTGTTGTCGAGTTTTTCCGCTTTCAGATCCGCATTGGACGCGCCCTCGAAGGCATTCTTGTCAGGTCCGTGCGGTATCATCATGTTGTGCAGGCTCGTGCCGCCTGGAACAAAGCCTTGCGGTTTGGCGTCGTACTGACCGTAGATATTGCCCATCATTTCCGACATGATGTTCTTGTGATACCAGGGTGGACGGAACGTATCTTCCATGACCATCCAGCGCTCGCGGAACAGCACGAAATCGATATTGGCCGTGCCAGGCACGCCAGACGGTGCCGTCAAAACCGTGAAGATCGACGGGTCCGGGTGGTCGAACAGGATTGCTCCGATAGGGCAGTAGTTCCTCAGATCGTATTTGCATGGAGCATAATTGCCATGCCAGGCAACGACATCCAGCGGAGAGTGTCCGATCTTTGTCTCATGAAACTGACCGCACCATTTCACTGTTACGGTTGACGGCGCTTCGCGATCCTCGAAACAGGCAACAGGCGTCTTGAAATCCCGCCGGTTCGCCATGCAGTTGGCACCAATCGGTCCCCTGCCCGGCAACTCGAACTTCTGCCCGTAATTCTCGCAGACGAAGCCGCGCGCGGGACCTTCCAAGACTTCGACCCTGTAGACAAGTCCTCGTGGCAGGATGGCAATTTCCTTTGGCTCAAGCTCAATGACGCCGAGTTCCGTACAGAACCTCAGGATCCCCTCCTGGGGCACCACCAGAAGCTCGCTGTCGGCTGAAAAGAAATACTGGTCTTCCATCGATTTCGTGACGAGATAGATATGGCTCGCCATGCCGACCTGGGTGTTGACATCACCGGCGGTGGTCATCGTGCGCATGCCGGTCAGCCAGGTGAGATCTTCATCCGTATGGGGCACCGGATCCCAGCGGTATTGGCCGAGCGAGATGACATCCTCATCAATGTTCGGCGCGCTCTTCCAATAGGGCAGATCTATCTTCCTGAAGCGGCTGGTATGCTTCACAGACGGACGGATGCGATAGCACCATGTGCGTTCATTCTGATGGCTCGGCGCGGTAAATGCCGTGCCCGAGAGCTGCTCACCATAAAGACCGTAAGCACATTTCTGCGGGCTGTTCATGCCCTGTGGCAAGGAGCCCGGAAGCGCTTCCGTTTCGAAGTCGTTGCCGAAGCCCGGCATGTAGTCGGTCTGCGAAGAATTGCGGCCGTTGCCGGACACATCCTGAGTGCTATCCGTTCTCTGATCCATCACGTCCTCCCGGGTCAGGGCTAAATTAGTTACATATGTAACCAATATTCGAAATGGGTCAAGATATATCGGCAATGATTTTTTCAACTTCAATTTATTGAGCGCTTAACTATCTGATTTCACTAAAATAATTTACCTACCATCACCCCTTGCCAACAAGGTATCTTGATCGCCGGGCCAGATTACGCTAAAAAGAACAAACTAAGAACATTTGAGGTAAGCATGCAATTTGTCAGCCCTGTCCAAGGCCAGTTTGCTGTTGTGGTGGCTTCACAAACGTCCGGTTTCGATGCGTTGCCGACCACGGATGTCACGCCGGAAGATGTCCGCGAGATGATGACCTACCTGCGCAAGGCCAAGGAACGGGCGGTCGCCATACGGGATCACTCGCCGGCAGGCAGCTACATGGAAAGTGTTTTGACGAGAACCATCGACGGCATCACGCTTGAACTCTCCCAACTTGACTACCTGCTTGCACGCAAACCCGTAATGCTGGCGGAAAAAGGCCCATCGGACCGGCGCATGCGTCCGGCAATCTGACACGGTCTCGGAAGATCCCGATCTCCCCGGAAGTGTCGTTCGGGTTTACCTGTACTTTCCGGCGGTGATGAACTCACCGAAGGCCTCGCACCACACCAGCACCGTATTGTAGTCGTCGATGCTCACGTCCTCGGGAACTTCAACGATGAAGCCGTCGAAAGTCTTGATATCTCCGAGCCGGACAGCAGACTCCTTCATGGCAAGAAAGCCGGCCTCATCATCGACGAACTCCTTGACGAGATAGAGTTTGTAGTCCGGGCCAGGCGAGAGTTCGCCTTTGTGGACAATCCGCCGATCGGAAAGACTGATCGTGCCTTCGCCCCAATGGAGCAGGTCGCTACCCTTGAGGTCCCGAGACAGGGGAACCTCATATCTTGCACCTTCCGCCGCTGCAGCCAGCGCGGTCGCGTCCGGCCCATTTGGTTCTGTCAGGATCGGCAGAAAATAGACGCCGAGCGCGAAACCGATGGCCAGAACGGCGCCATGGGAAACCAATAGAAGAAGCAGCTTCAGCATATCAGGTCCTTGTTATCGATTTGGCGTGCGCTTCAACAGGTGAAGACATGTGACGATACAACCAAGTCCAGGTGACAATTGCGTGCAAGACAGTTGAACCGGGCCGCCCTTATGCCGCCGCCTCGTCGCCTGGCGCTGTCTGCCAGCCAAGATCGGTCAAGGTGACAATGCGATTGCCGCGCAGGTCCGTTGCACAGACGAGGAAACCGCGCTCTTCCATGTGGCTCAACAGCCATCTTGCCCTTCCTGGCGACCTCGTTCCATAAGCTGTTGCAATCTCGATATTGCCCGGACATGGCGTTTTTGCCAGCGCGGCTTTTGCAAGCAGCAGATAAACGCCTCGCATGTCGTCAGGCAATTCCGCCGCGATCAGTTCCGCCTGCGCCCAGGCACCTTCATCCATCTCACCCTTTTCAACCCCTGCCCGCGCAACCGACAGTTTTTCCCGAAAGTTCTGCAAATCCGGCGCGCCGCCTGCCAGTTTGGCAATCCGGCACCGAACCTGGAAATCCTGATAGAGCGTTGCAATCGGCTGGAACGCCGCGTCTTCGTCTTCCAGAATACCTGCAATGATCTCGGCGACTTTCTCCTCGCGCTCACCGAAGTCCAGCAGGTTCTCGGCCTGAGGTAACGCATCTTCGCCGGCCAGTTCGGCGCTGGAAAGCCGATCAAGCACTTCGCCTGTCGAAACGACCGGCTCCACAAAACGCTGTCTGATGGGCCGATGCTCATCTGCTGAGGGCGTGAAGATCAGATCCTTCGCCTCTTCCTTCGGCTGATCCGGCAAAGGCATCAGTTTCGGGCTCCCGCCGCGCCCCATGGTCTCAACGGGGCCAATCTTGATGGGCACGGGCCGTCGTGACAAGGCAGGACCAAGTGCGATGAAATTGCCCCGGTCCAAATTGCGGAAACTTTCAGCTTGCCGGCGTTCCATACCAAGCAGATCCGCGGCACGCGCCATGTCGATATCGAGAAATGTGCGTCCCATCAGAAAATTCGAGGCTTCCGCGGCAACGTTCTTGGCAAGCTTTGCCAGACGCTGGGTTGCAATGATACCCGCCAGTCCGCGTTTACGGCCGCGGCACATCAGGTTTGTCATCGCTCCCAATGAGCGTCTTCGGGCTTCTTCCGTGACTTCACCGGCAGCAGCCGGTGCGAAAAGCTGGGCCTCGTCGACAACGACAACCATCGGATACCAGAGATCGCGATCAGCGTCGAAAAGCCCGTCCAGGAAAGTTGCAGCCGCCTTCATCTGGCGGTCTGCGTCGAGGCCTTCCAGATTGAGGACAACGGAAACGCGGTGCTGACGGACCCTTCCTGCAATCATCTGCAGGTCCTTTTCCGTACCAACGGCATCGACAACGACGTGACCGAATTTCTCCGCCAGAGACACAAAGTCTCCTTCCGGATCGATGATCGCCTGCTGCACCCAGTTCGCCGACTGTTCCAGGAGACGCCTTAACAGATGCGATTTGCCCGAGCCGGAATTGCCTTGCACCAGCAGACGCGTTGCAAGCAACTCTTCCAGATCGAGCCCGGCGCGCGAACCACCCGTCATTTCTCCGATATCGATCTCAACTGTCATACGAACTCGTTCAGCGTATTTCGACGCTTCGATTACTCCGCTTGTGCCGCCTATCAAGTACGCGACTCAGCACGATTCCTCGGCCATTGCAAAGACCACCGGACAGGAATCCGTCGTTTTCCAAGAATTCCACGCAACGGGTTTTCGCATACCGGAAATTCCGGCCCGCCGATCCCCAACGAATTGATTTCTCCTCTCCTCTTCAAAAGCGTATTTGTAGCTCCATCTAATTCTAAGGCACTGCCTTGAGGGAGAGACCAGATGAAAATCCACGCCGATCTGAGCGTACGCGCCGTTGTCGACAGTGCGGCCCTGGACTGGGTGCCCTCGCCGATGGCTGGTGTCGAACGACGTATGCTTGAACGCGATGGTGAAGAAGTCGCGCGTGCGACCAGTCTCGTGCGCTACGCACCCGGATCAGCTTTTTCCGCACACACACATGACATGGGCGAAGAGTTTTATGTTCTGGACGGCGTCTTTTCAGACGAAAGCGGCGATTTTCCCAAAGGCATGTATGTTCGAAACCCTCCAGGCTCAAGCCATGTGCCTTCAAGCGAACCGGGTGCGGTGATCCTTGTAAAGCTGCGCCAGATGCAGGCAGACGATGATGTCTATGTGCGCGTCAACACGCTTGATCCGGCCGGTTGGCAAGTAGGACGGCCGGGCGAATCCATTCTGCCGCTGCATATCCGTCCGGACGAGGAAGTTGTCATGCTCGACTGGGAACGCGGCTCCAGTTTCTCCCAACAGACGTTTCCTGGCGGGGTCGAATATTTCGTTGTGGAAGGCAGTTTCGAAGATCAGAACGGAAGATATGACCAGGGCGCCTGGCTCCGCCTTCCCCCGGACAGCAGCCAGACCATCATGACCAACCAGGGCACAAGGGTCTGGCGCAAGACGGGACATCTGTGCCGTTGAATGCCTAAGACGCAGTTGCCGTCGTGAGCCTCTGCTTAACCGCGGTATCCAGTACGGTTGAAGCGATCTTCTTGTGAAATGGCAGAATCAGAGCGAGATAGACGTGGCCGAAAATGTTGTGTCGCTTGCAACAGGTGGATGCAAAGATCCTGGGTGACCGGTCAGTTCGGCGGAATATCGACAGCCTGAAGTCCTGGTGCCAATCATCCTCGCCGAGAAGGATCTCGTTGTCTTCGACGCGGAAGATCCTGAAAAAACCTATCCGGTCACCTGGCTTTCTGTCTTCAAGTGGCGTGTCTTTCTGTTCCAGACCGAGATCTTCGGTTGTTTTCAGCCCGAACGGCTTGACAACGGTATCACGCAGCGAGAGCAGCGCGTTCATCCAGCCGATCTCGGCCATCAGGATGTGATCAGCAAGGACACGCATGTCCGCAGCTTGAAGATCCGGCCTTTCTGCCAGTGACACGGAATAGACGTCCATGAAATCACGTGGTGCATAATAGGTGTTGAGAATGCTGTCACTCGGCAGTCTGTCTCGAACGCTCATATCAAGACCCCATCTGGTGTGCTTTCCGGGACAATACACCATCACATCAACGTCCTCATCGCGCCGATTGACACACCCCGCGACACATGGACTTTCTGTTGGAATTTCCACCTGGAAAACTGGAAGCCGTTACGTCCGAAGATTGCGAAGACGGCTAAAATAAATTGTAAATTGCCCTGTTTTCAATCGCTTCGCCGCGCATTCCGGTTATGATGAAAATCGATTTGAACTGGACACGTTTCGGCTGGAGGGGTCATGAAAGCTGCCAAGGTATTGTTGGGCCTGACTGTCGGTCTTGTCAGCGGGATCGGTGCGAGTGCTCAGGAAAGCGGATCATCCCCTCAAAAAGTCAGCGTAGCCAAAGTCCAGATGATCACACCGGCAAACAGTTCGCGTTATGTCGGCCGCGTCGAGGCAACGAACAGCGTCGACATCGTCGCCAGGGTTGAGGGCTATCTGACAGAACGCAAGTTCACCGAAGGCGGTTCGGTCAAGCAGGGCGACCTGCTTTACGTGATCGAAAAGGATCTTTACCAGGCAAGCGTCGACCAATCCAAAGCCACGCTCGAGGGAGCGAAGGCAACGCTCAAAAACGCGCAGATCGAGCTGGAACGCCAGCGGCAATTGCTTGCCAAGGGAGACGTCTCACAGGCTGTCTATGACAGTGCGAAGGCGACGGCGGATCTGGACCAGTCCAATGTGGACGAGGCACAGGCCAACCTGGAAACGGCCACGATCAACCTGGGATATACGAACATCACCAGTCCGATCGACGGCCGCATCAGCAAGACCAATCTCAATGTAGGCAATCTTGTCGATTCGAACACCGGCGCGCTCGCGACCGTTACCAGCGTCAATCCGATCTATGTCAGCTTCTACATGGGTGAAAAGGATCTGATAAAGGACCGGGAAGCTGGCCTTATCGGTGACGACGGTGCAACGTTTCAAGTCGGTCTTACCCTTGCCGACGGAACGAAATATCCCTCCGAAGGAAAGATCTCCTATGTGGGAACCTCCGTCGAGGAAGGCAGCGACTCCGTCGAACTGCGCGCAACATTCGACAACCCGAAGAACCTCCTGATCCCCGGTCAATTCGTCAATGTCTCCGTCAAGGACGACACGCAGACGCCGATGCCGGCAATTCCGCAATCGGCAATCCAGCTCGACGCGAAGAGCCATTTCGTCTTCGTGGTCGGTGCGGACAACAAGGTCGAACGGCGGGACATCGTGCTCGGCCGGCAATCGGGCACGCTCTGGGAAGTCACATCGGGCCTCAAGGATGGAGAGCAGGTCGTTGTTCAGGGTCTTCAACGGATTCGACCCGACATGACGGTCGACCCGGTTGAAGCAAAAAGCTAGAAGAGACCTGAGGCCATGCTGTCCAAGTTTTTTATCGACCGACCGAATTTCGCGCTCGTGCTGTCGCTGATAGCGTCCCTTGTCGGGGTGATCGCCATCATCTTCATACCGATTGCAGAATATCCGGACGTCACTCCGCCGCAGATCGTGGTGGCTGCGCAGTATCCCGGTGCCGATTCCGAACTCATCGAAAAATCGGTCGCGGTCCCGATCGAAGAGCAGGTGAACGGCGTCGACGACATGCTCTACATGTCCTCGACCAGTTCCAACTCCGGTTCGTATCAACTGACCATCACGTTTGAAGTCGGCACGGATCCGGATATTGCGGCGGTAAATGTGCAGAACCGGGTGGCGCTCGCCGAACCGACCCTGCCGCAGTCCGTCAAGACACTTGGCGTTTCCACGCAAAAACAATCCGCAAACATGCTCCAGGTCATCAATCTGGTTTCACCGGACGAAAGCCGGGACGCCATCTACCTGAGCAACTACGCGACCATTCACATGCAGGACCGCCTGTCCCGCCTGCCCGGCGTTGGCAGCGTGTCGCAATTCGGTCCGCTGGACTACAGCATGCGGGTCTGGATGAACCCAGACCAGATGGCGGCCCTTAACCTGACGGCATCCGACCTTTCGAACGCAATACAGGCCCAGAACGCCCGTGCAACAGCCGGTCAGATCGGTGGAGCGCCCTTTGCGGGCCCGACCGACCTGCAGTTTACGCTGAAATCGCAGGGCCTTCTGGAAACGACTGAGCAATTCGGCAACATCGTGGTATCAGGCGACACTTCAGGGCAACTCGTGCGGCTGAGAGACGTGGCAAGGATAGAGCTCGGCTCCAGTTCCTATTCGGCCTATTCTGCGCTCAACAACAAACCGGCAACGTCTATCGCCGTTTACCAGAGCCCCGGCGCCAATGCGCTCGACGTGGCAGCCCTCGTCGCCGAAGAGCTTGACAGGATGAAGGCGGACTTTCCGTCCGGCGTTGAATACGAGCTTCTTTACGATATTACCAAGGCGGTCCGTGCCTCGATCGAGGAAATACTGACGACCCTTGCCATCACAACGGCACTTGTCGTGTTCGTTGTGTTCATGTTCCTGATGAACTGGCGTGCGGTCATCATCCCGGCCGTTGCCATTCCCGTATCGTTGCTTGGAACGCTGGCGGTTCTCTACCTGATCGGGTTTTCCGCAAACCTGATCACGCTGTTCGGTGTTGTCCTTGCCATCACGCTCGTCGTCGACGATGCCATCGTCATCATCGAAAACACCGAGCGTATCATGAGCGAGGAAGGTCTCGCACCTCGTGAAGCCACCCTCAAGGCCATGAGTCAGGTGACGAGTCCCATCATCGCGACCACATTCGTACTGCTTGCGGTTTTCGTGCCTGTTTGTTTCTTTCCGGGGATTACCGGACGGATCTATCTGCAATTCGCCCTGACGATCACCGTCGCTTTCTGCCTGTCTGCGGTCAATGCGCTGACACTGTCACCCGTGTTGTGTTCAATCCTTTTGCGCCGCTCGGATGCCAAGCCGCCCCGGCTTCTGCGGTTCTTCGCCAGGTTCGTCGACAAGGTTCGCGACGGCTACGTGTGGCTTGTCCGGATCATGATCCGCCACGTCGCACTGTCACTTCTCATACTTGTCGCCGCTGTTGCAGCGACTGTCTTCATGTTCCGCGAAACGGCAACCGGCTTCATACCGCTTGAGGACAAGGGCGTCCTCTTTGCCAATGTCCAGCTTCCGGATGGCGCATCTCTGCAGCGATCGGACGCGCTGGCAAAAGAAATGACATCAGTGATGCGGGAGGTCGAGGGCGTGACCGATGTCATTTCCGTTACCGGCTTCAGCATCATTGCGGGTGAAGGCTCAAACTATGTCACGCTGATCCCGATACTGGCTCCCTGGGATGAACGGAAAACGAAGGCCACCCAGTGGTACAACATCCTTGGGACGCTCAACGAGAAACTTGCAACCTTCGAGGAGGCGATCGCCTTTGTCTTTCCCCTGCCCCCGATCGACGGACTTGGAATTTCCGGTGGCATAGCAGCCCAGATCCAGGATGATGCCGGTGCCAGCGTGGTTGATCTGGGAGCGGTAACGAACGCGGTCCTCTCGGCGGCGAACGAAAACCCGATCTTCCTGCAGGTTTTCAGTTCCCTTTCCGCCAGCAATCCTCAATACGAGGTTGATCTGAACCGGGACAAGGCAGAGGCCCTCGGCGTCGATGTCAGCGACATATTCACCGCTCTTCAGGCCAATCTCGGGTCCTACTACGTCAACAACTTCATTCTCGACAGCAAGATATTCTGGGTCATCCTCGCGTCCGAGGCGGAGTATCGGCAGACGCTTGAAGATGTAGGCAACATATATGTCCGCGGCTCATCCGGCGACATGATCCCGCTCAGTACGCTGGTCAATCTTACCCCGGTTGTCGGTCCCCAGAGTGTAACCCGCTACGACATGGTCCGCTCGGCAGCGGTTCAAGGCCTCACCAACACGGGTTTCAGCACCGGCGACGGGATCACCGCCTTCGAGAAAGTCGCCCAGGACGTTCTGCCAAAGGGGTATTCCATTGAATGGACGGGCATGTCGCTTCAGGAAATCGAGGCCGGCTCCTATGTCATCTATATTTTCCTGCTGGCCTTCCTGTTTGCCTATCTCTGTCTTGTTGCGCAGTACGAGAGTTGGCTGTTGCCGATTTCCGTGATGCTGTCAGCAGTCTTTGCGGTTTGCGGCGCCATGATCCCGCTCTACCTGATCGACGTTCTGAACAACAACATCTATGCCCAGATAGGTATGGTGCTTCTGATCGGATTGGCGGCCAAGAAGGCGATCATGCTTGTCGAGTTTTCCCGCAATTGCCGTGACGAAGGCATGAGCATAACGGACGCGGCGATCAGCGCGGCACACACGCGGTTCCGCCCGGTGACGATGACCGGCCTGTGTTTCATCATCGGGGTCTTGCCGCTGGTATTCGCGACAGGTGCCGGGTCGGCGAGCCGGATTTCCATTGGCCTGCCGGTTTTCGCCGGAATGATCCTGGACAGCACGATCGGTCTCCTGATGATCCCGGTTCTTTATGTGGCGGTTCAAAGTTTTCGAGAGAAGGTATTTGGGAAGCCGTCGTCGGAACTGGACAAAGTTCAATCGGGCTCAAGTGCCTGATGTAGCGGGGTTGCGATGCAATTATTCGCCACCTTCGCTCGATGCACAAGAGAACCGTTTCGTCAGCCCCAGGTTCCCGCAAAGGCGATTTCGCTCAGTGGTTTGCGAGCGCTCGGCGTTTCGCGCTCCTGCAGACTTTCCGACAGTTGAGACGCATCGCCCCGCCTGCCGATTGCAATGGCGATTTCCGGCTTGAACCGGTCCGGGACACCCAGCCGCTGGTGAATATCCTCTTTCAAGATGCCGGCCATCCCATGTGTGTGATACCCGAGCGCGGTTGCCTGTAGAGCGACATGGGCCCAAGCCGATCCGGCATCGAAGGAATGGGTGCCGCTCGCCCGGTTCGGCTCGTCGTTCTTGCCGTCAACTTCCGTGTCAGAAAACAGATAAACCAGCGCGGAGGCATGCTGGGCCCAATCCAGGTTGAAGGGGTTCAGCAGATTGACCAGGGTTTCCCAATGGTCAGCCCCTCGGCGCGCGTAAACGAACCGCCAGGGCTGAATATTGAAGGCAGACGGCGACCAGCGCGCCGCTTCGAGGATGGTTTTAAGATCGGCTTCCGGCATTTCGGATCCGTCAAAAGCGCGCGTTGACCAACGATCGACAAAGAGGTTTTCGACGGGATGATCGGGATTGCGACCAGTCATTGGCAAGTTCTCCTAGGCTCATGCGGGCTTCTAGCTGCCCGGTTGAGCCGGAGATAATCACTTTTTATCTTTATATCAAGATTCTTTTTATAAAGATATTTATCCTGCCTGAACGACCCTCGGTTCCTGTGCCGGGCTGGCGCCCGGTGCTGGCGCAACCAGTATCGCGGACAGAACGAGCAACGCACACACGAGTTCGAGCAATCCGAATGTCTCACCGAAAACAAGCCAGCCAACCAGGAACATGGTGGGCAGTTCAAAACTGCCGGCTGCTGCGGTTCGCATAGGACCGATTTTCTGGCATGCGATTGTGTACATGATCTGCGGAACGAGCGCCGTGACCAGCCCCATCAACACAATCAGCCACAACTCATCGAATGATGACGGCAATATGGATCCGCCACCTTCATAGAGCGCCAGCGGCAACAAGCCGGCAATGGCACCGACCAGGGTACTCACGGCGCGCTCAAGCGGATTGAGATCACCGGACATTCCGCTCAGGACGACGATCAGAAAACCGAACGCGATCGGCGCGGGGATCGCCCAAAGCAAAGCCGCAAGGATCTGAGGCGACAACGTGGACGGGTCCAGCAGAAGCGAAGCCGCCCCAAGCACCAGAGCGATCGCGGCGAAGGTTCTCCAGGTGAGCGCCTGGCGCAGAAGTACCCATGCAAACAGTGCTGCGAAGGCGGGGTAGGACATGTAAACGACGCCGGCTGCTGCGAGTGGCGCCATGCTGATCGCCTCCAGATAGCCGATCAGACTGAGGCCGACGACACCTCCCGCGCCGGCAAGAAGCGAGGCCTTTTCCCATTTATGCCGCTCGCGCGGAAGAAACGGCAGCAGCACAACCACCGAGATCCCGTAGCGGTACAGCGCAATCGTGGCCGGACCGGTTCCCAGCCCCTGAAACTCCCGGACAAAGACCGGTACCAGACCGAAGCAGATAGCCGTCACCACGATTGTGAGTGTTGCGACTGCAGGACTGAGTTGGAAGCGGGGTAAAGAGAAGACTGACATGCCCTTTCGATACATCGCCTCTCTCCATAAATAAAATTCTTAGTTTTCATTTTGATCATGAAATGATTTCATGGAGGAATGATACCGAAACTCGCCATTCATCACCTGACGCTCCTCTCCGCCCTGAATGAAACCGGAAGCATGACCATTTCCGCATCCCGCCTGGGCATAACCCAGTCCGCCGCCTCCCACCGGCTTCGCGAAGCCGAGCGACGGATCGGGATTTCTCTCGTCCAACGGGGTGAAACCGGCTTTCAGCTCACACCCGAAGGCGAACGCCTCAGGCGGCTGGGGGAAAATTTTCTCGCCGAGTTGTTCAGGCTGGAGCAGGAACTGGAGGCTTCCGCTCAGGAACAACGTCTGCTGGTCCGGCTCGGCCAGGCGACTTACAGCCGTTACCACTGGTTCCCGGCCTTTCTGGAATATCTGGAAGCCGAAGACACCAACCTGACAGTAGATCTTTCGGGCAACGCGACGTCCCGGCCGCTCGCCTCGCTGATCGACGGTTCCGTGGATGTTTCGCTGGTGTTCGGCAGGGAACCTGCCCTTGCCCAATTCAAGGCCACAAAACTTGGATCCGACCCGATCGTCGCCGTCATGTCGGCAAATCACCCACTGGCAGGCGAACCCGTCGTCAACAGTCTGAACATGGGTGACGAGCGATTTTTCGTATATCCGCTGACGGCCGAACCCGGTTTCGACTGGACCACCCTTCTCGGCGCTCCGGTCGAACCTTTCCGCCGCCTGACGTCGATGCCGACACCGGAGGCCGTCATCGATCTTGTGCGAGCAAGTTTCGGCGTTGCGCTTTTCAGCCAATGGGCGATCGAACCCGAACTGGCGGATGGCACACTGGTTGCGCGGCCAATCGCGGACGAAGGCATGTATCTCGACTGGTGGTGCGTCAGACGCGCATCGGACCCGAACGACGGTCCGGCGGCCCGCCTGGCAGCGGCCCTGTTGTCCTGGAGTGCGCAGTCTGACCGTGCCTTGTCAACGCTGGCCTTTGCGGCAGATCGGCCAAGCCTTTGATTGCATTCTCAAGAAACAGCTATGCTACCGTCTGCCGGCTGACTTAAGGTGGAAATTGACCGGCACAGGGCAAGCAACGCCCAAAGTGTTTATCGACAAGGAAGCAGCGGATAATGTCACTTTCCGACAAAGAGCGTAAGCGGGGTCTTGTTCTTGCGGTTGGTTGTCTCGGCGGTCTCGTCATGCTCGACGAAACGGTGCTCGGCGTGTCATTGCCCGCCATTCGCGAACATTTCCACCTGTCCGCGACAACGACACACTGGATACTCAACGCGTACATGCTTGCCTTCACATGCTTTGCTGCCGTTGGCGGCAAGGCAATCGACCTGTTCGGATTTCGACCTGCCCTCATTGCCTGCAGTATTGTTTTTGCCATCGCCAGTCTTGTCGCGGGATTGGCAGACAGCATCGCAATACTGATCGCAATGCGTGTCGTTCAAGGACTTTGCGCGGCGATCATGTTTCCCATGTCACTCGCCGCCGCAACTTTGACTTTCGACGAAAACGAACGCGGCAGGGCGATCGGCATACTGGCCGCCATGGCGACCATTTTTCTCGCAGCCGGTCCATTGGTCGGCGGTGTTCTGACGGATTTTCTTTCCTGGCGGTGGGTCTTCTGGATCAACATTCCTGTTGTCGTCGCGGGGAGTGTTCTTGCCTGCATCTTGTGGCGCAATCCGGAACACTCGCGGCCACGCCCCGTCATCGATCCCATCGGACTTGTGCTGATGCTCATTGGGCTAACCGCATTTATTTTCGGCCTGATGGAAGGGCCCGATTTCGGCTGGTTGTCACCGGTGATCCTTGGAACCGTGTTCGGAGGTGTCATCGGCATCGCGGTGTTCCTGGTCTATGAGACCAGAAAGGCCAAGCCGCTGATCGATGTACGCCTGTTCAAACTGCCCCCGTTTCACGCGAGCGCGATGATCATTCTGCTCACCCAAATGAGCAAGATTGTCGTTGCGATCTATGTGCCGCACTACCTGCAGCTGGATCTGTCATATTCAGCTCTCTGGGCTGGAATCGGTACAGTCATCGCCGTTTTGCCAATGCCCATTCTGGCTGCCCCGGCCGGAAAATTCTCGGACAAATACGGCTCCCGAAAACCGGTTCTGTTTTCCATGGCCCTCCTGGCGGTAGCCAACATACTGATTGGCCTGGTCATGCTGCTGAACACTTATTGGGCGCTGGCGCCAGTTCTGCTCATGTGGGGGATTTTCCTGCCGTTCGCAATGATCCCGACAGGACGCATAACCGCAAACTCCGTGCCGAGAGACAAACAGGGCGAAGTCAGCGGCCTCATCATCAGCGCCCGTCTTGTCGGCGGCACACTCGGTGTCACTCTGGGAAGCGTCCTCCTGGCCATGGGAGCGGGTTTCACGTCGATATTCGTCACCATGGGCGTCATGATCGCCCTGGCATGTGCCTACAGCTCAATTGCACTGGAATATGATTCGACATCATGAGGCGTGGAAGGTGAAATGACGGAATTCAGGGCTCAATCACTCGCAGAACTGATCGCTGATGGTGCAATCCACACGATTGGCATCTGCCTCGGTCTGACCGCAACGGTCGTGCTCGCGGTAACGCTCTGGAATACCGGCGACGCGACCCGGCAGATCACCGTGATGATCTATGCGGCCTGCCTGATGACCATGCTGATCTGTTCAGCGCTCTACAACATGCTCGCCAAGGATCACAAATCCGGCATTTTGCGGCGACTTGATCATGCGGCGATCTTCCTGATGATTGCAGGTACCTATACGCCTCTTGCTGCTGTCATCATAGGAGGTTGGACCGGCGGCATCCTGCTTGCGATCGTTTGGACGGGTGCCCTGTCCGGGGCCCTGCTGAAGCTGGTTCACCTGTCCCGTACCGAGCGATTGACGGTTCCGATCTATCTGGGTCTTGGCTGGGTCGTTGTCTTTGCCGCCAATCCGCTGATCGAAAGAGCGTCGACATTCGGCTTCTACATGATCCTGGCCGGCGGATTGCTCTACACGATCGGGACTGCATTCTACGCCTGGAAGAAGCTGCCCTTCCAAAACGCCATCTGGCACGCGTTCGTCCTCGCCGCGGCAGTCTGCCACTTCAGTGCAGTCCTGCACGACGTTGCCCTAACCTAGGCTCGGGCACCACTCGACGTTACGCCTCGGCGTTGGGGTCCTTGCTCAGCACGACCACCTTCGTTCGCAGCGGAACACGGTTGAACAGGTCGATCACGTCCTGCTGCCACATGCGAATGCAGCCGGAAGAAACGCTCTTGCCGATGGAGGAAGGCTTGTTGGTGCCGTGAATACGAAAAAGCGTATCGACCGGCCCCTGCCAAAGATCCATGGCACGTGCACCGAGCGGATTTTTCAGGCCGGGCGGATAACCCTTTTCCCAGTATCGCTCGAGTGAGGGCTTCCGCGCGATCATCTCGCGTGGAGGGCGCCAAATCGGATGTTCGCGCTTCACGCGGATCAACGCTTCACCGGACCAGTCAAATCCGGCGCGACCGACACCGATGCCGTAGCGAAGCGCTTTCTTGTTGCCAAGGGTCCAGTAAAGATAGTTGTTGTACGGATCGACAATGATCGTGCCTGGTCTTTCCCGGGTCTTGTACTCCACGATCTGCCGCAGATAACTCTCATCGAAATTCTTGTAATTGATCGCCGGCCAGGTGTACTCGCCATCCGGCAAAGCCGCGTAGGCGGTCGCATAGTCGAAGTTCTCGTTCGGCAGCTCGGCCTGATCCGGCAGCCCGACGGCCGTCTGGCATCCTGCCAACGCGGCACCGGTGAGCAACAGGCCTCCGGTTAGAAATGTCCGGCGTGAAACCAGGCCATCTTTTCCCAAATTTGAGTTTTCGTGCAGCGGCAATTCGCGCGTCATTGTGACCTCCGAAAAATCTGGCACTCTTCTTGGGCCAGCTTTTCAACAGTTGCAAGTCACTTTCGCAAAAGCGCCTTACATTATTTGCGCGAATGACTAGAGTATGCACGTCGCCCCCCCATTTGTGATCCTCCGGTATCTTCAAGGACATTTCGTGCAACACGACGCTTCAGCTTCTCCCTATCCGATTTTCGACGGTCACAACGACACGCTGCTCAAGCTTGAGATCAACGCGATCAAGGGCGAGGAACGCGACTTTTTTGAACGGTCTGACCAGGGGCACATCGATTTTGTTCGCGCAAGGCAAGCCGGCTTTTCCGGCGGCCTCTTCGCCATGTTTGTTCCATCGAATCCGGACCAGGACTTTTCCAAGTCGTTCAATCCGAAGGACCCGTCCAATTTTCAAGCAGTACCGCAAAAACAGGCGCTCGACTTCACCAAGCGCCTGTTGGAGCGCGCCGAACAGATTGAAGCCGCCTCGAACGGTTCAGTAGTCATCTGCAAATCTCCAAAGGAAAACCGGGAAGCGATCGAAACCGGCAAGCTTGCCATCAGTCTTCACATCGAAGGCGCCGAAGCCATCGACACGGAGTTCCACACCCTGGAAGAGCTCTACGAGCGGGGACTTCGTTCCATCGGCCTTGTCTGGAGTCGTGAAAATGCCTTCGGTTACGGCGTTCCGATGTCCTATCCGGCGTCACCTGATATCGGTCCTGGCCTGCCAGAAGCCGGGCGTGAACTTGTCAGGGCCTGCAACAAACTTGGCGTTTTGCTGGATGTCTCACATCTCAACGAAAAGGGATTCTGGGACCTTGCAGGCATTACCGACCGGCCGATCGTCGCAAGTCATTCCAATGTGCATTCCATCTGTGCCAGCAGTCGAAACCTGACCGACAAGCAACTCGACGCCATCAAGGAAAGCGGAGGCCTTGTCGGGGTAAATTTCCATGTGGCGTTCCTGAGACCTGACGGCAAATTTCAGAAAGACACATCCCTTGAAGTCGTTGCCGATCACACTGCCTATCTCGTGGATCGGCTCGGCGAGGACCATGTCGGCCTGGGCTCCGACTACGACGGGTGCATTCCGCCTGCAGATCTGAGTGATGTAACCGGTCTGCCACGGCTCTTCGATGTGCTGCGAGAGCGGGGTTTCAGTTCTGACACACTCAGAAAACTGTCTTTTGAAAACTGGTTGTCCATGCTGGAAAAGTCGGCCGCCTGAGGCCACCTGATCCCGACCCAAACCGACTGCCCGTGGCTTCGGACCTTTTTCTGCTCGCGAATTTGTTACTAAAGCTTTCGAATTCGCGATTGCAATCATTGTGACCAAGGTCGAAGATGTACACATCAGCACTTTTTGCAGCCGTTCAAATGTCAATTCCGGCATTGTGAGAATCCCATTTTCAGGCAATTTTGACCAACCCGGTTTTCACCAGAAACGTGGAAAGGTCACAAAAGACCGGCAGATGGCTGCTATTGGTCGGTGCGCCCCATTGACCGGTATTCCGTTGCTGGCGGAAAATCGGATGACAAGGAGCATGCAGGGTTGCCTGAAATTTCCGGCATCCATTGCAGCTCCTTGCGGCGATACCGATCTTTGATCAGTGGCGGGGGCGACGACGTGAACATACAGATTGCTGCGGACAAGACGCCGCAAGCAAAAGAGGTTTCGGGGGACAAACGCACCCGAAAATCGGAGTCGGTTTTTCAGGACTTGAAAGGCCGTATTCTGACTGGCCAGCTTCGGCAGGACAGCCCCATGACCGAACAATCCCTCGCAAAGGACTATGCGTGTTCTCAAAGCACGATCCGGGAAGCCCTGATGTTGCTGCAGGAAGGCGGCCTTGTTGTCCGCAAAGGGTATCAGGGAACCTTCGTCACGGACCCTTCCGTTTCCGAAGCTCTGCTATTGCTCCGGTTGCGCGTCAATCTTGAAACCACCGGCATCATGGAAGCGGTAAAGAAAATTACTCCGTGCAAGCTCGCTGAACTTCGTGACCTCGATCGGCAATTCGTGGAAGCCCGAAGCCAGCGGGATGTCTTCACCTGCTCGGAAATCGATCGCGATTTTCACCTGCAGATTTTCAAACTCGCTGGAATGCCCGCACTGGACTCCATGCTGGTCAGAACGTTGATGATGCTTCAGCGCATCATGCTGCCAAATCCGAGGCCGGATGAGGCATGGACCCACCCGGATATTGTGCAACACGACCTGTTGCTTGATGCGCTCGAAGCAAGAAACGACAAAGCAGCGGTCAAAGCGCTGAAGGATCACGTGTTTTCCAGCGCAACGCTTCTTGCCAAACAGTATTACGGCCGGGATCCCGTCGCCTTGCGGGCGCTGTGTGAAAGAGAGCCCGACCAGGTCGTTCTGGAAGGGCTCTGAAAGTCACATATCATACTGAGCCAAATCAGGCAGTTTCCATCATTTGCTGCTGGGTCAGCATCGCGGCACCGATAAGTTCTCTGGTGTAGTCGCATTTAGGCGCTTCAAATATCGCGTCTGCCGTACCGGCTTCGACCACTTTGCCACGCTGCATGACCATCACCGTGTCTGACAGCGCGCGCACGACCGCGAGGTCATGGGAGATGAACAGATAGGTCAGTTCATGAGTTTTCTGCAAATCACGCAGAAGCTCGACAACCTGTTTCTGAATCGTGCGGTCCAGAGCCGACGTCGGCTCGTCCAGAACGACGAATTCAGGCTTCAGAACCATCGTGCGGGCAATGGCTATGCGCTGACGCTGCCCACCGGAGAACTCGTGCGGATACCGGTTGCGCATGACAGGATCGAGAGACACCTCCTCCAACGCCTGGCAGGCGCGTGCATCCCGGTCTTTGGCGGTCAGCGATGGCTCATGCACGAGCAGGCCTTCGGAAATGATCTGACCGACCGTCAAGCGCGGACTGAGCGAGCCAAACGGGTCCTGAAAGATAAGTTGCATGTCCTTGCGAAGCGCCCGCATGGCAGCCTTGTCCAACCCGGAAATCTGTTGTCCGTGAAAGACAACACGGCCCCCCGCGGGCAACAGGTTCAGGATCGCGCGGCCAAGCGTTGACTTGCCTGATCCGCTTTCACCCACAATGCCGAGCGTCTGGCCCTTGCGCAGTGAAAAGCTGATGTCGTCGACCGCGCGCAAGATGTGCTTGGGTTGCAGAAAACCGGAATCCAGTTCGAACTCGACCTCGACTTTCTGGGCTTCCAATAGAACTGGAGCGCTGTCGGGTACCGGAGGCTTGTGACCTGTCGGTTCGGCATCCAGCAGCATCTTGGTGTAGGGGTGCTCCGGCTGCGCGAAGATCTTGGCGGTTTCGCCGCTTTCAACGACCTCACCGGTTTTCATCACATAGACCCGATCGGAGATCCGGCGCACGATGCCAAGATCATGGGTGATGAACATCACCGCCATACCAAGGCGTTTTTGCAGGTCACGCAGAAGATCAAGGATCTGAGCCTGGGTCGTCACATCCAGAGCGGTCGTCGGTTCATCGGCGATCAGCACGTCCGGATCGTTTGCAAGTGCCATGGCGATCATCACGCGCTGGCGTTGACCGCCGGACATCTCGTAGGGATATGCCTTGATCTTGCGTTCCGGCTCCGGAATGTTCACCAACTTCAGAAGTTCAAGTGCCTTTGCCTTGGCCTCTTTCCAGGACAGGCCGCCATGAACCACCATCGGTTCAGCCAGTTGGCGGCCGATGGTATAAAGCGGATCAAGCGATGTCATCGGCTCCTGAAAGATCATGGTGACCTTGGCACCGCGTATATCGTTCAGCTGCCTGGTCGACAGTCCGAGAATGTTGCGGCCTTCGTAGATGACTTCGCCTTCCGTTCGCCCGTTGGAGGCAAGAAGGCCCATGGCCGCCATCATCGTCTGGCTCTTGCCGGACCCGCTTTCTCCCACGATGGCGACCGTTTCACCGGCTTCCACGTGGATGTCGACGCCACGAACGGCATTAATTGTGCCCGTGCCGGTTTCAAAATCGACCTTCAAGTCGCGGATGGAAAGAACCGTTCTGCTGTTTTCCTGGGTCATGGTGCTCTCCTTACCGGTCCTTGGGATCCAGCGCATCGCGCAGGCCATCGCCGATAAAATTCAGCGCGAACAGGGTCGATGTCAGGAAGATTGACGGGAAGATGAGCATCCAGGCTGCCCCTTGCAGGTTCCGGGCGCCCTCAGAAATAAGAACGCCCCAGCTTGTCATAGGCTCCTGGATCCCAAGTCCCAGGAACGACAGGAAACTTTCAAGCAGAATGACTTTCGGTACGAGCAGTGTCATGTAGACCACGACAGGTCCGAGGGTGTTCGGAATGATGTGACGCTTCAGGATGCCGCCGTCGCCCACACCCATGGCTTCTGCCGCCTGCACGTATTCCTGACGTTTTATTGTCAGGGTCTGGCCGCGCACGATGCGGGCCATATCCAGCCATTCGACCGCCCCGACCGCAATGAACATCAAAATGAAGTTCCGGCCAAAGAACACGACAAGCATGATGACGAAGAAGATGAACGGCAGTGAATAGAGGATATCGACCACGCGCATCATCATCTGGTCCACGCGCCCGCCGAGATACCCGGAGGTGGCGCCGTAGATGACGCCGATCGAAATGGCAACCACCGTCGCAAGCAGGCCGATCGTCAGGGAGACACGTCCGGCGATGAAGGTCCGGGTCATCATATCCCGGCCATTGGCGTCCGTCCCGAAGTAAAAGTGCATGTAGTTGATGCTGGCGCGGATGGTTGCGGATTTCTTGTCCGCGGACATGTCTGTCAGCTGGGCATCCTTGAAGAGATCACTGCGATCGAAATACCGTGTCGAACGCGGATCGATTTCCCGTTTCGACGTCACATTGGCAACCACGGTGTCCCCGTCCCGTTCGTACCCCTCCACTGTCATGCGAGCCCTTTTGGCGACGGACATGAATCCAGGCTCGACCTGTTCCGGTCTCGGATAGGCTTCCAGGCTCGCGGGAACCTTGACGTAGTCACGGTAAACCGTGTCGAATTCATGCGGTGACAGGGCCGGCCCCAAAACGGATACCAGAGCAATCGTCACCAGTACGATCATGCTGGCGACGGCCGCCCGGTTGGCCAGCAATCGATCACGCGCATCATCCCACAGCGATCGACCTTTGGCAGGTGCGTCATTGTCTGTAACGGTTATCGTCATGATCCTGTCCTTCCTCAATCGTAGCTCACGCGCGGATCGAGCAGCGCATAAAGCAGATCCACGACGAGGTTGAACATGATGACGAAGCAGGCAACTACCACGACAGTTCCCATGACCAGTGTGTAGTCACGATTAAGCGCGCCTTGCACGAAGTACCGGCCAATGCCGGGAATGCCGAATATTGTCTCGATGACGACGGAGCCGGTCAAAAGCGCCGCGGCCGCCGGCCCGAGATAGGAGACGACCGGCAATATGGCGCCGCGCAAGGCATGCACGACGATGACCATGTAACTGGTCAGACCATAGGCACGTGCTGTGCGGACGTGGTTGGACCGGAGCGCCTCGATCATGGAACCGCGTGTCAGCCGCGCCACGACAGCGACCTGTGGCAGAGCCAGTGTCACGACCGGCAGTATGACATTGACAAAGGCACCGCCGTTCCAGCCTCCCACGGGGAGCCAACCCAGCCAAACACCGAGGATCAGGGTCAGGATCGGCGCGACGACAAAATTCGGAATGGTCACGCCGAGGGTCGCCGCCGCCATCACGGAGTAGTCTGTTGCCTGGTTCTGCCTGAGGGCTGCAACGACACCCAGCGTGCCACCGACCACAAGCGCAAGACAAAGAGCGGACAACCCGAGTTGAATGGAAATGGGCAGACTTTGGGCAAACAACTCGTTGATCGAAAAGTCGCGAAAATAGAAACTCGGCCCGAAGTCCAGCTGAACAATGCTTTTCAGGTAAAGCAGGTACTGGTTCCAGAGCGGTTCGTCGAGATGGTAGATCTTGTTCAGATTCTCCATCACCTTGGCCTCGAGCGGCCTTTCCAGGTCAAACGGACCACCCGGCGCAATCCGGATCAGGAAGAACGATATTGTAACGATCAGAAAGAGAGTCGGGATTGCGCTGAGCAATCGACCGAGCACGTAACGGTGCATAGGATCTGCCCCTGTTGTTCTGCTGGTGGTCTTTTTCATGCCACCTTGCAAAAACCGGCAGGGAAATCCCTGCCGGTTCTGTTTTTCGGTTTATTCGGAAATGCTCATGAAGCGGGTCGGGTGAACGTTGAGGAGATTGTCCTCAAAGCCGGCGACCTTGTCGGAAACCATGTTCATCGAACCGTAGTACATCAGCGGGATGAACGGCAGATCGCGCATGAACAACTCTTCCGCCTGCTTCAGGATTTCGGACCGCTTTTCCAGGTCGACCGTTGCCGCGGCTTCATCCATCAGGGCGTCGTATTCCGGGTTCTCGTAGCGAGCGTAGTTGAAACCCGTGTTGTCGCTTTCAACCATGAACAGGAAGTTCTGCGGGTCGGAATAGTCGCCAATCCAGCCTGCACGGGCGACGTCGAAGTCCTGACGGTCACGAAGCATTGCGTAGTGGGTCTTCGTGTCCGTGTTGACCATGGCAACTTCAACACCAAGCGGCTTCCACATGTCGGCGATGGCAACCGCCGTGTTCTTGTGGTTTTCAGAGGTATTGTAGTTGATGGTCAGCTTCACCGGATTGTCGGGGCCATAACCGGCCTTTTCCAGAAGGTCCATCGCCTTTTCTTCGCGATCGATCTGGGACATGTCCATGTAGTCGGCGAAAGCCGGTTCTCCATAGTTGCCGATGCCCGGCGGCACGAACGAATAGCCCGCAACCATGGTGGAGCCCCAGATTTCATCGGCCAGGAACTCGCGGTCGATCGCCATGGAAAGCGCCTGGCGAACTTCAGGGCTGCTCAGCGTTTCGTCTTCGTGATTCAAGGCATAGTAGTATGTGCCCAGATACGGAGCGACGCGGAACTGGTCTCCCAGATTTTCCTTCATGAAGGCAACTTGCTCGGTTGGAGCATCGTTGTTGGTATGAAGTTCGCCAGCCTGGAAACGACGCAATGCAGCGCCCCGGTCTTCTGTCGGGTAGTAGAAGACGGTGTCGATCTTTACGTTGTCCGCATCGTGAAAATTCGGATTCTTGACGGCCTTGACGTGCGCGTTCGGAATGAATTCGGCGAGCGTAAACGCACCGTTGGTGACGATGTTTTCCGGTTTCACGAAGTCGGTATCGTGTGCATCAACCGTCGCAGGATGAACCGGCAGACCAGTCTGGTGCGTCAGCTGCTCGATGAAGTAAGGGGTCGGCGATTCAAGCGTGATTTCCAGCGTGTGATCGTCCAGTGCCTTCACACCGATTTCTTCCGGCGCCAGTTCGCCCTTGTTCACCTTCTCCGCATTCTTGATCGGGTAAAGGATGTTTGCGTATTTCGCGCCGGTTTCCGGCTTCATGATACGGCGGAGGGAGTAGACGAAGTCGCCTGCGACAACCGGATCACCGTTGGACCACTTGGCGTCATCACGCAGGTTGAAAGTATAGACCATGCCGTCTTCAGCGACATTCCAGTCCTTAGCAACGCCGGGAATGACCTTGCCGGCTGCACTGTAGGCAACAAGACCTTCGTACAGGTCACGAAGAATATGAGCTTCGTAGGTCGTGGACGTCTTGTGCTGGTCCAGAGTTTCCGGATCGGCCGTGTTACCACGATGATAGACCACCTCGGCAAATGCGGTCAAAGATGTGGCTGCCATCAATGCAGCCGCAAGCGCTGTTACACGCATGGACTTGATCATATCGCTCTCCCCTCTTGGGTTATTGTTGAAGATATGGAAACGATAACGGACAAGATTCCACGCTCTTTGCGCGCAATCAACCGTCCCCCAACGGCATATTCCACACGTGGTCGCAAAAAGGCGATGTTTTTGCACTTTGTCCGACAGAAAAGAAAAATATTTCCCCGAATTTGCACATTTGTTAAATAAATCGGCATACGAGCGCGAAATAAAGTTACAATCCTGACGGCAAAAACGATACTTTCGTTTATAGCTCAATCAGGATCTCGTGTCGCCAATTTTGGTTGGAAATTCCCGCCAGGATTGTTCTTGTCCATTTTGACCTGTCCCGTTGAGACAGAAAGCACGAAGGCTTGTGGGAGACCGGTTCGGAATCCACGATGAAATGGTCTCGTCGTCGAGGAGTGCATTGGTGACTTCCGATGCCGGCAGTCCGGTCTGCCCGCCTTTGCGCCAGACGGAAGCAGACGGACCGGTTGGAGAAAGTCGCCGCCCACTTACGGCGGCGAAGACCTGATCGTTGTACGGACATTTTCAGTCGCGGGTTGCGGATGAGGAAAAGCCGGCTTGCTCACAATCGCAGAGCCAAAAACTCAATTCAGAGCGGCAAGAGATTTGAAACGATGGCAACCGCAAGCGCCTGTTCACGGGTTCGGGCACCAAGCTTCTCACGCGCATTGCGCATGTGAAGATCCACAGTCACAGACTGAATGTTCAGTTTGTTGGCTATCTGTGCGGTCCTCTGACCGTTTGCCAACAATATCAGACATTCCTTTTCCCTGTTCGTCAGATATGCGTCCGGTCTTGTCACCGTTTGACTGATTTTTTGGTCGGCAAGTGCCGCACAGACGTGCAAAACACCGCCATGGGCATCATTCAGCGACATGATTTCCTGCCTGGAAAGATCACCGATCAGGTTCCAGCCTCTGACCACGCCGTCTTCGCCGCCTGCCATCTTGAGGGCGATTCCGCTGGTCAGATTAAAAGATTCTGCCCGCCGAATTACGGCAACGTCTTCTTCCCGAAGATAGGGATGGTCGTCCAGAAAATTCACGCCCGTAAAAAAAACACTCGGCAGCTGTGGCGCATAGATGAACAGAGGATCCCGCTCGTAATCCTTGTGTGCCATGTAGGACGTTTTCCAGTCGGACAAGGCGTTGGAAAAACGAATGTTCTTTTCATTGGGTGTCGTTTGTAAATGCCTGATCCCGTACATTGATCCTATAAAGCCGAAGCTCTCAAAAAAACTTGTAGCTATGTTCCACACTGCCAGCGGGTCATCTGCACCTAAAACCGAATTAGAAAAATCTTCCAATCGAGAAATCATGTATTTCAGTACCTCAGAAGCATCTTGTCATTGCCCTTCCACCTAACAGATTCATTACCTTGTTGAGCTCTAAGTGAACAGCATGATTTTCAATTACCTTAAGGAAAGAATAAGAAACAGCAGCAATGCCTCTTGTCTGCCCGAGACAATCCGGTTCGAGCGGAGCAAGTGAAGGTCGGAATGACTTGGTTTTCGCGTTTGACCGACGCGGGGTCACCAACCTAATTTTTCAGACAAGCGTGAGACTTTGGCGATCCTAGCGGCAAAAACGATACCTTCCGCTGTAGGCCAGATACGTGCCCGTGTTCGGATTGAAGGACTTGAACTTGCGCGAGCAATACGCCACCCATTGCGGGGTGAAAGGGGCCAGTCCGGTTTTGGTAAAGGGCACCCGTTGCGGCTGACCGACATGCCTTCCCCTTGGTGCAATATAGAGCGGCGGCCTTACGTAGCGGCGCGGGGCGACATAGACCCGAGACCGGTACGGATAGGCACGGCGGTCATACGGGTGATAGTAGTAGGGGGGGCCGTAGGGCCGGAACGGAGGCCCTGCAAAACCGCCTCGATATCCGTAAAAGACACCGCCGCGATATCCGCCCGTGCCGAAAGCAAAGCCCACACCGCCGGTGCCGATGTAAAACGCATCCGCTTCAGCGGGCTCCGGAAAGGCCATGGTGACGAGCCCGGTTCCGCCAAATGCGAGCACCAGCGCCAGGCTGCACGACTTGAGCAACTTCGCGACTTTCCCCGATTTGACGGGACCCTTGATCAGATCAAACATCATTGGTCTCCTTCCAGCTCTTCAGCCGGTGATTTGACAACAGGCCCCTGACCACACGCCAATCATAACGCATATCAGGACAAAAATCTGGCGGAAACGCATCAAATTTCCGAGCAACTCCATTCACGTGACGTTGCAAGTCGGGTTTGGTGCTTGCGCGGCTCACATCAGGACAGTAAACCGGGCGCCGATCAATCGACGACGAAACAGGACTTCATGGCCCCACCCCTGCTCACACTCCAAGACGTTCAGCTTACTTTCGGTGGAACACCCCTCCTGACCGGTGCGGAACTGTCCGTTTCCGAAGGTGATCGAATATGTCTTGTCGGCAGGAACGGTTCGGGTAAATCCACTCTTTTGAAGGTCGCATCCGGACAGATCGAGGTGGACAAGGGAGAGCGGTTCTTTCAACCCGGCCGTACGGTCCGTTACTTGCCGCAGGATCCGGATCTGTCCACCTACGCCTCGACACTCGATTATGTCAACGAGGGACTGACGGAAGGTGACGACCCCTATCGAGGTGCCTACCTTCTCGACGTCCTCGGGCTCAGCGGCAATGAAAAACCTGAAGCGCTTTCCGGTGGCGAAGCCAGGCGTGCCGCCCTGGCCCGCACCCTCGCACCGGAACCGGACATTCTTCTTCTGGACGAGCCGACCAACCATCTGGATCTTCCGGCCATCGAGTGGCTCGAGGAGGAGCTGAAGAGCCTCAAGTCCGCACTTGTCCTGATTTCCCACGATCGCCGGTTCCTGGAAAACCTTTCACGGGCAACCGTCTGGATCGACCGGGGTATCTCCAGACGCCTGGACAAGGGGTTTGCGCATTTTGAAGCCTGGCGTGACGTGGTGTTGGAGCAGGAAGAGATCGACCAGCACAAACTTGCGCAGAAGATCAAGCGCGAAGAACACTGGATGACCTACGGCGTCACCGCCCGTCGCAAACGCAATATGCGCCGCGTACGGGAACTTGCAGATCTCAGGAAACAGAAGCGAGAGCATCGCGGCCCGCAAGGCACGGCAAAACTGAACGCAAGCGAAGCGGAAGCATCCGGCAAACTGGTCATCGAGGCGAAAGGTCTTTCCAAGACATATGGCGACCGCACCATTGTCAAAGACTTTTCAACGCGCATTCAACGCGGTGACCGGATCGGTTTTGTCGGGCCGAATGGTGCCGGTAAGACCACGCTCTTGAAGATGCTGACTGGCGAGTTGGCTCCCGACACGGGCACCAACCGTCTCGGCACCAACCTGGAAATGGTGACACTCGACCAGAAGCGCGAGAAGCTTGATCTCAATGACACCCTGGTCTCGGTGCTGACCGGCGGGCGCGGCGACATGGTCGTCGTCGGCGACGAGACCAAGCACGTCATGTCCTACATGAAGGATTTCCTGTTTTCGCCTGAACAGGCAAGAACTCCGGTCAGCGTCCTTTCGGGCGGTGAGCGTGCCCGTGCGATGCTGGCACGGGCATTGGCCAACAAATCCAACATGATGGTGCTTGACGAGCCGACCAACGACCTGGACCTGGAAACACTAGACCTCTTGCAGGAACTGCTTGCCGACTACCCGGGAACAGCCCTGATCGTTTCGCATGACCGCGATTTCCTCGACCGGGTCGCAACGTCCGTCATCGTCTCGGAAGGTGATGGCCTCTGGCGCGAATATGCAGGCGGTTATACCGACATGCTTGCGCAACGCGGCGAGGGTGTTGCCGCCCGAAAGGTTCAAAAAACTGCTCCGGCGAAGAAGGAAAAGCAGAACCTATCAAGCGGTTCAGCGGAGAGCCCTAAGACGAAAGCAAAACTCAGCTTCACCCAGCAACATCTTTTGAAAACCCTGCCCGACACAATCGAGCAACTTGAAGCAAAACTTGAAGAACTTCAAAGTGATATGAACGATCCGCAGCTCTACGCAAAGAACCCCAAGAAGTTCTCAGAACTTTCGCAGAAAATCTCCGACTTGACTTCAGCAAAGGACGAAGCGGAAGAGCAATGGCTGGAGCTTGAGATGCTCGCCGAAGAAGGCTGACCAAAGCTTCCTGTTATTCCAAATCCAGCCTCGCCCTATAGGGACGGCCTTTTCCGCACACACTCAAAAGTTTTATCGATAACTTCTTTTTGAACGTAATTGGAATCAATACATGCAACCGGTTGGAAGCAATGAGTAAAAATCCGCAGTTGGTGACATCGGTCCTGGTTGTCCTGTTCGCCACCTTTTTGAGTGGCTGCCAGTCGAACAATGAAAGCGCAACCCTGGAGGTTTCGGCCCCGGAGAATGCTTGCGAGAAATCCAAGAAATCGTGGGATTACAACACTGCGGGTGGTCGGGCGCTCGCGAAAATAACGTGCTCCGGTAAAACCTATCCGGACTACAAATCCTATAATCAAGCTGCGTGGCGCGAACACACGCGCCAGAGACAGTGCAAACAGAACACCGGAAAGTTCTGCGAAGACTGAAGCTTCGGGACTCCAGGCCAGCCTGAAACGCAGTAATTGCGCGCCTCATCTCGTCCCGCATCCTGGCTCTGCACATTCGCGGGGTCGACATTCGACGAGGTCAGCCCCTACCGAAGATCCCTGTAAAAAACCGTGGTCGCGTCCAAGTCGCCGTGGCTGCCATAGGCGTAGTCCGGAATGACGCCTACTTTCCGGTATCCGCATGTTGGATAGAGCTGTTCGGCCCGGTCACCCGTGACGGTGTCGAGAACGAGGAGCCAACGGTCCAACGACAGGGCCAGACCGTCGATTGTCGCCATCAGCTTGCGCGCCAGCCCCTGCCGGCGATGGTTTGGGTGAACCATCAGCTTCGCGACCTCCGCCCGGTGCTGGCCGTTATTTTGCGGTGCAAGGGCGAGCATGACGACGCCCGCAATTTCCTCTCCGTCCCGTACGGCCAGGAGAAAGGACTTTCCGGATTCCAGCGTCGGCAACTGTCCTTCCCAGAATGCTTTGGCCTTTTCACGCTGAAGCGGCAGGATGAAGCCGATGCCGGCACCATCTTCCACGCAGGCCTTCAGAAGATCCGCAAGAGTTTCGAGCGAAGAGCGAACTTCCTCCGGCGACAGAAGGAACACCGGCGGTTCCGGGCGAAAGCGTATCATGGGGTGATCACCGTCAGGAGGTATCGGGCGGAACCGGGTCCAGGGGCATGGTAGGCGTTGGCGGTGTTGAGGCGGAAGCGCAGGCAATCGCCCGGCGACAATTCATGCCGCTCGTCTCCGATCGTCATCACCAGATTTCCTTCCAGAAGAACCAGATGATGCTCCAGGTCCGGTAGCGGCGGCACGGAATAGGAAATGATTTCACCGGCGGGCAGTTCCCCCTCGACCACACTCCCGCGAAACCCGTTTGAAGCAGGTGAGACGCTCCGGCGGCGAAAACCGGTTTCCGGATCCTGCCAGACCGGCTGGTCGTCCCGCGCGATCCTGGCGTCCAGCGCAGGCGATCCGAAGCCAAAAAGATCGGCCATGGAAATCCGGAACGCCCGGGCCAGTTGCCCGAGCACCACCGCGGTCGGACTGGTGTCGCCGCGTTCGATCCGCGACAGGGTCGCCCGGCTCACTCCCGACTTTTCCGCCAGCAGATCCAGCGGCCATCCTCTTGCCCGGCGCAGCCCCGCAATCCGCCGGCCGATATCCTGTTCAAGATCAGACATGATGATTCCCACAAATGAGATTATTCTCATAAATGGAAATATCCTGTTTTCCAAGTGAAATTTATCGTTGCGTGGGAGAAACCCTTTCGAACCTGTACCGGGGCTGCGAGCAGACAATATTGTTGAGATCGCCACTCACCGTGGAGCGGTCGAATTGCAGCAAAGCTGCCCCGGCTCCAAACCGGGGCGGCAGAGTACTTGTCCAAAGTCTATCGACACCGGTCCAAAAAAGGCGCGTCAAACCTTTGAAAACACCGCGCTGGCATTCACGCCGCCGAAGCCGAAACCATTGGTCAGAACGTGATCAACGCGCCTGTCGATTGCCTTGCCCGGAATCATTTCGAACCGGGTCATTGCCTCATCCGGAGCTTCCAGGTTCCGGGACGGAGGCAGCTGTCCGCTTGTCAGCGCCTTGACGCAGGCCACTGCCTCGACAGCACCGGCTGCGCCGAGCAGGTGCCCGAACATGGATTTTGACGAGGACACGGCAAGGTCCTTGCCCCTTCCATCAAACAAGGTCGTCAATGCGGCAATCTCCGCCGCATCGCCAACCGGTGTTGATGTGGAATGCGCATTGACGTAGCCGATTTCGGCAGGTGTCAGTCCGGCAGATGAAAGTGCCTGGCGCATCGCACGCAAGCCTCCCTCGCCGTCCGGTGACGACGCGGTAACGTGGAATGCATCAGCCGTCGTACCGTAACCCTTGAGTTCAACCAGAATGTTGGCGCCACGCGCCTTCGCATGCTCCAGTTCCTCCAGGATCAGGATGCCCGCGCCTTCACCCATGATGAAGCCGTCACGATCCTGATCAAACGGACGGGACGCATGAGACGGGTCGTCGTTACGCTTGGAGGACATGGCCTTGGCCGCGCAAAAACCGGCATATGAAACCTTGTCGATACAGGCTTCCGTACCACCGGCCACCATGACGTTGGCCTCGCCCGAGCGGATCAAGCGAGCGGCATCGCCCAGCGCCTGAAGGCTGGCTGCACAGGCTGTCACCGGTGCGCCGATCGGTCCTTTCAGACCAAAGCGGATGGAGACCTGGCCAGCAGCCAGATTGGCGAGGAATGACGGCACCAGGAACGGCGAGGCCCGGCGGGGCCCCTTCTCGTCGACCAGCCTGGTCCCGGCGGTCATGGCCGGAAAGCCGCCGACGCCGGTGGCGATGATCGTGCCGGTCCGTTCTTTTTCCTCGACGGTTTTTGGTTCCCAACCGGAGTCTGCGAGCGCTTGCTGGGCCGCTCCCATGGCAAAGTGAATGAACCTGTCGGAGCGCCTTTGTTCCCGAGAATCGAGAACCTCATCGACGTCGAAGCCGAACTCGTCCTCATCCTTTGACGGCACTTCGCCAGCAATCTGGCAGGCCAGGTCGCTCGGATCGAAATGGCTGATCCTGCGGATGCCATTCGCGCCCGACGTCAACCTGCTCCAGAATGCGTCAACCCCGGTTCCGAGGGGAGACACGATCCCCATTCCCGTTACGACTACCCGACGCATGTTTACCTCACTTTGCTCATGTCAGATGACGCCCTGTCACGTGTTTCGTGTTCAAGCGGTGTTAAAGGTCCTTTAGAAAGAGATTCAAGGAACCATTGTCAAAGTTGCGAAAGCCTCTGCAACACATTGATTGTTTTCAGGAACTCCTCCCTGCCCAGAAGGGTCTCCACATCTTTCTGCGCCTGGCGCCAAAGCGGCAGGGCACTCTCCAGCAGCGCTTCGCCCTTCCCGGTCAGATGATGGTTCTTTCCTCTCGCATCACCCGTACGCGCCGACACGACGAGGCCCTTTCGATCCAGAAGCGCGATGTTCCGGACCAGGGTAGTACGATCCATGGAAAGCCTTTCTGCCAGTTCGCCCGTGGTTTCGTCGCGCGCCTGCCTGATGGCGACCAGCACTGAAAACTGGCCTGCGGTCATCCCGACCTGTCGGGCCAGACGATCATAGTGACGACTGACCGCCCGGGCCGCTTTGCGGGCGTTGTCAAGGACACATTGGGAAAAGTCATCGTCTTCCATGGCCCTTTGTGTGCATATACACACCGAATGTCAAGTTCCTTAATCCCCAACGCTAACCCTTCGTAATGTCATCAATATTTTGCGTTTTGCCGCGAAGCAGTTACGGTGCCTGAACAACCGGAACGTGAGGAGGTCAAAATGGCAGATGCGGTTCAGGCTGTCGAAGACATGAAAGCGAAGATCCAGGAAAACTGGGGCTGGTTCCTGGCACTCGGCATTGCGCTTGTGATCGGCGGAATCATTCTGATTGCCGCCCCGCTGGCGACATCCATTGCTGTCACAATCCTGATAGCAGCCGTGCTATTCGTAGGCGGACTTGTTCAGATCTACAATTCATTCAAGACACAGGGTACGTCGAGCTTTCTGTGGAACCTCATCACGGGCATCATCGCAGTCATTGGCGGTATCGTGATCTATTTGAACCCGCTTGCCGGTACATTCGCACTTACGCTTGTGATCGCGGCGATCTTCGTCGCCCAGGGTGTCAGCCAGATTCTGCTGGCCTACAAATTGAAGCCGCATGAAGGCTGGGTATGGGTTCTGATCGCCGGTATCGTTTCACTTGCAGCCGGGGTCATGATCTGGATGGATCTGCCAGGTTCGGCCGCCTGGGCACTTGGCCTAATCGCCGGTATCTCGGTGCTCGTCAACGGCTGGAGCTACATCGCAATCGCGCTGGCCGCGCGCGCCGCCAAGGGCTGAGTTACCTGCGAGAGTCCAGTAACTTGAAACGTGTTCACGCCTGGCAAAAAACCTGTTGCCGGGCGTATTTATTGATGTCATTTTGCCATCGAATTCATCTGAAGGCGCCGCCTTTGAACGGGTTACAACTGGATGCTCCATATCCTCGGGCGGAATCCCGGAAATCCGCATAACAAAGCCTATTGGTGGTGGCCGCCTCCCGCCTGCCGTTGATGAGCCGCGTCCTCCGGACGCGAATTTTTGTTTCACTTTCAAAAATCAACGGAACTCAACCATGACAACCGCAACTCTTCGCGGCGGCGACCGCGTCGTGAATGTCTGCTGGCCAAATGGAACCAGCGCGGACTTTCCCTTTCTCTGGCTTCGGGACAATTGCCCGACGGGCTTTCATCCCGACACGAGGGAGCGCCAGTTCGACCTGACAAGCATTCCTCTCGGATTGAGTGTCGGCAATGTTTCGCTCGAAGATGGCGATATTGTCGTGACCTGGGACGGGGAATCTCACACCAGCCGATTTGATCCGGGCTGGCTATACGATCACCGGCCCGGCATAGGACTTCTGGACCCGGCCCAGGTGGATGCAACGCTCTGGCGCGCCGACTTTTCACCGGCCGATCTTCCTCGCGCGACATCAAGCGATCTGACGTCAAGCGACGCACTTTTGCTGGAATTTCTGCTGGAAGCCAAGAAAACCGGACTTGCCATCGTTGACGGCATGGCACACGACAAGGATGCCGGAATGGCGATGGCACGGCGTATCGGCTTTCTCAGAGAAACAAATTTCGGCACGACGTTCGAGGTCATGTCGAAGCCAAACCCGAACAATCTTGCCTATACGTCCCATGCCCTGCCGCTTCATACGGATCTTGCCAACCAGGAACTGCCACCTGGCTTCCAGTTTCTGCATTGCCTTGCCAACGAGGCGGAAGGTGGCGGGTCGACATTCTGTGATGGATTTGCCATCGCCAACGACCTTCGCAATGACGAGCCGGAAGCCTTCCGTCTGCTGTCCGAAACGCCTGTCCCCTTTCGCTTTCACGATGAGGACTACGACATCCGGCGCCATCACACGGTGATCGATCTTGATCTGTTCGGAAACATGCAGGAATTGCATTTCAATGCCCATCTTGCGGGAATTTTCGACCTGCCGGCCGACAAGATGGAGCCTTACTACACTGCGTATCGCAAACTCATGGAGATGACCCGGTCAGAAAGATACGTGATGACCACACGTCTGCGGGGCGGAGAAATGGTGATTTTCGACAATCGCCGCGTCCTGCACGGTCGCGCCGCATTCGACCCGAACACCGGATTCCGGCATTTGCGTGGCTGCTACGTCGACCGAGGCGAGTTCGACAGCCGCATTCGGGTTCTGAGCCGGTCGCAGGGTTGACTGCACCATAGCGACCCATGGAGTTGCGAAGAGGTTCGGCATTCCCGGACCTCTTTGCTTTCACGCGAAAATTTTGGCCTTTTCGTTATCGGAAAGTGCCTTCCACTCTCCTTCCGCCAAACCTTCCAACCCCAGCGCGCCAATCCGGCTGCGCCTGAGTTGCGCCACGTGGTTACCGGTTGCGGCAAACATGCGGCGAACCTGGTGATAGCGGCCCTCGTGCAGGGTCAATCGGGCGGTCGTGTCGTCCAGGACTTCCAGTTGGGCAGGCTTCAGCGGCTTGTCTTCGCTTTCAAGCATCATTTCGCCGGAAGCGAACAAAGCGGCTTCATCCCCCTTCAAGGGACGATCCAGAGCGAGTTCGTAGACTTTGGGAACATTCGATTTCGGCGAAATCACCTTGTGAAGAAACGTGCCGTCATCGGTGAAAAGCAGCAGTCCCGATGTCTCCTTGTCGAGACGACCAATAGACGACAGTGCAGGCTTGCGGGTACGAAACCGGTCCGGCAGCAGATCGTAGACCAAACGCCCGTGATCCTTTGTCGAACAGGTATATCCGACAGGTTTGTTCAGCAAAAGCACGACGCCCTGTGCCGGGTCGAGTGGCTCGTCGTCGAACAGGACGTCCTCATGCGCCGTCTTGCTGTCTGGCTTCAGCCTGTTGCCGTCCCTGTCCGTTACCCAGCCATTGCGGATCGCCAGCTGCATTTCCTTGCGGCTGCCGTAGCCGAGATTGGCGAGGAGTTTTACGAGCCGCATTCTAGCGCCTTCCCTTGCCCTTGACCGCGCGGATAACCTTGTAGCCGCCCTCGTCAGCCAGTTGCCTGACGTCTGCAAATACCTCGGTCAGTGTCTGTTCGTAAGGCAGGTGACGGTTGGCAACCATGAAGAGTTCGCCTCCCGGGCGCAAACCCGCTGCTGCGGCCCGGATGAACCCCTGACCGACATCAGCGCGATCCGCCCTGCCCGCCTGGTGAAACGGCGGATTGGAAACGATGAAGTCGTAAGGACCCTCAATCCCCCTTGTCACGTCGCACCAGAAACCGTTCAGACGTCGCTTGCCCTTGAAGCCGCCAAGGTTCTGCTCCGCAAGGTCGAGTGCGCGTTTTTCAGCTTCATAAAGATCCATTGCGGACACTTTCGGGGCCTTTTCCAGAACTGTTCGCGCGAGGTAGCCAAAGCCCGCCCCGAGGTCGGCTCCCTTTCCCTTGAGTGTATCCGGCACCAGGTTGCCAAGGATCTTCGAGGCCGGATCGACGCGGTCCCAGGCAAACAGGCCCGGGCGGCTGACATACGCTCCGTCCAGCACCGGCCGAGCAACATCAATGGCCAGCCAGTCTTTCAGAAGCGCCTGGTTGACGCTGTCGGCATGAGAGGTGGCCCAGACGACACGGCATTTGTTCTTCGAGAGATTTTCCGTATTGCCGAGAAGATCGGCAAGATCCCTCTCCAGCGTCCTGGCGCCTTCGGTGTTGGGGGCACTGGCGATCACGATACCGCCGGTTGTTACCCTGGAAACAGCCTCTGCCAATTGCGCCCGCGCTTCCTGTCTTTGACGGCCGGGGAGAACAAGCACGGCATCGAATTTCCCTTCCCCAGGCTCGGCGCTCACCTTCAGACCCGCCTTTTGCAGGGCATCGCGATCGGGTGCGAAACTTTGAACGCACAGAAGATCCAGTCCATTCAAGGCATTCAAGGCTAGGCCATAACGGGCACGCAGAAACAGGACCTTCGCGCCTGGGTGAAGTTCAATATTCTCCGTTTCCAGAGGAAGGATGAGCGTGTCGAGCGCGGGATCGGACATCAGGGACCAGGTTTCCTATTCAATGCGTTGCAGCGCTCATAGCGCCCGGAGCACCGTCCGTCAAAAGGTCCCGTCCGATTTGAACACCTCGCCGTCGACCAGCAACGTGAGCGGGAGGGAGCGTCCGTCTTCCGCAATCGCGACTTCCAGCAGGACCCGACTGGTATCGAGCTTTTCAATCACCCGTCCCTCGCCCTCGGGCAAAAAGAAAGCATCGATGCCATAGTCTACCCAGATCTTGTCATCTGAAACCGACGTGACAGTGCCTACGATGACGAGTTCTCCTGATTGCCTCGGTGTTTGCGACATCGAGACGGGCTGAGCAGAAGCCGTGCCATCGCGCGCAAGCTCAACGTAAACCGTGTGACCGGACTTGACGGTGTCCGCGCCGGGAAGGTCCGTGGACAAACGTCCAATCGCGAGGTTTATGATCACATAGTCGCCGCGCAAGAGATCTCTTGGATCCACGGGGACAAGTTCCAGCGAAACCACCGTTCCTGAAACCTGCACCTGAAGCCGGTCAACCATGGGAATCGAGATCAGTGCGAGCTGTATGAGTGCCAGCAGCCCCCAGCGCAGGTAGGCGAACCGGGAGTTGGATGGCCGGGCAGGTTCGTCGGGAACGGAAGCAATACTCATGTCAGGGCCTCCTTGCGATCAGGCCCGGCGTCCGGAGCATCTTTGCCTTTCCTGAAGAGACGTGCGAGCCACAATGCCACACCAAGCAAGAGGACCCCTGCAACGAGGAAAAACACCGACTGGCCCAGGAGAGATCCGATTGTAACCTGCAGGAGCCAAAGCGCTACTGCGGTCAACCCGAGATAGGCACACAGCATCCAGAACCGGTTGTTGAACCATGTGGCGAGGGCGCAGAGCCCCACAAGCGAGCCCATGCTGATGGCAGCGAGCACAAGGCTGTTCGCCGTAAAGACCGGCATCAGGACAGCAAGAACCGCGAGCCCGATCGCACCAAACAGTGATTGAGCCTTTGTTGTCTTGTAGGAAAGAACAAAGCCCGAGACGAGCAAAAACACAGCAAGCAGCAGTGGCAACAGCGCCGGGATTTCCCAAATGCCGGCCACAGCGACGCGCTTTGAAATCTCTGGAACCAGGACAAGTGCTGCAGCAATGAGCGCGCAGAGAACAAGAAAGCCTGCATCTTGCAGGGATCTTCCCATGAGCCAATAGCCATGACCACGAGATGGAAGGTTGCTTGACCATTTGACAAACAGGTCTGCGACCGGATCGAGCAGCACCATGATCGCCGCCAGGCCTCCTGCCCCAGCGAGCGCCATGGCAAGGATATAGCCGTCGTCCGCAGACAGGATCTCGGCGGATTCCGCGAACCACCTGCCGTAAGTGACCCAGACAAGGCTGATCGCAAGCCAGCGCGACAGGCGCGCAGGATGAACAAGCGGATGAGCGAAGACAGCGGCCAGGATCAAAAGGCCGATGAGATCCTGCAACAGGACAGCTTCACCCAGCTCCGCGCGTGTGAACTGCCACATGATTGCAGCGATCGCCGCTATGACAATCGAGGTTTTCGATCCTGTCAGCCAGGCTGCAGCCAAGCCTCCGAGGCAAACAAGAAACGCTCCACCGGCCCAGTCCGAGGGCAGATGAAAAATCTGCCCCACCAGGGCCATTCCTCCGACGAAGACCAGCGTTGCAAAGCCTGTCAGCAGATCCGCGATACCTCTCCGCCCATTCGCCGCTGCTTTTGCCGCGGCGCCGTGACTGGCAAGCAGGAGGCAGGCAATACCGATCAGTTTTACCGTTTTCGGGATCGCGGCCCAATTGGCTGCGATAAACGCAAAGAGTGCCAAGGCAACACAGACCATGCCGATACCGGCCAAAGCCATCGGCAACCTGGATCGCCCGTCTTCCTGATCCTGTTCGCGCAGGATGGCTGCGGCACCGGACGAACTGACCCAGCCTTTCGAGACCCAGACCTCCAGGTCATCCTTCAGTCTTTTCTTGTAGACCCAGTCGAACATCAGTTTCTGCCAGCCGCCTGCAATTTCAAGGATGGACACCTTGATTGTCTGGCCAACCTGATCTGTTTCAGCAAGAGCATATACGTCTCCGAGAATTCTCAAGTGGCATCATCGTCATGACTTCAGCCCTCTGGTGGGTCTTTTCAACTCACAAACCAGGCGGCCAACATCGCATAAAAAAGAAAACTGCGTCCATTTCCGGGCGATGACCGGCATCTTATCGAGCAAATCCATCTACAAACGCACAACAGCGGCAAGCGCCCGTGCCGGCGCCGGGCACACATTGCTGTCCGCCCGCCACGATTAAATTGCCATCTGGTGAGGGTGGGACTTGTAGCTCCAGCGGTTCTTGGTATTGTGATGCATCCAATTTTGCTGTCGCTGGAAACACGGAGGGCCAGGCGGGCTCGCTGTTGAAGTCGGATGCGACCGGAAAAGTTTTTATTCTGCAGATCAGAGCCTAACTCCAGCAAAAAACCAGGGGGGCTCTGAGGGGCGTCCGAGAGGCCCGGACGCCCTATCACCTTATTCTGCAGGTTCTTCCGAATTTTTCGTCGTGCGCCGTCTTCCGCGCGTCGCCGGTTTCGCGGCTGCTCTGCGTCGAGGAGAGGTCTTTTGCGCCGCTTTGCGCTGTGAGACTTTCTGTGGTGCCCTGGTTGTGGAAGCGGCGACCTCTGCAGTTTTTTCTGTGTTCCCGGATTTTTCGGGATTTTCCACCTTTTCCGGATTAGCGACTTCTTTGGGCCGGACCAACGGATCTTCAGTCACATCTTCGGATGCGGGCGGCAATCCCAGAACCTTGTGAAACTTTTGCAAGGTTTCCAAAGTGTGTGATGTCATCTCATCGATGGACCCGGGAATGTAACGTACGACCCTGGAAGCCAGCTCACGCTCTTCTTTTGTCCTGAGCAGCTTCGGCAGTGACGTGATCGCCTTTTCAGGCGCGAATTCCACGATCAATGTCTGTTCCTGCAGCATGAAGCTGCGTTCGTCCGGTGTCAGCGACTTGAATGGTTCATCTTGTGTCAGAACACGCGAAGATCGCTCCAGTCGGTCGCGGCGGACATTTCCCCTGCTGTCCGCCAGCAGGATGAGCATGCGAACGACGGCTTCACGGAAACCGCCTTCCTCGATATGCATCAGAGCGGTTTGAACCGGGGGCAGACTGCGCAATTCCTCTTTTTTCATCAGCGTTCGGCCCGGCTGTTTCGTCCGCCCGAACCAGCGCATGTAGGGCGATCCCCAGATCGTGTAGAACAGGTTTTCGTACATTGTGTCGCGCAGGTCCCGGAACAGGTCCATCGATTGCTCGATGAGCGCTGCGTTGACACGCTCCAGCTCGACGAAGGGATTGTCCGCGGCGACCGGTTTTCTATCCTCCTTCACCCGCTCCGCCAAACCCGGCAACATGTTCAGGAACGGGTTCATGCTGGAAAAGAGCTCGCGCTGCATCCGAAGAGGATGAGTCTTGCGGCGCAAATCCGCGCTTTGTTCGGTGACGCCGGCCTGAACAAGAGGGCGCATGCAGACATCGTAAAACTCTGCCTGCTGTTCAGAGGCTCTTGCGACAGCCGCAAAGGGGATCTCATCGTCCCGGCCGTCGTCCATCGCCTTGAGGTCTTCCATCTTGCGCTCATGGAAACTGACCGTGAAGGACCTGTCCAGGATGTCACCCTCGTAGTCGTCGATCGTCATTTCATAAAGACCGGGAGGCAGGGCTTCGATGGTCTTCAAGGTCGACGTGACCTCGGTGTGCTCTTTCTTGGCTATCTTGGACGAGACAAAAATTCCAAGATGCCCGACCTGATCGTGAACCATATAGATGATCCGCTGCCCGCGAATGACGATCTCCCGCTCGTCGGCATAACTGTCGATGATCCAATTGAGCGCTTGTTGTGGCGGGGTGATATTGTCACCAAAGCTGGCAAAGACGATAATCGGCGCACGGATCTGCTTGATGTCCACATTCCGTCCAGGTTCGAGCTGTGCCTCGTTCTTGGACAGCCTATTGCCGACGAAAAGTTGCTCGACGATCCACTTCATTTCCGCTTCGTTCAGCAGGAAATAGCCACCCCACCAGCGTTCAAACTCGAGGAAGCGATGCGGCTCGGTATCAACCCTGGCGTAAAGGTCATAGTACTTGCCGAAATAGTTCCGTGACGGATTGAGCAGTTCAAAGTTCTGAACGATATCAGCACCGTCGAAAACGCCGTGGCCAAGATCGGAATAATACATGGCATTCCAGGTGCCTCCCAGTATTCCGCCGTTGTAGCGCATCGGATTTTCTCCGACACGTCCGGCCCAGGTCGACACGGGTGCACCGTTCAAGATGATGGGACCGGTGAGGTCCGGGTTCGTGGCCGCCAGCAGCAATGTTGCCCACCCGCCCTGGCAGTTTCCGGTTACAACCGGGTTGGGCGCATCGGGATGCAATTCCCTCACCTTGCGCACGAACGCCGCCTCGGCGTGGGTGACATCGGCAAGCGTCTGCCCCTTTTCGGGCATGCGCCTGAAAGCGACAAAATAGACAGGGTGACCATCGCGAAGAGCGACACCGACCTGGCTGTCCGGCTTGAAACCACCGATACCGGCACCGTGTCCCGCGCGCGGATCGATGATGATGTATGGACGTTTCCAGGACTTGGGCGCGCGTTGTTTTCCGTCCGCAGGCTGCTTGATCTTCAAAAGCATGTAGCAGCAGGGCCGCGGCAGGTCGGCCCCATCCATGACGACATCGTAGTCGTAGATCAGCACCGGTGGGCAGCCGGCGTCCTCATGTTCAATGAAGATATCGCCGCGCTGACGCAGCGTATCCATGGTCAGGACAATGCGCTGCGCAGCGTCCTGCCAGTAGTTTTCAAAGGCACTGTGGAGACTGCCGCCCGACTGCGCCCGTGTGAGCCCCTCAAACGCCTTGCCATACGCGGACAGGCTCTCCTGCCAGCGGCTCTTGTGATGATCGGTCATGTTGGTCAAATGCATGGTCAGCCCCCTGCCCATGAGTTCGGCCATGTTGGAAATCTCGGTTGCCTGCGCCTGCAGAGCAGTGAAACGCTGTGATGATGACCATGCCGTGGCGTCGTGCAGCGAGTTGAGGAACTCGTTATGACCTTTTTCGAGAGCGTCAAAAATGTCCTTCATCAGGACCTCCTATCCAACAATGCTGTATCCGCCATCTATGAAGTGAATGCCGCCGGTAACGTTGAAGGCTTCCCGGCTTGCCAGGAACGCAGCGTAGGCTCCAACATCGTCGATTGTTGCAAGCTGATGCGTGGGCGCACGCTCGGCAGCGTCGTTCAGGAGTTCGTCGAACTCCGCAATTCCCGATGCCGCACGGGTTTTCAATGGTCCGGGCGAGAGCGCATGAACGGATATTCCCCTCGGTCCCATTTCAGCGGCAGCATAACGGGTTGCGGCTTCGAGCGCCGCCTTGACCGGTCCCATGACCCCATAGTTCTCGACAACCTTCTGTGCCCCCATGAAGGACACTGTCATGCAGGTTCCGCCTTGCGGCATAAGCGGTTCAGCGCCGCGGATTAGGCGCAGGAAAGAATGTACCGAGATATCCATCGCCAGGCCGAACCCCTCGGCGGAACAATCCACGACACGCCCGTGAAGGTCTTCCTTTTTCGAAAATGCTATCGAGTGAAGCAACGTATCGAGCCTGCCCCATTTCTCCGTGATCTCACGAAAGAGCGCATCCTGCTGTTCCAGGTCGCGAACATCGAGCGGCGCAACGATTTCAGCGCCCAGTTCTTCGGCAAGCGGCCGGACATGCGGTTCGGCCTTTTCATTCAGGAACGTAACCGCCAGGTCGGCTCCCTGCTCGCTGAACGCCTTCGCGCAGCCGTATGCGATGGACTGGTCGTTTGCGACCCCCACCACCAACACTTTCATGCCCGTCAAATCAAACATATGCGGTCAGCTCCCTGACGCTGGAACAGATTGGAACCGGCACGAACCGGACGAGACCTCCCGCTGTTTCAGATGCAACCTGAAAACACATTGCAGTGCAACATGATCCTTGTGACGAGAAAATGACCAATCGCAAATATAGGTGGTTGTGCGGACCCCATTCCCAACTCGAACTCATTTACTTTAGGTAACTTTTAACAACACAACCAAGATACAACTTTATATTGAAAATATTAATCCGGCCATTATTTGAAGAAATTTCCTTATTTTCAATTGTGGACATGTTATGATTTCAACCCCATCTTTTAGAATTGAACAGAAAAATTTATTTAACTTGAGGACCGCGTCATGAGGAATGTTTTGATTATCCTCCTGTTACTATCTGGCAGCACGGCACCTGGCTTTGCACAGACAGCCTGCAATCCGGCAACGCAATATTGCCGCTAAGAGCGTTGAAACAAGCAGGTACCGACGATGCCTGATCTGGTCGCCTTGCTCTTTGGAGCCTTGATCATAGGCGTTTTCTCTTACGAGCGATTCAACAAGGCAACTTATGGCGGGCGCAGGCAGCTTGAGCGTCTGGTCGATCTATTGACACCCGACAAGCTCCGTGCACGCAAAGTCGTCTTCCATGCGTATACCTTTTACGCGCTGACGATGCTGATGATCTATTTCTTCTTGTGCGCTTATGCCGAGGTCATCCCCTATCTCGGCGGTCCGGATATCGTCTCCGACACGGTCGGTGCGAGCCAGTTGCCAACGGCACCGACAGACGACGCGGACAGTTCGACAACCGGGTTTGTCCCATTGCCCAACAGCGACAGCGTTTTCTGGGCACAGCCACTTTCAAGCGAAACGGGTCCGTCCGAGAAAAGAAACTTCCTCGATATCGGCATAGATCCGTCCATTTCTCTCACGATCGCGCTCATCATTGTCGGTCTTGCCCCGACCTTCCCGATCCTGCAACGCTTTGAAGACTGGATGCGCAGTGCAGCACACCGTCTCGCGGGTATTCCCACGCGTGTCATCGGGGCCGGCGAGGATCTGCAGCGCAATTCAATCCAGATCCGGGATGCAGGGGATCCGGGCAACGACATTCCGAAAAACAGCCTGCTGATCCCGCGCGGCCATTGGGAGCGCATCACTCATTATTCAAAGGCAGCGGAAGGGCAACTTGCAGACCCTCAGGACTTTCACGAGGACCTTGATCTGATCTTTGCGATTTCGTCCTGGATCCTGGATCGAAAGCTGAAACTGGCCAATGCGAGCCAACGCGAAGAGTTCGACAAGCTCGAGGCCGCCCTGACCAGACGCAGAGATGTTCTCCTTCTGGAACTGGACGAGAAGTCGAGTTATCAGGCCGGCGAGACCCTAAGCTCTTCGGAACATTCAGAGGCGACTCTGGAGGCGGAAACACCTCACGAAGGCAACGGGGCGGCGGAAAACTCCGCGTCCAGGGAAAAGAAAAGGGCCAGTTGGGAACGACTTGCCGAACATGCCGATCACCTGGCAGACGATCTTTGCATATTGCTGGCCCTTTATGTCGAACACGAGATCATCATTTCGGAGGCAACTCACAAAAGGTCAGACAAGAATACTCCCAGCTCGGTCAGACAACAGATTCTCGCGAAGGAAAAGCTCGAGGCCTTCTTGAGCGACTTGCTCAACGAACATGCCGGGCCGGTGCATTCACGCTCTCACGCAATGCTTACAATACTCTGGTCCGCCGGCATCACCATCCTGCTCGCTGTCGCATGGAGTATTTTTCCCGGCCCGTATGAATCCGCCCTGCAGAGCGGGACGCCCGGAAACCCGTACTGGCGCGCGCTTGGGTATGCCACCACCTCCTTCAACAGTTTCTGCATTCCGATCATAATCGCCCTCGCGCTCCGGGACGGCGCTCGCCAGACCCACCGCTGGCGGAACATGTCGCAGTCGCACTGGACCAAGAAACTGCCGCAAGCCCTGCTGCTGGTTTTCATTTCCTGGGCGGTCGCAACCCTGTTCATTATCGGATTGGTGCTCTGGCGCTCGGCGATCGAATCCGGCGGATGGTCTGAAAATCAACGCACTGTCTGGACAACACTGAGATCATCATTCGAATACAATGCCCCGACCCCCTTGAGAGGGGCTGTGCTTGCGCTGATCCTTGTTGTGCTGCTTGACGCCGCCTCGACCATGTCCAGATCCGCCGTAGCACAGAAGACTCAGGCATGGAGCCGTGGCTGGGCGATCCGCGCCGCGATCATCATGGGTTTATGCGGAGGCGCGACGCGCTTTCTGACGTCCTGGGCGTCCGCGCTCAACCGGTCAGCGGAACAACCACAACTGGATGCGATCGATCATGGTCTGATCGCATATGCGGCCATCTATTCATCTATCCTCGGGTTCCTGGTGGTCTTTTGCATCGCTGAAGCGCTTCAGAACCAAAGGCGACGTCAATCGGGCGCGCACGCCAAAGCATCACAATCGACCGGCCATGCACCGGCAAAATCACGCACGGCCGCCTCATGAAGTGGCTGATCTCCCTTGGGCTCATCCTCGTGCAGGCACTCGCCGCTGCCTCCACCGGCAGTGCGGAAGAAAATGACAAGCCGGTCAAAATGGCCGTTCGAACGGATACCAGGCCATTCATCTGGATGAACAAGGACTCTGGAGAATACCTCGGATTTTACTGGGATATCTGTACAGAGGCGATCCACCGCGCAGGATACCAGCTCGAAACCGTCGAGATCGGCACGGCGGAACGAAAATCCATTCTCGAAACCGGGCGGATCGACGTCGGTGGGGACAAGCTGGTTCCGCAGGAGACTGCAACGGCCAGCACAACATTCCCCGAGACTGAAAAGGTCTCTTCCGGCGGCACCGAGATCGATTTTCTATGTGATCCGACCACCATCACGCTGCTGCGCATGAAGAGTTTCCCGATTGAAAACGGCACACCCGTGCTTCATTTCTCGCAAATTGTCTTTGTAGCCAACAGTTCCTTTGTGAAGTCCAAGCCAGGAAAGGATCTCACCAAGAACGAGGCCAGACTGCCTGAAGACGGGACGAAGCCGACATGCGATTGCATTTTGCCGTGGATCGATCATGTGAGCGCTGTCGGCAAAGGAGAATCTGCGCCTGAACACACATGTGAAAACGCGTGGTGGCCGGAGACGGCACCTGATCAGGCAAATTCGGCGGCAGAGGGTGGCGAAGCCGGCAATGGAAACCCGAGCGACCAAAGCCAGGCAAGTTTCTGGAATCGGTTCAAAATAGATTTTCAATTTGTGCCCGCAACGCCGCAACAGGTGAAAACCGAAGCTCCCAAAGACTATGAGGTCTGGGGATATGTCGAAGGGTCCACGATCGGCGACGCGCTCAATGCGCGACTGAACATGCCGCCCAAAAACCAGATTGGCGCCAAGATTATCTGTTCGCGCAACTATGCCTCGCACACCGAGGCAGCCAGGGCATTCTGCAATGGTGAATTGTCACGCTATTATGGCGATCTCGATATTGTTCAGGCATCGCTTGCAGACCAGCGTAGTCAGACCAGGAGAGACTGCGCAATGGATCCGGCGCCGTCTGCCACCGGCAGGTACGAGCCTTATGCGTTCGTCATTTCATCGAGAACGCATCCGGGGCTGCCGGAGAAGGTCGACCTTGCGCTCTACAGCATGTTTCAGGACGGAACCATTGAACGGCTGTTTGCCGGTCACTTCCCCGACACCAAGATGTCGGACTTCCTGAACACGCTCTTTCGAATAAACAGCATTCCGGCCGGAACCGCGCTTGCAAATGATGCGCCGGACAATCCGGCCTCAGCCCGGAACCAGAACTGAAAAAGCCGGCCCCGCGAGATGCGGGACCGGCCTGTGGCTCAGAGCGTGGAGCGAAGGCTTACGCCAGATCGAACCGGTCCGCATTCATGACCTTGTTCCAGGCAGCAACGAAATCCTTGACGAATTTCTCCTGGTTGTCGTCCTGGGCATAGACCTCGGCATAGGCCCGCAGAACCGAATTCGAGCCGAAGACCAGATCCGCGCTGGTCGCGGTCCACTTCAACGTGTTCAGCTTGCGATCCCGAACTTCGTAGGTACCGCCTGAAACCGGGTTCCAGCTGTTGGCCATGTCGGTCAGATTGACGAAGAAGTCGGTGGTCAGCGCTCCTTCGCGGTCCGTGAAGACGCCATGCTTTGTACCGCCGTGGTTGGTTCCAAGAACACGCAGGCCACCGACAAGAACCGTCATCTCCTGAGCGGTAAGGCCAAGAAGTTGCGACCGGTCGAGCATCATTTCTTCCGGGCTGACGACGTAGTTTTCCTTCTCCCAGTTGCGGAAGCCGTCAGCCAACGGCTCCAGAACGTCGAAGGAGTCGGTGTCGGTCTGTTCGTCTGTTGCGTCGCCGCGTCCAGCGGTGAAGGGAACCGCAACACTGAAGCCGGCGGCCTTGATCGCCTGTTCAAGTCCGACATTCCCGCCAAGGACGATGACATCCGCGAGCGAAGCACCGGCTTGTGAAGCGATCGGTGCAAGAACCGCCAGCACCTTGGCCAGACGCTCCGGCTCATTGCCTTCCCAGTCCTTCTGGGGGGCAAGGCGAATGCGCGCACCATTGGCACCTCCACGCTTGTCGGAGCCGCGGAACGTGCGGGCACTGTCCCAGGCGGTTGCGATCAATTCGGCTGCGGACAGTCCGCTTGCAGCGATCTTCGCCTTTACCGCATTGACATCATAAGACGTCGTACCTGCCGGGATCGGATCCTGCCAGACAAGTTCTTCAGCCGGAACATCCGGTCCGAGATAGTTTGCCTTGGGGCCCATGTCGCGGTGGGTCAGCTTGAACCAGGCACGCGCGAATGTATCGCGGAAGTAAGCTTCATCTGCCATGAATTTCCGGCAGATCTCGTTGTAGACAGGGTCCATTTTCATGGCCATGTCCGCATCGGTCATCATGGGGTCATGATGGACAGACGGGTCGGTCGGATCTACCGGCTTCTGGTCTTCCGGCATGTCGACCGGCTTCCACTGCCAGGCACCGGCAGGTGATTTGGTCAGCTCCCACTCGTAGTTGAAGAGATAGTCGAAGAAACCCATGTCGAACCTGGTCGGCTCTTTTGTCCACGCACCTTCAATACCCGATGTGAAGGCATTTGTTGCCTTGCCGTCCTGACCGGGATTGGACCAACCAAGGCCCTGAGCTTCCACACCCGTGGCTTCCGGCTCGACGCCGATCTTGTCCACCGCACCGCGCCCATGCGCCTTGCCGACCGTGTGGCCGCCACAGGTCAATGCCGCGGTTTCCTCATCGTTCATTGCCATCCGGGCGAAAGTCTCACGAATATGCGCGCCTGTCTTGACCGGATCAGGATGACCATTGACGCCTTCCGGGTTGACGTAGATCAGGCCCATGTGAACGGCCGCGAGCGGATTTTCCAAAGTGGTCGCATCGTCCAGGTTTTCATACCGGTTTTCCGACGGCGCCAGCCATTCTTTCTCAGAACCCCAGTAAACGTCGGTTTCCGGTCCCCAGATATCCTCGCGGCCAAAGCCGAAACCAAAGGTTTCAAAGCCCATGGTCTCGTATGCCATGTTGCCGGCCAGAATGATAAGATCAGCCCAGGAAAGGGCGTTGCCGTACTTCTTCTTGACCGGCCAGAGCAGGCGCCGTGCCTTGTCGAGACTCGCATTGTCCGGCCAGGAATTCAGCGGCGCGAAGCGGATGTTGCCTGAACCCGCGCCACCACGGCCGTCCTGCATGCGATAGGATCCGGCGGAGTGCCAGGCAAGACGAATCATGAGGCCTCCGTAGTGACCCCAGTCAGCCGGCCACCAATCCTGGCTATCGGTCATCAACGCCCGGACATCGGCCTTGACTGCCTCATGATCCAGTCCCTTGGCGGCTTCACGGAAATTAAAATCCGGATCCATCGGATTGGTCCGGGCGCCGTGCTGATGAAGAATGTCGAGGTTGAGCGCATTCGGCCACCACTTCGTGACCGGCTTGTCCATCGACGTGTTCCCGCCGTGCATTACCGGGCAACCGCCCGCCTTATCGACTTTCGCGTCCATTTTCCTCTCCAATTCAGATGTCGGTGCATTGCACCGGCTTACACAACTCCGACCTCGTGACAACAGATTGACAGCGAGCCTTCGAGAAAGGCCAAGGCGCTGCGCATATGCTGATGAGAGGCCGCAGTACGACAAAAAAGCTGTGAAACAAACCGGGCAGCGCAACCAGGAGTTCCCGACAACACGCTGCTCCAGTCTTTTCTGATTCCAAACTAGCAGAGCAATTCGATCAGAAGAAGTTGAATTTCCTGATTGCTTTGATAGGATTTTCTTATGATAAATATCACCCTGAAACAGCTTCGCTATTTCGAGGCGCTCGCGCGGCATGGTCACTTCGGCAAGGCGGCAGAAGCCTGCGCGATTTCCCAACCGGCCCTGTCAATGCAGATCAAGGAAATGGAAGAAGCGCTCGGCGCGTCCCTGATCGAGCGTGGCCCGCGCCAGGTGAGGCTGACACATTTCGGCGAAGTCGCCGTGGAGCGTGCCCGTGACATTTTGCGAGCGGCTGAAGAACTCGGCGACCTGGCCCGTGCCTCCCGAGATCGCCTCGTCGGACGGTTGCGTATCGGCGTTATTCCGACGATTGCCCCGTATCTTCTACCAAGAGTGATCAGCGCGCTCACCGTGCACCATCCCGAACTGGAAATTCATGTGCGTGAGACGGTGACGCCAAAACTCATCCAGGAACTGGGTGAAGGCAAACTGGATACGGCTATTGTCGCCCTGCCTGTTTCAGAGGCTTCCCTTGCCGAAACACCCCTCTTCAGCGAAACCTTCATGCTCGTTCGTTCAGCCAGTGAGGCCAGCGCGCCCCTCCCGAGCGCCGATACCCTGAGGGAAATGCGTTTGCTGCTGCTAGAGGAAGGCCATTGCTTCAGAGACCAGGCGCTTTCCTTCTGCAACCTGCCGTCCGGCCCGCCGCGCGAGATGCTTGATGCGAGTTCGCTGTCGACCCTCGTCCAGATGGTCAGTGCCGGCATGGGAGTAACGCTCATCCCGGAAATGGCCGTCCCCGTCGAGACCCGCTCCGCTTCGGTTTCCATCTCCCGTTTCGAGAACCCCGAACCGACCCGGACCGTCGGCATGGTCTGGCGCAAGTCCAGCCCGCTGGCGGGCCAGTTGAACGAGATCGCGGACATCGTGCGCAGTTCGGCAGAAAGTCGCCCTTGATCTCAGGGTTGAGACAGTCGCAAGTTTTTGTCGGCAAATAGAATTGTCAGCGACGAAACGTCAAAACTCCCAGTACCGCCATAGTACCTGCGAGAGCCAGCAGAACGGTGCGTGCGTCGTCCCCGGCGGCAAAGAGCGCCACGACCAGACCGGCAAGCGGTTGAGACAGATTGTTGAGGCAGATGATGATGCCGGTGGTCTTGCCGAATTCGGCCGGTGGAATGATCTCCTTGCGGAGGGTACGGACATAAATGTTGAACATCTTGTCGAAGCCGGCGATCAGGAGAAAACCGGCTGCGTAGATCAGCGGATGCGCGCCGAGACCCGTCAGAACTGCACCAAGACAGATGAAGGCATAGGCTGTTCTTCCAAGTGTGTTGAGCCCAAGATGGACATGCGCGGTCAGCGTCAGCACGGCAAGGGTTGCAACGGCTCCACCAACCTGCAGCCAGGCATAGGTCTGTTCACTCTGGGCGAAAAATCCCGTCATCATTGCCGCAGCTGTTGCCAGTGTCGCACCGATGATCAGGTTGACGCCGGCTGCCTGCAGGATCGCACGCGTCAAACCAGGCAGTTGCCAGACCAGCCGAAGCGCAGTCGTCAAGTCAGCAACCGGATGCCGGCGCTCCCCAGCCGGTTGTCCTTCCAGGCGTTCCTGTCCGCGCCACATCATGAAAATACCGTCAGCGAGGAAAAACAGGCCCGTCGCCACGAAGACAACGGTTTCCCAAGGCCAGAGCGCCATCAGGTAGGCTGCCGTCAACGGCCCCAGGACAACACCCATCTGCGAGGCAATCTGACTGTAGCTTGCCACCTTTTCAAACCGCTGGTCCTTGAAACCACGGACCAGTACCATTTCAAGTGCAAGCATGCCCTGGGTCGTCAAAATGCCTACGAGCGCAGACAGACCGATCAACCACCAGACCCCGCCAAACACGATCTGACCGGCGATACCGACAAGGCAGACAGCAGCCCTTGCGATACGGCTGATCCGCAAAAGCAGGATCGGGTTGAATCTGTCGCACAGGATGCCGGCGACTGGAAAGGTGAGATAGCGCGGCAACGTTTCGAAGAAAAATGCCAGTCCGGACCAGGCGACGTTTCCGGTTATCTGGAAAATGACCAGAGGCACCAGAAAGAGCAGGATCTGGTCGGCCAGAACCGTGAGGAACATGGACGTGAAAAAAGCGCGGTCACGGACGAGCATCAGGGACTTTCTTGGGTGCGCCAGAGGGAGCGCCTCCTACGTAACACCCGCTTCACGGCGCCGCAAGCCGCAGAAACGGGTCATTTCAATCGATTTAAATCTTTTGAATGTTTTTAAGCTGCAGGTTTTCCGTGTCACGTAATCCCTTCTGCAGGTCATGAGCTATCCGCTCCACCGAACACCGGTTTCAAGACCCAGGCGGACTATTTCAGCCCGAGTTCTTGACCATGCCGACCATGTCCGACAGGCTCTGGCTATTGCAAAAAGGGACCGAGTTGAGCGCAACACTCCACGTTATGTATCCGACGGGCGAAGGCCTTACATTTGATCATGACTATTATGCCGGGCACCACATGAAGCTGGTACGTGACGGCCTGGGCGACGTCGCCGAGAGCATGTCAGCCTCCAGGGGCATTGCTGGTGGCCCCGACATTCCGCCGGGATATTTCGCTGTGTTTACACTCACCGTCGCATCGCTTGATGTCCTGCAAGGCGCGCTTGCAAATTCGCAAGCAATCCTGGACGACATTCCCAATTATTATAACGGCCGACCGACGATACTGATTGGTGAGACGATCCAATGACGAGGGAAAGTACGGCATGAAGGTGCCGCCCCTTTCCTGAAATCAGAGTTTCCAACCAAAGACGTTTTCTGCACAGGTTGCCGAAAGCCGACAAAGCCGCCCCTTTGTCAACTCAACGCGGAAACAGCACGGTAAGTGTCGACACCTTCGTGCAGCGGGCCTGGGTAGTTTCGGGCCTCGAGGATGCGGAAGTGCGGTACCCGGGAACATTTCCGGATCTCCACATTCGCCGCGACGTCCCGGTGCAAACAGCGCAATCAGGCCTTCCGCGCGACGATGAACCTGCTGCGCGGTTCCGGGTACGTGCCGGTTTCGATGATGTCGAACCCTGTCCTGCTGATCATGTCTTCCACCGAGGCAAAGGAATAGACGCGTACGAAGGGAGCCTTGCCGACCAGTTGCATCGCCTTGATCAACGGCACGAACAGCCAGGCCTTGTCCGCCAGACAGACCGTCTTTGAGATAAAGAGCCCGCCCGGTTTCAATAGACCGTGCACGCGTGCCAGAAGGTCTTCCGGATTTTCGACGAGGTGGAGGAAGTTGAAGCCAAGGATCGCGTCGTAACCTTCAGGCGCTTCGACGCTTTCGCTGAAAACATCGGCGGTCAGAAAACGCAGGCCGTCGTGCAACTTGCCCCTGGTTTTTTCGGCTTCGAGCTTTTCGTCCGCAATCCTGATCATGCCCGGAGCAAAGTCCGTTGCAAGATATGATCTGACATTGCCGTCCATGATCAGGGCAGTCGATCCCGTGCCGCAACCAAGTTCGAGCACATTGTCCTGTGGTCCAAGGTGTTCTAGCGTGCGGGCCAGCGTCTTTTGGTAGGCGTCCTCATCCTTGATCGGTGAAGCAGCGTATTTACGTGCCGTCTTGTCCCAAAAACGGGTCGATGATGTCATGTCGTTCGTCCATGCAACTGCCATGGTAGGGCTTTCTCAAAATTCGGGAAAAGGACGGGAAACGTCCGGTTTATTTGCGTCTTCCAGCGCTACCGCGAAGGCCGAGGCGCTCAAGCAGACCGCGGCCGAGATCCCTGCCGCCGGTTGGCGAGGCCAGGAATTCCAGCACGGCAATCGCAGCATTTGCCAGGTGCGAAACTAAAGTGTGCAGGCTCATCTGAAGCGCTCCTTGCGTCCCTTCTAACCTCTCCAAAAACGAATGGAAATTGCCGAAATCTCGCTAGGTGATATACAAAAATGCATGAACTGGAAAAGTATCACCTTCGACTGGAACCAGGCCCGGGCCTTTCTCGTGACGGCAGAGGAAGGATCCCTGTCGGCTGCCGCACGCGCTCTAGGCCTGACGCAACCGACCCTGAGCCGTCAAGTCGCCGCACTGGAGGAAACACTTGGAGTTACCTTGTTCGAACGGGTTTCCAAAAGCCTCGTTCTAACAGAGGCCGGTATCGAGCTTGCCGAACACGTGCGTGCCATGGGTGACGCGGCCAGCCGGATCTCGCTTGCAGCGTCCGGCCAATCCCAACAGATTGAGGGATTGGTGACAATCTCCGCAACAGATCTGATGGCAGCGAACGTTCTGCCGGACATCCTTCGGAACTTGCGCCGCAAGGCTCCGGCCATCGAACTCAAGGTCCTTTGCACCAATAGTCTCAGCGACCTGCGGCGGCGCGAGGCGGATATTGCCGTGCGCCATGTCGAACCGGATCACCCCGATCTCTATGCGCGCAAGCTGCGCGAAGCACCCGCCCGGATCTATGCCGCAAGATCCTATCTGGAAAAAATCGGCAGAAAGCCAACCAGGAAAGACGCTGCGGATCTCGACTTCGTCGGCTACGACAATAATGAAGAACTGGTCAAATATCTGCGGGTCTTCGGACTCGATGTCAGCGAGGCCAACATAAATCTCGGTTCGCCCAGTGGCATCGTTGCCTGGCAATATGTCTGTGAAGGGTTCGGATTGTCGATCATGGCCGACGAGATCGCGGTACGCTACCCAGAAATTGTTCCAGCCTTTGAGGATGTTGAGCCGATCACGTTTCCGATCTGGCTGGTCACGCACCGGGAACTTCACACCAGCCGCAGGATCCGCATGGTGTTTGATCATCTGGCTGAGGGATTGCTCGCGGTCAGACCACCGGTCGTGGGTTGAACCCGGTTCTTTGCATCATGCTCCCGACCACAGACGGTTCATCATCGCGTGCCGGGGGCTTCATGTCATCCCAGCATCCAGTTGAGCACCAGGCGCCAGTCTGTCATGCGGATCGGTGTGCCGTGCGTGCCTGTGTCGAACAGCGTGAAGCGGATCGGGTAGTTGGGTGCCCTTGACTTGATCTGCTTGAAGAAATTGGCCTGGCTTTCCCAATTGTAGACCCGGTCGAGCGTCCCCTGCCCCATGTATATCGGCACGTTGCGCGACAGTCCCCCGGACGAGAGGAAGTTCGGATCCTTCGGCGAACCGAGCAGCATGATGCCGTTGACCAGACGGGAATAGTTGGCGCTCTTCACCAGGTTCCAGCAGATGATGCCTCCCATGGACCCGCACGCCACCACGACCTTTGCGCCAGGCGAGAGTTGTTTCTGTTGCTGGATCAGGGCAGCAACATCGGCTGTTCCGCCCTTGCCGAAATTCTTGATATCGACCGTCAGATATGCACCGCCATTGCGCACCATCAGGTTCTGCACACGGTTGAAATTGCCGCCGAAGGAAACGTCGTTCATGCCCTGGAAGCGGTTGCCGCCCTGGCCGTGGATATAGATGACAATGGCCTTTGCGCCGCCCTTCCACTTGCCGGTCCCCATATACTGGATCGTCCGGCCGTTGGCCTGCAGTTCGGCGCTGCCCCTGCCCCGCTTGGGCTTGTAGGAGACATAGTTGCCGAACACCTTGCGTTCGTCGACTTCGTCCCGGTCACGCAGATCACGCTGCTTGGAATATTCTACAACGATGAAGTCGCCGTCGTAGAGCGTCTCGGAGACCTTCTTGTATCTGAAGAGACGATCCTTGTACGGCTTCAGAACATCGGCCTGCGCTGTTCCTGAACATGCAATGGCAGCGCCCAGCAAGACACCACAAATCAATCTCATCGAGTGGGCAGACATCAATCGGTGCAGCATAAATGGCTCTTCGTTCAGGCAACGCGTTCAAGCAAATCAGTCGATAACCTACGCGCCACGCCTGCGCAGTGCAATTGCGTCCCGGGCAAAAACCGGCGGCCATCGTTACACGGGCCGGCGCCAAAGTCGCACCCGGCAGGTAGCTGTTTCCAACCGGGCTTTGGCTTTGTCAATTTGTTAAATCGCGGGAATTTTCCGAAATCGACTACCCACACTGCGATTAATACGGAGGAAATTCGCAACTTTATCCACACCCTGGAAGGCTCTTTGAATAACTTCCTCGCAAATTGCGAACTTAAGGAATTGGTAACCATAAAATCCCAAGATTTTCAATGAGACAGGTCCGAAAGAGACCGAACCGCAAGACAATGCACGGCAAGTTCAGGAGAACCCAGATGCCAGTCATTTCCTTCGCAAATGCAAAAGGCGGCGCGGGCAAAACCACAGCCGCCCTGCTGCTGGCGACAGAAGTCGCGGCACGAGGAAAACGCGTGACCATATTCGATGCCGATCCGCAAAAGTGGATCTCGAAGTGGTTTGAACTACCAAGGACATGTCCGGGCATCTCGGTCGTCAGCGAAATGTCTCCGGCCTCCATCACAGAGCAGATCACGCACGCCACCGAATATTCCGACTATGTGATTGTCGACCTGGAAGGCACCGAAAATCTGATCGTTGCCAACGCGCTGTCGGTCTCCGATCTGGTGGTCGTCCCGATCCAGGGTTCTTCGATGGACGCGCGTGGCGGTGCCAAGATCCTGACATTGATCAAGAAACTTGAAAAGATCGTCCGGCAGGACATCAAGCATTGTGTCGTTCTGACGCGCACAAACGCAGCCGTCACCACACGCGCCATGAAATCGGTGCAGGAGTTCCTGTCCACCCAGAATATCGACGTGTTGATGACACCGATTGTCGAACGGGCGGCTTTCCGCGATTTGTTCGAGTTCGGTGGCGGGCTTGCAAATCTCGACGCATCGGTGGTGTCCGGTGTTGCCAAGGCCCGGGAAAATGCTGCGCTCTATGCAGCGGAGATCCTGGAGCGGGCAATCACGGTGCCGAAGAAACGCTGGTACAACATCTTCAAGCGCGCCAGCTGACTTGTGATCGCACTGATGCGAGAAGCCGGGCTGTGCCCGGCTTTTTACGTTTGGCCAGTGGTTTGCCTGGCGTGATCGGACTAGTGTGAAGCTGCTTAGAATTGTGTCCGGTCCATGTTGCTGATCTTGTGGAGAAAGTCATGTTGTTGTTTCTTGTCCGTTCAGCTCGGGTGAGTGCAGCCTGCCTCTTCCTGGCAGGGTGTTTCGGCGAGGAGAGCGACGTGGCGCTCGGGTCGCTGGAACGAGACCGGGTGGCTCTGACCGCCACTGCCAACGAGGTGCTGATCGACCTGCCCATTCCGCAGGGAACGTTTGTCGAGGCGGGAACGGTTCTCGCTCAGTTGAACCCGACAGAACAGCAGGCCGTCGTCAACCAGGCGCAGGCCGAAGTGCAAAAGTCGAAGGCCAATCTGCGAAAGCTGCTCAACGGCTCACGCGAAGAAGATATTGCAAAAGCCCGCGCAAATGTCGCCGGAGCGAACGCTGAACTGGTCGACGCAGAGGCCTCTTTCCAGCGCTACAGCAACCTGACGGGGCGTGGCACCACCAGCCAGGCACAGCTTGACAGTGCGCGGGCCGGTCGGGATGCAGCGGCGGCCAGCCTGAAAAGTGCCGAAGAAGAGCTGAAGGAACTTGTGGCGGGGTCCCGGCCGGAGGATATCGACATCGCCCGCGCGGAACTTGCCGCCGCCGAGGCCAGTCTCATGACCCAGATGACGATCCTATCGGACCTGACAATCACGGCCTCCCGTGACGGTGTTCTGGACAACCTGCCATGGAACCTTGGAGAACGCGTCACCGTAGGCAGTCCCGTTGCCGTTCTGCTTGCAGGCAATGCGCCCTATGCACGCGTCTATGTCCCGGAACCGCACCGGGTCAAGATCAAGGAAGGCGACAAGCTCAAGGTCAGGGTTGACGGTCTCGACGCGTCCATTGAAGGTCATGTCCGCTGGATCAGCTCCGACCCTTCGTTCACGCCCTACTATGCTCTCAATCAGTCTGAACGCGCACGGCTGATGTATGTCGCAGAGATACAACTTCCCGACAGCGCGTCCGATCTGCCGAACGGCGTTCCTGCCCAGGTGGTGCTTCCGTGATTGCGCCTGCGTCGGACATCGTCGTCAGGGCTGAAGGGCTGGTGAAAAAATTCAAGAACTTCCGTGCGGTCGACGGGCTCGACCTCACGATTGAGCGCGGCATGATCTACGGCTTTCTCGGTCCCAACGGCTCCGGCAAGACAACTGCCATGCGCATGTTGACAGGGCTGCTGACGCCTACCGAGGGCACGGTCGAGGTGCTGGGCCTGTCCGTTCCAAAGGATGCGGAGACGCTGAAATACAAGATCGGCTACATGACGCAAACATTCTCGCTCTACGGCGATCTGACAGTTCTCGAAAATCTCAATTTCATGTCGACGATTTACGGCCTGCCGAGAAAAAAGCGCCAGGACCGCATCCGGGAAGTGATGGACCGGTATGAACTGACGGACCTGAAGGACCGGTTCGCCGGCAAGATGTCTGGTGGCCAGCGCCAGCGTCTTGCCCTGGCAACCGCCGTGTTGCACGAGCCGCAGTTGCTGTTCCTGGACGAACCCACCTCTGCGGTCGACCCTGAATCCCGGCGGCATTTCTGGGAGCAGCTGTTCGACCTCGTGGAAAACGGTACCTCGATCATCGTGACGACGCATTTCATGGACGAGGCGGAGCGCTGTCACAAGATAGCAATCCTGGAAGCGGGCCAGAAGCGGGCCGACGGCGCACCCAAGGAACTGATGGCAGCGATGGGCGCCAACGTGGTTGAAATAGAAGGCCCGAACCTCCGCGAGATCCGCCGTCACCTTCTGGGAACGGCCGGTGTCATGGCGGCCGCCCAGTTGGGTGCCCGCTTGCGGGTGCTGGTGGATGACGACATTCGGGACCCGCAGTCCTTCCTCAAGGAGAAACCGGAAACCGACGGTGCAACGCTGATCGAGCAGGTTCGACCCAATCTCGAGGACGTTTTCGTGACGGCAACCGGAGAAGGCCGCCAATGAGGTCGTTGTCCCGCATTTCCGCGATTTTCCTCAAGGAACTGGCACAGCTCCGCCGTGACAGGATGACCTTCGGCATGGTGATCATGATCCCGCTGATCCAGCTGATCCTTTTCGGCTATGCCATCAACACCAACATTCGCGACATTCCCGTTGCTGTGGTCGACCAGAGCCAGACAGCGCTCAGCCGTATCCTGATCCAGATGGTGGAAGCCACGCGAGTGGTCAAGGTAACCGAACGCCTGAGCACCCCGGAAGAAGCCGAAGCGGCGATCAAGTCCGCTCGTGTACGCGCCGCTTTCGTCCTGCCCGAAGACCTGTCGCAACGGATCGTGCGGTCTCCTTCAGTCGGCCGCGGCACACCGCCGTCAACGGATGAGGAAACCAGCAGGCCGGTGGCACAATGGATCGTCGACGGTTCCGACACGATGATAGCGGGGGCTATCAAATCACTCCGGTCGATGCCGCTTTCAGAGCTCAACCGACAGGCACCGAACCGATCCACGCCGACATTTGAAGTTGCCCTCTTCTTCAATCCGGAGCAGCGGACGGCCATAAACATCGTCCCGGGCCTGGTGGGCATCATTCTCACCATGACAATGATCATGTTCACGTCTGCGGCAATCGTGCGCGAACGCGAGCGCGGCAACATGGAAATGCTGATCAACACCCCTGTAAGGCCAATGGAACTGATGATCGGGAAGATCATCCCTTATATCTTTATCGGCCTGCTGCAGACGGTGATCATTCTGGGTCTGGGTCACATGCTCTTCAACGTGCCTTTCGGCGACAAGACACTCGATCTTCTGATCGGAACACTGCTGTTCATAGGTGCGAGCCTGTCACTCGGTCTGGTGCTGTCAACCATCGCGCAGAGCCAGCTCCAGGCCACCCAGATGACCGTCTTCGTGCTGCTGCCGTCAATCCTGCTTTCCGGGTTCATGTTCCCCTATGAAGGCATGCCGTTGATTGCGCAGTACATCGCAGAGGCCTTTCCCGCCACCCATTTCATGCGCATGGTGCGCGGGTTCGTTCTGCGCGATGCCGGCCTTGTCGACCTGCATCGCGATGTCCTCTGGATGTGCGGTTTCTTTGTTCTCGGCATGACGGTCGCCGCCCTTCGTTTCAAGAAGCGGCTGGACTGAGCAAACACGGATTCATTTCGGCTGCGGCCCCGTGTCGACCCGCGGGTTCGCGGTTCGAAGGACCGGTGTCTGATCCGAGACATTTTCCCTGCTTTCGCGCCAGACCACGAAGATACCCGACAGGATGATCACCGAAGAGCCAAGGGCAACGTAAAGGTCCGGCGTTTCGGCAAAGAAGAGCGCTCCGAACAATGTTGCCCACAGGATCTGGCTGTATTGCAAGGGAGCGACAAACGCAGCTGGCGCGGCCCGGTAGGCGCCGAGAATACAAAGCTGCGCAAGCACGGACAGGAAGCCGACAACCGCCATCAACCCGAGATCGGGAAGCGATACGGGCACATAAACAATCGGCAATGTCATCGACATGACCAGCATCGACAGGAGCATCGGAAACAGGATCAGGACGGCGGGACGTTCCTTGCCACCGAGCTTGCGGGCCAGGATGGATGACATGGCACTGGCACCGGCGGCCGTCAGCCCGGAAATGTGCCCCCATGTGAGTTCGGTAACGCCCGGCCTCAGGACAATCATGACCCCGATCAGCCCGACCAGCACCGCACCCCAGCGTTGCATCCTGACCGTCTCTCCGAGGAGCGGAACGGACAGTACCGTCACCAGAAGCGGCGTGGCGAAAAGCAGCGAATAAACTTCGGCAAGAGGCAGGACGGTAAATGCGTAGAACCCGCAAGACATCGCAACGATGCTCAGTCCGGCACGGCAAAGAACAAGGACAGGAAAATGTGGACGGAAATTGTCGATGGCCTTGTCAGCCAACATGATGATGGACATCGGCACAAAGGCAAACAGCATCGAGAAAAAGATGATCTGGAACACCTGGTAGGTTCCGCCAAGCGACTTGATAACGGCGTCGTGGGTTGAGAAAAGAGCGAACGCCCCAAGTGCCGCGAGGAGTCCCCTGAGCAATGCTGACATGGCTGAAGCCCTCTTCGGCTGGGTAGATCGGCCCGCTTGTGACGCAAGCCCGAAGACATGAGGAACGAAGCGCGTCGAGAAGTTTTCCGGTTCGCATGCCGGAGGCCGTCAATGACGCCGCTCCAGACCCTAGTTACCAGAAAGCGTGCAATCGCCAAAGACCCGCTGGTTGCTCCAAGCTGCGAAATCTACAGCAAGTAACCATCAATTCCGGTCAACTCGGTCAATGTCAGACAAATACCCGTGCCAGAGTTGCCACAGCCATTGCGGTTGCCGCGCGTTTGGGTCCATCGAATTCTGCAGCGGCCTGTCCGGGAACTGTCAGGTTGACGCGGTTTAGATCCGACGCTTCCAGTTGATCCAGATCCGCTGACTTGGCGGCCTCTTCCGCGGAGATGCGGATCTCGTCCAGCATCCGGACAAGGCACTGCCAGATATGCAAGGGGGGTGCTTCGCTTGTGTCGCACCAGCGAACAATTTCATCTTTTGATACGTCAAGAGCAGCAGCGGCCTCGTCTATCGACAGACCGATGTATTTGACCATATCACTGAAATTACTCATCTTTTCACCCCAGACGTTGAACGTCCGTACACATCCACCTCCATATAGTGCGCTGCAATATGGCGAAATTCCAGCATTTTACAAGATTTTAGTTAAATCATTCATCGGCAAAGGATTTGAGCGCCGGAACATAACGATGATTCTCGCAGCCGCTCTCGGTAGTTCTCGCGAGCATAGCGGACGTCTATTGATCCTACGTATAGGTTGAACCGTCAATTATCTGAAATTGCTCGACAAAATCGATATCGGTGGAAAACGGACCGCTGCCGGAATGTCAGGTTCGGTTAATGGTAGGTTTATTTGACCAAATCAACCGACCTGACATGCTGCCGGACCCCGTTCATGAAGTTCAAGGGAAAATCCTTTATTGCGATCGTGCTTTCACCTGAGCAACCCTTCGATGCGTGGTTCAAGGAAGTTGACCGGATCATATCTCGCTCGCCGGGTTTTTTCATCGACCGGCCGATCATCCTTGATGTTCGAGGCACCAACATCCCGATCGAGGATCTGGAACAGCTCCTCGATGGTTTGAACGAGCGCTCGATCCGCGTCATGGGAATAGACGGCGTGTCCGGGACGCGCCTCAAGAAAGGCATGCCGCCGAGCTTTGGCGGCGGACGGCTTGCTTCAGATGTGGCGGTGCCCGAGCCAGGCAATGTCAGTGACGAAGACAACAAAGAGGTCCAGTCAGCTGATGCATCAGCCGCAGCCCCAAGTGAAACATCCGTGGTCAATTCGAAAGACGGGGATGTAAACGGACAATCAGTCAACGGCCATACTTCTGCCAAACCGGACACGGAGACATCGGATCCTGCCCCAATGGAAGAAGGTGCATCGATCGTGATTCCCGAACCCGTTCGCTCAGGCCAGAGCATCCTCCATCCGGATGGAGACGTCACGGTGATCGGGTCCGTCAGCTCTGGTGCAGAGATCATTGCGGGCGGGTCCATCCATATCTACGGCGCACTGCGTGGCCGGGCCCTTGCTGGCGTTGCTGGCAAGGACAATGCCAGGATTTTCTGCACGAAGCTGGATGCCGAACTGGTCTCCATCAACGGACTTTACAAGGTCGCGGACGACTTCGACGCCGCCTTACGCAATTCACCGGCACAGATCCGCTTCGAGAACGAAACGCTGGTCTTTGAAGAACTGAACTGAACAGGACCCTGCCAATGAGAGACGGGACTGAAGTCAAAAACGGGACGGACACCATGAGCAACGCCACTGTCGTTGTGGTCACGTCGGGCAAAGGCGGGGTTGGCAAGACGACCACAACCGCCGCGATTGCTTCGGCGCTTGCCAAAGAAGGCTACCAGGTCTGTGCGATCGATTTCGATGTCGGGCTGCGCAATCTCGATCTGATCATGGGCGCGGAGCGCCGGGTGGTGTTCGACCTCGTCAACGTTGTACGCGGCGAAGCGTCTATCAAGCAGGCCCTGGTGCGCGACAAGAAGCTCAACAATCTGTTCCTGCTGCCGGCGTCCCAGACCCGTGACAAGGATGCCCTCACCGAGGAGGGTGTCGCCAGTGTCATCAACGAGTTGCGCATGTATTTCGACTGGGTGATCTGCGACAGCCCGGCCGGCATCGAACGCGGAGCGACACTTGCCATGCGCCACGCCGACGAGGCCATCATCGTTTCCAATCCGGAAGTGTCTTCCGTTCGGGACTGTGACCGGATCATCGGTTTGCTCGATGCCAAGACCAAGGTTGCGGAAGACGGTGGCCGGATGCCCAAGCATCTGATGATCACGCGCTATGACACGGACCGCGCAAAGACTGGCGACATGCTGGCAACTGACGATGTGGTCGACATTCTTTCGGTTCCGCTGATCGGCGTCGTACCGGAGAGCAAGGATGTTCTGAAGGCGTCCAATGTCGGCCTCCCCGTCACGTTGTCGGATGAAAATTCTCCGGCTGCAAAAGCGTACATGGAAGCGACGCGCCGTCTGCTCGGGGAAAACATCCCGGTCACAATCCCGGAAGAGAAGAAGAGCCTGTTCGGCAAGCTCTTCAAAGGGAGGGCCGCATGAACATCCTGAGCCTCTTTGGCAAAAGAGGCGAAAGCGCCTCTGTTGCCAAAAACCGGCTGCAAATCCTTCTGGCACACGAACGGGCCGATGACGGATCCGATGCCGTTCTGATCTCGAGCCTGCGGGAAGATATCCTGGCCGTTGTTGCCAAACGGGTCGACATAGACCCGGACTCCGTACGCCTTGAAATGGACCGTTCAGGCGACGTCACGACACTCGGCATTGATATCGAGCTGCCGGCAGCGAAGGCTTCCTAACACACTGTTTCAGGCACGAACCGGCTGACTGGCCGGTTCGTGTTCTGGCGTTTGACAGCCCTTTGGGGCGTCGTCCTGTTGAATGTCTCTCAACGGCGACTTGCTCAGATCAAGCAGACCCGATGTGCAGACGGCAACCTGCGGCGCCCGCTCCGGCCGTTACGCCCTGCTTGACGTTTCGTCGCCGGTGTAAACCTCCACGCTGCTGATCAGTTTCGGCAGGCGCCAGATCACCGGGATCGAAACGAGCGTCGCGATGATGATGTAGTAGACCGGCGCAAAATCGTCACCGGTCCTGTTCACAAGATACGTCGCAACGATTGGTGTCGTGCCACCGAAAACAGCCATACAAATATTGTAACCGAGCGCCACAACGCTGCAGCGAAGGTGTTGCGGCGCCATCATCGTAAGCGCACTGACCGAAAGGGCCCAGCCGGCCGTGCTGCTGAGCGTCAACCCGAGCTGGCCTGCAAAAACCGATATGGTGTCCGGTCGGTGCATCAGCCACCAACAGGGTGCGGCCGCAAGAAGCGTAACGATCGCGCCGGCCAAAAAGACCGGACGAAATCCGAACCTGTCGGCTGCCATGCCGCAAACCGGCACGAACAGCGCCATGACGATGAGATTGATTGTCGTGATGTCGAGAGCTTTCGAAGAGGAAAATCCGGTTTCCGACCCCAGGTAAGACACCGCGTAGACGTAGATGACAAAATAGATCACGGCCGTTGGTATCAGCAGCAAAACCATCTGTCCGATCAGCCCCTTGTGATTGCGCAGGCTTTGCAGAACGGGAGACGTCCTGTCGTCCGGGTTTTCAGCCCTGACGGTTTCAGTCAGGCTCAAGCGCAGGATCGCGCTGAATATCGCGACAAGACCACCGATCGCGAATGGGAGTCTCCATCCCCACTCAGCCATTTGTTCGGTGCTCAGGACCGTGCTGAAACCCGCCGGAACGGCAGACCCGAGAACACAACCCCACATCATGGCAAAGGCGACCCATGCACCGGTCATGGCCCTGCGCCCCTCGCGTGCCTGCTCGACAAGCAACACGCCGGAAGCCGTGTACTCACCGGCAACGGATATTCCCTGCACGACGCGGATGGCAACCAGAAGCAAGGCGGCAGCAATACCGATTTCCTCATAGGTCGGAAGTGCAGCGATGGCAAAGGACCCGCCTCCCATCAGCAGAACGGAGATCATAAGTGCCGTCTTGCGCCCGATGCGGTCACCTATATGTCCGAAGATAACACTTCCGATCGGCCGTGCGGCATACCCGACCGCGAGAACCGCAAAGGCGGACAGGAGCGAGGCCAACTTGTCCTCCGACGGGAAAAAGAGCGTTGCCAGCGTCGGAGCCAGAAATCCGTATACCGTAAAATCGTACCATTCCAGAACGTTGCCGCTGGACGCAGCCATAATGGCTTTGGGTGTCAGTTTCGATTTTGTCTCAGTCATGACACCTCGTCTCTGCGGTCAGGCGCCCCAATCACAGCTGCCGATGACCTGCGCCAGCTGCTAAAGTGTTCTTGCCAGCAAGCAAAAAGCATACGGTCAATCCTGTCTGCGCCGTCACCCTGTGCGCCACTGCCGATATCCAGCGGCACAATTGACAAGCTCAAACAACATGTCGGTCAATAGACAGCCAGCCGCACTGTCGCATTGCTGGTGTCATCACAACGTTCATTATCGAGAATTGTATAAAGTGATTTGCCAGTTTCTGAAAGTATTTCGGCCTCAACCGCAATAGCTGCGGACCGGGTATCTGAATTCCCTGCGAGCCTTGGCATACATCTCTTCCTGTTGAGTGAAAACGTCGCCTCCCATCATTGATCCGGGTGGAATTTCTGTTGCGTTTGACTTCGTTTTTCATACGACAGGAACACATTCGAATAACTGGAAACTCTTGTCGAATTGCGAAGGCCTGTTCGTGACACAGGCATTTGTTCGAAAAAAGCCGACTGCAATGAACGAATTTTGTTTGCAATCCATGTCTGTCATTTGGCCCAGGGCTTGCTTGACCAAGGTTCATGCATTGGAGAACAGGCGTAAATGTGCACACACAGGACGGTTGACGCAGTTGTCAGTTTCAAAATGAGACTATTTGCCCGTCAAATCTTCCACTTACGTTGCTGCACGCAATAAGTGCTTGCCTGGTTGTATTTCCATGCTAAGTATGACTAAGAAAAATTAACCATGGGATCGTTAAACATGAAGTCATTGAATTTCGCGGGAATTGCGGCAGCCATCTTTCTTGCTGCCTCCACAGTTGCCAGTGCCGCTCCAACGCTTAGCTTTTCAGGGCTCAATCAGGCTCAAATCGAAGCGCTGACCCCGGTTGCGAATATTGCACCGACGTCAACAACAGGAAACTACTTTAACAACGTGATCGGCAACCAGTTCAATGGTGGCGGCGGGTTGATCGCACGATCTCCGTGGGAGGGCACGTCCCACCAGAACACCGACGGTGTTTTCAGCTCGGTGCAGGGCGGATCTTCGGCAACCTTTGAATTTGACAAGGTCCAGACCGGACTGTCCATGATCTGGGGATCTCCTGACAGCTACAATGACCTGGTGATTACGTTGTTGGGAGGTGGTGGCACCTACACCATCAACGGCAATGACGTGAAAGGCCCAAGCGGCATTCTGGCTTCACTGGTCGGCGTCACGAATGTCGCATTCCAGAAAATTGTTCTCACGTCGGGTTCCAACGCTTTTGAGTTTGCCAACCTGAAAACCACACCCGTCCCGATCCCAGCCGGCGCTCTGCTTCTGGTGACCGCGGTCGGTGGGCTCGCGCTGGTGCGTCGCAGGAAGTCCGCGTAACCCGCAATTTCCGGGATCGTAGATCCCGTGAACGAAATCAAAGTCAAAGGGGCTCCGGGATTTTATCCCGGAGCCCCTTTGACTTTGTGAGTGGATGTCGTCAACAGGCGTCAAGTTCTGTCACCCATGAGAGCAACGTCAGCTGCCCAGGACCAGCTACGGACAACCGAAGAAACGTTAATGTACTGAATGAAGCGCTTGAGCGGCAGGAACTCATCAACCATTCCAGGATCTTGGAAGGGGTCCCTTTGAAACCGATTCATTGAAGATCAGCGTTGTTCACTGAGTTCGACCGGTCAATATGACCTCCTTCGGCAACTGCTGATCTTTTTTTCATCGCTCGAATGGAATGACCAGTGAACGCAATGGGCCGGGATTCGATCGACGGATCGGCCGGTGACATCATCTCTCAGACTGTAGCAACCGGCATCTTACCAACTGTCGTGGATTACCCCGGCGACGGCGGACAAGAAACACAGGAATTTCCAGCGAGCGGAAGCAATCCGATACACAAAGGACGGCTCTAGCGTTGCGGCCCCAGAAGCGCCATGTCCTTTTCGGCCAGCAACAGATTGGAATAAAGATTGGCGATCCACTGGCGCCCGGAGGTCGTGATTTTCAGATAGTCGATTGCCTTTTGTATGTAGGGTGCAACGCTGTTCCAGTAGAACTGCGGATAAAGATGCACCAGGTCAGCCGGGGTGTCATAGCCGAGTTGCTTGTTGAGACCGGATTCTTCGAATTCATAAAAGAGGGCATTCGCCTTGCGAATATAGTGCGGGTCGCCAAGCTGACCGATAAAGTCGGCAGCTCTCAACAAATTTGCTTCTTCGCACAGTGTTTCGCCGTCATCCGGAAACCTGTTTGGAAACCGGGTGCCTTCGATTGCAGTTGCAACGCGCTCAGGGTCGAGAAGGCTGTTGCCCGCAAGACGATGATGTACGAAGAGTTTGGAGCGATCGACATGATAAGGTGTCAGCGACGCATCCGACGCGCCGCGCGGCAATTTGATTTTGTCGCCGGCAGGATCAATGACGAAGCGATTGTCTTCGTCTTCCGGCAAGATACCACGCACATAACCGATATCATGGGTAAGGCAGGCAACGATGACATGTGCATAGTCGGTCGGGGCCATATCCGAATGGAGTGCACGGCCGCGCAGAATGTCATGCCCGGCCAGCGTCACCAGCATTGTGTGCTCGATATTGTGATAAAGCGCGTCGCTATTGCCGATACACTCCAGCGCGATGCGTGCAATAGACGGTAACAGTTCGGCAAGTTCCGGATCCGAGCGGCCGAAACGGCGCTGAACATAGGTTGTCAGGAAATCGCCGAGAGCGTCTGCCGCAAGTTCCGGGACGGTAATCATTGGTCGGAAAATTCCTGATCTATACTTTTGATAAAAAGCAAACTTCCTGAGTTGGTACCGTTGCGAACGTATATGTCAAGGTGATGTCGGTAAGTGGCAGTATCAATTCTTCGTTTCAATAAATTAAAAAAAAGACTGTGATTTTATTGAAAAATAATTTTTTTAAACAAAAAAAGGCGCCGAAATCGCGCCTTTTTTGTTTAATTTTTTTTATCAACTTACTGCTTCGCGTTCATATTCACGCTCTTGTCTAGTTTTGAACTCTTCTAACTTTGAGTTATACCAACCTTCATAAGAAGCATTTTGCTCACTTTTCAACTGATCAATACGCCTCAGAATAACCTCTTTCATGCGATCATCTGATTTTTCTTTTGACATCAGAGACTCTCCCATGGGTTGCGCTTATCTTATAATAGGATTTATTGGTTAACAATATGTTCAAATAACACATATCAGATTCGGAGTCGCCCCTTGAAAGCGATATTAGAGAACATCGAATTTCCAGAACTTTTTTTGGGCATGGTATCTCCAATGGGTGTCGATATTGACGAAGTCTCGGAGGAGCTTGAAAGCAATCTCAAAAAAAATGGGTATCATGTAATAAAAATTAGAATTACCGACTTATTTGAAATCATTTCAACCCGTGTAAAACCTAAAAATGAGCTCAAAAAAAAACCACTCCAAGAGCGATACGAAAGTTACATTCAATACGGAAATCAACTTAGGAGCCATTTTAAGGACCAGGCATTCTTAGCCGCAGTAACAGTATCAGAAATATCAAGGCTCCGCGAAGACTACTACAAATTAAACTCAACCCCAGAAAGTAAAAAATACGCAAAAACCGCTTATATCATTCGTCAATTCAAAAATAAAGAAGAAATTTCCTTCCTCAGAACAATATACGGGAAAACTTTTTACCAAATTTCAATATACTCACGCAGAAGTGCAAGAGTTCATAGCCTATCAAAAAAGATGGCGTCTAGTAACAATAGCTCCGAACTAAACAACTACAGAAGCTTCGCAGAAAAACTGATTACGATTGATGAAAACGAAGAAGATAAGTACGGGCAAAAGGTCTCTAAAATATTTCACGATGCTGATTACATTGTGAATATAGATTCACTTGAGTCAGAAGTACGAAATCAAATAAAGCGATTTTGCGAGTTGTTGTTTTCGTCAAACAGCAAGTCTCCGACAAAACTTGAATACGGTATGTTTTTCGCAAAAGCTGCTGCGCTTCGGAGCCTTGATCTTTCACGCCAAGTCGGTGCCGCAGTGTTCAGTGAAAATGGAGAAATTTTGAGTCTCGGCTCAAACGAAGTGCCAAAGGCCGGTGGCGGCACTTACTGGGAAGACGGGGAATCTAATTTTGATGCGAGAGACTACACTCGAAAATCGGATCCAAATGTAGTTAGAAAAAGGGAGATAATCAGCGAATTAGTTCAAAACATCGAAAGCAAAACAACACTCGAAGAAGATGTTTTACAGCGAGACAGTGTGAAAAACTCTCAATTAATGGATATTCTCGAATTTGGTAGAATAGTTCATGCTGAAATGTCTGCAATAACAGACGCAGCAAGAACTGGTAGAAGACTTCAAGACTCAACGCTCTTCTGCACAACATACCCCTGTCACATGTGCGCAAAACACATTGTGGCATCAGGTATTTCAAAAGTCTACTTTCTGGAACCTTACCCTAAAAGTCTTTCAGAAAGTTTGCATGGAGACGCAATTTCATTCGAGGGCGCTGAAAGAGGAGAATACCAAAACTATCCCTCCGTAGAATTTCTGCACTTTTTTGGCGCAACCCCAAGAAGATACCGAGATTTCTTTGAAAGAGGAAAGAGAAAAAATGACAAAGGACACTTCCAAAACTATATAGATGATGTAAAGAGACCAAATATCAACATTAAATCACCCTACTACATTCAAACTGAATCTCTTGTACTAGATCATTTAAGGAATTTAATCTCAAATAACTAAAGATAATTTAAAAATTTTCATCCCAATAGAACATTACGAAATTCAAAACACACCCGGCCTAAACTAATATTTCACTTTACTTTTCCGCATACAGCACGATGCAGCTCGGATTGTCCAGGTACCAGGCCCAACCGACCAGATGGTGTGTCTGCTCCGGCGGAAACTGGAGCGAATGCCAGCGAATATTGGTCAACCCGGCGCGTTTGAGCGCTTCTTCATGCTGCTGCCGGCTCCATTGCCATATCGGAACTTCAAAATCCTTGATGACGAGCGCGTATGCCGGTGGGTCAATGATGCGGTAATGAAAGCCGATCCGTTCTTCCATGTCGTCCGGAGCACTGGTAAAATCATAGTCCGGATTGATCGTATAGGTTACGAACTTCCCACCGGGTTCAAGGTTACGGCCGATCAGGTCAGCCATATGGTCAAGTTCCTCAACACTGCGTGCATAGTGAAAAAGATACATCGCCGTGACGATGTCTGCCTGCGGGGTCATTTGAAAGGTCTCGTCCGTGGCGCTGACCTCGCCATAGCTCACCCGATCCGGGAAGGCCTCAGGTTGCCCCTCGGCGTTTTGTTCCCTGGCGTGTTCCAGCATTTCTTCGGAGACATCAAGACCAAGAACCTCCGCAGCTCCGCCATGGGCAAGAACACGTGTCAAACGACCGTCACCACAGGCCAGGTCGAGAACGCGTTTGCCTGTGACCGGCCCCAGCACTTCCAGGAACACCGTCCATTCAAGCAGCCTGTAGGGGTTGTCGGCGACCGATTGCTGCAGATAGGGTGCGGGATTCCTGTCATAGTCTGCCATTGTACACCTCGCCGACCGGATTGCGGTTCAGGCAACCGCTTCTGATTGATTGTGCACAGTACCGGATAACCGGTTTCCGGGACAGACCTCGGGCAGACTTCACCGCACCTGACGATTTGCTTTCAGCGCGTCACGCCTCGTAGACGATCTCGCGGGTTTCGCGGAAGGTCACATCAGGAAATTTTTCAGTGACATGACCGACTTCCCAGGCGTTCTTGAACAGGAACACCGGCTTGTCATCGCGGTCGTTTGCGATCGACATGCGATGGGCTTCGATCATCTTCTGCAGCGTCTGGCTATCTGTTTCAATCCAGCGGGCGGTGTTGTAGGGCACCGCTTCAAAACCGATCTCTGTGCCGTATTCGGCCTTCAGCCGATCAACCACGACATCGAGCTGAAGCGCACCGACCACGCCGACAATCCAGTTGGAACCAAGGTCGGGTTTGAAGATCTGCACCAGACCTTCCTCGGCCAGATCCTGCAGACCCTGGCGCATCTGCTTGACGCGCATGGTGTCGGACAGGCGCACGCGTCGCAGAATTTCCGGTGCGAATGCCGGCAGGCCCGTGACGTGAATGTTCTCACCCTCCGTCAACGTGTCGCCGACGCGCAGCTGGCCATGGTTCGGGACGCCGATGACGTCGCCCGGATAGGCAAGATCTGCGATCTCGCGTTCCTCGGCAAAAAAGAAGATCGGTGCGGAGACCGCGATCTGCTTGTTTGCGCGTACGTGTTTCAGTTTCATGCCGCGCTTGAATGTTCCCGAACACAGGCGGACGAAAGCAATACGGTCGCGGTGTTTGGGGTCCATGTTGGCCTGCACCTTGAAGACGAAACCGGTGACCTTGTCTTCCTCGGGCATGATTGTACGCCCGCCGGTGGCCGGCTGGGAATGTGGCGGCGGTGCAAAGGCCGCTATGAAGTCGAGCACCTCTTCAATACCGTAGTCGCGCAGTGCGGAGCCGAAAAAGACCGGTGTCAGGTGACCCTCGAGAAAGCTCTCCCTGTCGAATTCGGCGTAGCCTTCCGCACCGAGTTCCACGTTCTCGGTCAGTTCATCCATGATCCGGTCGAACACGGTTGCGGTCAGGATCTCGTCCTCAAGACCCGAAACGTCCCTGGTCTCAGCATAGGCGCCGCCGCGCTCGCCTTCGGACGTATGGAACTTCTTTTGCTGCCAGTCATAGACGCCGAAGAAGTCTGAGCCCATGCCGACCGGCCAGGTCTGCGGCGAAACATCCAGCGCAAGCGCTTCCTGGACCTCGTCCAGGATCTCCAGGGCGTGACGGCCTTCCCGGTCGATCTTGTTGACGAAAGTGATGATCGGGATGTCGCGCAGGCGGCAGACCTCGAATAGCTTGCGGGTCTGGGTCTCGATGCCCTTGGCCGCATCAATGACCATGATTGCCGCATCGACGGCCGTGAGCGTGCGGTAAGTGTCCTCGGAAAAATCCTCGTGGCCCGGTGTGTCGAGGAGATTATAGACGATGCCCTTGCGCTCGAAGGTCATGACGGAAGACGAAACCGAAATGCCTCGTTCCTGCTCGATCTTCATCCAGTCCGAGCGAGCCCTGCGACGTTCACCGCGCGCCCTCACCTGCCCGGCTGCCCGGATCGCACCACCCGAAAGAAGAAGCTTTTCGGTCAGGGTCGTCTTGCCGGCATCCGGATGCGAAATAATTGCAAATGTGCGCCGTGATTGATACGGCGCCTTTCCGTTGAGGCCTGCCATGAAATTCTCCTGGTCCGCTGATCCGGCGGGGTCTGCGCATTCGCGACGGTTGATACCGGTGCGCAACAACACTCTTGGTGGCCGGACGGATTGATGTTTCGTTGGCGCAAGGTCATAGAGGGAATAAGAGAAAAATTCCAGAGTGAATGTGTAAGGTAAGAGCCCATCGGGACCTTCTAGGCGCGTTGTGGCAGAAGAAGGTTGCAACTTGGAAGGTTCCGGACCGATCAAGTTTTCTTCGAGCCGTTGGTTTCAATGCGCAATTGCGGTCTTGGGTATTTTCGTTCCCAATGTTGCGACCAGCCAAACGATCCAAAGTTCTGCTTGTCCAATCTCTTGGTTGCGAATTGTTGAAAAAGTAGCTTCCGTTCGAAGCGAGCTCCCGGCAGGGAAAAATGTCATTCTGTTCTCCGGATCCGATGGAGAGGTTTACAATTGCCTTGACGAGCCACTTGCTGACACAGTCCTAGAACAAATTAGATTCTCTCAAAAATCGCTTGCTATTGCGATGGCACAAAACCGGTTGCAAAACCCTGGAACAGATACAGGTTACTGCGACTACGGCTCAAATCCTGACGAAAGTTCCGCAGTCCAATACATGTTTAATCTTCCCTACGATGCAGCAGAACTTAACAGCGACCAATGTGCGGGTAGCCTAGAAATCTCTCTTAGAAATCTGCGCCTAAAGGCGCCCTCACCTTCATCAACACCTTCGATTCCAAAATAGTTTCAACAAAAGAGTCACAAAATGAGCCCTACGAAATGTTTGATCACCGGCCTCCTCATGGTTGCCGTGATGGCCGCCATACTTTTCGCCATGGGAAGGATCCCGATCTGTGAGTGCGGTTACGTCCTCCTTTGGACGCCTGCGAGCGATGTTGCCGGGTCGTCACAACATATTGCCGACTGGTACACGTTTTCTCACATCATCCACGGGTTCATCTTCTACTGGGTGCTCTGGCTCCTGTTCCGGCGCAGTTCGGTTTGCGAACGCGCATTAGGGGCGATCCTCATCGAGGCAGCGTGGGAGGTGGCCGAAAACAGTCCCTGGATTATCGACCGGTACCGGGAAGCAACGATTGCCGTCGGCTATACCGGCGACAGCGTGCTCAATTCGATATTCGACATCGTCTGGATGCTGGTCGGTTTCTTCTTTGCCTGGCGGATGCCAGTCTGGGTCACCATCCTGGTCGCGATTTTCTTCGAACTGCTTGCACTTTGGGTGATCCGCGACAATCTCACCTTGAATGTCCTGATGCTCGTTTATCCGGTTGAAGCGATCAAGGTCTGGCAAGGGGGCTAGCAGGCACCGCCCTGAAACACTGCACTCGATCTGTTTGTGCCGGGTCTCGGCGCCGTCCAGGTTTTGTGCCGATATGCAACACTTGCCAGTTGGTCCCGGGGCAAGCCCGGGACAGTGCCATGGATTTGGCTTGGAGAAGTGAGGCGGCGCCGTCGGCGGCAAAGCGCTTCGATCTCCCTACTGAAACTTCGAGACAGGCTTGGCAAGTGGGACAACCTTCGCGTCCAGTTCTGCCTTGCGCACGAACCCAGGCGTTCCCTTGAGGGAAGAGTGCTCCTCTTCCTCGTCTTCCGGATCCAGGTCAATCAGGATCAGGTTTTCAAGAAAGGCGATCAGCGCTCCGCGGTCGGTTTCGGATAGAGCTTCGTATGCAAGTCTGCTTTCTTCGGCCTCACCTCCATGAGCCAGAATTGCCTCTTCAAGCGTCGTGGCATTTCCATCGTGGAGCCAGGGGCCTGTCGACCCTACCCCAGCCAGGGAAGCTGTTGGCCAGACCGAAGCGCCGAAACCGTGCACATCAACGGGGTCACTGAGCTTTTCACCCATATCGTGACGCTTGAAGTCCGAGTACCAGGCAACGATGGCCGACCCATCCCCGGCTTTCTCAAACGCGCCGAAATTCAGAATTTCACCGTTGGCAACCTCAACATGATTGTTGGGTGAATCTTCCGTCAGATCAAACCACACTGCCGTATTGGCAGAGAGACCTGCTTCCGCAGCCTCCTGCCCTGACGGAAAGATCTCTTCGGTGAACCCGGCCTGCAGACTGGGTTCGCTGAAGATCGGGGTGGATACATTCATCACGGGCACATGGCAACCCGTGCATTTCGCATCCGCAAATTTTGTCTCACCCTGCTCGATCCTGTCCTTTTCCTCCGGCTCGAGTTGCATGACACCACGCTGATGAAGTTCAAGCTTGGAAACCGGGCGCTCAAGAGCTGCCATATAGACCGTCAAAGCGGTCAGATCGCCGACGGACAACTCGCTTGTAACGCCGTCATGGTCGCCGTCGTGGTCACCGACAAGCTCTTCCGCCTGCATTCCAAGTTCATTGTGCGCCGCATGCCGGGTGAACGCGCGCAGGGTCGCATGGGATCCTTTCCAGCCGAACATCCTGACAACGAGGTCTTCGTCTACCCCTTCGACGCTGCTGCGATCATACTCGGCAACGCAGACACCGGTTTGCGCATCCAGTCTAGGGCTGGCAGACAGCATTCCGAAATCGACTGATTTGGCGGTCAAGGGGCGCGATGCGCTGCCATTCAGTGCGCAGACCTCTTTTTCCAATGTCGCTTCCACGGCCTGAAGCTCTGCGGTCATTTCTTCCGCGATACGCTGAACGGCACCAAGTGCAAACAGATGAGGGGTGTTTCGGTGGAGATATCTCGCAGGATCACCGGTATGCAAGGGATCAACTATTGCATTGAGCGGATTGGGACCTGCACCGTTTGCATATGGCGCGGAGTGGCATGAGATACACGATTGTGCGACCGGCCCGGCTTCGCGTTTCGGCAAATGGTTCGTCCACTCGCCAAATGCCTGCAAGTCCGCCCGAGGCATGCGAGTGAACAGCCTTCCGTCCTGGCTGACTTTTGCCCCGACACCCCGCTCGACCGTAAAGACCGCTTCCGTCAGTTCATCTCCCGCCTCAAAGGCCTCGATGAATGCCTGGTGCGGATCCTCCCCGACCCGGTCATTCAAATGCATCTGATCTAGTTTTTCCGGAACTTCGGCAATGGCAACCTCGACTGCCCCCAATAGAATAAAAACGGAAACACATGCGAACGGGCGAGAGCTTGACGCAATCATGATTACTGCCTCTTTTATTTCTTCTTGAAGAGAAGCAATCACGTTTGTGTGAAAATATGGCAGAAAGAAGCAAAAACTATATATTTTGTTTTATTTTTATTTAAGGATCAAAGTCGAAAATTGAGTGTTTTATTTAGTTGTATTTTTTTATTTGGAAACATTCAGAAATATTTCGACACAGTTTCGCCAAAACTTAATGAATACAAGTCATTCGGATGCTTGCTTAGCCGAACTTCTCGATTTTCGCGCAGGAACCAAACTTCGACGGCCGACCGGAACATCTAAACGAAGTGCATTACAGCTGGAACAGCTTGTGCTTCTTGAGCAGATCTATGAGCACTTCCCTTGCATGCTGCCTGTGACTCCTGTGACGCTCGCGCGCGGTTGCCGGCTTGCCCTGCCTGATCGCATTATAGACTGCTCGGTGGTCCTCATTCGATTTCACCGGCAAAGGACGAATGAACAAGGTCATGGCCCTGGCGCGCCTCACCTGGTTCGCCATCATGGAGACGATCGTCTCGACCCTGGAATTGCCACCCAGCCGGACAAGTTCTTCGTGAAAATCATTGTCCGCAACGGCCCAGTCTTCCCGGTCCTGCCGCTCAAGTGCATCTTCCATCGCCTCGATCGCACGCTGAAGGGTTGCCAGATCCGATTCCGAATATCCTTTTTCAGCTGCTTCTTCCGCGGCCAGGCTCTCCAACTCCGTCAGTACCGCATAGATTTCTTCCATGTCCGTCAATGAAAGTGTTGCAATGCGAACGCCCTTTCTGGGACGCACTTCCAACAGACCCTGCTGAGCCAGCATCAGCGTTGCCTCCCGGACCGGCGTTCGCGACATGCCGAGCCGGTCGGCGAGCTCGCTTTCCAGATGGTCCGACCCTGCAGCAAGTTCACCGTCGAAGATCAGCTGACGGATCTGCTCCATCGCCTGTGTCGTGATCGTCTTCGGTTTCTGTGCTTCAAGCACTTTCGAACTCCCGGATTTTCATGCCTTCGCGATCAGAACGGTAGAGTGCCCGTTCGATCGCAATCACCTTGAGATAGTCCCTTGCCTCGTTCTCCAACGGCTTGCCGTCAAGAAGACCCTCAACTACGTGACATATCAGATTCTTGACACAGTCACCTCCGAAGCCCTGCCACTTTCGAGCGGCCAACAGCACCTTCTCTTCCGTCGAGCCGAAAGACCGCAATCGCACGGAACCGTCTCCAGCAAGACTGAGCGTTCCCAATGTTCCCTCCACAAGCGCTTCTCCGAGAGTCGTCCTGCAATTTTCAGCGGCGTGATCGAGCAGCCTGTTGCCGTCAAACAACGCCCGGGCACCGTTCGGATAGTCGAAAATGAAGTACCCGGCGTCCTCCCCGGCAATCACCGGGTTCAGCTTTCGCAGATCCGCGTAGACCGCGTCGGGTTCACCGAGCAGATAACGGAATGTGTCGATCCAGTGAACGCCCGTTTCGTGAATGAGCAGCCTCGGCATCTGCTGGAAGTAGGGTTGCCTGTCCAGATACGCTTCCGGCCCCTGCCCGTCGCCGGTGCGCAGGCGGAATGTGACCTGCAGCAAATCACCGACAAGCTTGTCGTCAAGCGCCTGTCTAATTGCGCGATACCAGGGCTGGAACCGGAAATTCTCGTGGACGACAAGAGGAATGCCCGCTGCTTCAGCCAGTTGAACGGCCTCTCTTGCCTCTTCGATCGAGTTGCAAAACGGTTTCTGGCAAATGAGTGCCTTGACGCCATTGTCTATTGCCATGCGAATGGCTGCAAGGTGGGTCTGCGGCGGTGTGACAATGTCGAGCAGATCCGGCCGCGCCATCTTCAACATCGTTTTCAACTCATCGAACGCGGGAAAACCTGTCGCCCTCGCCTTTTCCAGGTCGCGGTCGCAGGCGCCGACAAGCCTGACGCGCTGTAGACCCTGCCAAGCCTCGTAGTGAAAACGGGCAAAATAACCGGCTCCCAGGCACGCAACCCGCAAAGCCTCACCGTCTTTTTTCATGGCTTTCTCTCCGTCGCCCTGACGCTGATACGCACATTGGGTCGTTTTCGCAGCACCTTTCTGGAGCGCCTGCATCTTCATCTTTTTGATAGTGGACATCAGTCAAGTTGACAAGGGATTGAATTACGTATACGCAAACCAATGTGTAATTAGATACGATCTCAAATCCGATCGTGGGAGGAGACTGGAATGCTTGATAAGAAAACCCTGAGCCGTCTGCTGATGAGCGCTGCAATCGTTGTGGCAAGTGCGGGAAGCGCTGCTGCCGCGGAAACGCTCCGGTTCAGCCATACGGACAATCCTGGTGGTTCTCGCCAGGCGGCGGCGGAGCTTTTTGCCGAAAAGGTCGCTGAATACACAGACGGACGTTATGAAGTTCAGATCTTCCCGTCGGGTCAGCTGGCAAACGATCCGAAGGCCATTGAACTGCTCCAGCTCGGTGGCATCGACTTTACGGTCTCCGCAACGGGCAGCTACGCCACTCACCTGCCGACGCTTAACCTCACTGCGATGCCGTTCCTGGTCGACACATATGAGCAGGGCTGGGAACTCTATGACAATTCGGATTGGCTGCAGGGCGAATTTGACAAGCTGCCTGAAAAGGGCTTCCGCGTCCTGTCGACCTGGGAGGCCGGTTTCCGGAGCTTCACCACGAACGAGCCGCTCGCCTCCCCTGAAGATGCTCAATCCATGAAGATGCGCGTCTTTCCGAACGACATGATCCGCTGGTCGATGGAAGCCATCGGTTTTCAGACGGTCGTCATGCCGATCACAGATGTCTACCTGTCGATCCAGCAAGGCATCGTGAATGGCCAGGAGAACCCGGTCGACACGATCAATTCCCTTCGGTTCTATGAAGTGGCTCCCAACATCACGCTGACGCGTCATGTCTATAGCCCGCTGCCCCTGACGATTGCCGAGAAGACCTGGCAATCCTTTTCTGACGAAGACAAGGAAGCAGTACGGAAGGCAGCTGCCGAATCCGCAGCCTTCAGCCGCAACCTGGTGAAAAGCTCCGTCGACAGCCAGCTGTCCCAGATGACAGAGGACGGCGCCAAGGTCAGCGTTCCTGAAATCGGACCGTTCCGCGAAGCCGTGCAGCCGGTTTATGCAAAAGCAAAAGACGTCTACGGCGAGGAAGCTGTCAACAATATCCTCTCCGATGCCGCGGCCATCAGAGACGCGCTTCCGGCGCAAAACTGACCTAGAGCATCAACTGACCGGAGCCTTTTCGGCTCCGGTCCTTTTCAAAAGAGATGACCGTGGATTACCGAGATCATTATCCGGCTGTGCTTCGCTGGCTCAGCCATCTGGTGGACTTTGGCCTCATGCTGGGAGGCTTTTCGATTGTCACACTTGTGTTCTGCAACGCCTGGCTCCGGGGCTTTGCCGGCTTTGACCTGGCCTGGTCCCTTGAGGTTACCAGCTTTCTGCTGCTGTGGAGCACGTTCACCGGCTGCGCAGCGGCTGTGGCACGCGGAGCGCATATGCGCGTGACGGAGATCGTCGAACGGCTCATGCCGTTTGCCGCGCAAAGACTGCTCTCGATCGCCATCGACGTAATCATCGCAGTCCTTTTGATCAGCCTGATCTACACAGGATACAACATCTCGGTTCACACCTGGGCACAGAAGACGACGGTTCTCTACTGGCCTGTCGGGCTTCTCTACGCATCCATGCCCGTCGGCATGGCACTGACGCTGATCTTTCATCTATTCAACATGGTTTTCGATATCCGGAACCCGGTCGTGCCTCACGGAACGCATTCGGATGGCGGGGAGGCGCTGCTATGATCCTGATTTTCGTCGTAGCCGTGTTCCTGACCACGGTCTTTCTAGGCGTTCCCCTTGTGTGGGCCATCCTGATTACGGCTGTTTTGCCAATCATTGTCTTTGACCTCGGCTATCCGCTGCAGGCGCTCTTCCTCAACTTCATCGGCGGCGTCGAGCCAAACCATTTCCTGGCGATACCGCTATTCATCGTCGCTGGTGAAATGATGAGTCGCGGCGGTGTCGGTCTGCGCATCATCGGATTTGCGCGCGCCACCTTCGGGTTCATGGCCGGTGGCCTCGGCATGGTCGTTGTCGGAGCCTCGATGATCTTCGGCGGCATTTCCGGATCCGCCATTGCCGACAGTGCCGCAATCGGTTCGGTCATGATCAAGAACATGTCGCGAGAAGGCTACAATACCGCTTTTGCGGCCGGGCTTGTCGCCGCCGCCGGTACGATCGGGATCATCATTCCTCCCTCCATTCCGATGCTGATCTACGGCTTTGTCGGCAATGTTTCGGTTGCGGACCTGTTTTTGGGCGGCATGGTCCCCGGCATCCTGTTTGGTGCCATGTTCATGGCGGTCTGCTACTACGTCGGCAAGACCAGCAAGTGCGACCCGGGTGGGCGAACAACCTCCTTGAAAGAACTGAGAAGCTCCTTCATCGGAACAGCCCCCGCCCTCTTCATGCCGGTCCTTATCCTAGGCGGCATTTTCACCGGCTGGGTCACGCCAACCGAAGCCGCCGCGCTTGCCGTTGTCTATGGACTGTTCGTGACCACAGTCGTCTATCGAGACTTCAAACTGAGGGACCTGCCGAGGCTTCTGGTCGATTCGTTCGTAACAAGTGCCGTGGTGATGGTGGTTATCGGTGCTACCACCGTGCTCGGCTGGCTGATCACGCTCGAACAGATGCCGCAGATACTGGTCGGTTTCGTCCAGGAATTTTCTAGCGGTCCCTGGATGTTCCTTCTGCTTGTGAACATTGTCCTGCTTATTCTCGGGCTTGTACTCGACCCAGTTCCCGCAATCCTGCTCACGGCCCCCTTGTTCCTGCCAACGGCAAAAGCCTTCGGCGTCGACCCCGTTCACCTCGGGGTGATCATGACCTGTAACGTTGCCGTCGGTCTGTTCACACCACCCGTGGGAGCAACGCTTTACGTTGCCTCCAGGATTTCCGGTGTCGGTGTGCTTACCATCGCGCGCAACATGGCGCACCTCTACCTCGCTGCCATCGCGGCTCTTCTCGCCGTGACCTATATCCCGTTCGTCTCAATGGGTATGGTGCATCTTTTCCGGTAACAAGGAGAACCACGTGTTTGCAGTCACGGTCCAATTCCAGATCAGGGACGGAATGTTCGAAACCTTCATGCCTCTGATGATCGAGAATGCCAAAGCCTCGCTTGAAGGCGAACCCGGATGCCGGCAATTTGATGTCTGCTCCGATCCGGACAGGCTGAATGAAGTTTTTCTCTATGAAATCTATGATGACGCGGCCGCTTTCCAGGCGCATCTGAAAACCCCGCATTTTCAGGCCTTTGATGCTCAGGTCGCGCCGATGATTTCCGAAAAGTCCGTTGCGACTTATGCGAAGGTAAGATCATGACACCCTGGGAAGTCTTTGCCGTAAAATATGCGGACAGGAACCAACGGACCCGCAAAGACAGCTTCATCCTTGATGACGATCATCATCTTCCCCACGAGATGGACTACTTCATCTGGGTGCTGCGCCAGGGGAGCGAGATTGTCCTGGTCGATACCGGCTATGACCAGGAGGAAGGCGACCGGCGCGGACGGCCCATCAGGCTGAACCCGGTTGAAGCGCTTGCGCCGCTCGGCGTCGACCCGCAGACGGTCTCGACAATCATCGTTACACATCTTCACTACGACCACGCAGGCGGTCTGAAGCATTTCCCGAACGCGACGATCCATTTGCAGGCGGCGGAAATGGCCTATGCAACAGGCCCCTGCATGTGCCACGGAACGCTGAAAGACCCCTTCACGGCTGACCATGTCTGCGAGGCTGTGCAGCGTCTGTATTCAGGCCGCGTCGTCTTTCACGAAGGCGATGGGCAGGTAAGGGAAGGCGTGACGGTCCATCACACGGGTGGTCACAGCAAGGGTCTTCAGGCCGTGAGAGTGTTGACCGAAGCGGGCTGGATGTGCCTCGCCTCCGATACGTCCCACTATTACGAGAACTTTCTCGACGAAAAACCGTTCCCGATTGTTGTCGATCTCGATGACATGCTGGAGGGGTTCAGGACCATTCGGCAGCTTGCCAGCGCAGACAGGCTCGTCATCCCGGGACATGATCCACTTGTGCGGGACTTTTTTCCTTCCCACGGACCGGACCACGTTACTCGCCTCGACCACGGTCCGACCAAATGGATAGACGCATGAAGCTGGGTGTGATCGCAGATGATTTTACCGGCGCGTCCGACATCGCCCTGACACTGTCTGAAGGCGGCATGCGGACGGCCCAGTATGTCGGCGTACCGTCCAGGGCGTCCAACAGTGACATTGAAGCCGGTGTCGTCGGGCTTAAGTCGAGAACAGCGCCTGCGGGTGACGCCATTGAGGTTTCGCTCAAGGCCTGCGACTGGCTTGTCGACCAGGGGTGCGAACAGATTGTCTTCAAGATCTGCTCGACTTTCGATTCCACCGACGAGGGAAACATCGGCCCGGTCGGTGCAGCGCTTGCCGACCGTCTCGGCGAGACCTCCGTTCTGGTCTGTCCAGCCTTTCCTGAAAACGGACGCACCGTCTACGAAGGGCATCTGTTTGTGAAGGACAGGCTGCTCAGTGAAAGCGGCATGCAAAATCATCCTCTGACACCCATGCGCGATCCGGATCTGCGCCGCGTGCTTGCCGCCCAGACAGACTGGACCGTGGGTCATATACCAATTTCCGCAGTCCGGGGCGGAGTTGACGCAATCGTTGCCACACTTTCCGATGCCGGAAGGGCCATGTTCATCGCGGACGCGGTTCGAAACGAAGATCTTGTTGCCTTGGGCCGGGCGGCAGTTGATCGGAAACTCATTGTCGGCGGTTCCGGCATTGCGCTCGGTCTGCCCGAAAATTTTGACGTGGTGCGCAGGGAGACCCGCTGGCATGGTCTTTCCGGCAAGGCGGTGGTCCTGTCCGGCTCGTGCTCAACGGCAACGCGCGAACAGGTGGCAACATTCAAGGCCTTCGCTCCCGCGCGCGAAATTGCGGTTGCGGACATCATGGAAAACAGGGTGTCGCCTGAACAACTCGTGGATTGGGTGCTGCAACAGGATACACCTCCGCTCATCTATTCGTCTGCGGAACCAGATGTGATAACAGCCGCACAGGAAAGATACGGAAAAGACGAAAGCTCCCAATCGGTTGAGCACCTCTTTTCAGATCTTGCCGCAGCTCTCTCACAGGCAGGTGTAACACGGATTGTTGTGGCCGGAGGCGAGACCTCCGGTGCGGTCGTCTCCGGTGTCTCAGCCAATACGCTTGAGGTTGGACCGAGGATTGCGGCCGGTGTGCCCGCGCTCAAGGTTACCGGAGGCGAACTCGTCCTTGCTCTGAAATCGGGCAATTTCGGAGGCCCAGATTTCTTCCGCGAAGCACTGGCGGTGCTGGAGGGGCGCGCATGAGTGAAATCACCACTGTTCGCGACCAGATCGCCTCTTGCGCGAAGTCCATGTTCGACAGGGGCCTTACTCATGGCTCGACGGGCAACATCTCTGCCCGTTTGTCGGACGGTAGCCTGTTGGTGACGCCGACGGGGTCGTCAATGGGATTCCTTGATCCAGGGCGGATCAGTCATCTTTCAGCGAGCGGCGACCTTCTGTCGGGAGACCGTCCCACCAAGGAAATGCCCCTTCACTCTGCCTTTTATGATACCCGCGCAATGACAGGTGCAGTCGTTCACCTGCATTCCTGTCATTCGGTCGCCCTGTCGTTGCTACCGGACATCGACCCGGAGAATGTGCTCCCGCCCTTGACGGCCTACGGGATCATGCAACTCGGAAAGGTCCGGCTGCTTCCCTTTTTCGTACCAGGGGATCCAGCCATGGGCGACGCAGTCCGGGGCCTTGCAGGAAAACGGTCGGCAGTCCTGCTGGCCAATCATGGGCCGGTCGTTGCGGGCAAAAGTCTCGAGGCCGCAGTGAATGCGATGGAAGAGCTTGAGGCGACGGCAAGACTTGCAATGCTGTTGCGCGGTGCAAACGCCACCGTATTGAACGCAGATCAGATCGACCGGATTGTTGACCGGTTCGACGTTGACTGGACGTAAGGACTGAAAAAATGAGAATTGCCCTGATCAAAGGCGACGGTATCGGTGTGGATGTTGCGGAGGCAGCAATGGCCGTTGTTGAAGCTGCCCTGCGCAGAACCGGCCAGACACTGCCTCACTATGACAACATTTGTGCAGGAGCCGGACACTACAAGGACACCGGTCTTGATATCGAAGCCGACGGAGAACAGCGCGCAGGGGTCGCTGATGCGATCTTTCTCGGTGCGATCGGTCTTCCCTCGATCCGTCACGATGACGGCACCGAAATTTCCCCTCACCTGCGCTTGCGTGACCGTTTCGGCCTGTATGCCGGTGTCAGACCCGTCAAGGCCTATCCGAATGCCCCGCAACGGCTGGCCGATCCGCGCGCGGCCGGGATCGACCTTGTCATCTTGCGCGAGTCGACGGAGGGCCTGTTCTACTCGGCCGCCACCCACAAGCGCAGCCTCGTGGTGAACGACGACGAAGTTCAGGACATACTCAGGATCACGCGCAAAACCACGACGAAACTGCATCAATTCGCTTTCAATCTCGCTCGCAAGCGTCGCGAAAGGGGCAGTCCCGGCCATCTGACCTGCGTCGACAAGGCGAATGTGTTCACTTCCCTCGCCTTTTTCCGGCAATTGTTCGACGAGGTAAAGGGAGCCTTCCCGGATGTTCCGGTCGGTTACAATTATGTCGACGCCCAGGCCCTCGATCTCGTGCGCAAACCCTGGGATTTCGATGTGCTGGTGACCGAAAACATGTTCGGAGACATCCTGTCCGACCTTGCCGGCGGGCTTGTGGGCGGCATGGGCATGGCGGCCTGTGCCGAAATCGGAGATACCACCGGGCTCTTCCAGCCGGCGCATGGCAGTGCGCCCGACATCATGGGACAGGACAAGGCCAATCCACTTGCCGCAATTTTGAGTGGTGCACTGATGCTGGATTACCTGTCGGAAAAACTCGACCGGCCTGTGCTGAGCGAGGCTGCCGAACTCATCAACAGCTCGGTGGAAACCGGCTTTCAGCAAAACAACCTTCGCCCCATGGAATTCGGGGGAGACATGGGAACCCGTGATGTGACCCGGCAGGTTCTGTCCTACATTGAGGAAACTGCAGGCGCCCGCGCTTCCATCGGAGCATGAATTCAGATTACTTCCGCTGTCTGGAGACACCGGCACAGCTTTCGCGCACGATCAGATCGCCGTGGAGAAGGTGGCTCCTTGTTTCCAGCAAACGGTTGGCAAGGCGGTCCAGCAGGATGTTCATTGCCTTTTCACCGATGTGATGTCGCGGTTGACGAATGGTCGTCAGGCCGGGTGAAAAGTTGCTGGCAAAGGGAATGTCGTCAAAACCAAGCACAGAAAAATCTTCCGGAACCCGGTATCCACGCAACTGCAGCGCTGAAATGACACCGATTGCGGTATTGTCATTGAAACAGAAAAAAGCGGTGGGCAGGTCATCCTTGATAAAGAGGCGTTCAACTGCCGCCCGTCCGCTTTCACTCGTACCGTCTCCTTCCACGCGCCAGTCGCGCAGGTCCTCGGGCGATTCCCGCAGCCCCTGCCTGTAGCCGGAATGGCGCAGATCGCTGCGGATGTCAGAAGGGCCACCCGAAATGAAAGTGATTTTGCGGTGACCAAGCGAAATCAGATATTCCGTTGCCATCTTGCATGCAGCAACATCATCCACCCCCACATAGCTGATCTCTCTGTTGGAGACAGGCCGTTCGGTGGCAACGATCGGCGGCAACGTTGTCAATGGCGTCTGGGGCTCACCGGCGACCGGTATGTGTCCGGTCAGAAGAACCAGGCCATCTGCCATACCCGTTGACAGGAAACGAAGGTAGTTCTGCTCCAGTCCGGTTGTTCCCTCGGTGTTGCCAATCAGGACACCATAGCCACGGTCGTTTGCAGCCTTCTCAAGCCCGGTCAGGAGCCCGGCGAAATTCGGATCAGCGATGGACGAGGCCAGCACAAGAACCATCTTGGACCGCTGCATCCGAAGGTTCTGTGCCATGGCATTGGCCGTGTACCCCGTCCGCGCAATAGCCGCGGTTACCTTCTTGCGCGTGCTTTCCGCCACCTTCTCCGGCGAACGCAATGCCCTGCTGACGGTCGCAATCGAGACACCCGCCAGTTTTGCCACATCTTCAATTGTTGCCGGCTTGTCGACCGGTTCACTCATTTTAAGGCCCCGATCATGCTGCGCTGCGGGCTGCGATTAAGTGCATGAAATTCAATACTCTCCTAGCTGTATAGACTCTGAACTGATTCATGAAAAGGTTTACAAACCTCAATGTAAAGGTTTACATCGATCATGAAAACGTTTACACGAGTTTCATGGCATCAAAGTGACTGAAGCTGATGGTGCCTGGGAGGAACTTCAAATGGATGTTGGGGCGTCCGCTCCGGCGGCGATCGTCGAAGCTGTGAACATCAGCAAGTCATTCGGCCCGGTACCTGTCCTGTTCAGCGTGAGCATGGACATCCGACCCGGAGAAGTGCATGCGCTGATCGGCGAGAACGGTGCCGGTAAATCAACATTGATGAAGATCCTTTCGGGTTTCCACGACCCGACTTCAGGCCAGATCCGCCTCGACGGAAAACAGACCACCCTCCCTCCCAACGGCGCGGCCGAGAAACTCGGCATCGTTCTCATCCACCAGGAACTCAATCTCGCGGAGCAGATGACCGTTGAGGAAAATGTGTTTCTAGGACGGGAGGCCAGATCGAACGGCTTTCTGGATCGCAAAGGTATGCGGGAGGCTGTTCAGGGACTGCTGGACGAGATCGGACTTGAGATATCGCCAACAGACCGGATTTCAGACCTCACGATTGCGCAGAAGCAGATGGTCGAAATCGTCAAGGCAGTCAGCCGGAAGGCCCGCATCCTGATCATGGACGAACCAACCGCCGTACTCACGGAGGAAGAAACCGAGGTGTTCTTCCGACAGGTTGAAAAATTGAAGGAAAGTGGCGTCGGCATCGTTTTCGTCTCCCACAAGCTGAACGAGGTCAAGGCAATCGCAGACCGGATCACCATCCTTCGCGATGGTCAGTGGATCGATACACGCCTGTCCCGTGACCTGACGCCCGATACGATGGCGCAGATGATGGTCGGTCGCGAACTTTCGGATCTCTATCCGCCCATGCATGAGGCAGATGTCGATGCGGAAATGGTCCTTGAAGTCCAAAACCTCAGGGCGCCCGGCATAGACGATGTCAGTTTCAGCTTGCGCAAGGGAGAGATTCTCGGCTTTTCGGGTCTGATCGGCTCAGGCCGGACTGCCGTCTTCGAAGCCGTTTGTGGCCTTGCTCCAATCGATAGCGGCACGATCAGACTGTTCGGCAGCGAGACTGCTCCCCTGAGCGTTGCCCGGGCACGCGATGCAGGCCTTGCCTATCTTACCAAGGATCGCAAGGAGAAGGGGTTGCTGCTTGACAAGAAGATGCAGCCAAACCTGACCCTTTTTGCCCTGCCGAAGTTCGTGAAGAACTTTGCCATAGACAAAAAAGCGGAAGAAAGTGCACTTGAGCGCGCTATCCGCCGGTTCGACGTCAGAGCACGCGATCCCGGCATCACCGTCGGCAAACTGTCCGGCGGCAACCAGCAGAAGCTGCTTCTTGCCAAGATCATGGAATGTGATCCGAGGATCGTGATCATCGACGAGCCGACGAGAGGCATCGATGTCGGCACCAAGCAGCAGATATATCATTTTATCGCCGCGCTCGCCGCGGAAGGGGTTTCTGTGGTCGTCATCTCGTCCGAGATGCCGGAAATCATCGGCATCTGCCACCGGGTGGCAGTAATGCGAGAAGGCCGTATCACCGGCATTCTGACCGGCGACCACATCAACGAAAACGAAATCATGCGCTATGCCGCCGGGCTGAAACGGGAGGACCTCCATTGACCATGATGACCGCATCAGACGACAAAGCGGCCAAGACGGCCAAACGGTTTTCCGTTGATTTCAAGACGCTTGGTCCGGCGCTCGCCCTGCTTCTGCTTTGTATCATCGGGTTTCTGCTCAATCCTGCCTTTGTCAGTGAAGGCAATCTGACCAATCTTCTGACCCGCTCTGCCTTTATCGGCATCATTGCGGTCGGTGCGACATTCGTCATCACGGCGGGTGGCATTGATCTGTCGGTTGGATCCATGGCCGCTGCGATAGCCGGCGTGATGATCATCGTGATGAACAATGCCGTAGAAACGCTCGGCACGGGTGTTCCAACCGTTCTCTTCGGGTGTGGTATCGCCATTCTTCTCGGGATCGGCGCCGGCTGGATCAACGGGGCCCTGACCACCAGGGGCAAGATCGAGGCTTTTATCGTCACGCTCGGCACCATGGGCATCTATCGGTCGCTGGTAACCTATTTCGCAGACGGAGGCACGTTGTCTCTGAATTTCGATATCCGCGGCACGTATCGTCCGGTCTACTATGATGGCTTTCTTGGGCTTCCGTTCCCCGTCTGGGTCTTCATCGGCGTCGCCATCTGTGGCTGGCTGCTGCTCAACCGGACGGCGTTCGGGCGCTATTGCACGGCGATCGGTTCCAACGAGGCGGTAGCCAAATACAGCGCCATCAATGTCGACAGGGTGAAGACATTTACCTACATCATCCAGGGATTGTGCGTGTCCTTTGCGACGATCATCTATGTGCCGCGTCTCGGCTCGGCTTCCGCATCGACCGGCGTCCTTTGGGAACTGGAGGCGATTGCAGCCGTGATCATCGGGGGCACGGTACTGAAGGGTGGGTATGGTCGCATAGGAGGCACCATCCTGGGCGCACTCATTCTGACGACAATCGGCAACATCTTGAACTTCACCGATATGATTTCGAATTACCTGAATGGAACAATGCAGGGTCTGATCATCATCGTTGCGGTTCTTCTGCAGCGCAGCGACTGGAAGTTCGGCAGAAACAGCAAGTCGTAATTCGCTGAATTCAAGCTAGAGGGACCCGTCCCCACTTTTGACCGGTTCGCACCGGACGGGAAAGGTGCGTCCAATCGACAGCATTGGAGGAGGAAATGATGCTCTGGAAGACAACACTTGGAATGATGGCCGTTACCGGCATGCTGGCTCTTGCCGGTCAGGCATCGGCCGAAGACAAGATCAAGATCGGCGTCAGCTATCCGACACCGACACACGCCTGGGCAGCCGGCATGAACTGGCATGCCGAACAGGCGGAAAAACGACTGGAAAAGCTCTACCCCGACGTGGATCTGATCCTGGTCAATTCTCCTGACCCGGGTGCGCAGGCAAGCGCGCTGGAAGACCTCGTCTCGGTTCACCAGATCGACGCACTTGTCGTGCTGCCGTTCGAATCCGAACCACTGACCGACCCGGTTCTGAACGTCAAGAAGTCAGGCGCCTGGATCACGGTGGTTGACCGCGGTCTCAGCCAACCGGGCATCGAGGACCTTTATGTGGCCGGCAACAATCCGGAACTCGGCCGTGTCTCGGCACAATACATGAAAGGCCGCCTGAAAGACGGGGACAACATCGTTGTCCTGCGCGGCATTCCGACCGTGATCGACAATGAACGTTTCGATGCTTTCATGGAAGAAATCGAGGGATCCGGCATCAACGTGCTGGACCACAAGCACGCCAACTGGAACCGCGATGACGGCTTTGAGGTCATGCAGGATTTCCTGTCACGCTTTCCGGATATCGATGCGGTCTGGGCCCAGGATGACGACATTGCGGTCGGTGTTGTGGCTGCGTTGAAACAGGCTGGCCGCGACGGTGATGGCATGTTCGTTGTTGGTGGTGCCGGCATGAAGGAAATCATCAAGGGCATCATGGACGGTGACGAATTGATCCCTGTCGACGTTCTCTATCCGCCGGCAATGATCGCAACCGCCATGGATGCAACAGTCAACGCGTTCAAGTCCAACGGACCGGTTGCCGGCCGCTACATTCTTGGCGCGACCCTGATCACCCGCGAGAATGCCGAGAGCTACTACTTCCCGGATTCGCCGTTCTAATCGTTCAGCGAAAACTGGCCGGGGTCTTTGCGATGGGATCCCGGCCCCTTTTTTTCAGACCTGGCCCCAGTTTCGGAGAAGAGCCATGAAGACCATAAAGGGCCCCGCCCTGTTTCTTGCCCAGTTCGCGGGAGACGAGGCACCGTTTGATTCCTGGGACTCGATCACCAAATGGGCAGCCGATTGCGGTTACCGCGGCGTTCAGGTTCCGAGCTGGGACGGGCGGCTGATCGATCTCGCCAGAGCCGCCAGTTCAATGACCTACTGCCAGGAACTTGCCGGCACCGCCAGGGAGAACGGTATCGAGATCACCGAACTCTCCACCCATCTTCAAGGGCAACTTGTCGCCGTGCATCCGGCTTACGATACTGCCTTTGACGGGTTCGCCGCAGCGGAAGTTCGTGGAAATCCTGCAGCCCGTCAGGCATGGGCAGTCGATCAGGTCAAGCTTGCACTTGCAGCCAGCCGCAATCTCGGCATATCCGCGCACGCCACTTTCTCCGGCGCCCTGGCCTGGCCTTACCTCTATCCCTGGCCGCAGCGTCCAGCAGGTCTGGTCGAAACGGCCTTTGACGAATTGGCCAGGCGCTGGCGCCCGATCCTCGACTATGCCGACGAAATGGGCGTCGACGTGTGTTATGAAATTCATCCAGGCGAAGATCTCCATGATGGCATCACATTCGAGATGTTTCTGGAACGCCTGAACGGCCACACGCGCTGCAAGATGCTCTACGATCCGTCACACTATGTGCTTCAATGCCTGGACTATCTCGACAATATCGACATCTACAGGGACCGGATCGGCATGTTCCACGTCAAGGACGCCGAATTCAACCCGACCGGTCGACAGGGCGTCTATGGCGGTTATCAGTCCTGGGTGAACCGGGCCGGCAGATTCCGCTCTCTCGGCGACGGTCAAGTCGATTTTGCCGCTGTTTTTTCCAAAATGGCCGCGAATGATTTCGACGGCTGGGCTGTCGTCGAATGGGAGTGCTGCCTGAAGCATCCGGAGGACGGCGCCCGAGAAGGTGCGCAATTTGTCCGCGATCACATCATCCGTGTCACCGAAAAGGCGTTTGACGACTTTGCCGACGGTGGTTCTGATGACGCAGCCAATCGGAAAATGCTGGGGCTCGACCGGGATTGACAGTTCAAGAACACCCAGACGCCCGGTCGTGCCAGATGACGGCCGGAAAAACACGGTACCGTTCTGAAGATGGCATGCGGGTTCACCCTGAGGACGGGCCACGCGTCCGGGAAACAGAAAGCTTTTGTTCGAAACGGCTTTCAGGTGCTTCCATCGGACCGGGTTTCTCTATAGAAATGTAATCGATTACAGTACTGCACCCCGAGACCGCTGGTGCAAACAGGAGGAGCGATATGGCCATAGAAGGTAAAGACAACCCGCAGACGCGTCCGATCCGTCTCGGCATGGTCGGTGGCGGCAAGGACGCCTTTATCGGAGCGGTGCACCGGATTGCCTCGCGCATTGACGGTCGCTACGAACTGGTCGCAGGCGCGCTTTCGTCAACTCCGGCGAAAGCCGAGGAGTCCGGTCGTGCCCTGGGCCTCGACGAAGACAGGATTTATGCCGATTTCGAGGCGATGGCCAAACGCGAAGCCCGGCTGAAGAACGGCATAGAAGCGGTCGCCATTGTCACGCCGAACCACGTTCACTATCCGGCAGCCAAGGCATTTCTGAAAAGAGGTATCCATGTCATCTGCGACAAGCCGCTGACGTCGACACTCGCCGATGCCAGAAAACTTGCAAAGGCGGCGGACAATTCAGACGCGCTCTTTTTTCTGACGCACAATTACACCGGCTATCCGATGGTCCGGCAGGCGCGGGAGATGGTTCACAACGGTGATCTCGGCACGATCCGGGTGGTCCAGGTGGAATATCCGCAGGACTGGCTGACGGTCGAACAGAGCAACAAGCAGGCCGACTGGCGCACGGACCCGGCCCGCTCCGGTGCCGGTGGTTCAACAGGCGACATAGGCACGCATGCCTACAATCTGGCCTGTTTCATTACCGGCCAGTCTGCAGAAAGCCTTGCCGCCGATCTGCAGTCCTTCGTTCCCGGACGTCAGGTCGACGATAACGGGCACGTCATGTTGAGATATGCCAGCGGTGCGCGGGGCATGCTCTGGTGCTCGCAGGTGGCGCCGGGAAACGAGAACAATCTCAAGATCAGGGTCTATGGCGACAAGGGCGGCCTGGAGTGGCATCAGGAAAATCCGAACTATCTCCATGTCACGCCGTTCGGGGAACCAAAGAGGATCGTCACCCGTGGCGGGGCCGGAATGTCGGACAGCATCGCGCCGGCAACCCGGATCCCTCCCGGACATCCGGAGGGCTACCTGGAGGGCTTTGCAAATCTCTACAAGGACGCAGCCGATGTAATCCGCGCGCACCAGGCAGGCAAGGAAATTGCGTCACTCGTCCCGGGGATCAGCGACGGCCTTGCAGGTGTGCAGTTCGTCGACGCCTGCGTGAGATCCTCGGCCCGGAATGCGGCCTGGGTAAAATTGAACGGCTAAAGCAGTCTCACTGGCCTTCCGAAGCGATGGCGGTCGTCTCTGCGGAAGCCAAAGACCATTCAAAACAGCTGCGCGTTGGTCTCAGGACCAATGCGCAGCCTTGATTGTCCGCTCGGCAATCGCGGCATTCTCGCCCGGACACGCGAAAAAACGAGCCCGATACACATTCAGGTTCCGTCCGCCTCTTGCAGGGAATTGATGTCGTCCTCACCATTTGCAGATTGCAACCCACCCACAACCTTTTTTGATTTTCGCAGCTTAACTTTGTGAAAAAGACGCTGAAGAGAAGATTTACGCCTGCTTCAGCAACGGCGCCATTGGATTAAGAGTAATTTAAATAACAAATACTCGCCAAATGGTAACTCAAGGAATCTTAGAGATTCAAATTAATGATAAAAATCATGCATTTCGCACTTTTGAGTAAAATTTGACATTTACTTGACTTACTCCAATCAAATTATCATCCAAATATCGTATTTTTTTCGTCTTATTTGCTCCGATTTTTCGTCAAATTGTCGCGAATACATTTAAGGCACAACAACGACTCACCGAAATTAATCGCTTGGACACATAAGTATAAATGCCGAGAAACTTCGGCTTATCAGGCTGAACTGGCCTGACCAGGGGGTACCAAGCATGAAGTCGACCACGTCAACCGCATTGTCCGAACCCGTCTTTGCCATTGCGGGGGAGACGGAGTTCTCCGGAGAGAAGGGTGATTATCTTGATGCGGGCAATGCGGCGGCGCTGTCGCTGGCGGCCGGCACCATCGCCATGACCTTCAATGCCGACCATGTCTGGGGAAGCCAGGCGCTGTTTTCCAAGGACGGCAGCGGCTATGACGATGGCGGCCACCTCACCGTCTGGCTCAAGGACGGACGGATCTATGTCCGCCAGCAGACCGACGACAGCACCGAATACCTCAAGGTGCCCGATCTGATGATCAGCCAGGACACCGACTATCACCTGGCCGTCTCCTTCGGCGAGGACGGGCTCAATGTCTTTGTCAACGGCAAGCTCCGGGCGTCCGAGCCGGAGATGAAGCAGGGCATGGACATGAACGAGCGCTCCTTCCTTGTCGGGGCCTCCGGAGCCTGGCGCTCAGACGACGGCCACACCGCCCACCAGCAGTTCAACGGCACCATCGCAGACGTCATGGTCTTCGGTGAACAGGTCGAGGGCGAAGACATGGCAGCGCTTGCCGGTGCCGTCGACCCGGCCTTCGAGGCGGACGCCCTGGCCGCCATGGCACAGGACGACCTGATGCCCGCCTTCCAGCAGCTCCATCACGGCTCCGACGAGGCAAAGGCCCTCGCCATGGCCTACGGCTTCAACCACATGGGCCAGATGACCTCCGGAGCGACCTATTCCGAAGGCACCGATGCCGGCGAGACCATCGAGGGGACCAGCGGCGACGATGCCATCAATGCGGGCCTGGGCGACGATACCGTCAACGGCAATGACGGCAACGACATCCTCCAGGGGTCCTACGGCAACGACATCCTCAATGGCGGCGACGGCAACGACGTGCTCGACGGAGGGCACGGCGAGGACATCCTCAACGGCGGGGCCGGCAACGACCTCCTGATCTCGCAGTCCGACGGACGCGAGGGCGCCGTTGCCTATGACGCCGACCGCGACGAGGGCGATCCCTATAACGAGCTCACCGGCGGCAAGCTCTATCCGGACCAGCCGCTGCATGCCGACGATGTCATGACAGGCGGCGACGGCGCAGACACCTTCTACTTCCAGACCCTCATCAACGCCAAGGCACGCTTCCTGGAAGAACACACACAAGATGACGGCACCATCAGATGGCACGGCGTTGCCGGGGAGAACGAGAACATCCACGACCACTGGGTCGATGTCATCGGCAACGACGTCATCACCGACTTCAACAGGGGCGAAGGCGACACCATCCTGATCGAGGGGCATACCACCAAGATCAGATCCATCTCCTATGGAGACACAAACGGCGACGGCATCGTCGATCACTCCCTGATCTCCCTCTACTCCGACCAGGGATCGGGCGGCGGGGCCCACAACAACGACGACCTGGGCACCATCACCGTCTATGGCGACCTGATCACGCTCTCCGACATCTCCACGACGGCCAAGCCCGCCTATGGCATCGTCAGATCGATCGCCGATATCGACGAGGCCATCAAACCCATCGAGATGGGAACAGACAGGGGAGACATCGAACCACCCGCAGACATCCCGTCACAGGACGACCTGCCCCTCCCCGAAGGCATGACACCCGTCTTTGCCATTGCGGGGGAGACGGAGTTCTCCGGAGAGAAGGGCGATTATCTTGATGCGGGCAATGCGGCGGCGCTGTCGCTGGCGGCCGGCACCATCGCCATGACCTTCAATGCCGACCATGTCTGGGGAAGCCAGGCGCTGTTTTCCAAGGACGGCAGCGGCTATGACGATGGCGGCCACCTCACCGTCTGGCTCAAGGACGGACGGATCTATGTCCGCCAGCAGACCGACGACAGCACCGAATACCTCAAGGTGCCCGATCTGATGATCAGCCAGGACACCGACTATCACCTGGCCGTCTCCTTCGGCGAGGACGGGCTCAATGTCTTTGTCAACGGCAAGCTCTGGGCGTCCGAGCCGGAGATGAAGCAGGGCATGGACATGAACGAGCGCTCCTTCCTGGTCGGAGCCTCCGGAGCCTGGCGCTCAGACGACGGCCACACCGCCCACCAGCAGTTCAACGGCACCATCGCAGACGTCATGGTCTTCGGTGAACAGGTCGAGGGCGAAGACATGGCAGCGCTTGCCGGTGCCGTCGACCCGGCCTTCGAGGCGGACGCCCTGGCCGCCATGGCACAGGACGACCTGATGCCCGCCTTCCAGCAGCTCCATCACGGCTCCGACGAGGCAAAGGCCCTCGCCATGGCCTACGGCTTCAACCACATGGGCCAGATGACCTCCGGAGCGACCTATTCCGAAGGCACAGATGCCGGCGAGACCATCGAGGGAACCAGCGGCGACGATGCCATCAATGCGGGCCTGGGCGACGATACCGTCAACGGCAATGACGGCAACGACATCCTCCAGGGGTCCTACGGCAACGACATCCTCAATGGCGGCGACGGCAACGATGTGCTCGACGGAGGGCACGGCGAGGACATCCTCAACGGCGGGGCCGGCAACGACCTCCTGATCTCGCAGTCCGACGGACGCGAGGGCGCCGTTGCCCATGACGCCGACCGCGACGAGGGCGATCCCTATAACGAGCTCACCGGCGGCAAGCTCTATCCGGACCAGCCGCTGCATGCCGACGATGTCATGACAGGCGGCGACGGCGCAGACACCTTCTACTTCCAGACCCTCATCAACGCCAAGGCACGCTTCCTGGAAGAACACACACAAGATGACGGCACCATCAGATGGCACGGCGTCGCAGGCGAGAACGAGAACATCCACGACCACTGGGTCGATGTCATCGGCAACGACGTCATCACCGACTTCAACAGGGGCGAAGGCGACACCATCCTGATCGAGGGACATACCACCAAGATCAGATCCATCTCCTATGGAGACACAAACGGCGACGGCATCGTCGATCACTCCCTGATCTCCCTCTACTCCGACCAGGGATCGGGCGGCGGGGCCCACAACAACGACGACCTGGGTACCATCACCGTCTATGGCGACCTGATCACGCTCTCCGACATCTCCACGACGGCCAAGCCCGCCTATGGCATCGTCCGCTCGATCGCAGATATCGACGAGGCCATCAAACCCATCGAGATGGGAACAGACAGGGGAGATATCGAACCACCCGCAGACATCCCGTCACAGGACGACCTGCCCCTCCCCGAAGGCATGACACCCGTCTTTGCCATTGCGGGGGAGACGGAGTTCTCCGGAGAGAAGGGCGATTATCTTGATGCGGGCAATGCGGCGGCGCTGTCGCTGGCGGCCGGCACCATCGCCATGACCTTCAATGCCGACCATGTCTGGGGAAGCCAGGCACTGTTTTCCAAGGACGGCAGCGGCTATGACTGTTGATTTGCGCTGAGAACTGACCCGGTATTTTCACCGAGATTTGACCCACCTTTGTTTATGTATCAGCGGTTACGTGTTGGTCAATGTTGGCTTGTCCTTTCGTTTTTTCTTTGCAGCCTCTGAGCTGGCTTTGAAGCGGTAGCTGTCGTTTCCAGTTTCCAGGATGTGGCAGCGGTGTGTGAGGCGATCCAGAAGCGCGGTTGTCATCTTTGCATCTCCAAAGACCTGGGCCCATTCTGAGAAGCTGAGGTTGGTGGTTATGATGACGCTGGTCCGCTCGTAGAGTTTGCTCAGTAGATAGAACAGTAGTGCGCCGCCGGATGGACTGAACGGCAAGTAGCCAAGTTCATCCAAAATCACGAGGTCAATTTTGGTCATCATCTCTGCCATCTTTCCGGTCTTGCCGAGCGCCTTTTCCTGTTCTAGCGCGTTGACCAGTTCGACGGTTGAGTAGAAGCGGACCTTGCACCTGTGATGTTCAATGGCCTGAACACCGATGGCGGTCGCGACATGGCTTTTGCCCGTTCCAGGCCCGCCGATGAGCACGACGTTCTCAGCGTTCTCCATGAACTCGCACCGATGCAGTTGCTTGACGGTCGCTTCATTGATGTCACTAGATTTGAACTCAAAGCCTGCGAGGTCCTTGTATGACGGAAAGCGGGCCACCTTTGTCTGGTATGTGATTGAGCGCACTTCCCTTTCGGCAATCTCCGCTTTGAGCAGTTGGGACAACATAGGTGTTGCGGCCTCAAAAGAAGGCCCGCCTTGGGCGACCAAATCTTCTACGGCGTTTGCCATGCCATAGAGCTTGAGACTGCGCAGCATGATCACGATTGAGGCTCCTGCTGGGTCATGACGCATGGTACTTGCCCCCAGCCTGTCTCAGATCATCATAGCGGTCCACGTTTGCCTTTGGCGCTGTTTCCAATGCGAGTGCATCAGGTGGATCGACCTCTGGGAGATCAGTGTGCGTTCCGTCTATCAGCCGGTGCAACAAGTTCAGAATGTGGGTTTTGGTTGGCACGCCAGCCTCCAACGCCAATTCTACGGCACACAGAACGGCATTCTCATCATGGTGCAAAACCAATGACAGGATATCGACCATCTCGCGGTCACCACCTTCTCTGCGGTGCATGTGACCTTGCAAGTTGCGGAAGGCCTCTGGCATCTCAATGAACGGTGCTCCGTTGCGCAAGGCACCGGGTTTACGTTGGATTACAGCGAGATAGTGGCACCAGTCGTAGATAACACGACCAGGTTTGCGGTGTGATCGATCTATGATGCGCTCATGTGTGCAAACGGTCTTCCCCTCGGCCACTATGACCAGCCGTTCTGGATAGACATGCAAGCTGATGCGCCGGTTGGCAAAGCTCGCGGGCACGCTGTAGCGATTACGCTCAAAGGTGATCAGACATGTTGGCGACACACGCTTACTGTGCTCCACAAAACCGTCGAAGGCGGGTGGTAGTGCCATCAACATGGGCTTCTCTGCTTCCCAGATGTCAGCAATAGTGCCGGGCAGATCCCGGTGCGGTGTCTCAATCCAAAGGGCGATGCAGCGGTCTTCCAGCCACTGGTTCAGCTCATCAAGATCCTTGAAGACAGGCATGACCTGCCACATGCGATTGCGCGCATCTTGGACGTTCTTCTCGACTTGGCCCTTCTCCCAACCTGCCGCTGGATTGCAGAACTCGGGTTCAAAAACATAGTGACTGGCCATCGCCTTAAACCGGGCGTTGATGTCACGCTGCTTGCCACGGCCAACGCGATCAACAGCAGTTTTCATGTTATCATAGATCCCGCGTCCAGGCACACCGCCAAAAACGCGGAACGCATGCCAATGGGCATCGAACAGCATCTCATGCGTTTGCAATGGGTAGGCGCGCACTAAGAAAGCTCGGCTGTGCGAGAGCTTCGTATGGGCCGCCTGCAGCTTGACCCGTTCACCGCCGATAGTGGCCCAGTCTTCGCTCCAATCAAACTGGAACGCTTCGCCGGGTTGGAACACCAGCGGTACAAACGTGCCGCGCCCAGTTGTTTGCTCGGCACGATGCCGGTCGTCACGCCAGGCACGGGCAAAAGCGGCCACGCGCGCATAGGATCCTGCATAGCCCAACTTCACCAAATCGGCGTGCATCTGCTTCACAGTACGCCGCTCTTTGCGCGATTTGCGTGTCTGAGCCAACAACCATGCAGACAAACGATCCGCATACGGATCAAGATTACTCGGTCGTTTGGGCACCTTGAACTTCGGCTCAACAGCGCCCTCTCGCAGGTACTTCTTGATGGTATTGCGAGACAAACCAGTACGGCGGGCTATCTCGCGAATGGGCATCCCTTCACGTAATGCCCAACGTCGAATGACACTTAAAAATCCCATGTCGATCACTCCATATCTCCCCCAAACAAAAGCGTCAGGGTAGCGTCGTTACATGGGTCAGTTCTCAGTGAAAATTTATGGGGCTACCGGGTCAGTTCTCAGCGCAAATCAACACTATGACGATGGCGGTCACCTCACCGTCTGGCTCAAGGACGGACGGATCTATGTCCGCCAGCAGACCGACGACAGCACCGAATACCTCAAGGTGCCCGATCTGATGATCAGCCAGGACACCGACTATCACCTGGCCGTCTCCTTCGGCGAGGACGGGCTCAATGTCTTTGTCAACGGCAAGCTCTGGGCGTCCGAGCCGGAGATGAAGCAGGGCATGGACATGAACGAGCGCTCCTTCCTGGTCGGAGCCTCCGGAGCCTGGCGCTCAGACGACGGCCACACCGCCCACCAGCAGTTCAACGGCACCATCGCAGACGTCATGGTCTTCGGTGAACAGGTCGAGGGCGAAGACATGGCAGCGCTTGCCGGTGCCGTCGACCCGGCCTTCGAGGCGGACGCCCTGGCCGCCATGGCACAGGACGACCTGATGCCCGCCTTCCAGCAGCTCCATCACGGCTCCGACGAGGCAAAGGCCCTCGCCATGGCCTACGGCTTCAACCACATGGGCCAGATGACCTCCGGAGCGACCTATTCCGAAGGCACAGATGCCGGCGAGACCATCGAGGGAACCAGCGGCGACGATGCCATCAATGCGGGCCTGGGCGACGATACCGTCAACGGCAATGACGGCAACGACATCCTCCAGGGATCCTACGGCAACGACATCCTCAATGGCGGCGACGGCAACGATGTGCTCGACGGAGGGCACGGCGAGGACATCCTCAACGGCGGGGCCGGCAACGACCTCCTGATCTCGCAGTCCGACGGACGCGAGGGCGCCGTTGCCCATGACGCAGACCGCGACGAGGGCGATCCCTATAACGAGCTCACCGGCGGCAAGCTCTATCCGGACCAGCCGCTGCATGCCGACGATGTCATGACAGGCGGCGACGGCGCAGACACCTTCTACTTCCAGACCCTCATCAACGCCAAGGCACGCTTCCTGGAAGAACACACACAAGATGACGGCACCATCAGATGGCACGGCGTTGCCGGGGAGAACGAGAACATCCACGACCACTGGGTCGATGTCATCGGCAACGACGTCATCACCGACTTCAACAGGGGCGAAGGCGACACCATCCTGATCGAGGGGCATACCACCAAGATCAGATCCATCTCCTATGGAGACACAAACGGCGACGGCATCGTCGATCACTCCCTGATCTCCCTCTACTCCGACCAGGGATCGGGCGGCGGAGCCCACAACAACGACGACCTGGGCACCATCACCGTCTATGGCGACCTGATCACGCTCTCCGACATCTCCACGACGGCCAAGCCCGCCTATGGCATCGTCAGATCGATCGCAGATATCGACGAGGCCATCAAACCCATCGAGATGGGAACAGACAGGGGAGATATCGAACCACCCGCAGACATCCCGTCACAGGATGACCTCCCCCTCCCCGAAGGAATGACACCCGTCTTTGCCATTGCGGGGGAGACGGAGTTCTCCGGAGAGAAGGGCGATTATCTTGATGCGGGCAATGCGGCGGCGCTGTCGCTGGCGGCCGGCACCATCGCCATGACCTTCAATGCCGACCATGTCTGGGGAAGCCAGGCGCTGTTTTCCAAGGACGGCAGCGGCTATGACGATGGCGGTCACCTCACCGTCTGGCTCAAGGACGGACGGATCTATGTCCGCCAGCAGACCGACGACAGCACCGAATACCTCAAGGTGCCCGATCTGATGATCAGCCAGGACACCGACTATCACCTGGCCGTCTCCTTCGGCGAGGACGGGCTCAATGTCTTCGTCAACGGCAAGCTCTGGGCGTCCGAGCCGGAGATGAAGCAGGGCATGGACATGAACGAGCGCTCCTTCCTGGTCGGAGCCTCCGGAGCCTGGCGCTCAGACGACGGCCACACCGCCCACCAGCAGTTCAACGGCACCATCGCAGACGTCATGGTCTTCGGTGAACAGGTCGAGGGCGAAGACATGGCAGCGCTTGCCGGTGCCGTCGACCCGGCCTTCGAGGCGGACGCCCTGGCCGCCATGGCACAGGACGACCTGATGCCCGCCTTCCAGCAGCTCCATCACGGCTCCGACGAGGCAAAGGCCCTCGCCATGGCCTACGGCTTCAACCACATGGGCCAGATGACCTCCGGAGCGACCTATTCCGAAGGCACAGATGCCGGCGAGACCATCGAGGGAACCAGCGGCGATGATGCCATCAATGCGGGCCTGGGCGACGATACCGTCAACGGCAATGACGGCAACGACATCCTCCAGGGATCCTACGGCAACGACATCCTCAATGGCGGCGACGGCAACGACGTGCTCGACGGAGGGCACGGCGAGGACATCCTCAACGGCGGGGCCGGCAACGACCTCCTGATCTCGCAGTCCGACGGACGCGAGGGCGCCGTTGCCCATGACGCCGACCGCGACGAGGGCGATCCCTATAACGAGCTCACCGGCGGCAAGCTCTATCCGGACCAGCCGCTGCATGCCGACGATGTCATGACAGGCGGCGACGGCGCAGACACCTTCTACTTCCAGACCCTCATCAACGCCAAGGCACGCTTCCTGGAAGAACACACACAAGATGACGGCACCATCAGATGGCACGGCGTTGCCGGCGAGAACGAGAACATCCACGACCACTGGGTCGATGTCATCGGCAACGACGTCATCACCGACTTCAACAGGGGCGAAGGCGACACCATCCTGATCGAGGGACATACCACCAAGATCAGATCCATCTCCTATGGAGACACAAACGGCGACGGCATCGTCGATCACTCCCTGATCTCCCTCTACTCCGACCAGGGATCGGGCGGCGGGGCCCACAACAACGACGACCTGGGTACCATCACCGTCTATGGCGACCTGATCACGCTCTCCGACATCTCCACGACGGCCAAGCCCGCCTATGGCATCGTCCGCTCGATCGCAGATATCGACGAGGCCATCAAACCCATCGAGATGGGAACAGACAGGGGAGATATCGAACCACCCGCAGACATCCCGTCACAGGATGACCTCCCCCTCCCCGAAGGCATGACACCCGTCTTTGCCATTGCGGGGGATCTGAATCTGGAGGGCAACCGGGACGGACAGATCGCAATTGCTCATACGGATGCAATGGAGATTTCCGAGGGAACGATCGCGTTTTCCTTCAAGGCAGACACGGTTTCAGGTTACGACGCGCTCTTTTCCAAGGACGCCAGCGGCTATGGAACCGGCGGCCATCTGACCGCCTGGGTCACCGGATGCGGTGACGTCAAGGTTCGCTTCCAGGACGAAAACCAATCCCTGTGGCTGAAAGGTGAAGATGTCTTTGAAGTCGGCAAGGAACACGAATTCGCCTTCACCTTCGGTGATGATGGTGCAGCTCTCTTTATCGACGGTGTCGCAGTCGCCAGGGATGACGAGTTTGAAGCCGATTGGCTTGATAACGAGGAATACCTGATGATCGGCGCAAACGGCTGGGGCAGCCCCTCCGGTGAAATCGGCTGGACCAACGATCACTTCGACGGAGTGATCTCGGACTTCACCGTCTTGAACCAGCAGCTTGACCAGGAGCGGATCAGCGACGGATTGTTTGTTTGAAGAAGCGCAATAATCTCCATTCAACCGGGTTCATTTGAACGGTTCCTGGAACCTGACCGCGGGTCAACAACCAGAACACTTGTTTTGATGCTGTTGATCCGCGGCAGACGTTGTTCGCATGAAGGAAAGACAGCAACTCAACGATGAGCCAATCAAAGGAAAAGAATCCGCTCTCAAGACGCATGCAGTTTTTCAGCCCGGTCAACTGCCTGACCGCGCGCTCTTCATGGATGTCATTTCCATCTCGTAACGTTGTTGCGACCGCGCTGCTTCAGATTCAATCCAGCCCAGAAACGCGGCGATGCGCGGGCGGGATTGAGCTCCGTCCGGGCAGACCAGATAATAAGCTGAGGTTGCGGGACAATGGACGTCAAACAATCGCGTCAGACCTGCCGCGCTCAGGCCGCTGTCCACATGCGCACTGCGGGCAAGCGCAACCCCCTGCCCTGCGACAGCCGCCTGCAACGCCATGTTCGTGTTGGGAAACCGTGACCCTTCGTCAAGCGGCAATTCCGGCACGCCCGCGGCGGAGATCCAGGTTTCCCATTGCGAACTCATTGCGTCGTCATTTACCTGCAGCAGCGGGAATCGTGCCAGATCGATGGGGTGTTCAGGCACGCCCAATCGGTTCAACAGTTGTGTGCTGCAGACAGGAAAAACATATTCATGAAACAAGAGACTGCTGTGCAGACCAGGGTAGTTTCCATTGCCAAATCTGATCCCCAGATCAACGTCCTCAACCGAAAAATCGATCAGATCGTCCTTGGTCGAAATCCACACGTCGATTTCGGGATAGTGTTCATGGAAGTCACCGAGCCGCGGTACCAACCAGGTTAGGGCAAATGATTCCAGCGTGCTTATCTTCAGAGGACCCGGCAGATCCTCAACACTGAAGCTCTCAAGCGTGGCTGACAATTTTCCGAAGAAGTCACGAGCAATCGGCACAATTTCTGCGCCGCACTTGCTCAAGGTGAGCGGTCGCGTACCACGCTCAAAAAGCTTGTGCCCCCAGAGGCTTTCCAGGTTGCGGATCTGATGACTGATTGCGCTTTGCGTCACGTTCAACTCGTCCGCAGCACGGGTAAAGCTGCGATGACGGGCAGCAGCTTCAAGCGCGCGCAGCGCTGCAAGTGGCGGCAGGTGACTGGACATGATCAACATGAACGTTAGCTCATGAAGAATATGAAGACAATTCTTTTGTACAGGTCACTTCTGCCAACTATTTTACCATCTCTACATGAACTGAATTCACAAAGCTGAATTTGGAATTTCGGAGGGTAAATTGGCTTGAGTATCGTATTTCTCGTACTCGCATCTGCAACGCTCCACCCCATCTGGAATTTACTTGTCAAAAAGAATGCCGATCCACAGCTCGGGTTTCTCCTGCTCATGGCAGTGGCCGCGGCATGCTCGCTCATTCATGGTCTGATTGCAGGGGTGGATTTTTCCACGGTGTTTACAGTATTGCCCGTCGTTGCACTGTCTGTATGTGGCCAGTTGATCTATGGAACATGCCTGACCGCGACCTTAACGCGTGGCGATCTGTCCACATACTATCCGATCATCCGCGCATCACCTGTTTTCGTCGTAGCAGCCAGTATCTTGCTGTTTGGAAAATCCTATTCGTTGCTCACTTTATTTGGCATCAGCTTGGTCGTTGCAGGCAGTTTTCTACTTCTATACCGACGCGGCAGCCACTATCTTGATGATCCGGTTACACTTCTTTATGCCTTGCTGGCATTGTGCGGCACCGGCATCTACTCACTTGCCGATGCCCATGTCATGCAACATATCGCACCACAGGTGCTGGCGTTTACTGTCGATAGCGCGGTATTGCCGTTTTTTCTGATTTTATGGCTCAGAAAACGCTCCATCACGCGCTTGCAGTCAGATGCGACATTCTCGTTTTCACCGATCTATGTCCTGCTACCAGGTGTTCTTTGCTACCTCTCGTACTACCTGATCCTTGTCGCCTACCAACTTGGTGGAGATGTCGCGGTGGTGACATCGTTGCGACAGGCTTCGATACCAATTTCGGTCGCCTTGGGAGGAATGTTCCTACGAGAAGGTGCCATGACTCGGCGCTTCGTTGCAGCTTCCCTTCTGGCATTGGGGATTGTTGTGATTTCTGTTTATGGATGACACCGCTGATGCTGCTTTGATCTGGATGCTACAGCCGACAATACACATTCGCAGAAACCGGCTGACAATTGCATTCCAATCGACGGTTCGTCATCGCTCAAATGATCCGGTGATTGCCGGATCTGCGTCACCAAGTCCTTCCTGTCCATGAACAGATCACCATGATCTGAGACCGGAGCGAAGTGTTGCGCCCGACTTCTGGAAAGCACGCCAAAAGAAATGCGTCGTTCTATTTTTCCCAATGTGGAACCCAATCCCCATCGAGACGCAGAGAAACGCCTGCGGCGTCTTCTTCAAGTTTCACCACATGCAGTTCGCCCTTGTCACCGCCGTATTTTTCGCGCGCAGCTTCAAATTGCGCGCACACCAGCCGTGTCGCCGGAGCGGCGGTGTCTGCGTCGTTGCAGGCTTCAACGATCAAGCCCAGATCCTTTTTGCACAGATCGAGGGTGAAGGATGGATCGTAGTGCCCGGCAAAAACGGACGGAGCATCGTGGTGCATGCACCAGCTTTCACTGGCACCGATCTTGAGCGCGTCCCAGGCACGGGACAGTTCGACACCGGATTTCACCGCCATCACAAGGGCTTCGCCCATGGCTGTCGCATGGATGGCCCAAAGCTGGTTGCTCGCCAGTTTCGTGATGGACCCGCTGCCGTTGGCGCCCATGTAGTGAAGCGGCCCCATCAACTCCATCACAGGACGAATACGCGCAACCGTCGCTTCGTCGCCGCCTGCAAACTGGGTCATATTTCCAGCGCGCGCGCCGTCCACGGCCCCTGTGACCGGTGCATCGATCACCTGCACGCCAATCTCTGCGAAAGTGGCTGCGAGCTCGCGCACATAGGCGGGTTTGTTGGTCGTCATATCCACCCAGACCTGACCGGCGGACATGGCGGACAGCAGCCCGTGATCTCCGCCTACCACCTGCTCGATCTGCCTGGGTCCAAAGACCATGGTGAACACCAATTCCGCACCTTGCGCAGTTGCCGCCGGGCTATCCGCCCAGGTTGCGCCAAGGGAGAGATGCTCCTCCGCCCGCTTCGGATCAAGATCGCAGACAGTGAGTTCATGCCCTCCCCTGATCAGGTTCAAGGCAGCCGGTCCGCCCATGGTGCCAAGCCCGATAAATCCAATCCGCATGTGCGCCGTCCTCAGGTTTATGTGTTTTTTCTAGGCGTTCAGAATGGTGTCGGTGGAGTGTACCGCACCGAACTCACCATGCAGGTTTGCAAGCGTGACAGAGTGTATCTGCTCGGCGCTGTGGCTTACGCCATCCGGCCCAATCGCCTCGTAGGCCCAGACCGCGTCGGAGGCATAGACCATCTCAAAGCCCAGACTGCTTGCCGAGCGTGCGGCGGATTCAGCGCAATGATTGGCCGTGGCCCCGCAGATAACCACGCGCTCAATATTTTCAGCACGCAGATCCGCCTCAAGCGAGGTTCCCGCAAAGGCGCTGGAGACGTGTTTGATGATCACGGCCTCGTCACCCCGTGGTGCTGCAAAAGGCTGGACTGCCGCACCTGGTGCATCGACGTGAAAAGGGTCCTCCGGGTCAAGACCGTGGTGATGCACATGGATGACTTTGTCACCCTTCGTGCGGAACTCGTCCAAAAGCCGACCGATATTGTCAGCGGCCTCCGGGCAAGACCGTACGGCACCGGTGGCATCCTCGTGGGCCAGCGCCATTTGTACATCAATGACGAGAAGAGCGGTTTTCATGGCTTGGTCCTTTATGCGTTGATGCTGGTAGCTGCGCGATCCGCGAGGATCTTTTTGACGCGATCGCCATAGATGCGCATGTTGATGTCGTCGCTGATCACTCGGCCTTCTTGTTCGTCGTAGGTCATGATGGCAGTGACGCGCGGGATCGCCCCTTCGACTTCGGTCACCCCGTGCAAAGAGTAGCCGCCGCGAAACAGAGTGAATGTGCCGGCGCTACGACCGAATGTCTTTGCATGGGACATATCACCGGCAAGCAACCGATCAACAGCCTCGCGGTCTTCGGTTTCAGCGGTGCGCGAGTTCGGCAGAAAAGCGAATTCACCCCCGGTTTCAGCCGCTTGCAGCAGCAGCGTCACGGTGCATTCCGTCGTATCGTAGTGCCAGGCATGCCAACTGCCGGGGTGCAGGGCGACGACATTCAGCGCCTGGAATTCATCGGCACAGCGATGGAGCACCTCTTTCTTTTGCACACGGCGAACGAAATCAGTCAGAAGCTCGGACTGATAGAGCCGTTGAATGAGCGTGTCATCCGGCAGTTGATCATCCGCCAGTTGCGTCGCCACATGTGTATATTCCTTCCGGCGCGGGTCATCTTTGGGCAGCGTCGGATCAATCGCGCCTTGATAGATGTTGCGCTTGATGGTCAGAACCTCGGCGCACGGCAACAAAGCGTTGGATTCCCCGGCCAAAGCTTCCAGGGCCTCGGGGCGGACGAACCCGTCCAGATTGCACCAGCCGTGCTCCTCCATCTGGTCCTGACAGGCCTTCAGAAACGCAGCGCCTTTGCCGCTTTCCAGGTCCGCGATGGGATAGCGCACCAGGTCCACAAGGCTCAAAACCATGTCGGCATCTGGGTCTCGATTGATCTCCGGCATAGCTTGCTCCTTTGCGTCCGGCCGTCTTCGCCTCGGGTTACTCCTGTGTAGCCGCCGAATGAGATGAAGAAAAACGAAAGAATTTGCCTCCATGCACATAAAAAACTTATGAGTAAGCGATGAAGGGCAATCTCAATCTGAATTGGCTGCGGACCTTTGAAGCCGCCGCACGTCACCTGAGCTTTACCGCCGCCAGTCGAGAGCTGGGGTTGACACAAACGGCTGTCAGCCAGCACATCAAGGCATTGGAAGGTCAGCTTGGGCAGAACCTGTTCATTCGTAAGGCCAAAAGCCTGCAACTGACGGAAATCGGTCGAGCCTATTTGGTTTCGGTTCGGGACTCGTTGGAGCACATCGCATTTTCCACAAACGGGCTGTTCGGGCCGGCACAAGAAACAACAATAGTCGTGCGGGCGTCTGCGGCCATGATCATCTGGCTGTCTCCGCAACTTGCGTCCTTTCAGAAAGCTAATCCGAGCATCGGGATAAAACTCGTCACATCGCTTTGGCAGAACGACCGAGAAGGGCATCCGGTGGACGTCGACATCCTGCTGGCCGCGCAATCCCAATCCGACACGCGCATGGTCAAGCTGTCAGATGAATACATCGTACCGGTTTGCGGTCTTCACACTGCAAAAAAGATCGAAATGCCCAAGGATCTCATGACCTGCAACACCATCCACGTGCTGGGATTCGACGACCATTGGGCGCGTTATCTGTCGTCCCATGGCCTTCCGTATGCAGACATATCCTCACGCCTCGTCGTCGATACCTCGGTTGCCGCCTGCGAACTAGTGGCCGCCGAGAACGGCTGCACCATCATGATCGACCGTTTCGCGCAGCAGGCCATCGCGGCCGGTCGCCAGATTAGAATTGTCGGTGACCCGGTTGATACAGGTCAGGCCCACTACTTCCTGCAACGCAAAATCCGTTCGGCAGGCTCCCAGGTCTCCACAGCCTTCTGTGACTGGTTGAAAACCTGCTTTTGAAGTCGGCATTCAATAATCGAACAAACGTAATATGCCTGGCAAGGCCTGATCATGGTCTTGCCAGGAAGTTCATTCAACCGGCAGCATCGGTCACACTGAGCTCAAATCTGACCATTTCTGCATTTGGAACAAGCGGCGGCTTCGCGTCACCAACTCCGATATTCCATGCGTCAAAACATGACCCTCGAAAGCCGACGTCCGTTGGGATCAGGGTGAATTTCTTGGATCTGAAGAAATCTGCCGTTGTGGGTTTTCCGAGTAGAGTTTCACGCTCATTGCAGGACCAGCTCCACTGAGCATTCTGCAGTCACTCAGTCTGATTGAGCTCAAGCTTCTTTTAGCAGGTAGTCGCTCGCGCTCTGTCAGGGTGCGGACCAGTCGCGGTCACAGGAGCATCCTCGTCGAAGAAAGTTTGCATCCTGATGCCAAAAAACCCTTTTCATGACCAAGGCCATCCCTCCGAAATACCGAGCTAAACCTTAAGTAGAACTTGTTTAGCAACACCTCGATCACAGATGTCGTATCTGCAAATCTCGGCGCAACATTTTGCACACGTAAAAATTGATAAAACTGTGAAAATTACGATCAAAACGCTAAAAATGACCTATATTTATTATTAAACACAATGGAATCAATAGTTTATAAATTTCGCCTTTGACGAGAGAAATTTCTCTTGACCACTGTCAAAAATATGACTTTATTACTCAACAATTAATTACCTATACGTGTATCTCCCCCAAATCGAAAGAGAGGCTCGGATGCGCGAAGAGACACTTTTGATCGTCGGCAATGGTGTTCTTGCTGGTCATGTTCTTTACATCCTAAGTCATGGCACACGATACAAAAAGATCGTCATAGGATCTCGCGACATAGAACGGGCGAGTCGAAAAGCAAATACACTGCAACAACACGCTTTGAATATTGGCTACGATGTAGACATCGAAGCTATACATCTGGACCTCGACAACATCCATCAAACGGCAGCTTCGATATCCAAGGTATCCCCCGCCGTCATATTCAATACCGCTTCAATGCAGTCGTGGTGGGTGGTCACCACTTTGCCGGACGAAGTAAGGAGCAAGGTTGCCGAAACGCGCTTCGGCCCCTGGCTTCCAATGCACCTGTCCCCCACTCTTTCCCTGATGGAGGCCCTCCGGCAATGCGAAAACGATGCAATTGTCGTGAATGCAGCGTTCCCGGATGCGGTCAATCCTGTTTTGGCACGTAATGGGCTCGGACCCACCGTTGGTATCGGCAATATCGCGAATGTCGTCCCTGCCCTGCGCCTGGCGGTCGCAGAACAGCTCAATGCCAGAGTGCAGGATGTGGATGTGCGCATTTGCGGGCATCACTATGTCAGCTATCGCTTGTCACGCCTTGGTCACCCTGATGGAGCACCGGTCTTTTTTCACGCTTCAGTCAACGGCACGGACGTCACCGGCAGCTTAGATCAAAATGCGGTTTTCAGGTCGCTAACCGAGCGCCATCGCAGAACCGGCGGTGTCGAAGGACAACCTGTGACAGCGTCTTCGGCGGTTGCGGTGCTTGAGGCCCTGCAAGGTCGCACGAGAACGCTTGTTCACGCACCCGGTCCCAACGGACTACCTGGTGGCTATCCTGTTTGGATCAGCAAAGCGGAGTGCGAGGTATCCTTGCCGCAGAACATTTCGCTGGAGGAAGCGGTAAGCGTCAATGAAACCGGCCAGATCCATGACGGCATAGAAAGTATCGACAAGCACGGCAACGTCCGGTTCGCCGAGGAGCAGATGGCTGCCATGTACGACCTTTTCGGCCATCAGTGTGACGAACTACGGCTTGCTGATGCTCACGAAGTCGCCAAGGACCTGAGCGGACGATATCAGCACTTCCTTGAGCGAAACGGTTTGGTGCACTGAATTATGGGGCAATGGATGGTTTCGCCGCGACAAGAGTGCGAGAGCACTCCATTGGACCGACTAAAAGACTGTCGCCTGGCCTTGGCCGGGACAGACGAGCAAGGCGGGAAGATTCATCCGGGGATGTTTGACGCGGGAGTGATCTCGCTTGCCCATGGGGACGGGACACGCCGCCCGCCTCCAGGAGCGCTGCGTGCCGGTGTTGAGGCACTGCTCGACCCGGCATTGTGTGCTTTTGACGACTATCTGTTTCTTCAGCGGTTCGAGGCCCTGGAAGACCGCGTTTCGCAGAATTTCAGACAAGCAGGCATTCCGGCGGAGAGCGCAGACAATATTTGCATCGAATGCGGAACAACACGACTGTTCGGTGCATTCCTGCATTGTGCGGCAGAACAAGGTGACCTGTTCCTGGCAGCGCCGACCTACTATCATTCGTTGCCGGATTGGTGCGCGTGTTTTGGGGCCGAACTGGTCTGCGTACCGACGTCGCCTCATGAAGCCTACAAACTGACAGTTCCAGCCCTTGAAGCCTGGTTTGAGCAGAACGTGGCGACAGGCCGCCAACGTAAGCCCCGGGGGTTGTTCTTGTTCAATCCGACGCAGACTGGAGGCCTTTACTCATCGGCAGAGTTATCTGATCTGGCCCGGTTCATTGCGGACAACGACCTCATCGTATTGGCGGATCACGTTTTTGCCTCCACAGAGTTCCCTGGTTCTCCACCCGCCGCGTATTTGGCGGCACAAGACGGCATGACTGATCGCGTTGTAACTTTGGGCGGTGTTTCCAAATCACACAACCTTGCAAATATAAGAATTGGCTGGGCTTGCGGCCCCAGGCAACTGATCGAGGAGATGCGGCGGTATTCTGTCAGCACGATCATCTCGGTACCGCGATTGAACAAAATAATGGCCCTGGCGGCGCTGGATGATGATCGCAAATTCCTCAATGAAAACGCAAAGGAATGTCTACGCAGGGTGAAGTTGATTCAGGACTGCATTGCACATTGGAACACTGAACTCCACCGACACGCACCTAACGTCCCGGGATTTAGGCTCGTCCATCGCCCACGAGCCGGTCACTCCCTGCTTCTGTCTTGCGATGCGCTCAAGGGGTGTCATTGGTCGGGAGGCAAGATCCGCAACAATGTCGACGTCACACGGTTCTTTTTGAGCGAGGCACGGGTCGCTGTTTCACCCGCCTTCTCGAGCGGACTCGACGGATGCGAGATAAGGATCTGTTTCGCCTCGGTAGGATTGTCGGAAACCTATTTCTATTCCTCTGAAACAGAGTGCCGTGCCGTTGTGGATGGGGTTCGCAGCCATCTTCGCAAGGAGAGCGCCCTTCCGATTCGCAAGGAGAGCGCCCTTCCGATTGCAGCCACATCTTTCTCGAACGGAAACAACGCGCCGGAGGCTCCAGTCAACCAGATGTTCCTACACGGCAGAACAATGATCCAAGAGGCAATGATTGAGCGGATGCTGCCCGCAATCTTAAAGGTCGTCGGTCCAAGGGAAAAAAACCACGATCAGGCCACCGTGCATGAAGGTGGCACATGAACAAGTTTTCTGTTTCGAACTCTGCTGCCGCTGGCTGCGTGCACGCTGGCGTCGATTTGATCGCTCCACATTTTGACGCCTTTATCGTAGACGTCTGGGGCGTTGTTTGTGACGGGGTTTCAGCCTTTCCCGCAGCTGTTGATGCGCTCAGGCATCTACGAGCGATAGGCCCGGTCGCGCTGCTGTCAAACACCGCAAGACGATCTCATGCACTTGCGCGCCACCTTACAGGTCTCGGAATTGATGTTGACTGTTATGATGTGCTCCTTACCGCGGGTGAGGCATGCCATCTCGCCTTGAAGTCCGGGCGATGGAGGGCAGAAGGACAGACCGGCGACGGCGGGGTACTCTATATTGGTCCAGACCGTGACCGGACAATTCTGGCTCAATCCGGTGTGCAAGAGTGCCGTAGTCTCAAAGAGGCGACTGCCATCGTGTGCACCGGCATGCTGGAGACATTAAATTCGGTTGAGGCGCACGACCGCCTCCTGGTCGAGTGGCTTAAGAGGGATTTGCCTTTCATCTGTGCCAATCCTGATCGTATCGTAAGGATCGGCGCGAAGACCGTGCCATGCGCCGGAGCGCTCGCGGAGCGTTATCAATATCTTGGCGGGCGCGTCCTTCAGTTTGGCAAACCAGAACCTGCAATCTACCACGCATGCATCAACAAGCTCCAACAGTTGCGGCCATCATTGACGCGTGCCCGCATCCTCGCGATCGGTGATGGATTGGAAACCGATATTGCGGGCGCCAATCGTCAGGGTCTCAATTCTGTTTTGGTGAAGACAGGCATCCACGGATTGCAGGAAACAGAAGGGTTGGTCGAACGAAAATACGCCGGATCACCCCCGGTCCCCGACTATGTCGCAACAGCACTCGACTGGTAGATGTCCGGATCATGAGTTTTGCGTCTTTTCTGGTCCTTGGTGCCTCGCTTGCCAGCTGGGCACTGCTGCTTGTGACCAGCCGCGTTATCCTATTCGCATGGCCTGTCGACCCCTGGTTGTTCACACTCATTCAGATGATGGCCGGCGGCATTTTCCTGATTGCCATTGCAGGTCGCGGCAAAGGCTTTGCCGATGCGTTGAGTGACCCGTTTACCTGGCTTTACGGTGGACTGCGGGTGGCCACCGCCGCCTTCTTCACCGCTGCACTGACCTATACATCGACGTATAATGCAGCGTTCCTGAGAGGTGGCTCGGTTTGTCTGAACAGTTCGGGGCGTTTTGCTAAGTGGATTTCCGCCTCGATTATGCCGCCACCATCATCGGCGTCAGCGCGTTGAAGTAGGCCTGATCCGGCGTCTGCCGGTCAAGGGATGAATGTGGGCGTCGTGTGTTGTAAAAGGTCAGATAGCGGCCGATGCCAGCGCGGGCCTCGGACACGGTCTTGTAAGCGTGGAGGTAGACTTCCTCGTATTTGATAGACCGCCAAAGCCGCTCGACGAAGACATTGTCCCGCCAAGCGCCCTTGCCGTCCATCGAGATGGCGATCTCAGCTTTCTTCAGCACCGCCGTAAAGTCGATGGAAGTGAACTGCGAACCTTGGTCAGTGTTGAATATTTCTGGCTTGCCATAGCGAGCCAGTGCCTCCTCGACTGCCTCGATGCAGAAGGCTGCCTCCATAGTGATCGACAGCCGCCACGACAGAACCCTCCGGCTGAACCAGTCCACAACGGCACAGAGGTAGACAAAACCGCGAGCCATCGGAACGTAGGTTATGTCCATTGCCCACACCTGGTTGGGCCGGGTGACCGCCAGCCTTCGCAGGAGATAGGGATAGATTTTGTGACCTGGCGCTGGTTTCGAGGTGTTCGGGCGGCGATAGATCGCCTCGATGCCCATCTTCTTCATCAGCGTGGCGACGTGAAGCCGCCCGACACTCAGCCCTTCTCCATTCAAGAGCCCTTGCAACATCCGGCTTCCCGCGAACGGGTAGTTGAGATGCAGTTCGTCGATCCGGCGCATCAGAGCCAGATCGCTCTCAGACACCGGACGAGGCAGATAATAGACACTGCCACGGCTGAAGCCGAGAAGCTTTGCCTGGCGCACAACCGATAGCTTATGCTCGCGGTCGATCATTTCTTTCCGCTCAGCAATCCCGCCTTGCCGAGCGCTCCGGCTAAAAAATCATTCTCCAGCGTCAGCTCCCCGATCTTGGCATGCAGCGTTTTGACATCGACGGTCGGCCCTGCCGGTACCGCCTTCGATTCATCGCCGAAAACGCTTGTCGCTCCCGTAAGAAGCTGGTCTTTCCACTGCTTGATCTGGTTGGCGTGCACGTCGAACTGCTGGGACAGTTCCACCAGTGTCTGCTCGCCTTTGATCGCGGCAAGCGCAACTTTCGCCTTGAAAGCCGGGCTGTGGTTCCGGCGCGGTCGTCTCGTCATCGTCTCTCCTGTTTCCGGCATCTAAGCCAAAGTCAGGCAGAAATTCCACTTATCCCAGCTGTGCAAATTTCCCGAGCCAGCTCTCTGGGCATCGTGTCAGTTCCAATCAGCCTGGCTGTGCTTTGGCTGATCTTGTCTCGTCAACCATCCCGGATCGAGTTACCCGGCCACTGCGTTGTCCTTTTCGGATTCGTGTTTCTTGCCGGAAGCCTGGATGACGGCTGGCGAAATCCGGCCATTGTTCTGATGATCTTGTCAGAGCTTTGCGTCGTCGCATCGACGCTAATCGCAGAATTTCATCCGCTGAACCAAACCAGTGATACGCGCCAACGCGCCCGCCTTACCGGCATCATGCTTCTTGCAAGTGCCTTTGTCATGCTGATCCTGGCAACAGGTTTTGGCTTCGTCGCACAGTGGTTGCCTGACCTTCAGTCTGGAATTCCCGAAACACTTACCCGGATGACAGATCCTTCGGAGGTGTTCAATCCAGCCTTGTGGATTTCAGCGACCTTGGTTGGCATCGTGTTGCGGGGGCCATCACTGTTTCTGGCGCTGAAAGCGATCCACCATGTTCGGACAGAAAAATACATTGCCGCAATGGCCGGGCTGCCTTTTTTGACCTTTGCAATGGAGACGCTCGCCGTCTCTTTCGGATGGCTCGCTCCAAGTCATTCAACGCAAATGACAGTCTTCTGGGGCAGCGTCATGACGTTTGGTTCCCTGAGCGTGCTCATTGCGCGCTCGCGCAAGGAAACGGTCAGACACCCGCATCGCGAAACAGCACCAGAAGCAACCGAAACCAATCGGCATTGATCAATGCGATCTTGCGGATGTGAAGGACGTTGTTCTACCTGAAACGAACTGGCGTGAACAAACCGGTTCTACCGGCAACACCATCGCTTGAAACAGTTTGGGCGTGCCTGCCGATCACCAACCGCACACCAACAACAACCGATTTTGGCAACTTGGTTATTCAGGCGCATGGGCGTCCTGGAATTCCATCTCTGATCAACCAACAGCAGTACACCGCTCCATTTACATTACCGAAGCCATCGGCTAATTTACGCATGCAAGCAGTGATCTCGACAGGTCCAGCCAGCCTTCCCAAAAAACCAAGACAATCGCGCGGTTACAACTCCCGTAGAGCGTTTCCTGAAAATTGGCGACGTCTATCCAGGGCGTCCATTGCGTTGATTTTTTATCTTTGCAAGACTGAGGAAACCCATTCGATGAAACACTTTTTCCTTGCCGCTGCCGTGACTGGTGCAGTGATATCGTTGACAGCGGCACCAGGTCATGCAGGTCCAGCCGACGACACGATCCGTATTGCGTCACCGTGGAAGATCGGTGCTCTAATCCCTTCCGCCAGCACAGCGCTATCACGCACAGGTGTTGTTGAAACGCTGACAATGCCGACTACCGACGGCGAAATTGTTGGTTTGCTCGCCGAAAGCTGGATCCCAAACGACACGTTGACGGAATGGCGGTTCAAAATTCGCTCGGGTGTCTTATTCCACGATGGCAGCCCTTTGACCGCGGAGACAGTCGCTGCCAATCTGACCAAATTCCAGGAGCAAAGCTCCTTGCGAACCGCCCCAGTTACGAACATCGCTTTCGAAGGTGACGAAGTCGTCGTTAAGCTTGATCGTCCGTATTCCATCTTGCCCGCGGTTCTGGCGGACTGGAACACCGGGATTGTTTCTGCAGCGAACCTGACTGATGAGACAGGCGACAGCGTCGCGGGAACCGGACCATTTTCTGTTACCGATGCTTCCGACCCGACAATGCTGAAGCTATCGGCGAATGATGATTACTGGGGCAAGAAGGCGACGATCGGCAAGGTCGAGTACCTGTTCGTTCCCGATGCCCAGGCGCGTCAAGCCATGGCCCAAGCGGGTGAAGTCGAGTTTGCGTTCAGCTTACCGGTCACAGCGACAAAAATGCTTGCAAGCGCGGACAGTGTGCAAGTGCAAATTCAAGCAATCCCGCGCGTTAGGGCACTCAAGCTCAATGGAGGCCTGGCTCCGCTGGACGAAGTCGTGGTGCGTCAGGCCATCAGCTACGCAATTGACCGCAAAGGTATCGCGTCCTCCATTGTCGGCAATCCAGACACGGCGGCATCCCAGTTATTCCCGGCCAGCCTGCCCGCATGGCACGATACATCGCTCGAGCCTTTTTCCCATGATCCTGCAAAAGCCGCAGAATTGCTGGCCAGTGCTGGTTTCACAAAGGGCGATGACGGCATATTGATCCGTGACGGCGACCGTTTTGAAATCGAAATGCGGACATATGACTCGCGCCCGGAGCTTCCCGTCATTGGCGTTGCGATCCAAAGCATGCTCAAGGAAGTCGGCATTGAAGTCACGATGAAGCAAGGCGACTGGACCGTCATATCGGACGGGCACACCGATGGAACGCTGGAGGCTGGCATTGTTTCAGACAGCTTCGTGTACGTTCCCGATCCAATCGGAGCCTTGAGCGAGAACTTTTACAAGAGCGGGGGCTTCTGGGGTTCCATGAACTGGAACAACGACGAGTTTGACGCATTGGTCGAGACGTATCAAAGAACGGTTGATCCGGAAAAGCTGGCGCAGCTTCGTACCGATATGGTCGCGATGATCCATGAGGAACATCCCATGGTGACGGTCACCTGGTATGACGATGTTTATGCGGTTTCGAAGAATGTATCGAATTTCACGTTCGACGTTTACGAACGAGATTTCGGCCTCAATCGTCTGACCTGGGCGGAGTAGTCTGCTGAATGACGCTTGCCGTACTTTTGGCGAGGAAGGCACTGCTCATCCTGACCATCACGTTGCTTGTCGCTTCGTGTTCATTTTGGGCTGTGCATCTCCTTCCGGAAAACATTGCCATGCAGATCGCGGCAGCGAGGTTTTCCGGCACTGAACCAAATCAGCAACTGGCGGAGGTGGTCAGTCAGTCCTATGGGCTGGACCGCCCGATACTGGTTCAATATGCCGATTGGTTGGCCGGAACACTGACACTGGATTTTGGCGTCTCGCTCGTGACCGGGCGAGACGTGGTGCACGATATCGCGCACCACGGTCAGAATTCTTTGCGAACCGTTTTCTGGGGCTTCATCGCAGGTGTCGCCCTGGCGGTTCCAACCGGATATGTCTGCGCGCGTTTTGCAGGCAGCCACCTGGACACGATATTGACGGTCTTTAGTGCCGCCATCTCTACAATTCCGTCTTTCCTCGTTGCTATCGTCATGGTGCAACTTTTCGTGGTCGAACTCGGCCTTGCAACACTCAGCGGCACATCAGGATGGGCACGTCTCTGGGTGCTTGTTCTGACGATTGCCCTATCGATTTCCGGTTTGCTGAGCCGCGTCGTCAGGACAGCCGTCATTGATGTCCGTTTGCAACCCTTTATGCTGCACGCCTTGATACGCGGCGTTCCGGAGCGAGAGTTATTCTGGCGGCATGGGTTGAAAAATGCGCTGCGCCCAGTGCTGAATTATCTTCCCGTGGTCTTCATGTTCCTGATTTACGATGTGATCGTTATCGAAACGGTCTTCAACTATCACGGTCTGGGCTGGGCGCTGATCAACGCGGTCAAAGCGCTGGATGTGCCGCTGATGCAGGGTCTCGTTTTGGCGCTCGTGCTGTTTTATCTTTGCTGCACAACACTAAGCGACCTTTTGACGTGGCGTATCTATCGTCACAAGGCCGCGTGATGTCTCATGTCAGCGAAGCGCGTAGGCCCTGGAAACTAGGCATTGCACTGACGCTCTTGTTCGTCATGACAGCCACCTTCGGGCCGTTGCTATATGCAGTGGACCCCAATGCACAAAACCTGCTCTCGGTTCTTTCACCGCCTGACGCGCAGTACCCATTGGGCACAGATCAGCTTGGTCGTGACGTCCTCGCAAGGCTGCTTCATAGTGCGCGATATTCAGCCGGCATTGCAATTGCCGTTGTTGTCTTCAGCATTGCCCTGGGGTGCATCTTGGCCGGGATCGCGCAGTGGTCTGGCGGAATGATCTCCACCTCACTCGTGATGTTATCCGATGCGGTCTACGCCCTTCCAGGCCTGTTGGTAACACTTCTCCTGGCAGATGTTCTGGGCGGTGGTGCGATGGTGATCGTTTTTCTACTCTGGATCGTCGCCTGGCCAGAATACTTTCGTTTGTCCTATTCCGTGGGGCAGCAAATTGTGAACAGCGACCATGTGCTTGCATCCCGCCTCGCAGGTGCCAGCGGGGGGACAATTTTCCGCCTGCAGGTTCTGCCCGTGATCCTGCCTTACCTCTTGTCATTGGGGGCAATCTCCGTCGGGCGCATCGTTCTGGCGATTGCCACTCTTGGATTTCTCGGCGTCGGAATTGCACCACCCCAGGCGGAATGGGGCATGATGATCAATGATCTTCGCGTCTACTGGCAAATTTCACCCGTTCAATTGGCAGCACCGGTGTTCGCGATAGTCTGGGTAGTGCTCGCCTTGCTTATCCTGTCGCAATCAATGCCCAAAGCCAAACCGGGCTTGAATTGATGCATTGTCTTGAGGCCCGCAATCTCAAACTGTCTGCAGGACAATTGTCGCTGGATGTTCCACACCTGCGTTTCAAGCAGGGAAAAACCTGTTGTGTTGTCGGGCGGTCAGGTTCGGGAAAGTCACTCCTTGCAGCTGCACTTTCAGGATTGCCGGTTCCCGGGATGGCCATGACCGGAGATGTTTGTCTCAATGGCTCCCCCGCAGAGAGACCACTTTGGAAAGACCATGTCTTTGTCCTTCCGCAAGAACCGGCACTTGCACTCAATCCAACCTTGCCTGTCGGCAAACAGTTGGCTGAAGTGTTCCGTTGGCGGGGCGACCCTGCGTGTTCCTGCAAGTCGCCAGGCGCGATCAGCGCGGAGGTTGGTCTCGACAAGGATGATCTGAAAAAGATCCCCGGCCAGCTTTCCGGCGGAATGCAACAGCGTATCATGATCGCCATGGCACTTGTCGCGCGTGCCAGTTTTGTCATCGCCGATGAGCCGACAAAAGGGCTCGACGGTGGCAACAAGAAGCGGATTATCGACTTGTTTGGCCGGTTCAGGACGTCCGGTCGCGGCCTGATTGTCATTACCCACGATCTTGAGGTGGCGAGTGCTCTGGCCGACGACATCATCGTTTTGGGGGATGGCCACATTGCCGAACAGGGGCTGGCCAGTCAGGTGCTCACCAACCCGCGAAGTGAGGCAACGCGTGAATTGATCCGCAGCGCACCGCAAAACTGGCCAACGGCTCCCGCAACACCGCAAAAACCACATTGCCCTGTCGTGCGTCTGGAAGATGTCACCTTTGGCTATCGGCGCACCAACCCAATCCTCAGTGAAGCAACGATGGAGATCGATGGCGGCGAAATCGTCGGTCTACTGGGTCCGAGCGGTTCCGGGAAATCCACCTTTGGAGATCTCTGTCTCGCACTGCAAAAACCGCAGTCGGGGACAGTGCAATGGTTTGGCTCAGACCTGAATTCCGCGTTGATCCGGAAGCGACGCACAAAGTTCCAGAAGCTGTTTCAAAACCCCGTAACGTCCTTTCCACCAAACCTTGTTTTGCGGGACGTGTTCGACAAACTCACGCCGCAAAGTGCCGGAGCCAATATCAGAACCGAATTGATGTCGAGGCTTGGATTGACGGATGATTTGCTCCTGCGGCGGCCGGATCAAGTGAGTGGTGGAGAGTTGCAGCGTCTTGCGATCATACGCGTGCTATTGGCTCAACCAAGTTTTCTAGTCTGTGACGAACCCTCTTCACGCCTCGACATGTCCATACAACGGCTCGCAATCGACGTCATAGCTGAATATTCGTCACAATTTTCTTCTGCAGTTCTGCTGATTTCTCACAACGAAACCGTTTTGCGCAAACGCGCGAATCGTGTTTTTGAAATCTCGCATGAGGGTCGTCTATCGCTCAAAAGCTATGATTAGCGTCTCTCGTCTCCACGAAAACCAGCCCGAAGCCTGGTTCGTTTCACGAGCCAGATTTTGTCTGCAGGCTCCACATTGGAAATTGAAAGCCAATGGCTCATTCCGGGCCCACAAGTTGTTTCCGGATGACATCAACTTGTTCCGACACCGCCGCATGTCAAAGCTGAACAGTGAGCTACTCACCAATCACGTGACAAGTTTATCGTAAATTGAACTGCTCCTTGTTTCCGCTGTCCTGGTTGGATTTCATTCTTTCGCAGCCAATGGACCGCTGCTGGAAGCTGGCCGCCAAGAGCGGAATGGGGGCGTTTAAGATTGTAGAACTCCATCCATCGAAATGCGTATGAAGTTTCGGCGCAGACGATCCGTCCAGACAAAGGACATGGACTGACTGCGCTGGACACCCGTCCAAGAGCCAAGTGGTGATCTGGCTTTGAACTCCGGGCAATGCTGCTTCCGTTTCGACATTGCCAATCTCCCTGGTGATGAAGAACAGCAGACAGAAAATGGCAAACTAAGTGAGTGTCCGCATTCCTGGGGGTACTTCAGCGCCGACACTACCCAAATCCTTTTGCAAGGCTGGAGCGATCTCAACCGAGCGATTCTAGAGCGCATCCAGTCTGTTGGCCTGTGATCGAACCATCAAGGGATGCGGTGGAAGCAGCGCCGGCAACTGACGCAGTTACGCTATTTGCAGGTCACTCGTGGACGGTTTCGGGCTTCGGGGCATGCTGGCGCAATATGCGCCTTGCGCTGCAAGCGGACAGCAGAGTGCAGCCCGACCTGACGCTTTCTGGCTTGCGACACGTCTTGGCGACAAATCTCAGGGAAACCGGGTTGGACGAACGCGCTGCCGTAGACGGACCTGGACAGATGACCGAAGCAAAGGCCCCGCACTCCTGAAGGAGCGCGGATCTGAGGCGTAAAATGGCCAGTGTTGGGAAGGTCTTTGGGGCAGAAGTGAGCAAACGACGAGTCAAAACTGTCAAACCAATAGGCTTGAACAGTGCACGCAAACAAAAAGGCAAGGAAATTCAGAAAGTTGAGTGGTGCCCAGAGGCGGAATCGAACCACCGACACGCGGATTTTCAATCCGCTGCTCTACCAACTGAGCTATCTGGGCGCGCTTTGCTTGGGTCGGGAAAAGCCCCCGTTCGCTGAAAGCCCGGTCCTTATAGAGGCTGGTTCAGACCTTGTCCAGCACTCTGGCAAAGTTTTTTGCCCGCTCCTGCCAGCAGGGTTGGGGAAAACCACAGTTCAGTTCAAGATGCTGAAAACACGTATTTTTTTGCGACATGGCGAAATTCGAGCGGGATGAGGTGATTGCATGGATGCACATCACGAGATTGTCGTGCGCGCGCGTCAACAGCGCCGGGTACCTATCCGTTCCGGCACATGCAATATCAGGGCATTTACACCCGGCCAGGGGTAATCGGTGCGCACAGAACTTCGTTCTGCCGGTACCGGGTTGAACAGGCTTCGTTTCTCGTAACGCCAAACACCGAAAAAAAAACGCGCCGGCATGCGGCGCGTTTCAATTGGCGTTCGGGGGAACACTTTACTGTTCGGTGATCCTGCCATCGGTGTAGGGCGCATAGTCGTTGCGCGCTGCGAGGTAGTCGGCAACCACCGCCTCCAGTCCGGGCCCGAAGTCATATGCATTCATGCCGCTTTCGGCAAAAACCTTGTAGCCGTCACCGCCACCGCGCATGTAGTTGTTGGAGACAACACCATAGACCTTGTCCGGATCAAGCGGCACCCAATTACCGTCTTCCATGACTTCGACAACGAGGACACGCCCGGCGCCAGGATCCTTCTTGCGCGTCCACGAGTATTTCAGACCGGCAACCTGAGGGAAGCGACCCGCGCCATCCTCGACCTGGGAGACACCGTTTTCCAGCGCCGTTACGACGTCCGCTCCCTTGAGCTGAAAAGTGGACAGGGTGTTCTGGAACGGCAGGACCGTCAGGACTTCACCCATGGTGACTTCACCGCCATCAATGGAGGCGCGCAAACCGCCACCGTTCTGGATTGCGATCTGGACACCCTGGTCCATGACACGGTCAAGCATGGCGTCGGCAACGAGATTGCCCATCTGGCACTCGCCAGCGCGGCAGGAGCCGCGGTCACCGTCGATGACATCTTCACTGGATCCGATGACCTTGCCCTTCAGTTCCTCGATCGGCGCAGCCAGTTCTGCAACCCGGGCCGCGAAGCCTTCATCCGGTGTCACGGACGCATCCAGCAGAATCGGTTCGCCCTCGGCCTTGAGGAGATTGCCGTCATCGTCCCAGGTGACATCAAGTTCGCCAAGGAACTTTCCGTAGGCATACGCCTGAACGATGGGCACTTCCTTGCCTTCCGGATTTGTAACAAGAACCGGATAGGGACCTGACGCACCTTCCTGCGTGTTGGAAAGTAGCGTGTGAGAATGTCCTCCGACGATCACGTCAATTCCGGGAACGGCCGCGGCAATTTCCATATCCCGTGGCAAGCCCATGTGAGTGACTGCAATGATCTTGTTGACGCCGGCAGCCTCGAGACCCTCAACGGCACCTTTCAGATAGTCTTCAGCCTGAATGAAGCGGACACCATCGCCCGGTGAGGATGTATCGACCGTGTCTTCGGCCAAAGCGGACACGATACCGATTTTTTCGCCACCCCTTTCCAGGATGACGATGCCGGGAACCTTACCTTTCAGCAGCGGCTCGGCGCTGACCTCGATATTTCCGGAAATGATCGGAAACGTCGCCTTGCCGATGAAATTGGCGAGACCCTCCGGGCCATCGTCGAATTCGTGATTGCCGACCGCCATGGCGTCAATATTCATTTCGTTCAGGAATTCGACCGCCGCGTCGCCCTTGTACGTCGTATAGAACAGCGAACCCTGGAACTGATCACCTGCGTCTACGACAATGACATTCCTGCCATCTGCTTCGAGCGCATTGCGGCGTTCGTCGAGTTTCGTCTTGATACGGGCAATACCACCGAAACATTTTCCTTCCGCTTCGTCCTCCGCGTCGCATGTGGAATCGTACTTGTTTATCGACTCAATACGTGAATGCAGGTCGTTCAAATGCAGTATCGACAGTGAATAATCAGCATATGCAGCCGAAGACAGCGCCGTCGAGAGAGACAACACTGCAGCGGTAAGAAATCGGTTCTTCATCGGACCCTCGCCCTGGATTCTGGTTGTTTTTCGGTTCCGCGCAAAAGGCGGGTATCGCACCTGCCGAGCTCGATATTCCGATTGGTCACAGGAGCGCATGAATTCACAGCGCCATAACCTCCTGTCACTACCGGGAAATCGGGCCGGGTCAGCCGGTGCCCGAAATCTTTGAACAGATTTGTTGCCACCGCAAGTGGACGGCACGAGATAAAGAAAAATTAATTTAACCGGAGAAGCTTCGCGCGCCAACGCGACGCGAGAATTCGGTAAAATGTCTGACGTGGGAATTCCGGACTGCGCGCCCGATGCGGAGATCCGGACAGTCCGGCTTGTGTCCGGAAAGTCAGTCTTCGGGAATATTGCTCTCGTCGATGTCGTCGGTTTCGACCACAGGGATCGTATAACCCTCTGAAAACCAGCGGTTCAGATCCACCTTGGCGCAGCGGTCCGAGCAAAAGGGGTAGTCTTCCCTTGTCGACAGTTTCGAACAGATCGGACAAGGACGCATGCGCCGAACCGATGTCTCGTTGTCTTTTACGGTCATCATGCCTCGCAGTGTTTGGCCGGGTTGCCCCTATCTGCCATCAGGCGGCAGCTGTCGCCCAGCCCTGATGAACCGGATAGCCGGCTGCACTCAGAAGGTTCGCCGTCTCGACCAGAGGCAGTCCGACAACAGAGGGATAAGATCCCACCAATTTGACGACGAAACTGCCGGCAAGGCCCTGGATCGCATAGCCACCCGCCTTGCCTCGCCATTCTCCTGACGCAATATAGTCGTCGACATCCATGCGGGACAGGCGCTTGAACCGGACACGTGTTTCAACCAGCTTGGAGCGAACCTTGCCGTTGGCTTCTGCAACGGCGACACCGGTGAAGACCCGATGCCCCCTGCCGGAAAGAAGCGACAGGCACATCAGTGCCTGCTCGGTCAGCTCTGCCTTCGGCAGCGCACGACGGCCGACAGCGACGACCGTGTCAGCCGCAAGCACGATACCCCCTTTGAGCTCCGGTGAGGCATCCGCCGACTGGCGAACGGCCTCGGCCTTGGTGCGGGCAAGCCTCAGTGCAAGACTGCGGGGCGTTTCATGCTTCCTGGGCGTCTCGTCAATGTCGGCGGGCATGAGGTGATCGGGATCGAGCCCGATCTGCTGCAGCAGCGCGAGGCGGCGCGGCGAAGCTGATGCCAGAATGAGCGGAGAATCATCGGTCATGGGAGAAAGAGCCTTGCAGCCGGAACCACCTTGAAAAGACCGCTACTTGAAGCGGTAGGTGATCCGCCCCTTGGTGAGATCGTAAGGGGTCATTTCGACAAGAACCTTGTCGCCCGCCAGAACGCGGATTCGGTTCTTGCGCATGCGCCCTGCCGTGTGAGCGATAATTTCGTGATCGTTTTCCAGTTTTACGCGGAACGTCGCATTCGGCAAGAGTTCTGTTACGACGCCCGGAAACTCCAGAGCTTCTTCTTTAGCCATTTGATATCCTGAATAAAGCGGGTCCTGCCCGCGGGTGCCGGGGAAACTAACGGATTACTGTCAGAATGTGAACAGTTCTTTCCGATCCTTACAAAAAAGAAAACTCAGTCGGCCGCCGATGGCGACCAGTCGAAGCGTTTCTTGATTCGCATCATCAGCTGATCGCGCACGGTCCGGTATTCGTTCAGGATCTGTTCGCGACTCCCCGTTGCAAGTGTCGGATCCATGGTTGGCCAGTATTCCACGTCCATCGCATCCGTCCTGGTCATCTCGAGAGCCTTGTGGTGGGCTTCGGGCGCCAGGGTGACAATCAGGTCGAATCCAGATTCGTCCAGATCTTCGAAGGTCTTTGGCCGATGTTTGCCCATATCGACACCGATCTCGGCCATTACCGCATCCACGAAGGGGTCGACCTTGCCTTGCCGGACACCGGCAGAGCGCACGTAGATCCGGCCGGGGAACAGTTTCTGCATCAGACCTTCGGCCATCGGGGAGCGAACGGAATTCATCCCGCAGGCGAACAGAACCGCAGTCGGACGCAGGCCCGGCCCGGTCACTTGTCTCAGCCTTTCCAGTGCAAGGCGTAGACCAGCGTGAACAAGCGTCTCGCTGTCTGCATGTCAACCGCGATCTTTCCTTCCAGCCGTTCCATCAAGATAACCGATCCTTCATTGTGAACTCCGCGCCGCCCCATATCGATCGCCTCGATCTGGCTGGGCGTCGCATGGCGGATGGCTTCATAATAGCTTTCGCAGATCAGGTCATAATCCTTGACGATCTTGCGAAGCGGCGACAGTGACAGGACGTGAGTGACAACCTCACGCTCGTCATCTGTTCTTATGCGGAACACCAGTTTCTTTTCGACAACCGCAAGGTCGAGAACATATTTCGCGGGTGGGTGCCCCACTGGCTGGAAACTGTTTTCCTCGATCAGATCGTAGATCGCGACTGCCCGGTCATGCTCGACTTCCGGGGTGGAACGCGCAATGGAGGCTTCGTCCAAAACGATATCCACCAGCCGACTGCCGGCGGATTGCGAACTGGTTTCCGGTTGCGTATCGCTCATGTGCGAGAAGCCTCCTAGAATCTCCGTTACATGTTCAACCTGATGGAAACAGAGCGCGCGTGCGCCGACAACCCCTCAGATTCGCCCAGTGTGATTGCCGCCGGGCCAAGAGCCCGCAGATTATCCGCATTGCACTTCAGGATCGAGGTGCGCTTGACGAATTCCAGAACGGAGAGACCTGAGGAAAACCGCGCAGACCGCGCCGTGGGCAACACGTGATTGGAGCCACCGACATAATCACCAATCGCTTCCGGCGTATAGTGTCCGAGAAAAACTGCCCCCGCATTGCGCACTTTTTTCAAGAGATCTTCCGGATCGGCAACAGCCAGCTCCAGGTGTTCGGGCGCGATCCGGTTGGCCAGCGGCATTGCGGCCTCAAGGTTCTCCACCAGAATGATCGCACCGAAATCCTGCCAGCTGGCCCTTGCCACCTGCTCGCGCGGCAACGTCTTCAGCTGCGCGTCCACTGCTCTTTCCACCTGAACGGCCAGATCTTCGCTATCTGTCATCAGAATGGACTGGGCGGCCGTATCGTGCTCGGCCTGAGCCAGCAGATCGGCGGCAATCCAGTCGGGATTGTTGTCGCCATCCGCAACGATCAGAACTTCGGAAGGCCCGGCAATCATGTCGATGCCGACGGTGCCGAACACCCGGCGCTTTGCAGCAGCAACAAAGGCATTTCCGGGACCGACGATCTTGGCAACCGGAGAAATGGTTTGAGTACCGAAGGCAAGAGCGGCAACGGCCTGGGCACCGCCAATACGGTAAATCTCGGTGACGCCGGCAACTCTGGCGGCCGCCAGAACGAGCGGGTTCAGAACGCCGTCCGGGCTTGGCACCACCATCACGATGCGATCGACACCGGCAACACGCGCCGGAACGACGTTCATCAGCACCGAACTCGGATAGTTTGCCAGGCCGCCAGGCACGTAGACGCCAACAGCCTCAATCGCTGTCCAGAGCGACCCCAGTTCCACACCGATGTCATCGGTATAACGTTCGTCCCTGGGCACCTGGCGAGAATGATGCGCATGAATCCGGTCATGAGCGAATTGCAGGGCCTCCAGCGTTTCCGCCGGCACTTCCTTCACTGCTTTCTCAATTTCCTGCCCGGAGACTGTGAGCTCCGCCATGCCGGCTGCATCGAGTCGGTCAAATTTTGCGGTATAGTCCAGTACGGCCCTGTCGCCGTTCGCGCGAACATCTTCGATTATGTCGCGAACCACCTGGTCGACATTTTCCGAGACTTCCCTCTTGCCCGCCAGAAGGTCCTGGAACCGTTCCTCAAATCCCGTTTCGGTGCTGTTTAGGCGTAGAACCACGCGCATCTCCATCACAAACGGTGCCAGGCACCGAATTAGTCCCGATCATCGGTCAGCTGAGGTCGTGTTGCGGCAGGTTGGGGGTCGACCAGGCGGCACCGAGGTCGGAAAGCTGCGCCTCTATGCACTCCACGTCCAGCGCAATGCTGGCACCACCGGCAAAAGCGAGCTGGATTTTGCCTGAAGGCTCATCTGCTGCCTCAAACGTGACAGCCAGCAATTCCAGCACCACGCCCTTGGCTTCCTGCCGGATGTTCTGCACCTTCATGCCTGTCACCTGCCCGACAGCAAGGGCGGATCTGCGACGCTCGTGTTCCCTCGTACGCTTGTCCGCCTCCTTGTCCCAAACGAAGCGGTTCACGATGAAGACCGCCTTTTTCTCCTTCGGCAGAAAGCGGATGTCCGCCACCGTCATTACGGCGTCCTGCAAGTGGGTGGAAAGAACCTGCAGGTCTTCCTGGTCGAGGGCGGCAAGTTTCAGCTGATCCATAGCGGTCTGATTCTGATCCGGTTAGTCTTGTTTTCGGCAGACCGCATATAGGGCGTGTCTGGCATTATCCCAAGGGAGATGACCTAAAGCGGAAATCAGCGTTTTGCAACGCCGAATAACTTCGACAGGGCGCGTCAGGGGCCGTCATCCACGCGCTGACGCAGATCCTGCCTGATTTCATCGAGTGTTGCGATGCGCTTGAACACCCTGCGACCAAGCCAGAGACCGAACACCAGAAGAAAAAAACCAAGTGTCGGTCCGAAGGGCGAAGCGACAAACACAACCGCCAGCAATCCAGCCAGGGCAAAACAAACCTGGATCAGGAACCTGATTGTCTGTGCACCCATCTATTCCCCCGCTCTTCGCCAGATTGACTGCCCAATGATGACCGCGCCAATATCGCTGGCCGCGCTGGCTTGCAATCGCTGCAAGCATCTAGGACAGTGCGTTCAGGTCAAAATACCCTTCGCTGTCAGGAATGCCATGTTCAAATCGCTGTCCGGCCTCTTTTTCAGTCTTGCTGTTTTGTGGACAGCTGCCGCGTCAGCACAGGACGTCACCGAAAAGGTTCTTGGCGAAACGATCTATGTGCCTGCCTATTCCAGGATCTTCTCCTATCCGAACCGCTCGGACCTGCTCGCAACTACGCTTGCGGTGCATAATGTCGATCCGGACACGACCCTGACACTGACCAGGGTCGATTACCACGGCGAAGACGGAAAGTTGCTGCGCAGCCTGCTTGAAGCTCCGTTCGAACTTGCGCCGCTGCAGTCAAAGACCGTGCTTGTTCCGATCAACGACACCAGCGGTGGCGTCGGGGCAAATTTCATAGTGGTCTGGACGGCCGGCAAACCCACTCTCGGCCCGATTGCCGAGGCGATCATGACAAGCGGCAGCGGCGGTCCCGGTCCCTCCTTTACCTCAAGGGGCCGTGTAATCGCACGTCAGCAGGCGGAATAACCGGTTCGCCTGCCCCTCAAGTGTAGCCGCCGGCGGATCAAGTTCAGGATCGCAGCCCGGTATCTGTCTTAACCGGAAATCCGCTCGATCTGCGCGCCACAGCGGGTGAGCTTGTCTTCCAGGCGCTCAAAACCACGATCGAGATGGTAGACCCTGTTGACGGTTGTTTCGCCCTCGGCTGCCAGTCCTGCAATCACGAGCGAAACGGAAGCCCTGAGATCGGTTGCCATGACGGGTGCGCCGCGCAACGTTGACACGCCGTCGACCGTCGCAGTGCGGCCGTCGACCTGGATCTGGGCGCCGAGACGGGCAAGTTCCTGGACATGCATGAAACGGTTTTCAAAAATGGTTTCGGTGATCTGGCTGGTGCCGCCTGCCTTGGTCATCAGCGCCATGAACTGGGCTTGCAGATCGGTCGGGAAGCCCGGGAAAGGTTCCGTGGTGACATCGACCGGCTGAATACCGTTGCCATTGCGATAGACCTTGATGCCATCCGGTGTCTGGGTGATGTCGGCTCCGGTCTGGCGCAGCGTGTCCAAAGCTGCCTCCAACAAATCCGTGCGAGCGCCCTGAAGAAGCACATCACCGCCTGTCATGGCCACCGCCATGGCGTAGGTTCCCGTCTCGATCCGGTCAGGAACAACGGCATGGTGAGCACCGTGAAGACGCGGAACCCCCTGGATCCGGATGGTCGATGTCCCCTCCCCCTCAATCCTGGCGCCCATGGCCTTCAGGCAACGGGCCAGATCGACCACTTCCGGTTCGCGCGCGGCATTGACGATTTCCGTCTCACCGTGTGCGAGGGTCGCCGCCATCATGACGGTATGCGTTGCACCCACGGAAACCTTGGGAAACTCGACACGCGCTCCCTTCAGGCCACCTGGTGCCCTGACCACAACATAACCACCCTCGATCTCGATCTCGGCACCGAGCGCCGCCAGTCCGTCGATAAAGAAATCGACCGGGCGCGTTCCGATTGCACAACCACCGGGAAGCGAAACACGCGCCTCGTGCATGCGCGCAACCAGCGGGCCGATAACCCAGAAGCTGGCCCGCATCTTGGAGACCAGTTCGTAAGGGGCCGTCGTGTCGACAATTTCACGGGCGGTCAGGTTAAGCGTCTGGCCTGCCAGGTTGTCCTGACCGCTGCGCTTGCCGTTGACGGAATAGTCGACGCCGTGGTTGGAGAGAATCTGCATCAACTGCGCGACATCGCGCAATCGCGGTACATTTGAAAGCGTCAGGGTTTCGTCTGTCAGAAGCGAAGCGATCATGAGCGGCAATGCCGCATTCTTTGCCCCGGAAATCGGGATGATACCGTTCAGCTCCGCGCCGCCGACGACCTTGATGCTATCCATATGAACCCCGAACCCGGCCGCTTTCCCCAGCGGCCATCCCTTAGAACAATCTCTCACCAAACCTGCGGTCTACACACAAGTTGTGACCCATGCAAGGCGGCGATTGGCCGGACATCGGGCGTTTTCGTGACAGCTCACAAGCTCCCGATCCCGATCTCCAGCACTTCAGTCCTGCTTGCGGGCCCTGGCTGCACTTTTGCGGCGGCGCAGATTTGCTCTCAGGGCCTCGGCAAGTCGATCGTCCCGTGAAGGTGAGCCAGGCTTTGCCTTGGACACATCACTGTCTTGCGAGGAATTTGCGCCGCTATCGTCAACCGATTGGCCTTTTTGATCTTTTTCACTCATGGGCGTTGTGAACGTCCTTTCTGGTCCCTCGTCTTCTATCAACAGGCAGGCGCCAGGGAAAGTCGGCCTGAACTTGCGGCATGAAACAGCACGCCGGTTCAATATCGTCCCGCTTGCGCTTCTTCCCGGTTGCAAACAGGATGCGGCAGCCTGTTGAATACACCCCGAAAACGCGTCTTTACAGACTATATCCACAAGCAGGTTTTACACTGTTTTTCAGCCGGGATTCAGAACGAAATTGCATTTGAGATTCGCGCCCCAATTTCCAAGGCGACCCTTGCCAAAAAAAATCCAAATGACGGCTTGCCTCCAGCAGGCTCTTATGGCACAAGCCCCCTCATTCCGGGCGGCACCGCTGGTCGGGAACAGCATTCGCGTCTCAATGCCCGGGCTTTTTGCCATTTCCGGCAACGCGGGGCTCTTCAAGATGCCCTCATATGCTGCCGTAGCTCAGGGGTAGAGCACTCCCTTGGTAAGGGAGAGGTCGAGAGTTCAAATCTCTCCGGCAGCACCATCGTTTCCCAATAAAAACAATAGCATAACTACGGCAATCAACAAGGCCTATTGTGCTGATGCTGGCAAATGTCGTCAGCGGACGACAGGAAACTGGTGCATATCTGGTGCATCATCTGAGCCTCCGGCGTATACACCAACTTCGGCTCGTGTAATTCGTCCTACATAGTTTTCATTAAAACATAGACACTCGGCTTCTGAACACACCCCCACGTGATTACGGAGATAGTGCCGCTATAGAGTTATGAATTCATCCAAGCAATCAGAGCCTGCGTGGCACCTACAATTATCAAACATACAGTCAAAACAGCCAGCTTTGACTGTGTTCGCAAGTTGTCTGCATGTCTTTGTTCTTCGTCTTCGTATTTTGTAAGCGTATCTAGTGCTTTTGGATTGAGGTAATACGAACTTCCGTTCTTCGATTTTAGGTCACCACTGTCCACAAGAGATCTAATTATTAGTTCATAATATGATATTATCTTTGATTGATCTGGGTGCTTGTGCCACCATGCAGAGTACAGATCAGTAACTAAAGTAAAGACCGAGAAACTGTAGTCTCGCTTATCCATTGTTTTCTCAAGGATAAGTTTGAGAACCGACCCTCTCCCCGGTGAATAGCCCCTAGATTTGTAGACGCCTTCTTTCCTAATTTTGAGGCAAGGAGGCCATGATGGGCACGAGCAATTTCAGTGACGACTTCAAGCGGGACGCGGTGGCACAAATCACCGAGCGCGGTTATCCGGTTGCGGAGGTTTCGAAGCGTTTGGGCGTCAGCGCCCATTCTCTTTATGCGTGGAAGAAGAAGTTCTCCAAGTCACCCGATCCAGGCGAAGGCGATCAAGCTGTGGAGATCCGCCGGTTGAAGCAGGAACTGGCTCGGGTCACCGAGGAACGTGACATCCTAAAAAAGGCAACCGCGTACTTCGCCAAGGATGCAAAGTGAGGTACGCGTTCGTCGCTGAGCATCGCTCCGTGTTTTCGGTGCGCGCGATGTGCCGTTGCCTGCGCGTCCATCCAAGCGGCTTTTATGCCTGGCTGAAGAACCCGCTGAGCAAACGGGCCCGAGAAGACATCCGCCAGACGGAATTGCTCAGCAGGGCGTGGAAGGAGAGCGGCAAGGTCTATGGATATCGCAAGCTTCATGACGATCTGCTCGATCAGGGAGAGACGTGCGGCCTGAACCGTGTCGCGCGTCTTACCAGGTTGGCCGGGATCAAGGCCCAGATCGGATATAGGCGTCGTCCGGGCAGCTATGGCGGAAGACCTTCCATGGTCGTCGACAACAGCCTCGACCGGCAGTTCGATGTGGAGCAACCCGACCGGGTCTGGGTGACAGACATCACTTACATCAGGACACTGGAAGGCTTTGCCTATCTTGCTGTCGTGATCGACCTCTTTTCTCGTCGTGTTGTGGGCCTCCTCTCGGCGTTGCAAGCAACGCCTGCCGGGCAATGGGTCGATGCAAAGCCGTCAGACCACGGAAGTCGTGTTGCAGGCATTGCTCATGGCCGTATGGCGGAGGAAGTCGAAGAACAAGGTCCTTATCCATTCTGACCAGGGATCCCAATTCACAAGCGTGGACTGGGCGTCATTCCTTCGCGCTCACAACCTGGCTCACTCAATGAGCCGGCGCGGTAATTGTCACGACAACGCTATTGCCGAAAGCTTCTTCAACCTGCTCAAACGGGAAAGGGTGCGGCGGCGAACCTACAAAACCCGCGAAGACGCAAGGCGGGATGTGTTCGACTACATCGAGATGTTCTACAACCCAAGGCGCAAACACGTCAGAAACTGGATGCTGTCGCCCATAGAGTTCGAACGGCAGCAGAAAATGAAAGCCGAGGGCGTCTAGAAAACGCGGGGCTATTCACTAGTATCGTAACCTTCGTACGCAGGGTCTGGCTCAAGTGCCTTGGATAGGGATGGTTCGATCATGCCGCCCCCTTGTCTGAGTGCAGGAGATCCTAGTTCGTTCTTGGTTCTGATCGGGCGGTTGTTGATTTCCCCGCGTTCGTGGAAGCAGATGGCACGTTTGAGTTTGTGAGCAGCCGGTAACAGGCGGCCTGCCGGTCCAATCGGCCGATCGCATCTTCACCGGTATCGTTGGCCGCCTGACGTCGCTGCAGTTGGCCAGCCGGAAACCGGGGTGGTTTTCGTCGATCTCTACATAAACGCGCGGTCAAAAGTTTGCATCACCGCCGCCGACACGGTTCAGAGACCCGCAACCGAACATCTGGCTGCGGATTAGCCGGAAATGTGACGACACGCTAACCCACATCAGCATGCATCGCCACCGCTGCTGCTATGTTGTCACACAGCTTCAAAGATGGGCGACGCCATTAAACCCGGCACCAAACAGCTACTGACAAGTCACTTTTACCTGTCTGGCAACTCTGATCGGGCCTGCCGCCTATCGCGCACTCCAGCTACACCCAGGAGGTCCCATGGACCATTCATCACATGAGCCGCTTCAGGCCGGCGAGATCATTGCGGCTAACGTCAAAGGCACCGATATCTACGGACCCGATGATAAAGTGATGGGCAATGTCTCCGAAATGCTCGGCACCGGTCAGTATGCAAGGGCGGTCATTGAAGTTGGCGGCTTTTTCGGAATCGGGGTCAAGCAAGTTGCCCTTGATGTGTCACGCATCGACTTCATGCGCGATGAAAACGGAAAAGTCCTTGCTCACACCAAGATGAGCAAGGTCGAATTGAAAAACCTGCCGAAGCATCGAGGTTGAGCTGTCAAAGACAAAATCAACTGATCGGAACACTATCCGAAGCGCTTAAACACGCCGGAAAATGGCCTTCAGACGCGAGCACAGGAAAACGAAATGGCAAAGGGCAAAAGCCGCCGTGGCAGAGAAGACAGAAAGCCGAAACGGAAAAAGACCACGCCTGTCCCGCCAACTTCTTTCAACAAGGAGTTGACCTTCGAGACGAAACCGAAGGCAAAAATAGCCTGAACTGGCTTTGTGGCAGGACAATTGCCAATCTAACCGGGCATTGAACGCTGCTGCCAATAGGGCTTGCGCGGACAGATCCTTGATCGTGAATAGGCTTTGCTGCGGCCTGTAAATTTCCTCCGGCGGCATCTTGCATGCAGCACCGCCATTTCTCTGCTCGATGTTCGGCCAAAATTAGCATCGGAGGTTCCTGATGATCGTCGGGTTTCCCGGTTGGTTGCCGCTTCGACGGGCAAGCAAAGCCCCTTGGAACGATATCAACCCTGTACGTGCAGAGATGTTCGGGGCCGAACGTCTGGAACAGCATGCGGCGAGTCTGGCAGAACAACAAGACGTCACCCTTAAACCACCACGTGTCGTGTCGTTGCAGCGCCGGCTGGAAGAAAATGCAATTGCCTTGTCGGCCACGCACAAGGCCTGCAATCTTGAACTTGCAGCCGGTCACCCGATCGTGCCTGCTGCTCAGTGGCTTCTGGATAACTATCACCAGGTCGCGGCGCAAATCGGCGAAAGCCGCACCGATCTGCCGGCCAGTTACTACCGAACGCTGCCAAAGCTCTCAGATGGCGCGTTTCGAGGCTATCCGCGAGTCTTCGGACTGGTCTGGGCCTATGTTGCACACACGGACAGCCACCTCGATGCGGTGATGCTATCCAGATTTATCCGCGCCTACCAACAGGTGCAGCCCCTGACCATCGGCGAACTCTGGGCGATTCCAATCACGCTGCGCCTCGTTCTTCTGGAAAATCTCCGGCGCCTCTCCGATCAGATCCGCATGGGTCACAAAAGACGCCATGAGGCTGACCAGCTTGCAGACCGTGTTCTCGGCGCGGGGAACACGCAGACCCACCCGCTAGCCTACTTAGAAGCTGGCCTGAATGGGCGCATGTCCGAAGTCTTTGCGGCTCAACTGGCCAAGCGGCTTCGAGATTGCGATCCGCTCATCACTCCGGCTATCGGCTGGCTCGAGGAGCGTTTGGCGGCGCAGGGCAGTGATATTGATCTTGTTGTGCACCATTCACAGGAACGTCAGGGCGCTTCCAACGTCTCGGTGCGAAACGTCATCACGAGTCTGCGCACAATTTCCGAGATGGACTGGCCGGATCTGTTCGAGGGTGTCAGCCTCGTCGATGCGAAGCTGCGGGAATACGCGGGGTTTGCCGCGATGGATTTCGCCAGCCGCAATCTCTATAGAACGGCCATCGAGGATCTTGCCCGACACTGTGATCGCAGCGAAATCGAGGTGGCAGGGTTGGCGCTCGAGGCCGCAGGCAGAGCGTCAGAGATGGCTGCAACGTCTCTCTCCGACGCACTTTGTCGGCGCCGAGGCGATCCCGGCTGGCATCTGTTTGCAGAAGGGCGGATCACCTTTGAGCGCCAAATCAGTTTTCGGCGATCCTGGTGGCCCTGGCTTCATTTTCACCCCAGTCTTTCAGGTTACGCCGGCAGCATCATTGGCGTCGCCCTTGGCTTGCTCGTGCTTGGCCTCTGGGCGGTTACAGGTCTCGCCAACGCCCCCGTTTCGGGAGCGTTTCTGATCCTGTGGGCCGTCGTAGCCCTGATCCCTGCAAGTACCGTTTCGCAAATTCTTGTCGATCGCCTGATCGGTTGGACCGTGCCCCCTACGGCGCTGCCGGGTTTGGCGCTCGAAGACGGGATTCCAGCCTCGCTGCGCACTTTAGTCGTCGTGCCGACTCTCCTGACAAATGTCAGCGATATGCGCGCGCAGATCGAAGGACTGGAAGTTCATTATCTGTCAGGTACAAAAGGAGATGTCACTTTCGCGCTTCTCACCGATGGCGTGGACACCCCTCACCAGAACATGCCGGGCGATGCGGCACTTGTGACACTGATCGACAAGGAAATCGCCAGGCTGAACCAGCTCTATGGTTCGGCCCCGTCGGGCGTGCGCTTTTTGCATCTGCATCGCCAGCGCCGGTATAATCCGGTTGAGAAACTCTGGATGGGATGGGAACGCAAGCGCGGCAAGCTGCAGGAACTGAACCGCCTGCTGCGCGGTGCCACGGACACCGACTACCGTACCCCTGATGGCGGCATCCCGGTCGTCCCTCCTGACGTCCGGTATGTATTGACGCTGGATTCCGATACACGGATGCCACGCGACACGGTGCGACGGCTGGTCGGCAAGATGGCACACCCGTTAAGCCGCCCTGTTATCGACCCCGTCTTGCGCCGGGTAGGCGCGGGTCATGCGATCCTGCAACCTCGCGTCACTCCTGCCCTGCCGGCTGCGCGCAGTGGTACAGCCTTTCAGAATGCCACATCCGGGCCAGGCGGAATGGACCCCTATGCCGCAGCTGCGTCAGACATCTATCAGGATCTCTTCGGTGAAGGGTGCTTCACCGGCAAGGGCATTTACGATCTTGACGCATTCGAGACGGTGATGGCCGGGCGCGTTCCTGAAAACACCTTGTTGAGCCATGATTTGCTGGAGGGAATTTTCGCTCGAGCCGGACTTGCCTCAGACGTCGAGCTCGTTGAAACCTTTCCTGATCGGCAGGACCTTGCGGCACGCCGTATCCATCGCTGGTGCCGGGGCGATTGGCAGCTGTTGCCCTGGCTGGGACCGCACGGCGGGCTGGGTGCACTTGGGCGGCTCAAGGTTCTGGACACGCTGCGGCGCTCGCTTCTGGCGCCGGCGACCCTGGGCACGCTGGCACTGGGTTGGCTGCTACCCGGCCCGGCTGCCATTCTGATAACCGCGCTGGTATTGGCGATCCTGATGCTGCCGTCGTTCCTGCATGCGGCGGTTTCAGCAGTGCCGCATCGTGCCGGACTACATCTTCGAACACATCTGCGTCTGATGCGCGAAGATCTGGCGCTGGCGTTGCTTCAGACCGGGCTTGCGGCAGCTTTTCTTGCCGATGCCAGCTGGCGTTCGCTCGATGCCATCACACGCACACTGTGGCGACTGCTGGTCTCCCGTCGGCACTTGCTGCAATGGACCACCGCCGCCTCTCTCGCCGCGGCCCCGCGCCTGGATCTGGGCGGCTTCACGCGGGCCATGGCGCCTGGCACCACACTGGGACTGGCCCTGGCTGGGTTGACCGCCTTTGCCGCCCCGGCTTCGCTGCCGCTGATCCTGCCTTTCGCCGGGCTCTGGCTTGCTGCGCCTTTCATCGCCTTGCGCGTGAGCGAAGTTCCCAAGCCAGGACCCGAAGCAACGTTGACACCTCAGGACGCACAGGCGCTGCGTCTGATTGCCCGCCGGACCTGGCGCTATTTCGAGACATTCGTCACCACGGAAGACTGCCATTTGCCGCCAGACAATTTTCAGGAAAATCCCAGTCCTTCGATTGCCCACCGCACCTCTCCCACCAATATCGGACTCTATCTTCTGGCAACAGTGGCTGCGCGCGACTTCGGCTGGATCAGCCTTAAACAGGTTGCCGAGCGGGTCTCCGCGACTCTTGATTCGATGGAAACGTTGCCGCGTCTCAATGGACATTTCTACAACTGGTACAGCACGCAGGATGGCCGGGTCCTTGACCCTCCCTACATCTCTTCGGTGGACAGCGGAAATCTTGCAGGACATCTGATCGCGCTTGCCAATGCGTGTGAAGAGTGGGCGGAGGCGCCTGCCGCGGATCTGCGACGCCGTCGCAGCGGTCTCGCCGATCTGTTGGACTTGGTCGAGATCGACGCAGTTCGGGCCGGCGTACTGCCAGATTCTAGCTTCCCTGCCACGATGCGGTCATTACGAGATAGCCTGGCACAATCCGAGATCGACTGGTCCGCCTTACAACACCTCGCCACCGAAGCAGAAAACTCCACAGGGGCCAGCAACCTGTCAGATGCGAGCGCACGATCCTGGCTGTCACTGTTGCGCGACAGTCTGAACGAAATGGCCGCAGACGCGGTTGGCTTTGGCATCGACCGATCTGATCTCGCCAGGCATCTCCGACAGCTCGGCGAAACCGCGCGCAGATTGGCGATGGAGATGGATTTCGCCTTTCTGCTGAACCCGGAGCGCAAACTGCTCTCAATCGGCTATTCGGTGCACGAAAACGCGCTCGACCCGGCTTGCTACGACCTCCTGGCGTCCGAGGCCCGTCTGGCGAGCCTGTTAGCCATTGCCAAACAAGATATCCCTCCACGCCATTGGTTCCGGCTGGGCCGTGCCTCGACTGCGGTTCGTGGCGGCACAGCGCTTGTTTCATGGGCTGGATCGATGTTCGAATACCTGATGCCTGAGCTGGTGATGCGCGAACCCGAAGGTAGTCAGCTCGGACGCACCTGCCGATTGGCCGTCGCACGCCAGATCGCCTATGGCAAGGCTCAAAGTGTTCCCTGGGGTATCTCAGAATCCGGTTTCAATGCGCGGGATTTGGAATTCATCTACCAATACTCCTCTTTCGGCGTTCCCGGACTGGGGTTGAAACGCGGCCTTGCCGGCGATCTTGTGATCGCGCCCTATGCGACTGGTCTTGCCGCGATGCTCGATCCTGCCGCTGCGCGGAGGAATTACGACGCGATCGAAGGGTTAGGTGGACTTGGGGTCTTTGGCTTCTATGAAGCATTGGATTTCACCTCCGCCCGTGTGCTGCCCGGCCAGCGTTTGTCGGTTGTGCAAAGCTATATGGCCCATCATCAGGGAATGACCATCGCGGCTATTGCCAATGCATTGACTGACGGGCAGATGCGCGCGCGCTTCCACCGCGAGCCGATGATCCATGCCAGCGAACTGCTGCTACATGAGCGGTTGCCGCGCGATATCGCCCGCACACTTCCACCTCTCGAAGAGCCGGCGAAGAACCTCATGCAACCTTCGGAAGTGGAGCGAGGGCGGCGGATCTCGTGTTGTCCGAGCGGCCCGCCCGTCAGCCATCTGATGTCGAACGGGCATTATGCTGTCATGTTGACCGCGACGGGAGGAAGTTATAGCCGTTGGGGAGACATCGCACTGACCCGCTGGGGAGAGGATGCGACACGTGACCATCAAGGCGCTTTACTGCACCTGCGGGACATTTCGGACGGGACGGTGCAGAGCTTTGGCCCCTGTCAGGAAGGGGCGACGACGTCCGACCAGGCCGTACAGTTTTTTGAAGACCACACGACCTTCACTGCCCAAACGGGGCGGCTTGACACGGTGCTCGACATCCTCGTCTCCGGTGAGGCCGATGCAGAGGTGCGCCGCCTGTCCATCACCAATTCGGGGCGCGGTGCTTGCGAGCTGGATGTAACTTCCTATGTCGAATTGACGCTGGCGACCCCTGCCTCTGAAACAGCTCATCCCGCTTTCTCACGGATGTTCGTGCAGACCGACTTCCTACCCGAATACGATGCGTTGATTGCATGGCGTCGCCGTCGTAGTCCGGACGAGCCGGAGATTTGGGCCGCACAGTTCATGAGCGTGGAAGGCGAGACAATCGCCCCCTTGCAATATGACACCGACCGAGCCACGGCACTCGGCCGCGACCAGGAACAGGCTTGGCCCCGCGCCATAACTCACCCCGGCCCGTTGGCGGGCCACACCGGAACAGTGCTCGATCCAGTCTTCGCCTTGCGCAACCGGCTACGCATCTCGCCGGGAGATACCGCACGTCTGATGGTCTGGATGGTTGCCGCAGATAGCCGAGAGGCGCTGATCGACCTGATCGATCGTCATCATGACAGCAATGCCTATGACCGTGCTCGAACGCTGGCATGGACCCAGGCTCAAGTGCAATTGCGTCATCTCGGCATTTCGCCGGATGAAGCCGCTGATTTCCAGCGTCTCGCGGCGCCGATCCTTTATCACGACATCAGGTTCCGGCCACCTGCGGCTGTTTTGGCAAAAGGGTCCGGACGGCAATCGGGCTTGTGGCCGCTGGCAATTTCGGGGGATCTACCTATCGTTTTGCTGCGCATCGACGATCCGGCAGACATCGGACAGGTCCGCGCGTTGCTCCAAGCTCATGAATACTGGCTTGGCAAACAACTGTCCGTGGACCTGGTTATTCTCAATGAAAACCCTGCCTCCTATGTGAAGGACCTGCAGACGGCAATAGACACTGCCCTGCGCAGCAGCCACTCCAGGCCACGCAGCGGCGAACAGCGTGTGCGGGGAGCGGTGTTCACACTTCGCTCCGATTTGATCGCACCGGAGGCTCGCGCGCAGCTTCTGGCAGCCGCAAGGGTGGTTCTTTTGGCACGTCGCGGCAAAATTGGTGATCAGCTTGTCATGGCGCTGAAGGATACCGACCTTTTCCTTGCCGAAGAGAGACTGGCAGAAATACTTCCGGAACCGGCCGGGCGCACCACTTCGAGGATAACCGACAAATCCGCAGTTCTCGATAGTCCAGCAGGTTTGCTGGCCGCTGGTGAAAGTCTGGAATTCTTCAACGGCACTGGCGGATTTGACCAGGACGGGCGGGAGTACGTAATCCTGCTCGGCCCGAACGACACGACCCCAGCTCCCTGGATCAACGTTATTGCCAATCCCGGTTTCGGATTCCAGGTATCGGCGAGCGGGAGCGGTTTCACGTGGGCCGAAAACAGCCGTGACAACCAATTGACACCCTGGTCCAACGATGCTGTGGCAGATCCGGCGGGCGAGGCCTTTTATATCCGAGACGACGACAACGGCACGCTGATCTCGCCGACCAGCCGTCCGCTGCGCAGAACAAGGGACGGGGCCGGAGAAGAAACCGGGCTGTATATCGTGCGGCATGGGTTCGGTTACAGCAAGTTCGAACATCAGGCGGACGGCATTGCCTGTGACCTGGTGCAATTCGTGCCTCGCCAAGACCCGGTACGGGTCTCGGTGCTACGTCTGAAGAATACCGGCCAGAAGCCGCGTCATCTGAGCGTTGCCGCCTATAGCGAACCGGTGATGGGAGTGTCGCGTGCCGCCTCTGCGCCTTTTCTTATAAGTTCACGTGATGGAGCGACCGGAGCCCTGCTGGTATGCAATCCCTGGAACACCACTTTTCCAGGCCGTGTTATGTTCACCGGCCTTTACGGCCCAGGGGCGGGTGTTGAAAGCTGGACAGGCGATCGCACGGAGTTTCTCGGACTGGGTGGGAGCGTAGCTGCCCCCGCAGCGCTTCACCGCCAGCCAACTCTTTCGGGCCGGCTTGGTGCCGGGTTCGACCCCTGCCTTGCGCAGATGAAGGCTGTTGTGCTTGCCCCTGGTGAAAGCATCGAGGTTTTGCATTTGCTCGGCCAATGTACTGATGCGGCGACAGTTGGTGCGCTGGTCCGGCGCCTTCGCTCTTCAGATCCGCTCAAGATGCTGGCGGAAGTTCAAAAATATTGGACCGAAACTCTGGGCGCACTCCAGATAGAGACACCTGACCGGGCGATGGACATCATGGTCAACGGCTGGTTGCCCTATCAGACTCTTGCTTGCCGGATCGAGGCGCGGGCGGCCTTCTATCAGGCGAGCGGTGCCTATGGCTTCCGGGACCAGCTGCAGGACAACATGGCGCTCACGTTGACGCGGCCCGAGCATACCCGAGCCCACTTGCTGCGTGCCGCCGCACGTCAATTCCCCGAGGGCGACGTGCAGCATTGGTGGCTGCCGCATTCCGGACAGGGCGTACGCACGCGTATTTCGGATGATTGTGTCTGGCTCGGTCACGCGGTTGCCGCCTATGTTGCCAGCACGGGCGATGCAGCGGTGCTCGACGAACGTGTACCATTTCTGGAGGGGCACCGCCTTTGCGAGAGCGAACATGAAGCCTTCTTCCTGCCCGACGAAGCAGGCGACGACGCGTCGCTATTCACACACTGCGTGCTCGGGCTGGACCGCGCCCTGACGCTGACCAGCCCGTTTGGTCTGCCACTGATCGGCACAGGCGACTGGAACGACGGCATGAATCGCGTTGGCGCCGAAGGCCATGGTGAAAGCATCTGGTTAGGCTGGCTTCTGCTGCAGGCACTGAAGGCTTTCATTCCGCTGGCCGAGCCGCGCGACCCGGAGATTGCACGACGTTGGCGAACGAGGGCCGAAGCCTTGCGCCAGTCCATAGAGAAAAATGGATGGGATGGGGACTGGTATCGCCGGGCGACTTTCGACGATGGCACCTGGCTCGGCACGGCATCTGCGCGCACCTGCCGTATCGACTCGATCGTGCAAAGCTGGGCGGTGCTGTCGGGAAAGGCTGATCCCGTGCGCGCAAATCGTGCGATGGAAGCCTTCGACCGCCTTCTTGTAGACCGCGCCGACGGGCTGTCTCTGTTGTTCACCCCACCATTCGGCACGGACCCCACGCCCGGGAACCGCGATCCGGGATATATCGCCGCTTACCCACCAGGCCTGCGCGAAAATGGCGGGCAGTACAGCCATGCCGCGATGTGGGCGATCCTCGCCTGGGCGAGGCTGGGACGCGGCGATCGTGCTGCCGAGCTATTCTCGCTGGTCAATCCTATCAATCACTCGAGAACGGCAGATGCCGCACAGCGTTACAAGACCGAAGCTTATGCCGTCGCAGCCGACGTCTATTCCGTTGCGCCGCATATCGGCCGCGGTGGTTGGAGCTGGTACACCGGCTCAGCCGCCTGGATGCACCGTGCAGCGATCGAGGGGATCCTCGGCATTACCCGTGAGGGCAATCGCCTGCGCGTGGCACCCAACATCCCGGCGGACTGGCCAGGCTTTTCTGCTCGTCTGAAAGTAGCGGATACCTTGTGCGAAATTCGGGTAGTCCACACAGAAGATGCCGAGGCCCGGCTTGACGGGCAGGATATCGCAGCGGGGCCGGAGGTGTTTCTGCCGCTCGACGGTACCTCTCACGATCTGTTCCTTGGCCTCAGTCATGTCGAGCGAAAGACACCTGCCGTGTGACAGAGCCGGGTTAAAAGACGGCTGCGAAAAGAGAACGCGCCCTCCCGTCTACCCGGTGTCAGCATCAGTTTGCCGGCAGAACACTGTGGGCGTGCGCCCTTCTTGCTTCAAACATCAGAAAGAACCTCATGACCACGCTGAGCACATGTCACGTGACCACCTATCGCTATCTGCAACCGGTCTTGCTTGGACCGCACCGGATGATGCTGCGGCCGCGTGAAGCGCGAGACCTGCGGCTCATTTCGCACGACTTGACGGTGTCGCCAGAGGCAGAAATCACCTGGGCTCATGATGTCGCGGGCAATGCTGTCGCGACTGCCCGGTTCAGCGCACCGACTCGACAATTGCTCATCGAAAGTCGGGCAACAGTTGAGTTGACCGCTTCAGCCTGGCCGGTATTCACCATTGCTGCCGAGGCCATCAACTACCCGTTTTTCTATTCCGATGACGACGTTACCGATCTAGGAGCGCTTGCAACACCTCAATATGCCGACCTTGACGGCCGACTATCCAGATGGGCCGAGGGTTTTGTCCTTGGACGTCCAACCGATACCTTGTCCCTGTTGAGGGACATCGCGACCGGCTTCTCGACCGGGATTGCCTATCTAAGCCGCGAGATGCAGGGAACGCAGACGCCTCTGGACACACTATCGCGCGGATCAGGGGCATGTCGCGACATTGCAGTCCTGTTCGCGGAGGCTGTGCGAAGCCTCGGTTTCGGAGCGCGCATCGTCTCCGGCTACCTGTACGATTCTGAAAGGTGTCTCGTGGGGCATGAAGGCACGGGTTCCACCCATGCCTGGACGGAAGTCTTTGTACCAGGTGCGGGATGGGTCGCTTTCGATCCCACGAACCAAAGTGTCGGATCGAAAAATCTGATCCCCTTGGCCGTCGCCCGCGGTATTCATCAGGTCGTCCCGGTCGCCGGCAGTTTTACGGGAACCGGGAGCGCTCTGGGAGAAATGTCAGTCGAAGTGCATCATACAGTGATTGATGATTGAAGTTGGAATGCCGACCGGGAATTCATTGGACGCCGCGGTATCGGGAAACGTCGAACGGAGCACGGCACATATCGCGACGAGGGCCGGCTCAACCCATGACACGCCAAATCCGCTCCGGTCCTAGCTGTTCCGGTTGATGCATGGGCATGATGAGCTGCTGCCCGTACTAAAATGAACGCCAGCGCAGGATCGATATCGAGATCGGCCAGAATCGCATTTCCATCGAGGGAAAGTGAGCAAAATTGTGCATCCGGAGCGTTGCTAAGACATTGAGCCGTCCGGTCACCGCAGTTCAGATCAGCAGGACCTGTCGCGAGACGCGATATTGCCTCCCTCAGGAGAAACCACCATGTAACTCGGCCTGATCCTCATTATTCTGCTTGTCATAATTCTTATGGGCGGTTTCAGAGACCGTATCGATGGGCGTGACTTTAGCTTCGGCCATTCCGGGTTAAGTCTGCTTGGTGCTGTTCTGACCGTCGTCGTACTCGTGTTGTTTGGCCGTATCTGAAACGATTTACCGTTATGGGTGATGTGGTTTTCAGTGCCCTGGAAATCCCACCCGAACCGTTCCTGGAGGCTTGCTGAAGTAGAGGACCGCCGCGACCTCCATGTTCCAAGTCAGAATTCACGGTTGCTGGTCGCTCCAGAACCCTCGGCGACAATCAGAATTAAGAAGTCCATGACGATCTCGTCCAGATGAATAGCGTTTCAGCTAGAATTCAATGAGACTTGAACACTGCCGGCAGACAACCGGACCTGTCAATTACAACGTTTCAATGCGGAACCGGACTCAATAGTACTTGATTGAGTCCGGTTCGGTCGGTCGAAAAGACTTTGTTGGTGTTGTATATTTTCACACTTCCCCGGTTTCCCCGCTTCGGCGGAACTCAGAGTGCGTAACCAGCCACAAGAGCGCAAGTAAACCTATAATTGCAGAGACTGCGGATCCCGTAAAAATTCCGAGCTTTGCAGCCCCTATAAGATCCCTATCAAAAGCCAGGTTGGCGATGAAGAGCGACATGGTGAAGCCGATGCCGGCGAGAAATGCTCCAGCTGTCAAGAACGGCCATGACAGATCAGAGTGTCTCACCGCAATACCCAAACGAACGGCCGCCCAGCTGAAACTGAAAACGCCGAGGGGCTTGCCGAGCACCAATCCTGCGACAATCGCCAACGAAATTTGCTGACCAAAATCGGCCTTGTCGATCGAAATTCCAGCATTTGCCAGAGCGAAGATCGGCATGACAGCAAACCCTACCCATGGATGCAGCGCCAACTCGAGCCTCTCAACCGGAGAAAGGGTCTCTGAAACCGCCCGGCCGGCCTCACGAAGATCATGCCGTTCTGGAGTGTCTCCGCTCCAGTGTTCGCCTCCTGGATAGGCGAGCACCTGCTCGAGAATTGCCCGAAGGCGCGTATCGCTCACCCAATTTTGTGTCGGTGTCATTAAGCCAAGAACAACACCGGTAATCGTTGCATGAATGCCAGAAGTATCGACGCACAACCAGATTGCGCCGCCCGCCAGAAAATATATGGGCATGCTTCTTATACCGAGGCGGGCAATGCCGACCACCAGACCAAATCCCAGTAGCGCCGCCCCCAAAGCAATCCAATTAAATGCTTCTCCGTAAAACACAGCCACCACAAGGATGGCTCCGACATCGTCAAAAATAGCCAGCGACAACAGAAAGAGCCGGAGAGTATGTGGTATGCGCCGACCGAAGAGTGCGAGGCACCCGATAGCGAATGCCGTATCGGTGGCCATGACGGTTCCCCAACCGTGTATCCCCGGATTCCCGGCGATCAACGCCAAATAGATCGAGACCGGTACGATCATTCCTCCGAGCGCAGCTGCAAATGGTAACGCAGCCTGTCTCGGGTTCCTCAATTCTCCGAGAACGATTTCTCGTTTGAGTTCCAGGGAAATCACAAAGAAAAAGAACGTCATCAGTCCATCGTTGATCCAGTGCCGCAGCGAACGGGTGAAATCCAGCGATCCGTAGTGGAGACCAATCGGTGTTTCCCAAAAGGCCTCGAAAGACAAGGCCCAGGGCGAATTGGCCAGGGAAAGTGCGAGCAGCAAAGCAAGAAGCAACAGTCCACCTGCCGCCGCCTCGATTTTCAGAAACCTTGCGAATGTTTTCGTGAAGCGATCGGCAATTTCTTGAGGAAGGCTAGTGCCATTTGAACTGGTCATGTTAGTTGCTTTCCTCGCCGGAGAAATGATACCTCAAGGCGCACTTTTCGTGTCGAGGATGGCTAGGCTGCCCGCAGGCCATGAGCAGGTTAGGGCCTTCGAACCGAGTTCCCGCCAGCAATAATCCGATTGATCAGTTTGGCTACTGCACTGTGCATTTCCCTGTCAGATTCGGGATTAACCGCATTCTCGTGTGATGCGGCGGCATCGCGCAATACTCCCACAATCTCGTGTTCCGGAAGAATTGCATGATCATTCATGGCGAGCAGAAGAGCCTCACAAATGGAGAGAGCCGCCATTCCTGAAAGGTCCTTTGGATCGGGCATCGTCGGCATTCCTTTCCGCGGGGAAGAAGTCCGCATCGATTGCGAACCTGTTGAATATCATCAGCCTCGCAGAGTTTGTGTTATCTTGTACTGATCGAAAGCAGTCCATGTGCCGAGAATGCTGGATAATATCCACCGATGCTGGAGGCACCATTGAACACCATCGAAACAAGTCCACTCAAACGCAAACTTTCTGCATTTGTCGCCTTGTCCGATAATGAGCTAGTGGTCTTGGAGCGACTACACCAGCGCAGCAGAACATTCGTCGCGAGTCGAGATCTTGTACATCAGGGACAGTCCAAGCAGGCTGCCTATATACTGATTTCAGGATGGGTATGTTCTTACAAGACGCAATCTGACGGGACACGCCAGATTGTCGACGTCCAAATACCTGGCGACTTTCTTGGATTGCGCAGCGTTCTGCTTCGCACCTCGGACCACAGCTTTGAACCGATCACCGATATTCAGGCGGTCGAAGTTCAAGCTAGCGACCTCCTTGACGCGTTTGCAATGTTCCCTCGCTTAGCGGCCGCAGTATTGTGGGCCGCGTCACGGGACGAAGCCATGGTGGTCGAACACCTCGTTGGCCTCGGACGGCGTGACGCGGACGGGCGTATGGCCCATTTTTTGCTGGAGCTTGGCTCGAGATTGGCTCTAGTCGGCATGGGTAGCCAAAGTGGCTACGACTGTCCGTTGACACAATATCACCTCGCCGATGCTTTGGGACTGAGCGCCGTGCACGTCAATCGTGTTTTGCGGCAATTGCGTGAAAGCGGATTGGTCACGTTTCGAAACGGAAAGGTGACGTTCCACGATCGTGACCGCCTGGTCGAATTTGCGGGGTTCGATCCTGAATATCTAGACCAAAACGGGCCATTGCTGAAGTAAACTCATACTTGCGCGATGCCTAATTCTGGCCGACCAATTTCTTTGGAATGCGACCGGAAAGAACTAGGTGCAAAAGATGCCGCCGTTCTTGTCAATCTTTTCCTTGATTTTGTTGGCCCGAAAAAAACTTGTAAGCAAGATAGTAAATCCGCAGGTCACAATCTTAACCGCATCGGAACGAAAAAACTCCAAGCACTAACTTCGATCAGGATGTTTCCCCAAGGCTCCAAGTAGGATGAGCGGAGCGGTCGGGTACTCGGTCAATTTCTTGACACGCCTTTAAAGGCATTGACAAAGACTGCGACAACAGGCGGGCCAATCTCATAAGCGGACTCGCAACGCTTGCCCCGAAAAACGAAGTTACCTCAAATAGTCACGCGTTGGAAAGGGGTTCATTAGTGCCGAGCCTGTTTTCAAGTGTCTACGTGCCTGCCGAAGCATTTGCTCGCAGGCTTTGAACGTGACGTGCGCTTACATGCGAAGGAGTACTGCGGCTATGGAGAAGAAATTGAAGAGGGACGGACCCAAGTCGGATTCCACAGATCTCGAGAGGCGGGTCCTAGCGCACGAGAGAATTTTACAATCTCTGATAGCGTATATGTCCTGCTCTGAGCCCCGGTTTGTCGAACACCTCAAGACACGCTTTGTCGACACCAATTCGATGGCGCGCCGCGAACAAGACTATAGAGACGTTGACGATTATGCCGAAGAATTCATGCGCGCGGTCATAAACCTCGGGGAAACCAGTGCCCTTCCAATATCGAGCGTTACAAAAACTGAAAGGGCCTCCAAGCATCCGAGAAAACTGGTGCTTGCTTCAGTCCATATGCTTCCTCCGGAGACTGAGCAGGATCGGGTGCAGGTCCGGGAAAGAAATGGGATATGGGAAGTAAGGGTTGATGGCGCCTTTCTCGGGGACTATCAGAAATCGGAACACGCTCGGACGGCTGCCGCTCTGGCCAGGCTTTCACTCAAATGAGGAAGGGTCTGTCGTCTTCTGGCCGTTTGGAATGCTCAAGACGGGAAAGAAAGGGTGATATCCGGATCAGCCTGGGTTGCCGTCTTGATTTCAAGTTTCCGAAATCCACACCGATAATTGCGATGCTCAACGTTGATGCAACACACTATTGCGACCTCGAGCAACTGGATTTTTTGACAACTACTCCTTGCGTGCCGATCGAGAGCTACAAGGATGTTTTTGGGAACTGGTGTTCCAGGCTGACAGCGCCGGCCGGCGCCTTCAGAATGGCGACGCAAGGCATCTTTTTTGATCATGGAAAGAAAGATCGGTTTTTTCCTGCTGCGTATCAGCACTCTGTACAAGATCTTCCATCCGACGCACTCGTGTTTCTATTGGGCAGCCGCTATTGCGATACTGATTTGCTGTCGCAAGAATCTTGGCGGCTGTTCGGAGAAACAAAGACAGGCTGGGCCAGGGTTCAGGCTATCTGTGACTATGTGCATCAGCAGGTGACCTTCGGCTATGAGCATGCACGCGCAACCCGAACGGCGTCCGAAACCCTGACCGAAGGGCGGGGTGTTTGCCGTGACTTCACCCACCTTGCGATCAGCTTCTGTCGATGCATGAACATCCCGGCCCGCTATTGCACGGGATACCTGAGTGATATCGGCGAGCCGGAACCGCATACCCCGTGTGATTTCGCAGCCTGGATGGAAGTCTTCCTGGCAAACCGATGGTGGATCTTCGATCCGCGCAACAACCAACGCCGCATCGCACGGTTTCTAATTGGCCGCGGACGGGATGCTGCCGATGTCCCGCTTACACAAACCTTTGGCGAAAATACTTTAGGAAATTTCGAGGTCTGGACCGAGATTTCCAATTGAGACTAACTTCGATCAGCACACGACCGGCCGGGTCCATCTAAATTCTTTGAAACAGTCTCGCCTTCCTATGAAATCATCGACCAAGACGATTCTGGGAGCTTGATTGAAGCACAACCAATTAAAAACGGCGGATATTGCCATGAACACCCGATCGACCAGATCGACGGTGAAGTTCTTCCACCCCTTCTCTTTAAATGGGCAATCGGAAGTCCTGCCTGCCGGAGACTACGAAGTCCTTGTCGAAGAAGAACTTCTTCAGGATATGAATTTCCTCGGATACCGAAAGACGGCGACGTATCTGATCGTTGCTGGCAAGGGGAAGACCGTGATGCGGGAAATCTCCGGAAACGATCTGGAAGCCGTGCTCAACCGAGACCGGGCCGCCAACGATGACAGACAAAACAGCAAGGCAGCTCCTGCGGAGGACTTGAAATGAACATTCCCGAATGGCTGAAACCTGTTGCGCTCGGCGTCGTGATCGGCGCAATTGCCGTGAGCGCGGTGGGATTTTCCTGGGGCGGCTGGGTAACCGGTGGAAACGCGGCAAAGATGGCGAACACGCTGTCACATGACAGGGTAATTGCAGCGCTGGTGCCGGTTTGCGTCGGCCTATCCCAAACCGACGCAGAACGCGCCACCAAGCTGGCAAAGATTCGTGAAACCTCTGCATACCAGCGCAGGAATGCGCTCATGGAAACTGGATGGGCGACGGTTCCTGGTTCGGATAGCTCCGACCGAGATTTGGCGCAAGCCTGCCTGGCTGCGCTCGAACTCGAAAAATCGTGACCGGGAGCGATCATCATGCCAGCAAGTATACTTGGTTCGACGCTCGCAGAGGACCTCCAACTTCACGATGATGTCGCGGTGGATACCGTAGCTAACTACGTGAAGGAAGATCTCACACTTAAGGACTTTTTTCGCCGTAAGCAGCGAAATGGCCGAAGGGAGACTTTTGCCATCCAGGCGGCGGAAAATGAAGGCATGCGGGTCTTCGTGAACGAGCCGGAATAAGAGCAAAGCCAGGCCACGTATCTCGACCGGGTATGACGGCACTTTTCGGCAGCAAAGCCTGTCTCGGCGATCAGCCTGGCGATGCCGAACGCCTGACAATTCACTTTGAAGAACGAGAGCAATCCGTCCCGGTCAGCCGGCGCGCAAGTGATTCTCGGGAAAGAACTGTCATGACATTGGAAAACAACGGTCCTCCCGGTTCGGGCCCATGGGGCACGGGGACGAGAGACCGTTCATCGGATATCGACACTTTTCTTCAGCATGGTCGCCAGCGCCTCGGTGGCATTTTACCGGGTGGCTTTCCCTCGGGCCGCGGACTTCTGATCGCCGGCGCACTGAGCTTTGCCGCTTACGGGCTCTGGTCATCCTACTACACCGTACCCAGTGACTCCGTAGCAGTCATTCAGCGTTTCGGAAAGTTCGTCGCGGAAGTCCCGCCGGGGCTACATTTCAAGTTCCCCCTCGGGATCGACACAGCGACGATTGTCCCGGTCAAGCGTCAATTGAAGCAGGAATTCGGCTTCACCACGCCAGGTGGCAACGATCCCTATCAAAGTCCCACCGACGGCCGGCGCGAGACCGAGATGGTTACCGGCGACCTGAATGCGGCGTTGGTCGAATGGGTGGTTCAATATCGTATCTCGGATCCAGTCAAGTTTCTATTCGAGGTGCGTGAGCCGGCCGCCACGCTTCGCTATGTTTCGGAATCCGTCATGCGCGAAGTGGTTGGTGACCGCACTGTCGACGAAGTCATCACGATCGGCCGGCAGGAAATCGAAAGCGAAGCACTCCTGAAGATGCAGGCTCTGGCCACGAAATACGCCATGGGCATCAGCATCGACCAGGTTCAGCTCAAGAACATCAACCCACCTGAGCCCGTCCAGTCCTCGTTCAATGAAGTCAACCAGGCGCAGCAGGAAAAGGAGCGTCTGATCAACGAGGCCCGCCGGGAATACAACAAGGTCATCCCGCTGGCGGAAGGCGAAAAGGACCAGCGTATTCGTGAGGCGGATGGCTATCGGTTGAAAAGGATCAACGAGGCCGAAGGCGACGCGTCGCGCTTCACTGCGCTCTTGACCGAGTATCTGAAAGCACCGGATGTAACCCGCCGGCGGATCTACATCGAAACCCTTCAGGATGTGATGCCCGGTATCGAATCGAAGATCATCGTTGACGGATCAACCGGCAGCATCCTGCCGCTTCTCAATCTCGACCATCAAAAGGAAAACCGGCCATGAAGATCGTATGGGGACTTCTTGCCGGGATTGGAGCCGTTGCCGTTGTGACAGCCTCCACTGCCATTTACACCGTTGGCGAAATTGAACAGGCAATCATCACCCAGTTCGGTAAGCCTGTGGGAGAACCGGTTACCACGTCGGGTCTCAAACTGAAACTTCCCTTCGTTCAGGACGTCAACCGGATTGATCGCCGGGTTCTGGAATGGGATGGCAACCCCTCCGACATGCCAACAAAAGACAAGCTGTATATTTCCGTCGACCTTTTCGCCCGCTGGAAGATCACCGACCCTTTGCAATATTTTCTCCGACTTCGCGACGAACTCAGCGCCCAGTCCCGGCTCGACGACATTTTGGGCAGCGAGACACGCAATGCGGTTGCCAAGCACGAGCTGATCGAAATCATCCGGACGACAAGAGGGCGCACCCCCTTGCGAGACACACTCCTCACAGACGAGGAACTTGCGCAGGAAATCGGGTCGCTTGTTCCAATCCAGAAAGGTCGTGCACTTGTCGAGAGGGAAATATTCGAAGCAGCGGCCGAGAAAGTCCGCGTCTTCGGAATTGCACTGCTCGATATCCGCTTCAAGCGTATCAACTACAATGAAAGCGTCCGGCCAAAGATTTACGACCGGATGGTCTCGGAACGCCGGCAGATTGCCGAACGCTTCCTGTCGGAGGGCAATGGCGAGGCCGCACGTATTCGCGGTAACCGTGTGCGCGATCTGAACAAGATCCAGTCCGAAGCCTATCGCGCAGTGGAGGAAATCCGGGGAGTGGCCGATGCAGCCGCGGCCGACATTTACGCCAGGGCCTACAACACAACCGTGCAAGCCGCGGAATTCTACGAATTCACGCGAACCATGCAGGCTTACAAGGACATGATATCCACCGGAACGACCCTTGTCTTGTCTACGGAGAGTGATCTCTTCAAGTTCTTGAGGGGTATGCAGGCGAAAGTCGAGAAACAGGAACGCCGCCAGCCAGATAGCGGCGGCGAATTGGTCAGTGACCTGACGGAGAGCAAGCAATGACCAAGTCGGTTTCGACCGAAAAGTCGGAACTACCCAACTGGAAACAGTCCGAACCTGCACCCTTTTTGGTACTTTCTCCAGATCCGTTCAATTTCATGAACCGCGCGCTTGAAAATTGGGACAACGAGGGAGGAGCACCCGTGCAGGATTCCATGCACAGTGAATATGGCAAGCGTGTAGAAGCTGACGGCTCCTGGACGATTTACCACGTCTTTACCGGCAGTCCTGCAACAATTGGCGGCGACCTGATGGAGGACATGAACGCGGAGGATGCGCTGGATCAAATGACAAAAACAAATGCCGACAATTCGACACGGCGGGCGGCACGTGCAAAGACCTTGAACGCGCAGTTTTTAGCTACCTGGTGGGTTCGACTGACCAAATACTTCTAATTTGTCTTCTTTTTACTGCTAGTGTGATCTAGCTTCTCGTTCGCCGCCCAGTCATGGCGATGGCCGTTTTTTGAGGAGATCGATTGCGGCTATGGTTCGAGATGAGACCTAATTGAGCCCTCCAATTCTTCCGCAATAGCGAGCGAAGATTGAAGAACTTTCGTTTCGTTCGAGGCGTCAGATCCCTGTTCCATGATGGCGACAGGTAATTCAACCTTGCCAGCCGCAGTGTTCACGCGAACATAATATAGGAGCTGGCCACCGGGCCGCGCCTCAACTTTCGTTAGCTTGATCTCTGACATTGTCAGTCTCCTATATAGACATTCGCGCACCTATAGACATTCGCGCACCACTGAAATTGGCTGGCGTCTGGGCTTTCTGCCTTGCAACGCCCAAAGCCTTACCGTTGGTCAACCGTTTTCGTGACCAAAAGCGCGTTGTCCTGGGTTGTTTCGAAAATCGCCACGAGGTTCGAGCTTGTCCTGGGTGACCATACGTTCATGCAACTCAAGATCATCGCGGACCCGGTATTGCGCTACGTCACGGGTGCTGGGCATCAACGCGGTGATGCGGAAAGAAACGCCACGACTTGAGGAAGTCATCGGGGGGTCGTTCCTCATTCTTACAAATTGTCCGATGGCGAAACGGTGTTCTGAAAGAGTTGGCGTCTTTCGGTTGCGCCAATTTTGTTGGTTATTTTCGTTGATCATGATCCGACTCCCTCGCGGTCTCGATTTTCTACGCCTTGGAAAGGTTGTCATTCGACCGTTGACCCTGATGATGGGCCGTCAGGACACAGAACCATGTGCAACTGGATTCATCGGGCCAGGCTCTCGATGAATGCTTGAAAGTGTTGCATGAATCGCGTCGCTCGAAACTGATGCATGTTGGTCAGCGCTGGAAAAGCTGAATTCTCTTTGTCATAGCCCCTGAGCGAGAGGGATGGGTTGGCGTACTCTTCGGCGAAAAGAACCGGCGCGGGGACCAATGTGTGTGTTTGCTGCTACGTTGACGATTAACGGCTCCGAAACTCGTGGCACGGACTATCAGTGGCAGATGTATATGTTTGGTTCGAGGTCAGCGTGCCGACGGGCACAGCTCTTGCTCCGGTCTGATCGACGCAGGGCGAATGGCAAGTTTCGTCAGTCGACAGCCAAAACCAGACTGTACCCTCTCGGCCTCATAGCAGCCTTTAGCAATGCACTTGCGGGACTCTTTTTATACACAGGCAGGCAAACGACAAACCCAAGTACGTCCATTTTCGTTCGTCGCACGAATTGACACCAGCCGACGCTTCTTTATTTGGAACTGGAAGTTTTCACGAGACGCTGAGAAACTTGAAACCCTCACTCCCGAGATAATGATATGTTCGTTCTGGGCTTCTTCAGCAAACAAAACTCACAGGAAGCCAATTCTCAGCGTTCAACTTTTGTTCGCACGGAGATCAAGAACGAAAGTTTCATCAATTCTGCATTTCCCAGACAGTCAGCTTTTGATTGGAAACATAAACAATTGCAAAATTGGCACTTTCCACAATCAGGCCACACTTTTGGTAAGGGAGAGGTCGAGAGTTCAAATCTCTCCGGCAGCACCATATCATCTCTTTATTTCATGTAACTCTTTGGTATTGATTGGATATTCTCTAGCCGATTTGTACACAAAGCTCGTACACATGGTCCTTCCTGTACCTCGTCCATCAATCACAATACCACCGGCTTTTACTACCTCAGAGTACGGTTCCCAGTGACCTTCGCGACAAAGCCAAAGGTCGCTCCTTAGTTTTGAACATTGGTTCGGGTAAGGCCATGGTCACAATTGGCGAAGCGGTCAAAGCATCTCTCCAAACCAATGAATTGGCTTAAGCCAAAGAACGCTTCAGAGTTGCCGAAGCAAACCTTGCGAAGATCCGGGAAGGCCTCAGGAACGGGCCACAAAAGCTGACCAACAAGCAAGTCTTTGCGCTCGCTGGGCGTTTCTATCGCGTCTTCGCTGAAACGCTTGAGGATAATCCGGGCAGCACCGCTATGTGGCAACGTGTCAAAGAAGCGGATGATTTCGCAGCCAAAGGCGGCCCCCTCGGAATGCTCGGCATTGGGAACGAGGCAAAAGCCAAAGGCATTGCGCGAGAAATGGGGGATCGGTTCGGTCCTTTTCTAGATGTTTTTCTCAACGAGGAAGGACTTGAGGTCGACACAGATAGCCGTCGGCGATTGCTGAAAGCATTTCGGGATGCTGGCGACCGCGCTGATGACAAGCTTGAACGCAATTCTGAAGGCGACTACTCAGTGGACACAAACGATGCAATGTATCCGGCTTGGAAGTCACCTGTCACAAAGCCTGAAAACGCATCCACCTATGTTTCTATCGGCCAGCTATTCAAATGTTGGCAGAAACAACATGAAACCCTCGGTGGCGCGAAGTCCTCTGTCAGACGTTGGCGGCCGGTAGTCGATCAGTTCATCGGTTTTCTGGGCCACGATCACGCGGAAAAGGTTACTCGAGCTGACATCGTCCGTTGGCGACAAGAGCTTATCGAAAGCGGCAAGATTTCTCCCAACACATTCAAAAAGACCAACTGAGCTGCGTTGAACTCCATCTACGCCGTCGGAGTAGACCAGCTTCTAGTCGCTTCCAATCCTGTTATCGGTGTTAAAGCTCCATCTCAGAAAAGAGTTCTGACTCGCCCGCAGGGCTTCACGAAAGAAGAGGCGATCACCATACTTAAAGCCGCTACGGAAGCAGAAGCTGACCCACGACACATGGCCGAGCACACACGCTTCGCCCGCCGATGGCTCCCTTGGCTTTGTGCATACTCAGGTGCACGGATGGGCGAGGTTGCACAGCTTAGAAGACAAGATGTCTATGTGAAAGACGGAATTGATTGCATCCGCATCACTCCTGAGACCGGAACTGTCCGGTACATTTTCAGCTTGATAACCGCGGTAGCGCCGTGTTTCGGTATCCTTCTCAACTCCTATCACTATCGCACGGAAGCCACTCTTGAACGACAACGGAAAGACGCCTTTGTATCCCTAGCCAAAACAGAGAGCCCAAGAAGCCCCCCGCGACAGGTATCAGATTTGGAAACGTTTCATGCGGCTAGGGTTGGCTCGAAACCTTCCACCAATGGCGGAACTAGTTTATCACTGAAATATATGATCTCTCGACCAGCAGTTTTCTTGCCTGCGCTGTAGTGCAGCGAATAGCTAACTGGGTTAAATTCTCCGTAAATCTCACGAATCTGCGGAACGTCATCATATGAAACGACCCACAATCCGTTTCGGGAATTAAGAAGCATATCATATATGTTCACATGATCCTGATGATTGTAGAAATTTCTGTATAATTTACTACCTTTTACATAGTATGGAGGATCTAAATACAAAAAATTATCCTTATATTCCAGTTTCTTCTTTGTAAAGTTCAAAGCATCAGAATTTGTTACATCAATCTTATAACTAAAACACTTTAAATTCTCAATATTTTTTATCTGCTGGTCCTTATTCAACCTTACATCTAGTTTCCAAGCCCCGGCTTGCTCATATCCACCGATTGGACCTGCACCCTCAATTATTCCTGATCTGTTCGTACGATTCAAAAAAAACGCAGCAAAACCAAGCGACAATGGACATGAGAGATCTCGCGACTCCCAAACTGACTTTTGGCGATACCACTCTTCAATTGTTATAGGTGTCCGTTGGATTAACTCACAAAAGTCGTCTGGACGACGAAGAACCGAGTGCCAAAAAGCAAAAATGCTTTCGTCGATATCATTGAGTGCGACACTGTCGATGAAACCTGAAGATAGCAGTTTTAGCGCCAGCCCAGCGCCTCCTGCATAGGGCTCACAATAAGTCTTTGAAAACAACGAATTACACTTAATCGTCTCTGTGAAGAAATGAAAAAGCTTCGCCTTCCCACCTGGATACCTTAGTGGAGAGGTAAGCATTCAAATGTTCCTCATTACAAACTGGTCAACACAATCGCGAGCGGCCATTAAACGCAACGCATTTGGCACCACTGTAGCGTGGGCACCCAGATTAACATAGTCGAGATGATTCTTCTTGAATTCCTTCAATATCTTTCGATCATCTACACCAAGCTGCACAGTATTACCCAAGCAAATATCCAGAGCCGTCTCGAGACTTAGAAGATTTCTCTTAGGATTAGCCCCTTGATCCTCGATGATTGTTTTCAATATCGCCTCAATAGTGCTTCGCAATAATGCGGTTGCGGAAGCTGGAAGCTTGTTGGCATTGATTGCCTTACACTCTTTCATCAGTTGTTTTAGTAGAAGATTATTCGCTGTGACGGGATAGTTGAAAAGGGCACCTGCTGTCAGCTTTGGTGCTTTTGGCTTTTCTGAACTTTTGTCACCCGGTTTTTGGTTGTTTTCCGATTGGCTCTTATCGTCCGCGCCAGGATTTCCATTAGACCCGTCAGCACCGCTCTGAGCTGTATCGTCGGATTCCGGTTTGGCACCCGGATAATCTGAAAACACATCCTTATAAGACGAAGTAGCTCCAAAACCTTTTTCAGAGCTAATTACGAGCTTTTTCACTAGATGCCTGAACTTCGCCTTTGCTACTTCGTCTTCAAAATTAATCGTATGATTCACACGATCCAGTTCTATCCCTATTGCCGATCTGTGACCGGTGCCTTGGAGGAAGCGGACGGGTGGGTTAAACTCGACTGCAGGATCAGTGAGGATTTGCTTTTCCGCCGGCGTCCAGTCGAACTTGAGAGCTGCAAGGTAGAGCTCGTATTCGAGAATGAGATCGTTTATTTGCCCCTTCTTTCGGTCAAATGCAGTTGCGAGCTGAGCGATGCTCTTTCCTCCCTTCCATTCGTCATAGACCGCTTTTCTGCTACCCAAATAACCCCACTTACTCTTATCCCCCAGACCAAAATGCGCAGCAGCCATTATTGGGAGAAGAGCATCGCGCGAGGGCGCTATGGTGCAATCAACGCTGAGCAATTCGTCCCGTATCGGCCCGGGTAAATGCGGCACCGCGCTGGCATAATGCTCAGGTGGCTTCAGTTGTCCGGTTAGGAGCTTGTATGCTGCGATCCGCGTATTACCCTCGACAACCACATACTCTTTGCCAGATTTTACAATGTATGGCCGCTCTGCTCCTTGATTCCTACCTTCGGTAGCAATTTTTTTGAGGAATGCGGAAAGCCCCTCATGCTCAAACAAATACTCGACTATTGCTTCTTGGGACTTCAAGTGCTCAAGAGTGACAATTCTGGGGTTCTTCTCGTCCAATTTAATAAGTGATAGAGCTATACGCTCAAATTTAAACTTTGCGAACAACTTGCGCCTCCCGAACCTTACACTCGTCACTAGACATCAAAAGACATTTAGTTGCAAGGCGGTTGCATTCATGCGCAGTGCGCCTTCTGGTTAATTTGGGTTTTGAAATAGTACTCCAAGCGGCAAAGCTCTTGCGAACAGCATTGGCATGATTGAAAGGCGAAACTGCTCGCTTCACATCGACATACAAATCTGCAAGACTAAGTGAATTCGCTGGTCCCCAGAGTTGGTACACAGGGCAATCAGACCAAAGAAAAAAGCTGTTTGACATCAAAGTGATACGACTGCCAAATCCTGAGTTCAAATCTCTCCGGCAGCACCATTTTGCAGGCACTGCGTCAAGTTACCCCCTAAGACATTGAATGGTAATGATTATTTGGTGTCAAAACCCCTTTCGCGACAGTAATTCGGAAGGTCAACACACGCCATTCCAAGCACCATTTTCTCCAAGTCTGCGCTGCAAGACCGCCATAAACTGCCGTATTATGCAATTTCGGCTCATGCCAGCCACTTCATGTGACACAATTCCAAGTAGTGTAACGCTGCTTAAAATTGCCGGACTTTAGAGACAACAAAAATTCAACTTTTGCCAAATCCAAAACGGTTTCTGTATTCTTTCGGCGAGATTCCGAGGACACGTTGCATGGCACGTCGCAAGCGTTCGTCGTCCTCGAAACCGGTTCGTTGCGCAATCGTCGCGACGGGAAGTGCGGTGTCTTCGAGCAGGTCGCGCGCTGCTGCAACGCGAAACAGTTCGATGGTTTTGGCAGGCGTTCGGCCGGTGGTTGCCCGATAGACCCTGGTGAAATTGCGTTCACTCATTCCTGCTTGCTCAGCCAATCGGTCTACGCGCAAATCTCCTTTCAAATTTTCCCCGATCCAGGTGTGAAGCGCATCGAACCGACCGCTGGCATCATTGATTTGACCGAGAAGAGCGGAGCTGAACTGAGTCTGGCCACCGGGGCGGATCATATACACGACCAGTGTTTGTGCGAGACGAACGGCAACTTTTCTCCCCGAGTCTTCTGCCACCATGGCAAGAGCCATATCGATGCCCGCGGTCACTCCTGCCGAAGTCCATACATTTCCATCTTTCACGAACATGCGGTCCGGCTCTACCTTCACCTTCGGATGCTGACAGGCAAGATCGTCGCAGGAATACCAATGTGTTACCGCGCGATGGCCATCCAGCAGACCACTTGCCGCGAGAACGAACGCGCCTGTGCAAACAGAGCCTATGCGCGCGGATTGATCGGCCAGAAGAACCGTATCTTCCAGAAGTTTCGGATCTTGCGCTGCCGCTCTCGCACCCCAGCCGCCCGAAATCAGGAGAGTATGGAGCTTTCTGTCGCGCCATCGCTCCATGGGTTCCGTGCTGATTTCAACCCCCGTGTCCATCAGCTGAACTCCGCCTTCCGCAGACACAAGCACGATCTCGTAGTCTTCACCTCCACATACTTTTGCATCGGCGAAAACCTGCATTGGACCGGTGATATCCAGCAGTTTGGCGTCTGGAAAGACGACAATTACAACAACCGGGCGCGATTTGGCGGAAAATGAGGGCATATTGTCGGTTATGCCAAAAAATTAACTGTTAGTCTATTTCTGAAGTATTGAAGTTTTTTTAAGTATAGTATTGAGGAAATCTCATGAAAAGAATACTACTAACTGCAGCTGCAAGCCTTGCAATGATTTCCTCGGCTGCAGCTGCACCATTCCAATGGTCTGCCGGATCCGGAGGCAACGATCACTGGTATGAATTTGTTGTGCTCGGGTCCGGAGACCCGTCATTGATGGCAACACAGGCAGAAGCGCTTGCCGGGTCATCTTCCTTCATGGGTCTGGGTGGCTATCTTGCGACGATAACGTCTGCAGCCGAACAGACATTTCTCAATTCGCACTGGCCTGGTGCAGGCAGCGTGACGGGCCAGTTCCTGGACTACAGCTTCTTCCTGATTGGCGCGACGGACCGCAACACAGAAGGTTCGTTCGAATGGCTGGACGGGCCTGAAGGTGGAAATCCTTTGGCGTATACCAACTGGAAGCCGGGAGAACCGAACAACGAAGGTGGTGAGGACTATGTCGTCGCCTGGTGGTGAAGACAGCGCCACCGGTCGCTGGAACGACATACCAAACAACGCGAATGTTCGTGCCTATCTCGTTGAGTATAGCGTCACGCCGGTTCCCGTACCGGCTACCCTTCCGCTTCTGATTGGCGGGCTTGGGTTGCTGGGGTATGCCGCGCGCCGCAAACGCAGTTCAACAGAAGCCTGATCTGTAAACACGGATTAGCAAACTTGGCCCGCCGTTTTGGCGGGCTTTTTTTATACCGTCTAGCGGAAGGTCAACTGAACTCCCAACGAACAGACAGGCATTCAGAAGTTAAAAGATCCAATAAGTCAGCTATTTATACACAGAACAGGGCAAATCTGCTTTCCTTTTCCGCTCGGTGTCGAGCAGCACCTGCTGCTGTATTTTCCTGGTTGAAAACATGCTGCGAACTGGCGAGGAGCATGAGACCACCGGTGGAGGGAACCATGGCGCTGAAGTATTTGAATGCCCCCCAATATTTGTAGACGCCTACTTCCCAAATCTTGATGCAGAAAGGCCAAGATGGGCGCGAGCGTGAGCGCACATGCGCTCCATGCCCGGAAGAAGACGTTTTCCAAGTCTCCCGTTCCCGTTGGGCTTGTTCCGGACTTCTTCACGCGAAAACAACCGGATTCGGGTTTTCAAAAACCGCCCTGACTTGATGATCCCTTCCGCTCGCCCCTTCTGCACTTGATGAGCCCGGTGAACGCCTTGCTGTTTCCGCTCAAAACACGGCTGTGCAACCGTTCCGAGCAGCTTCCGGAACGGGGCATTTGTTACGCGGCACACAGCCGTCCGGGATGCAGTCGAAACTGACATTGAGCGGTTCTGTTGATATCCTGCTTTCGCAGCGGAGGATATTGCATGACCGTCAAGCGCATCGTTTTCGACATCGCGACAAGTTCCGTCGATGAAGTTCGAGAATTCTATGCCGAACTTTTTGATCTTGAAACGATCATGGATCAGGGCTGGATTGCTACCATGGCTTCAGATGCGACCGCCAGGGTTCAAGTCAGTATTGCTTCCGAGGGTGGCTCAGGGACGCCTGTTCCCGACGCATCCATCGAGGTCGATAACGTTGACGAGGTCTATCGCCGTGCGAAAGAACTTGGTCACAAAATCGAGTACGAATTGACAAACGAACCCTGGGGTGTCCGGCGTTTCTACGTGAACGACCCTGCCGGAAAGCTTCTCAACGTCCTGTCCCATCTTTAGGTCGGCATCGTCAATTTGAGCCCCCAGGCGAACCTGGTACAATTGAACCGGCCAGGAGTTTCGGCGCTTCAGATCGATCTGCGCTCGTGCAAATTCAATCTGGCTGAAATCCTCAGTCACAGAGAGCCCGGTTGCTGCCGCGACATCGTGGTGCGTTGTCTCCCGGTCTAGCGCAAGGCTGCAATGACGGATGCCGTATCGGTGACATTTGCGACGTTCTGCATGCCAAAATTAATCGAAGCCCGGTGCCAGTCCGCATTCATGGTTGAACAGGCGTCTTCCGGAACGATGACCTGGAATCCTTTGTCCGCAGCCGTGCGGGCCGTATGTTCAACGCTCATGTTGGTCCAGGAACCGGTGTTGATGATCGTGTCGATGCCTGCGTGGTTGAGGTAGCTTTCAAGGCGCGACGTCTCCCAACCGCTCATCGACATCTTTTCACACACGAGATCTTCCGGCCGAGGCTCGAGCCCCGGCACAGGGGCAACACCCCACGTACCCCGGACGAGGGCATTCTCCCCTTTCAGTCCCTGAAAAAGAGGAGCATGCTGGGAGAGAAGCGGATGCCCCGGTTCACAGACCATCCATATATGGATGACGGGCATGCCGTTTCGGCGCGCGGCTTCCGCAAGCGCAATGGTGTTGGACACCACATTCTGGTCACGCGCGTGCTGCGGCGACCCGGTTTCGGCAAACGCACCACCGTCCATCATGACATCGTTCTGAAGATCCTGAATGAGCAGTGCCGTTTTCTTCGGGTCAAGAACGGGGCAAGCGGCAATCTGCAGCCCCTTGGAGGACGCATTCATGGAAGCACCGACGTTTGCCGACTGTTCTAGTGAAGAACTTTGGACCGTTTTCGGCGACATGAAGGGTTCGGACCGCGGCCGGATTTTGGTCTTTATCGTGTAGACAGAGGTGCATGCGCACATGAAGAGGGTTTGCCAGTCTTCACCACCCCAGTGAAGGTTGGCCACCATCTCGGGTACTTCGATCTTGCCAATCAGCATCCCCTCGAAGGAATAGACCCAAACGCCACCGGGTGCGGTGACCCAGACGTTGCCGTTGGCATCGGCCTTCATGCCGTCCGGCACGCCCGCCTTGACGCTGTCCTTGATGCCTGAGGCAAACATCCGGCTGTTTTTCAGTCTGCCGTCTCCACCGACATCGAACATGCGAATGTTCGCCTGCTCGGTATCATTGACCCACATCCAGCGTTCACACGGTGAAAAACACAGTCCATTGGGCTGTGTGAACATGTAGCGGTCGGAGACAAGCACGGCTTCATCGCCGGGTTTGTGGTCCGGCGGAAGCATGTAGACACCCTGGAACCCCAGTTGAAGGGGGCGAGGCACACCAAAGTGTTCCAAACGCCCGTAGGTCGGATCCGTGAAATAGATCGCCCCGTCGGATTTGACGACAATGTCGTTCGGAGAATTGAGTTCCTGCCCCTCGAAGTGGGATGCAAGAAGTTCCCGCGATCCGTCCGGGCGAAAGCGGGCGACCGAACTCGTTGCATGTTCACAGACGAGGAGATTGAGCTCCGCGTCATAAGTCATGCCGTTACCCTTGTTCGACGGGCGAAGCTGTTCCGTTACGCCGGATTGCCGGGTCCATTTGCGCCGAACATCACCGGGCATATCGGAGAACAGCAGATACTGGTCTACCGGATGCCAGATCGGACCTTCAGTGAAGACGAAACCGGTGCCGATACGCTCAACGGCAGCATGCTCGTCCACCAGGTCTGTAAATTTCGGGTCAACAACTGTATGGCCCACGGATCCCTCCCAGTTTTTCGTCAAACGGGAAGCAAAAACTTCCCGGAATACATCAAGTTACATCGGGAACCACTGCCGCTCGGGCACCGTTTCGGACATCGGACCGGGAACGGTCATGGCAAGCCTGCCAACCACTTGCTGGTTCTGGATTTTTGCAGGCCGGTCATGAACAGGAAGCAGGAACGTGTAATTGTTCAAAAGCTTCTTGATCGCGCCCTTTTCTTCCCGTTTCGAGCCGGAATGGTTCCCCGTCACGCGCGGTTCCATCCAATTGTTGGTGTGGACGTGGTTCACGATCTGGTCGTTGAAATCGTAAATTACGTCACCGCAGATGCAGGCAAGACCCTCCGCCGTTTCCACGATCACATTCATCGACCCTTCAGTATGTGCGCCGGCCGTTTCACACCACACGCCCGGAATGATTTCTTCCGCGCCGGTAATCTCAAGATCCAGGAAACGCATGGCTTCGGGTTCATAGATCCGCTCCACCAGATGCATGATGTCGGGTTTCGGATATTGCGGGTACATGATCCCGGACACGGAAAACTCCATCTCCCTGCGGTTCAGGACCACGGTCGTATTCATCGGGAACTTGTCGTCCTTGCCTGCGTGATCGATGTGAAGATGCGTGTGCAGGATGTAACGAATATCGCCGAGCTTCAGACCATGTTTGGCAAGCTGGTTCTCGATCATGTTGTCGTGAAACTGCAGTCCCCGCATCCCGAGACTTTCCATGATCGCGTTGTCCCGGTACCCAGTATCGACGAGAACGGGATGCGTGCCACCTAGGATCAGGAACCCGTAGACGGGTACGCGGCGGATCCGGCCGCATTCGTGACCGAGCACGAGAAAAGATGTCTCAAGTTCAATGTCGCCATAGTCCAGAACGTGTATGGTAAGGGCCATTTATTTTACTCCCATGGAAAGAATGAGCTGCGACAGAGCATCGGCTAAAGCCGATAGATCCGCTCAGCCGTATCGTTGAAAATTGACTGCCTTTTCACCTTGGTCAGACCCTTTGCCCCCTCCTGAAAGGCGCCAAAGAGATCCGCGTAGGTCGTCCAGAGTTTTTCGATCGGGAAATTGGAACCGAACATGCACCTGTCTGCACCGAAAAGGCTGACGGTCTGCTTGATCATGAAGGCGACAAACTCGGGATCATTCCTGTGAATGAAGGTTCCGAAAGCAGACAGCTTGGTCGCAACGTTGTTGCATTCAGCCAAACGGCGCATGCCCTTGCGCCAAAGTTTGACGCCGTCGGCGCTGGTGTCTTCCAGCATGCCGGCATGCATAAGCACAAATTGCACGTCCGGACAGCTTCGAGCCAGCTCCGCGGCATATTCCATTTGTGAAGGAAACACCTGCAAATCAAAACTCCAGCCATACTCGGCCAGGTAAGCGATATTCTTGCGAACAAGCGGATCGGCAGGCAGGTCAGGTCTGGATGCAAATCTGTAAAGCGGGTTTTCGTGCCAGTGAAACTGCTGACGCAGCCCACGCATGAGCGGGTAGCGTTTCAGCCTGTCGAGTTGCGGCCTGACATCTTCGCTGGTGAAATCGGCAAAGCCGACAATGCCATGAGGCCAACCCGACGTGTCAGCAACCGATTGCACCCACGCAACTTCATCTTCGAACCAGTTCGGAGCCCAGTTTGCCTGCACATAAACGGACTTGATGATCCCGGTTTCCCCGAGATCCTCTCGAAACTCATCAATGAGGTAATCACGTTTTATTGCGGCATAAGGACCGAAAATCCGTGGCTGCTCCGGTCCGAGAAGCCACGGAAGATCCTTTTGCCGCCAGATATGATGATGCGCGTCGATCATGAGGGCCTCGAAAGACTGAGAACATGTGTGCAGAGAGCCTCGATCCTGTCTCCCGGCACGAGACTGTCGAGAAACGGAAGGCAAGCCGACAACGCTTCGGTTCGCGGCTCATATCCCGGATCGGCTGCAAGGGGGGTGAGCCAGTCCAGTCGCCAGCACAGACGCGCCAGTTTCCGGATGGCCTCGACAAGCGTCGCCGGCTCACCGCGTTCCAGACCGTCGGACAGGATCAGGACAGCAGCGCCTCGGGCCTGGCCGGCGAAACGCGGAACCGCAAGAAAGGCCTGAAGAGCATCACCTATGCGCGTTCCACCGTCAAAATCCGCAACAGTGGCCCCGACACTCTCCAGGGCCTGATCGGTGTTCTTGATCCGAAGGGAGTGGGAGACCCGCGTCAACCGCGTTCCGAAAGTGAACGTTTCCACGCGTTCGGCCGCTTGCGTAAGCTTGTGTGCAAACCGCATTGTTGCGACGCTCTGGTCTGTCATCGATCCGGATACATCGACCAGCAGCAGGATCCGTCGCTGTCTCGTTTTTCTGCGGGTAACCGGCAAGTCGAATACTTCCCCATCCTGTCGCAATGCCTGTTTAAGAGCTTTCCGCAGATCAATCCGGTTTCCGCGTTGCGAAAACGCGCGCCGGTATGACAGGCGTCTCGGCAGGTCCTTTTCCGCCCGGCGCGCGAGGTGCCTGAGAGCACCACTTTCGTCAGCGGGTACAAATTGCCGGCGCCTCAGAATTTCAGCAGAGGTCGCAAGGTCGCCGGTTTCGTCTTCCTCCATCCCCTCTTCAACATCCACCTGGGCCCCTGTCGGCTCGTAAGCCTGGACATCATCATCTTCGTCATCGTCTTCAATTGACGCCGCAAGTCCCTGACCCAGGAAATAAGCCTTGAAAAGCGCATCGAATTCCGTTTGCCGGTCCCTCGGGACCGACAGCATGGCAATCGCAGCGCTTCGGATATCGCGCATGTCCCTTGGCCCCAGCAGCCCGACGGCTTCCACAAACCCCATTGTCTGATCCGGAGCGACGGGAAAACCGTGTGCCCGAAGGATTGCGGGAAACTCGACAAAGGGTCGTGTCGCGGCAGGAAGCGTCATGCGGCCTCCTGCGGCATGAAACTGTCGAGACGGCCTTCCAGAAAATCCAGATCGTCATGGTCCTTGAGCGCAACACCGATGGCACGTCGGAACGCTTCCGGCCAGGTCGCCCCCTGATCGTGGAGCAACGTTGCGGCCTCGGCCCATTCCACCGTTTCGGCGACACCCGGCGGTTTGGCAAGCGGCTCGGTTCTGAGTTTCGCAACGGCCCCGGCAACAGCGGCGGCAGTGGCTTGCGCCACGGTGCTGGCCCGCGCCATCACGATCCGCGATTCCAGATGGATGTCCGGATAGTCGATCCAATGATAGACACAGCGCCGTCGCAGCGCTTCGTGCAGATCTCGTGTCCGGTTCGAAGTCAGAACCACGACAGGCGGCCGCACGGCTCGCACTGTTCCCGTTTCGGGAATGGAGATGGCGAAATCCGAAAGAAACTCCAGCAGAAACGCTTCGAATTCCTGGTCGGACCGATCAATCTCGTCAATCAGCAGGACGCAGTCATCGGGAGAGCGAAGCGCTTCCAGCATGGGCCTTTGCAGCAGAAACTGGTCGTCGTAGATGTTGATGTAGTCATCGCCGGCTTGTCGAATGGCAAGCATTTGACGTGTGTAGTTCCATTCATAAAGTGCTGATGCGGCGTCAATGCCTTCAAAGCACTGCAGCCGTACAAGGCGACGGCCAAGCACTGAGGCAATGGCCTTGGCGGCCTCCGTCTTGCCGACGCCGGGTGCGCCTTCGAGCAACAGCGGTTTGCCGAGCGCCAACGCCAGATACGCTGCTGTCGAAAGTTCATCGCCTGCAATATACTGGGCAGCGATCAGCGCATCCCTCAAGCGATCAGGGCGATCAATTCCAACGATGGACGGCTTCACCGGCATGGATCAGCGCACTCCCTGTGGCCTGGCGCCACCATTCGCGTGCAATCCGCGCAGAACTCTTTCCGGCGTGATCGGCAGCGTGTCGCAGCGAACGCCAACAGCGTTGTAGACCGCATTCGCTATTGCGGGAAGAACAGGATTGGCGCACATTTCGCCGGGACCCTTGCCACCAAAGGGCGCGTCTTCGGCAGGCCGTTCGAGCACGGCGATGTTGTGATCAACAACCTCACCGGGACCGGGCATCAGATAGGCATTGAAGTCTTCCGGCCCATGGTTCCGGTCGGGATAGTAGGGCTCTGTCGTTTCATAGAGTGCATGCGAAACCCCCATCCAGGCACCACCAATCAGCTGCTGTTCGACAAGGCGCGGGTTTAGCGCTCGACCAACTTCATACGCAGAATTGATTTCATTGACGGTGACCTCGCCAGTCTCGTCATCCACTTCCAGATCCACGACCAGAGCCGCATGGGCGAAGCAGGAAACCGGCGTCATCTCGCCGGTATCCGGATCGACGTCCGACGGCGGGATCAGGAAAATCCCTCTGCCCGACAGTGTCCTGCCCTGCTTGAACTGCGCCGCGATTGCCGTGTCGGCGACTGTGATTGTCCGTGTTGGCGCTCCCTTTACGTGAATGTTCCCCTGACCGTCTGTTTCCAGGTCTGCTGCATTGACTTCGAGCTCTTCCGCCGCAGCCTCGAGCAACGCCTTTCGTGCTTCTGTCGCCGCGCGAATGACCGCGTTTCCAACCCGGTGTGTCCCGCGGGAGGCGAACGATCCCATGCAATGCGGACCAGTATCGCTGTCTGCGGTATCGACGTAGACGTCGGCAACTGGAACCCCGAGCGTTTCTGCCGCGATCTGGCGGGTTACCGACTTCATGCCCTGCCCCAGATCAATGGACGACAAGGACACCATGAACTTTCCATCCGGCGTTGAATGAACCAGCGCCTGACTCGGATCACCACCAAGGTTCATGCCTATCGGGTAGTTGATGCAGGCAAAGCCGCGCCCCTTGTGGACAGTCATGATCAACGCCTCCTTGAACCGGACAAGAACCTGGACACGCCAGGCCGATTGACACCTCGGGAAAAAGGTTTTTCGGGTTTGTACGGCTGAGATGCAGCATCTGGAGCTGGCAGCTGCGGCGCCGTGGCTGGCGGCTCGGGCGACGCCTGCGGTGCCGGTGGCGACAGCGCGGGTTGCAGGGCGGGTTGCAGGACTTGCGAGCTGCCGGATGGCGCGACAGGACCTGGGCGGGCTGCCGGAGGTGGTGGCGACGCAGGCGCGGCTGCTTGAGGACGCGTATCGGTCGCAATCGCGGCTTCAGGTATCCTGGTGGGCGTGGACGAAGGCCCTCTGTAGCCGGTGCGGGACGGATCCATGATCATGTCTTCGTCCTGGGGGGCCGCGGCAACGATTGGAATACCCTGTGTTCCGGCCGGCACGTTCCCCCTGGCAGACGCGCCTTCACCTGGCGCAGTCGGGATTACCGAGCGCCTCCGCTCCCCTATCTGCCCGGCCATGTCCGTGACCGTTTCGGGAATTTCAGCCCTTGGGCCACCGCCTCCCAGAAGAGAGGATTGACGCGCTGCCTCGGCGCCAATGCTCCAACCGGATTTTTGCGCGGCGACCTGGCAACATTCAATCAGCGCGGTATTTTTTGCCAAGCGTCGGTGCGGCTTCATATCCCCGTCCCGATAGGCATTCAGGATCCGCAGTTCGATCGGGTTCAGTCCAACGGCTTCTGCGACCTTGTCCATGTGACACTCAATGGCAAAATCGACGCCCGTGATGCCGAAACCACGCATTGCGGTTGCCGGCGTGCGATTTGTGAAAACGCAAAAGACATTCGCGGCGACGTTGGGGATTGTGTAGGGGCCTGGTAGATGGGCCGAACACTTGATGATCGCGTAGGAAGACAACCGGGTATAGGCACCAGCGTCAAAAAAACCGGTAAAGGCCCGTGCCAGAATGCGTCCATCGCGCGCAACGCCGTCCTTGATACGCCAGCGTTCGGCACCGCGTGGTGCCCCGACCTGCATTTCCTCTGTACGATCCCACATGAATTTCACCGGGCGCCCGGCAAGGACCGCGCCGAGAACCGAGAGCGGCTCCACAATGCTATCGACCTTGCCGCCGAAGCCACCGCCGACTGTTCCACCTATGAAATGAAGCCGTGAAGACGGCATATCCAGCAACTTGGCCGTGGTGCCCAGAGAGAAGAAAAGTGCTTGTGTCGAGGTATAACAGACGTAGCGGTCATTGGTTTCGGGTGCTGCGATTGCACCACAGGTTTCAATCGGTGCCTGTTCGATCGGCGACATCTGGTATTCGCCCTCGACAATATGATCTGCTTCGGCAAAGCCCTTGTCGACGTCGCCAAACCGAAGCTTTTGATGATCGTAGAGATCATGATAGTCGAACGTGTTGTTCGGATAGACTTCATTGACGACCGGTGCCTGAGGCGAAAGGGCCTCTTCCGGGTCCAGGACATGCGGGAGAAGCTCATAGTCCACTTTCACCGCAGCGCATGCGTCACGCGCCTGCCGGTCGGTTTCGGCGATGATGGCCGCAACAGGTTCGCCGACATAGGCGACCTTGGTATCCTGAATAAGCTTCTCTTCATCCTTGCCGAAATTGATCAACGACAGCAACGTGTTGAGATTGTTGGGAACATCCCGCGCAAGGATCACCCGGATGACGCCTGGCATGCGTTCGGCAGCACCGGTATCGATCGATCTGATCCGGGCATGGTGGTGTGGCGAGCGTACACAGCGCATGTGCAGCAAACCGTCAAAGAGATGATCGTCATAGTAGGGCGAACGGCCCGTTACGTGGCCAAGAATATCCTGCCGGCGCGTCGGCTTGCCGATTTCCTGGAGATTGTCGTCACGCTCTTCCCTGAAGAGATCTTTGCGGAATTCCACGGAAGACATCAGCCGGTCCTCCGTGTCGCTTGACCGCTCGCAGCCATGATCGCGTCGATTATGGGGTCGTAGCCCGTGCATCTGCAGATGTTGCCGGAAATCGCTTCGATAACTTCCTCCCGGCTTGGTCTGGGAGTGCGGTCAAGCAGGGCTTTGGCAGCCATCAGCATCCCGGGTGTGCAATATCCGCACTGGGCAGCAAAGTTTTCCATGAATGCTTCCTGAAGCGCATGAAGCTTTGGCCCGGCGGCCAGTCCGTTCGTCGTTTCAACGGACCGTCCTTCAACGGTTTCAGCCAGGGTCAGACAGCTCAAATGCGGTTCACCGTCGATCAGCACAGTGCAGGACCCGCAGGTACCCTGACCGCAGCCGTATTTTGGTGTCAGATCTCCAACACCGCGCCTGAGAACGTCGAGCAGGTTTTGGGCATCGTCGACGAACACTGCCGCAGACGATCCATTGAGTGAGAATTGAACAGGTGTCTTGGCCATCATCGTGTTCCTTGCCCCAGAAGCAGGCGTCCCAGATGCACTGGTGCAACTTCCTTCCGATACCAACCGGAGGCCAGGCTGTCGTCGGGAGGGTTCAGGTCGTTTGCGACGCTCTGCAGCGCGCGTTCAATGCCATTTTGATCGAGATTGACGCCCTCCAGAGCTGCCTCCACCGCCGGAACCCTAACCGGTGTGGGTGCCATCGCGCCGAAAGCCACACGAGCACCGGAAACGCGTCCTGCACGCCTGGGCAACCAGGCAGCAATGCTTAGAACAGACGCACCTCTCGGCTTGACCCGGGTGACTTTCAAAAACCGGAAATCATCTCCGGCAGGTCGCAAGGCAGAAACGGATTCAACAAGGCGGGTTTCCGTGTCACGAACCGGGAGCAGGCGATCCAGATCCATCTCGCTGCCATCAGACATGCGAAGCCTTGCATCCAGCACCAACAAGGCGACTGCAAAATCTCCATATGGATGGGGAGCGAAAATGTTGCCGCCGACAGTTGCCATGTTTCGGATTGCCGGACCTCCGACGGCACGTGCGACGGGATGCAGAAACGCCGTATCACCGGATTTCATGATCGTCGCCATGGTTGCGAAGGCCCCCAGCCGGATGCGCTCGCCTTCCGATGAAATTCCTGCAAGAGGTGTAGGTTGCCTGAGACGAACGATGCGTGACACGTCCTGGTCGCCATAATTGACACCGCGCATGAGCAAGGTTCCCCCACCCAGGAGTGACGTTCCCTGGCCACTGCTTGCGGCGGCCTCCTGCAGCGTATCGACCGTAGTAATCGTCACCATTGGTTACGCCTCCAGTCCCATGAAATCCGAAACGGCCTTGAACCCGGCCACATAAATGTCGTCACCGACAAGCGCCGCGAGTTCCCTGTCGCGGCCTGCCGGGACATCGAAGCGGCTTTGCCATTCCCACAGCGTCGTGTCGTCATCGGTCACCGGGGACAGGCGGACATGCGCGACATAATTGAAGAGCGGTATTGGCGTATCCAGAAGGCAATACGAGTAGGTCTGCTCCAGATCTGAAAGTGTCAGGAGCTGTTCCCTGAGCTCGGACCCGTCTTTCAGTCTGAAGCGACGGACTGCGCCGACCCTGTCAGCGCTTCCGCCGCGTTCGATCTGGCTTGTTGTAACTGCCGGGTGCCAGCGGTCGTGTCCGTTGAAGTCGCGCAGAACCTCCCACACGGCTTCAATCGGTGCGTTGACTATTGTGCTGCGGACGACCTTGACCACGACCTTTCCAACTCCGCCTATTTGAACTTCATGTCGTTGGGATCGAATGTGGTCACCTGCGCGTACATCAATCCGTCGCGGGTGACGTATGCATCCGCTCCCTTGTAGGGCTCAGCGAGATAGTCCGCCTCCACCCGCCAGGACACATTTACGGTGTCACCAACCGTCTTGACCTTTTCCGCAATGAACGTTGCGCCCTTGAAGCCACCCTCTTCTCTTGGCTTGCAGAAGCCGGCAAAAACGTCACCTATGTTTTTCCGGCCTTCGATCCACACTCCGTTCGGCAATATGAAAAGCACTTCTTCGGGATATTGAGCCATGAGCCTGTTCCAGTCACAGGCGTTCAGCGCGTCGATATGCTCGAATGTCACGCGTTCAGCGTTCGGTTGAATAGCGAGCGGCGGCAAATCCTGTGCCATCGCACCCGTCGCGTACAGAACCATGCCCATCGCGATTGCAAACTTCCGACATGCCATCGTCATTCCTCCTCTTTTGAAAAAGATTTCCCCTACCCGCCGAAATGCCTCTTCAGGGCATCAAAGCCGCCCTGAAAAACGTTTGTTCCGATACCGGTAACCAACTCGTCTTCCTTTTCCTGTTCACAGGAAAACTCCGCAGACCATTCAATGAATGTGCGGTCACCTTCCGTGACAGGCGTCAGACGCATTGTCGCGATGTAGTCGCTCAGCGGCATTGGGCCTTCGAGCATCGAATAGCTGTAGAAAAGATCGTAGTCAGACAGCCCGAGCAGTTGCTCGCGAATGTTGTCGCCGTTCTGAAGACTGAAGTTTCTGATGCATCCAATCTTGTCGGAAGGCAAGGCCTCCTCGATACGGCTTTCGCGTATCCGGGGATGCCATTTGGGCAAGCCGTTGAAGTCCCTGATACGTTCCCAGACCCTGGCCGAAGGGGCATCAATCACCGATGAGGTGTAAACCCGCGCCATTTATTTGCCCTCCTTGGACGCGCCTGGCCCTTTCGGCTTTTCGTCTGCCTTCAACCGTTTCATTTCATTGGCGGCACGGGTCATATCGTTGGCCGTCCGCATGACATCCGATTTGGCGAGATTTGACCCGTCGATCCCGATATCACTCAGCAGGCTGTCCACCATTGGTGCCTGCACCCGGTATCGAAGCGCCGAATTGATGACCTCGTCAGTCGGGCTGCCGCCGCCGCCACCGTTACCTCCGGTGCCGGTGCCGTTCCCGTCCGCCCAACCGAGACCTGACGTTCCGCTGCCACCCAGCTGCATGATTTTGATATCGTTGATTTTTTCAAGCGGTTTGACCGATGCCGAGACAATTCCTTCGACATGTTCCAGCATCTTGCGTTTGAAGAGCGAATGGCGCGCTGCATCGGTCAGCACATTCTCGGCTTCGTTGATAAGCTTTTGTGCCTCGGCTTCCACCGCTTTGCGGACCTTTTCGGCGTCTGCGGCAATTCGTTTTTCTTCGGCTTCCTTTTCGGCCAGAACCACGTCAACCGATTTGCGTCGGGTCGCAGCTTCGGTTTCCTGTGCCGTCTTGACCTTCTCGGCCGCCGCGGTTGCCCGCGCCTTCGCTGCATCCGCTTCTACAGCGGCAGCGCTTTCATCAAGCGATTTCTTGTAAAGCTCGATGGCCTTGTCCATCTGTGCGGTTTCGACTGCCTTTTCGCGTGCAATCTCCAGACGTCGCCGCTCGGTCTGATGGCCAATGCGGGCATCGTCCAGACCACGCTCGGATGCGATCTGAGCTCGCTCGATCTCTTCCTGACTTGAAATTTCGGCTTCGCGCAGTGCCTGAACACGCGAGATTTCGAGCTGTTCGAGTACCTTCTTGCGTTCCAGCTTCCTCGCGTCCAGCTCCTGCTCCGCAAGGATCTTCTCCGCATCGACGGATTTCTCCTTGGCAACTTTTGCTGCCTCGATTGCCTGATCGGCGGCAACCTGCGCCTCGTCGATCGCCTTGTTGCGGGCGATTTCCAGCGCACGGATCTTCTCGTCCCGCGCGATCTTTTCGGCAGTCGTCTCCTGCTCCTTCTCGATCCGAAGCTGTTCGACGGACCGGCGCGAAGCGACTTCTGCCGTTTCAATTGCTTCCGCGCGCTCGATCTCACGTTTTCTGACGTCAGTCTCTTTGGAGATCTCTGCTGCGCGCACCTTGTTTTCCTGCGCAATGCGGGCTGCTTCGACCAGTTCCTGCGCGGAAATGTTGGCGACATCCACCGCTCTGTTGCGGGCGATCTCACGCTCCCGGAGATCCTGTTCGTAAGCAATTCGCTCGGCAGCGACCTTTTTCTCCTTGGCAATGCGGGCCGCCTCCGTGGCTTCCGCCTTGGCAATTTCCGCCGCCTCCAGAGCCCTGGACCGGGCAACATCGCGCTCCCTGGTTGCCTCGTCGCTTTCGATTCGCTGCAACGCGGTTTTCGCTTCCTGCGCGATACGCGCGGCATCAATTGCCTCACGGGCGGCAATCTCGGCCTCTTCAACAACCTGGTTACGGGCAATCTCGAGTGCCCTCGATTCCCGCTCAAAACCTATCCGCTCTGCGACAATCACTTTTTCCTGAGCGATGCGCTTGGCTTCGGTTGCCTCCTTGGCCGCAATATTGGCTGCATCCAGGGCCGCCTGGCGTGCAACGTCACGCCCATCCGTCTCTTCCTGAGCTGCGATCCGTTCGAACGCGAGCTGCTTGTCCTGGGCAATTCGCGCCTTTTCAACAGCTTCGCGGGCAGTGATCTCCGCCTCGTCGATTGCCTTGTTGGAGGAAATCTCAAGATTGCGGATCCGCTCTTCCTGGGCAATCCGTGTCTTGTTGGTTTCCTCACGGGCCGCAATCTGCGCTATCTCGGTCTCGCGCTGCTGTTCGATCTGGAGCGCACGCGTGGCTTGCTCCGAGGCGATCCGATCTGCCGAAAGGGATTTCTCCCGCGCAATGCGCGCAGCTTCGGTGGCTTTCTGACTGGCGATCTCGGCTTCTTCGAGCGCTTTCTGTCGTTCAATCTCAAGCCGGCGAGTTTCACGATCCGCCTCGATGCGAGAGGCGTTGACGGTCTGCTCCTGGGCAACTCGCAGTTTCTCGGCAGCTTCCCGCGATGCAATTTCTGCCTGCTCGATTGCCAGATTTCTGGCGATTTCCTTTTCGCGTGTGACGCGCTCAAACGAAATTCGCGCTTCGGTTACCGCTTCTTCCTGCGCGATCTTTGCCTTTTCAACCAATTCGCGCGCTGCAATATCGGTTTCCTCGATCGTTTTGCGACGCTCGATCTCGAGCGCTTCGGTTTCGCGATCTTTCGCGATCCGGGCCTCGTTGAGAGACCGTTCCTGAGCGATGCGTGCCTTCTCGATCGCTTCCTTCGCGGCAATGTCGGCCGCCTCCGTCATCTGCTGAGTGCGAATGCGTTCTTCCGTCAGGGTCTTTTCCTGACCGATCCTGGCTTTTTCCACCGCCTCACGGGTGACTATTTCCGCTTCATCAATGACACGCTGGCGTTCGATCTCCTTTTGCCGAACCTCCCGTTCCGATGCGATCCGGGCCTCTGAAATGTGCCGTTCGTTCTCGATCCGGGCCGTCTCGATGGCTTCCCGGCTCAAAAGCGAGGCGTGCTCTGCTTCCTTTTCGCGTTCGGACCTTTCGCGGACCAGATCGGTGTGCTGCTGCGCCCGTTTGAATTCTATTTCGCGTTCCTGCTCCAGGCGCGCATTTTCGCTTTCGCGTTCAATGTCGAGCACCTGTTTTTCCGCTTCCAGGTTGCGCGAACGAATGCGGATCATCGAATCCTGTTCGATATCGTTGCGCATCTTTCTTCTGTCCTCGATTTCACGGATGACAGTCGTCAGGCCTTCGGCATCGAACCGGTTGGAAGGATTGAAATATTCGATCCCGGTCTGATCTATATCCGTGATGGCGACGCTTTCGAGTTCCAGCCCGTTCTTGTCGAGTCCGACCTGAGCGGCTTCAAGCACACGGTCGACATATACGTGCCGGCTTTCATGAAGTTCCTCCATGGTCATCTCGGACGCAACGGTGCGAAGTGCCGATATGAATTTCCCTGACAGGAGCGAATGGATACGTTCCGGTTCCAGAGTACGCCGCCCGAGCGTGGAAGCGGCCAGGCTGACACCCGTTTTGGTCTGCCCGACGCGGACATAAAACTCCGCGTCCACATCGACACGCAGCCGGTCCTTGGTGATCAGGGCATCTTCCTTCTCACGTGTCAGCGCCATTTGCAGCGAGTTCATGTTCACGGGAGTTATGTCGTGAATGATGGGCCAGACGAATGCACCGCCGTCGATCACCACCTTCTCGCCCAGGAACCCCGTTCGCACGAAAGCGACTTCCTTGGTCGATCGCCGGTATAGCCAATGCATCACCCAATAGAGGATGAAGACGACAATGACCGCGAGAATAAGCCACAGCACCAATTGCCCGATGAGCTGACCAGCCATGTTCAGTCCTCCCTCCCCGGCTCAAGAGCCGCGGATTTCCTTGAATTTTCTAGTTTGTTCGACGAGCGCGATTTCGGTCGGCAGACGTTCCATCGAGGAAGCACCGTAAAAACCGTGACAGTTGCGCGTGTTTTTCAGAACGAATTCGGCATCGTCGGGCATCGCGACCGGCCCGCCATGCACCAACACAATGGCGTCTGGGTTGACAGCAAGGGCCGCTTCCGACCATTCATCAACGATGGCCGGGCAGTCGGCGAGTTTCAACGATGTCTCGGCGCCGATGCTGCCGCCTGTCGTCAGGCCAAGATGGCAGACAATGATGTCGGCCCCCGCTTTCGCCATCGCCGTGGCGTCGGCTGGCGAAAAGACATACGGCGTCGTCAGCATGTCCTTGTCGTGGGCCATCGCGATCATGTCGACTTCGAGCTGATAGGACATGCCGGTCTCTTCCAGATTTGCCCTGAAGTTTCCATCGATCAGACCGACCGTTGGAAAGTTCTGGACGCCTGAAAACCCAGCTGCTTTCACCTCTTCCAGGAACCTGTCCATAAGCCTGAAGGGATCAGATGCGCAGACACCTGCCAGAACCGGCGTCTTGCGAACAACAGGCAACACTTCACCGGCCATATCCATCACGACCGAGTTGGCGTCGCCATACGGCATGAGACCGGCAAGACTGCCGCGTCCGGCCATCCTGTATCGTCCTGAATTGTAAATGACGATCAGGTCGATTCCCCCGGCTTCCTCTCCCTTCGCGGACAGACCCGTACCGGCGCCGCCGCCAATGATCGGCTCGCCCCGGGCGATCATGTCGCGGTACCTGGCAACAAGTTCCCTGCGATCAAACATGCTCAATCTCCTGCTGCTCGGCTGCGCCGGCTTGAATGAAATCCCCGGAACGTCGAGACGATCAGGTCTGCGAATTCAGGGTCGTTGATATTGTGTGGCACCCTGATCAGCCTGCGCTCGCTTGTCCGGCGCACGGTGTCTTCAAGGGATCTGAAAAGCGCTTCGTCGGCGGCCGGATCATGGAAAGCCATTCCCGGGGCATCGAGAAGTGACACGCCGCCTTCCGGCAGGAAGAAGCGGACGGGTGCGGTCATTTCATTGAGACGCTGGCCGATCCAGCGTCCCATTTCGACGTTTTCCTCGACAGTGGTCCGCATCAGCGTGATCTGCGGATTGTGCTCGTAGAACGTCCGCCCGCGATATTTCTCCGGCACGGTGTCGGGCGCATTGAAATTGACCATGTCGAGCGCTCCGCAGGCGCCGATGTAAGGCACACCGGCACGGATCGAAGCGCCGAAGCGGTCCTCGTTGGCGGCGAACACACCACCGGCGATCATGTCGCAGATTTCGGTCGTCGTGAGGTCAATCACAGCAGTCAGCATGCCGCTGTCCATGAGTTTTTCCATCGACCGGCCGCCCACGCCGGTGGCATGAAAGACCAGACAATCAAAATCGTCCTCGAGTGCCGCCGTAACCGTTTGTACGCATGGTGTCGTGACCCCGAACATCGTGAGTCCGACTGCGGGCTTCGCATCCAGGATCGGTTTGCGCTTCGAACGCGCCTTCACTGCTCCGGCAAGCGCACCCGCACCGTTTCCAAGCACTTCCCGGGTTATCGAATTGAGGCCCTGAACATCGGCCACCGAATGCAGCATCATGATGTCCGAGGGGCCGACATACTGTTCGACATTGCCACTCGCGACCGTCGAGATCATGATTTTCGGCACACCGACCGGCAACATCCTCATGGCCGGAGTAACCAGGGCCGTCCCACCGGATCCTCCGGCGGAAATAATCCCGGCAACGTCTGGCTGCACCTTTATCCATCGCTCAAATGCCAGGGTCATGGCCGCGACGGCAGTGCCACGATCACCGGTAAAAACGCCGCTCGCTCCACGCGGATGAAATGCTGCAATGGCGTGAGGCGGAACTTCGGCACCGGAGGGTTTGCCGCTCGTCGAAAGATCGATCAGCTGCACCGTCAGGTTCTCCGCTTTCAGGATGTCACGCATATAGCGGAGTTCAGCACCCTTCGTATCTAGCGTTCCAGCGACATAGACCTTTGCCCCCGCTCTGGAACGCTGAGCGGACAAAGGCATCACATTCGCGGACAGCGCATCAGATGCCGTGCTCGTGCGAGCAGAACTTTCAAGCACCCTGACCGGAACCGGTTTTGACCAGCGTGTCGGGACCTTCGGGTTGGACAGATAGATCCGACGCACGGATGAGGGCCTGGCAAGGCCCGTTTCAGCCTCCTGGGTTCTTGAGGGCGCCGGCGTCTCGTCATGAGCGTGACGTCCGACACCGAGAAGCGCCTGCTGGAGATCCCTGTCAGCAGCAAGTTGTGTCGACGGCATGATCCGGTTGATCTTGCCGTTGACCATGATTGCCACCTGATCGGCGACCGCGCAGGCAACACCGATGTTCTGCTCGATCACGAGCACATCAATGTCGCCTTCCTGCCCGAGACGCACCAGCATTTCGGCCACCTGATTGACGATGACCGGCGCCAGTCCTTCGGTAGGCTCATCCATGACGAGAAGTCTGGGATTGAGAAGAAGCGCACGACCGATCGCCAGCATCTGCTGTTCACCACCGGAGAGCTGTGCCCCTCCGTTCGATCGGCGCTCAGCCAGTCTGGGAAAGACCGAATAGACACGTTCAGGCGTCCAGTCACCTCCGCGGCGTGCCACCAGTTTGAGGTGCTCATCAACGGTCAGGGATTGCCACAAACGGCGGCCTTGCGGAACATAGCCGACGCCGAGCCGGGCGATTTCTGCCGGTCCAAGGCCCGCAAGACTGCGGCCGGACAAGCTGATTGTGCCGGACGCAACCGGCACGAGGCCCATAATGGCCTTGCAGGTGGTCGTCTTGCCCATGCCATTTCGTCCAACAACGGACAAAACCCCATGGTCCAGCGTCAGGTCGACACCCTGAAGCGCGTGCGAATGACCGTAATAGACATTCAGGTCCCTGATTTCGAGCGCAGGTGCGGTGCGATCAACCATGCCCAAGCCCCTCTTCGCCACCAAGGTAAAGCGCCTGGACCTCTTCATCGTCTTCAATTTCGGCAGGTTTGCCTTCCTTGAAGATCCGGCCGTTGTGCATCATCGTTACGGATTCAGCGACCCTCAGGGCAACATCCATATCGTGTTCGATGATGATGAAACCCATGTGGCTCGGCAGGCCGGTGAGAATGTCAATCAGTTCGCGACGCTCGGTCGGGGAGAGACCGGCTGCAGGTTCATCGAACAGAATGAAACGCGGAGCCCCGGACAGTGCCATGGCAATCTCGAGCTGGCGTTGCTGCCCATAGGAAAGGTCCTCGACCTTCGTTTCACGCACATCGTCCAGATGCACCACCTGGACAAGGCTTTCAGCACTCGCCATCAACGCATCATCGCGTCCAGGTCGAATGAATGAAAACCGGCCGCGCGAAACGCCACAGCAAGCCAGATAGACATTGTCGAGGACACTCAATCCTGCAAACAGCAACGAGATCTGATAGGTCCTGCGCAAACCGCGCCTGATACGCTCCTGGGCAGGAAAGGTGGCAACTTCCTCGCCAAAAAACCGGATCGATCCGGTCGTCGGTGCAAAGTCACCGGTTATGCAGTTGAAAAGTGTCGTTTTGCCTGCGCCATTGGACCCGAGAACGGCACGCCGCTCTCCCGGTTTGACGATCATGTCGATGTCGGCAAGCGCGACCAGCGCGCCGAACATCTTGCTGACTTGGCGAAGCTCGAGCGCGTTGGCCGTGCCCGTGGCACTCAGGCGGTCTGAAACTGATGATGTCGCACGGTCAAGCAGTGTCAAAGCGGACCCTCCCCGCGATCGAGGAGCGGGTCGCGTTTGCGGAACTCCTGCCAGCGATCCCAGAGACCGAGCAGTCCATCAGGCGAGAAGAAGACGATCGCCAGAAAACCCAGGCCAATCAGCAACTGGAATCGCTCTCCGCTCAACCCGACAGAAAGCAGGACGTCGATGGCAAAGGTCTTCAACAAAACATATATGAAGGCACCGATGAACGGACCGGCCGGGCGTCTCATGCCACCAATGACTGCAATCACAAGAATGTCGATCGCTGGCCCGATCCCGGCCGTGCCCGGTGAAATCTGTGCGGATTGCCATGTCAGCAAAATGCCACCAGTGCCCGCGATGAGTGCGGCGAATGCGTAGGCAGCAATTCTGTGCGCATTGACGCTGTATCCCAGCGCAGCCATGCGGCGGGGGTTATCCCTGACACCTTGCAGTGCAAGCCCGAATGGTGCCCGCGATACATAGAGCACTGAAAAATAGGCGACTGCCGCCCAAAACAAAGTGAGGTAATAAAAGGGCTTGCTTTGCCGCCAGTCGACCCCGAATAGCTCTGGTGGAAGCACACCGTTAAATCCGGAAAATCCGTTGAATATGATATAGTTCTGGCGGGTGAAGTAGAAGAATGCCGCTGCAACGGCAAGCGTGATCATGATTGTGTAGATGCCTTCGGTCCGCACGGCGAGGGATCCGACAATCGTACCGAAGAGCATCGCCACAATCAGCGCAAGCGGAATTGCGATGTACCATGGCCAGCCCATGCTGATGTCGGTGATCGCACTGTCACCGAATATTGCGACCATGTATCCGGCCAGGCCTGCAATCGACATCTGAACAAGGCTTACCATGCCGCCATAGCCGCCAAGGAACATCAGGCTGAGCGAAATCATGCCGAGAATGAACGTCCAGCCAAACACCTGATAGAGTGCAAAATCACTTGCGAATGCGGGCATTATCAACAGGGCAATGCCAACCACCCAATAGCTCGCAGGTATGCGTTCGAACCAGACCTTGCGCTGGCCGTTGTTTGTTCGTGGGAGCGTATTGGATTCCGTTATCGCCATGGGTCAGGACCTCCCCATGAGGCCCTGGGGCCGGAACGCAAGAACGAGCACCATGATCAGGAAGGTCAGAACGACCGCATAAGTCGGGAAATAGACCGATCCGAACTGTTCGGCGAGACCGATCAGCAGCGCTCCCAGCGCGGCTCCCGTGATCGACCCCATGCCACCGACGATCACAACGACAAGCGATGCCAGCAGAAACCTTATGTCTTCGCCAGGCGCCACGGACTGGAAAGTCCCTCCCACGACACCTGCGATACCCGCGAGGCCTGCCCCGAATGCGAATACTCCGACAAAGACGAGCTGGATGCGGGCGCCTGTTGCCGACAACATGTCCCTGTCATCGACCCCTGCCCGGATCATCATGCCAATCTGGGTGCGGTTCAAGATCAGCCACATGGCTATTCCTATGACCACCGAGGCAAGAAAAATAACGACCCGAACAACCGGATACTTCAGGTAGATGAGGTCACCTGACGATCGCTTCACGCCGGTGACCAGGAGTGTTTCCATCGGGCCGCTCAACCAGCTGGGCGGCGTGATGTTGTAGAAATCTCCGCCGAAGCCCCAAAGCATCAAGTCCGCCATCACGATGGAGATTCCGATCGTTACAAGCGTTTGCCTGAGGTCCTGCCCCTCCATCCGGCGGAAGATGAATATCTGCATCAGAATGCCGACGGCAGCTACGAGGACAAACGCAACGGGAAAGGCAAGGAGCCAATAACCCGTTGACGAGGCAACGAAATAACCGATGTACCCACCGAGCAGGTAAAGGGAGCCGTGCGCAAGATTGACATTGCGCATGAGACCGAAGATGAGCGTGAAGCCACTGGCGACAAGAAAGTAGAGGCCACCGAGCGTGATGCCGTTGAACAGGGCGTTGAGAAACACTTTCTTGCGGCCGATCACATCGACCAGACCTTTCGGCCAGATTGCAAAAATCGACCAGATCAGCGCGGCAGCTACCAGCAGAATGACGATCGACCAGCCAGGATGTCGGGACGCAAAGTTCCTCATGTGCGGTCCTCGCAGATCCGACCATCCCCGGTGTTGTCTTCAAATTGCCGCATAGCGCGACATCCTCCCAAAGCGCTGTTGACGACAAAGTCGTTCGCTCTCGGGAAAAGGCTACGGCTTAAGTTCGGAAATCGGCGTACCCGATAGTCTTCTCGGATGGCCCATCATCGGCATTATTGAATGCAGACGCGACCTGGTAAGCGGGCGCTACTCGACGTGGGCGACACGGCGGTAGTCGCTTGGCGGAATTCCAACGTTGGAAGAGAAGAAGCGTGTAAAGCTTGCCTGTGACGAGAACCCCAAATCGTAGCTGATTTCCGTGACCGATTTGTCGGTCGTCATCAGGTCCGAAATCGCCTGTTCGGCGCGCAGCGTATTCAAGTAGAGATTGGGAGTAATACCCATCTGTTTCTTGAAAAGCTTGAAAAAATGGGGCCGAGACAGCCCGACTTCACGGGCCAGCCATTCCACCTCGACTTCTTCGGTGTAATTCTCCTGCATCAGGCGCAAAGACCGACGCACACGATAATCGGTAAAGCGGCGCTTGCTGTCTTCCAGCACCGAATTGCGGTCCGCATTGCGCCAGGATTGTTCGAAGCACTGCATGGTTGTGCGATAGAGATACCCATCGAAAAGGTGATCATTGCCGCCGTCCAGAAGCAGCGACGTCAAGCGTTTGACCCAATTCATGACGTCGGGTGTCATCGCGATGTGCGAGCTGCCGAAATTCAGGGCAAATTCCGCAGATTGGCTGTTTTCAAGAAACCAGATCGGTTTGATATAGAGCACGAGGCACAGACATGCCTCGGCATTGGCTTCAGTTTTCGGATGAAAGCTGTGCTGTTCCCACGGGCTGACGGCCACACCGGTATTCTGGTCGGCAGGCACCCACTTGTCGGATACGCTGACCCTGGCTTCCGCACCGCTCAGATAGAAGATCAAATGACCTTCCCGATGCGCGTGTGTCACGATCGGTTTGTCCAGCCTATAAAGAGCCGCGCGTCCGAATTCACCGTGGTGGACGGATATCGCTTCGCTCATCACCATTCCTCCCGATGATTTGCGCGTTTATCGATGTAAACGTTTTCTTTTAAGTATCCTCTGTAAAAATCGATATTGGCAAGACAGTATGGCTCACAAAGAGACTTAGAGTTACGGAAAAAGACTTTTGAAAATGCTGCAATGCAGCGATCAGGGCCGAATATAACTTGTTTTTACTGTGCTGAAAAACTCGGCTGCGTAGCGCCCCTGTTCCCGGGGACCATAGCTTGATGCCTTTCGGCCACCAAAGGGTACATGATAGTCCACCCCGGCCGTTGGCAGGTTCACCATGACCATGCCTGCACGGGATTCCCTGCGAAAATGTGCGGCGTGCTTGAGACTTGTTGTCATGATGCCCGAGCAAAGTCCGAAGTCGGTATCGTTTGACGTTGCCAGAGCCTCTTCATACTCGCGAACACGAATGACCGATGCAACAGGTCCGAAGACTTCCTCGCGATTGATGCGCATGTTGTTGTCGGTGTCGGTGAACAGGGCGGGCTGCAGGAAATAGCCATGGTTGCGACCCTTGACGATGTCGCCACCGCAACGCAGGTTTCCACCCTGTGCACGCGCAATCTCAATATAATCGATATCCGTTGCCAGTTGTGACGCACTGGCGACCGGACCTATGTCTGTTGCGGGATCCAATGCATCGCCAACCGTCAACGCCCTGCATTTTTCAGTCAGTTTCTCAATGAACCTGCCGTAGATCCCCTCGGTTACAATCAGGCGTGACGACGCTGTACATCTTTGGCCCGTGGAATAAAACGCTCCGTCAACCGCACAGTCGACCGCAAGATCCAGGTCCGCGTCGTCGAGCACGACAAGCGGGTTCTTGCCGCCCATTTCGAGCTGCAGCTTGCGCATGTGCTTGATGCTGGCCTGAGCAACAAGGGACCCGACCGCCTGTGAACCGGTGAAAGTAACGGCCTCAACGTCTCTTGCTGAAAGCATCGTATTCCCGACAACCGAGCCCTTGCCGGTGACCAGATTGAAGACCCCCTTCGGAATACCGGTTCCGTGAAGAATTTCCGCAAGGACCCAGGCGCATCCCGGCACGAGTTCGGCGGGCTTGAAAACGACCGTATTGCCGTAACAAAGAGCAGGTGCAATCTTCCAGCTCGGTATTGCCAGCGGGAAGTTCCAGGGCGTGACGATCCCGACGACACCGAGCGGTTCACGCGTAACTTCCACGCTTACGTCTGGGCGGACTGAGGGGATGAGATCTCCAGCAGGGCGAAGGCACTCTCCTGCAAAGAACCTGAAAATGTTGGCCGCGCGCTCGGTTTCCTGAAGTCCTTCACGAAGCGTTTTTCCCTCCTCGCGGGACAGAAGCGACGCTATTTCGGATTTGCGCAAGGTCAGTTCGTCTGCCACCTTGTTCAGGATTTCGAACCTGAATTGCGGTGTGCTTGCCGCCCAGGCCGGGAAAGACAGTCTTGCAGCTTCTATTGCGGCCTGCGTTTCCGCTCTGCCGGCATGGGCATAAAGACCGATGACCTCGTCAGTGTTGGAAGGATTTCGGTTTTCCTCGGCATGTGAAGTCGTGATCCACGCGCCATCGATCAAAAGTGGCTTCATCAATTCACCCGGGATTCGCGCGAGAGAGCCGATTTCATGATCGCAAACAGGCTCGGGCTGCTCAAGGCTCTCGGGCTTTGAACCGCGGCAAGATCAGATGCAGCGAGATCGGCGGCGATCCGGATCTCTTCCTCGTCTATGCCCATCTCGGCGAGGCTTTCAGGAAGCGGCAAGGTATAAAGAAAATCAGCCACGCTGCGGGCGGGCGTTCTGTTCTCTCCGGATTTGAGAACCTGATTCAGCGTTGTGTATTTGTCCCGGGCGGCATCGGCATTGAATTGCAGGATCGCCGGCAGAAGCAATCTGCTGAGAGCGCCGGGATCAAGCCGCCTGCCGGCGACTGTTTCAAGTGCGCAGCCTATCGCGTGAATCGCGCCAAGACCTTTTTGCAAGGCCAATGCACCGTTCAAACTGGCAGCCATAAGCTCCCGCCGGCCCTGTACAGTGTCTTCGGTGAGCACCTTGTGCAAGTTGCCGATGACGCGTCCGAGCCCATCCAGTGCTATCCCGTCTGCCGGTGGATTGAACCCCGGCGAGAGATAGGCCTCAATACACCGGCCCATGGCATCCGCCCCGGCACTGGCACTTTCAATCCGGCCCGCGCCGAGTGTCAGCGTCGGATCACAGATTGTCACCGTCGGCACCAGTTTCTTGCACATGAGCCGGGTGCGCTCGCCACTCGTCAGAATGACAGGCGCATGGGCACTCACGGCTGCTCCAAAACCCTGAATGCTCGGGATCGCATAAAGATCGGGCAAGGTCGTCCCTATGCGTCTCGATCCGCCACTGGCATAGGAAAAGGTTTCCAGGGGTTCGGAATGGGCAATCGTGATTCTTGAAATCTTGGCAAGGTCGATCGCCGTGTTTCGCCCGAAGGCGATAAGAAGGTCCCGATCTGAACGCCGAAACGCGGTCGCAATGTCCTTGGCGGCGGTTTCGTTCGGGATGTCGGGGATATCGCTGAAAATCTCGACGGACGTTCGTACGGGCAATCCAGCCAGCAATCGCTCAAAAAGTTCACTGTTCAGATGATGATCATCGGTGATGATCAGGGGACGTTTCTTGCGATTGACTTCGATCTCGGACCAAAGCGCTTCTTCCAAAACGCCGTCGGCGAAATGAACTCGCGTGACGTATGTGATGAGCGTCATGGCCTGATCTCGAGAAAACACGGTAATCGAGCGTGAAAACATGTCGGCACCGGGCAGAGTGCTCTGCCCGGTGCAGTGGCCATCAGTAAGAGGTCTTACACTCAGGCACATCGCGGCTTGGGAGGCCGATCTTTGCAAAAACATCGGGATCAATGCCGAGTGTCTGCGGTACATTGTCCTTGATCTTCACCAGCTTGGTCACAAGCGAACCGTCGTCCAGTTCGACAACTTCTGAAACGAAGTTGGCACCAATTGCCTGACGGTTGCCATCGAGAGTGATCTTGCCATTCGGAGCATCCAGCTCAAGATTGCTCAGGCAAGCACGGAAACCCGCATGTCCGTCGGAAAGATCACCGCCAACTTCATCAAGGCAGGTCATTGCAGCGGTCGTGGCGTTGTAATAACCGGTTGCCAGAAGTGACGGGCTCGGGAAGCGTTGATCGGGCGGGAATGCATCCTGGTAGGCTTTTACATATGCCTGCCAGCCTTCGTCGTCCCAGGTGTCAGCCTGTGGTCCGGAAGACGGTGTTCCAATCAGAGCCTTTTTCGCGTCGCCTTTGGAGTTCAAGACGGTGCCATCAACCATAATGGATCCGCCAATCAGGTTGGCATCGCCACCTGCCTGCTGATACTGGTTCAGGAAGTTGACGGCATCACCGCCACCGAGGCCAAGATAGATCGCGTCAACATCATCCGGAAGTGAAGCGATGATCGAGCCGAAGTCCTTTGTTCCGAGCGGAACCCAGAACCGGTCGGTGATTTCACCACCCGCCTGGCAATATTCCAGCGCAAATCCGAAGACCTGCGTATAGATGAAGGAATAATCCTCGCCGATGGTGGCAACGGATTTCCAACCCTTGTCATTGAAGACGTAATCGCCAAGTCCAGCAGACCATTGGGCACCATCCGTGTTGAACCTGAAGAAGTTATCGGACGGCGTCACATAGGTTGTTTCCTGCGCACCGGAAATGCCATTCAGGAATGTGACCTGGGGCTGGGTCTTGGAATAATCGCGGATCGCGATACCTTCAGAGCCCGAGAGCGGACCGATGACGATGTCCACCTTGTCCTGTTCAACCAGTTTACGCGCGCCGCGCACGGCGCTGTCCGGCGAGGCATCGGTAGACTGAATGATCAGCTCGAGGTCACGGCCACCGGCTTTTTCACCCTTGACGGCCAGCGCGGTTCTTAGCCCGCGGACACCATCTTCACCCAAAACCGTATATGTTCCCTCCAACGTGGCCAGAACGCCGACTTTCAGTGGGTCAGCCGCATATGCGGCACCTGTCGATAGAAATGCAGCCGCTGATACTGCGGCCAGGAGTTGCTTCTTCATCCGTTCCTCCCAACGAATTCCAGCCGCTTCTGGACGCAGGCGGAGCAAAACATTTTGCAGTTTTGTTCGCTTTCTTTGCGTCTACGGCAACACCGTCAGCATGCGCCAAGGTGGAATTCGGACCTATCTCGGAGAGTGCGTGTCATATAACGCTCAGTCTGTTTTTGCGGTCCATATCAGCCGGAAGAGGTTCAACTGTCGCACTTGTCGCAGGTTTCGGGATCTCCCGCTGCCGTTTTTCTGGCGGCATTTCGCATGCGATCACACCGTCCATTCACCGGGTGTCGATCGAAATGTCCTGGAGCGCAGAGACAGTCAGGCTGCCTCCATGTGCAGAAACGGGTCGCGGTGCCTGTCAGTCTTCTTCATTTCTGACAGTTGCAACGGCGGTAGTCGCGCCCATCTCGATGAACCTTGCGTCAGAGCTGACCGTGACCATGTTCATGCCGCGCTCCCGCGCTTTCCTTGCATAGGGGGCAGTCCCGCAATGGAGGCAACATACCAGCCCTGCCGTAGCGGCCGTTTGACGGATATGCTCAATCAGTTCGACCAGTTCAGGTTCCTGCCGGTCGAAACCGGGACCAAACCCGAATGCGGAGCCAAGATCCGACGGGCCGATGTAGACACCCGTCAGACCAGGCACTTTCAGAATATCTTCCAGGGACTCCACGGCGGATTTCGTCTCGATCATCGCCAGGGTGACGATCTCCCGGTTGGCGCGCTCGGCATAGTCTGATCCCCAGGCCAGTCGCGCACGGATGGGACCGAAGCTCCTGCCGCCTTC